>JARDYH010000002.1:33871875-35106250 GCA_029215795.1 Anniella stebbinsi | reverse complement strand
ACATGGCTCTTATGTTCTTAGGTGGTCCAATGGTTGACTCAGTATAAGGCAGCTTCTCATGGAGGCAGCCTGAGACATTTTGCAGCAAATGGTGCCCCAAGCACTCACTCAGGTCAAGATGCATGATACCCAAATCCAGCCAAGTTGATCAGGCCCATGAGGCAGAAAATCCCTCAAGCACCTCTCCCTATCCCTGATAGAAAAATACAAAAAAAATCAATTAAATACTATCAATTTGCTGCCCTTTCAGGTCACCCAAACTTTGCTACCTAAGGCAGAGTTCTGTCCATGGCTATAGAATCATAGAATCATAGAATAGTAGAGTTGGAAGGGGCCTATAAAACCATCGAGTACAACCCCCTGCTCAATGCAGGAATCCACCTTAAAGCATCCCTGCCAGATGGTTGTCCAGCTGCCTCTTCAATGCCTCTAGTATGGGAGAGCCCACGACCTCCCTAGGTAATTGGTTCCATCATCATACTGCTCTAACAGTCAGGAAGTTTTTCCTGATGTCCAGCTGGAATCTGGCTTGCTGTAACTTGAGCCCATTATTCTGCTTCCTGCACTCTGTTCACTTTAACAGTTTTGGAGGACCCATTGCATTTAGCTGCATACCCCAGCAAACTAAGGTAGGGTTTCAAATTGCATGAAGAATCTACAAGTACACACTTGTATTTGCAAGGCTTTTGATATGTGATCTCCTGCACATAGATCGGTCAGGGCAGGGCTGATGCAAGCTCTCCCACCACCGCGTTTTACCATCACCACCCCACTGCATTTCCCAGTCCCCCTTATTGCCACTGCCACTGCTCTCTGAATAGCCACAGAGGTTGTAAAAAGCAGCCCGCGTGGCTCTCCAGAGAGCTGGCCAGGCCCAAATGTCTTGTTGTGAAGCAATTCCCCCTCAAAGCCAGGCATCATGGAAGGGTGTCCCTGATCACCAAGGTTATCCCTCCTCAGTGCCTGGCTCTGGCATTTCGCCCTGGCCAGCTCTTTGGAGAACTGCGCTGGCTGCTTTTTATAGCTGACATGGCTCTTCAGAGAGCCTGCCCACCTACTGTAGGGTGACCAGATAAATTCCAGGTCAGGGCTCATGTAACTTTAACAGTTGTAAAGAAAAGGGAATTTCAGCCAAAGTCATTTGTATGCAATTAGTTCCTGGTGAAATTCCCTCTTCATCACAACAGTTAAAGTTGTAGGCACTATACTAGAGTGACCACATACAAACGAAGGCAGGGCTCCTGCAACCTTAACTGTTGTGATGAAGAGGGAATTTCACCAGGAACTAATTGCATACAAATGACACTGGCTGAAATTCCCTTTTCTCTACAACTGTTAAAGTTACATGAGCCCTGACCTGGATTTTATCTGGTCACCCTAACCTACTGGCTCACTCTGAGCAAGCTACATAGCAGGTGGTAACTGTTCTGGAGAGTCTTTCTGCAGCTGGCATTTGCCACAGTAAAAAACAGCCAGCAGGGCACTTTAGAGCACCTGCTGTTGTACCACTGGGGAGCAAATCCGAATGGCCAAAGTGGGAAGAGCTTCTGGCAAGACTCTCTGGAGCACTTACTTGTCCAGCAGCACCCACAGGGTGCCCCCTGGTGGAAGGGGGGAGCATGCAATTTGCCACTCCTCCTGCTGGCTTTCAGGAGGTGGGGGATTCTTCCTATTCATCAGAGGGCCATCCCTGGACAATGGAGCCTGCTGCCAAGATTTACTCCTCTATCTAGCACAGGTCCTTTTACCCATTTGAGTTTCTGAACAGAGCAATATAGATGCAGTTCCCCCATCCGCTGCTTAAATACAATTTATAATGCACACTATATACATGGCATCTTGCACAGAATTTGTGAATTATACAACATACTAATTTACCTTTAATTAGGCTCAGGTATTGAAACCTAAATGGGAAAGAACACCAGGCTTTCTGATATTCCCATCTGTGTCCCTCCACTATCTGAAAACCTGCTTTATCAGTAAGCCCATATTCTGATGGAGGATAGATTTTCAGTGAAGTATGAACCTGTTATCAGAGTGCTGAGGCAGCTGTTTCGATGCTAACAGGAAGCCCAAGCCAAATCCCTCTGTTTTAGGTGTGTAAAAAGAAGCGTGTCAAAGGTCTTTCCCACTTTAAAGTAGAACAGTACAATTGAATGAAAGAGACAGATTTTCTTTCCACAGCCGTTACTGATGTGTGTAGAAAATGCTTTATCTTCTTTTTTCCTCCTTTTTTTTATAGCGTGCTCTGAAGGATGAGCAAATGTTTAAGTCCACCTTGGTTTCCATTTGAAAAGGTGTAGTGGGGAGGAGATGGTCTTCTCTTTCTTCTTCAAACATTCATTTCATATTACAGTTCTAGATTTAAGAAAAGGATTTTTACTCCCCCAGCAAATTTAAATGGCTCAGTTTTCAAGTAGTATCTAAAAGTAGGAAAGATATTTTTGGGGGGGGGGGGAACCCTCTAATTTTTAGTCATGTTTTCAAAGGACCAAACACTTGCCTGTTCCTGCTTTCCCAAAGGTTTACATATTAGACAAAGTGGGTGCCAAGATTCTTTTAAACTGGTTGTGGGTGCAAGAGAACTAGAAAATAAAATGCTTTTGTTGTTGTTTTGAGTAAAATTGCTGCTTGGGCACTGATAACAGAAGTATTGGTTAGCCTATATACATGAAAAATAGTCTCTGGCCAGCAATATTTCTCTCTAAAGTGTCTTTCCAAGAAAACCACTAACACATTTTTGAAAAGTATATTGATCTCTTCCTGTGGAGCCAGAAGGGAGTTTTAACATATCTATTTCAGGGCAAGGAATCCAGAGTAAAAAGTTGCTCTATTTTAAAAGCAACGCAAAGCCCTTCGTGTCTCCAGGGCAAAGAGCCACATCGCAACTCTTCAGTAGCCAAGCTGTGAGATCAATTTTTGTACCCTGGGAATATTTTCATAACCAGGAATATGAAGGTTAGTTCCCTGCCACTGTATTAAACCTTGCAGTGTGGATTTTAAATTTGGGGGGAGATTGACTATATTGCCAGTTCAAGTATAATGATAATACAATGTTGATTTTTTTCACGTGGTAAATGTCCCTCCCCTGATCAGTAGTAGTAACATCCTTAATTAAAATTATTCTCCCACTGAACTTGCAACCAAAGCTATGTACCATGCAAAGTGAAACTACCCTTATCCAGAAACTTCATGAAACATTTTCAGTTGTGTATAAAAAAGAAAGGTCATAAATTGCCCCCACTAAATAGTAGAAGGGAAATCCACATAAATTACTTTGTACATTTTCAGAAGGAGAATCCAGTCTTCACTCTTTTCTCTAAGGTCAGATTATAATGTTGATTGTTAACATGATAAACCACTACAAGGTGGTGCTTGCCTACTACGTGCCATGATGGGGGCGGGGAAAGTATTTTGTGAATGCAACTCCACATGCTGGGTTTTGAGTTTTATCTGGGAACAACTTCCAATCACCCAGTCATTTGAGGCAGGAGAGGCAGACTGCTTCCCATTAGGCTCACCCTGGGTTGGATGACATCAGGGAACATGGTCACAGCTCTTATGTCATCACCTCACTCCCTGTATTGTCCTCCATGCTGGGAAAGGCACAGACTTCTATGCACACAGAAAGGACTCAGGGCTTTTCTACACCAGACTTTATATCCTGCAACTTTACTGGGACTTCTGCTTCCAGGTTCTTTGCTAGATTAAGATCAGCCCTTTGTATGTGCTTTCCCCCCCCCCCACGGATTTAATTTCTCTGCAAGTCCTATATGTTTCATTATATAGCCACTAGATGGTGCCGTGGTATAGCTGCAGTCATAGCGTAACTCCATAATTACATGGAGACATTCACTATTTTAAAAAATGGTGATTTGAATCTCTCCATGTAATTACGGACCAGATACAAAAGAGGGCAGGGCTCCTGCAGCGTTAACTGTTGTGATGACAAGGGACTTTCACCAGGTGCTGCATGCTGCATGCTCCATACAAATGACACCTGCTGAAATTTCCTTTTCTATACAACTGTTAAAGATATAGGAGCCCTGTCCTCCTTTCCATATGGTCACCCTATATACATGTTTAAATTCTATGCAAATACAGCCTACCAACTTCCATGAAGTAGTTTGGCCATGGTAAGCTAAAGAAAACTTAGTTGCTTTTCTACAGCTATTCTGCCTTTGTCTCCTCCATCATTTTAAATGGACTGAGAAGAACACAAAGACTCTTGAACGTGAGTAACCAAACATCAAACCTGAGAGGCCAGCAAGTATTCAGTCATTTTTCATCAGGGCTACAAAACTGAAACACTTCAAAAATGGACTGGTGTAGAAATGCCAGAAGTGCAGTCTGCTTTTCTGCAGCATTATTTTTTATGTATAGGGAACCATTAATTGATTGTTTTCCGTTAATTTCTACTTACGTATTAGCACACTAGTGCAAGCTAAGCATTTGAAAGAAGCCATTCCTTCTTCATACAAAATAATATATCCACTCGATTAGTACCAGTGACAGTCCAAACCATTGATGGTTGTCAGAGGGTGACATTGCACAAGCAAGGACACAAATTACCAAGCTATGCTGATGAGTTTGTTTTGTTTAGTTCCAAGCCAGATGGTTTAAGGCACCATATTACATCTAGAGTCAATCACTTTAACACTTTAAAATTAAAAATCAATCCAGGGCTGGAAATTATCCTCTTTTGTAGCTATAGAAGGACTCTAACTAATTAAGTTGTGCTTTTGTTTCATTTTCAAAAAAACTCCCCAGAGTACCAAATACTTTTAAAATCCTTAAAATGTGTAATTTGCTTTTAAAAGAAAGCAATCAGTAAATATGTCCTCCACTATTCATTAAAATATCCACCCTCAATCTACCCCAGAAATAGGAAATAAAAGAGGAAATATAAAAGTGCATAGTTTTGTATGAAAATTCAGTATGTTTTAAAATGCACTTTTGTTAGAGCTTGCTTTTGGGTCAAGCATCCTTATGAGCCATCTATGAACTGTTGCATAGATGAGACATGAGTACCCCAATCCAACAAGAGAGGTCTGTACATGGAAGCAGCCTTCTGTGCATGTTAGCAGTGGTGGTGCCATCTGGTGCATACCCCACTGGCATCACACAGCTCATCCGAGCTTATTGGATATGCATTTTAATACTCCTGGATAGCTACACCTGCAATCGGGAACACCAGTTATTATGCACTTGCTCATGACAGCAGCTGGATCTGGGCCACAAATTGGTACATGACTCTCCATGCCACATGGACACTGTTCAGGAGGTGGCAGACAATCATCAGCACTTGGCAGGAATACAGCCAAAGTTCACAAAGTTACTTTATAGCAAGGGAATGGACAGGGAGCTTGTGTAGTGGGGAATGGACAGGGTTTCATGACTGAACTGTAGGCAGCTGTCAAAGAAGAGCCAGGAATCAGATTTTGTGTCGGGGTCAAAGCCAAGGGATACACCAAGGCCAGGAAGACCACTGATGCTCAGGGAAAGCATGAGACCTAAAAGCCTTCCTGTCTAGAAGGGACAAGTGACTACCTGACTGGGGTGGGGGGTTCCAGTCCAAAGCATTCTTCATTGGTAGCTTGTCAAACAGGTGAGCTGCATGCAAAGCCAAAGGTTGCTGGTTCTAGCCCAGGTAGTTCTTGAAATGAAAGCAGGACTGAAAGCAACAGCTGAGAATATTGTAACCTTGTCTGCAAGGTACTGGAAGTGGGAAGTGTTGCAGTTAATAATTTGTTCATGGGAATTTTGACCACAGCTAGCCTTAGAATCTCTATAGCCTACAATGTGGCTTCCTGTGATTTCTTCATTTTGCTCCTCCCCTTCCTTCTTCCCCTCTCTCTAACTTCCACCATTGTTCATGAGTTTCCTCTCTTGCTCCTGCCAGTGTAATGGAACACAAAATGGACTGAACAAACTCTTTCAAAACTCTACACTGTACTTGCATTGTACATGCAACAATATTTCTGAATAAAACTGTTTTCATTCCTTCACTGAAGAAAGGTGCTGTCTCCATTTATTATTCTAAGATAGCTTGTGTGCATGTGGGACTGGTAATCCCTCATTCTGTTTTTGCCTTCTTGTTTTTTCTCTGCTAATTCCCTTTCTAACCAGGAGGCATCATTGCTAAATAATCCCATCAGCAATACCATTTGTACACCATGCTAAAGGCCTCCATATTGCAGAAGAAGACATAACTCTGTAGTCATCAGCACAAGGGGCAAGAGGCATCTGGAAGTGTTCTCAGTTTCCTTAAGTACCTTTGGCAAGGGTACTTTATGAAAGTATGTGTGGGGTTGTTTGTTTGTTTTGTAAATTCCAGTGCAATATCATTATTGGTGTCTATTCTGCAACTTGTAGATGTCCTAAAACAATTCATAAAGATATTAAATGGTAACTCTGACTCCATGTGAAAATTTTGTCTTACAATATTGCTTATCACTGACAACCCCATTCTGGCATGTCATACATTATTTAATCTGTTATACTTTTGACACCTCTGATTAAACATTCAGATCACAACAACTGGCTTTTGCCGTGCTTGCTCCCAATTCAATACTTCAAACCTCTGCATTCCCGCTAGCTAGCCACAAAAGAATATCCAGGCACCAGAATTTCACAATGCTTTAGTTTGAAAAAGAAACAGAGGGAGGTGTTTTAATCAAGGTGGATAAACATGTATTCATTTTTCAACTGTCTAGACAAGATCAACACAAATTAATTTCTTATCACTGACATTCAACCCTTTGTGGCTCCATTCTAAAACCCATTTCAATTCTGATTGTCCTCACAGTCAGAAGTGAAGGGCATAGCACTCTGTTTCCCTTGTAAATGCTGTGAAGAGATGTAGCCCTATCATCCACATTACTAGTGGCACTAATAACAGTAGAAAGCAGACCACTCCATCTTCATCAAGGACTACGTATCAATTGAGACATACTGTTGATGATAACCTGACTCAGCTCTAAGTACAATGGACTCTTTATTATATAGGTCACTATTAGAGTTCATGGCTGCAAGCTCCAGCAAATCACATTTTGCCAAAGGCAAGGGGAGGGTGGAAATACCCCAATATCCAATCTCCTTTAGGAGAAAAAACAACATGTAAAATGCACTACAGAGTGAAGTCATAATTGGCTGGTTTCTCAAGCACATGAAAGAAAGTGCAATATTTTTAGATGGATTATTTTAACTGTAAGAAAACTTCAGCATTCAGATATCCAGTTCTATTGACTTGGTGGGCCAAAACACTCTACCTACTGGAAGGGTAAAATATGTCAGAATGGCAGCACATCAGAACATAAGCTGAATAAATCCATAGGTGTCTGTGCAACCAGCTAGGACAGTGTATCATAAGCCCTTTCCCAGAATACAAAATGTAAATAGATTCAAAATAAATATCCCACAAGGCTTCATCTGCCTAGGGACAACCAGATTGAGAAAATGGGGAGAAGATGAATAACTCCATTATCCATCACCCTTTCACATCAAGACTTTTCTTTCTGTGTACATCATCCCATGTGGCTGGAGTTGATTTAACTATACAAGCAACCCAAGTGGCCTTTTAGAACAGCAATCTTTTGAGGGGCACCAGAATTGCATGCCAGCATCCTCAAAGACACTGCAAGTAATCCTAGGGTACACCTCTCAGATCGTACGATGCAACTACTTGGACAGCAAAATGTCCTAAGTCAGCCCTCCATATGGTTGGTTATACATAAAGTATGAGAGCCAATGTGATGCAGTGCTTAGAGTATGGTTGGGTTCACACGTAATGCTAAGCCACCATGGGTTGTGTTTGAAAACAATCCATGGTGGCTTAGTGTGTTGGGGGGCTCCCCCCACGATGGGTACTTAACCACCCCTGTTATCTGCCTTCTGCAGTGGGGGTAATGTGTCCCAAGGTGGGCTCCTGTGTCATCTGTTGGGTGACACATAGATAAATTCGCAAAAAACACAATGACCAGCAAGATGATCGCCTAGAGCAACTTCTGGCGATGCTGTAGGCAGCACAGCCATTCTCTGTGGTTGTCATTGCATAGCAACAGCTGGAGCAGCTGCCGTGCGCCCTCTCCTGCCATGGCAGCCAATGGGATAACTGGAGGCATTGGCAGTGATTGGAGGACAACATAGGAACCACAGAGTGGGGACGGGTAAATAATCCATGGTGCGTTGTGTGGTTGCCAGTCATGTGAGAGGTGCACATATCATGGTTTCCCTACCCCTTTCTGCTCCATAGTTCCCCTCCCCAGCCCTCCCCCCAAGTTCGTGTGAATTGGACCTGTGAGTCTAGAACTAGAGAGGGTCAGATTCTAATTCCAACTCAGCCATAAAACTCCCTGGGTGGCCTTGAGCCACTCTCTCTTAGCCTAAGAGGTAAATACCTCTTAGAGTTGTGGTAAGGATAAAATGGGGTGGGGTGGAGACCACCATGCCACCTCGAACTCTTTGGATACAAATGTAATAAATAAATAGAGTGTGTTTAAATTTTTAGGGTGACCAGATAAAATCCAGGTCAGGGCTCATGTAACTTTAACAGTTGTAAGAAAAGGGAATTTCAGCCAGTGTCATTTGTATGCAATTAGTTCCTGGTGAAATTCCCTCTTCATCACAACAGTTAAAGTTGCAGGCACTATACTAGGGTGACCATATACAAAAGAAGGCAGGGCTCTGCAACTTTAACTGTTGTGATGAAGAGGGAATTTCACCAGGAACTAATTGCCTACAAATGACACTGGCTGAAATTCCCTTTTCTCTACAACTGTTAAAGTTACATGAGCCCTGACCTGGATTTTATCTGGTCAGCCTAGTTTAAATTATTTATTATTTCTATAGTCATTAAGTTTCCATTATATTTCAAGGTAACTTGAAGATGGGAAAGTAATATATGTCATAGACAGCGGGATTGGTGGGCATCTGATGCATGGAGCGTTTGTGTACCAGCGGAGGGAGGAAACGCCCAACTCCCTCACTCACAGGAAGCGCAGAAAGAGGAAGTGTGACTGAATTTATCTTCCTGTTTCAGGACTTCCTCATTATGTGCCCCCTGAGTTTTTCTTCTCTGGCCTTTTCATTGCTGACTACGAAAGGAGTTGCCCACACTTTGAAACACAATACAACTTGATCATGAGTGACTGAAACTTGATTTAGAATCTTATTAGTAATGGATGTATTGTGTGTTTACGTTTTCTGATAAATTCTGCTTCAGGTCAGAGTGGCTTATCCATGATTAATCTGTGATTGATCTGGCTGCTGGCACAGCTGCAACATTTGCATAGCTCCTCAAACAGTAGATGAGAAAATGACTTTATAGTGTGGGAAAGCATTCCTGAATAACCACAGAGGCCAAGGTGAGGGTTGCTGCAAGCTTGAACTGCAGTCTTGTCTCCCTTAGAATGAATTTCTCCGCTGAAGAACAGATCCATTAGCTTTCATGTACAAAGGGAAGAGGTGAAAAGGAACAAGGACTTAGGAAGGGGAGGGAATCATAAGGTAAACATAAAGAAAGGAGAGAGAAAGCAGCGAAGAAAAATTGAAGGGAAGTGAAGGTTAGATGATCTCATTGAGAAGTGATCTTTCCAAAAACTATGAGGAAAATGGCAGACTGGTTATAATCTGATACTTTCAAGTAACTGAATGAGTTTACTGCAATAAGACCTTGAAGGAATTGGGTCTCAATGATTACTAACACATTGTTCTCAAAAGGTTCATGCAACAATTCCTTGAAAGGCACAATCCTCATTGCATTTCTCCAGATTTGTTAGATGTGTAAAGTTGGCACTAATTGGCGATAAAAAGTAGCAGAATAAAATTGGGAGGTTTCCACTTGATTGGCCATCCAAGATAGATAGAAAAATACCAAAGCAGGAGCTAAAGAGTAGTTTATGCTGTTTTTTCTACTGATCCTGGTACCATTGAGGGCTAGTAATTTTGCAGTAGCAATGATGTCGTACTGGGTTTGGATGTCATAATAACTCACAATAGGTTAAATAAGCCATGATGGCTTATTTAACACATCGTGGGTTATCATGTCATCTGTCGGGAGTTTTTTAAGCCCATGATGGCCTATTTGGCCAAAATAACCCATGGTCTACAGAGTGGGTTATTTAACCCATCATGGGTCATTGTGTCATTTGATGGTCACAGTGGATTAGTTTGATCTACAGAGTCACTTGGCAAGAATGGTCAAAACCCCTGCTGCCGCTCCCCTCCAACCAGCAGATCTCTGTTTTCATGATGTGCCTAGCAACTGGTTTCGCTTGCAGCCCAACCCTGTCCTAACCCTTCTCCCAGCGGTGTGCTCTGCAACCTCCCCAAGTGTCAAACACCCTCCTGGATGGGTGGCAACAGTTGCACAGGATTGTCATTTCGCCTTGTGTGCATCCCTGCCAGGAGATGCTGTGTATGAAGTTATGTCCCGTTCATGTAAACATCCATGGAATTATAGCCGCTATAACCATTTCGGTGCAGCCTCGGTTTTCACCCCTTTGTGTGTAATTGTGCAGGGTTTTGACGATGCATTGGGTGCCTCCTAACTAGAGGAGCCTGCATATGAGTTTTGGTCCTGATCCTGCAAATTTCCAAGAGTTTATTTGCACCACCCCCTTTTTGGTGCACCTGATATTTTTGCTCCCTTGTGTGTAATTGCACAGGGTTTTGATAGTGCATCAGGTGCCTCCCATCTAGGGGAGGCTGTGTATGAAGTTTGGTCCCAATCCTGCATACTTCCAGTGTTTTAGAGCCATTACCCCCTTGTCAGGGCAATGCTGGAAGCTCTGAATTAACTTCTCTCCTCTCATTGGGATATTGTGGTAGGTTAAAACAGGCTGCTGTGATGCTGTCAATGGGTGAAACAGTATCACTGCTGGGGTGAGAGGACTGCAGCAGGATAGCAGGCAGGAGGATGACTCAGATTACGCTCAGTAGCTTAATAAACTACGTACAATAGCTTATTTGTCTGATCGTTTGGGGGATAACAGTAGCTTATTTTCAAAATAAGCTACTGTGAGTATTTTATTAATCCATCATGTCTGAAAGTGATATCTGAATGTCACCCAAGACTGGGTACAACGTCCTCATGTGAACTTACACATAAATATTTTATTTATTCATTTTAATGAGGAAAATATGCCACGTTTTGTTTGTTTTTAAAGTCTAAAGCACTTCACAAAAATAAAATAAACAAAACATAATAAAACCAATGAATAAATCAATCAATAAAACAACAACAAAACAGTAAAATGTTCCATTAAAATCACTAAGGATAGCTGGTAATGCTAACAGTCAAGAAAATGCCCAGGTAAAGAAGTATGTCTTCAATTGTTGGCGGAAACACTCTATGCTAGGAATTTCCCTGATCTCAATGGGGAGATCATTCCACATGGCGGGTGCTACAATGGAGAAAGCTTCCTCGACACTATGGCCACATAAACATCAGGAAGCCATGGTACAGTGATCAAGGACTCCCCCTCACAGTGTAAAGACCAGGGTGACTAATTTTATTAATGACTTGGATGAGGAGGTGCAGGTAATGCTTATCAAATTTGCAGATGAAATAAAATTGGGTGGGATAGCTGATACACTGGAAGACAGAAACAAACTTCAAAGTGATCTTGATTGGCTAGAGCGCCGGGCTGAAAACAACAGAATGAAATTTAATAGGGATAAATGGTAGGGATGTGCATCGGATCGGGTCCGATCCATGATCCAGAGCTGATCCAACCAAAATCGGATAAAATTATCCGATTCCGATCACGGCTTCTGGATCGTCTGATCTGATCCGAACCGGTCCGAAAGGACCCAAGCCGGTTTAGATACGATCGGAGGATCAGACCTCCCCCCCTCGTGCTCCTTACCTGCTGGGGTCATCCGCTGGCATCCGCTGCCCCCTTCTACTGAGAAACAGGCTTCGTGGCCTGCCTCTCAGTAGCGCACTGGGTGATGACGTCACCCAGTGCGCTACTGAGAGGCAGGCAGCGAAGCCTGTTTCTCAGTAGAAGGGGGCAGCGGATGCCAGTGGACGGCTCCGGCAGGTAAGGAGCATGAGGGGGGAGGAGGACGAGGGCCCCACTTACCTGCCAGGGTGCCCGCTTCCATCCGCTGCTCTGATCTACTGAGAAACAGGCTTCGCGGCCTAGTTCTCAGTAGAGCGCCGGGTGATGACATCATCACCCAGCGCCTTACTGAGAACTAGGCCATGAAGCCTGTTTCTCAGTAGATCAGAGCAGCGGATGGAAGCGGGTGCCCCAGCAGGTAAGGAGCACAAGGGGGGAGGAGGCCGAGGGCCCCACTTACCTGCCGGGGCGCCCGCTTCCCTCCGCTGCTGCAATCTACTGAGAAACAGGCTTCGTGGCCTGCCTCTCAGTAGCGTGCCGGGTGATTACATCATCACCTGGCATGCTACTGAGAGGCAGGCCATGAAGCCTGTTTCTCAGTAGATCGGAGCAGCAAAGGGAAGCAGACGGCCTTGGCAGGTAAGGAGGGGGAGGGGAGGGACAGGGAGGGGGGAGTTAGGCCCCCACTCACCCACCCACCGCCATGTTTTCTGTATAGGCTTGCACTGGGGAAAAGCTTTCTTTCCCCCAATGCAAGCCTATGGCAAAAACACCAAAAATGGCGGCCAATCCAAAAATCGGACGTCCAATTTTCAGATTGGGATTGGTCCGATCTGATCCAAGGAACCTCCGATGTTGTCCGAACTGATCCAGGACAACATCGGAGGTCCCGATCCAGGTCCCGATCTGATCCAGAGGGTCCGTGCACATCCCTAATAAATGGCAAATTTTATACCTAGGAAAAAGAAACCAAATGCAGTTACAAGATGGGGGATACTTGGCTCAGCAATACTACAAGCGAGAAGGATCTTGGATGTGGCTGCAAAAAAAGCAAATGCTATTTTGGGAGGCATTAATAGAAGTATAGCTTCCAAATCGCGCAAGGTACTGGTTCCCCTCTATTCGGCACTGGTTCGGCCTCATCTTGAATATTGTGTCCCATTCTGGGCACCCCACTTCAAGAAGGATGCAGACAAGCTGGAGGGGGTTCAGAGGAAGGCAACGAGGATGATGAGGGGTCTGGAAATAAAGACCTATGAGACTGAAAAAACTGGGGATGTTTAGCCTTGGGAAGAGAAGAATGAGGGGAGACATGATAACACTCTTCAAGTACTTGAAAGAGGGCCAGGATCTCTTCTCGATCATCCCAGTGAAGGACACGGAATAATGAGCTCAAGTTACAAGAAGCCAAATTCCAGCTCGACATCAGGAAAAACTTTCAGTTCAGGAGTCATATGTGTCCAGTAGGAACCTAGCCACCAGCTGCAGCTTCCAAGCCAATCTTAAGGACACCCCCACGTTACAATTGTCCAGTCTTGAGGTGACCAATGCATGCATTACTGTGGCCATGTTATACCTGTCTAGGAACAGTCACAGTTTTCATACCAACTGAAGTCATAGTTGCCATACCAGCTGTCATACCAGCTCTTTGAGTACAGCTACACCTAACTCTGGTATAACAGAGAAACGGTGTCATGTAGATACTGATGACACCTTGCCCTAAACCCCCTATTGACCATACCCAATGGCTTCATATAGATGCTAAAAAGCTTTGGGGACAAGATCATAGCCTGTGGCACCCTACAGCATAATTGCCAGGGTGCCTCCTACTCCAACCTCATGGAATAGGTCCAGGAGGATACCATGGGCAATAATATCAAAAGCCAAGGAGAGATCAAGGAGAAGCAACAGGGTTGTACACCTCTCACATGGAACCTCACATGGAAATGGCTCTAATCCTAAAATAATTTTCTTCATCTAGTTTTTTAAATAAAGCATAATAACCTAGTGGTGGAAGATTCTAGAATGTCGCAATTTTTAGTACTGGCAAGCCACTGTAGATGATTCCACAATAAAGTGGGCATGTTCAGTGAGGACAGGGAATGATAAGTTAGTAAAGAGAAATCAGGACTAACTACTTCTTCAAAAATGGGAACACTTTGTTGTTATTATCATCATAAGATTCAATTCGGCAATATATTCACTAGACAGAGTTTTTGCCATCTAATGTCCATAGAATTCAAGGAAGGCTATATATGACATACCATTTGGAGGAGGAAATGGAAATGACAACATAATGGCATGTTTTAGGAGCATGTTGCAGCTCTAGTCAATTCAAGCTGACATCCTGTAATTTAGCTCTAGCGTTGCATATAAAACAAATTAAATATAATGCTTGACAGTAACAGCTAGCACAAGAAATTATCCCTTTTCTGAGTAGTTTACACTCTAAATAGATAAATAGTAGAACACGTAAGAGAGTCAAATAGCTTCAGAAATATTGGGCCCAGTTTATATCTTCAGTAGAATAAAGCTGTAAAGCTTTCCTGGACTGTTGCACATCTTGCTGCAAGGGTAGAGGGTACATGTTAGAATGTACCCTTCATGGGGAGAAAAATCCTTGTACATATAAAATAGTGGGTTGGATCCAGATATATGTGCATGCAACTTGGCTTGTGGAAGTAGACTCATCCATGCCTTGTCCAAATGGCAGCCCCTCCTGAAAATACTATACAGAGAATCACGGGATCCAGGTGGAGTGAACTATGTTGCATGAAGAATGGGATCCCCAAAATCAAGTGGAGGCACCTTCTGTCTGCTGAGCTCTTCTGTCCATGGAAGGTAGATCCTGTAGGATCCAACACAGTCTCCAGGCAGAAGGCCAGAATGAACCTTTCTACCTGACGTGATTGCTTTATATGAACAAGGACTTCTTAGAGGGAGGTATACTTTGAAGTAATACTACCTGCAGCCTGAACTGGTACACAACAAGTCATCAGGACCGACCCTATCATTAGGGAGAATGAGGCAGCCCCCTCACGCAGCAAAATTTGGGTGATATGAAAACGCAGCAATTAACTTGTTACTATTGCATTTATAATGTCAGGGAGGGGGAGAGGTTTAGTGGGTGGGGTTGCCTCTGGCACCAAAATAACTTGGCTGGCCTTGTGTACTTTTTAGCATGACTTGGGTGGGGGTGTGGGGGTGGCATTTGCTGCTCTGCCTCAGGCAACCAAATTTCTTGGGCTGGACCTGCAAGAAAACTTTGCAACTTGATTCTTCAGAATGTATAAACTGACTATTTCTGATTCAAAACCAATGAAACCTATTTCCAAGCAAAAAAACATCAGGATTATTAGGGACATTCAGAAGGTCAGCAGTATAGATGGCAATATGTAACCTTGGCCTTAACCAAAACTAGCAGAGTGCGTTAACCACCTGTCCATATTAGAGGATAATAAATTGCCATTAGTCTCAACTTACTGGCATGCATAATGTTACTGCTTCTTATCCCCAAATGAAAAGGAATGTAAGTAACATTCCGATGCCATTATATATTGCAGCCTTGCTCATGCCCTAAGAGATTCATTATTCCCTTTGCAGTGAACAGGCTTTACTGAAATCTTTTATTAGAACATACCATGATTTCATTCAATTTTCTTCAGACCTTTTAATGTATCTCATTTCTCTCTTCTTATCCATGAAAGCCATCTATAGTCCTTCTGTCAGATACAGGGAGATATTCTGATAGCACTGAAAAGGAGGCAGCTGCAGGCCCCAGTGCCTTCAGAGCCAGCTAACAAGCAGGTCGTGATTTCCTTCTTAGGTTAATGGGAGTCTTTGGACAACTTGTCTGTCCCTTTTCTTTTTCTAATAAAGCAATTCCCCCTTCGTTCCCTTATAATACAATTTTACGGTAAATAATGCATATTTACATTTTAAAAATGCTCCTTTTATAAATGCACAGTGAGTTTCTTTCAAACCCACCAGAGCCTCAGCGACTCAGAGGAGTTTAAATAGCTGCTTGTAATTCAGTTACGTTGGCAAACCATTTTAAAACTGTGTGTGTGTGTGTGTGTGTGTGTGTGTGCAGCTTTCTCACTTCTGTGTCTGGTTCGAAGGAGAGAGAGAGAGAGAGAGAGAATGCATGCATAGAGTTTTCCCACTTGTGCATCTGGGTTGAGAGGGAGACAGACAGACTGCAGCTTTCCCATTTATGCTTCTGGATTGAGAGACAAAGAGCCTATCTACACTACTGCTTTAAAATGGTTTATAACAGTTTTAAACCGGCTAATAACGGTTATTAACCAGTTTAAAACTGTTATAAACCATTTTAAAGCAGTAGTGTAGATAGGCTGAAGCTTTTCTATATGAGAGCTTTTCTATCCATCACAATATCTACTTTCAATTTTGTCAGAGAATTGAAATCCAAACTCTACACAACGAGCTTTTCCTTTTCTACTTTTCCACTAGATAAGCTCTAGGTGGTGCTTGTGCTGTAGCAGAATAGCACAAATACACAAGTAGTTCTTTCACTTTCAGAAATAATACCCCATTTTCCCCGCTCTAAAAAAACAAGGGAAAGTGCTCTTAAAAAATAGAAGCAAAACTGAAGGGTCTCAACATTATCTAAAGAACCCATAAATAACCATGAGTAAGGATTCATGAGCATACAGTACATGCCTTGTGTAGAAAAGCTCACAGAGAAACAGTGAGTGAGAATGTGAGTTGTCATAAATCACTGGAATTGGATGATAAGCAGCAGCTAGAGTTGGTCATTAAATAGTCCAAGGTCAATAAGCCAAAGATATCCATCTGAAGCCAAGGAAAACAAAACCATATATATGGACACGTGAAGAATAGTTAGAGTTGTTCCAGGTTCAAGAATAATCCAAGCTGTGTCCAGGAGCTGGCAGGAAAGTTTACTGCTATGGATAAGCATAAACAACAATTGCTTCCAGCACCTGAACTGGGCTTGAGGTTGTCTTTTATACAGAGGCTGATTGATGAGTGAGGCCAGTTGGGTCATGCTGAAGATATCTTCTGCTTGCCCATGTGCTGAGCTCCTCCCCAAACACTCTCAGGTTCAGCTGTTCTGTGTCCTCCTCAATCCCAAACAGAGGCACAGTGTGAGCATCCATGCATGCAGTTTTCCCACGTGTGTGTCAACATATATTAATGGTTTTTGCTTCTCTGGAACATCAAAATCTGAAGAAGACCATCCAAAATAAGAGCGACTAGCACATCCCTGTTCTCTTTTAACTGTTTAGAACAGGGTGGGGAAACTTTTTCAGCCAAAGGGCCAAATAGACTCTGGACAAGCATATGCCAAAGTTTGGGCACAATCCTATGGAGATAGTAATTAGTCTCCAAAATTGAAGGCTAACGACTATCAAATGCAGGGCAGCCAGAGCATGGAGACAATCTTCACCTCCATGATCCAGCCACATTTTAGGCTAAACGGGTGATTTTGCCTGCCTTAGGGTGACCATATGGAAAAGAGGATAGGGCTCTTGTATCTTTAACAGTTGTATACAAAAGGAAATTTCAGCAGGTGTCATTTGTATGCATGCAGAACTTGCTAAAATTCCCTCTTCATCGCAACAGTTAAAGTTGCAGGAGCTCTGCCCTCTTTTGTATCTGGTCACTGTAGTGTAGCTCCTACAGCTTTAACTGTTGTGATGAAGAGGGAATTTCACCAGGTGCTGCATGCATACAAATGACACCTGCTGAACTTCCCTTTTCAATACAACTGTTAAAGATTCAGGGGCCCTGTCCTCCTTTCCATATGGTCACCCTAGCCTGTCTAGTGAGGAAGCTTTTGGATGGGAGGTGGGGATGCATGTTCCATTCATAAGAAGCTGTGTAAACTGGCTTCTGCAGTTTCCTCCCCTCCCTCAGTCTGGGACCGCCCCCTTTTTGCCCTTTCTGTGCTCTGTTTCCAACCACACCAGCTATGAGGAGGGGAGAAGGAGGAGGCACGGTTTCTGGGAACCGAGCTTAGAGCCCTGGCTCTGACCTTTTTCCCCATAAACTGAACAATCCTGTGGCCATTTAGACAATGTATAGTGGCCACAGGATTGCATCCTTAGTTGTTTTGATGCCTCTATTAAAATTATAACATTTTCTCAAATAGACAGCCATATCTGCCCCACCTCAGACATTGAAAGATACACATACAACAAATCTCAGCTTCACATACTCACTATTATATTTACCTAACTTCCCCTAGCATGAGAAATTCCAGGCAAACTATATCAAGTTCTGCACATCTTATTATTGAAAGGTAAAAGTTTCATTTCATTTTGAGTTTGATTTTAAAAAATGGTATTCTCACAGCTCAGCCAGTATAATTTCATAATATCATGCTTTGTGTAATTCAGAAGTGGGCAGCAGGTAAATTGTGATCTACTGGTAGGATCTCTGGATGATTTGCAGTAGATTGGCAAGGATTTATGGTTCCCAATTGTCAAACATGAGCAATGACTAAAAAGCCCCCTTCCCCCACATTAGATTTTTGGAAAAAGGAATATGGAGGGACAGACGGACCAGGAGTGGATTTTTGGGTGAAAGGACTTGTGAGCTTGGTTGTCTGTTACTGATCACAAGTTCCTGGACTGAACTATCCTGTTCCTTAAGTCTTAGGGTGCTTAGGGAGAGCACATAGCAATTACAATCAAAAAGGGATTGAGCAGCAATTTTAACTTTTTTTCTTTAAAAAAAATTCCGCGGCAAGGAAAGGGGCTGTGAGAAACACTGGAGGGCTGCGAATGAAAGACATCTGGATCCCCTGGAAAATGCCATAAATGTCTACCTGCCTGATCCCCTATTTTCACCTGGCTTTGGTTGGTGGACCTCAGGGTTCTGGTAGAATACAAAGTAAATTTTGCAAGTCCCAAGTCTGCCCACCTATGGTGTAATTCATAATTTTATTTCTACCACTATGATACTTTCTGAGAAATCACTGTGTAACCTTAGCCGTGAGGTGTGAGAGAAGAGGTTCATAGTCAGTCTTACTGAAGAGGGCTTCATTACAAAATAAATTACCAATTGCATCAACTCTATTGTGTATGTCTGATATTAAACTGAGTAAACATGCATCAAATTGCTCTGTAAATCGCACAAATATGTCAAATACTGCAACTTTATATGCCAAGTTATAAATGATGCATGTCATATTATTAAACCAGTAAAATACATTTAGCTTTGATAAGAAAGTAATCATTGCATCTATTTACATTTCCCCCAAACTTTCTGTCTCCACCCTGAATAAAACCAAGAAAAAATATCCCCTATCCCACCCCCATGGCTTCAAAATGTTACATCTTGAGTGAGGATAGCTCAGTCAAAAGCAAACCCAGTGTGGAGCAGAAGGCAGTGCCAAAGAACAATAACCTTCAGTTCCACCCTTGGCTTGCAGGAGGGTGAGCAAAAAGAGATACTGCTTGTTTTTACCCTGAGTTTGCTGAGTCAGTTCCTAGATGCCACTGTTTATCCTTCAGAGAAAGCTGTATCATATGCTTACATCAGGGTTGGCAATCCAGGCTTGAGAGATTTATTTTGTTTTTTTACTAGAACATCAAGTTCTAACTGGTGCAAAAGATTTAGGCTCAATCTACATGGGTGATACAGTGTGGTGTGAGAGCACATCAGGGTCGTTTGTGACACATGATGTTGTTGCTGCTCCACAGCAACCGTGCGCTTCCCTCACAAAAAGGCGCATTTTTGTAAAGTCATTTTAGAGCACGTTTTTCCCTTCAATCCGGCTCCCGTGCAGTTCAGCTGCAGTATGCCCCGAATTAAATCCTTCATACTAAGCATGCCTAGGATGTGTGCATCCATGACCTGGTCAAGGGGTGACGTTGTCCCTCCTCCCCCCTCCTTCCTTGTTTTCCCCACATTGGCAGTAGCTGTTTTGGACACAGGCAGCAGTGCTATTTTGCTGCTCCCCTTTCCTGTCTATTTTTACGTTGCACTATTTTTCAGTTGCTCTGTTAGAAAGGAGACTTTAACATTGCTACTGCACACTCCTGTAATCACACAATTGTGCAATGTCTCATTAGCATGATAGTCATCATTGAGTTGTACTGGGGTAGTAACTCATGCAGGGAACAGGGGTGGAAGTGAGGGAAGAGGTGTGGAGTAAACTACAGGACATAATTCATCTCTTCCATTAAACTTCCCTGAGCAGGGGAGCATTAAAAGGTGTGGAGAGCATGCCTCTCTCATTCGCTGAACAGCACCTATGCGGTTGATGATGCTCAGTTCTACTTGCTGGACTCCACCCTTCCAACCCCAAAGTATGTCGGTTTCAAGTGCCATTTGACCAATGAAAGCAGGGGTTTAGGTAACATGTGCTACACCTTTCTGCTTTGCATGCTGTTGATGGACCACAGCGATTTCATAAAAGTTCAGATATAACCAGAAAATTCTTCTGAAACCATTTCCATGTAGATCGGGCTGTAAACTTTGTATTACAGACTTCTGAACCTGGGAATTTATTTGTAGGACTAGGACTGAATGGGTCTTAGTCCTTACAAACAAACAAACAAAACCTATTCCTAGTTAACAAGCATTCTTCATTTCAGCAATATAATTTAGGGATCTCTATGGGTGTGTCATTTGGTTGCTGCTATTGTTGAACAATTGGGAGTCAGAAATCCTTGACAATCTACTGCAAATCACCCAGAACTCTACCTCTGCCCATCTCTGGCTTACAGTCTTGAGTTGTGGTAGAAGGGGACCTTTTGCAAGACACCAGTCAAACAGAGCTGGGGGGGGGGGGGGGCTAAGAGGCTGCTAGATTGTGAGGTGGATTGTGCTAAATTGTATGGTAATGTGGGAGGAGGGATAATAAACAGTAACCTGATTCACACAACACACTATGGCTCGCTATAAGTTATTTAACCCATAATGAGCTGTGGCGCCCATGGGCACCACTTTGCATATCCAACTCCTATTTGAGAGTTGTCATGTCGGGGGAACTTGGCGAGTGTGGGTTATGTGAGGGTTATTTAAGCCTCAAATAACCCATGTTTGCCAGGTTTGCATAACACGACAATCCACAAGCAGGGGTTGGATATGCAAAATGGCAGCTGTACACAACCTGCACAACAATAACCCACAGTGGACTGTTGAGTCATGGTGAACCTGCCCATTGTGAAGCCTTAGGAGGCAGAGCTTCAATGAGTTGGAATGGGGGATACAAGGTTTCAGAACATTTCTGATTGAACTCTATGCAGACTAAGAGATGCTGAGACTAAGCAGGGATATCCAAGTTGGCACACGGTGAGGTATGGATGGTAGGTGTAGGCCAGACCACATTAAGGAAGTGCTCAGACATTAAGGAGGGGCACAGGCCTTGTCTCAGCTGATAGGATCAAGATCTCATTATCAAGGGAGGAACTGCTGCTCAGTGGTAGAGCATTCAGAAGATTCCAGGTTCAGTCTCCTGTATCTCCTGGTAGGGCTAGAAAAACTCTGAAATCCTGGAGAACCACTGCCAATCAGTGTCAATAATACTGGGCTAGATTGTCTGACACAGTATAAAACGGCTTCCTATGTACCAACTAGCCCCCATCTCTTCAGATGCTCTTGATAATGGCCAGATTAATTTCCACTCAAACAAATATATCCAATGCTTTGGAAGAAAAAAGTGTTATTTTTCTCTTCCCCTGTTCCAGGACTTCCCCTCCCTCAGGAGGTATTGAAAAGTACTATAAAGCCCCTGTTCCAGGCAGGCTGGAATCCAGGGCAGGAGTGCTCGTTCTCTGACTGGCCACAGTTCTTATGAAGAATGGTGATCTGTGTTTCCAGTTTTGGATAAGAACATAAGAAGAGTCAAGCTGGATCAGACCAAGGATCCATCTACTCCAGCATTTTGTTCACACAGTGGCCAGACAGCTGCCCATAGGAAACCACAAGCAAGACAAGAGCTAGTGTACCTAAGCATACTACCTCTGGTATTGGAGGTAGCATACAGCTATCAGGACTAGTACCCATTGATAGCCTTCTCCTCCAGGAATTTGTCTAACCCCCTTTTAAAATCATCCAAATTGGTGGCCCTCACTATGCCTTGTGGTAGCAAATACCATAATTTGGCTATGCACTGTGTGACAAAGTACTTCCTTTTATCTCCCACCAATCAGCTTCATGGGGTGACCCTGGGTTCTAGTACTATAAGAGAGTAAAAAAAAGTCTCCCTATCCATATCCTCTACATCATGCATAATTTTGTACACCTCTATCATGTCTCCCCTTCCTGTCTTTTTTTCCAGGCTAAACAGCTGTTATAACCTTCCTAATAGGGGAAATGCCCTTGATCATTTTAATTGCCCTATTCTGCACTTTTTCCAGCTCTACAATATCTTTTTTAAGGTGCCATGACCAAAGCTGTACCCATTATTCTAAGTGTGGTCGCACCAAAGATCTTTCCTCTCTCACTTTGAATAGGAGAAGGCGGTCAGGGCGGTTCTAAATGTGACCTGCATTGTTGCAACAAGCTTTGAAAATGGAGGGAAAGGGATAAACTTAATTGTGGGCTTTTTATTACAGCTACAGAATTAGGTGGGTGTGGTGACCAAGTGAACTTGACCTCATTGCAGAAGCTTGCATGTTTACAGTTGCAATCCACAGCTTACTTTCCATGGAACATTCCCATGGACTTTAACAGGGCTATGCTGACATCATCTGGTATAGATTACACAGCTCAAGTGTCACTTCCCTTCATGTTGCTTTCACATTCCACCCAACTCCAAGCAGGCAGCATTCCTCAAAGATTGTTCTTTGAAACACCCATAATTTAAAATGTTCGTGTGTACTGTTGTACTTCAACCAGAGCAATCCAGTAGAAAATAGAGCACTGCTACGTGTTGGATCAGCCCGGTGCTCCAAAAGCTGGCCATCAGCAGTTGCTCTTCAAAATCCCAGATTGAAATATCTGTCCTGGGGTCTGAAACCCTTTAACCCTTAAGTGAGACAGTCTCCCAGTGAACAAGTAACCTCCCAGTAACCTTTCATCTGGATTCCTGCAATGCATTATATGAGGGGCTGCCTTTGAAAATGGTCCAGAAACTTCAACTGGTGCAAAACAGGGCAACCAGACTGTTAACGGGGACTGGCCAACGAGACCACATTACGCCAGTCCTTTTCCAGCTTCACTGGCTGCCGGTCCAGATCTGGGCCCAATTCAAAGTGCTGGTATTAACATTCAAAAGCCTAAACAGCTTGGGGCCAGGTTATCTGAAGGAACGCCTCCTCCCATACATACCTACCCAGTCCCTAAGATCATCCACAGGGATACTTCTCCATGAGCCTCTGCCAAAGGAAGTGAGGCAAGTGGCTACCAGGAGGAGGGCCTTCTCTGCTGTAGCATCCTGGCTGTGGAATGAGCTCCCTAGAGAGGTTCGCCTGACACCTACATTATACTCCTTTAGACACCAGGTGAAGACCTTTTTATTTTCTCAGTATTTTAACAGTTCTTCAGTTTGATTTTTAACCTTGCTGTTTAAATTTGTATTTTAAATCCATATTAATTTCTGCGTGGCTGCTCAGTTTTTACCCTGGTTGTGCTTTTATACTGTATTTTATATTATGTTTTTATACTGTTGTTGTTTTATATTTTGAATGTTTTTTATGGTTTTAATTTTTGTAAACTGCCCAGAGAGCTTCGGCTATTGGGTGGTATAGACATGCAATAGATAGATAGATAGATAGATAGATAGATAGATAGATAAATGTGAAGTTCCTTGCAGAAGCAAGATCCTGGGAGCAATTAACCCTTCCTCCCAGTACCAGGTGACATCTGGCAGTTTAGCCACTGTTACCTCCCAAGAATAGCAAGATAACCCAGGCATGAGATGTTTGCAGATGCTTTTTAGGGTGGGTGTGGAGGACCACAGAGCACTTGCCATTGATACAGCGTGCAGTGAGAAGTGGAGGCCTCAAATTAACGTCCAGACTGCACACATGCAACTATGTGCAAGGCAAGTCTCCATACTCGCACTGAAAATGTTCAAAATGTTTGACAAACATTACTTTAACCAGAAAAGCGTTTACAGGTTCAGTCTATAGTTAAATCAATATTTCTGAGCTTTGGCTCCATGCAGAGCTTGAAGGAAACCTTTAATAAATGCACATGCCAGATCCCACTGTTAAGCTGCAAAGGAAGACAAAGGCAAAGGACAGCTGGGACCTAACTTTTACTACAATTAGTATGAAGACACCAGCCTACCAGAAAGAGGACTGCTATTGTAGTCTCATTATCGGTGCTTTCTTTTGACAGCCATTATTTGAAAAGACAAGGAATATGTTCTCTCAACCCACTGTGCAAGTGTCGCCCTCCTAGGCCTTCCAATAAGCCATCACCCTAATTACCTATTAAAAGGTTGTCATTATAGAGGAGATTCAGACAGTATGGCATAACTTGAAAGCACATGTCTGGGGTCCCTGAACTTGTTCCTCTACTCATTATTTATAATATTTTGTATGCCAAGATGGGATGTTCGAATATGAATAAAATGCTCCATGCAGAAAGGCCATTGAGTCCAACCTCCTGCTCAATGCAGGAATCCACCTTAAAGCATCCCTGACAGATGGTTGTCCAGCTGCCTCTTAAATGCCTCTAATGTGAGAGAGCCCACCACCTCCCTAGGTAATTGGTTCCATTGTCGTATTGCTCTAACAGTCAGGAAGTTTTTCCTGATGTCCAGCCAGAATCTGGCTTCCTGTAACTTGAGCCCATTATTCCGTGTCCTGCATTCTGGGTTGATTGAGAAGAGATCCTGGCCCTCCTCTGTGTGACAACCTTTCAAGTATTTGAAGTATGCTATCATGTCTCATCTCAATCTTCTCTTCTCCAGGCTAAACATGCCTAGTTCTTTCAATCTCTCCTCATAGGGCTTTGTTTCCAAACCCCTAATCATCCTTGTTGCCCTCCTCTGAACACACTCCACATTGTCTGCATCCTTCTTGAAGTGTGGTGCCCAGAACTGGACGCAATACTCAAGATGGGACCTAACCAGTGCCGAATAGAGGGGAACCAGTACCTCGTGCGATTTGGAAGCTATACTTCTATTAATGCAGCCCAAAATAGCATTTGCTTTTTTTGCAGCCACATCACACTGTTGGCTCATATTCAGCTTGTGATCTACAACAATTCCAAGATCCTTCTCGCTTGTCATATTGATTAGCCAAGTATCCCCCATCTTGTAAGTGTGCATTTGGTTTCTCTTTCCTAGGTGTAGAACTTGGCATTTATCCCTATTAAATTTCATTCTGTTGTTTTCAGCCCAGCGCTCCAGTCTATCAAGATCACTGTGGAGTTTGTTTCTGTCTTCCAGGGTATTAGCAATCCCACCCAATTTTGTGTCATCTGCAAATTTGATAAGCATTCCCTGCACCTCCTCATCCAAATCATTAATAAAAATGTTGAAGAGCACTGGGCCCAGGACTGAGCCCTGCGGTACCCTGCTCATTACCTCCCCACAGTGTTAAAAGGTACCATTGATAAGCACTCTTTGAGTCTGATTCTGTAGCCAATTGTGGATCTACCTAATAGTTGTACCATCTAGCCCACTTTTCACTAGTTTGTTAATCAGAATGTCATGGGGCACTTTGTCAAAAGCTTTGCTGAAGTCAAGATATATTACGTCCACAGCATTCCCAAAATCCACAAGGGAGGTTACCCGATCAAAAAATGAGATCAGATTAGTCTGACAGGATTTGTTCTTGACAAATCTATGCTGGCTTCTAGTAATCACTGCATTGTTTTCAAGGTGTTTACAGATTGACTTCTCTATAATCTGCTCCAAAATTTTCCCAGGGATGGATGTCAGACTGACTGGTCTGTAGTTCCCAGGTTCCTCCTTTTTGCCCTTTTTGAAGATAGGGACAACATTAGTCCTCCTCCAGTCATCCGGCACTTCACCTGTCTTCCATGATTTTGCAAAGATAATAGACAGTGGTTCTGAGAGTTCTTCTGCCAGCTCCTTTATTACTCTAGGATGCAGTTTGTCAGGCCCTGGAGATTTGAAATCGTTCAAAGAAATTAGGTGTTCCTTGACCATTTGTTTATCAATCTCAAACTGCAATCCTGCCCCGTCAGCTTGTACACTTTTTCCAGGGGGGTCATAGACCCGCTTTTGAGCGAAGACTGAGCTAAAGTAGGAATTGAGCACTTTGGCCTTTTCTTTGTCATCTGTTACCAATATGCCATCTTCATGAAGCAGCTGAACCACCATTTCTTTCCTCTGTCTTTTACTATTCACGTATCTGAAGAAAGCCTTTTTATTGCTTTTAGCATCCCTCGCTAGCCTCAGCTCCTTCTCAGCTTTAGCCTTCCTGATACCATTCCAGCACTTCTGTGCTACTTGTTTGTACTCTTCTTTTGTAGGCTGGCTTTCCTTCCACTTCCTATATGTATCCTTTTTTATTTTCCGGTCATCTCTAAGCTTTTTGTGGAGCCATATTGGTTTCTTCTGTTGTCTTCTATCTTTTTTTCCTTGTTGGAATTGTTTGTAATTGTCCCTTTAAAAATTCCTTTTTTAAAAACTCCCACCCATCTTGGACCCCTTTTCTCATTAGGGTCACTTGCCATGGGACCTTTCTTATCATAATTCTGAGTATATTAAAATTGGCTTTCCTGAAATCCAGAGTACGCATATGGCTACACTCAGCTTTTGCTTCCTTTAAAATCCAGAACTCAAGTATGATGTGGTCACTTTCCCCCAGAGTTCCGTAACTGCCACCTTATCCACTAAATCATCCCTATTGGTCAGTATCAAGTCAAGGATAGCTGTTCCTCTAGTTCCTTCCTCTACTTTCTGTAGGAGAAAGTTATCAGCCACACATGTCAGGAATTTCTTGGCAGGGCCACTTTTGGTAGAATTTTTCTCCCAACAGATATCGGGGTAAATGAAGTCTCCCATTACTACTACATCAGATTTCCTTGAAACACTGGCAATTTGCTTTTCAAAAGTTTTGTCCTCATCTTCTCCTTGATTGGGTGGTCGGTAGTAGATTCAGTGGTGGCCCCCCAATTATGGAATTATCTCCCCGACGAGGCTCACCTGGCACCAACATTGTTATCTTTTTGGCGCCAGGTCAAGACTTTCCACTTCTCCCAGGCATTTAACAGCGTATGTTGAGGGTTTTGTGCTGTTGTTGTTTAACCCAGAATAGTTGTTTTTAAATGGATATTGTATTTATAATCTGTTTTTATGCTTTTTATGGTTAAATTTTGTATAATAGTTTTTAATGTTCAATGTTTTTAATTTGTAAACTGCCCAGAGAGCTTCAGCTATAAATAAATAAATAAATAAATAAATAGACTCCAACTATCAGGCTCCTTTTATTCCTTTCCCCATTTATTTTAATCCAGATGTTCTCGATGGGGCTCCCAGGCTCATCGTCTTGTATTTCTGTGCAGGGATAAGTATTTTTAACATATAGTGCGATTCCGCCTCCCTTTCTATTTCTCCTCTTCTTTTTGAACAAGTTATATCCTTCAATTGCTATATTCCAGTCATGGGAGTCATCCCACCAAGTTTCAGTTATACCTATCAAGTCATATTTGCCTTCATGTATTAAGAGTTCAAGTTCATTCTGTTTGTTTCCCATACTCTGGACATTAGTATATAGACATCGAAGCCCATGTGCTTTATAATCTGGTTTCTTCCTACATTGTTGTGAACACTGTTTTGGGACACTATTGGAGCTGTTCTCTCTGTTATGGTGCATAAGCCTTCATCCATTGTTGCCTCAAAGTTTACGTCTCCCGCCCCTGTAGGATTCAGTTTAAAGCCCTCCTGATGAGGTTCTTCATGCTGTGCCCAAACACATTCTTCCAGGCCCTTGTGAGGTGCAACCAGTCCCTTGCCAGCAGTCCATCTTCCAAGTAGCATAGCATGTGGTCCCAGAATTCAAATCCTTCATGTCGGCACCACCTTCATAGCCAGTCATTCACCTGGAGTATTTTTCTTTCCCTTTCTATTCCTCTTCCAAGAACTGTGAGGATAGATGAGAAAACTATCTAGGCCCCAAAGTTCTTGAGATTCTTTCCCAGAACTTCAAAGTATGATGGAATTTCTTCGTAGCTTCGCTTGGCAATATCATTTGTTCCCACATGGATGAGAAGAAAAGGATAGTGGGCTTGATGAGCTTTGGCAACCCTTCAGTCATATCTCTAATCTGTGCTCCAGGGAGACAGCACACCTGGTGAGTCCATGGGTCTTCGCGACATACTTGGGTTTCAATCCCAGGCAGCAGGGAATCTCCCACAATGACTACTCTTCTCTTCTTCTTGGTCGTCTGACCTTCTGCCTCTTGCTCACTGTTGCACGGGGTCTCCTGTAATTCTTCATCTGCAGGCTGTCCTCCAGTCTCTTCCTCCAGTAGCTGAAAGCAGTTGCATAACTCTAATAGTTCCACTAGTGCAGAGTGTCTTCTAGTTCTTCTGCTCCTAGCTGTCACCCTCTTCCAAGGAGTTCCTTCTTCGTTGCCTTTCTTCATCTCAACATTCTCCATTTCTGCTTCGGTTTGCTGTTGCTCTTTAATCTCTTGCTCTTCTTGTTGCTGTTGCAGTTCCACCGTTCTGTCTAAGAACTGTTCGCCTTCTCTTATTCCTTGGAGGGTGGACACTTGCCGCTCAAGTGCTTTCACTTTTCCTTCCAAGATTGCAGGTATACGCCATGTTGATCTCAGGCAGGAACACAAACATTGCATGAACATTGCAGGTCACCACCACTTTCTGTCCATAGTCTCCATTTCTGTTTTGTTTCTGCCTTCTGATTGTGTTGGAATTTTGTTAAGGACCTCCCCCTTGGCCTCCCCTGCCGAACTCCCCCTGACAAACTCCTGTTTGCTCGCCCTGTTTGCTTGCTCTGATCGCTCTCTCTCTGGGAGCTCTCTTCCTTATATTCCTTCTAGTCCAGCTGGGGCAGCTTCCTCTTCTCTGCTCTGCTCAGCTTGGAGTCAGGAAACAGAATGATTTATTACATTTCTATACCGCCCCATAGCCAAAGCTTTGTGGGCAGTTTACAAAGATTGAAATAATTTTAATAATGTTTAAAATAATTACAAAGTTTTCCAAATAACTGGGACGTGCCCTTTCATAACACTGATGTACATTATGGAGCTGGTGCCAGGCTAAACAACATCTGGTTAAGAAGGTTCTTTGCACACTAACCACCCAAATCTTTGAACACCACAGTCTACTCTGCACGCTGGATCATCAATTAATGTAATCTACGCATGGGCCCCATGTACATAGTAATTTGGTGATTTGATCAAGTTACTATATTGCTCTGTCACTGACTGTCTCATCCGTGGCTCTCACAAGAGAAAGGGCAGCACTAGCTCTTAGGAAGCATGACTTAACATGGCCTAACAGCTGCAAAACGTTTTTCAATCACCGCATTGATTGCAGTCATAATTAGGGTCACTAAACTGTATTAAACCATTATACAGTATTCTTTCAACATGTGCGAGTGATACTTCTAATCTGCATTAGTGACAACGAGCTGGGAAGATGATTGTTGATGATTCTGAGTTATTTAATATTTATTTATTTATTTATTTATTTATTCACCGGTACATCTAGGGGTGACCATATTACGCCAGCTTTAAAATCACTCCACTGGCTGCCAATTAGTTTCCAGGCGAAGTATAAAGTGTTGGTTATTACCTTTAAAGCCCTACATGGTTTGGGTCCAGGTTACCTGCGGGATCGCCTTCTCCCGTACAATCCACCCCGCACGCTCAGGTCCTCTGGGAAGAACTTACTGCAGTCGGCCAAGACTAGGCTGACAACCGTTACCCAGAGGACCTTCTCTTCTGCCGCTCCCAGACTGTGGAATGACCTGCCGGAGGAGACTCGTCAACTTAACAGTCTTTTAGAATTTAAGAAAGCCATAAAGACTGTTCTCTTCCGGCAGGCATATCCAGTGGAATTTTAGAATGTTTTAAGGATGTTTTTAGGATGTTTTAGGATTTTTATGCAGTTTTAATAATATGTGTCATGTTTTAATCAGTTTTATGTATTTTATCATGTTGTTGTTCCCCGCCTCGATCCAGACGGAGAGGCGGGTAAGAAATAAATTGTTATTATTATTATTATTATTATTATTATTTATTTAATGCAGATTAAAGCTATGGGATCTTCAGCATGCACATGTACACCTTTCAGTCTTTTTTCATTTCTGCCCTCACTTTCCTGGGGGTTATTTTTAGGATTGACGTTTGATCAGTTCCCAAGAAGCCTGGTCTCTCTTCTCTACTTTATCATCTGATAAGCTCAGGCTTAGTTTCTGTGCCAAGTGCCATGCTATTTTGAACTGAAATGTACTTACAATTAAACAAAGTAATTGTACTGTTTATGATGCGTCTACTTTGCGGGACTAGCCAGTATTGTATACAATACTGTAAAACAAATTGAAATGATATATCCTTTCTGTTCCACCACTGTCCCTTCTTGCACTTGTGCCTGCTGCATGAAGTTATTCCATTTTCCAAATTGGTTTTATTTATTCTGCTTTATTTTTAGTAAACATTTATGTGACTGTGTCACTGTAGTTACACGCAGGCTAAGAAATGAAGATTTGTACAGTAATACAAACTCACCTACTTTGCAAATAGCCGGTGGGCCATTAGGTTTACCACCTGTTCATGCTGAACGGGACTATTTGCCTTAGTATGCATTTGGTTCTGTTCAAGCTCATTCCACTGCGGAATTTGGTGAATTTATAAGTAGAAGAAAATGGGCTTACTTTGAATACTCCTAAACTTTGAATATTCTTAAATTCCATTCATAGAATAAATGTTCATCTTTATAACCTCATAGCAGGATTAAGATTGTTTTTAATTGTTTTTTTAAAAGAGAGATTTCAAATTATTCCTGAAATGATTCAGTAGCTAGGGAAATATAGCATTCCTTTATTCCAGGCCATGCCATCCCTTAAATTGATGTCATTTACTTGGAGCTCTCAACAAGAGAGTGCTTAATTGGAAGAACATCCTTTTCAATCAGAAGTGGCTGAGCTAAAGGATGTCCTCGAAATATCAATGTGGGTTCAAGCTATTTAAAATGTCACGGTTAACCTTTTTAAAAACCTGATTTAATTAGAAAATTATAATTACAGCATTCTCACCAACAGGACATTCCTGTTCCAAATGAGCCTCTTGTTAACTTTCTACAGCAATAAAGAGTATCTTTTGATTCCATTGTTGCTCACAACATCAAGTATACTGATATTTTGATTAACTTTCATTTGTTAGGATTAGAGTTAATTACTGAAGCATGCCCAAGAGCAGGAGATAAGTTACTTGATTCAACACACCGAGGTAGTTCTGCAAATGCTACCAACAGCTTTTAGGTATAACAAAACAAAACAAAATAGACCAATCAATGTCATTTAGGCTCCATGTCATGGAATTTTTTCTCCATCAAAATAAATGCGAGCAAAGCTGTGAGCTGAGTAAAAAGGGTCCATTTCAAGTAACAAGGTATCTTATGGGAAGCTAGCAGCTGTGTGCCCCTTGAATAATAGCCTCAGGATAGAATTGATGCAGTCTGCTTGAATGGGGAATGAAAACTTCAAGAAAAGGTCTGAAGTAAGCATGTATGGACATCATTACTTAGCCAGATTTTTAATTTCTGCTAGCAGATTAAATCAACAGGCCATCTAGATGACCAGCTGCAACATGAATACACAGGTGTTTGCACACACACACCTCTGCACGTACACACACACTGTCCAACAGTAAAGAAGGGACAGCAAAACAATGGCCAAGTTTGGTCAATACCAATTATATCAAACCTGTGTATCTGTTTAATAATATATATGGTATTATGAGAGAAACAGGAACATGGAGCACAGTGACAGAACATGGGCTTTTTATAGTGCCCAAATGCTATTTAGTGAATCAGCATAGTGAGTTTGTATTTCTTTGCAAGCAGACAACAAGCCATCCCCCTTCCTCAATCAGATGCCCTCCAGATGTTTGGGACTGCAACGTCCAGCATTCATGACCATTTGCCATGCTGGCTGGAGCTGATGGGTGTTGAAATCCAAAACATCTGGAAGATACCAGGTTGAGGAGGGCTGCAGCATAAGAACACAAGAAGAGCCATGCTCGGTCAGACCAAGGGTCCATCTAGACCAGCACTCTGTTCACACAGTTGCCAACCAGCTGTTGACCAGGAGCCCACAAGCAGGTCATGGTGCAACAGCACCCTCCCACCCATGTTCCCCACTATCTACTGTATACAGCAAGCTATCTCTCATCACTCCCCCGCCACCTTTTCCATTTGTTGCCCAATCATTAACCAATACGCACACATTTTGGGGAGGGAATTGATCAGACTGTTTCCATAAATGCTTTTGAGGTGTAGCTTAGAAATTATATCCTCCCTTATCTAAGTAACATAGGGTGGCCATATAGAAAAGGAGGACAGGGCTCCTGTATCTTTAACAGGGAATTTCAGCAGGTGTTATTTGTATGTGCACAGCACCTGGTAAAATTCCCTCTTCATCACAACAGGTAAAGCTGCAGGAGCCCTGCCCTCTTTTGTATCTGGTCACTGTAGTATAGCTCCTGCAGCTTTAACTGTTGTGATGAAGAGAGAATTCCACCAAGTGCTGCATGCGTAGAAATGACTCCTGCTGAAATTCCCCTTTCAATACAACTGTTAAAGATTCAGGGGCCCTGTCCTCCTTTTCATATGGTCACCCTAACTAACGTATTTTAATTCAAATCAGTCTTCATTAGCAAAGGAATGGGAACCTAACCATAGAATAAACATCCCTGATTGGCTTGTCTCAAAAGGCCTATCTCTTGCAGTTCTTTTGACTGGTAAGATATTGCTTACTCCAGCTCACAAGGGATGAATATTTGTTACCTGCCTTCATTTGCCCCTGGATTTGAATTTTCTTCACCTGCCACACTCCTAATACAATAAAATATTGAGTTGCATAGGAGAAGCTGAGGCATCTCTACAACCCTAGAGAGAAGCAAGGAAAATGTTTATTTATTTACAGTGGTGGTAAATGATGATTGATTAGTAACATTTCTGTGATGATTTTAATAGGCAAACGCCTGAGCCTGCAAGGTGAGGAAACTGGTTAAAGGCTCTGCTTATCCCTTGCCTTTCTACACGTGCAGTGTGAATTGTGCTACCTTCTCATGGAAATATCAGCATTTCAGGCCTCAGTTGGAGCCTGCCTCCCAAGCCCTCCAGGTGATTTAGAACCACCATGATTGATCAGCTTCAAGTAGAACCCAATCTGATTCACTATCCAGAATGAAGACCCAGAATATCCCACCACCATCACCGCCAACAAATCCACTTAAACCTTTAAGCAGTCCAGGGAATAATAGCATCCCTAGGGGAAAGTAGCCTATCTTGCAAGCTTCGCCTTTATCACACTGGTTTATGACGACGACGACGACGATGACGACGATGATGATGATGATGATTTCTTAGATGCCTTTCCCAAAAAAAGAGACTCAAAATTTAAAACAGTTATGACAATTATCCTTTAAAATCAACTACCCCATAAGCCAACTAAAACATCAGCGATAGCCATAAACAATTTGACTGATGCATTAAACAGTCCATCATGCCTGGGAATTGAAGAAAGTCATAACCTGGTGTCAAAAACATGCTCACTGGGGAGAGCATTCCATAACCAGGGGGCCATCACTTAAAAGGCCCCTCCCTTGCTGCTAACCTCTGAACCACCCTTGGAGGAGGGCATCAGATTGGATCGTCGAGTATGGGTATGTTCATACCAAGAAAAGTGCTCCTATAAAGACTTACATGGTTTGAGGCCATTACATCAAGTATTGTGGTCCTGAGTCATACAATGCTAGTGGGCCAGAATCAATATTATATGCTCAGACCTTCTGGTCCCTGTCATTAATTGGGCTGCCACATTTTGCACAAGCTACACTTTCAAACCATCTTTAAAGGCAGCCCCACATAAGGTGCATTGCATTGCCCATCATGACCAGAAATGGGGAAATATAAATCTATAATTCTCATATACAGCCAACATCAGAAAAATCCCAAAAAATCTAGGTGTTCCTTTGTCACAGATAAGAGCAATGACAGATTGCCCAAGGGCAAAAATCATCCCTGAGATTGTGGTATTTTGCCTGAAGCCAAAGGCTGACAGCAATATGCACAATCAAAGAAACCAAATTTAACCTGAGGATAAATGTATTTTACCACTTTTGCCCTGGAGAGTTCTGCTAGTTCTTTTATTGTCCTTCTCAGCTTTCAAGCATTCTGAAATCTTAGGAACCTAAGGATGACAATCATGCATAAAAATATCCATACATGATGGATTGGATCCAGATTTACACTGGATCAACTGCACTAGTGGAAGTGGACTTCCTCACCACTGCTTCCCATGACAGCCCTTCAACCCCCTGAAAGAGCTACACAGAGAGCCAGTTCGCATTAACCAATAATAATAATAATAACAATAATAATAATAATAACATTTATTTATAACCCGCCTCTCCCTTCGGATCGAGGTGGGGAACACAATGTAAAATACAAAAATCACAAACAGTTAAAAAAAATAAAAAACAAGAGAAAATGCATTATTAAAACATCTTAAAATTCATCCAGATAGGCCTGCCGGAAGAGAGCAGTCTTCATGACTTTCTTAAATTCATGAAGACTGCTAATTTGTCTAATCTCCTCCGGCAGACCATTCCATAGTCTGGGAGCGATGGAAGAGAAGGTCCTCTGGGTAACACTCGCCAGCCTAGTTCTGGCTGGCTTGAGTAAGTTCTTCCCAGAGGACCTAAGTGTGCGGGGCGGATTGTATGGGAGAAGGCGATCCCGCAGGTAGCCTGGGCCCAAACCATGTAGGGCTTTAAAGGTAACAACCAACACTTTATACTTCGCCCGGAAACTGACTGGCAGCCAATGAAGTGATTTTAAAACTGGTGTAATGTGGTCACCCCTAGATGTACCGGTGACCAACCTGGCTGCCATATTTTGAACAAGTTGAAGTTTCCGGACTAGGCACAAAGGTAGCCTTATGTACAGCGCATTGCAGAAGTCGAGCCTCGAAGTTACCAGCGCGTGCACTACCGTCTTTAGGTCTTCCAACTCTAGGAAGGGGCGCAGCTGGCGTATCAGCCGAAGCTGATAGTAGGCACTCCTGGCCATCGCATCAATCTGAGCTGTCATCTGGAGCGACGGATCCAGGAGTACCCCCAAGCTGTGAACACAGTCTTTCAGGGGGGGTGTAACCCCATCCAGAACTGGTTGACACACCTCCAAACCCAGGTTGAGGCCTTTGACAGCGAGCACCTCCATCTTGTCTGGATTCAGCTTCAGTTTGTTTTTCCTCATCCAGCCCATTACCGCCTCCAAGCATTCATTCAGAGGAGACACACTATCCTTAGCTGACGATGTTGTCGAAGGCACAGAGAAATATATTTGGGTGTCATCAGCGTATTGATAGCACCCCGCCCCATTAAGGGTAGTTAACAGGCCACAGTGGTTTGTTAACCATCCCTGCACATACTGGCTGATTTCCCTAAGTACCCTCGCCAGGCGTGGATTGTTGTGGCATCCGAATCTGGGGAGGGTGGGCGACTGGGGTGGTTAACAAAACATCCAGCAACCCTACAACAGACCTTGCTGAGTTCGGAAGTCACAACAGCTTTTACCCGGCAAGGATAATTAGGGAAATCAGCAGACAAGCAGCATGCATGGGGATAGTTAACAAGTCACCACTGGTTATTAACCACCCTTGTTTCATGCGATCCCAATCAGAGAGTCAGAAGTCCACGCTGAACGGGGGGAGCTGTGGTGTGTGAGGAGGCGGAACACCCAAAAATTGAGCAGAAAGGCAGATCCTGAATCTAACCTAATATGTTCAGTGAAGTCCTTATATATACAGGCATAATATAACAGCACTTACAACATCCTGTACAGAGTAGATATATAAGCATATTTGACCCCTTGAAGGTGATCCTGTGACAATTACTCAGGATGGCAAAGAGGTCCAGAGATGAAACAGAGGAGCAATTTAAGATTTCAACAACACAATGGCTAGGTTCAAATGATACAATAACCAATGGTGGGTTAAATAGTCAACAATGGGTTAAATAGTCAATGGTTGGTTATTGGGTCATCTGTCAGAACCTTTTCATACCATGGTTGGTTATTCAGCCAAAATAACCAACACAAATAACCAATGCTGTTTGTCGGGCACCGTTGACTATTTTGTCACACACAGTTGTTTATTTTCACCAACTACAGAGTCCCGTGGCAAGAGTGACCAAAGGGGCAGCTGCCATTCCACTCCAGCCAGCAGAATGTGCAATGGCTGATGGGATACCAGCTGGAGGATTGAGGGTGGGGAGAGAGAGGGGAATGTGTCAATCGAACACCATTGACTAATAGTCAACTCGACGCTGACCTTAATCTACACCACAGCTGATTATAATCATTTTGTGTGGGGAGTAACCCCTCAATAATAAACTGTGAAGTTGACATTGACTATCGTGTTGTCCGAACGCAGCCAATGACAGATACTAACTAACAAAGACTGTATGTCTTCAGAATCTGTGCTAAATCATATCAGAAATGTTCATTTAAAACCTTGGAAAAGTGATATAATTTTTGCATTCTCTAACAGAGAGAATAGAGTTGAACTGACAAGGATGGATGCATCTGTCAGTTTCATTTTCTCCCATATACACTTAAAAAAAAAACACACAACAACCTCAAATTCTATTTATGGAGGAATTTGCAAGTTTTGGTAACTTCTTATAAAAAAGAAAAACAGCATACAAAATTTTTACCCAGCTGTGCCAGCCACATTTAGCAGGCACAGCTCTTTCTGGTATGGAGAAGATTATCTTGTACCTGCCTGCCATGCATCTATTACAGATGAGGAATCTGTCAGAAAAAAAGAAAGGTGACAACCTTAATTCAGCAGCGCAAACATGTTTGAATACACAGGGATTTGAACCCAAACCTTTCTGCCTGGATAGGTGAATTTGTCAGCTTCACTTTCTCCCACATTCATTTATTCTTTAAAAAAGAAATCTCAAATTCTTTCCATCAAGCTTATGAATAGAGTTGTGTTAAGTTCTTATCAAAACACAAACTAAATGAAATTCTCACCCATCTCTACTGATAGTACTAAAGGAGATATGACAAGGGCATTTTAGGTCTGAAGGACAAACGTGTAATCTTTCAGATTACAGCGGTAATTCTTACACAGCCACAATAACACGATTGTTTCTAAGATAGCAAAGTTGTTTGAGTGAATTAGTTCCCTTCTCAGACATATATTTTACTTATTTAAAATTATTTTTAGGCTGCCTTTAAGGGTAGAACCCTCTCCAGGCGGCATACCAGATAAAAATGCAAAAACAGATAGAAAGGCTGTAAATAAATATTCAATTAAAATGCTATAAAAACAGATAACACCACGAAAACTGTAGCCCACAGATTACAAAGAGTCCAGAGAAAAAAGGGACTTCAGAGTCATCTACAAAGAAGGAGCCTGACAAACCCATGATGGAAACTGATTCCATAAGTGTGGGGCTGTTACTGAAAAGGCCTTCTCCCTTCTACTCAACAAATCTGGACAGCACCTCTGCAAAGTCATCGTTATAACTGTCCTTGGTAAAGGATTTGAAGGTATGAGCAACTTTCTTTCCAATATGATGAGAGCTAATCTGCACTTCTCCAGTCTCCACGTGGAGCTCCGTTGCTAGGTAGGAACGAGCAAATCTTTCTTTTATGTATGGCCATTCTGAGGGTTTGGTGAAACTGAAACTTTTGGGGACGAAAACTGAGCCACGGCAATCCAGTCTTGAAAGGTTTAAGGCTCGGTCTTCTGATACCATGTCCTGTTATTTCTGAGAAGCCAGGCCAAAATGGATGCCTTACAGAACAACAACTTTATTGTAAAACACAGACAGATGTGCCTCAGTTTGGACACAGCGCCACCTATAGTTAAAATAGTAATATAACAATTAACTCTGTATGGCTACCTCCACAAGGGCGCTTTAATGCTCTTTGAAGGCTCATTATAAATTTTACCTTCACACCAGCGGAGCGCAAAACGGACACAGAGGCGCGTTATCTCCCGGATTATGCGCATTATCGAATGCGCGTTAAATAGCGACTTTTATTTTGCTCCGGCCGTTAAAGCGCATTTTCGCCGTGTGAACAAGCGATTATGCACATTAACTACATGTAAAGCGCTTTTTGGACATCAATTAATGCGCTTTGCCGCCTCTCGCCGCCTCCCGTGCAGAGGGATTAGGAGTAAATGCGCCTCCGCGATAATGCGCATAATCCCCGAACCGGGCACAAAAGCGCATCCTTGTGGAGGGGGCCTATCACACCAACCCAAGCGCCCTTGGTGGCAAGCAGACAGGCATGTGAAAAAGGTCTCTGCACTATCGGTGTTACATGAGCATTCTGGATTGGTATTCCCAGAGAATCCCTAGATCTTTTAATACAATTTGCTAATCAGTACACTGAGTATGGGTGCATCCATATGTACATAATTTCAGCAGTGAATCCACCATGGATTCACACTCACCATAGTTATGACAGACATACTGTCTTTGCCCCTATATTGGGCAGTGGAGGCACCCATTTTTCTGGTTCAAGCTGAAGCCTAATTCTCCCAGTTCTGGTAAACTGGCCTTGGTGTCAGTCTCAAAGCCCCCTTTCCCCTTTTACAGAGCAGTTCCAAAGTGTAAAAGAAAATGAAGAGGGGGAAAACTTTTGACCAAGCACTGAGCAAAACATTTCAGCAGATATCCATACGGACACTTACAAAATAAACCCAAACTAAAACCGAAAAAATAGGCAGGAAAATGGCTTTTGAGCTAAACCAGTACCCACAGGCACCACAGCACCTGCAGGGACCTCCAACGGTACCCATGAAGCTCTCTGATGGCTATATGCTACTTCCAGTATCACAGGCAGTATTCCTATGTACACCAGTTGCTGGGGAACATGGGAGGAAGGGTGCTGTTGCGCTCGTGTCTTGTTCATGAGTTTCCCATCAAAAGCTGGTCGACCACTGTGTGAACAGAATGCTGGACTAGATGGCCCCTTTGTCTGATCCACTATGCCACCTCTTATGTTGTAATGTTCTCCCTGCCCCCTTAAAAATGGTTTAAAGAAAAACCTTGGGAAATGTTAGGCCAGTCTTCTTTCTCTCCCCTCTACACATTTGCCTTTCTATTCCCCTCCCCCAGCCAGCCTCTAGCCTCTGGTCATGAGGGTAGGGCTCCTGCAGCTTTAACTGTTGTGATGAAGAGGGAATTTCACCAGATGCTGTATGCATACAAATGACACCGGCTGAATTCCCTTTTCTATACAACTGTTAAAGATACAGGAGCCCTGTCCTCCTTTTCCATATGGTTACCCTAGATTAAGAAAAAGCAGTTTCTGACTGTCCAAGGCCATGCCAGAGCCAGGTTTGAGGGGGGCCTTAGTAAAGGGCCTAGGTTAGTGGGTTTCTGGGGCTTATCTGGCAGTGGCAAGTAGCCATTTTACTTTCCTACAAGCATCTTTTTGCATGCTACTAGAATCTGTGACCCACTGTAACTAAGAAATGATATTGTTATAGCCAGTAGTTCAGCCTTCACCAACCTGGTGCGCTCCAGAGGTGTTGCACTACAACACCTACTTGGTGTTCTCCAGATGTGTTAGACTACGACATGCTGAGAATTGTAATCCAACACATCTGGATGGCACCAGTTGGGAAGGCTGCAATAGGTGTCAGTAATAGGGCCTTTCTTTTTGGGCCTTGCTTCACCATTAAACCGAAGAAGAGCTTTATGGGGAACTAAAATGGCCACTTGCAGGCCCATCTGCCTAGTGGGCCCTGAAAGGGTGCTGACACTGGGCCTTATCCAAGTGATCTTTTCCTCATGTTTAATTTACTTCCAGTGAGAGTTTCGAGCATAGCAATGTTTGGTAAAATGTGTGTTTCCTGCACACCTTGTGACTGACTGCAAACAAGCTGAGAGATTCCAGAATCCTTCAAGAAAGACAAACATTTGTACAGCTTCCACAGCGTGCTTGGAGTGAAGGACTAGGTCTTGTGGTTTATAACATGCTACAGCCTATCACCTGTGGATCTATCTGTATTTGACAAGAACACTGGGAAAAGGTAAAGAGAACTGTTTATAACATAAAAATACTATGGAAAATATGTCATAGACATCCTCTGTGTAGCTTCAGCTCAATTTCTTGTTTCTAAAAAAAAAGACAGAAGTCTTAATAATGTGCAGTATGATATACATTTGGGGGAAATGACTGAAAAAGTAACTTAATAGGAATTTATTAATAGGAAACTAGAATGGAGAATTATCATGGCAAATGTAATTAAATCCTAATGTAACTTAAATCCCAGTTACTTCCATGGGTAGGGAATGTGCTTAAAGTGATGGAAGGCAGACCTTCCAAGTATATCTTGAAAGAACATCCTTCTAGTTCCTGCACAACCTTGACAGGAAGACAGGGATGAATCACAGACAGTAAAACATATCTCTTAACATGAATTGCAAAGGACTATATAATTGACAGATAATTGTGGCCTGGCCTTTGGTAGCAAAACCACTTCTACTAAATAGAAGGGTTTAGATGAGTGGAGAGCAATGGTGCATTTGACGATATGTTGTTGGAAACAAAGCAGCTATTCTTTGAGACTACGCATAGAGGGCATAGGAAAATATTGAAGAAAAACATTTCTCCTCTCATTGCAGGCCAGTATAAACATGGAGGAGTAATATTTAGTGCTTCTCTACATGCAGAAAAAATCCCGCATCCTTACCAAGGCATTTGGCCTTGCAGTATTCCCACCATTGCAATGTCTCCTTCACACACGACGTGATTTGAAATTGAAAACTTCCCTTCTCGGAAAGTCCCTCTTATGTTTTAATGAGACAGTGCCATCTAGTGGCAGAGAGATCCAGTGATATCCCAGTTAATACAACATTATCTCTGGTTGTTTAAAATTAGAAATTTCCAGGGGACAGAGTGGGAGTTGTTCTGGCTGTTGATGATGACATCTAAAGGACACACAAACTTATGTGAGTGGCCAGTCATGAGTGTGCAATAAATTGCTGGTTTGGAGAAGCTCTTAGAGATCCTGTATGATATTGTAGTTAGACTGTCAGATTAGACTGGCGAGACCTGGGTTCCAATCCCCATTCAGCTATGAAATTTACTAGATGACCTTGAGTCAGTAACTATCTTGAGTCAGTAACTACCCCTCAGCTTCACCTACCACCTAGGGTTGTTGAAAGGTTAAAATGCAAGGGGGGGGGGGGAAATGATACACTCTGAGCTCCTTAGAGGAAGGGCTGCAGTAAATAAAATGTTAGGGTGGTCAGATGTCTTTTTCTATTAAAGGCACAGAAGCACTGTCCTCTGCATCTGGTCGCACTTAGACGAATATAACTCAACAATGTAGGGCTTTAAAAGTTAAGATCAGTATTTTTAATTGAGCTTGGAAACACACTGGAAACCAATGCAGTTGTTTATGATTACAGATAAGATATGACAGAGTGACCATATGAAAAGGAGGACAGGGCTCCTGTATCTTTAACAGTTGCATAGAAAGGGGAATTTCAGCAGGTGTCATTGGTGTGCTCACAGTACCTTGTGAAATTCCCTCTTCATCACAACAGTTAAAACTGCAGGAGCCCTGCCCTCTTTCATATATGGTCACTCTAGTATAGCTCCTGCAGCTTTAACTGTTGTAATGAAGAGGGAATTTCCCCAGGTGTGGCATGCATATAAATGACACATGCTGAAATTCCCTTTTCTATGCAACTGTTAAAGATACAGGAGCCCAGTCCTCCTTTCCATATGGTCACCCTAATCTAATCTTGTTTCTTGATCCCTCTTAGCAGTGGCCACAGTATTCAGGGCTTGTTGCAGTGAATTATATTGCAATAGATGATAATATAGTAATAGAATTTTAGATTTGAAAGGTACCTTGGAGGCCAGGATGGAACTACAGTACCACAGACAGATTGTCATCCAGCTACTGCTTAAATACTTCCTACCACATTAGTCAACACATATGCCGGTCACAGTTGACCATTCAATAGTCCCCTGCTTCTTCCACCTTGCAGTGCCAGCAGCCTGCTTCTTCCGCTACTGCCAAATAATGCCCTCTGGTGAGGGTGTAGGTTCCCTCCTATCTTCAGATACCACTCAGACAGAGGTCCCCTCCAGAAGAATTCCGTTTGGCACCTGGTTGTCCGATTATGCGCATCTTCTCAGAATCACTTTTACTGCAAACCACTGTACGCGGGAGGCAGTTAAACGCATAACCTTACCGGCTGTACGAAACGTGCTTTAGAGGTGTTTAATGCGGAGAATCGCTTGTTCACATGGGCATAATGTGCTTTAACGGCCGCAGTAAATTAAAACTCGCTATTTAACGCGCATTCAATAATGCGCATAATCGGAGGGAAAACGCGCCTCAACCCCCGATTTGTGCTCCGCTCTTCTAGAGGTAAAAATTTCAATGCGCCTTGAAAGAGCTTTAAATGCCTCTTGTAGAGGCATCCTGAGTGGCCATGAACTATCTCCACCCCTCTCCCTGTCCCACACACACATCCACAGTGGGAGGGGCCATAGCTCAGTGGTAGAGCATCTGCTTTGCATGGAGAAGGTACCACCTTCAATCCCCAGCATCTCCAGGTAGGGCTGGAAAAAAAACCTATCCAAAGCCTGCAAAACCCACTACCAGTTAGTGTACTGGGCTAGATGGACCAATGATCTGAGGCAGTATGTTCCTATGTTCCACTGGCTGCATAAGGAGTCAGAGTCATGAAGAATTTTCAGTCCTCCTAGGAGAAAAAGTTGCATTATGACCTCCTGCCCTTAAAATGGGTGTGAATAATAGTGAAATAAGCCAAGGAAGCCCCTTCAAAAGTACCTAGTGCTGTTCATTTGTATTCAATTGAATGTAGCTATTGCTGCAAAAAGGAAACAAACTGAACATTGGAGATGCAGTAAGCATATTATTCAACTTTTCCAAATCACGACTGAAGAACACTCTTCTCTCTTGGTATTTGATGGTGGCTCCCCTATGTGGTTATGGGGCCACCCAAGCAATTGCAAAAGAAGAAGGGATCCTTCCACTGACACAGTTCCATTTGCCAACAAAATCCCAAGAATCAGAGCAGTCTTGTGTGCAAAATCCCACAGCTGCCTTGTACCACACAACCACAGGAATTCCAAGACTTGGTAACAGACACTGAAAATCCCAAACATTTGTCTAAACATGGCAGGCAAATAGAACCAAGGGAATAAAATTTTATTCCAAACAACAGTTAGCGAAGATACAGATAATATCTCTGATGCCAACTGCACTTAAAATGAAATGTGTCAGTTCAAATAAAAAGGAAGGCTTTGTGAACGTGCAAATTTTGTATTACTGCGGCAAAAGGTGTTTTGTTTAACTTCCTCGAGGCTAGAATGCAAGATACCTTCTTTATTAAAAAATAAAAAGAGGAGGAGGAGGAGGAGGAGGAGGGGAAGAGAACAGCATTCTGATTAAATATCTCTGGTGGGGGGAACTGTGGCAAAAAAGATTAATTTTCTTCAGGGGTACATTTCATACGGAAGTTATTTTCTTTGCTAGAACCTACCATTTTTCTTTCTGCAGCAACCGCCAGCCCTAAAACCATGCAGAATCTGAACTGGGTCCCACAGCAGAACCCCAAAGGACATTAGCTCTTCCAAAGAGCAGCATGTGTTACGCTACACTATTCTCAGCATCTCAGCATTTAAATTGTGATTCCAAATGAGAAATCCCCTGTGCCCCCCTGTAATGTGCCTAATAAATTCAGCACATTATTTATGTAAAAAATCTGCCCTGTTGAATATTCTGCTGTGGCAAAACAAGGGGAGGGGGCATAGAGATCATAACGAGATATTTCCAGCAAAATTCTCTTTTGTCTTGGCTGAGGGTTTTAACAGAATATGCCACTTGTCCTTTTCATCTAATTCATCACAAGAGCAGAAAAAAAGAAGTCAACTGTGGTATTAAATTTTTGCTCTAGAGAAGTCATAACTGATACCTCTCAAAGCAGAAAGTCATGGCATGATGGGTATACATACACAAAACATGATTCCAAGCATATGTATTTAAAACATTTCAATCCCTCCTTTCCCCATGACAGCCCAAAGCAACTGACAATTACAATTAAAGTCCATGCAGTGCAATCCTATGCATGTGTACTCACAAGTAAGTGCTATCAAGTTGAATGGAATTTACTCCCAGATAAGTGTGTATAGGATTGCAATGTAAAACAACATAATACAAATGTTTAACAAAAAATATTTTAAAAAGACCAGCAGATTAAGACTAAAAGTATCAATTAAAAACATTTCCAGCAAAAATAACTAAATAATCCAGCCAAGTTTAAAACACTTGCAATGCAATCCTATACATGTCTACTCAGATGTAAGTGCAATTGAATTCAATGGGGCTTAGTCCCAGGTTAGCGGATATAGGATTACAGCCTTAGAGGCCAATAGCCTCCTAGGAATTAAAGATAGCCACATGTAGCATTAGAGGATATGTGGCAGAAAAAAGTTGTAACATATACTAAATAGGCAAGGTGGTATCTTCTACAAGACCAATGTCTTTGCTATAGACAAGTTTTTTGAGTTATACAAAAAAAATTCATTATGCAAAATCTAAAGAACATAAATTGGAAAACATTCCATTGAAAATATTTTAGACTTTAGAGGGTATAATAAAGGCTTTTCTATTATAGAAAGCTTTTAATATATTATGCCCTTTTCATTTTTATGACAAGGGCCAAATAGTTTGAAAGGGAATGGTTGTGATTGGAGAAATGTTCCCCCATTAACTATTCCAATCCATAATTATGAGGATACGTGGAGCCATTATGGTGTTATGCAGGTGTGGACAAACATGAGACAGGATCTACTTTGTTATTTTTTATTATTAGAATCCCAAAGTCCACCAGCCAAATAAATCCAAGTGCAAAATGGTGGCTGTGGATGGAACCAAATACAAAACGGTCCCCAGACTTTGAGCCAATTGCCTACTGCACCCATGAACAATACAGTTTGCATGGTCACTGGTTCACACAATCCCTGCAGCCCACCATGGCTTAGCGGTGCCAGGTTGTGTTGTCCAAACCTAGTGAGGGTGGCTTGTTGGGTTGATTAACAAACCACCCCACAACCTTAAAACAGGTGCTAAGTTCTGGGTGTTTTAGAAGCCTTCTCCATGTGAATTGGAGATGGTCATGATAAAGAGGCCTCGTTTGGTGGTAGCGCCCAACTTTGGAATGCTCTCTCTGTGGAAGCTTGCCAGGCACCAACATTATTATCCTTTTGGCAGCAGGTTGTTAGTTCCTGTGGTTTGGTTTAACTCCTATTCCTTAAATTTGCATTGTTTTTTTATCATCCGTGTTATATTTTACCCACTGCACTGGTATGTGTTTATTTGGACTTTTACGCTTTTCTGGATTTTAAGTGATTTATTGTATTTTTATTGTATTCTAGGCTGTCCAGATGGCTCGGGATTTCCCGGTCCTAACCGGGAATCCGGGGGCGAACCGGCCCAACCGGGAGGCGGGGGGGCAAACCGGGGTGGCGGGGGGTCACGCGGCGGTGGCAGCAAGCAAGGAGCGGCAGTAGACCTGGTGGCGGTGGCGTCGGAGGAGCCCAGGAAGGGCTGCCCCAGCAGGTAAGTGCCTTCCCTCGCGCCTCACGCTCCTTACCCGCAGGGGCGTCCGCTTCCCTCCGGTGCTCGAATCTACTGAGAAACAGGCTTCGTGGCCTGTCCCTCAGTAGCGCGCCGGGTGATGACGTCATCACCTGGCGCGATACTGAGAGACAGGCCGTGAAGCCTGTTTCTCAGTAGATTCGAGCACCGGAGGGAAGCGGGTAAGGAGCGCGAGGCGCGGGGCACTTACCTGCTGGGGCGGCCAGGTGCGCCGCTGCGCCGCCACCACCGGGTCCGCTGCCATGCTGCCGCCGCCGGGTCTGCCGCCGCGCCGCAGCTGGGGCCGCTGCCGCGCCGCCGCTGGTTCTGCCACGCTGCCTCCGCCGCGCCACCGCCGCCGCCGCCAGGTCCGCCGCCGCGCCGCTGCCACCGGGGCCGCCGCTGCGCCGCCGCCGGGTCCCTTGCCGGCTTGTAAGGCCAGCGGCTGCACGGAAGAGGCGGGGGAGGGCCGATTACGTCACTTCTGTATCCGGCCCTCCCCTGCCTTTTCTGCGCGGCCGCTGGCCTTACGAGCCGGCGGGGGACCCAGCGGCGGTGGCGGCAGCGCGGCGGCGGTGCGGCGGCGGCGGCAGAGGCAGCAGAAGAGAACCCTCCCCGGTAGGTCCGGGCTGATGTTTTTGGGGGGTGGGTGGCTTGGTGGGGGGGTTGTTTTGGGTGGGGGGCTGGCTTGGGGGGTTTGTTTTGGGGGGTGGCTTGGTGGGGGGGTTGTTGGCAGGGGGGGGACCGGGATTTTGGGTTCAAAAATCTGGTCACCCTATTGTATTCATTACTCACGAACGGACCTGACTTTGTGCAGTTTGGTCAGATTTGGACATAGTGTCAGAGTGGATCCATGCCCTACTCATGGCCCCTTGAGAGAGAGGTCTGTCCACTCCATTTTCTTGAGGGAGACTGCCACACATCAGGGGGCAGGCATATAAATAACCCTGCCCCTTAGCGTACTATGCTTCCCTGGCTTCAAACTGTGTCTACTGCAAAGCTAAGTGCTGGTTAGGGAAGTTTGCCTCCGGTGGCTGAAGATATTTCTGCAGGCTTCAAACACATGCCCATTTTTAAAAATTTATTAATGCATTTTAAAAACAAAATAATGGTGAGGTGCACAGCCCTAGGATCCCTTTAGTATGTTTGCCAAGTTTCAGGTGTCTAGATTTCTCAATCTTGGTGCTATGGTGCTGATGGACGGTCGGACGGACGGCTGGAGAGAAGGGCGGACTGCAGACATCCTCTTTTATAGATATTTTAATTTGTACAATTCCTAGAGAGAAATTGTTCTATAAGGCTTTTAATAAATATAACAAATACATAACAATGTAATACTACACTGGGATGACCAGTATACACAAGAACAAATCAGGGATTTTAGCAGCCTTCTTTAGTGGGGGCAGCCTTTTGATTGTTTCCCTTGTTAAACAATTGAGAGCCGGAAATGCTTGCCAATTTACTGCAAATCATACTGCAATCTACCTTCCAACCACCCCTGGTGTAATGGATATATTGCTGAACAAACTATAAAACTTGGGCTGAAATCCCTGCTCATCCATGAAGTTCGCTAATTGACCTTAAGCCAGGATACGGGTCAGGATACAACACAATACATGAATAAATTGTATTTCTATGTAAGTGTATTTTAAATCTCAAAGGCTGTTTGGTTTCACTCACAAAGGCAGGATCTACACTGCTACTTTAAAATAGTTTATATTTATAACAGTAGTGACAACTGTTGGGGCCCAGGACAAACTCCATATACAGTTTTCAAAGCCTTTTCAAAGTGTCATATCCTGCTTGGTGTAGATCTGGCCTTAGTTGCAACTGGGGCATTTGTTGTAGTTGGCATTTGAAGTTTCCTGTTAAGATTCAGGGGCTGTGGGTGCGCGGTATGTGGCATCAGTTATGTAATGCAGATGCAATTGCGCACTCACCCCAGGGCTTTCCACCAAAGCTGCAGAGAAAAAAGTCAGGGACTTACCCCAATTTTTCTCTCTAGAGCAAGACGAAGATGTGCAAGACCATGTCAGGACAGCCCCAAAGCCTCGCTCCACAGTTGCAGTGGAGGTATGGCTGGTCAGTGCCTGGTGGAAGCCAACCTGAGATTGGTCGCCTTCCACCAGGAAGAGGGCAAGGGCAGCTCCAGTCCCTGGATGGCCGCCCAGAACCCCTGTGCTCCCTCTTCAGCATCAGGATTACCCAATGCCACCCTGGGGATGGAAAGCACAGGGTTTCTGAGGGACGTGGCACCAACCCAGAATCGTGAAGACACCCTTTCAGAGCTATTGTGGAGAAATTGCATTTGCATGTGTTTTTTAACAGTGGAATTCATGTTCTCCATCCCCACTGGTTCTTTCTTGATCAGTGTAGAGCAAGTGGGGGGAACGTCCTCCAGATGCTGTTGGACTCCAATTCACATCTGCCCTACCTTACATGGCTGGTGGTCAGAGATTATGGGAGTTGTAGTCCCAGAAGATATGGATGGCCATAGGTTCCCCATCCATAGTGTAGGGCCCGCTTTAGATTATTAGACTGAAAGGGGCATTATGTTACTAAAAGAAGTATGACTAAATAAAAGGATGCTGTTAGAAAGCATCTGTGCAAATGTGGGTCCTCAAAATGGAGGGCTCCTAGTGCTACCAGTTAGAAAGCATTCCAACTTCTTCCTCCGTAACAGTGTTCTATGGTAAGAAAAAAGATGGAAGAAGTAGTGGTAAAATACAGGAGGGTTAAAAGTGGAGGAAAGTGGAGGTAAATGGGTTAAACTAGTTTTAAGTTTGCAGTGTGCAGATATGCCTTAAGCAAGGTGTCCACTGACAGAAACTTTTATTCTTCTATCTTTACCGCAACACTGGCGATAAACTTCTTTCAGCCAAAGAGTGTTTTTGATAGCTTTAGTGATCAGAAAGGATTATTGGAGACAGTGAGAACAGATGATACAGTTTTGCCTCCACAGCTTCAAGTACTCCATGTGCACGCCAACCATTCCCCAAGGTTTTCAGCTGAATAGCAGAGAGATTGCTCAAATGCATTTAGAATCAAACTTGCCTAGAAAAGTCTTCGATTTCTCCGGAATACACTTTCCTCCTTCCTGTTGTTAAGATGCTGAGTACATCATCAAAGTGCCCCAGTACATTGGCTTGGCTACTGGGGGAGAATTGAAGCAATTATTGCTTGAGATGTGCTCTTTTAACTTAAGTAATTAAAACAAAATACACAACCCATTAGTGTATGCGAAAAAAACACCACCAACAACAAAACCCAACTTTTTCTCAGAAATTAACTGAAGCCCTTACGGTAAACACTTTATTTTTAACGCAAAGTTTATCACTTCATGGTGCTTTTCCCAAATAATTGTGTGTGTAGTAATGTTGCCATGGTTTTATCTCTCAACAGCTTTGAATAGTAATTCTAAATCTGTGCCAGCATCAAAGGGCAGAAATATCCTTTGTTCTAAATGATGACAACTCAAAAGAAGGGCAGTATTTTATCAACTTTATATGATAGGCAGAAGGAAATTATGTGAGCACATTTATTCTTCTAGAGACGTAATTGCTAAGAGATAGTCTGTAATTTAGTTAACTTCCCATCCCCACCACCAAGGTTTATTGAAGTATTTATTAAAATATCATGAATGAACATGGTGCTGCAGGAATCAAAGGCTTTTGCATTCAAAACACCAATTGCATCTGCTCATCCTTTCAATCATTCACTGCATCTCTCAGGACTTCATCACAACTACATTTTTCCCCCTAGTTTGCTTCTGCGGGTTCCCCCTCCGTTTCCTATGTGAGTCTAGCGCTTTGATTTACACCTGATCGGTATTCCTGCAGTACCTCAGTTTGGCCTGTTCCAGATTTGCCGTTCAGACTTTGCTTGTTCAGGGATACATTGAAACAGAAACTAAAAACGGCGACCTCAGGGTGAAAGAACAGCACGATGGGGATGACTTCATGCGAGTCCAGCGCTGAAGAAGTGAATCAAAGTCGAGGTGGGTGTGCATCAAACTGCATGTGTGATAACGGCCTCAGAGACACTCCTAAAAGGCAAGGGCGGGCAACCTGTTTCCTCTCCATGGTATATGTGGTGTGCACGCCACGCACAACACCCACGCACAACACCCACACACCCTCCACAATCTCTCTTCTACCCATCTCATCATACTGAGGCTGCCTCTACAAGAGAGGTTTAATGCTCTATCAAGGCGCTTTAAAAAATTTACCTCTACAAGAACGGAGCGCAAATCGGGCGTAGAGGCGCGTTATCTCTCCGATTATGCGCATTATCGAATGCGCGTTAAACAGCGAGTTTTATGTTGCTCCGGCCGTTAAAGCACATTTTGCCTATGTGAACAAGCGCTTATGCGCATTAACTACTTGTAAAGCACATTTTGGTCATCCCTTAATGCGCTTCGCCGCCTCTCGCCGCCTCTCGTGCAGAGGTAATAGGTGTAAATGCGCTTTAGCGATTATGCGCATAATCGCCTAACCAGGCGCAAAAGCGAATCCTTGTAGAGGGGACCTGAGATGGAGAAGTTTCAATCTCTCTGCTCCTTGTGTGCCGAGACTCCACCTCCTCCACCTGCTCATCAGCCAGCATTTTAAATCATGTTCCTGAAAGCCCTGGAGCCCAGTTGTGCCGGGGAAGGGGATGAGCCACACTTCTCACCCACCCTTTCCCCCAACAGAATCATGGTCCTAACAGCCCACCAAAAAGCTGTCCCCACTCTTGAGGGAAGGCACCAATGCAGGAACAAGAAAAGATCATTTCTGAAGGGCACTAAAGTGGTTTACTTACCTGGGGCTAAACACAGCATGACTTCCTTTTAAGTGAACCTGCATGGGGTTGCATTGCACATTATCATTTATTTATACTATGGTAACAATGTGAAACAGTGGATTTTTAGATGCTCTGTTAAAAAAAAGTGTTTACTGAGCCTTGTTGCATTGCAAACTGTTGCATTATCAACTAATCTACACCAAGAGAAAATCCTGCAACTGTAGGCTGACCAGATGGCTCAGGATTTCCCGGTCCTAACCGGGAATCCAGGGGCAAACCGGCCCAACCGGGGGGCAGGGGGGGCAAACCGGGGTGGCGGGGGGTCACACGGCGGTGCAGCAAGCGAGGAGCGGCGGTAGACCAGGCAGCGGTGGCGGCGGAGGAGCCTGGGAAGCGCCCAACCCAGCAGGTAAGTGCCCCGTGCCTCGCGCCCCGCGCTCCTTACCTGTGCAGGCCGCGTCCACTTCCCTCCAGTGCTCGAATCTACTGAGAAACAGGCTTCACGGCCTGTCCCTCAGTAGCGCGCTGGGTGATGACGTCATCACCCGGCGCAATACTGAGAGACAGGCCGTAAAGCCTGTTTCTCAGTAGATTCCGAGCACCGGAGGGAAGCGGACGGGACACCCCAGCAGGTAAGGAGCGCGAGGCGGGTGGGCGGCGCGAGCAGCGTGGGGCGAGCGGGGCGTGCAGGCGGCGCGGGCGGGCTGGGGGAGCGGGCGGGCGGCACAGCGCGGGCGGGGAGGCGGGCGCACGGGCCGCGCATGCGGGGGGGCAGGCGCGCGGGCGGTCGCGCGGGCGCACAGGGGGTTGTTTTAGGTGGGGGGGCGGGGGGACCGGTATTTTGCTCGCTCTCCTCCCGCCCTCACCCCAGGAAAGGTGCGGGGGCAGGTGGGCGGAGCAGTCGGACCTTACCTGCTCCTGCTCCCAGCTCTCTCCCTGTCTCACAACACTTCCTATCTGGTTCTTCTCGCACAAGTCTTGAGAGACCAGGGTCTCGCCAGACTTGTGGGAGAAGAACCAGATGGTGGAAGCAGTAGCAGCGCCAGGAGGAGGCCTGCAGGCGAGGAAAAAAGGGGGAAAAAAAAGGAAAGGCTTCAGGCGGGCTTCAACACTACACACCTCCTGTCCTCGCAGACGGGGGGGGGGGGGGACTGCCGCGCTGCATCACTTCCCAAAATGCTTCCTAGAGTTGGAAGCCGCCCGCCGCCAAGGCGAGCCAGAGGCGGTGGCGCAGAAGAAGAGAGACGGCTGTTCTTGTTGCTGGTGCTCTCCCGCTTCGCTTCCAACCCAGAAGAGAGAGAGAGAGACCCTGAACCCCGGGGGGGGGGGGGACAGACAGAGACTGAGGTAGTGACACCCACCCCTCACCCCGGTTTGGCGCCGAATGCGGCCGCCTCGTGTTCTTCACTTCGGGGATTGGGGTCGAGCTTCATTAACGAGGGCAACTGTTGGGGAAAGCGCGAGGGGGGAAGAGGAGGAATTGCCCCACGCAAATGTCTCCATCTTTTTCTGAAGCGGGGGAGACGGGGGTGTTCGGTACACACGGCTCCGTGGGTTGCCAGTCTGCCTCAGTTCGTGCTGGGCCGGCGGTGGCGGCCGTTTGCGCCTGCACAGCGCACACGACGCTTGATTTGGGGCTTCTCCCATGGTGGAGGCAGCCCCAGGAGCCTCAACCCTCCAGCCGGCTCGGGCTGAGGGCAGCGGTGGCTATCAATGCCCACACAGCAGGCACACCGCTTGATTTTGGGTTGCCTGGCCCTGCTCAGGAGTCAGGACTCCTCCAGCCGTTGCTGGTCAAGCTGCGTGGGGAGCACACGGCTTGATTGGGGCTGCTTGGGTGTGAGAAATTGTTGTTGTCCAGCAACAGGGACGACTCCAAACGCAGCACACACCTGGCTGCCTTCTCGGGTCTCTAAGGACTCCTCTTCAGGTAGGGTGGGTTTCTTAAAAATAAAATGCTGAACTACATTTTTAAAGCTTTTTATAGGTGTGTGTGTGTGTGTGTTTTGAATTTGAACACAGATAAAAAGAACTAGGTCTCTTAAAAAACATTTGAGTAAAGGAAGTTGAATGTTTAGTGAACTTTTCTTTAATATTTTCCATTTATTTTGATGAATTAATTGGGGTAGTGTATGTGGATGTGTTTTAAAACTTTTATTAGGTTTGCCATGGGTGAGTGTGCTAGTACGTGTGGATATTTATTTTATTTTCAGTCTTGGTTGAGTGTGTGTGGTTGTTCAGTTGGTTGGTTTTTGCCTTGGTGTGTGTCTGGATTTTAATTATTTTTCCTTGGGTGAGTATGTGGGTGAGTGTTGTATTTTTAATATTATTTTATTGCAATGGGTGTGTGCATGTTTTTGTGTTATTTTGCATTGTGTGGGTGGATTATTACTATTATTGTCATTATTAGTTTGACTTTGGCGAGGGTGGGGATGGATTTTTATCCCCCCTCCAGTTAAGTGTGTGTGGGGAGGTTGTTGTTTTAATTGCCTTTGGGAGGGTGTGGAGTTTTTCCCCACTTTGGGTGAGTGTGCAGGGGTATGTAGATTTTAATTTGTGTTGCCTTTGGTAAGTATGAGGTGTGTGTGGTGACTGCTGCTGCTTTTACCTGTGGTGTGTATGTCTTCCCTCTTTTGTATCTGATTGATCATGCTAGGCAAGGCTCCTGCAATTTTAACTGTTGTAATGAAGAGGGACTATCACCAGGTGCTGCATGCATACAAGTGACACCTGATAAAATTCTAGACATGTTGCCTGAAAGCAATTTCACGTATATATCACAATGTGTATAATGTCGATGTCTTTACAGCTACTCTCTATTTCTACACAGCTTTTCAGACAAGGAAATACATGTTTGTCTTAATTGTGTGCTGTGAAATCAGACATGTGACCAAGGCTATGTTCGGGTGGGCACGTTCCCTGGGGGCCAGACATGTTGGTGGGCACGCCCCCTTCGGGCGGCCATTTTGGACCTGGATTTTGGTTTCCAAAATCTGGTCACCCTATGCAACTGTAACACAGCTTTCTGGCTTCCGTTTTCATCTCACAATCACGACGTCCTCATTTTACACACACTTTCCTCCCCCTCCCACTTTCCCCCTTTAACTAGTTCTATATGTTTCATATACAGCCACAAGATGGCGTTGGTGTGCCTCATTCTTATGTTTGCTTCTTACCACGGATTTCCTCTTGAAACAGAATGGGGATCTGTTTGTTACCACATTTTTTCCATTATCAATTATTGCCCAGCAATCATGAGACATGCATGGGAGGATTGCTGTGTCATGGAACTGACCAGGAAACTTTCCTGAGTGGCCAGTCATGAACCTGCTATAAACAGTTCATTTAGAGGAGCTGTGTCTCAGAGTTTCACATGATAAGGGATATGAATAAGCAAGTAATTTCCTCCTTTCTTCCCTTGCTTGGAGTTTTAAATATTTGTTATGCACATTACATTTTCCCCCATCTCACAATGCAGCAGTCGTCATGGCAAAGAGCATCATCACACAGGGGAAAATTGCATTTCCTGTTGCTTCTCTGCCCCTGCGTTTGTCCTTCAGTTCTTCTTGTTTCTTCCCAGAGGGGAAAGATGAAGTAAACAAAGACTACGTGCCCATTCAGGGGCTGTTTTTATCGCACCACTTTCCCTGCACACAGCAGGGGATCATGGCACATTCTGGTTTTGTTTTTTTTAAGTCGGATTAAAAGTGGTCTATTTTGTGACGAAAAAGGAGCAGAAGGAGCATGAGCTAAAAAGCCCATCTGATGACACCCATTGTAAACATCAGCAGAGGGTAGAGCCACACAAGCTGGCTCCAATCAAGAGGAAGAATGAATGGGACAGGAGATAAAATGTGCAAAGGACTGGCAGAGAAAGAGTCTGCAGTCCAGAGTAGAAACAACTGTCAGAAAGGAGCAGATGCCCACCACTGTTCCCAACTTGTGCACATTGTGTGTGCATACATATTTGACTCTGTGTGTGTGTGTGTGTGTGTGTGAGAGAGAGAGAGAGAGAGAGAGAGAGAGAGAGGAAAAGGGAAGTAAGGAATATCTTCCAGATGCTTAATATCTTGATCATGTCATGTACATCGTGATGACTTGTAGTCTGTGATTTGTGTCACTTCCCTGAGTGATATAGGCCAGATCTACACCTTGTGTCAAATCATTATGAATGTGGGCTTCATCACCCCCAGGCTCTGCACTCAGAGCTTGCTCAGATACTAGAGTTTTGTCTGTCAACAGATGGAGGCGCTACAATATCCTGATACACACTGTGAGAAATCAAACCACTTGAAGCTTGAAAATCTCTCCTTCACTGCTTCTAAAGCGTCATCACACAAGGGAAAATCACATTTCCTTACCATTGCTTCCTTTCCCCACTTTTGTCCCTCATTACTTCCTCATTCTTCCCGGAGGGAAAAGAGGAAGTAAAAGACCACGTGACCTATGCTGTTTTTATTGCGCTGCTTTTCCTGCACACAGCAGGAGATAGCAACACATTCCATTTTTTTAAAAAAAGTTGGATTAAAAGGGGTTTATTTTGTGACGGAAAAACAAGCAGGAGGCCTGCAGGAGGTGGGCAACATCGTCTAAAAGACGCACGCACATCTGTAAGTGGGCAGTAGCGAGCATGCGATAAAACACTAATCTGATGAACAGGCAAAGTGTGTGTGTGTGTATGTGTGTGTGTGTGTGTGTAAAAATTCACTAAACGTAGAGAATTTAACATCTTCAGTTGATACAAACACAGACATCAATTCTGAACTGTGCCACATCAATGAAATAATGCACACTCACACATTATTGTGGTAGCCAAATAAATGATGAAAATTAATGTTTACTTTCTCATTATTATAAGATGACAATGATCTATACCTGCAAATCTAACTCCTTAGGGCTCAGTCCTGTGGGATGTGCCCTGGGTACATGTAAGCCTCCGAAACTCACGCCTCCTGCTCTCCATTTTAGCAAGAGGGAGGAAAGGAGACTGGGAACGGTTGGGGATACCCCATAGCCCAACATTCCCAATCTTCCGTCCCTGCCACTGGAAATGCCTTCTTTTCCCCATCTCCGCACTCTGTTTTGCAGGCGAGGAGAAGTAGCCAGTGTGCTTCTCTCTGCCCCGGCTACAAGGCGGGAGGGTGAGGAGCAGAAAGCATGGTTTCCTGGCTCCCAGCTCAGAGCCCTGTCTATGGCAGGATCTACACTGCTACTTTAAAATGGTTTATAATGGTATTGACAACTGTTGGAGCCCAGGACACACTCCATATACAGTTTTCAAACCGTTTTCAAAGTGTTATATCCTGCTTGGTGTAGATCTGGCCTGTGAGCTCAGAGTCAGGAAACCAAACAATCCTTCTCTGCTCCTTTGGTGGTGGTGGTTATTTTAATTTGATTTTAGGCTGTTTTTTGTTGTTTCATACTTTGTTTTTTGTATTGTTTTTCTGTAGCAGATTTGATAAATGTTTTATGATGATTTTTCATTTAATTTGCAAGTCGCCTTGAGAGCCTTCCAAAAGGAATGAAAATGGGGAAAAACTACTCGTATGGATTTTACAGTATTTATATATTGCTCCACATTTAAACAAATTCCAGACTGGTGAACAAATTAACAGTAGGTAATTAATAAATAAGGATCTTTTGTAATGACTGTTTCTGTGTCTGATCAAGATTGTGTTATAGCCATTAGATTAATGAGCAGGTTATGTTGTCAGCTCCTTTTCTTGAAAATATTCGTGTTAAACCCCATGTTGCCATGGGGACTAGTCGTGTGAGAATTATTGGATAAAAATATGTTTGGCCATTTCCATTCCGAATGGCAGAACTGTACACTTTTAAAATAAATCTACTACAAATAAACCAGCAATGGTGAAAAGGAAAAAAAAAGTTGTTTTTAAAAAGAATATTTTCCAATTCTTGAAATTAAAAAGCTAAGGCTCCAGAACCACAATTCCCAGAGTTCACGCAGATGGCTTTACCTCAGCCACTTGTCGAAGGCTCCAGCCCGCTCACAGCACAGCTCCAAGACTCAGAGGCCTTCCCCTCTTACCTCTTTTCAGCCATGTTGCCCCAGGCCAGCCTCAGCAGCAGGAGGGAAGTGTGGGCGGGCCTCACCAGGGTAACCATGTTGGCTGTGGGCGGCAGCAGTGGCAGTGATGGGAATACAAAGGGTATCCTGAGGTTTCCGTTGGCAGAAGAATAGGAGACTGTTTGGTGTGGAGCCAAGCAACATAGTGTTTTGTTATTAAAGCTTGAGCTTTGAACTTTTCACAGTTTCCAAATTTTCTGCATGTCTGCACTGCTCATGCTGCAATTTCAAAAATAAAAAAGGAGCAAAATTGGTCTGGTAGATCTGTAATAATAAATCTGTACACTACCACATTAAGAACATAAGAAGTGCCGTACTGGATCAGACCGAGGGTCCATCTAGTCCAGCACTCTGTTCACACAGTGGCCAACCAGCTGTTGACCAGGAACCCTCAAGCAGGACACGGGTGCAACAGCACCCTCACACCCATGTTACCCAGCAACTGGTGTATGTAGCCTTACTGCCTCTGATACTGGAGGTGGCACATAGCCATCAGGACTAGTAGCCATTGATAGTCTTCTCCAGGAATGTATCCAACCCCCTTTTAAGGCCATCACTACATCTTGTGGTAGTGAATTCCATCGTTTAACTATGCCCTGTGTGTAGAACTACTTCCTTTTATTTATCCTGAATCTCCCACCAATCAGCTTCATGGGATGGCCCCGGCTCTAGTATTATGGGAGAATTATGGGGTGACCTTCTTATATAAAATAATCCTGAGCATTGTGTACTGTATCAGGATCCAAATTAATTATATCAATGTATAACTAGTGGATTCTGTTGGATCCTTATTAGGCTTTAAGATTTCAGAAATGAGTGCTTCATACAGATTAGGAGAAAAAATATTCATATTCAGCACTTCAGAATATCCAAATTTTACATGGAGACTAAGCAGTGCCCCAACTTCTTTTTAGTACCAATCAATGTGGAAAGCAGCTGGATTTTCCAACTTCATGTTTTTCACAACAGGGGTATTTGTAATGCACACTATTGTTGATTGGTCAGTATGTAAAGCCTTTACCTATCTGATAGGGTCAGATTTGATTTATTCATAAATTATTTTGAAAATTCAAGATTGTTTGCTTACGCTTTAACATGTCCCAGTATATTCTGCTACAATTCTCTCTCTCTCTCTCTTTCTTTCACATACACACACACACACATTTCACACCTCGGTAAAGCAGAATTTTGCTGGGCTTGCTCAAAACTGCTTAATACAGAGAGTGAATTTTGCTCTGGCCATATGCATTTTATTAAGCTCAAATCACAAATGAACAAAATTATGAAACAGCTTATAAGCAGGGTACAATGCAAATTGTTTCAGAGTATCTTTAATTAGGGATGAGTGAACTCCCCCATGCCCACCTCGCGCACCTCTCGCCAGACCCCTTCTGTTTGCCTGAACCTGGCGGGTGTGCAGGGCAAGCCTCTGGTGTGCATGTCCCACTTTCCTGCGAGATGCCATTTTACACAAAATCACAGATAAGCCGTTTATTAAAATCTCCACTTGTGAAAAGCAGAGGCTGTAAATAGTGTGATTTATGCAAAATTGCAGGTGTAAATGGTTTATTTTATTTGTACCAGATGTCCAAATCAAAAATTCATTATTACCTCAATGTTCGCTGAATTTGTCTTCAGTTGTCCTATCTATTCCACAACCACCAATGGACAATGAAGGAGATCCAAGGTTACGACAATGATCTCTTGGTTAGTTTGGGAAAACATGAGTGGAAGACACTGGATTATTCCACATGGCCCTGTGCAACAGTCTAACTAACAGAACTGGGGAGGACCAGGACTCAGAGAACAGTCAGTGGGAAGTGAGACATAGCAAGATCTACACTACTGCTTTAAAACAGTTTATAACAGTAGTGACAAATGTCGGGGCCCAGGACATACTCCATATTCAGTTTTCAAACTGTTTCCAAAGTGTCATATCCTGCTTGGTGTAGACCTGGCCATATGGGGCTGTTTACTGCATGAAGGGTCTGGTTTGTGCAGGTGTAGGGAGCCAATGTGGATGTTCTAGGTCCAAAGTGCCAGGATTTTAAGGCTACAAATCCTAAAAACAATTACTAGATGGAAATTCTGATGAAGAAATGTATTTCCAAACCAACAAGCACATGACGTTTTCTGTTTCTTAAAGTAATGTTGACAGAAAGACTAAATGGAGATTGGCTAAATTTGTGACCAGTTTTTAACTCATATTCAGGTTAAATCATGCTTTCTAAAATAATATTCACCTCTGCAGTTTAAAACAGGTACACAACTAAGAAAGAAGAATGCCCAGACAATGCTTAATATAGTTTAGAAACCCTGTCCAATTTTGTTTTTACAGGAAGTTGACAGAAATGTGGGACAATCGCTCAGAAGTTGAACTGTGAGACACTTTGCCTGTTTTTCTAACCTTTCCTGGCCTGTGGCTGTTGCTAAAGGGGAGGGCCTGGGCTTTGTCGAATATGAGATGTCTGCCATTTTTGTCTTCTTCCTCAGTCCCCTCAACGATGAGTTGGGGCAATCAGAGAACTGTTTGAACAGAAGAAGAGGAAAAAATATCAAAAGGAAGATTGGAGTTGGTGCTAAAATGTGCAGCTTGCAATCTCAAAGATAGTTTACTGGTGCAACGATAACACAGGCTATTATTTTAAGAGATGGGCTTTCACAAAAATGGGAGCTTGTTGTGGGGAGGAAGCACCTGGGAGTGGAAAAATCAGCACCATCAATGCTGACTCCTGTCAGAAGAAGGATAAAATTGTAATTATAAAGCAGTTCTTTATCAGTTGTCATGACATTGGAAATTTGTTTGTATTGCATATTTTTAGGTTCAGCCAACTTTTAATATTCAAAAGTAAACAGAAAAACAAGGCAAATGACTGAGCGGAAACTAAACAAAAAAGAATTTAATTTCAGATTACATGTATGAAATTTGCATTTAGCAGTCATTCTTAGATACACACCTGTACAATGTAAACCGGGGGGAAATCCTGATAATCTTTTATGCAGGAGAATCTAATTCAAGGCAGGGCAAGATATAAAGAAATTGGCTCTCATAGCTGATTTATGTTACAGTTTTTCATTGTGGAGAAAAATTACATTTGAAGGACTATTGTTTGCCCAAATACTCAAAAGGGCACAATTAAGAATGCTGAATATGCAAAGATAGGTTTTGCTCTTGCTCACATCTTATGCCTACTTTCACATGGATATCCAGAAACTTTTAAGAATACAACAAGAGCCATGCTGGATTGGACCAAAGATGCACCTTTCTGTTCATATAGTGATCAACCATTTGCCTGTGGGAAACCCACAATTAAGATATGAGTGCAAAAGCACCCTCCCACCCATGTTCCCCAGCAACTAGTGTACATAGCCGTACTGCCTCCGATACTGGAGGTGGCATATAGCCATCAGGACTAGTAGCCACTGATGCCCTTATCCTCTAGGAATTTGTCCAATCCTTTTTCAAGCCATCCAAATCAGTGCCCATCACATTCCATAGTTTAACTATGCGCTGTGTGAAGAAGTAATTTCTTTTATATGTCTTGAATCTCCCACCAATCACCTTCATGAGATGACCCCGTGTTCTAATAGTATGAGAGAGGGAGAAAAATGTCTCCCTGTCCACATAAGCCACACCATGCATAATTTTGCACATCTCTATCATGTCTCCCCTGACTCCTCTTTTCTTTAAGCTAAACAGAGCCAGATGTCGTAACCTTTCCTCATTGAGCTATTCAATCCCCTTGATTGTTTTAGTTGCCTTTTTCTGCCTTTGTCCCAACTCAGCAATTTCCAGCTCGGCAATTTTTAGGTCACACCATAGCTTTATAAGGGGGCTATGATCTTGGCAGTTTTATTTTTGATTCATTTCCTAATTATGCATAGCATAGAATTTCGTGTTTTCACAGCTACCACACACTGGATTGACATTTTCATCGAGCTGTCCAGCACAAGCTGTCCACCATCTATCTCCAATTTCTGTCTCCTTGGCATTCATTTTTAAATCAAAAACTGAGTTCCATTCCAGTTTGGGAAGGAGCTCCTCCACCTTTCCTCTTCTACCCTCTTTCTCAATCCTTTATTCCCCAGTCTCATTTAATAGAACAACATTGTTATCCCAATGGATCCTTTCCAACTATTGGCTGCATTCTCCACCCCCTTCAACAAATAGTCAATCTATCCCATCATGCTAACCCCTTTCTGACAGTGTTCAAATGTGCCATCATTTCCCTCATTCTTAAAAACCTCTCACTCAACCCACCTTGCCCCTCCAAGGACAATCCGATTTTATGTCTTTATTTATTCTCCCTTCCAAACGTCAACATGACGTTCATTCCTCCTGTCTGGATGCCTCTCTTGGCCTGCTACAACCTGGCTTCCACCCTCTGCACCAGCCTTCCCCAACCTGATGCTCTCCATAAGTGAAGTGCTACAACTCCCCTAATTCCCGTTGCCATTGGCCATGCTGGCTGGGAATTATGAGAGTTGCAGTCCAACATATCTGGAAGGCCCCAGGTTAGGGAAAGCAGTTCAAGGCTGGACTGAAATGGTCTTCCTCAAAATCACAATTTCAGCCTCTTGGTTAGGTGCCTAGCGGAGGTACGAGCACAACCCCCCAGCTTGTCAAACAGATTACTGACAGTTCTGCTTTATGCTGATGACGCAGTGATCTTGTCATTAACAAGAGCTGGATTGAGGAGACTTCTGAAGACTCTGGATACTTATTGTAAAATTGAAGGACTACAGATTAACTATGACAAAACCAAGGTTCTGGTGTTTTCTAGAAGTAAGTTAAAATGCAAATGGCAAATAAGTGATCACCTGATTGAACAAGTGTCTACTTATAGGTACTTGGGAATTACATTCCATGCAACTGGAACCTGGAGGCCTCACTTAAAAAATGCCATTGCAAATGTGCAAAGGAGCATTAAGGCACTCCTTTCCTTTTATTACAATAAAGGAGGACAGCACATTCCTTCCGCACTTCAAGTCTTTAATGCAAAGGTTTTAGCACAGATATTATATGGGATAGAAGTGTGTACTTTTGATAACATAGTACCAATGGAAGTGGTGCAGACGAAATTCTTAAGAGCGATTTTGGGTCTTTCAAATTGCATACCAAATACATTAGTAAGAATAGAGGCTGGCCAACCCACAATAGAAGCTCGTATGTGGCGGCGTAAAATGCAGTTTTGGCTAAAAATGCTTTTTGTGCCTGTAGGTCTGGCTGCATTGACTCTGACAGACACATTCCACTCAAAGTGGAAAAAAACACTGTCTATGAAGCTCCAAAACCTTGGTTTCTCCTTGACAGCTATTCAGATCCTAGGGTACGAGAAAGCAAAAGCAGCTATCGCCCAACGTATCTATGATGTGGATCTACAAACCCACCTAAGCCAAGCAATCCTATATCATGGGTGTAGGGACTATAGATCTCCATTGGGACTTGCGAAACATCTAATAAATTTGACTGTGCCTGGACTTAGAAGAGCTTTTACACTGGCAAAGTTCAATGTTTTGCCATCGGTGTTGCTGGAGGGTAGATATAAAAAAATTCCTCACACTGAGAGGACCTGCCCTTGTGGGACAGGGGACATTGAGACAGCTGATCATGTTCTTTTACATTGTTGTTTCTATAAAGAACTCAGAACTATATGGATTGCCCCACTCATTAATAAAGTCCCAGGCAGACGGGATAAATTTTACCCGGACTATCTTCTGGCTGATCTGGATGACCAAGTTACATTAAAAGTCGCCAAATTCTGTGCAGCAGCCATTCGTCGGCGTAGGGAAATATTAACACTATTGAACCCTATCTGATTGCCTCAAATTGAAGCCTGTATATTTTTACATGTATGATTTGTTCTCTTTGCTATGCTGGTTTTTTAACCGTAATAAAGTATTGTAATGTATTGTATTGTATTGTCCCTCATTCTTAAAAACCTCTCACTCAACCCACCTTGCCCCTCCAAGGACAATCCGATTTTATGTCTTTATTTATTCTCCCTTCCAAACGTCAACATGACGTTCATTCCTCCTGTCTGGATGCCTCTCTTGGCCTGCTACAACCTGGCTTCCACCCTCTGCACCAGCCTTCCCCAACCTGATGCTCTCCATAGGTGAAGTGCTACAACTCCCCTAATTCCCGTTGCCATTGGCCATGCTGGCTGGGAATTATGAGAGTTGCAGTCCAACATATCTGGAAGGCCCCAGGTTAGGGAAAGCAGTTCAAGGCTGGACTGAAATGGTCTTCCTCAAAATCACAATTCCAGCCTCTTGGAGGCATTCTACATGGAGGTGGACCAGACCCACTCCCCCCCCCCCTCTGATACCCTGCATAATTGGAAATCCTGGTTGTGTGGAACACATATGAATTTATATTCCATAATGTGTATACAGAAGCATAGGCACTCCTTTTTGGCATCCCACTGAATGCACAGACATTGGGGCAGAACCTGAAGGTTGCATTCCAACTGGAATTGTGAGACTTAAGCCTTAAGCCTTCTTCTTACCTGTCAAATCGCTCACTGGGTGTTTCCATTGGCAAAGACTCCACACCCACACCCAACCCATTTTCACCCACCATGTTGAGGTTATTTGGTGTCCTTGGTTGCCTGCTATTCTCTTTTGACACACTGTCCTTGCTAGACCTCATAAATCCTGGTTTTCAGTACCATCTTTATATTTGTTTTATTTTTTAAGGCTGCAGTCCAACAGGATAGACACCCATTAGATGGAAGACTTTGATCTTGGAATCCACCATCTATCCTAAGTCAAACCAACAAGGGTAGGTTTGGACACCACGGCTTGCCACACATGTGCTGCTGCAATTAAACTAAGACACAGAGGCTTATTTTAATTGTGCAAACCAGGTCAGTATATTCAAGACTGAACTTCTAATCATTCCTCACTATTCTTTCCTCAATTATTTTCCAAATATGGTGAAATTTGCATTCATCAGCCCAGGCTCTTCTGACTACCCACCACCTAGAGAGGTGAGGTTGATGGGTACTCAAGACAGGGCCTTTTGGGTAGCAGCACCATGGTTGTGAAACGGCCTCTCCAGGGTTATGTTAGCCTCCTCTTCATTGCCATTCAGAGAGCAGGTGAAGACAACATTGTTCCATTGAGCTTTTAATACTTCTGCCAAGCTCTCTGTTTTTATCATTAATCCTCAGTTTTGTTTAATAAAAAGTTGTTCAGGTTTTTGTAGCTTATTTACTTTATTCTTTTTTATATGTGCATTGCCTCGAACACTTGTGAGTGGAGGTTATCCAAAAATATTCTAAATAAATAAATATCCATTGACAACATCAATGACTTACGATCTTATCAAGCAAACATGAAGCTTAAATTCCTTCCTCTCCTTTGCTCGCCACATCCAATCTGTCATCAAGCTGCATCGCTGCTTCTTGTCTGCTATTGTGAAAATCCAGTCCTTTGTCTCCATCTGCTCAGTTAAAGTTCCAGCCAGGGATGTGGGAGAAATTTGTTTCAGTTCATTTTTAATTAGGATTTACCCAGTTTGCACTTTCCAGACCGAACACGGACTCAGAAACAATCTAGGCACATTTCTGAGCTTGCGATGTGATTCACAGACCAAAAATAAAAAAAGTGTTCGCCAGTTTGCGTACATTTGGAAAATGTGTATTAAAAATGTGGACCTTTGAGAAACATGCAGAAATTCGATCTAATCAATGGAAGAAGAATGGATGCAGTTCAAAGATGTGCACAACTGAGGCATAGATTTGGATAAATATGTACGGAAATACTCATAGATTGTCACACGAAAAGGAAAAAACAAAGCTCGCAATCTGAAATGGACTTAACTTGGAACAACCTTCGAGATGGAATTTGGAAAACTTCAATGAGCTCAGGCTTTGCTGATTCGCATGTCCCTAGCTCCAGTTAATGGCATGGGGCTTGAACAGAGAGCCTTTGGCTCCTGTGCTGCCCCTAGTGATGAGTCAGTGAACTGCATGCTGCAGCTCTGCAGTTTAGGCCTTCCAAAAGTAACTATTGAATCCTCCTGGGCTTACTTTATAACAATTTATAATGGTTTTGATAACTGTTTGGCCCCAGGACACATTACATACACCATTTTCAAATGTTATATCCTTTTGCTGTAGATCTGGCCCTGGATGGGAAGTAGTATAAGAGGGTTCCCATTCCTGTTCACTGTTGCTTAAGTAATAAGCTCTTCCTGAGCTCTGGTGTGTTCTTGTATCCTTTAATCCTGCCTCTGGCTTGTCCTTTACTTCCTGACTTCTGACTTTGTCCCATGCTTCCTGGCACAGCTCAGAGTGCTGCCTGCAGTGCATCCTGCTGCCCCATCAATTATTTGTCCTTGCCTTTGAAGCTCTCCATGGCATTGTCTCCCCTTAAGCCTTAACCTTTCTGATCATGCCCATGATCTTACACTACCATCCTGAATGCTTCTCTTTTAAAGGAATCTACCTTATTCTCTTTTACTTAGGGTGACTATATGAAAAGGAAGACAGGGTTCCTGTATCTTTAACAGTTGCATAGAAAAGGGAATTTCAGCAGGTGTCATTTGTATGTGTGCAGCACCTGGTGAAATTCCCTCTTCATCACAACATTTAAAGCTGCAGGAGCCCTGGCCTCTTGACCAGATACAAAAGAGGGCAGGGCTCCTGCAGCTTTAAATGTTGTGATGAAGAGGGAATTTCACCAGGTGCTGCACACATACAAATGACACCTGCTGAAATTCTCTTTTTTATGCAACTGTTAAAGACACTCTGTCCTCATTTTCACATGGTCACCCTACCATAAATATAACAATTCTAAGCAAGTCTCCTTCCCCATTGGGAACCACAGTACCAGTCTGTGTTGTTGCTCCATGAAGGCTTTGGCTTATACAAAATTAGATGTGCTTGGTACTCCTTATAAATTAATGGGAAATCAATGGGACTTCTCCTGGGGTCATTCTTAAAAACAAGAGCAACATAATTAGTCCATTAGATTTCAAAGCTTTGCATGCAGATCCCTGCTTATATGCTGGCAGAAGGTAAGTAGTTTTCCTGGATACTCTGCGAAGAATTGTAAATCAGCTGTAGCTTATTTTGAGTTCCCTGGTAAGTAGAACCACTTGCAAATAAGTACCTGGGAAATGGAATGTGCATGCAAATGAACTTATTATGCTCTCTGCCCCACAATTCCCAGTGCTTATTACTTTTGAAATCACTGCTTGCATATAAGGAGCGACTAGACATTACTGAAGCTTCTTCCTTTATCGGTGAATGTAAAAGACACAGTGCGGGTGAGATGAGCTATTTTGAAAAAGGCAAAAGAATTAATCATCACAAATGTCAATACTAAATTACACTTTTTCTTATTTATATATCTTTGTACTTTTACTTCGATCTCACATGCTGCCTTCTATTGTTTGAATAAACCATGGTGTATCTAATTGGGAGCATATCTATATGGTACCAGTTAGTAAAATCATTTTACTAAAGAGAACTATATGCTCTACTTTTGATCTTATCTCATATATCCATGAATATATGACACCAAATGTAAATGTATAACACCACCACTATTAATATCAAATCACAAGTGTGAATGTAACAGTATTCAGATAAAAATGAAGACTCTTGTGGTATCTTAAAGACTAACAGGTTTATAATGGCATAAACCATAATAAGCCAGAGTCCGTGAAAGCTTTTGCCGGAGGAGACTTGTCAATTTACCAGTCTTTTAGAATTTAAGAAAGCCATAAAGACTGTTCTCTTCTGGCGGGCAAATCCAGTGGAATTTTAGAATGTTTTAAGGATGTTTTTAAGATGTTTTAGGATGTTTAATGCAGTTTTAATATGTGTCATGTTTTAATCAGTTTTATGTATTTTATCATGTTGTTCCCTGCCTCGATCCGGACGGAGAGGCGGGTAAGAAATAAATTATTATTATTATTATTATTATTATTATTATTATTATACATTTGATAGCTTTTAAGGTGCCACAGGTCTCTTTGTTATTTTGCTGCAACAGACTAACATGCCTACCCTTCTGGAAATTATTTAGATATTCATCAAAGCTGTCTGGTTTTTGTTATTACTAATAGTGGCATACAATGATCCTTTTACATGCTTTAAGGGCAAGACTGCCATGTGCCAGTGAGCATTCGCAAACAGTAATTCAATAAAACCACTAATATATATATATATATATATATATATAAAGGGCCCTGTGCAGATTGAGTCTATGCATGTTTACTCAGGCCCCCTCCACAAGGATGCGCTTTTGCGCCCGGTTCCGCGATTATGCGCATTATCGTGGAGGCGCTTTTACTCCTAATCCCTCTGCACCGGAGGCGGCGAGAGGCGGCGAAGCGCATTAATTCATGTCCAAAAAGCGCTTTACAAGCAGTTAATGCGCGTAATCGCTTGTTCACATCGCGAAAATGCGCTTTAACGGCCGGAGCAAAATAAAAGTCGCTATTTAACGCGCGTTCGAAAATGCGCATTATCGGGGAGATAACGCGCCTGTACGCCCGTTTTGCGCTCTGTGCTTGTGGAGGTAAATTTTTTAATGAGCCTTCAAGGCTCATTAAACGTCTCGTGTGGAGGAGGCCTCAGAAGATCATCAGAAGATCAACACTTATTCCTAACCAAGTGTGACCAGGATTACAACCTTTGGTTTTCAAACTTGCTTAGCTTGGGGCAGGGCAGCAAAAATATTTCAGCTCCAGTAAATATTTAGAGTTCTCAAGGAAATGTTTGGCTTTATTCCATTTTTCTTACATGTTGTTACAGGTAGCACGAGCAATTTTATGGAATTACTAAGAAAGAATGTACAAGAATGTTTAATTGTTCTTATAGAATGGTGGCATTACACCATTGGAGTATAAATACAATGAAAACTTAGAATATGTGGGTCTAAAATGTATTCTGTCGCACTTATGTATTTATTTGATTTGTACCTCACCTTTCTTCCAAGAAAATGCCACTCAAGGCAGAGTACACTCATACACAGGCGCATATACATTTATACTGGACAGGTCACAGGCCATATAGACCATCTTCTATTTCATCTTGTTTATTTTTTTAAAGCAACTGTTCTGAAATTGGGTGTTTATTATTCGAACCACAAGAGCCACCTTGTATTATGGGCTTTAAGTAGTATTCAGATACCTGGGTCAGCCTTTCAAATGACTCTTCCACATCCAAGGCATTCACAGAGTAGCATGCCTTGCGTTAGTAGAGCCCTACAAGGACTATGCTAGGTGCTCTTTCTGTGTATTTGCATTAGCTATTACTGACACCTGGTGGTGGATCAGGTAGTAGGACAAGCATTCAATCTAACATTGGCTTGAGCAGGACTTGTTTCAGGGGCTTTCTTTCCTCCTTTAGGAAATAGGTCTGTGGCTGCCTCTACAAGAGAGGTTTAATGCTCTTTCAAGGCGCTTAAAAAAATTTACCTCTACAAGAACGGAGCGCAAATCGGGCATAGAGGCGCGTTATCTCTCCGATTATGCGCATTATCGAATGCGCGTTAAATCGCGAGTTTTATTTTGCTCCGGCCGTTAAAGCGCATTTTTACTATGTGAACAAGCGCTTATGCGCATTAACTACTTGGAAAGCGCATTTTGGTCATCCGTTAATGCGCTTCGCCGCCTCTCTCCGCCTCTCGTGCAGAGGTATTAGGTGTAAATGCGCTTCAGCAATTATGCGCATAATCGCCTAACCGGGCGCAAAAGCGAATCCTTGTAGAGGGGACCCTGGCTCAACCCAGCAGCTCTTGGGGCTAATTTTATGCCATGGAAACATCAGTGAACAGTGGACAAGGTGGCTGTTAGCAATAGGATCATGGCCCAATAGACCAAATCTTTAAAGTTGCTTTAGCTGCAAAGCAAAGGGTGGGTGATGGTACCACACCTAGCTGGAATGTTTCAGGTGGTGCAGAGCTTGCTGGCTCTGCCCTATACCAGGGACACTCCCTACATTTTCTCATGGTTCCAGGAAAGCTGCATGCAGGATGTGCCAGCTGGTAGGTTTGGAGGAAGTAGTCCATGTCCTCATTGTCTCTGCACATCTTCCCTAGTCCAACTTATTGGCCAGCATGGCCACTGGGCAAGAGTAGTATTAGCTGAATGGAACATGAAGTTCAGAAAGAGCTGACAAAACTAGCCAGGCAAATCAAGGGAAAACAAAGCACCAGTAGGTACAGAGATACAGAGTACATTTGTGGGGCGCAGATAAGGATGCCATGCACTGGGTGCTTCCAGATGGAGGACTCCTAGCATTACCAATCAAAAGGCATTGTGTAGCCGTTCCATCTTTTCCTACTTAACACATCTTTCCTGGTAAGAAAAAAGGTGGAAGAAGTGATGGGAAAACACAGGAGGCTTACAAATGGAAGACAGCGACATTTGGACCCTCTGTAGAATTCTGTGGACAAGGCAGGGCGATTGCACAATTAAAAAAGCCTCATCTGGAAGCAGGCAAGCTCTATCAATCAACGTGAGAGCACACTTCCCTTGCTTCCTTTCTCTACAGCTTGCTAGGTCTTGGAGCAAAAGGAATCAACCCCAGTTCCATGTAACTGAAAAAGGTAACAAGACAGAACTGAAAAGTGATGGACCCTTTTATTGCGCCATTGGACTATATCAATGGCAGGGGACAAACTCCAGCAGCACTGCAGCAACAGTCCCTGTTGCTTGCCCTGGATTTTGTAGAGAACCATCCTCTGTTTGAAGGGCTGCCCTGGCCAGTTCCAGTTTAATGATAATGCTTCATTGAGAGTTAGCACCTGCAAAGCTGGCTGAACAGGCAGGCACCCAGGTCACCTGGGAGCTGCCTTCACAGTGCTGGGTTGGCACCACCTCCCTCCTCAACCCATGCTTTCCCTCTCCCGAGGCGGCATTCGTTAATCCCTATGCTGAGGAGGGAGCACGGGGGTTCTGGGCGGCCATCTGAGTCCTGGAGCCCGCTCCCCATCTTCCTGATGGAAGGTGACGAATCACAGGTCGTCTTCCACCAGTCTCCACTCCCGGGTTGGCCCCGGATTGGCCGCAGAGCGACATTACATGGTGGAAGTGCCATGTCGACGTCGCTCCCTTTGAAACAGTCAGGGCAAATCCTGACTTTTTCAAATCGGAGCATTGCAGGGAAGCCCTGTGGTGGCTGTGAAGCTTGCACCTGCATCATTTATTTATTTATTACATTTGTATACCGCACCATAGCGGTTTACATAGGATTAAAACAATTAAAAACAATATACAAAAATTAAAACAGCAAAAACATACAACATACACACAATCTGTACATTTAAAACTACTACAACACCCCAAAAAGCTACAAAAAAACAAATACAAACCCAGGCTCCTCAGATGTTGCCAAATGCCTGAGAGAAGAGGAAAGTCTTCACCTGGCGCCGAAAAGATAACAATGTTGGCGCCAGGCGGGCCTCGTCAGGGATATTGTTCCACAATTCGGGGGCCATCACAGAGAAGGCCCTCTCTCTTGTTGCCAACCTCTGAGCTTCCCTCGGAGTAGGCACTCGGAGGAGGGCCTTAGATGTTGAACGTAGTGTTCGGATAGGTTCATGTCGGGAAAGGTGTTCCATCAGGTATTGTGGTTCCAAGCCGTGTAAGGCTTTATAGGTTAAAACCAGCACCTTGAATCTGGATTGGAAACATACAGGCAGCCAATGCAAGCGGGCCAGAGTAGGTCTTATATGTTCGAACCTACTGGTTCTGGTTATCAATCTGGCCGCTGCATTTTGCACAAGCTGCAGCTTCCGAACCACCTTCAAAGGCAGCCCCACGTAGAGTGCATTGCAGTAATCTAACTTGGAGGTTACCAGAGCATGGACAACTGAAGCCAGGTTATCCCTGTCCACATAGGGACGTAGCTGTGCCACCAACTGAAGTTGGTAGAAGGCACTCCGTGCCACTGAGGCCACCTGCGCCTCAAGTGACAGAGATGGTTCTAGGAGAACACCCAAGCTACGAACTCGCTCCTTCAAGGGGAGTGCAACCCCATCCAGAACAGGTTGAACACCCTCCATCCGGTCAGCGGAACCACCCACCAACAGCGTCTCAGTCTTGTCTGGATTGAGTTTCAGTTTATTAGCTCTCATCCAGTCCATTGTTGCAGCCAGGCACTGGTTCAGCACAACCACAGCCTCACCTGATGACGATGAAAAGGAGAAATAGAGCTGCGTGTCATCAGCGTACTGATGACAATGCACTCCAAAACTCCAGATGACTGCACTCAACGGTTTCATGTAGATGTTGAACAGCATGGGGGACAAAACTGACCCCTGCGGAACCCCATACTGGAGAATCCACGGGGCCGAGCAATGTTCCCCAAGCACCACCTTCTGGAGCCAACCTGCCAAGTAGGAGCAGAACCACTGCAATGCAGTGCCTCCCACTCCCAACTCAGACAGTCGTCCCAGAAGGATACCATGGTCGATGGTATCAAAAGCCGCTGAGTGATCAAGGAGAATCAACAGAGACACACTCCCCCTGTCTTTCTCTCGACATAGGTCATCATACAGGGTGACCAAGGCTGTTTCCAATGGGGTGCAGATTCACAGCCACCGTGGGGCTTTCCCCACGTGTAGACAGTCCCTTGGTCGCAATCACCCACACTACGGCAAAATGTAATGGATTTCTATTTAAATTGTAATTATTTCTAAATTTCCAACTATACATATAAATTAGCATATGTGCATTTTAAGCAAATCACTGTTCTTTTTTGTCCTCTTTAGGTGATGCATATAATATTTGAGATACTCTGAACTTTATTTTTAACTTTATTTGTTGGATTTCTCAATCTTTGCAACAAACATTTGGTCTGCCTACTGGCATTTGCTCTTTATGTTGACATTTTTCCTACCAGGTTTCTTATTAAAGAGGTGCTCTTGAAAAGGAATGAACCAATCCTTGCAGCCTACTTTAAGTTCCTCAGCACAGACTGTGACCTGGTTCACATGATCGAACAGCCCATTGTGGTCTGTTGTTGGGTTATGCAAGAGTTGTCCTTGAGTTTCTAGGACACTACATGCCATGGACGGGTGTTGAAAATTCGAAACGGTCACTAGCATGCAATGCATGTGAACTGTCCCAGTATGCTTGTGTGTCATTGCAACTAAAATGGCATCCTGCACTTGGCTTGGTGAGCATACTTGCCACTGCAGCCAAGTCATCAGGGGCTAATGACAGAGGACAGGACCCACCGGAGGACACTTGCTCAGAGCCCACCCAACCCCCTCAAATCTGGAGTTGCCCCCTGTCCGAGTCCTTTTCTGATCAGGGCAAAACATTGCGCTTAATGATAAATGGCTCCAGATTGGAAGGCATAATCCTGTTTCTTTCAAAGAGTGCATCAAGCCAGTTCTCTGGAGGCAAAATAAGTATTCTGACAATGGAGGATGGTAGCTCCAATGTTAGTGAGACAATGACTCCGCTCTGGGATTCAGTCAGAACCAGAACCAGTCACAACTCTGAAAGAGCTACCCAAGGCACTGGATCTATTTTAGGGTTATGATTCAGTACCTTGGATAGCTCCTCCAGAGTTCAGGCTGACTGAAACCCAGAGCGGATCCACTGCCCCACTGACATCGGAGTCACCAGCCTCCACTGCATTCTGATGATGGGTGAATTGTGCAATCAGGGCTGCCTCTACAAGAGCGATTTAAAGCTCTCTCAAGGCGCATTTAAAATATTACCTCTACAACAAGAGCAATTTAAAGCTCTTTCAAGTCTCATTAAAAAATTACCTCTACAAGAGAGGAGTACAAATCAGGAGTACAGGCGGGTTTTAGCTCCTTTTATTTGCATTTTCACATTCGCATTAAATAGCGAGGGTTTTTTTCCTCCAGAGTTATGCTGCCTTATCCTACGGGCGGGGAAGGGGGGAGGGGCATTGAAAACTTTTCTTTTGCTGCCTAGGAAAGGGGTGAACACGGGAGGCGGAATATCCAAATGCCCAGGAGGAGAGAGGGCGCCCAGCCCCGAATCCCTTGGGGGGGGGGAAGGTTGTACCTACCAGTTCCTCCCAATCCAGGCTGCTGCAGTGGTGGGCTCGGCAGGCGGAAAGGCCTCCGCGTTGCTCCATCGCCGCAGAAGGAAGGCGCCCACCCCTCGCCGCTCCCCTCGCCAACTCCTGCAAGCGCCCGCGCCGCTCTCTTTCCCGCCCTTCCTCCCGAGGAGGAGGAGGAGGGAGAAGGGAGGAGGGAAGGAAGGCCATGCTCAGCCGCCGCTGCCGCCACGGCGCTCGCACAGCGTAAACGCGCGTGCAAAGTAATTCGCATAATCGAGGAATCGGGCGTCAAAGCGACTGCTTGTAGAGGGGACCCAGGTGTGCTTCTGCATCCACTGCATATCAGGCAACTTCTGCAGGTGGATCGTCCTTGCTGGATTGGGTCAATTGCATTCTTATAGAAGTAAGCTCAGGATGTAGGCATCAAGAAGCGCCTGTGATTCCTTTTGAAAAGGTGCGGCCATCCTCTAGACCATGTCATCCATTCTAACAAGGAGGACAGTATGGAATGACCTCTTATTTCCCTATTCTCACTCTTCCTCATTGCTTCTGCAGTCATAGCGCAGGCAGAGTTGGAATTTCAATACAGAAAATATGATTTATACTAAAAAAAAATATATATGATGGTGAAATGGGGATCTTTGCCAGCAGGTGTCACTCAAATGTAAAAAATCCATCCACAGACCAAATTTCAGCCTTTCAGCAAAAGGTCAACAGAACACCCTTTACTCAGCTCTGCAATAACACACCCGGGCTTCTTGGCAACTGCTTTACAATGAGTTTCACCCACTCTGCTGTTTTTCCAGAAGAATTGTGTCTCCTGAGGCTTTTCTGCATAGTAGAGCCTTCAATCCAACATCTCCTTTCAAAAGAAAGCTTGCAAAATTGCACTGTTATATGCTGCTTTTAAAAAGTGGAGTGAATAGTTTTAAAATGTCTTTTCCACCTTAAGGCTTGTATCCTGTTGTATCCCAGAGCAGCAATATCTGAGGAGCCTGGGTTTGTTTTGTTTTTGTAGTTTTTGAAGTGTCGATGTGGTTTTTAAATGTATAGATTGTGTGTATGTTGTATGTTTTTGCTGTTTTAATTTTTGTATATTGTTTTAAATTGTTTTTAATCCTATGTAAACCGCCCAGAGAGCTTCGGCTATGGGGCGGTATACAAATGTAATAAATAAATAAATAAATACCATTACAAACAATATGAAAATGTACCTAGCAATTTCAATGTAATCATAACCTAGCATAAGAACATAAGAAGAGCGGTGCTGGATCGGACTAAAGGTCCATCTAATCCAACATGTTGTTCACACAGTGGCCAAGCAGCTCTCAACTGGAAACCCACAAGCAGGACATGAATGCAACAGCACCCTCCCACCCATGTTCCCCAGCAATTACACTCCCCAGCAATCATACTGTCTCTAATACTGGAGGTAGCATATAGCCATCAGGACTAGTAGCCACTGATAGCCTTGTCCTCCACAAATTTGTCTAATCCCCTTTAAAAGCCATCCAAATTGAAGGCCATCACAGCATCTTGTGATAGATAGTGAATCCCATAGTTTAACCGTGTGATGTATGAAGAAGTACTTCCTTTTATCTGTCCTGAATCTGCCACCATTCAGCTTCATTGGTTCTAATATTATGAGAGAGAGAGAGAGGTCCCCTTTACAAGAATTCAGTTTGACGCCCAGTTGTCCGATTATGCGAATCTTCTCGCAATCGCTTTTACGCCTAATCCCTATACACGGGAGGTGGTGAAGCGCATTACCAGTTGACTGAAACGCGCATTAAAGTTGTTTCATGCACAGCATCACTTGTTTACATGGTCATAAGGTGCTTTAACTCCCGCCGCAAATTAAAACTCACTAACGCGCATTCGATAATGCGCATAATTGGACAGAAAAAGCGCCTCGACCCCCGTTTGCGCTCCGCTCTTGTAGAGGTAAAATTTTAGTGCACCTTGAAAGAGCTTTAAATCGCTCTTGTAGAGGCACCCAGAGAGAGAGAGAATGTGTCCCTACTCACTTTCTTCATACTATGCATAATTTTGTACTCCTTTACCACACACCTTTTCTCTAATCTAAACAGCCCCAGATATTGTAACCTTTTCTCAGAGTGGAGTTGCTCCACCCACTTGATGATTGTAGTGGCTCTTTTTTGCACTTTTTCCAAGTGCAGACAAGCGTGTTGTATAGTTCTGGTCACCATCATAGATTTATAAGGTGAGTATGATCTTGGCAGTTTTATTTTCGATTCCTTTCCTTATTATGCCTAACATGGAGTTTGCCTTTTTCACAGCAGCTGCACTCTGGGTTGACATTTTCATTGAGCTGTCCACCACAACACCAAGATCTTTTTCTTGGTGAGTCAGTGCTGGCTCAGATCCCATCAGCATTTATATGAAGCTGGGATTATTATTATTTTGCCCCAATGTTTATCACTTTATACAAATCCCTGTGGTACCCCCACTGCTTACATTCCTCCATTGGGAGAATTGACCATTTATTCCTACTTTCTGTTCTGTAACCAGTTACTGTATTATTCTATTTTATGGTTTAAAGTTTTGTTTTGTGAACCACCCAGAGAAATGAAAAGAAATAAATCTAGGGATGCAGTGAAAACAGCAAAGAAGGTCTGCATTACCCCTCATCCACCCCAGCTAATTGTAGCTTTGTTGAGAGCAAAGTGGATTTTTATTTGTTAATATCATGGGGCATAATTAAACGGGTGCCGAGATGTGGAGACTCCTCCACCCCCTTTCAGATGCAGGCTGGCCATTTACGCATCACCAAAAAAGAGGAAATATATCACCACAAAAGAAGATAGAGATTTGCATAAAATTTGCATGTATAGTTTATACGTATGAATGCAATTGCTTAATTTAAATAGAACTACAATACTGCTCACCATAGCAGAGAAGAATGTGACCAGGTAACCTATGTGCCCATGCTTTCCCCCCTGCTTTTCCTTCCTCCCCTCACATACCAACTTCCGTGCTTTCATTGTAGTTTCTTTAAACCACAATTTCCTGTCTATATCCAATAGAAAGTGCTATTAAAACACACTATTCATTTGCAGCCTTCTCCCGTGCAAGCCACTCTGTTTATTGAAAGCGTCTTCAGAGGCCTTCCTCTGTGCCCTAACATCCCCAGATAGATAATTGGTTGAGACCTGGGGGCTCATCTTGACAGCATTGGGTCAGCAACGTAGCAGCAGTGTAAGGCACCCCCCTGCACTGGCGCTCCTTCCGCCCATCTACAGCAGAAGGAACACAATTGTGGGTTTTCCTAAAGGCGCTGCCACCACCACCGCCACTGCACCCGCCCACGCAACCACGAGCGGCAGTTCAGGGGCGCCTGGGAGCATCCGCCCCGCTCTTTTAAGGTAGATTTGGGGTTTTTATTGGCCTACATTTTGTTCTTTTTTTAAAAAGCTGTAAATGCGAAGGGTTGCATTTACAGCTAAATGGGGGGGGGGACAGGGAGGGAAGGAATGGGGGTGCTCCATCCCTCTCAGAATATCCACCCCCAAACTTTAATTCTTTTAAAACAAAAAACACAAGGGTCTGCAGAGGCGTGCAGGTGGCCCAGCGACCTTTTGGCTAGCTGGTCCACCCCCTTCCCTGCCCAGCTGATGGGGACCAATTAGTGGTCTCCATGGACTGTGGCATGCCTCACAGCAGCTCCAGAGCAACAGCGACAGACAGCAGATGCCATTGTCGCCTTGCTCCAAGCTAAAAAAGTTGGGGTAAGTGCCCGACCTTTTTAAAGTTGAGCTTTGGGGCTTTGCTTTTGGACGGATTCGGGATGGCGGCAGCGTCATGTAGATTAGCTGCCGCCACTCTGAAGTCACTGCAGGGCAAACCTCTAGTCTAGATGTGCCCCAGGAAGTGGGACTTTTTGGTGGCTGCATCTAAGCTTTGGAATTCCCTTCAAAGAGAAACCTGCCATGCCACCATACTAATGGTCTTTCATAAGTTGGCACAAACCTTCCTTTTTTAAGATGACATTTAGGCTGTAAAGTGTGGTGTGGAATTGGCTTAAAGTTAACTATCTCTAGTTGTCTGAATGATGTACATTGCTGTCATACTGTGTTGTTTTATGCTGCTGTTTTTGAGTTCGATAGTAAGGAATATTTAAAATGGTTAAATTATGGCTTTAGCATTGTTATTCACTGCCTGGTGCTCTTCTGAGGAAAGCTGGGATGTAAATCTTTTAAATACATGAATAAAATATCTGAAAAACTGCCAGCCTGCCTGTGAACTTAGTTCTGTGGCAGAGGCCCATTTCATCCCACCTCTGGGCCCTGTACATTGAGTGGCGACACAAGGTAGGGCCTTCTCTACAGTGGCACCCCAGTCTTGGAATACCCTCCCCCAGAAGTATGACTGGTGCCAACTTTACTAATTTCAGCACCAGTCTAAATTTCACTTGTTTACCCTGACATTCATGAGCAGTTAGTTGCCGCTACAATGAATAGGACTGGATCTACTGCTAATTATTTGTTTTCTCTGCTGCTTATTTATTGGGTTTATTCTAGGCTTATTTTTTTATTTTATCCTTGGCTGTTCTTAATATTGTTATTAGTTGCCCTGAGATTTTTATGAAAGGTGGGATATACATAGGACTAAAATAAAAAACTAAAAACTTTAAATGTGTTTTTGGCTCTTGACGTATCTTGCTTCCAGTTAATTCTCCCACCAACCACTTACCTCGATCGAACCATAAGAACTTGAAATGGCATTACTTTTAGCTCCTCATGGCTCATTTGCACTTATGTAATTGGCTATAAAAGCCAGATAATCTATCACTGGATTCTTCAAAGTGAGGCCCATAGGTCACTTCCCATGGAACTTTCCAGGCTCCCTGCTCTCCGTAATAAATAAATAAAATGTTTTAATTTAAAAAATCTATTAGAAAGCTGGCATGCTTCAAAGCAATGCACTGGCCTTGAGCACCATATTTATTTGCAAGAAATTATTCTTCAAAAATAAAAATGATGGGCAGCTGGAACCCAGCGCTTCATTTTGAAATTATGTCCAACCACCCAGAAGAAGAAATGGGGGTTGATTGATGGGGTGTAGTGTGTGTTAGCTAGATTGTTTGCTTGCTTTGGTGGTGGTGTGTTTGTGTGTGTTTCTGAGCATTGCCTGTTTGCCTTCTATGGAATGGGTCTTTTGTTGTGATTCAAGGGAGCAAACACATGATCTGGTGTTTGGGGCTCAGAACTCTACCTCTGCTTTGTACTCATTTACTTGGTCAAGTTACTTGTTTCTGGGCCTTGTCAGTTTGCCTTGTGTGAAATGAGTCTCGCCTTCCCTGAAATGGGTCCCTGTGGATTCATTTTGTGGTTTTGAGTTCAGAACACACTTCTGCTTTGTGCTTAGGTTCTTGGACATGTTACTTTTCTTTTAGCTTCATGAGTTTCCCTTTGGGAAATTAGTGTTTTGGGACATGGGTGTTCACAAAATGGCCAAGCCAAGCCCCCTCATGGCAGCCATTTTGTGTGTCACACTGGCCCAAAATGATAGGGGACCATTAGCATTTGGCACACCTCTGTAAAAGGATAACTCAAAGAGATCCCCACCTGCTCACCAGAAAACTGAACTAATTTGAAGGGGGGCAAATTTTGACTTTTGCAATTCCAGTATCTGTGCAAATACAATTAAACTCAAACTTTAAATTAATACAAAATTGCAAAAGCCATAACAATAAGTCAAAGCAGCAAAACCCAGCAGTAAACATGAAAGCACAACTTAAAACAGCTATAAAACATTCTGGAATGCCTGAGCAAATAAAGTATTTTTCTGGTACCAAAAAGTCATCAAGACTGGCACCAAGACATTCCATTTGCTTGGAGGACCTTCTATATGTGGAGCACCACAGACAAGATAGCCTTCTTCCTAGTTGCTACTTCAGGTGACAGGGAGACCCATGGGAAGGGCTCTGATGAAGAACAAAGGGTTCAGGCAGGCTCATACAGTGAAGGTGGTCCTTCAGATAATCCAGCCCCAAGCCATTTAGGATTTTACAAGTAACAACCAAAATTTTGAATTATGCCAGAAACAGACCAGCAGTCAGTGTAGCTGTTTAAGCACTGATAAGATTATGCTTACCGCTTTTCCCAGTTACAAACTTAGCAGCTATGCTATGTACTAGCTGAAGTTTCCAAGAAATCTTCAAAGGTGGACCTGTGTACAATGCATTGCAGTATTGGATCAATAGTGCCTGTGGTAACACTAGAGATAAGCCTAATTCCTCCCACTCATCAGTACCCTTGTGGCTCTGAACTTATTCCATTTATGTTAATTATTTCCACAATGGAAAATAGCACATAACATCCAAAATAAAAAAATATAAAATAAATTATAGTTTAAAATATAACTACCAGTATTACTCTGCAATTCCCCTTTTTTTAAAAGTAGGGGATCCCCTTGCTTTTCTTTGTTATATATGTATTGATCCCAGCTCCTTCAATACTAATCTGGGACTAAAGAAATTCATCTAGATTCAAACTGGTATAAAAGGAAATGAGGCATACTATCAAGGAAGTGTTTAATATTAACGTAAAGTGGCATGTAAGAGGGAGGAAATTGTGGTCACAGATATCAAAGTAGCAGAAACCAGCATGAGAGCTCACATAGTTCAATGCTAGAGTACAGTTTACTGTGAGTACTTCTAGCGCTACCAGTTAGATGTCATTGTGCACCTGTTCTGTCTATTTTTCCTTAACAGATTTTTTGTAACAAGAGGAAAGCTGAAAGAAGTGGTAGGAAAACATGTGAGGCTTATGAGTGGAAGATGTTTTTGTCTAGATCCCCTTCCTGCCCTGAAAGATTATGTGAATGAGGGCTTTCCTACACAAGCCATTTATTGTGTGCATGACATTTCCTATTCACAGTTTTGTGTGGCTTCTTTAGATGACACTGTGACGAGTCTTTTTAGAGAACATTTAATTGTGAAAGCAAAAGAAGGAGTGATTTTTGTCTTGTGTATTTATGCTATTCTGCTACACCACAGTGCCACCTAGAGGTAATGTAGTGGAAAAGCAGGAAAGAAATGCTCTGCATGTGGTGCTCAGGTCTCAATTCTGTGACAAAACCAAAAGAAGGTACAGCTGATTAAAAACCTCATGTGGAAAAGCTCTGAGGCAGGATGAAGGCATGAGAAAAAACTCAGTGAGAATCATGCTGTAACACAAAGAAAAATTCAGTTTCCCGTTCAAACTGACCTGTGTTTATTTATTCATCTCATTCTCCAGGAGGTGGGATTGCCCAGAAGCGAGAACCCAAAGTTTTTTGGTCTTACTAACAGTAGGCTGACCATATGAAAAGGAGGACAGGGCTCATGTAACTTTAACAGTTGTAGAGAAAAGGGAATTTCAACCAGGGTCATTTGTATGCAGTTAGTTCCTGGTGATATTCCCTCTTCATCACAACAGTTAAAGGTGCAGGGGCCCTGCCTTCTTTTGAATATGGTCACTCTGGTATAGTGCCTGCAACTTTAACTGTTGTGATGAAGAGGGAATATCACCAGGAACTAATTGCATACAAATGACACTGGCTGAAATTCCCCTTTCTCTACAACTGTTAAAGTTACAGGAGCCCTGTCCTCCTTTTCATATGGTCCGCCTAACTAACAGGAGAAAATGGAGTAGAAAGAGAGTGTGGTGAAGCTTTTAGATTTCCAGGGTTGTCTATAGAAAAAAAATGTGAGCAAAGAGGTGTTTAAGGTCTATGAAGTGTGAACTGCTTCATGGAACAACTGTGAGATGTCAGACTGCTGAGAAGAGGAGGGGGTGGTAAATTTCCAGTAAATGAAGTGGAGAGGAGAGCCACCCGAAGCATAAAGATAACCGTGGGGCGGGGTGACTTTCAGAAGTAATTACAAATAAGTGATTACAAATCAGCAGCTAGAAGACAGGAACTTGAATGTTAGTTATACCCAAAAAGTTTAGTGGTTTTGGTTATCAAAAAGATCTAGTTTTATCCCATTTCAAAGTTTACAGAAATTCAGGTCATTTACTCTGCTTCTCTGCATATAGAAAAGCAGAGTATATGGATTCTATAAATAAGTAATACATACATACATACATACATACATAGACAAGCAAGTAAGCTAGGCTATCCACATATCACAAGGGTTGTTCCCTCACCACTGTTGGTATTCAGTCATGTATATGGAGGCTTGGCTGAGAGTGAAGCATAAAATGTCAGCCTTCTACCACCAACACTTTTACTGCCTTGATATGAAAATTGCCAGTAAGGGGGCTGTCTATGTGGCTCTAAGCCCTGCAGTGGCTGTAAATTGGCACTGTGTCGGTTATACGCCACAGCCATTGATTCACAGCCATCTTGGGGCTTTTCCCCGAAGCTGCGCATTGGAAAAATCAGGGACTTACCCTGACTTTTCCTGAAAAACGAGGTCACCACAGCCATTCTGTCATGTGACCTTGCTCTGGCATTGAGCTGTGGGCATTCCGGGGAGGATGGCAACCACTGATTGGTCGCCGGAAGCCAGGCAGAGGGCAGGGGGCAGACTCTATGTGCTGAATGGCTGCCGGAAAGCCTGCGCTGCCTCTGCAATCAGGATTACTCACCGTCACCCCGTAGCAGTGAAACCACGGGGATTAACAACAAAGCGGTGGCAAAGCAGCAGCAAAGCGGCACCATGAAGGCATGACCAAGGTTGCTCCTGCTGCCATCCTGTACGAATCAGACAAGGCCAAAACACAATATTGTGCTTCCTGAGACGAAGGGAAAGTTGGAATGTCCCATCCCTTCATTCCATGTACAGCAGATGAATCTTATTCTAACACTGCCAATGGGACAGTGTCCTTCCCCACATCTCCAGGCAGAAGGCTAGATTAGGGGGCACAGAGCAGGGCATGTGGCGAACGCAACTGTCTTCCATACCTTGCTGCAGCTCACCCGCCACTCCCCCTGGAACCCGCTCAAAGAAATGCTGTAGAGCAGCAGGGCAGCACCAATGTCCATCCCATGCTTGTGCAGTGCCTGCTGGTGGGGGAGGTGGGGGCTTGGCTGAGTGCTGCGTTGCCTGTTGGCTCATTTGGGGACCTGGCCAATGGCACTGCCCTGGAGGGAAGTGACTAGGCGAGGCAGACAGGTGTGCCAGGCCAGAAACAAGCTAGTGCTTGCCGTGCCTGCCTGCCCGCTCAGGAGAAGAACAGCAAGGGAGCTACTCAGGAGGGAAGATATGGGGTGAGGACCAGCCCTTTGACAGCACACAGGCAACTGATAGAAAATTATATCTGCCAGACTTCATCCTGAGCTTGTTTCCAGCTCAGTCAACTCAGTCACAGCAGGTTTTGTGTACTTTCATACCCACTAAAGATATAGGCCTTCCGAACCACATAACCAACCACATTTAATTCCTCTGGCAGTATATCATGAAGGTCCATGTAGAAATGGGAAAGCCTGGGGCGGGGGGATGAAAAAATGGGGGGGATGTTTTTTACTGGTTTCCGTCCCCCCCCCCCCAACGATTGCTTTTTTTTTCTTCAAAAAATTGAACAGGTTTGGATCATGAACTATTGTCTTTTAGAATTTAAGGCAATGGATTTATATATTTTTACCCAGCTTTTTCTCCCCCCCCCCAAATGATTTCTAAACACTACGTAATGAGAACACTTTTATAGAAAGACTAGGGATGTAAAATATCTGGAAATAATGAAGTGATGGGGGTGGGTGTTTATTTAATCTTCTTTGTCAGATTCCCAGCATAGTTATTTCTTTCATTCCTTATTAAAATTATTGATCTAAAATAGTTTTTACTGATAGACATATATATGCTCAGTTTCCCAATGTGAGAGTAGAGTCACCACTGTGCATTCCTGACAGGAAATGTGTGCTCTTGACAGTTTGGATTTGGTGCTACAGAGTCCTGTGTTTGTGATGCTGTAGCAATCATTTCATATAGTTCTACTCTATTTAGACAATAATTACAAATTTACTAACTGAGTTTACTTTTAAAGAAATTAAATATAATGATATTTTTTCTGAGCACAGTAAGTTATGCATATAATAACTTCAGGAACAGAAAGGCTGCTTTACACTCCTAAAGCAGGCTCTCCCCAACCTGGTGCCCTCCGGACGATTGGACTGAAGTGCCCAGCATTCCTGACCATTGGCCATGCTGCCTGAACTGATGGGATCTGAAATCCAAAATATATGGAGGGCACAGGTGGGGGAAGGCAGTCTTGAAGCATCAAAGTGACTTTAGACCTGTAAAGAGCGCTAAAAAAAAAGCATTGCTTTATTTTTCAATTTTCCCAAAATTTTTCACTTTTTCCAAAAAAATTAAAATAAAAAACCCCAAGAAAAATTATCCCCCCCCCCCCCCCATGGCCTCAAAATCTCTGGAAATTTTACTTCTCTAGGTGCATGAAAGAAGGGAGGCAGGAGTGCCTGGGCACAATTCTGGTCCTCATTCCAATGAGCTATAATCATTGGACTGAGATCAATTGGTTGTATCCAACGTTAGTCCTCGGTTAGAATAGACCTATTGAAATTAATGGATTTAGGTTAGTCATAATTCACCTAAATGCCATTCATTTCAATGGGTCTACTCTGAGTAGGGCTAACATTGGATACTGCCCATTATGTCTAAATTTGGCCACTGAAGAAATAGACTGGCCTCACTTTTTTCAATGGTCCCCGTTGTTTTGAATACATTGTTGCTATAATATTTCATATTATTGCTGATAATGATTGAATACATTTCCAATCAGGGTGGTTATGTGTATGTGTGTTAGTTAAGTGATTGCTCCACATTTTGTTGTTGTTCTTTGTTTAATTTCTGTCTAACACTTTAATTCCCCACACGCATGATCATTACCTCCATCTCTCCTTCAGCAGTCTTAGTGCATTGGAAATAAAATAACATTTATATGAAGTATTAAATGGTCTATGTCCAGCCATGTTCCCTTTTTGTGCAAATCAATCAATCAATCAATGCTAAGAGCCAAGTTTGAGAGGAGCTGTAGAGGCAGTACAGGTAATTTCCCCCACTTGGTGCATAGTATGTTCAATGTTTTGAGGGCCAGTTTGTTCCTGAAAAGAAACGTGTGCCAACAGCTCCATTCTATGAAAAGTACATAATCAGTATGATGACTCATAAGAAAAGCCATGCTGGATCAGACCAAGGGTCCATCTAGTCCAGCACTCTGTCCACACAGTGGCCAACCAGTAGCCTATCTGCACACGCAGGATAAAACACATTGAAAACGGTTTGAAAACTGTATATGGAGTGTGTCCTGGGCCCCAACAGTTCTCAAAACTGTTATAAACCGTTTTAAACCATTTTAAAGCAGTAGTGTAGATAGGCTGCAGTTGTCGACCAGGAACCCATAAGCAGGACATGGGTGCAACAACACCCTCCCACCCATGATCCCCAGCAACTGGTGTGTATATAGGTTTACTTAGGCTGACCATATGAAAAGGAGGACAGGGCTCATGTAACTTTAACAGTTGTAGAGAAAAGGGAATTTCAGCCAGTGTCATTTGTATGCAATTAGTTCCTAGTGAAATTCCCTCTTCATCACAACAAAGTTGTAGGGGCCCTGCCTTCTTTTGTATATGGTCACTCTAGTATTGTTGTGTCTAATTCCTCCCCCCTTGCTCAGGGCGAAGGAATGTCAGACATTAATTCAGAATCAGATTCTGAACTCGAAGAGACATACCAGTCTGTGCCAGGAGGAGACGAGGTTCCCATAGTTCCGCATTTAGAAAATGCCTTGGCTGATGTAAATAACCTTGCTGATAATAACCAGTTTTCGTCTTCAGAAGGCGGAGACGGGAGTGAACTCAAGAGATCCCATTTTCCGTAGGAAAATGAAGCATGCTCAGATCAAAGGGCTTACAAGGCAGCGCTCGAAAAGACTTCTTGCTCAGAAGAGGCTGGATGTGAATTCGTCTTGAAATGACTCTCACTTCCTTTTGGATGGATCAACTGATTTGTTTGCTTAGCTAATTACACCTTGGGGCAAAACGCTTTCTAAGTTTTAACTCCTTTCAAAGGGAGAGAAGGGATCATTTGCAAAATAAAATATTGTTTTTTCCTAAGAGGCCTCCTTCAATGGGCACTAGAAGTTAGGGAGTCACGACAAGTATAGTGCCTGCACCTTTAACTGTTGTGATGAAGAGGGAATTTCACCAGGAACTAATTGCATACAAATGACACTAGCTGAAATTCCCTTTTCTCTACAATTGTTAAAGTTACATGAGCCCTGTCCTCCTTTTCATATGGTCAGCCTAGGTTTACTGCCTCTGATCCTGGAGGTAGCACATAGCCATCAGGACTAGTAGCCATTGATATAGCCTTCTCCTTCAGGAATTTATCAAACTCCCTTTTAAAGACATCCAAATTGGTGGCCATCATTACATCTTGTGATAGTGAATTTCAGAGTTGAACTAACAGGTTTAGGATCTTCATTATGTCTCATGGGGAACTTCTGTGTACCATTTGAAAACTGGTTGAGATAGCATCTTAGGGTATCAGATTCTTTGTTAAGATAATATGGTAATGGATGAATCATAAGAAAAGTTGCAAAGCGATTTGGACTTTTTATTTTTGACAGAGTAGAGTGGGGGAAAGTTCACTGTAAGTGTCTATAATATACATTGATTGTTACTCTGGAGAGCATGGCAATTGCTGTTCAAGATCAGATCTCACCATAGGTTTGGGTGGCAAACTTTCCAGCCTAAAAATGAATTCTGTTAATGGAATAAATAGACTAGTGTATTTTCTTAATCAAATACTGTTTCATGCTAATTCAAATTAAATCCTGTCTAAGTAAGGGGAGATGAAACTGACGAAATAATTGGCAACTAAAAGCCAAAAGAGTTTGCTGTCTTTATAAACTATGTACAATAGTAGATGCAAAGTAAACTGCACTGTGATGTGTGTGTGTCTGTGCATGATATGAAATAAACATTTACACTTATTTTTTCAGCATGGAGCAAAGTGGTCTCTTCAGCTGCCTAAACTTGAGTCAAGGTAAGAAAATATTGCACCTAGGGTATTCTGTATATAGGCGGGGTATAAATTGAAATAATAATAATAATAATTTTTTAAAAATTGTTCTGGGTGCCTGCATAATTTGGGGTAGATTTTAAAGCAGAGAATATTTAAAACAATGCATTCCTAAACATCTTTAAATGTTTGTATCAAATATGGCAACTTCAATTATTTCAGACTTGCTACCTTCTAATAACGAACTCTCGTGGTGAGTGCAAACAGAAAGGGAGCCAAAATGGCATCACTGAGAAACAAGAGGGGTGTATCAGCATGCTTAGAATAATCCTGAGATATGCAGAGCTACAAAAAAAAAGCCTTTAAAAACTGAGGAGCCACAGCATGTTTTAGGAAAGAGAGAAAATATCTAGAGGGTGGGAGCAAGTAGAACGTAGCACTATGAGATCAGAATATACTGTGAGATTTTGTTGTAGGTCTCATTTGTAGGAGTCTAATGTTAAAAAATGATTCCTTCACAAGAGCCTGACCAAGTGTCAGGTATAAGTCTTCAACAAGTCCAGAGGCCATGTTGAATGTAGGTAGATTTATTAGGAATAGTTTTAGAATGTCAATGTCTCTGCAAGCTTATCTCTGTCAGAGTGTCTCACGGGAGTAGCTCTCTCACTCCCTAGACATTCATCTTGGGCCTGCTGGCCGAAGAATCTTCTGCTTGTGAACATTGCTACTGTTGAATCTTGCTGTTAAAGTCATGCCTTTCTTTGTACCAATAGATGTGTTTTTTAAGGATGATTTTTTAAAGTTCTGTACCAAACTGTTTACCCTAAATCTGTCTTTTAAGTTTCTAGCCATATGCTGAATGTTTGTAATGTGAAACTTTTGAAATTGAAGCTTAGATCAATTGTATGGTTTTGCTGTTAGGTTTTCTCCTATCCTGATTTAGACCCACAGATGGTTCACAACCCCCTGACAATGTTTTTGCATGCTCCCTACCCCCTTTCGCCAGCTACCTCCAAGCTACGAAGCCAAATGAGGGTGGGAAGAGGAGAGTAGGTTTTCCAGGTTGGGAGGTGTTTTAGGTGGGGGGTGATGTCAGGTATAAGTCTTCAACAAGTCCAGAGGCCATGTTGAATGTAGGTAGATTTATTAGGAATAGTTTTAGAATGTCAATGTCTCTGCAAGTTTATCTCTGTCAGAGTTTCTCACGGGAGTAGCTCTCTCACTCCCTGTCGTGGCCTTGCAGCTGTAAAAGGTTTCCCTGGGAACCTGGGTATGTTGGAAAGGTGGGGGCCACTGTTTAGGGGAGTCACTTGGATGGTAGCATCATCTTAGTGGTTTGTGCAGTCCCGTCCTGTTGGCACATGGGCATGTTTTACAGTTCACAGGATCTGTCTGTCAAGTGGCTTTGAATAGGTCAGGCCTCCATTTATAAGCGATGGGGGGCAAAGCTGAAGAGCTTTGCTGGGTTCACCTTTCAACGCAAGGCCTGAAATCCCTCCTGTTTGGACCTATCTCTGTTTGGGACTTTGAAAGTACTCTGCACATGGACTCACTCCTATTGGGACTTTGTATTTCTAAGGATAGTGCCATGAAAAGTACTATTTGCTATGGATTGTGTGGGTGTGTCCTGACTCAGGTGGCAAGGAGTTGCCGGTGCTAAGCAGAAGCACGGGACTCCTGTGCCTGAGATTGTACCTTCCTTGGTCAGCTCAGCGTATGGCAGGCTGGGTGGGACGGTTGGACTTTTTTCCTGCCAAACTCAGGTGGCAGAGAGCTCCCCCGGAGCTAAAGTATGTTCAGGGGACTTCTTGTGCCTGAGATCAATACCCACCCCGAGATCTTGTTTAGGCTTTGGCCATGTCACCCGAGTTACTAGCGTATGCAGCATCCGGAGAAGTTCCCTTGGGGTGGTTTGCTCAGCCTTTCAAGAATCCCCCACCCCTGTGTGATTGCCTGAAGGATCATATCAGGAATGGAGTCTAAAGATTTCTGACCATCATTCAGCTTTAAGTGTTTGTGTTTTTTTGGAGTGTGTAACCGTTAAACGTGTTACAGTGGGACTTCCTCAATAAAAAGAGGTCTCACTGAAGTGATTGTCTCATGTCAGTTTGCCAGCATGTGTGAATGCCAGAGGGAACAAACGGGCATGCACATGACACCAAGTGATATTAGAAGAAGATGGACATGCTGGGACTAGGAGAGCCACAACAGAGATGAAATTATCCAGATGTATGTTATTCATTAGTAGCTTTGAAATTCCCACCTCTTCCTTGATTCTTATGACCTTGTGGAGGGCAGTCTAGTCTCAGCTGCAGTTGGGAAGCTTGGGGGATTGTCTCCTAATATTTGTTCATTTTTTAAAAAAAATGGGGCTGCTTTGCACAATCACTGCAGCCTACCATGGCTAATTTAAGCCTTGATGGTGTGTGCTGCATGCTGGTGGCCATTTTGCATATTCAACCCCTGGTGGAGGCTTGCCATGGTTTGTCATGATGTCTGAACCCAAGCCTCAAATAACCCTACAACAGACCATGAGTGGTTTGTGCGAACCTGAAGGTGTTGATTAAAAAAATAGCATAATGAATAATCCAATAAGGTTTCTTGCTTGGATATTATGACCTACATACAGGATTTTATTATCTAAGTATGGAACAGGGATCTTATATTTTAAAAAAATATTGTATTGCCTAGCCATTCATTAAAATGTACTTCTAGAAACAGTAATCTAAGCAAGAAAATGTCCATAGAAAAATAAATGGGAGAGGTAGAAGAGAAGAAAAATCAGCTTTTAAAGCTGGAGATGATGACAAGACTATGAAATTTTAAGTCAAATAATTACGTGGCTTTCATTATACTTTTTAAAAAAGATTTCCATAGGAACTGGTAGCACAGCTATAATCACAATTCTTCTCCCACTATAAATTCCTGTTTGCAGTACTTTATTTCATTTGGTGGACATTTTTAAGTTTCCTGGGCTTCGAACTTGCATATGGATGTGTTATATAGATTTGTGTTGTTTGGGAAACTTTAGTAGTTTACTATTGTTGCTTTAGAGTACAAATTACTTTCTCTTGGAAAACATTATTTTAAAATGAATGCTGCACAATAATCCAATGCTTGACATGCTGTAAATGTAGTTTCTTGCATCCAGTAAAGGTTGATGGCTCCTATGTCAGTGGGGCAGTGAACCCATTCTTCGTTTCAGTCAGAAATCTAAAGGAACTATCCAAAGTGCTGAACCCTATCCCCAAAATGGGATCAGTACCTTGGATAGCTCATTTAGAGTTCTGACTGAAACCCAGAGCTCCCACGGACATAGGAGCTCCCAGCCACCACTGTTTGCATCTATTTCAGCTATCTCTTCTCTGTTATGTAGTCTCTAGTCATTAGTCCAATATCTGTGCTGTTGAAATACAATCATACCAAGTGAACTTTGCATTATCTTCCTTTACTAAGGGCACAATCCTATGCTGGGAGCTGTAGGGCGTTTTTTCTGTCTGAACACACATAGAATTGTGTCCTTAGTAGTCTTTCAGGTAGCAATTTCAAGCCGATCAAAAGGATAAACACTATTACATGCTCACTCAGTGTTGTGCTCCACTAAATGTTACTGAACATTCCTGTTCTACACATTCAAAATGACGGTGTTCAAAACTATTTCACTTGAAGTTCCACATAGGGATGGTGGGAGTCCACATGTAGTATCGGCAAAAGTGGTCCATTTCACTTGCCCACCTTTGAAGACAGTTAGGTGGGCAAGTACATGTGAGAAGGCCTTTTCCAGAGTGGCCCCATACCAGGGCCAGCCCTATCATGAAGTGGTAGGAAGTGGGTGCAGCAGCGAGGGAATATGGGAAGAGCGGCACTTTCCCCCTCCCCTGCTGCTTCTTAGTCCCGCTGGCCAGCTTACTTTGCCTGGTGTGGACACACACATGCTCACCTTGGCAGCAAGCTGCCTGTAAGGTATTAACTGCTTCAGGGGCCACGTGGCGCCTGCACAAGGTTGGGGAGCCGCAAGCAGTCCTGGAAGTTCCGGGATCTCTCACTATACTTTTCTGGACTTGCAGGTACCACATGGCTCCTGAAGACGGAAACAGCTTAAGGGCAGTGCACTGGCAAGGCAGGCATGCATGTCTGCACCAGGAAAAGTAAGCTACCTGGTGGTGGGCAGGCATGCAGATTGAGGGGGGGGGCTGCGGCAGCAGCGCAGTGGATCCCTGCTTCGGGCAGGAACATATCTTGGGCGGGTCCATCAGGCGCCATTATTGTAGGCTTTTAGGAAGGCCTGAAAACCTACTTGTTTACTCTGGCCTTCCCCTGACTCTCTTTTATTGGACTGTTCTGCTGTGTAGCTGCTATTATTATTTTTTTGCACTGTTTTATTGCTGATGTCTGTCATTTTATGAATGTTTGCTGCCTTATTATTACATTGTGTGTTTTTTAAAAAGTTATTATATGAACATTAATGTTGTAAACCACCTTGGGAAGGCTTCTGTCCTGAAAGGCAGCCTAGGAATATTTTAAATAAAGTATAGCTTGGCATTGCATCTGAACTATCTCACTAGCTTAACTGGAAAAAGTGGGATAGAAATTGATGGATAAATGTATTGAAACAAGTGGAAGTGATTAATAATCCTTGTGCTTTTTCCCTCCCCAAAGGAGAAGTGAGGAGATTTTTATTTTTTGCATCCTTGGCTTGGCTCGCAGTGGGTGAGTTTTTATTCCTTTCAAAATTCTTTGGTCGAGGACAGCCGTGCCAACTTATCACTTCAGGAACTGTGTTGGGTAGCAAAAGAGAATTTTGGACAGCTGTCCAAAGCTTAATACCCATGCACAGCCCATCTATTCCTAACAGGGCTGGCTTAGGGTGCATGCGTGAAATGCTCATGCAGGTACCGCATCATCTTCATGGCATCATTGTTCCCAGCCCTCTCCTGGAAGAGCAAATAAGTATGGCCAATTACTTTATTTATTCCAAATAATTATACCTTGCCTTTCCATCATTATGATCCACACAACAGATTTCAGGACTACAAACATGAGAAAATCCTGAAAAACAATAGCAGTAAAAATGGAAGAAAGCCATAGGCCATGGGGACAACTAGTTATCTAGCTTCCATGGCCAGGTGCATGAAGCGAGTAAGAGCACAGTATAATGCTGGCCCTGTAGCTGAGTGGTAGAGCATTTGTTTTGCTTGCAGGATTCAATCCCCGGAACATTTCTCCACTCAGCCGGCTTCAGAAAGCAAGTCCTCTCCCTTTGTTAGCTGCTCACTCCTTGGTAGTTCGTCAATTCTTAGCTGGTTCTATCGATATACAGTATTCTGTATTTATTTATTAAAACATTTGTATCCTGCTCTGTATCACTGGGATCTTAGGGTGTCATACAGATAAAATCAGAACAATGTAAACATAAATAATATATGCAGCTAAAAATGTATTAAATCACTAACAAATTAAAACCAGTAGAAAAAATTTAAAGGCAATAAAACAATTAAAACTATGTGTAACCATGGAGAATTTAGCCCTCAAAGTCTTTGATAATGAGCCATGTTTTAACTTGGTGCTGAAATGAAGCCAGCGTCGGCACCAGCCAGGCCTCCAAGGGGAGAGTATTCCACAACCGGGGTGCCACAACAGAGAAAGTATAATATGCCTTCCACCTTCCCAGCTATTAGAAAGGAGCACCTCCTAGTGGCAGATGGCTACTCCTATCTTGTACACTTTTGATTTTCTGTCTTCACAGCTTCAGGTTTCTGTGAGCTGAATGGTCCGTCTATCCAGGGAGACAGCAACAGGGGCATTGGTTATGGTCGAGGTAAGTGCTGGCCCCTCCGGTTGGGCTCATTCCTCTCTCTTCTCCTTTGCTCCATCTGGTATTGCCTCCTCCAAAGTTTATGTAGCAAGGAGTGCTGATACTCATATCCAGTGGAGGCTGGTGGCTCCTATGTCTGTGGGATTGTGAATCCACTCTGGGCTTCAGTCAGAACTGGTCAGAACGCTAAAGGAGCTGTCCAAAGTGCTGAACCCTATTCCCAAAATGGGTTCAGTACCCTTGGCTAGCTCTTTTAACTGCCCTAATGATGTTAAATAGGCTCGTCTCTTGCCATCCATAGGAGTACTGCACAAATACCCTCACACCAAAGTATGCAATGCACAGAGGCATAGAGGTCTTGGCACAAGGCCCCCGCCCCTCTTGATCCTGGGCATGCTGCTGCTGGAACATAAGGCAGGAGTAAACCATCCTACTTCAATCAGTTCAGTTGGCAGAAATCCTCAGTCTCTGCAGCAGCTCAGAATGGAACTTCAAATGTATACCATGCTTTTTCAATCAGCTGAAATACTCTTAATAGAAACATTGGGTACAATTTTATAGAACAAAATCCATTTCCATTGGCCAAAACGTTATGAGTCTTTCTACATAAGGCTTTTATTGTGCACTCATGATTGCTCACTCACAGTAGTTTGCAGGTCCTTTACATGACATCCTCCTCCCCCAGGCCCTCTCCTGTGCTTTGAAACCATTATCACATTTTTCTTCCTAATGAGGAAAGTCTGGGAGCTTCTCTACACCAGGCTTTTATCCTGTGCCTTTACTAGGGCTTCTGTTTCTGGGATTGGCTCCTTTACACATGGTCCCCCACCCATGGATTTCCTTTCTCTGCAAGTTCAGTATATTCCATTATATGGCTACTAGAAGACTCTGTGGTATAACTGGTATAGCTAAATTACAGAAATACACAATCGATAAAGCGCTTCAAAACATCATTAAAATTAAATGCTGTATTTTCTCCGCTAAGAAAAAAAAGCTGTGAGAATGGTCAAAAAGCATAGAAGAGGCTCTGGATGTTGACAACATCACGTAAAGGACCCACAAACTTCTGGGAATGACCAATCACAATCACATCATAAAAGCCTCATGTAGAAAAGTCCTAGTATTATTTTAACGTCCAATGGCAGGCCATTACACTAAAGCACCATCTAGTGGATGCATAATGAAACATATAGAAAGACAGAGGAAGAAAAACCTCAGAAAAAACACGTGTAAAGGAGCCAATCTTAATCCCACAAAGTATCTGGAAGCAGAAGCCTCGGTAAAGGTGCAGGATAAAAGCCCTCATGTAGAAAAGCCTTATGGGAGGGAAAACATCTACTTCCCTTTCTGACTCACTCAAGCCAGCTTCTGCCCTTTCATAGCTTCCCCACACTCTAACATTGCAGATGCGGCTGCTTCTGGACATAATATGTATGTCGGGATTTTTTAGCATGATACCATAGAACAGGGATGGAGAACCTTCAGCCTGAGAGCTTCTCCACCCAGCCTGCGAAGCGTCCTTTGATACCTCCAGTGACAGAGCTTGGCCTCCAAGTCCCCCCCCCCCGGTAGTGGAATCTCTACTGTTTGGAGAAAACAGTGGGGATTCCCCTGTGGACCAATTGACACAGAAGGGTATGGCTGATGCAAGGCTAAAATGCTACTCTGAACTTCTTCGGGGGAGGATTGGGATACATATGTAATGAATAGATTAGATCTAGAACTGAGGCTACAATTCCATACATACTGGGAGAATTAGCCATAACTGAACAGTGTGGGACTTACTTCCAAATAGCCAAGTAAAGAACTGTGCTGTGAAGCAAGTTCTGCTGCAAAAATGCAAACCACTAGAAAATACGTTACCGGGTAGGAAGCAGTGTGGTTTCCTGGTTTCTTTACTTGTTTGGCCATATACTCATCAAAGGCCTGGAGGAAAGGACGGTTCATACCAGGGGTTCCCAACCTTTTTGGGCCTGTGGGCAAAGTGCTGTGGGCACCAGTCACAACATGGCCACCATTTAGCGGATAACATGTCATGAAATGGCCACCATATATAAAAGATCAGAAAGAGCTAATGACCATAAAATATCTCAGTCTAATACAGGCCAGTAGAACTCATTACATGGAAAGTGAGGAATGTAACAGGTAGATCATCTTGGATTTTGATGGTTTCGATCTGGGATGTCCCTAGCCTACCATGAAATTACAAACTGCATCTGTCTCCGCAGAATACACTGGTCAAGTTTAGCTGGACTGTACCAATTCAGTATCACAGGTGAGAGGATGCATGTTTGAATGCTCCCCAACAAGACACACATGTCAGAGGGAAGATTAAACTCAACCTTTCTCCTCAAGATGTTTTCATTTTCTAGGAACTATTTTCTCTCCATATGGAAATCATTCCACCAAACAGCCTCTGTTCCCACCCACCCACCTGACTGATGCAATTTGCGCTATAACACCATAACACTACATTATGAGGTTGAGGACACTTTCTGGTCTATGCTATTTAAGCAACATGGTTAATGGTGGCCAATGGAAAGGTATCTTAACCCATTATTTAAATTAGCATTATTGTGTTAGAGCATTACACACAGGGTGATGTAATGGCATTATTTTTATCACCCAGTTTATAACACTGTAATAGTATAATGCTAATCTAAAGGTTATAAATTGCAAACATTTCAGTCAATGTGTACTGAGCTGTGATAGAGTCACCTGCCCAATAAATCACTACCCACATCAAAACCCTGCCCTACTAGGGCTGGGGAACATGTAGCCGGCCAGATGTTGTTTGATCACAACTCCCATAATCCCTGACCATTGGCCAGGCTATCTGGGGCTGATAGGAATTGGAGTTCAACAACATCTGGAGGCCAATGGGTGTCCTATTCCTGACTAAAGGCAACTACATCAGTGGAGATTGCTCCACACTTCCATTATTTTGAAAAAAGTCAGACTTACTGTGGTCTGAGAAATGATGGAAGAACCACAAGGAAAATACAGGCTGACAGTGATTGGATAACAGTATCACATGGCTGCCCTGTCAAAAGTGAGTGAACAAAGCTTGGCCATTCCTCACTTAAAGCCTTGTGCAGAAGCCACCATGGCTAGGAGAAACTGCATGTGAACTATTTTGGATTCTGTTGTGTTGTAGAAATCTATGGCTTTGCTACTTGTCCATTTTAGGTGAATGCCCTTCACCCCACAGCATAAGAGCTCAACAGTTACTCAACAAATTAATGATTTCATGGAAGTCGCGAGGTTTTATAATGCAGTATGAACTGCAATACAAGGAAGCAATGCAAAATGCCTCGTCCTGGATATCGGTAGGTACAGCAAGGGAGACACGAGGCAGACAGTTTCTTCACTTTCACAGGAAGTGTTAGAGCTGTCTTCCCTATGATTTTCCATTCCGCTTTCGATGTTGCCAAATTCAGTTTTGCAGTTCTTTGCTTTCTTACAGTAGGCCTTTTCGTTAGGGTCCTATAGCTGATGTTGCAATGGAAATTCTTCAACATACGTTCCAGTTTCCTTTCACCATTTCCGCTGCTAGCAGCTTAATGCCTAGATAAGGCACCTGCTTCTAGAGTGCATTGGGTCAAATGAAAAGGCTCTGATTAGCAACTTGAATGGCCAATTCTACACCCACTTAGCTGGGAATAAGATCCATTTAATACAGTAGTCCAGTTCGCATAATCACCGTGGCTTATTTCTCCTGTCTTGCCTGCTGGTGGGATTTGCATAATTACCCTTGCTGACACAGCTTGCCATGTTGTGCAAACCTGGCAAGGATGTCTTGTTGGTCGTGGGTAACAAGCCACCCAAAACCCATGGGCTATTTTAGTCTTATTCCCTCCACTATGATTGTGTGAACTGGGTCAGTGTGATTCACTTCTGAGCAGAACATGCATGGGACTGTGTGGTTTGCTACCACTACAGAAGCCTAAGATGGCCAAATCTCCCTTGAAAACAAGCAAAATTTGGCTGGTTTAGACTTCCAAAAATTGACAAGCTGGACTTATTTTGTCCAGCAGCTTGCAAAGTATGGGACCCCTCACAGAGCGCACTGTGTGTGTGTGTGTGTGTGTGTGTGAGAGAGAGAGAGAGAGAGAGAGAGAGAGAGATTGGCCTGGTTCGGACGACACGATAATCAAAGGGGGGGACAATCGTTGTGTTGTGGAGGGAACCCCCCTCTCTCCGTGTACTATTCCGTTTGGTCATAGAGTTCGCCAGCTGGAGCAGCCAACCCCCCCTCCCCCCGGCTGCTCCGATACAGCCAGCAGAACTTGCAGTGCATGCTGGGATATGTCCGGAGGACTGAGGGAGGTGGGAGGGAGGAGACGCAGCAGCCCAGAAGGACGCAAGGACTTTTAGCCACGTGATGGGGGGAGGTGCAACATGTCATGTGGCAGGTGCTGCAGCACTGCTGCCAAAATAGCGCATGGTCAGTATGATATTTCCCCCTCCATTACCTAAAGTGTCATCCGAATTCACCCAGAGAGAGAGAGTGAAAATGGCCCTCAGATACCCCCCTTTCAAGTGGTCCACCCTGACCTGTTGATATTGTGATGCTAGTTGCCATTTTAACTAAGGCACATGGCCTTACATGAAGAAGAGCAAGAAATTAAGTCTTCATTTATGGGAATGATTCACTTCATGGTGCTTATTTGCAGGTTCTTATAGAGCACGGGGCCTTTAATGAAACTATCTCTGGTGTAAAGATATCATCATCATATATTGCTCGCCTCAGATGCCTACCCCTGAATGGCATTTGTTCTGTTTGTGCTTGGAGTAAAGAACTTCACATCCCACATAGTAAGTGCTATGTATATTAATAGATCTGATGAAAAATATGAACGCGTTTCAATTTTTTGCTTACTCTAAAAATGCCATATTGATTAAGAATATCCTTCTTAGTTGACATTTGCCATACTGTTGTTCTATAACAGGGCTTATTGAAAAGCCAGTGATTTTGGAAGATTCCATTAAAGAGATCTCACGAGGAGAAATAAGTGTCTTTCTGAAGTGGAAGGTAATGTCCAGTTCATTTTTATATAGTGTAACTTTAATTATATGACTTTACTATTTTTTTTAATCCTGCTTTTCTTTCTTGGACCTCAGAGTGGTGTGTATGGCTTACCCTCCCCCACCCTTGTATCCTTATGAACAATCCTGTCAGATAGGTTAGGCCGAGTGGCACCCAGGGAATTGCCTAGCTAAATAGTGATTTGAACCCAGGCCTCCACATCTCAACAGTCTGTCTGGCCATTATACTATAGTGCTTTAGTCCTGGAGACATTTAAAAATAACCTTACATTTGTGAAACTAGTTTGATGCTTAAAAAGAAGCAGTAGCTATACAAAAGACATTTAGGCCCAGTTCAGGTGTAACAATTCCAGGCCAACAACACTTTGTTTGTTGGACCAGGAATAATCTCCATGCCTGAACAGTCCCTCTTACCTCTTCTGTTCTTTCCTGAGCCTCAATTATCCAGTTCACACGTAATGTTGGCAAATCATGGGTTAATTAATTAACCCATGTTTTGCTGGGTTGCCTACTGCGTGTGAGCCACTTCCAGTCTGAATATGCAACTTCCAATTGGTCCAATTGTAGGTTGCTTCACAACATGCGAATACAGGCATTTTGGATTATTGTGAGTTAAATAGCCCAAAATTAATCTACAGTTCATTTTTAGGTTAACTTTGGGTTGTTTAACCCACAAACTACCTAAAATGTCAGGGTTTGCACATCATGAAGCAACCTATGATCAGGCCGATTGGAAGTTGCATATTCAAATAGGTAGCACTTATGCATGGCATTTAAGATGGCAAATCATGAGTTAATCCACAATTTGCCACCATTATGTGCAAATGGGTCTATAACTTCCCAGTTTGTTTAATCATGATTTCCTGTGACATCTGAACTGAGAAACTACAAACCAGGATTCCTCAAGTCACAATTCCTAGTTCAGAGCACTAAGAAGAAGTATTGGCAGGGTTGGCACATAGTGGGGCTGTTTACATGTAATGGCAGAAAATTGTGTGCAAATTAATTGTAGGTAAGTAGTGGTTCTTTAACCCATGATTAACTTACAGTGCCAGGGTTCAGATGTCAAATAGTAAGTACAAGTAGTAAGAGTATAGCTAGTGTGACCAGATACAAAAGAGGGCAGGGCTCCTGCAACTTTAACTATTGTGATGAAGAGGGAATTTCACCAGGTGCTGCTACAAATGACACCTGCTGAAATTCCCTTTTCTATACAACTGTTAAAGATACAGGAGCCCTGTCCTCCTTTCCATATGGTCACCTTAAGTAACACATGATCGGCCCGATCAGGAGTTGAATATTGAAAATGGAATCATGATAGAGATGTACAAAATTATGCATGATGTGGAGATAGAGAGACATTTTTCTCCCTTCCTCATAGTACTAGAATTTGGGGTCATCTCATGAAGCTGATTGGTGGGAGATTCAGGACGAATAAAAGGGAATACATCTTCACATAGTCCATAGTTAAACTATGGAATTCATTTCCACAAGATGTAGTGATGGCCACCAACTTGGATGGCTTTAAAAGGGGATTGGACAAATTCATGGAGGATAAGGCTATCAATGGCTACTAGTTCTGATGGCTCTATGCTACCTCCAGTATCCAAAGCAGTATGCCTATGTACACCTGTTGCTGGGGAACATGGGCAGTAGGGTGCTGTTGCACTCATGATCTGCTTTTGGGTTTTCTGTGGGCAGCTGATTGGCCACTGTGTGAACAGAATTATGCTGGACTAGATAGACCTTGGCCTGACCCAACATGGCTGCTCTTATGTTCTTATGACTAAAACTGGCACCCTCTATATCAAACCCTAGGCCTGAAACCTTAAACAGTAGCAATAGCCAAGAAGAACACTGTGAATTTAGTACCAAGACTTAACTGGAATGAAATACACAATGACCCAATTCAGAAGACACCTTAAACCATGGCTTTAGCCATGATGAATAAGGGTTTTTGCCTTCTTCACCGTGGTTAAAGCCATGGTTTAAGGTATCTTCTGAACAGGGCCATATTCAGTTAAGATAGTTGGTAAACTTATTTTCACAAGGAAAAATGGATCCAAAAAAAACAGAGCAATCTTTGGAGACAATACTTAGAGGTCAAAACAAAAAAAATTGACTTAACTTGTCTATATGTACAATCAGCATGGGTCTTTCGTAGAACAGGACCTCAGGGAGCTGACTACCCAAAGCAGCCAACAGAAAGGGCAAAAAGAAACCAGATGAAGAGAAAGGAATCAATCCCCCACCCCAGTTTTATACCCCCAATGCCTTTAGTAAATCTGAGATTATTTGTATTATGAGCTAGCTGGGAACAGTCTTCCCAGAGTTTCTGGGGTGGTAGGGGGAGGGCAGAAAGTTCCCACCAACACTCAGCTGAACTCGTTCAGTCCAGTTAGTGGAGATTTGACTATGGCCTTGAAGCCCGGGCCACCATGACATAACACCCACAGATGGCCTAACAAGGATGTGCAGGCTCAGCTGTGCAGAAAGGAACTTTACAGGCTACTAAAATGGATTTCTTGACAGTTGTGATACTATATTTATCCAAAAAAATAAATTTTAAAAAATCTAACTTTAGCCAGAGATAACTGCTGTTGGAAACCTTTAAAATAAAATCACAATTAATTATATTTCACACTGAAAATGTATCATTATAGAATATACTGCAGTTGTTTTTGCCTGAGTTGCAGCTTTAACTATAATGTCTATAATTTTTCATGTCCATTTAATTACTGTCTTGCTGAATAACTGTTTGATGTTAATATTTGCTTATCTTAGACAACAGAAAGAAGGAATACCACTGGATACTTTATAACTATTGAAAGAATACCCAGCTATTGTCCCAAACTGATTTCCCTCAACATCACAGAGAACTGGCTACATTTGAATCTCTCCATGATTTATTACAGAATCAACATCTCTGCCTCTAATGAAGCAGGAAACTCCCCTCCAGTAACATATATGGTTCCAGATTTCACTACAGCAGGTAGAGCCAGAATATTCTTATGTCAAGAAATTGTTAAGAAAAACATCAAAGAATCAAATTTTCCTCTCATGTTTTGAAGTTTAAGGCAACAAACTACATCAAGTTGGCTTTTATTGATGTGCTTGCTTGCTTGCTTACAGTTGTTTTATCTGCCTAGTTTTGTATCTGTTTGAACTCATTGAGTATGCCTCTCAGTACCAGTTGCTGGGGAACACAAGCAGGAGGGGTTTTTTGCATATTTCGTTGTGGGCTTCCCATAGGCATCTGGTTGGCTACTATAGGAACAGAAAGCTGAATTTGATAGGCCTTTGGTCTGATCCAGCACAGCTCTTCTTAGAGTTCAGTGCTTAAACCCACTTGAATCAGCAGACTAAATGCACAACTAAGTTAAGGATATCCTGTAATGCTGAAACTATAAGATGGAATCGTGTTTACATTCCAGTGAAATTAATAGAATTGAGGTGCTCATGAATAATCTTTATTTTATTTTTAAAAAACTTGTTGTTGTTGTTGTTGTTGTTCATTGGTATTTCCTCTTCCTATTGCAGATTTACCTGTCCAGATCAATGTCTCCAATCAGCAAAATGTGACTGTTATCACCTGGAATCTAGAATATGAGCCAGAGTATATTGTGGTTGATTGGGGCACTGGAAAAGAAGACATGGATTTGAAAGTAATATTTGGTGATGAAAGAAACTGCTCACTAGGTAATGAGTCAGCTTCATAACTTTTACAAAGTAGATGTTTCCTTCATTTTCTGCTTTTAGAAAAAATAAGAATTTCCATCTGCATCAAAAGCCAGGTCTGGTGGAGAGCTGTGACGGAATTCCACCTGAGCCAGGTTGCATGTCACAAAAAGCCACCGTGGGTGAATTTACCTACGGGGCTTCTTGTTGCAGCTTGGTGTTACATGTGAACCTAGTGACGTGGGTTGGTGAGGTGTTAACAAGCCACCAGCAACCCTAAATAAGGCAATGGTTTTTGGCTGGCTTGTTAACCAGCCCAACAATTAACCCTCGCTGGATTCACACATGACAAGGTGCAGAACACCCCTACCAAACCTTGAATTTTCAAAATGCAAACTGCAAGCCCCATGAGGAAATTCTCCCATGGTGGCTTGCCGCTATGTGCAAACCAGATCATTGAACCAAAAGCCAACCCAGAATTGGGTGTGCTTGAGCCCACTGAAATCCAGTCTGTGTTGTGGCCTTTGAAACCTGCTCCAAGTGTAGATCTCCTTTGTTGAGTGAAGGTGTTTGTCACAGTTTTCAGAAGTGCTGGCTTATCTTTCTGACCAAGAAGACCTGGAAATTTGGCCCCATTGCATTCATAGCAAGCATTATCAGATGTAGCTGTCAAGCAAATCCTAACTGCAAGATTTCATGTTTTGCCTTAAAACAAAGAAAAAAGGGAGGAATATTTGAGTTCAAAATATTTGTGGGTGTGGAAACAAGTTTTAAAACAGCTTAAAACTAGTTTTAAAACAACCCAAATCTTACCATCAGGAAGTTTTTCCTTATATTTAATCAAAATCTAGATAGCTGTAACTTATACCCATTATTTCAGGTCTTCATTTGTACCTGCATCATTCCCTTCACTACCAACATATTCCTGTTTCAACAAAAGTACTATCAGTCGTAGCTAGGTCAAGAGCAGCAGCTACATCAAGTGCACCCACTATGTCTCCCCATTTGCAATTTCCACCTTTAGCAAACTTGAGGGGAGGGGGAAGGTTATATATTTCATTCTGAGACACAGCAGAACAATGGGCCAGCTGAGAAGATTACTATCATGCGTGCCCACCTATTGCTATAAACTTTACTTACTGCTCTGGCACAGGCTAGATAGCTTTTCCTCGTTTTCCTGAAAACATGTCGTTGCAAAGCCTAAGTAAAATCTGTGCTGATTATGAAGTCCATCTGATTTATGGGCAAAGAGCCTCTAATTCAGAAACATTTCACAGGACTCTCGTTCTGCATATTGATGGGGATCGTACAGGCGATTCTGGCAAACAGATCAATCAGGATTATCCATAATGTGCATCGGAGGGCATCGGATCTGAGGTGGCGATTGATTCTCATCACCTCTTTTCCTTGACCTTCTTTTACTTCATGGTCATCCCCTCCAGGAGGCTTTTTTTGTAAAGCTTCCGGAACAGAAAATCCATAGGTGAACTATCAGTGAAGTAATTTTCTTTCCCCACAGCATGGTGGTGTGGCAGACTTAGCATATTTTGAAAGGCAAGGCTGTGTGTTTATGAAACCCTTACCTTCTATGTGGTGGGCCATGGCTCTATGGTAGAGCACCTGCTTTGCATGCAGAAGGTCCCAAATTCAATTTCCAACATCTCCCGGAGGCACAGGAAAAACGCCTGCCTGAAACTTTGGAGAGCCGTTGCCAGTCAGTGTTGACAATACTGGGCTAGATGGACTAATGGTTCAGCATAAGGCAGCTTCCTGTGTTCCTATGTTATTTCAATGACAGGGGAAATCAACACATGATCTAAGAATCAGCTGGAATCCACATACAAACCAAATTAATATGCACAATGAGTTTGATCCAGATTTAGGTGTTAGCAACGTGGTGAAGTGGATCCTTCAAAATAGCACAGAGACACTAAAGCTCTGTCTAGCATTTTTTGTGGTCTGGAGAGGCAATGACAGGGATATCCACCTCCACCAGCCCCGTTTTACTAGTTGAAATCTGGATCCTAGTCCATTAATATTAGACACGTGAACTTCAGATATAAATGTGACAGATTTTTAAGATACCTATTTATTTTTCCTGAAATATATCATCATACATTTACAAGTGTTAACATCTATATCTGTTTTCTAGGTAACCTCCAACCATATAAATTATATAAAGTAATATTGCATGCAGTTGACAAAGAATGTGAAGGCTTAATGTCACATGAAAGGACATTAGCCATGACTTACTTCTATGCAGTGGAAGGAGGTATTTCTTACAGCATCATCTTATTTTTGTTTAAGGAAAAAATCTTGCATTTATTCCAACTCATCACTTTTAATAGATTCCATTATGGTATGGTGTCATGGTCAGACTTCTATACTATACTGGACTGGTTTGGGGCAGTGTTGGGGGGGGTGAACATGCATGATAGAGCTTGTCATGGCTCAAAGGTTATCATGGCTCATTGTCATGTCAAACCACACAATTGCAATATTCTGCATTTCTTGCAAAATTCCAGAAAGTAATGGATTCCAACATTTCAGTTCCATTCTAATAAACATATGTAGTAAAGCGGAATTTCAAATCTGGGGCAGAATCCAGCAGAATATCAATGGAACTGTTCAGACAACGCACTAAGCCATGGATATGCAGCTAACCTTTTTGCAGCAAATGGTTAGTGAGTGGGTTTAAACTGTGGTTAGGAATGGTTCACACAACAGACTAAGTCATGGTTCCCACGACATGATAAGCCATAATGTTTAGTTCAAAATGCTTAACCACAGTGGTTCAGTGTGTTGTCTGAACAGGGTCAGTATGTCCAATAAAATATATTACTTTATTTCTTTCACATCTCAGTTTCTCAAGTGCATCAACTTATTGTATTGACATCTACATTATATTGCTAAAGCAAAGCACCTTGGTATTTTCATTCTCCATTTCTTGTTGTTTGTGAAAATCAGTAGGGGTTCACTATGGATGAAGACTAAACTGCAAAACCAAGCAGAGTGTTTCATAAAGGGAGCAGCTTGCAGTATCTAAACCTGTTCGTGGGACTGTCAAGTGTGACAGGGGGATAGGACAAGCCCAAATTTTGGCCAGATGAGTAGCTGAAAAAACCTTTCCTAGTCTGTATGACTAGGTTCGCACAACATGCTAACCCATGTTCAATAGTTAAGTTTGGGTTGTTGTTGAACTATGAGTTGTTTGGTGAACCATGGATTAGCATGTTGTCCGAACTCGACATTTTCTGCAGGGTGGCTTGTTAACCATGCAGTGTAGCTTATTTTTCTTGAACAAACCACCTTGAGAACCCATGGTTTATTGTTGAGTTGTGCAGGGTGGTTAACAAGCCACCCTGCAGAAAATGTCCTGGGTTCAGACTGTACTAACCAATGGTTAAACAACAACAAACATTCAAACACTGAGTGTGGTTTGGCGTGTTGTGTGAACAGTCCCTGTTTTTCAAAGTATAACTTTCCTTATCCCCAACCAGATTGTAGATGTGATAGAAACTGATTCCGATAGTTGTTACGGCCTACCAATAGGTGGCACAACTGCCGTAAGTTTTGGGAATGGAAAAATGAATCTGAATTTCTTTTTAAGTTCCCAGGATAGGCCCAGCTAATGTAACAATTCCAATTGTGACAAAGCATTCAGCTATTGTGAAATGGACCGAGATACCTACAGAAGAATGTTTAGGATTCCTTCAGGCTTACAGAATTCACTACACAGAAATCCTGAAAAACCTCTCTTTCGGTAGGACCACTTTATTGACTGAATATCATTATCCTCAAAAGATTGATCATTCATCTAATCCACAGACAAAATTGTGTTTTTAAACTGAAAGCTTGGAAGAAATTATGTATTTGTTTTCAGAGTTTCAGCTGTTTAGGCCAATGGCAACTTCCCTCCCTAGGCAAATTGTAGTTTAGTGGGGCAGGAGAAGGAGAGAGGATATTTCTGTTGCGACTCATGCAGGATCTATACTGCTGCTTTAAAACTGTTTGTTTATTTATTTATTTATTTTATTCCATTTATATACTGCCCCATAGCTGAAGCTCTCTGGGCAGTTTACAAAAATTAAAAACATTGAACATTAAAACCCCCGATATACAAAATATAAAAACCATGAAGGATAAAAACAAATTAAAATTACAATATGCTTTTGGGTCAAAGCACAACACAAAAACACAAAACCCTCACCATATGCTGTTAAATGCCTGGGGGAAGAGGAAAGTCTTGACCTGGCGCCGAAAAGATAACAATGTTGGCACCAGGCGAGCCTCGTCTGGGAGATCATTCCAGAATTGGGGGGCCACCACTGAAAAGGCCCTCTCCCTTGTTGCCACCCTCCGTGCTTCACTCGGAGTAGGCAACCGGAGGAGGACCTTAGATGTTGAATGTAGTGTATGGGTAGGTTCGTGTCGGGAGAGGCGTTCCATCAGGTATTGTGGTCCCAAGCCATGTAAGGCTTTATAGGTTAAACCAGCACCTTGAATTGGGCTCGGAAACGTATAGGCAGCCAATGCAAGAGGGCCAGAGTAGGTCTTATATGCTCGAACCTTCTGGTTCCTGTTATCACTCTGGCTGCTGCATTTTGCACAAGTTGCAGCTTCTGAACTGTCTTCAAAGGCAGCCCCATGTAGAGTGCATTGCAGTACTCCAATTTAGAGATTACCAGAGCATAGACAACTGAAGCCAGGTTATCCCTGTTCAGATAGGGACGTAGCTGGGCCACCAACCGAAGTTGGTAGAAGGCACTCCGTGCCATCGAGGCCACCTGAGCCTCAAGTGACAGAGATGGTTCTAGGAGAACCCCCAAGCTACGAACCCACTCCTTCAGGGGGAGCGCAACCCCATTCAGAACAGGTTGAACACCCTCCATCCGGTCAGCGGACCCACCCACTAACAGCGTCTCAGTCTTGTCTGGATTGAGTTTCAGTTTATTAGCCTTCATCCAGTCCATTGTCGCAGCCAGGCACTGGTTCAGCACATCCACAGCCTCACCTGATGAAGATGAGAAGGAGAAATAGAGTTGCGTGTCATCAGCATACTGATGACAACACACTCCAAAACTCTGGATGACTGCACTCAACGGTTTCATGTAGATGTTGAACAGCATGGGGACAAGACTGACCCCTGAGGAACCCCATACTGGAGAATCCATGGGGCCGCGCAATGTCCCCCAAGCACCACCTTCTGGAGCCGCCCTGCCAAGTAGGAGCGGAACCACTGCAATGCAGTGCCTCCCACTCCCAACTCAGCCAGTCATCCCAGAAGGATACCATGGTCGATGGTATCGAAAGCCGCTGAAAGATCAAGGAGAATTAACAGAGTTACACTCCCCTTGTCTTTCTCCCGACATAGGTCATCATACAGGGCGACCAAGGCTGTTTCCGTGCCAAAACCAGGCCTAAAGCCGGACTGAATTGGATCCAGATAATCAGTCTCATCCAAGAATGTCTGAAGCTGGCTTGCAACCACTCGCTCAAGGACCTTGCCCAGAAATGGAATATTTGCCACCAGCCTATAGTTATTCAGATTTTCGGGGTCTAGGGAAGATTTCTTCAGGAGTGGTCTCACTACTGCCTCCTTCAAACGGTCTGGGACCACTCCTTCTCGTAGAGAGGCATTAATCACTTCCCTGGCCCAGCCGGCTGTTCCATCCCTGCTAGCTTTTATTAGCCAAGAGGGACAAGGATCCAATACAGAGGTGGTTGCACGAACCTGTCCAAGCACCTTGTCAACATCCTCGAGCTGTATCAACTGAAACTCATCCAAGAAAACAAGACAAGCTTGTGCTCTGGACACCTCACTAGATTCACCTGCTATAACACTGGAGTCTAAGTCCTGGCGGATGCCCAAGATTTTATTCTGGAAGTGCCTGGCAAATTCAGTACAGCGGGCCTCAGATGGTTGTAGCACATCCTTGGGGCCGGCATGTAATAGCCCCCGGACAACTCTGAAAAGCTTTGCTTGGTGGCAGATTGATGATTTGATAATGGCAGCAAAGTATTGCTTTTTTGCCGCCCTCACTGCCCCTGAATATACCTTACTATAGGCACTTACCAGTGTTTGATTGCATCCATCAGGAGTTCGTCTCCATCTGCCCTCAAGCCATCTCCTATTTCGTTTCATTGCTCTCAGTTCTGGGGTATACCATGGAGCCATACAAGCTCTACACAGGAGAGGACGCAATCATGTCAACTGCCCGAGTCATTTCTGCATTCCACAGATCAACCAGGGTTTCGACAGGAGAGCCAGCCCTATCAGCTGGAAAACTCCCCAGAGCCCTCTGGAAACCATCCGGATCCATTAGCCTCTGGGGGCAGTCCATCTTAATGGGTCCCCCACCCTTGCAGAGGGGAAAAGCCGCTGTAAGTCTAAATCTCAGCAAGCAGTGATCTGACCATGACAAAGGGACTGATGTAAAGTCCTCTACTTTCAGATCACCATCTCCATGTCCAGTTGAAAAAACCAGGTCTAGAGTATGCCCTGCTACATGCGTTGGGCCAATGGCATGTTGGGACAGTCCCATGGTTGTCATGGAGACCATGAAATCCTGAGCTGCCCCGGATGAGGTGCCCTCAGTGTGAATGTTGACATCCCCCAGAACCAACAGTCTGGGGGATCTCAGCAGTACACCTGAGATCACCTCCGTCAGCTCATCTAGGAAGTCTGTTGAGCAGCGGGGTGGGCGGTACACCAACACAATCTCTAATCTGTCCCGCTGACCCAACACATGGTGCAAACACTCCAGACCAGTAGTCACATGGACAGGGAGCCTGCAGAGGGAGATGGTGTTCCTATAGACCACAGCAACCCCCCCTCCCCGGCCCTCAGGTCTACCCTGATGTTGAACCAAGTATCCTGGTGGGCATAACTGAGAGAGACAAACTCCTCCCTGCTCACCCACCCGGGTCTCGGTTATACATGCCAGATCGGCTGCCTCATCCACAATTAAGTCGTGGATGAGAGAGGTCTTATTATGTACCAATCTGGCATTTAAAAGCAGCATCCGGAGTCCCGAGGGCTGGCTGATAGGGCAACCAACAAACCTGTGGTTGCGAGGAGGACTGGAACATGGCACAGCCGTTAACTGTCTGAGTCACGTTCCCCTTACCTGGCACATCCTCCTCACAACACCATATCTCCCTCTACCCGCCACTACACTGATTGGGGCCCCCTCAAATTCCCCCACTTGGCTCTGTATTCTCCCTCCCAGGCACATGGCTCAAGACCCAGAAAAAGCCAAGCAGGGAAAAAGGGGGGAAAAGGGGGGAGAAAAAAAAAGAGCAGCAGCAAACAGGCAGGCAGGCAGCAGCAGGTAGATCTCCCTCTTCCCTGGGTGGGGTGATGGCGGTCCCCTCCTCCTGCAGGCACTGGCTCTCCCAGGACACCCCAGCTAGCTGGCTTATGTCTCCCTCTTCCAAGGGAGGGACAGGTGGAGAATGCCAGCAGCAGCTGGCTGAGTACCTGGGGGCCTGATCCTGCCAGGCGTTGCAGTCCACTTGAGCAGCAGCAGTCCAACAGGGAGAGGGCGGTGATGGCAGTTAAAGCAGCCACAGCAGCAGCCACAGCCGCAGCCGCAAGAGGCAGCTCTCCCTCTTCCCTGGGTGGGGTGATGGTGGTCCCCTCCTCCTGCAGCACCAACTATAGGGCCCAGGACACACTCCATAGACAGTTTTCAAATGGTTTTCACGTATTTTATCCTCCTTGGTAAAGATCTGGCTGAACAGATTTGCGCTCTCTCGCTCTCACTCTGTGTGTGTGTATGTGTAGGGGAATGGTTAAAAAACAACAATACAGACGAAGCAGGCAGGCAACCAGAGAGGGAGTTGGATCTGCTGATTCCCATTCTCATATTAAAAGACATTACCGATTCCAGGGGGCAGTCTTCACAGCACTAGGTTGGGGCCGCCTCCCTCTTCAACCCTGTGCTTTCCATCTCCCGAGGTGCCGTCAGGTAATCCTTACGCTGAGGAGGGAGCACGGGGTTTCTGGGTGCCATCCAGGTTCTGGAGCCACCCTTACCCTCTTCCTGGTGGAAGATGATCAACCACTGGTCATCTTCCACCAGGCTTCACCCACAGGTTGACCCTGGATTGGCCCTGGAGCAATGTCACATGATGAAAGCACCGTGTTGACCACTCCATTTGAAAAAGTCAGGGTAAACCCTCAACTTTTTCAAGACACAGCATTGTGGGGAAGCCCCACAGTGGCTGTGAACCTGCGCCTGCGTGTTCTAGCCCCACGTATAGAAGCCCCTAGCCTAGCTTGTTGTTATATGAAAGATCTCTCTCTCTGGCCTCCTCCACACGGGGCGTTTAATGAGCCTTGAAGGCTCATTATAAATTTTACCTACACACGAGCGGAGCGCAAAACGGGCGTACAGGCGCGTTATCTCCCCGATAATGCGCATTTTCGAACGCGCGTTAAATAGCGACTTTTATTTTGCTCCGGCCGTTAAAGCGCATTTTCGCTGTGTGAACAAGCGATTATGCGCATTAACTACCTGGAAAGCGCTTTTTGGGCATCTTTTAATGCGCTTCGCCGCTTCCCGCCGCCTCCCGTGCAGAGGGATTGTGAGTAAATGCGCCTCCGCGATAATGCGCATAATCCCCGAACCGGGCGCAAAAGCGCATCCTTGTGGAGGGGGCCTCTCTCTCTCTCTCTCTCTCACACACACACACACACACACACACTACTGTTACATGTGGAAGAGTAAAATACAAATTCAAAAAGAGAGTTGTCAATATTTATTTAAAATGTTTTTATACTGTCCTTTATCATACAATAGCAGGACGGTGTAGAAAATATAACTTTAAAAATCCTAATACAATATACAATGAAAAACAACAATATTGACTATAACGATAAAAGGCAGGAAGTATATACAATAGACATTGTTTAAGATAAACTAGCTTAAAATGCCCAGGCACACAAATAGGTTTTTGACCTGGCACCAAAACTGAGATAGGGCTGGATCCAAACTCAGTCATATTTAGAGTAGCCCTGTTGAAATCAATGGGATGGGGGTTTACTCTAAGTATGAGTTAATCTGGATTCAACCACTAATGTTGACCCCTGTCACACTTCCATGGAGAGAAGCCCCAGCATTGCACAGGGAGAGGTTGTGCCCCCCTTCCCCCTTTCTCATGGCCCCAATCCAAATTGATTAATGCTATAACTGCTTTTAGAAGAAAAAAGATGTCAGGTGGTCAGTATAATTGAGTCAATCCACTATAGACAAGACATGTATACATGGTTCAACTAAATTAATTTCTGAATTCATTTCTTAGTAGTGACTTCTGGTGGGAGCAGGGAATAGCACTCACATATCTCTCTACAGAAGTATTACAATCTTACATTCTGCTCATTGTTTTTCCATCTTAGGGTGCCTCTAAATGAGAGGTTTCCGCCTCCTTGACTGCACACTGAGGGGGAACCCTCTAAACGAGCTGCCGATATGACTTCACGCTGGACTCATCTTTGTTTACATGCCAAAGCCGCCAATGCGAAGTCATATCACAGCAAATGCCTTTACTGCAACTTTAAAAAAGAAGCCTTTTAGTGCGACCTTCTTAAAGTCGGAGGGGGCAGCCCAGGGAAAGGGGGTGGAGCAGCGAGCCGTAAGCTCACTGCACCGCCTCTGCTGTCCTCCCCCCCCCCATTCTGTAATATATATTTTTTTAAAAGCACTTACCAGACAGTAGGGGAGCCGATGTTCCCAGCCATCCCTCCAGCTGGTGCTGTGCCGAACCCCGAGCGGTGGCGCAAGCGGTGCCAGGAAAAGCCCCCGAAACGCCTCTTAAAAGTAAGAGGCGCCAATTCACCCGCGCGACGTGGGAGCTGCTGGGAACCATCAGGGCGCAGCGCTCCCGACATCGTCAAGATGAGCCCTTAACCTATTGCTTCTTTCCCTCTTACGCTGCAGTTGTCAATGTAAATTCTTCAGCCAAGCAGCACCACTTGAAAGAACTTAAGGCAAAAACTCATTACCACATACAGATCTCAGGAGTTACTACTAAGGGAGAAGGAGCTCAAAGCCAGCATCAATATTTTACTACACTGAAATATGGTATAATTTATTTATTTATTTATTGCATTTATATCCAACCCTTTTTCTTCCAAGGAACCCAAGCTAGCATACATAATCCTCCTCCTCTCCATGTTATCTCACAACAACCCTATGAAGTAGGTTGGGCTGAGAGTCTGTGACTGGCCCAAGGTCACCCAATGAGCTTCCATGGCTGAGTGGGGACTAGAACCTGGATCTCCTGACTCCCAGCCCAACACTCTAGCCACTACACCACACTGGCGTATTGTTAGGTTCTTGGTGTATTCATGTACTTTTATTGTTTGAATGTATATTCTATACTTTAATATAAATATTACCAGGATATGGCTTACAGTTTCAAACAATAAACACAATGGATTGGATCCAGTGCTGTAATCCTGCTGATAGAACTGCTTCTGTCAGCAAACCTAGGAGGGAGGCTCACTTACCCCACCTCCGCAGCCAGCTCATCCACCGCTTTAAAGTCTACTCTGGAGAGTTGAGAAACATTATAGAGTGTATTTCCATTAGTGTAATGTTAGATTCCACCCAATTGGTTGTTTCCAATGGTGGAATTTATAGAATCACCGAATTGTTGAGTTGGAAGGGACCACAGGGTCATCTAGTCCAACTCTCTACAATGTGCTGGAAAACCAATTATAAACCAATAGACATCTGCTGTGAAGTCTATTATTGATCTTGTTAGCATCTTGTTAGGCATGATGCTTTCTTTATCCTTAACATTGGGTCTTTATTATCAACCTGGGGTACATTTAGACAAGGGGTTTGCCCTGGAGTGGATCTGCAGTGGCAGCAGGTCATCTATATGACAGACGCCATCACGAAGCCATCCAGGAGCAAACTCCCAAAGCTCTGGTTTTAAAAAGTCGGGCGCTTACTGTGACTTTTTTCTCTTGGAGTGAGGCGATTACTGCATCTGCCGTCTGTCGCCTTGCTTCTGAGCTGCGTTGCAGGCGTGTCCCAGCCAATGGCAAGTCCTGATTGGTCACCCATCTGGGACAGGGGGAGGGGGTGGTTCAGCGAGCCGAATGGCCACTGCCCCACCTCCATGCCTCTGAAGGCCAATACAATTAAACAAAAGTTTTTTTGTTTTTTTAAACTGGAGCTGAGCGCAGCAAGGGGGCCACTGAGCAAGCTGCCCAGCTGCTGCGCCACCTACATGCCTCCCCAGGCCACCAGAGAAGCACGTTTAAAGAAAGAATAAGAATAAAATAGCACCTGAGCGAGCCGCCCGGCAGCTGTGCTGCCCCTGCACATTAACCCAAAATCAAAAACAAAAAAAGCAGAGCACCCACTTTCCTCCTTTGTTTTCAGGCCGGGGGAGGTGGAGGAGGGAAACAACGGGGGCAGCACCCTGGCACTCGTGCCATGACGTGCTGTGGTATGCAGGCGTGGGCTTCTTCCTAACCCCCCCCCCCCCCCCCGTTGCACTCCTCGCCGTTCAGATAACGGGGAGGAGTGCAAATGCGGAGGATTGAGGGCTCACGGCACCAATGCGCCACCATCCAGATGCCAGGGTCTCATGTTCACTGTCCCTGTGATTCAGCCAAAAGTCGAAGCAGCATGTACAACTCGGTTTTTCTATTATTGTCATCCACTGTAGTCCTTGACGGCTGCTCTGCAGTTTGGTGACTTTGGTGGTTCCTTGGGGGTTAGCATTGGCCAGACATATCTCTGGAAAACCTTGAAGGAAGGGAATCCCATAAGCCCTCTGGATATACAGTTCCATTGTTAAAGTATAGTTTTCATCTAAACGAGTATTCTTGTAATTCAAATTATCTCTCTTTGATTTGTCCTCAGCAGATATGATGGACAACCATTTCCTCACCTTTTTCTTGTCCTTTTAAATATATTAAAAGTATCCCTTCCACAATTTGTGCAATTTTTATATTGGTCTCCATTGTGTCTCAAATAAAAAGACCTTCAAGATGTTCTAGCTGCAGATATGTTCATTCCGTCATGGACTTTCTTTCCCAATTCAGAGTTGAGTGTCTCAGTGTTAGATTCATTTTTTAACCTCGCTATTTATTTCTTCCCAGATCAAGGGGAATTTGAAGGGACTATTGCTGGCCTTTGTTTTGGCCTCATACTGACAATAACTATTGCTGTCATACTTTGTTCCCTGGTATTCAAAAGGTAAGAGAGATTTTCCTAGCATAGATACTATTTAATTGCCATGCATGTGTTTATTCATGCATTCATCCATACTAGTTACTGAATGGGTGGGTGGGTGAGTGGGTGCAGCCCCCAGGGCCCCTGCCAACACTGGATATGGCCATAGGGGCCAAAAAGGTTGCACATCTTGCAGTAAGTCCAAACATGGAAGTCCAAAATACGGCAAACTTCTTTTAAAAAATTATCTCTTCTGTTTTTACATGATTAGAGCAAATATTGTCCAGTGGTTAGAGAGTTGGTGAATCTACCTCACCTTTTTCCAGGGACTCGCCACTAGCTGTTATCAATTCACTGTCTTTCAGTCTCTTTCTCCTTTGTAAAATTTGACTGATACTAACCTTCCACGCAAGGCTGTTTGTACAGATGAGAATTATGAATATTTTTAATGCTGCAATACTATTCCCACTTAACTGGGAGTAAGCACCATTGAACTCAATGGGAGTTTGTTTGGCTCAAGTAGACATGTATAGATTGTGCTGTAAAGCACAGGCAAAGTAACCTGGAAACGGGGGAGGGGGATCTATTGTGGATTAACTACCACTTCCTATTCCCTGCTCATGCCAGGGGATGCTTTTCCTTCCTGCTTCCTTTTTATCGTTGATTAAAATAACACACACAGCAGTTGGTGCCACTGGGAGATAAAATAAGTATGCCCCTAGTTCTAGGGGCATGGGGGTTATGGGGGGCCTGCCCCACCCCACCTGCAAACACCTTCTTTTTGCTATTTACCAACATTGGAGTACCGATGGTGGGGTGGCAAAAGTGGTGGAGCCTTCCACACCCCAACCAGAAAATTTCTGAGGGTGAGACCATCTTCTCTGCCCACATACCTTCCTCTCTGTGGGTGGAGAGTGAGGTCCATTATGTCCTATGGCCCCCGGAATGCCCTACCACAGACCATAGAAAACTGAACATCCCCTAATTACCTTTAAAGAGCCCATAATCTGTTGGTACAAAGTATCTCTGTGAAGTCATGGTAATTTGACAGATTGGGGCAAATTATTCACAGGAAACCATTTGTCTGGTGGCTAGGCTTGAAAGAGCTCATTATAAAATAAACAGTTTAATAAAATTAAGTATAAATGCAAAGGGTTTGTTAATAATTTGGAATACCTTTGCACTCATCGGCTGGTACATGGAAGCTGGGAGCAGTCTTATTTCTTAGTGAGCATCTTAGCCCAAGGCTGCCTGCCTGCAGGGTTTTCCCCTGATGCATATTCTTGTAAGAAAAAGAGCTACAATTAATATAATAAGAATCAAAGATTTAGGAAAGGAGGATTAATATAGTCTTCATTTTATTTCAAGCACCATGTATAATTCTGTGTTTCTCCACCAAGGATGCTTAAAATATGTGTTTGCATATATCTTTTAGTAGGGGGTGATTTCCCAAATCCCAGCCACCACACAAATGGTTACTTACAGCAAATAAATTGCATCTGGCACTTGGTCTGTCAGGTCTTCAGGGCATTGGTGCAAATGTAATTGTGTCATTTTAAAAAACAAGAGCAGTTTTGCCTCATTTGAGCCAACTGGTCAACCTTATATCCAATTAGTATTAACATCAGTATAAAACGTTGAAGTTTTAGAATATTAGCAACTGGATATGATTTTCACATTTTAAACAAAAATTGTGCTTACAGATCAAGGAAATTGTGTTGGCCAGCCGTACCAAATCCAAGATACAGCAGTGCTATACAGAATATGGAAAGAACCTTTCCAGTGGTATGAAAGGATTATTTTACAGAGTTACAGCACCATTAAATCATTACGTCTTTATAGATATATTTATATAAACAGTGCAGGTATAATGCAAGCAAACATTCCCCTGGTTTTGGTGCTTCTGAATTGCACTACTGAGTCCGTCCTTTCTCTTACTATAATTTTCCTCTCAGTCCTGTGCAACTGTGTGCACAGCCTGGTCTTGTCAGTTTCCTTGTATGTTACCTACTCCACTTCAGTGCTGCTTTTGACAGCTGAAACACACAAAAACATTGACTAAGCAAGACTACATGTATCAGACAGCCAACTCTGTGCTCCTAAGAAAGAACAACAACAAATTTGCACAATTTTGAGGCACCAACATTTTTTTTAAAAAGGTGGCAAATGAAGTAAGTGCTCTGAAAACTTGAAAAGGGGTAACAATCTGAGCAGGGAGGGATCTTGGACTAGGAGACAATGCAGGTTGAGCCACAAAGGATACTGGGATACATAAAGGGAGTGGGCTAGAGGACTGAGAGTCAAACAAGCTGCCATACACCTGATTGTCTGTCAGGAGTAACATAGGTTGGCAAGCCAACAACCAAGCCACAGTGGCAGAGTTGCTTAGCATTATATGTGAACCAGGCCACTGTCACTTCATGATTCACCAATCTTTTCTAATGCCAGTCATTTGCTGATTTTGCTTCTCATTAATTTATAAACTATGAATTAATTCCTTTACTATTTCATATACTATTCAATTTACCAACACAGTAAGGAATTAAACATAAGCTCCGAGTGAAGAGGCCATGATATTTCTTCTGTTTCAACTTCATCTGATTTATAGGCTCTCCTGGGATCTAGTTTACAGTCGTCGCTTCAGTCACAACCATCTAATGGAGCTAATAAAATTTATGTGGAAGGCAATCATTCAAAGCCACTCTCAAGACAGGAATCCCTTTCTGTGGAGACAACTACAAGGTGCATTTTTGCAGACCATTCTGAAGCAGTTGCAGAGGAAAAGCTAGACACTACTCTGAATCCTTTGAAAATCCCTGACAAAATCAATACCAGCGAGAAGGGAAAGGCTGTCTTTCGCAGTGATTATGTTGACATAGAAGTCAGTCACAGAGCCATGCAGAAGCTTTCAACAAGTCTACCCACAAGAGCAGTCCATCTCCCAAAGGAATTGCCCAACAATTCAGGGACAGGAGGACATCCAGCAACATATTTTCCTCAAGATACTGTGAAGCAAAATCAGGTGGTGCTTAGGGCCAACACCTCCATACATGGAAAAATGGTCAAAGCGTGAACAGAAATGTCTTAGAACTTGGTTAAGTAAATGGAGTTAATGTTCATGTTGAGACCAAAATAACAGGAATATGAGAGATTCTGGTGATGTGGTAACACCTGATCTCTCCAATGTGATTCCTGTAAGATGGATGGCATGTAATACACCATTTTGGAGTCAAATTATGATCACAAATCAAATGGAATTAACGTTCTGCAACACCGTTTATTTTTCTTTCTGCCATAGGGATTTAAATAATCATTAATTATTTCAAACATAGTTGTCTGTGAGTGATATGTCTTACAGCAAAATAACATTTGATTACAAGAAATAGCTGGCTGACATGGAACACAGCCTAGAGGAAGTTATGCATGCTTTCACATAGCAAATTTAAAAAATTAAAAAATTTAATTGAATCTCAGCTTCTTGTAGATCTGGGGAGGGAGACTTGTGGTCCATGGGTCATATGTAATTGCATGTGGAGTGGACCTGGAGAGATGAAATACTTAAACTATGGAATTCATTTCCACAAGATGTAGTTGATGGCCCCAATTTGGATGGATTTAAAAGGGGATTGGACAAGTTCATGAAATAAGACTATCAATGGCTACTTGTCCTGATGGCTATATGCTGGCTCGGGCAGCATGCGCATGTATGCCAGTTGCCGGCCTACATAGGCTTGTTGCACTCATGTCCTACTTGTGGGTTTCCAGTGGGCATCTGGTTGGTCACTATATGAACAGAATGCTGGACTAGATGGATCCGTGGTCTGATCCAGCATCAGGGCTCTTCTTATTTAATCCTGCAAACTCTACCTCCTTTCATCTGCAGCTTGGCCCCGATTGACTTTTTCCATAGGTCATCAGGCCTTCAGAGGAAAAAGTTCCCTACCCCTGGAATAGATTGTATGCACAGTGTCTCATACCAGTTCTATTTCACTTTTGCAAAAATCAATGGAGATGTACAGATGTTCATAATGGGCTAATTTTTAATGGGCTGAAAATTTTTAAATTTTTAATAAAAGTTTTAAACTAGCCAACATTTGAACAAAGTCTGTAGCTATATTGGTACTCTGAAACTTGGGTGCTCCTTTGTTTCTTGCTTTCCTGAATCACGTGAAACCAAACTGCTGAAGATAAATTGAAATCACTGCAAAAGCGGATATTTCTAGCAGGCATAAGGTTAACTAGCAAAGCTATCATCTAAGCTCTTTTTAACTGGGAGACGCGGAACTGAATGGAGTTGGCTTAATCTGACTTTTTCTGATCATTGAATCAGAACTACAACTAATAGTTACTTACTAGTATGTTTTCCAAATTAACCTCCAGTTTTGTTAGTATGACTTTTTTTTAAAAAAACGATATGATGTTTTTTTCAAAACTCTGTGGAACTAGATATAAACATGCTATTCCTAATTCATTTTGAATTGCTTCAGAATACTTTGTACTTGCAACATTTGCTGGTCATGAAACAAATGATGTAATGTGAAAGCAGAGAACCATTGTAATGTAAAAGTGTCGAGAATCATTTTAATGCCATCAGTCATTCTAGAAGGCAAAATCTATCTAGAACGAATGCAAATGTTCAAGCAAAATGTTCTCTACAATATAACTAGGCAACTTCCGCTTTTCTAATAGTCACTAGGCAAAACAGAGGTAATTCATTTTCATCCTGGACACATTTCTTCAGACAAATTTAAATGCGGCATTTTAAAACCAGGGTTGTTATACCTATAGGATTGCAAAACAGAAGTCTGTTTAAAGCGTTGCATTAAAAAATCACCAATGATTACTGTATAGTGAAAGAAAGAAATACTGTGGGCAAACGTGGAAAAAAATATAGTAGGCTAGGCATCTTCAGTGTGGGGCTCATGAAACGTCAAACAACGGACACTGCTGAAGAGACTTCAAATATCTTTCGTTTTGGGCTCTGTTGCCGAGAGGTATGCTCTACCTCAAGTAAGTTACCTGCACCTTGTGAAAAATATTTGCCCCAGAAGCCTTTGCATCTGGCAAAAACTGCACCACGGAGGTCTGCAGGATTTTTTCCAGGGGGTGGAGGGAGGAGGGGAAGCTGCACAACAGTTTGTGGTTGTAATTTGCGCACATAGCTTGCACCATACACTTGTGCACTGTCTTTGTGTGTGCGCTTTATTGCTTAGCATTACATTTCATGACATGTAGAAACCTACACAAAGTAGTAGAAGATCCTGGGAACTTCACAGCACTAATGCAGAAGAGGGTTATATTCAAGAAGCATCATGAACTTTCTCTGTTGTGGCACCCCGGTTGTGGAATACCTTGGAGTCCTGACTGGCGCTGACATTTTGGAGCAAAGTTAAAACATAGCTCTTTATCAAAGCCTTTGAGGGCTAAATTCTCTATGGTCACACATCATTTTGTTTTTAATTGATTTTATTGCTTTTTAAAAAATTCTACTGGTTTTAATTTGTTAACAATTTAATTCATTTTTAGCTGTGTTAGCTTTCGGCAGAATCAGGATAAATGCAGGTTGCTTACCTGTAACTGTAGTTCTTTGAGTGGTCATCTGTGCAGTCACACATATGGGCTTGCGCTGGCGCCGAGCCCTGTTCGGGAAACTTCGACAGCTAGGCTAGCAGTTTTGGCGGGAACCCCTCCCCCCACCATCTCACTGCGCATGCTCCGGGTTCCCGCCTACCTCAGTTCCCTGAGACCGCTCTGGCCTCACAACTAAGGTAACACTATTCAGAAGCACACGCTTATAAAACCTCCTGCATACACAACAGCGTTGCAAAGAGGGGATGGTGGGTGGGTTGTGTGACTGCACAGCTCGAAGAACTACAGTTACAGGTAAGCAACCTGCATTTCTTCTTCGTGGTCTCTGTGCATCACATATATGGGCGATTAATCAGCAGGACTCACCGGAGGAGGGTGTGCACGCTGGTGAGTTATTGGCAGATAGACGACAGGACCGCTCTCCCAAAGGATGCGTCCCTTGCTGCTCTAGTGTCTAGCCTGTAATGCTTAACAAAGGTCGAGACATTAGTCCAAGTCGCTGCTCTGCAAATGTCTGGAATCGACGATCCCCGAGACAGGACAGTAGAGGTGGCTTGTCCCCTCGTGGAATGTGCTGTAAAGGAAGCGGGTGGCGATTTTCCCAGCACCTGGTAGGCAAGAACAATAGTGTCCACAATCCCAAGGGAGAGACGCTGAGGGGAGACTGCAAGCCCCTTTGTCTTACCTCCGTAGCATACAAACAACTTGTCAGATTTTCAGAACGACTCTGATCTATTCTTATAAAACGCTAATGCCCGTCGAACATCTAGGGCGTGTAACGTTGAACATAAGGGGTCTGTAGACGCCTTGAAAAAAGTAGGGAGAACAATATCTTGGTTAAGGTGAAAAGTGGAGGAAACCTTGGGGACAAATGAGGGACCCATACGTAACACGACCTTATCTGGGAAACATTGCGTATAGGGCGGATTCACCATTAACGCCGCAAGTTCAGAGGCACGCCTAGCCGACGTGATGGCCACTAGGAACACCGTTTTAAATGTCAGCAGGCGAAGGTTCACTGTAGCCATAGGCTCAAACGGCTTAGCCGTGAGCGCAGTCAAAACCACTGACAGGCTCCACTGAGGTACAATGGACCGTAACGGTGGGAACATATTCCGGAGACCTTTCATAAATGTCTTGGCCACTGGGTGGGTAAATACTGAAAACCCATCAATTTTGTTGTGGTGTACAGAGATGGCCGCTAAGTACACCTTTACAGATGAGGGCTTTAGGCCTGCTGAGTGGAGAGAATATAAGAAGTCTATGATCCCTGTAATGGGACTATCCCAAAATCGAAACCCTTTCTCAGTTGCAAAGTCCTGGAAGCGTTTCCACTTTTTGGCATATGATGCCCTAGTGGAAGGTTTCGTGGAAGCCTCGAAAATGGACCGCAAACCAGGGGGCAACGCTAAAGTCTGCCAGTTGGTTGGATCCTCCATGCCGTGAGCTTTAAGGATTGCAGGTCCGGGTGTAAGATCCTGCCCCTGTCCCTGGACAGCAGGTGCGGCACTCTGGGGAGATGCCAAAACTGCTGTCTCGCCATGCGATACAGGGGGGGTGAACCACGGCTGCCTCGGCCACCAGGGGTTCACTAGGATAGCGTCCACAGAGTATCTGCTGGCCCTGGCTATTGTTTGAGTTATTAGTGGGAATGGCGGAAACATATAAAGGAAGTCTTTGGACCAGTCCCACTGGAATGCATCTCCGAGCGACGCATGTCCAATCCCCGCCTGGCAAATGGCATTGACAGAGGTTGCAAACAGGTCTATGGAGGGTGTGCCCCATTTCTCGAAGAGGTGAGGCAGAATGTCCCGGGACAATTCCCACTTGTGAGTGTCAGTGAAATCCCGACTGAGGGCGTCCGCCCTTACATTGTCGGTGCCCGCAATGTGTAGTGCGGAAAGGCATATACGTCTGCGTATGGCCCAATGAATGATGTCCAGCATCAGACTGAGGAGACGGGAGGAACGAGTCCCGCCTTCCTTGTTTATATACCAAACGACTGTGGTGTTGTCGGACAGGATGTGTACGTGCTGGCCACGTAGCTGTGGCAGGAAGGCGTGAAGAGCTCATTTCACAGTGAGTAACTCTAAGAGATTGATGTGCAAGCGTGCCTCCGAATGTGACCATCTTCCTTGGATGTTTAGGCTGTTGATGTGGGCCCCCCAATCATCCAGGGAGGCGTCGGTCGTAAGGATTCGGGACGGGCACCACTGGTGGAAGGGTAGTCCTTGTGATAGATGCGTCATGACCGACCACCATTCGAGGGATGGAGCAACGGACGCGGAAGGGTAAGTATTGTCCTGTGAGGGTCTTGCTCTGGGCAATAGTGCTGAAGGAGGACTTGTTGAAGGGGGCGCATGTGTAGGCGGGCCCAATGCACGACAAACACCAAAGAAGCCATGAGGCCCAATAGGCGGAGCACGGAGAAAGCCGTGGTCCTTCGGTTGTATCGCAGACGAGTGGCGAGGGCCTGAATGGTGTGTCTGCGTTCTATGGGAAGAAAGGCACGACCTATGGTGGAATCCAGAAGAACTCCTATAAATTGGATCTTTTGTGTCGGTTGAAAAATGGACTTTTCTATGTTTATTTGCAGGCCGAGGCTGGCAAGGCATGACGTGACTAGCCGGACATCATGGAGCGCTTGAGAGCGGGACGTCGACACGATGAGCCAATCGTCCAGGTAAGGGTACAACTCTATATTTCTTGACTGTAGATGAGCACATACTGCTGCCATGCATTTGGTGAATACTCGTGGCACTGTTCGTAGGCCAAATGGAAGCACTGCGAACTGATAGGCCCAATTTCCGACAAGGAAACGCAGATACTTTTGATGAGCTGGATGTATCGGTATGTGGAAATAGGCATCTTTTAGGTCCACTAACGTAAACCACCTGTCCAGTTTTAGTAGGGGTAGGATTTGCGCTAAGGTCACCATGCGAAACTTTTTTGGTTGTATGAACTTGTTTAGGTGCCTTAGATCCATGATCGGACAAAGTCCTCCGTCCTTTTTTGGTACCGTGAAATAGCGCGAGTAAAAACCCGCTTTTAGAAGCTGCGATGGGACACGCGTGATTGCTCCTTTTTCCAGGAGGGTAGACGCTTCTTGAAGAAGCGTTGGAGATGGTGGGGTGGACCTCACGGTGCCGAGAGGAGGGAGGACACGGAACTCTATGAAATATCCGTCGGATATGGTTGAGAGTACCCAACGGTCGGTGGTAACTGTGGCTCACGTTGACAGGAAGGGCTGTAATCTGTTTGTGGGTTCCCTTGGTGCCAGTAGAGACGGGAAAGAGTCAAAGGCGCCACTTTGATCCAGCGTCCTGTCTGCAGGACTTGTTAAAGTGAGATGCTGGCTTTCGTGACTGATAGGATGACTGAGATTGCTGGAGCTGGTAGCGCTGCGAGCGCTCCTGCTGCTGGCGGGGCTGGTACGGCAGCAGACGATACCAGCGACGCAGACGAGCAGACTGTGGCTGTTGTTGCGCAGGAAGGCTCATTTTCCTTGCTGTCATTTTAGCTTTGTGTATCACGTCCATCGTCGTATCCGTGGAAGAATGGAAGAGTCCCTCTCCATCAAAAGGGAGATCCTCAATACGGGCTTTCGTCTCTGATGGTAGGTTTGACGATCTGAGCCAAGCGTGGCGATGTAAGGCAATAGCTCCTACCATAGCTTTTGACGCACAGTCTGTCTGATGGTTGGAGGTAGTCAGTTGTTGTTTTGACAATCTGGCAGCCTCCGTTTGGAAGACCCGGGCGAGATCACATTGGTCATCAGGGAGGTAGTCTGTTAGAGTGGAAATTTTGTCCCACAAAAAAAGTTGATACCGGGCCATGGTGGCCTGATAGTTAGCCACCTTAAATCCCAGCGCTGCAGATGAATATATCCTACGGCCGAAGGAATCTAATTTCTGTCCCTCTTTGTCTGTCGGTGCAGAATGGTTTCTGGTGGTTCTGCCTTGCGAGGACTCCACTACAATAGAGTTAGGTTTTGGATGTGTGAATAAAAAGGGGGCATCCGCCTCCTTGACCTTGTATAAGGCATCCAAACGCTTTGATGTTGGGCCCACCATTGCTGGGTTCGACCATGATTGTTGAAAGGTCTTGAGCAATGTTGGCACTATCGGCAGGGTCAGTTGTGGCACCGGGTCAGAATACATGACGTCGAAAATCTTGTCTTGCAGTGGCTCTTGAGGCTGCTGTAAATCAAGGCCTAGAGATTGAGCCATTCTCTGCATCTGGTCAGAGAAAGTCCCCAATTCCATCGACGGGGAAGCTCTATCTGTAGTCCCCACCCCTTCGGGGGGTGATGGTGCCAATGGGGCAGGCGACGGCATCGAGGAAGTATCGGACGTGTAGTCCTCTATCGATGTCGGCGACGGTTCCCGTTGTCTCGGTACTGAGGACGCCGTCGATGTCGGTAGCGGCCGTTGATCGTGATCCTGAAAGACGACATGCTCCATCGAGGTTGGTTGTACCATCCGCTTGCCAGTGTAGGGATCAAAACGGAAACGCGGTTCACGGCATCGATGGAAGGTGCTGTGAGACCGGTCAGAATAAGCATCCCAGTTCTGAGATCTTGACCTGGAGCGCGAGCGGGACCGGTAGGTACTGACCCTAGAAGTCCTCAACATCGGTGAGGTTGGTAGTTCCGCCGCCAGAGGACTCTGCCGCTCGGGGCTATGATGCTCGATATCGAAGCCGGTTCGGCCTTCAGTGTCGAGCAAATCAACCTGGTCAAGAGTGATGATGTCGTCGATGTCAATTTCCAAAGAGCATTCTCCCGGTCCCGGCGACGGGAATGATGGTCGTGGCGGTAGTGATGCTGCCCTGTTAGTGGCAGCCAATGACCGGCGCGATTCGTGAGGTACCGACGCAGGCGGTGTCGGCGACGATGCCGGTCTGGTGGGTCTCGGTGTCGACAACTGCAATGGTGGAGTCGACATCAGCGGTGTCGAAGTTGACTGTGCTGGCCCCGAAGGCTTGGGCTTCGGCATCGACTGTACTGGCCCCGAAGGCTTGGACTTCGACATCGAAGTCAGTGGGGACACCGATGTTGGCCGAGTCGATGTCGACGGTACCGGCCTCGAAGGCTTCGACTTCTGCATCGATGTCGACGACTTCGAAGACTTGGGCTTGTCTTTGCTCTTGAGTTTATGCGCCTTTTTTGTCGAAATTTTTGCTGGGGGCTGGGAATTTGCCTCATCAGCAGCCATTGCCTCAGGTTCCTCTGCTGCTACCCATTGAGGGGTGGCACAGGGCGATGCTGGGTCAGAGCGGTTTAATGGCATCTGCCTACGCTCCCCGGAGGTGGACTGATCCCCCACTTGTAAATCCTGCTCCCGTGAGGAGAGGGCATGAGGAGACCGGGCCGATTCCCTTTGTGCTGCGCGAGGCCGGTCGACTGCTGAGAGGGCCTTGCTCCAGAGTAGGCTGCGGAGTCTATCAGCCCGATTCCAGCGCGTTTGGCGGGAGAAGGTCATGCAGTGAGGGCAAGTATCAACGACATGGCCCTCCCCAAGACATACCAGGCACAGGGAGTGTCCGTCGGTCAAAGTTAATTTTGCCCGGCACTTTAGGCAATGTTTAAAGAGCGCTGACAGCGCCATAGCCCGTAGCAGGCAAATGCCTGACACACTAAAAACCTACAACTTAAAGGTGTTTTTTTTTAAAAAAAAAATACTAACAAACAACTATTAACACTAACGCTAAGCTAACTAAAACCTATCTATCTTTTTCAGAAAGGCTACGAACGATTTCTACGTCCGACGAAGTCTCCTGCGAGGCGATCAGCAAAGCGGACGAAGAAGAACTGAGGTAGGTGGGAACCCAGAGCATGCGCAGTGAGATGGTGGGGGGAGGGGTTCCTGCCAAAAGCGCTAGGCTAGCTATCGAAGTTTCCCGAACGGGGCTCGGCGCCGGCGCAAGCCCATATGTGTGATGCACAGAGACCACGAAGAAGAACATATTATGGGCCTTTCTGAAATGTGCAGTGGTGGTTTCAGACTGAGCGCTCCAAAATCCTTAATCAGATCTGTGTCAGGTTGTCTCTTTCAAAAGCCAGGTGGCTAGGTGGAGCCACCTAGGTTCTGGATTCAGAACTGGCCCTTAAGAGATACCGTTTGGGACATCCAGGATGAGCCATTGTTCATTCTGTGCCCTGTGGAAGGCTAAACCGCCAAAAAGAATAAGGGTTTGATGGCACAGACACCACTTCATCAACTCTCTTTTAGGGCCACAACAGAGCATCTCTCACCTGGATCTCAGGGTGGGGCATCTCCAACCCTGAGAGGAGAACGGCTACTGAAGCATCTACCCTGGGAATCTCTAAATTTTCTGAAGCCTGTTGGGGTGGGGAGTAAAATTTCTGAGTGACATGAACGGCTTTCCTGACTTGGAGTGGACCCGCCACTCTGCTTTAACAAACTTGTCAAAGGAAGAAGGAAAAGGTAAGTTGCAGTCCTGGGCACAGCAAAGCTCTCCTCCAGGCTGATCACTTTGCCTCTGGAGTGGTCAGTTGCAATCCTAGAACACCAGAGCCTTGGAGAGTAAAGGAAGAAAACCATTATGGAAAAGCCCAATGTGGGAGTCTTTTAGGGACTCTGGATGGATAATTCTCCATCCTCGTCAGAAAAAATGTAATTCTTCAGCCCAGAAGGGTCTGTGGCTTGACTGTGATCTAGAGGGTTTCGTTTTAAGGATGTGCTTTTGGTCCATTATAGAATGGCAAGAGTCTGGAGACATCACTAAGAGCCTATCTACACTACTGCTTTAAAATGGTTTATAACAGTTTTAAACCGGTAGTTATTAACCAGTTTCAAACTGTTATAAACCGTTTTAAAGCAGTAGTGTAGATAGGCTCTAAGTCCTCAGAAGTGAACGTGTTGTGGGGTGATATGAGTATCAGGATTCAGGGCTATTATTTTGTTTGGGTGCAGGCAGGTGTGTGTCTTTGACGAGGGCTCTCTTCCCTCCCTTGCAGAAATGCCTGTCTCTGTTTTGCTGTTGAAAAAGCTGATCAGTGATCTCAAGATCTTACAGTCTGCTAGATTTTGCCCTGTATTTTAGGCCAGGGATTGACAGGGCAGAGTGAGCTTGCTTGGATTGAAGAGGCCGTGACTGCTACGTCCAATTGGGTGAGGTTTCAGGCAACATAGTGTACACAGTTACCTCTCTCTCAGCCAACCAAGAGCCCTGCTGCTAACCAATTCTTTAGAATTAAATTTTGAGTGGCCTCCAGTCACCTGCCATCCTGTTCTGAACGCCTGGAGACATTCTTAGGAAGCAAAGATGGCAAGGCAGCTGGGGGCTTTGAAATGCTCCCATCCACTCTGTTGAAAGATGGAAGGGACAGATGACATTGCCACTGCCTGGTAAGGAGGGGAGGCTTGTAGATCACAGCAGGGCAACATGGAAGAGCTGGGGTTATCCAATCAAGTTGGAGGAAGTGGCAAGTCTGGGGCTGGCTGAAGGTAAGACAAGGGGGGAAGAGAGAGAGGTGACAGCTGGGATGTGGAGGGCTGTGGAGGTGAACAGGAGGGATTAGGGAGGCTTGCAGGGTAACCCATCAGTGTGGGGTGTAGTATGAGCAAGGGTGTGTGTTAGGAGGATCGGGGGGCTATTGAGAGAACTGTGGGTTCAAAGGAGTAGGTTTGTGTTCGGAGGCTCAAACCTCACTTCCACCTTATATTCCAGTACTTGAGTAAGTTGTCTTCTAGCCTCACCATGTTGCCTTTCTTTAACATGCGTGTTTTGGGACTGGCCACATGCCCTCTAACACTTTCTCAAAGTCCAAATGTTGCCACAGGCCCCAAAAGACTGGAGAACCCTTGTTTAAGGCCTCTGGAGCAAGCAATGGGCTCCCTGGTATGCAATGCAGATACTCCACGAGACTGCAAGTAGTGCTTCTCTTTGGCACAGAACACGGTTTAATTTTTTTTTACACACACCCCAGTAGCGTGCTCCTACTCCCCCACACCCCCAGTACTTACGAGCGTGTTAACTAGGGCCAGCGTGACGGAACTCAGGAATGGAGTCATGGAACTAAGTGCTTTGGGATTCTGCCACTGTCAATTCTGAGGAGGCAGCGATCTGTCTTCAGCTGGAAAGCAAGACTCAAGGTGGATAAGGCTGGACTTTGCAGTTCAAGATAAAGGGATCTAAGTTGAGGGTTGTGTGGAGATCAGGCTGGCTGTTTGCTGGTCTTCATGACTTGGAAGTATTGAATACTCATTGTCTTTTGTTTTGGAAGCTTCTTTCCTGATGAAGTCATGGCCCAGCCAGATGGGCTGAAAATGGAAAGAAAAGCAAAGAACAGAGGGCATAGTTTTTTTAAAAGGCAAGAGTGGAAGAAAAATAAATATACAAGAAGTTTCTAAGTCTAGAAAGGAATATAGCAGAAAGAACTGGTTGTTTATTTTGGTTGTACTTTTATACTGTAGTTTTAAACTTTTATATTTTATATTGCTTTCATTTTTGTGAAACGTTCTGAGAGATTTGGCTATTAGGCGATATAGAAATGTAATAAATAAATAAATAAGAATTAAATAAATAAGAACTAACGTAGCTTCAGAGAAAAGCAAGGAAATAGGTCTGTCCTGGGTGAAAGGTGAGGACAAACTGATGGGAAGAGCTTGAAATCATCTGTACTAAGACAAACTATCCTGGTCACATGATCCCTACCTTTCGAAGGTGGTAGGGGGAATTCACTCATTGTGGATGCCTCTGCACACCAAACTGGGAATTGCTGTTCACTTTGAACTGGATACATCCAAGATACTAGCTTACTCAGGCACTAGGGTTACCCTAGCTTTAAACTCACCTAGCCATGAACTTACTACATGGATTTTCACAGTCTCACCCCCATTTGCAAACTGGCTAACAGCAGCCTTGACAATATATGTGAAGCACTTAGAAAATATGAAATGAACTATATGAATGCTAAATAGTGAGCATTACTTTATGTTGATACTTCACTAACTTCTCACACTAGGTATTCCAAACATCTTAACTACCTTGCTATGCATCAATACAAATTTCAATTCCATGAAAATACCAGCTCCTCTAGTAACAACTATCAATGTTCATTAATTCCTTTAAAAATTGAACAAATCTCCTTCGCTCTAAAATACTTAAATTTTATTAGTGATGGTACCAAAGATAACAAGTATACAATCTTTGCTCTATACTACTTACACATCATAAATATGAAAGCTGCTGTTCTGAGACACAATCTTTCACAGTCCTTCAAGAAGCATATGAGATTTGTCATTACTTTATCAGAATAAGCTGTTTGCTAGCCAACTGCTTGTGGCTTAAACATCACAAAAAAGTACTGTCCATACTTTACATGGTAAAGCATTCACTATAGTTTTCATGTACACAGAAGCCAAAAGGAGGGGGGCCCCTTTAGACTACAAAAAACAAACAATGGGCTGTTAAAGCAATGTCACAATCAATGGGCTTTATCACCACAGTGCGATTTAATTTTTCCATTTACCATGAAATGTTTACATATCTATTAACTGCAATTTTCAAGAACACAAATTGAAAGCTACTATGCTTAACTTGGCTTTTTCATAACCCTTTCCCATGAGGTAAGGCAATTTGATTGGATTATGTTATACTCAAATAGTTCTTGATTTTAGAATACAATTACTTTCAGTCTTACAATGCTGAAGTAAATTCGGAGAGTTGTGTTTGTCATGTACTGTTTTCTTACAAACTACTTCCAAACAAGTAGATAGGAATTTGTGTGATTAGTTCTTTTCCAAGGGGAACTTGCAAGCTGTTCCTGTCATGTTACAACACTGGTGTTAGAAATAAACTCTTGAGGATGTATTAAGGAGAATAAATGTTTAAAGGGAACATTTGATTTCAATGTTACATATTCAGCTCAGTCCACAACCCAGTTAAAATCAACTACTTTTATTTAGAATAATTCAATTCACTGACTTGGCCTACAGCCCAGCAATTTGTAGACTAACTGAATTGTAGATCAGGTTAAACTCACCTCATGCTCATCCTTGAACAGCGATTTTAGCTATGAGCCTTTTTTCATTTAAAGAGACAGTCAACCTGTTATCAAATAACCAAAGACTGACAAGGCTGAGAGATCTCTCAAATGCTTGCCTATTAGTGTGATAGAATCATCTAAAAGATCGAAAATTCAACAAAGAGGGGATTTAAAAGCACATAGATTTTAGAAATCACTATTCTGTGTTTCAAAGAAGGCACTAAAGCATCAGCTTGTGCTCCCACATCCCAGTTCAAAAGCAAAACATTTATTCTTGCCACGGGTATCTGTCCTATTTACAGGTGACTGGGCACACTGCAATATAGCTCAAAACAAAGCCAGTTGTTTGGAAATTACTACATAGATGTGCTTATAGTTGGAAGAATGGAAATCCAGTATAAACATGACTGTTCTTTCTAGAATCAGAACATTAGCATGCATTGATCAACTACTAGTAAGAGAAAGATTTCAGACTTATTTATAAGGAAATTCCTAAAAATATAAAAAGAAAGTCACAAGCAACGAAGGAAAGAATCTTCACTTGCCTTTGTGGGCATAAACACAATAACTGTAAAACTGTGTTAGGTTAAAACTTTTCATCACTGTCATTTACAACAACAAGGGAAGCATGTTATTTCTGCACCATTTTCAAGCACATCATCAAAACATATCACATGGGGTTTAGTTTAAAAACCCATAAAGCAAAACGTAAGATTCATCGGGCTACCAATATTTTAACAACTTCCAATGCATGCCCAGCAGCTTGTCTGGGTAATACAGATTACATCCACTTCTTTGTAACAGCTATAGGCCAATCTTATCATCACAGAAAAACAGAGATCTCTTCAGATGAACAGATTTATGCTGTTGGCTTTTAACACAGCGTATCTTATTGTTCAGTTCTGCTTCTTGTTTGTCTTCAAGATGACCAACCACCACAAAAACCGGAAGAGCTCCTAGCACAAAATGACATGTCCGGTTGATTTTATCCTCTTTTGGTAGATTGTGGGGGACGGGAGGAAAAGCTTTATGTTTCTTTCCATAGCTGGGTCAGAAGTCCATTCAGTACTCTATACATCTTCTGTTTTAACCGAGATGTTTTCTTCATTTGGTTGACAGTTCCCATTTTGCTGTAGTTTGACTTCTTCTACAAGAGCTGTATCTTCCTTTTCTGCTTTATCAATTTCAGAATTCAGATTCTCTTTACTCAAATCTTTATCCTACACAAATAAAAAAAATTGTAAAGAATTATGGTATAAAAAGGGTGCACTGCAAGGAAAGTAGGCAAAGGCAAATAATATATGGACACATCAGATTTATTAATATGTATATCATATGATTTTGGATGTAGCAATGAATTATGTCTACAGTATAGATACTCATACAAAAAATGATCAACAGACCTTAAGGTCTTCCCCAAACCAAAACTATGTAGGAAAAGATGGGAATATCTGACTAATTTTTGAGTGTATACGTTGTTTCAAAATTTGCCCTTTGAACATTATATTTTGTAAAAATGAAATCCCAAAAGTGAATCTATTGCTAGGGAATTTCATGAGACTCTTTTTAGGTTGAAAAGGTCACCATTTAAAACAAATTAGTTCATATTCGAATGACCTGCTATTGCTGCAAGTACTTCAAGATATTTATTTCCTTTATTCCTGTGGTCCACTGCTAGCCCATTATCAGTTGACTACCTACAATATTAACTTCATCTACTATTGAAATCCCAACTGCCTGTGCAAATGCAACTGTTTTACCCTGCACCTCCTGAAATTGAAAAGGCTGGGCTTCTCTCTTTATCGGGAAAAGCAATTTACAGATGGGCCACCATCAGTGATGGGCAACCACTCTTACAAAAACTCATTATTAAACTCCCAGCTAAATATGTCCTCTCAAACTAAAATATTACAGAACTGCACAACTAATTCTGTTAGCTCTGAGAAGCTTTGTTACACCCACACACCCACACCATATCAACAAACATCTTTTGAAACCAAATGTTTTCAAAAGTAGTTTGTGATCTGGCACTTTACCAATCAAAAACAAAATCAGATTCCACTGGGCATACCCAAAGTTGTGTCTCAGTCAAAAAATCCAAGCAAGAAAGAGAAGATTACCTAGATCAGGTGCTGTGATTCTATACAGCAAGGAGATTTACCAAAGGAAGAGCATGCAATCTGTATGAGCCCGTTTAATTGGAGCATTACAGCTACCCTCAGAGCAATGGGCAGGCTCTGCTTCCCAAGTCCTCGGTGTCACTTTTAAGATTTCTTGAAGACAGATCTCTCCTAAGAACTAGGCTTCAAGAGCTGCCAATGCATGTAGGTTAGTTGCCACCTGATGGTTCCAATACCAACCTGATGCTATCCGACTACTGAAACATCATGTGCATCTGTCTACTTACGGCCATTCATCAACTACACTGCAATCCACATTTTCTTCAGCATTTCCCCCCTGCTTGTATCAATTAAGAGAAATGCTAAGCATTTGAGAGGTGTTCTATGACATAAGGAGGATCTCACCTATCTGCCCCTCCAAGGGAGAAATGCATGAAGTATTCCCACCCCATTCCATGGCTCTTGCTTGCGTGCTCACAGTGGCTTACCTTGAAAGTAGTGGCTTTATCAGATTTTTCTTTAACATCTTTGTCTTTGCTACTCTTTTTCTTGGAGGTAGACCTCTCCTTCTCTCTTCTATCATTGCTCAAGTCTCTCTCCTTCTCCGCCTTTTTGTCTTTCTTATTTCTGTTTCAAAAGCAAGAATTATGTAATTGCAGTTATAACATGTGGCTTGTTCATGTACACCCCCCATGCCTTGTTCCTCTAAAATGAGCGGAATTCCACCAAACGGAAGCCTGGATCCAACCCAATGATATCTTTACAGGGTTAACAATATAACCTCCTCTCCTTTATTATTTCATTTATTTAAACAAAGATGTATGCATCAAACATGAATATAACAAGCGTAGCTTACAAACAACACAATAAAACACCTAAAAGCACTAAAATCAAAAGGGGGGGCAGATAAAAATCATCATAAAAGAGCACAATAAAAATGAAAAGGCTTCAAAAATAAAAGCTACCAGAAAGCAAAGTTTCTCATGGGATTTTGATTGGTGAGTCTCCTTTTTTGCATACCATTTCTACTCATACCAGTCAAATGGCTATTAGTTTGTATGAGGAGTGCATTGGGAGAGAACCTGCATATTTTAAGGACTTTATATGATAAATGTACTTACCTCCTTGGCGACGGAGACCGGGAAGATTTCCTTTTTGTGATTTTGGATGGTCTGGGCGACTTTGAGGGACTTCGGCTCTTCCTCTTCCGTTTGTCTCTGTAGAAATCACACGTTACAGATCGGCCAAATCCAAAACGTCACTGTGTGGAATTCCCCTGATCACTGTTTCAGTCAGTCAGGCAAGGCATGGCCCCTGCCTCCATCTCCCACTCCATTTCCCCCCTCCGCCCCGCAAGTGATCCAGAATTCCATGGCTACGAAGCGTGTTCAGTTCTTGCTGGGCTGTTTTGCCTGCGATGACCCCATTAGGGCTTTTTCTAAAGAAGAATAATTTTAAAATGTTCCCTCAAGCTTGCTACTATCTCCCTCATAGATAGTGGCATTTTGATACATAAGCAACAGTGCTTACCCTTGAACATAGGAAATTTAGGGAATAAGCAAAAGAGAAGACCTATGATTAGGCTTTGATAAGAGTTGTCTAACCCAAGACATACTCTACAATGATGTGACAATATGCACAATCTTTTATTCCCCTGTATTCTATTTTATGTTTCTTCATGTTGAAATTGCAATAGACCTGATGGCTAGTCAATAAAAACAATAAAAACAATTATTCATTCATATTGCATTAGACTCACTCTAACAGAACTGTAGCTTGGAATAAAATTTTGGGAGCATGCCATCATCAAAAGAGCGACAAATGCTATGTCTATGTCTTCTTGTTGTATGTTTTGGCTGCAGAACCTAAGCGCAATCTTACGCATGTCTACTCAGACATAGTCCCATTGAACTCAAATGTGGTTTTACTCCTAGGAAAGTATGTATAGGGTTACAGCCTTAAGTGCTATGACTGCATTTTATCAGCCATTGCTGCAATGACGAAGCCACTATTCTGACATTATGGGTCTATTCACCTGTCAAGGCAGCCCACAGCTTAATTTAGCTGCAGAAAGTTGTGCTGGGCACCCGTGGGTGCCCAGCTTGATCCGGCTTGTTGCATCACGGAAACCCAGGCGGCAAGGGTGGCCAGGTGTGCACAACACAGCAACCTCCTGCTCAAGGGTGCATATTCAAAATGTCGCCCGTACACACACGATGTAAGACGCAGCGCATCATGGATTAAATAACCCATGGTGAGCCAGATACATCATGCATATCAGCCCACTGTATCATTTCTTAACAGTTTCATGTCACCCATGTTAACTTAAGTACCCTTCACTGTTTTAACCAACAGACACATTTGTAAGACTAATAAAATGTGATCCTAATTAAACGTTACAGAATCTATCTTAAGCAGATACAGATTTGCAGCAGCTAAATTTCTGTCAGGTAAAACCAATATATTAATTGGAAAGTGTTCATACAATATTAGCCAACCCAGAGGGATAACCTTGCTTATTCTGGCACTAATATTGTAATACAAAATCTAATTCAAACTCACATTTTTTAAAGGTCAACGTGAAGGTATTTTGTCTTAAATGATATTATGTTCTTAATCAGGGCTGGCCTACCCATGAGACCGAGTGAATCCGCCGCCTCAGGTGGCAGATCTGGAAGTGTAGCAGATCCTGTGTGTCACGCAAGCAGGAATGCCGTGAGTCCTGATGCAACCACTGCCCTGCACCTATCACAGTGAGGCACTGGCTAGCCAGACACTCCGAAGAGCCCCCGCTGGCCACTCTCCGGCTGTGATAAATGCTGCAGCAGGAAAGCAGTTGTAGCAGCTCTCCAGAGCAGCAGCAGCTGCCATTGCCATCAGCCGTGTCACGCATCACTCTGGGGCTGTTCACATGACAGGCGAGCCACACAGGGTGGATTGCTGCAAACAACCCACCCTGGGTGTGTAGTGCACCACCAGATGATTGGGCAACAGCTCACAGTGGATGGGTTGGTTGCCCCCTCATTCCCCCACCCTCCTCCCTCAAACCTCAACCGGTTTGTGTGTGTGTGTGGGGGGGGGAATCCACCCTGAAAAACATGGTTCATGTTCGCATGACGCACTAACCAACAATGCTTTTGGGGGGGGTGGGGACAAATCATCATTGGTTGATGTGTTGTGCGAACTCTGAATAAGGCATAAGTGGATGGCTGCTCTGGAGAGCTGCACCGGGCACTCCCCTGCTGCAACATAGGCGGCAGCAAGAAAGCATCTGGTGCGGTTCGCTGGGACTCTGCCCACCCAGTGCCTTGCTCTGAGGACCTCTTAGAGGCACTGGGTGGGTGGGCTGTCTGGGGAGCCGTGCCAGCAACTTCCCAACACAGATCTTTACAGAGCCTGCCCGGCCTAGCTGCCTCGCTCTGGTGGGGAGGTGGTCCTAGAGGCTGCCTGTGCTGTGGCGAGGAGAAAAGGGAAGGGTGGTGGCCGCCACTTCCCACCCAGTAGCACTGGCAGCGGCTGCTCGTCCCCCCTCCCCCTCCCCCCCAGCAGGGGCTGCTTGCCCAGGAGGCTCCCGTGTCCTTCCGCCTCAGGGAGTCTTGTGCTGCTCCTGTTCTTAAGAAGTTAAGAATTGTATGCCAAAATCTTTTATACATGACTGACATTGTTCCTTGGAACAAAAAAATCATTTATCTTAAACTGCTTCCCAGACACGTTCACTAACATTATTTGCAACATCTGGTACATCTGCCCACTCCGCGCCCCCAGATTTTGCCATTTATCTGAATATCTTGTATTGCTTTGATGTGTTGTAGTACACGTTCTCCACATGACACTCATTAAAGGTGAAGGAATTAACTGCTTCTCTTGTCTTTGAATTTCTAGTACATTCCCCTTTTCACTTTCCTTAAAAATTCTCTTTAAATGTTGCATAATTGCATTACTGACTTTCAAAACCCTTCTGCCTAACACTCAAAGACATTCATAAGCACCAAAAAGATTCTAAAGGTCAATATGTAGCATGAATTACAGGGGGAAAGTGCTGTTTTCCTTGTACAGTTAAACCTGTCGATATTAAGGGTTAATTCAAACGTAATGGAAGCAACTGCCTTCGAAATGTGTGGATTCTGCACTAGGCCACTCCTATATGGAGGCAACGCATGTGAGCCAGTATCTTCACGTGGACTGCTGTGCCTCCTGTAATTTCCCCTGTGAATTCTGGAGGTGCTGTGTGCTCCAAAATAACTCTGGAGACTGCTGTGATGTGTGTGAGCCGGTCCTTGGACTGATCACTACTAACCCTACTTTGCACAAATGGCACATTTACAAGAGCCTAGTGCAGCAGTCATGCATGAAATGGCCCAAGACTCGGCCAATAAGATGTGCCTTCCCCACACTTTGTGAAGTTGGCAAGTATAGCAGATTTCAATCTGCCTTTCTCTAATCACCTAAATTCTCTACTTTCATTTTTTTATCATTTATTATCTGACATCAAACAATTATTATTAAGGTTTTAGTAACCACCAACTATTTGTCTCCATGCAATACTAACGTGATGGTTGTTTGTCTACTGCTCGACTGTGTTTTAAAATGACAAAAACAAAAAGAAGCAGTATATAAAAAGGAGCACAAAAAGTAACAAAATGAGAAAGAACAACAAACCTGCTGGAACTCCGTGATCTTCTTGAGGAACTGTAACTTCTTGGGGGTGTCCTGGATCTCTTCTCCTTCTTCTTCTTCTCATCTCTCTCTTTCTCCCTCTCTCGTCCCCTCTCTTTGTCCTTGTCTTTGTCCTTCTCTCCTTCCTTGTCCTTGTCTCTTTCTTTTTCACTCTTTTTCTCCCCCTCTTTTGCTTTATCCTGGTCTTTCTCCTTGTCCTCCTCTTTTCCCTTCGCCTGTTCTTTGTCATCCTTCTCCTTGCCTCCCTCCTTCTTCTCCTTCTCCCTCTCTTTGCCCTTTTCCCCTTCTCTGTCCAGATCCTCTCCCTTGTCTTTTTCTATGTCTGCCCCTTTCTCCTTCTCTCTCTCTCTGTCCCTCTCTCTATCCTTATCCTTGTCTTTCACTCGATCCTTGACCCTCTCCTTGGCCCTTTCCTTGTCTCTCTCTCTCTCCCTGCCCCTCTCCTTGTCTCTGCCCCTGTCTCTGTCCTTGCCCCGATCCTTCTCTTTTTCTTTCTCTCTGTCTTTCTCTCTAATCTTCTCTTTTTCTCTGATCCTCTCTTTGCTTTCCTTCCTCTTCTCTCTGTGAAAAGAAAACGTTTATTAATTTAACCCATTCAGCATTCATTACACTATAACCAAGCACCAAAATCAAGTAAGTAGCTCAGAGGTGTTTGCAGAAGCAATTTGGGGCGGAAATATACAAAACAGCATCTAGAAGAGAGGTAGGAAGTCTAGTAAGGTTGCTAGTAAGCTAACTGTCCTCACATTATGAAAGCCATTTGTTAAAATGAAGGAGTGAAAAATGTATCGGGATTACAACCCAACCACAATTGTACAGTGAGGTTGTAGCCCTACATCCAATATTCAGGATTTTGTCTGAAGTCTCTCAATATGGGACTATGGGCCTGTGCAGATAACACGTTAACCCATGGTTAATCTATTTACCCTTTTGCAGCAAACAGTTAGTGAGCGTGTTTAAATCGTGGCTATGTAGCCACCGGGGTTAGGAATGGTTCACAAGACACATTAAGCCGTAACGTTTAGCTCAAAATGTTTACCCACTGTGGCTTAAAGTGTCTTCCGAACAGGGTCTATGGCTGTAAAAAAAGCAACAGTTTAACCACATGAATCTCACCGAGAAGGAGACCGGCTTCTCGATCTCCGCCGTTCTTTAGATTTCGAGCGCTTTTTAAGTGGACTTCTGGACCTGAGCCTGTCCTTCTGACTAGAGCGTGATCTGTCACGGGATCTACTCCTGTTGCAAGTAGTAATAGAAGATAAATGCTATATACTATATTGGTTCACCAAGTCTAGTTATAAAGAATCTTATAAATTATAATCTGTGGTCCAAACTACTTTACAGGTTTTTGTTAAAGCAGCACACATGAATTATTTAGAGCACATATAAGAATAGGGAATATAATTCAAAACAGGTTCCAAGCTAAAGGCACCAAAGCTGATAAAATCTTAGCCTGTTCAGTTCTAACTTGGGCTAAAAGGAAGCCTTTCAAAATCACACCAATAGCAAAATGATGTGCACAGGGACTGCTTATAGTAGCATTACTTATAGTACTCATGTATGATGCACAAATTCCAGGAGGAATAATAATAATAATAATAATAATAATAATATCCTGCCTTTTCCCCAATAATAGGACTCAAGGCGGCTTACAAATTAAAACATGTACAGTTAAAACAAATAGCGCTATACAAAAATTAAAAATATAATTAAACATAGTACAATTTTAAAATATTAAAAACATTTTAAAACATTTTAAATACACATAATTTAAAAAATCAAAACTATAAGCAGTACATCCACAAAGGTCTGAACTACTCCTCAAAGGCCTGCTGAAACAGAAAAGTTTTAGCCTTTCCTCCGAAAGCACACCAACAAGGAAGCCACTCTAGCTTCCCTTCTTTCCCTATCCCCACGCCCCACCTTTTTGAGGGGAGGAAGGATGTTGTGAAGTTTGTTTCCGGGCATACCAACATTTGCATGGCGTATCTGCAATACACATACTACATCACGCCCATGATGGAGAGTGGACCTGCCCACTCCATCCTGGAAATGAGTCTCATCCAGATAGGTAAGCATGTGAACTGGCCCATAGTGAATGACGGTCGTGATAAGAAATACATTCCCTTTTTCTTTAGAAAGCTCCCTGAACTTTCTAATATATGTCATCTGCAAACTACACAATGCATCACAACAGGGTTTAAGTCAAGGTGGTATTTTTCATATGCAAAAAACACCCACTTGCTAAGAGGTTACAAAATCACTTTGTGCCTCAACCAAAATTCTTCTGCAGAAGAAGAAACTATAGTTGAACTATATTTATGCAAAACAATTTCACTGTAAATGTTCAAATTCTTCCTTAGTGTTCTTCTTTACTAATATACACATTTATCAAAACAGGATCTGGTCTAAACTCTGCGGAATTGTAATGGGGCCAATATCATATTGCGAGTTCCCATGAACAAAATTTGTATTTCTGGTTACAGGCTATTCTGGATGGCTTTAAAAGGGGCTTGGATGAATTCCTGGAGGAGAAGGCTATCAATGGCTGCTAGTTCTGATGGCTATGAGCTACCTCCAGTATCTGAGGCAGTAAGCCTATGTACACCAATTGCTGGAAAACATGGGTGGGAGGGTGCTGTTGCACCGTATCCTGCTTGTGGGTCCCTCACCAGAGTGCTGGACTAGATGGACCCTTGGTTTGATCCAGCATTGTTGTTTTTTTACCCAACAAAGCCATTCCGCTGAGATATTCCAAATTGTCACCTACTGTGTTAGATATACCGCTCAGAAGGCTGACCTGGCACTTATTTTAGTTTCCTCGCATTGAGTAATTTATAAAGATATAAAATACAGGTAAAAAACACGTACCAGTCCTGGCACTGCAAATGGGAAACAAGCGATTGGAATTGCACACTCAAGACAACAGACCCATTTTAAATTATGAGTATTCCCATTCCTTATTAGGATCACTGTACATAACTTTCCACTGAATAGTTTGATAGTCACCTCAGAGGATTTGAAATTTTGGGACAGGGAATGGGGGTTAAAGAAGAGGCCCGTAAAGCTAAGAGGTAACAAAAACAAAACAAAACAATGTAAAAGGTAAGCAAGGACTAATGTAACGAAATGAATGTCCACCAAATGTAAAAATATTAACACTGTGACTTGAGAATTAGTAGTAAACAGTGACCACATTCCTGCCTTATCATAAACAAGCTGCGATTTCCTGTATAACCTAAACAGGATGGGAGACAAGTCTATTCATTCTACAGGGAAGAAAGGGTATGTGGGATTCCTCTTTCTCCTGTTAGGGCTTTTGGAGAAAGCAGCACTGCTGATGCTTTTTACAAGATCCCAACTTTCAGGAAGAAACATCTTCTCCTTTCTCCGCAGGGTATGGGGGAGAAAAAGAGGTAGCTTTCCAAAAGCAAGAACTTCTGGTGGAAAAACTGGGGAAGAGCGCTTACTGTTGGCGAGGGAAATAATTTATGGACCCAGAATTCAGCTGTATTTGGCTTTTTTGACACTATTCCCCATGGCTGACATCTACCATTGAGAAATAATATATTCAAGCTCAAAAGTAAACATTTTCTTCATTTCACTTGTCTACCAATAGAATCTAAATGCCATTAGCCAATCACCCCCAAGAAACCGGGTTTTTTTAACTGAAGGAGCAGATCAACTGCTGCTTTCAAATACTTTACACATGAGAAAATTACCTGCGTTTTGAGTGTGATCTTTTCCTTCGAGATTTTGAACTAGATCTGGATTCTGAACGTGAATGGGAGCGCGATCGACCAGCTTTTCTTTCACTGCTCTTTCCAGACTCTGAGAGAAAAAACGACTTTGCAGTGTAAGCTCAGAATATTTAAAGATCCCAGCTAACAATCTGGCACAAGTGGAATGTACCACATATATTGCAAGGGGCCTACTCTCTGCACATCTTCCTTCTTTGCAAAAATCCTTCAGAAACATCCAAGAAAGTCATTGCATATATTCGTTGAGTGCAGCCATCCTGCAGCAGTACACATAAACCAGATAATTATAAACAGCTAGCTAAATAAGGAATGGGATTTATGTTGCTGCCACAATGCACAAGATTAAAACATGTTTGGTAAAACTGACTTCAGAGAAAAAAACACATGTTCTGAGATAGCAATTTGAAAAGCTATGCAGAAATGCACACACTTAGCACTGCATTTTATTTTCAAAGCACTATTAAGTAGTTGATGCTTACAACTCTGAAAAGTTAGGGAATGGGTTTGACCTATAAAGGAACCAACAATTCCAGAAACATGGTCAGGAAAATAGATCTCCCCACCCCCACAGCAGAATGCATTTTACAAACAGTTTCAGTAATGTATATCTAATTACTACATTAAGTAGTAAACTGATTTATTCTTTGTCTTCTTCAGTTCTTTCTGAAGTTACTCAAATGATAGCTAAGTTTAAGGCCACTAATTTTTATATGTATTTGTCAAGTTCAGATTGATTAGATGAATTCTAGAGAGATCAAGAAAGAGTATAAACTGCATTTTTGCCTTACATTTCTGAATTTAGAAATTGTTCTTTGTGTTAAAAATTATCACACACTTTTTACAACAAGGAAAAATAAATAAATGCAGAAGTGCCAGTTTCTCTGTAGGATAGCTAAAAAAACTGCATACAGTTTAGGACTATTTGTCTTTAATTAGTTTTAAAAATTACAATAAAATCAATAAGCTAAGTATTTCAGCAGTTTTCATTAGATGGAATGTTCTGCTCTTATCTGTGCACCCTCTTCTGAAATTGACTAAATAATTAACATGACTAAATAATGAACATCACAGATTTTCATGAACATGCTAGCAGTTTCTGTAAAGGGAAGGGACAGAGGCAGAGGTCTGTTTTAGATGTAATGTACCAAGTCTGGAAAACTGTGGTTTGCAATCCTAGTTTCTGAGCATTCCCCATAATCTCGGACTGCAATCCACAATTTGATAGACAGGGTATACTACATTAAAAGCAGACCTCCGGCTCTGTCCCTCATTTTCACAGAAACTGCTACAATGAACATTCTGTGATATCACTCACCAATTTCACAGGAGGTCTCACAGATATAAAATGGTTATTATATGGCTTTCTCATGAGTTCACATATTACAGGAAACTGGTTTAACAAACCAGGAAGTCTCCTCTGAAACCTGGTGTAAAAGAGGAGGAGGGAAAATAGCACTTGAGCTCGTTGCTTGTCCCCACTCCAACAAACCATGGTTTGTTGGGCCAGGAATGTTACAACTGAATACAAGTGAACGAGGCTGGAAAGTGGGATGGGGGCCCAGATACAAGGTGAGAAAGAAAGGAAACATAGTAGGTAGAGAGCTGAAAGAAAGGGTCTGGAGGAAGGAAGAGTGAAAGAGACAGAAGCTTGAGGGACAGAAAGGTAGAGGCAGTAAAAGAAGTGGCCAACAAGATAAAGGAACTAAAGAAAAGATCCCATAAACATCTATTTAATGGCAATTAAAATACTATATTCAGCACTTTGACAATAGAAAGCAGTGCTATCAGATGCTTGAACGGCACCATCCTGACTGCAAAAACTACTCAGAGACTAAACTAATTAGATGCCATCAAAACTGATGTGTCACAGAAGCATTTAGTCCACCGACTGTTGTTCAGGATAGCCTTTCCCTATTTCTAAAAAAAAAGAAAAGCTCTTCTAAATACACACCAGGATCCACACCAGTAGAGAAACGACTTTCTTGCAACGCAAGTCATATCCTACCTGGCTCAATGGCAGCAGATATAAAAGACTGGGCTTCCCGTACTCTCTTCATCACTTCTTCCAATTCTTTAGCAGCTGCTTGTGGGGTCATTTCAGGAGGTTTCACTATTGCATTGTTGGAGTGATTTATTCTAAATTAAACAAGCAGATTTAATTCAGTGTATTGATCAGTGCACAGATGCACACACTAAAGATAAGCATTTCATACTCAAAGTACTTTATCTATTCCTTGTAGTGCACTGTCAAGCAAAGAACTGGGGACTAGCACAAGGATTCATATTGCTAGTCCACAGATGGCCTGAACCATACCACAAAATACTGCAGCTACGATTTAAGGACAACTAAAAATCTATCTCATTTTCTTCATTGTTCAATTGGGGGGACTGGGGAGAATATTCTTTTGCATTTCACTTCCATTTGCCTGTATCACCCCCCTTTCCTAATAGGTCTTTTGTATTTTTTGGACTATACACCTGCATGTAAGGTTTGTTCTTTTTAGCTTATCTATTGTATAGCACCTGGCTCCGTTTTGCATCAAGACAATATTTTATCTAATTTTGCAAACTTCAACTTTTCTTTTCTCTTTTAACGTGGAAAAGTTCTGAAAAGGGAATGCAAGCATCTAGGTTTGCTCACAGAACTGCCAGAATTAGGGCACAATTTCTACAAAATGTTTTAATAAGCTGAGATTTATATTTGGGATGAAGGATATCATACTGCTATTACCTTGTATCATCAATAGGAATAGCAAACAATACATTGTTATTAGTTTTTTCTTCTTCTCCATTTAAAACAAAATACTGCTCTCTAATATAGATTTAATTTTGGTTTTGGCCCAGTGATGTGGGTTTTCTAGAAATTTTGAACTGGAAAATATTCCCATGCAAGTTTTGTTAATTTGCATAGGGTCATTTGCGAAGAAACATTTTCCAATGCAAACTAGGTAAATTTTCAGTTTGCATCAGAAAATCTTCTGATAAGGGTTTGGCAACTTGCAGTCCTCCAGATGTTTTGGCTAACAATTCCCATCATCTCTCACAATTGGCTAGGATGGCCAGAGCTGACTGGAACATTTGGAGGGCCACCAGTTGCCCATGACTGCCCTTGAGAGATCTAAGTTAGCATGTTTATTTTACTTGTATTTAGTATACTAACCTTTAAAAAAAGTATCCCATCTTAATTTTTTGTCCCAATACACCACAAGTATTTGAGATGAAATATTTGAGCGAAAAATTAAAACACACTTCATGTGATTTAAATGTTATATTACATATACATATTTTTTGGAATACTTGTAAAAATTTTAAGACAATAGTATGCACTTCCCTTACATTATTTAAATGTAGGGGGGAAAACACAAAGGCACTGATAATTGTTGACACACTTGCAGCGTTCAGACAACACAATAGTCAATGGTGGGTTAATAGTCAACTCCAGGGTTGATTATAGAGGAGGTACTCCCCACACATGTTCCTACACAACTGTGGGGTGGTTGGGCTGGCACTGAGTGGACTAATAGTCAACCTGGCATTTGACTGACACAACCACTGCCCCTCTCCCTCCTCCCTTAGTCCTCCCGGTGCTATCTGAGCAGCCATTGTGAGTTCTGCTGGCTGGACTAGAGGGGCAGCTGCCGCCTTGGTCGCTCTTGCCAGGGGATTCTGTAGCCAGCCACTCAACACTGCAAAATAGTCCACTGAGCCCAACAGATAACACACTAACCAACGGTTGTGCAAATAGTCAACTCTGCAGAGTGTTGGTTATCTCCGTTGGTTATTTTGAGGAAATAGTCAACCGTGGGGTGTTCCCCCCCCCCCGACAGATAACACAATAACGAACAATTGACTATTTAACCAACATCTGACTACTGAAACCACTTTTGGTTATTGTATTGTCCGAATTGACTGGTTTCGCACAACCACAGAGGGGGTAATAAACCATGGTAGCTAATTTTCTCTTGTGCATGCATTTACAGAATTTGCAAAATTACCCTCACAGCATGGCTTGCCATATCATGCAAACCCAGTGGCCCAATCTATGGGTTGTTGTACGGTTCTGGATGGCTTGTTAACTACATCAACAAGCGACCAGGTTTACTCAACGTGGTAAACTGCACTGCCAAGGGTGATTATTCTAATTTCCCAGCACACGCGATGGGGAAATAAGCCACCAAGACTTATTTTAGCCTCTGTGGTTGTGCGAACAAAAAACCTGTGCATGATAAGCTCACAATCACTCATCTATTTCAAACTCTGACTAAGGTTTGGGGCACCTACACTGTCACTACTTATTAGCCTCAGTTCACTCTGAGACATATTTCAATGACATTTCTATATTCTCTCATATACTTGCTAGAGATATTCACCTGAAAAACATATACAATTTTGAAACTGCCAAGCTTACCTAATATTGTATTTGCAATTAGCATCCATTCATTTTTATTAATGAACTTATGAAATGGAAATTTAACCAGGGACTGTAAAATTTTCCACACCCCCTCACTGCTTTGGCCTATGGCTTTTAGCAATTACACTTCTCACTTCACTCATAAAAACAAAACAAAAAACAAAGGCTGTAAGCTTGCTGGCAGGGTATTCTACAATTTCTAGAGCTTGAGGGGTTTTCTAAATATTATTATGAGAGTATTAAAAAGTGGCTTGTTGGCTCCATTTTTATCTGATTTTGCAAAACGTCCTCTGGATCAGGGCAGGAGCCTATCACTATAACACAGGAGCAAAAGGGGGAGGGGGCATTAAAAAAGCACAGGATAGAGCTTCCACAAGATGCATGTGAGCTGTTCTGGTACACATGCTTGCACAGAAGTAACAGTTAAAGAGAAGAAGAAGTGGGATGTCTTACATGCTGTACTTCATTTGTCTTAACAATTCTACAAGGAAAGGGATTTTATCCCATTTTACAGAGGCTAAAAAACAGTAGAAGTTGTCTTGTACTAGATCAGGCAATTTGGTACCTGAAATTGCCTGTTTTCTTCTTCCCTCCCCGTTCCTTTTCCTCAGGACTGACCTACAATTACACAAAAAAAAAACTCTCTATTTATTTTGATTTGACAGTATTCATAGTTTCTTACTTCAGTGGCCTGTCTCCAAACACAACACCATTAAAGGCAAGGGCTCTAGGTACAGAATTTTGGTCAGCAAATTCCACAAAAGCAAAGCGTGTTGGTTGCGTCTCATCACCCGCCATCCGCACAAACTTGACTTCCCCAACTTGTTTAAAAAATTCAAGCAGTTGATCAGCTGTAGTAGTCTAAAATAAAGAGAAACACACACACAGAGCAGGTAAATAAACACCCTTTAAACCCTGTCCTCTGGCTCTGTTTGTTGGTTACGTTCTGGGTGGTCGTGTGCTCTCCTGTTTTCCAGAATGTATGCACACTGCAGTCTTACTTTCTGTCACAACAGTGGATGCTGAAACAAAACCTGCCTCTCCATCCTTGACACTGGAGTCAGCCATGTTAAGAACAAGGGACAAGTTACCTGCAGACCAGTGATTCTTAAACAATGGAGTAGATTCCTCTGGACATTTGGTACAGCTGGAATGAAGTTGCATGTAAAACTATCTTTCTCCACCACCAATCAAGCTGAGTAGCCTAAATCCCATCTCTGTTTTCACCCTTACTGCCCCCTCAACTCAGCGCAACTGACAGAGCTAGCTGTGGCTTTGTTCTTATGTTTTCCTGTTTGTGGCTTTACAAAGAGGTTTGAGATGTCCGGCTTTATCATCCTTCTAGCTCCAGTCTGGGATTACTACCCCCAAAAGACAAGAGCCTTGTATGCACACAAAATTACTGTATACAAGTATCTCAGCAGAACAGATGATTAGTGTTATGGTGAGGGTCCCACACAGAAAGTAGCAGATGGTTAGAGGCAACCTCCTCCCATGTTAAAAAAAAAGAAAAGAAAAACTCTGCATAGACCCATCAGTCCTAATTTCAGCCATAGAAACTGCCTGCATTTAACTTCTAGGCAAGAAAAGAACCTCACGGGGGGATGGATGCATACAGAGGCATTGTGTCTTCCAGGATAATTGCAAGCCACAGGCTCCCCTGCACCTCCTGAAAAAAATCTTTACTAGTGCCAATGGAGGCTTTTCAAAAGCCTAATTGCTGTGCAGGAGAGGTTTAATCCTCCCCATGCCCTGCGAGCGCCCAAGTTGCAAGTCAGCGTGCAACGCACATACGTGTGGTGGTTCTGGCCCTGCCCACTCTTGGTTCTAACTGCACTCAATGCTGACAGGCAGCGCCTGGAAAGTCCCCTGGGCTAAAAATGGTTTCTCCACCTCTGCCATAAGCCATCTGGGTAGGGGCTTTGTAACCCTTGTGTTGTGTACAGCATAACACCATACAAGCGGGAAGAAAACTCATCTTTTTTCAGCTTCAAAAGTTTGAAGCTGTATACAATCTAACTAACATCCATACACAACTATCAGGAAAACCCAATGTAATAGATGTCCTTTCAGTTTTTTCAAGATTAGACCCATCAAACCATGGAACATGAAGCCACATGTTCTCTTAATGCATCCTATTGAAGCAAAGGCATTTACCTGGGAATTCAAGTTTCCAACATACACAGTCCTTCTAATTTCATCAATCTTGGAAGGATCCACATTGCCCATAATGGGGGGCTGGGGTATGTCTCCAATGGCTGTAATATTATGATCCAACGCTGCTGCTGGTATAGCTCCCAGTGGACCAAGGGAAATCCCAATCTGAAAACGGGGAATAGTTTGTACAGAAAGAAGCATAAAAGGTTTTCCTTCCACTCTGGGCTGATACAAAACAATAAATTTCAGAAGTATTATACTCAACTATATTTGGGAAGCTTAAAAAGCTCCCTATCATTAACCCAAAGCCTTGCTGTTTTAAGATGTTTGACTGTGGTCATAAGCAGTCTTCGTGAATATACAGAGCCAACACAACAATATTCTTCAGAGGAAAGCACCAGAAGATTGAGTACACTCTCACTAACAAATGATGTGAGCAGACTTCTTTAATGCATTGCAAAAGCATTATTGCATAGGCAATTAATCCTTTCAATCCCAGGATGTTTTGCGCCTAGCAAATACTAATCTAATTAAGAATGTACGACAACCTCCACAATCCATTTTAAGATTAAGCCAATCTGCGGACATTGTGGCTTTAACTTCATGCTGGGTTTATCCCCCCTCTCTCCTCCCCACAGTCCCTTTTGCATCCAGCATGATGAAAGATTTTTTGAGAACTTTAAATATTTCTCACTATTTAAAGACATTTTGGTTGGTTCTAAGAAATGGATTTTATCACAAGATGTAGTGACCGCCATCAATTTGGATGGCTTCAAAGGGGGGTTGAATGAATTCCTGGAGAAGGCTATATCAATGGCTACTAGTCCTGATGGTTCTGTGCTACCTCCAGTATCAGAGGCAGTAAACCTATATACTCCAGTTGCTGGGGAACATGGGTGGAAGGGTGCTGTTGTACTGTACTTGTGGGTCCCTTATTGCCTTACAGTGTATTTTGGATCATTTCAAATTGGGATGTGTCAAGATTATCACTGAAACAGAAAACATACTGAAAATGCAACAAAATAAACTGCAGCCTCTGTTAAGTAGCATTCTTGAATTCAGTTCTACTTACCGAACTCACAGGAGGTGTTGGTATAGGAAGCAACCCTCCACCAGGAATCAGGCTTGTCATTGTAGGAGCAGGAGCCAAGAGAGAGAGGGCTTTGGCTTCATCTGGAATTTTACCTGAAGAGCAAATGTCTTTGTTACCAAAAGCAAGGCCACCTCTCAAGTGTTACTTTTCTATTTACCATTACCCTTCAACTTAAAAATAGTAAAGAAAAAAATCAATCTACGAGAGCCTTACAAAAAATAAAATAATTCAAGTTTTTTTTCCTTTTCCCCTGCTCCACTAGGAACAAACAAGTGAGCAAATCTAGCAATCTCATTACCGGATTTTTACTTTAAAAATTGAACAATGTAGACAATTATTTAACACTTTGAGCTATGGGTCACCTGTACTGGAAACTTAATGTTCATGAACCAAACGATATCAAGCATGGACGCTTTCGCAGGACGTTGTTTTCACGGTGATCGAAAGTTGTGTTACACATGACAACCGTTCGTGTTGGCTGCATCACTAATAGCACACAGAACATCAGATACAGAAAAGAAGAACATTTTTTAAAGTTTAATCCCCAGAAATGGCAAATAACCAAATCAGTCAAAAGGAAAAAAAAGAGGAAACAGGAGTGTGCTAACCAAAATCTGCCCTTTTCTTCAGCTGAAAGGGCTGTGAAAAATGTTACCAGATGACTGCCAGTAGTCAGTCTGGAGCAACAAGTAAGGCAGGAAACCATACTGGTTTGTAGATTAGATACTTCAACCTAATGAGTTCCTTATTACAGTCCAACTTCAAGAGGGAGTAGGTGATCTGGAATCTTTACTGAAATATTTGCTCAATCACGCTGGCCATATACAGACATAACCATAATTAAGCATTATGTCTGAATGCCTAAACCATTGTTAAGTATTACTTCTCCACCAAGTAAACATAGTTAAGGCACTGCAAAGTGACAAGCAGGTTTAACTGATCTCTCTCTCTCTCTCTCTCCATCCTCTGAGGGAAAGGCTTACCTCAGTACAAGAAACCACTGTTTCACTGTTTGTTTGGGATCTTAATCCGAATTTGTTTTAGCACTAACTCGGGTTAAACGTAATGTCTTCAGTGGACTACTAAGTGCATTGAGCTTTACTAAAAGCATACTTTAAGCATAACAGCCCTTCCTGAAGAGGTCCTAAAAGTAGCTAATTATTGCATATTCAGGTTCTACCTAAGCAGCTTAACGCAAGAAAGCCCAAGAGCAAAACATTCAAACACACACAGATTTGAAAGATGTAGTTGAAAGGCTGACCAGAAATTACAAATTGCACATGGCAAAGTGCTTTGCCTAGGAGTCACATTTTCCTGAAGTAACCCACCCCCCACCAAAAAAACCTTTGCCTGAAGTAACACTATTACTTGTCAAATTAACTACAAGTGTTCCAGTCAATTCAGTCCTCACAAAGAATCTGATTTACCTGATGTTTTAATCACATTTTCAAAAGAAGAAATATAAATGGTTTCTGGATTTTTTTAAAAGTGCTCTCTGCCCCATCTTTTAATGCTATTGTCTTCATCTTCCATAGTAAGACAAAAACACAAGATAGGGCAAATTTTCAAAGCACTGCATTAACTTCTTGAAGGTTTGTGGTTACTCTTCAAAAGTGAGAGGATATTTGTAGTATTCATGGTTCCCTGAAGACCTGCACTGCATTCAAGCTCCTGAGCCAATTTGAGTTTCTGAAGTATACAATGGCAAAATAAACCTAAATAACAGTAATACAGCAATAGTAATATTATAATGGAAATGTATTTTTATTCAGACACAGGAGTTTAAATGTTGCTGGTTTGGGCCTGAACACCCCCCCCTCTGCCACACACCCACCCCGCAGATCCAGCTAAGTAAGAGCCAAACTATTACCCAGCTATGTATGAACTGGCCAGTCTCATGATTTCAGTAGAATTTAAGTGCACAAGTGCTCCACTTTAATGTTAAACCTCAAGATCAAATGATCAAAAACTAATGTAAATGGTAAACAGAATGCACTTAGACCATTTCAAGTGCAATGCTATACATATCAACTAAGAAGAAAGGTCCACTGACTTTAATGGGACTTGCTCTCGGGTAAGTCAGTACAGGATTGCAGATTTCCATGCTTAGGTACTTATAGGTTGAATCTAATTGGTGCCTCTGAGCTGATGGAAGTTTTTTGATCCAGTGGAGGCTTCTGCCAGTAGAACAGACAGGTAGTCAAATTTTGGTAATTCCTCCTTCCCTCTGCAGATCTCTGCTTCAGACACTATTATCTATGCAGAGGGCAGGACACCAGAACCGCGTGGGAGGTGGTGTGGGTTGCTCCAGGCAGAAAATTAACCAAAAATTTGTCTCTGTGTGTTGCACTCATGGAATCCTCTGCTGGATCAAAGAGCCTTCAATCAGTGGAGGGACACCAAGTTGTATAAAATCATACAGCCTAGTACACACATAACAGCAACCATGGGTTGTTTAACTCATGGGTTCTCAAGGCCGTGTGGGAGTAAGCACACTGACTAATGACCGCTTGTCATTTCCGCTTTGTTTCCAGATTGCTAAACAACCCAACAATGTTCCATTCCTAGGTTGTTTAACACAACATCCTGAACCCAGAACGCTGGGTTGTTGAGGTTCAACCCCTAGTTTGTTATTCGGTTAAAACTCTTGTGTTGCTGTTCCCTCAACAACCCAGAGTTCCAGCTTCAGACATCACAGCAAGCAATCCAGGAATGGTCCTGGGTTGTTGTGTAATCCAGAAACAAATCAGAAATGGCAAGCGGTTGTTCCCTACACAGCCCCGACTACCCATGGGTTGTCATTACCTGCAAACCAGGTCTATAAGTAAAGCCTTAATTTATTCTTTTAGACTATTATAGCTATAGCCACTGAGTAGGAACATTTAGGATAACACAGTTAATATTTTACTAGAAAACACACATTTCTTTATTATTTTAAAAAGCAGAATTTTGAAGACCTGCCTTCAAAGCAAAACAACAACAAAAATCTATTTCTGATCATCAAAACGTTTATTAAATAAAAGTTAATATCCAGAAAAAGGACTCAGAAGATACTCAACTACTGTACAAACTAATTTTTTACTTAAACAATTAATTTTGTTCCCGGCTAAATATATCTATATTTCTCTAAGATCTCCCAAGCGATAAAAACTTATTTCAGCAGTAGTTACGATCCTTTGTAAAATACATTCATATAGCTTGGACTCCTTCCTGTGTACAACACACTGAGCACTGGCAATGACTAAAATAGCCTTCTTAAAAGCAATGATATCAGGCATGCATGGAGACCACACACACACACGGCATTTTGTTCAGAGCTAGACCAAGTCATTTAAAACTGATGAATAACTATAATTACTTTAGATCATTTACTTCTCTGAAATTAACAGCTCTGGCAGGTGTCTTACCCCTCACCTGAGGTCATCTTTATACCTCCTGAAAAATGTAAGTGACTTTAGTAGAAATGCTGTTGAGCCATTAAAAAAATCAGTATCTTCAGGACAATCTATTGTTATAATTCTCTATCTGCTTACATAAAATTACCAGAAGTTTCAGAGTATATGAAAATTCTTTAAGAGAGAGAGAGAGAGTGAGAACGTGTGCACCATGATGGAAGAGATGACAAGGTAATTTGAGCTGTCTTATCTCTAATACACAGAAAGGTAACAAAAAATTGCTGGTATTTTTCTTGGTAAGTTTTCGCAAAAAATATGCAAACTTCATAACGAGAACACTTGTATGATGTGTATCTGCTGTATCTAAAAGAATATGTCGTAATCATGTGTCAAGATGCAAGAGAAAAATTATTGGTGCTTGTCGTCTTCCCAAAGAATGCTACAGTAAAGAGAAGACAGTATACAAAATAAACATTGGTCAATAATTCATAGGTCAATTCAGTTATTTTGAGTGCTCTCCGTATTTTCAAGATTTGTTGCAGAAATTAATAAGTTGACTTTCAAAAATAAAAATAAATAAATACAAGTGACCTACTAATCAAGAAACAACACTGGTCCCCTTCACACTTTCGCTCTGCCATGTGGGAACATCTTCCCCATGGAGCTCTCCCACATGGTTGTAGAAGTCACATACGCACTGCAGCTCAAAACACAATGGGTAAGTGGATCCCACACAACTCAGTGTGTGAATGGGAACATTGTCTTTCTACATGGCAACTGACTTGCTACATTCTTTAATTTTGCTTAGTAAGAGTCAGAGAGGCTTCAGAAAAAAAGGAAGGAAGTTTCAGGAGAACTGAACTCTTCAAAGTGTAGTACAGACAAAGCCATACATATGCAATACCTTGAGATAATAAAAGCAAACGGATCACTTCTCTTGTCAAACAACCCAGTTCTAGAGAGGTTTACTCAAAGGTCATTCCCAATGATTTCAATGGACTTTTAAGTCCAGTTATGTATGCTTAGGATTGCATCTACAGTCTAATTACAAAATCTAAACTGGCTCTAAGATGGTGCTTAGCTATTACTGAAAAGGTGGAATTCCATCTATGAACAATTTCATTGGGTCAAGTTTAAAATGAATTATGAACTCTTGGAACACAATTTTTACAGAACTGAAGAATCAGTTCACAGGTAGAAATGAAAGAATTAAAGCAAAAAAGGGACAAAATTAAAAAAAAGAAGAGAAAAGAAAAGAAAGCAAAATAAAACAATAAAAACAGAGACAGGGCGTCCATCTTCTGCAGGCCAGACTCCGCTCTCATTTCCCCCATGAAGTTGTCACTTGGCGGCAGGTTTAGTGGCATGGCAAACAATGCCTAATTCAGGCAAGTGTAACAGGTCTGCCTTGGCCAGTCTAGTCATCTAATAATGCACAAATATCACACAGAGAAAACATACAAAACCAAATTAATAGTCAAAATCCATCTACCAGAAAATGTGGACATAAAGTTTAGAATGATGGTTAAAGGTGGCATCTCTGATACATTTCAATCTGCCCGCTCTCAAACCAGAACAAAATTAGAGAAACTCAGATGCACATACAATGATAAAGGGGCCACAGTTTGACAATGTAATGATGTTTCATTGGGCTGGTTTGCATGTCACGATAAGCCACCATGTGTTAATGAACCTGCAGTGCTCTGAGACATGTGCCATTTTGAACATGCAAGTGCAGCAGGGCTGTTCCATGGCTTGTTGTGTCATGAGAAGCTGGACATTGTGGGTTATTTGAGGGTTAAACAACCTTCAGATAACACAAGAATCACCCATGGATGACCCTAGAACCACCCATGGATAACCCTCATAACCCCTCAAACCCCTTGGCTTGCAGCTGGCATGTCTCAGAGATTTGCGAATTAATTAACCCATGGTGGCTTGACATGCAAACTAGCCCACTGTATCCAAGTCATAATGTTGGTTAGTAATGTGAATAGTGATGGAAGAGTGTACATAAGTGTTATACACTGAACACCAATTTTTCTCCCCAATGAAGCCCTTCCCATGCAATGCTGAGAATCATTCCTGATAGACAAGGTGTGCTTATTTCAAAAAGTTTTTGAAATATCTCTCTCCCCATTTTTCTTTGTGCCTGGTTTTTGTACAATGAGCAGCACTGCAACAGAAGTATTAGATACCACAACATCTGGATTTTCCAGCAGAAACCAGCCATTAGTGGGCAAAAGTAGATAAACAGAACACTTTACACCTGTGCTCTGTAGCCTACATCAGCTTCCCATTTGTTCAAGTGAAATTCAAGGAAAATGCTGAGCTTGATGTATGCAGTTCTGTGGAGTTTGACTACTACTCAACCTATGCATTTTCACTGCAACTAAAACCACCTGAAAGTCTTGATAATGGTCCCAAAAATTGCATAATTAAGGTACTCTGTGATAAAGATGTCCCTCTGTAAAAAAAAACAACAACCCTGCATCTTTAGAATTCTTTGCTTACATTAAATATTAATCACAATAAATGTTGCAATCCTATGCACACTTACCTGGTAATAAGCCCCACTGAACTCAAGGGGGTTACTTTTGAGTAGACATGTATAGAATTGCACTCTGCTATTTAAGAAGCTGTTTAAGAAGCTCTTCAAGATTCTTTTTGAAAAGCTTACACTGATCTCAGTGACAAGATGTCCATGGTTTCAACCTTTTCTTCATTTGAATTCACGTGTATTAATTGTGAAATGTATGTTCTTCAATATAAGCCCAGCTTCAGAATTGTAACCTGTACCCTAATACAGTGTTTATTATCAGCGTCACGTACCAAATATTTTTCAACTTATTGTTGACTAGATATTATGACATCTTATTGGCCCATATTGCAATAACAGCATTTGGATACTGTTCAATTCATGGACATACATTTGTTTTAGTTTCTCTGACTTGCAAGAGGGGGTTAATTTGTATGTTAAGCATTTTGCAAGCTTTGCAACTCCCATGAACCTGTTTTCTGTCAACTTGTGATATGAGTGGACTACTTTAAGTGGCTGGAAAAGGGGAGAGGAACACCACCACATGCCCTTGAAATTCGATATAAAGAAGCAAGAGACGGGACCCTCTTCTTTTGTAGTCCCAGTGTCCTGTACCAGCAATTTTCCAGCTGGAGGGATAAAGCTCAGTTGTCTATCAATGCTAGAAACCGCTCAGAAAGACAAGACAGCCAAAAAAGCACATGAGGAAGAGAAATCTTCACATCATGTGCTCTTCCATTCTTATCTCCAGGGATTTACAGGACTCAGGCAATGGGGGGGGGGGGGAGAATTGGCAAGTGGGGTACCAGATGATACTCATTTGTCCTCAGTACAAGAAAAACATTGTAATCCTCTTGCTAGGCAAATATAAAACCTATTCTCCCCTATGCCCAAAGTATTAGCTCATGAATCAAGCATATCCATCTTCAAAAGAGGTAGATCACATTCAAATACTTTCTTGGCTCCAGAAACATAGTTCTGGTTCGGTGAAGATATTCTAATAACCCTAACATATTGCTGTAGATCCAGGAAATTCCAAGAGCATGATAAAACAATGCTTTTGGTATCTTTGATGTCACTGAATAAACCATAAAGAGATCTATGTAGATAAACCCAGAATCACCAATGAAAGTTTGTGAAAACGAAAACCAAAGTAACGAACTAATTGGTTAATAATATTTTCAAGGCATTATTTTGACTCAGGGCAATTTAGGTTTGCTTTTAATACACCTGTGACAGGCAAACATCTATGAGACTCCCCATGTCAGAAATGCCTGCATTCCTGCTTTCAAAAAAGGGAATGTTGCCCAGAACATACATTCTAAGTACAGAAGTACAGCACTGTGTCTATTTGCACTCAATCTCCACGCCAGTTTTCTGAGTATTATATTGTTTGGTGTGCGTTATCTATTAATTGAAAATTTTATTCCAGTTCTAAAGCGAAGCCGCCACAGAATTAGCTATATTTCAGCAAGAGGGATGAGAAATTGTTAGTGCTTGGACATATAGACAGACAAAGCATAAGTGAAGAGACAAGAAACTCAACTCTTGAACAACAGGAACTTTCCCAACAGCTCTTCAGTTTCTTGTGTTTTGAAAAATGTAATATCTCCATAGTCAGAAGAGCTATGAATCCAATTTTAAAAAAGAAATACTGAGGTCCAGAGGAAGATATACTCTTCAGATGAAGCACAGCCATGCCAATGAGTTCCATGAAAGCAAATTCAAGAAGACAATATGGAGTAGAAGCACTATTCCTAGTGCATTTGGGATCTTCCCAAAGTAACACTTATTTGCCATATTAGAACATTTGTTATCAATTCTACTTAAGGCTATGTAAATTAAATATAACTATAAGAACAAACTGCAGGTATTGTTGATTCTGGACATATGCAACTGGAATTGTTGGTAACCTTTCAGTATAGAGTAGAAAACTTGATTCAGTAGTAAAATTTCAGTGAATGCATTCTCATGTTCTGTGCCAGATAAGATTGTGCACAAAGATATTTCCATATGTCTGACATTTATACGCTACGTCTATCTGTTTTAGAATTCACAGCATTTGAAACCTGGTACCATAACTTCAGCAACAGGTGTTTGACATACATTCTGACCATATACTCTAAGCCTTTATATATCTTGGATTAGTGATCATCTCCACTGCTGCTGCAAATCTGGGTCAGAAGACACCCTGGAAAATTCCCTCTTCTCTTTACTACTTTCCATTTGAGCTTCAGTTCCTCGCTATTCACCAGTTCTCGTAGATCGGACTTACTTACGAAAACTCCCACAGTCACTTTTTAATTTCTGCCTGAACAATCAGAGTTAATTGCATCTGTGGATTTTGACTGGTGCTACAAAGACAATTCCTGTCTACCAGCTAGATTTAGCAAAGACCATCCCTTATCTCCAGCACTCTCCAAGACCCTTCTCATTTGTAAAGTATTCTGACACCAATCTGTCCTCTCCCTACTAGAATAGAAAATTTACATTTAGATATATACGTATGGAACTAATAGAGGAACATCATTTCTTATCTGAATATCTGATGCTGCATTTACAGCACAAGGTTGCAAGATGTTTTGCAATACAACTTGGAAAACAGGTAAACGCACACTTATCCTAGTATGGTCCTATAAAAGCTAGACAATAGCCTGCACTAACATCTCAAACTGAAGACAATGATATCAATGAATAGTTAGGATGGGATACACGAACTCTTGTACCAATTTATTCTTGGAAAAAGCTAGGATACTATGCTTGGGAAGAGCTAGCCTATTACCCCCAAGCCATTTCTACAGTTCCTACAGTTCTTCCTGAGAAACCTAGCTTTCAGCCAAGATAAGGAAGAAGTGCTCCCACTCCCACTGTTCCAGAGACAAGTCCAAATATTTGATAGAAATTTCTGATGCCGTTCCAGTTCCATCTGTGTTGCCTAACCCTGTATTATGCTGCTTTTTTAGGCAGAAGATCAGCACAAGTTTTTAGGATGGAGTTGTCAGCATTCAGTTTGAGTGAAAAAAGGAAATGTTCATCCTTGCAAAAGATAAATGAAACATGACCCTATGAAAGTAACAACACATTTTAACCCTAACAGACCACAGGAAAAAAAATCAGTTTTTTTTTTAAAAAAGTGTCTTCCTTTCCATCTCCCTCAAATGAGATTTGATTACCAAAAAACAAAAACAAAGAGACACGTGGCATTTATTCCTTTCCATTTGCTGAAAAACACAATTAACAAACTGACAGAACAGAGACCATCAAAACAAAAACATGTCTGAAATACCAACCTTCTGCACAGGGCACAACTATCAGAGCTCTGTCAATAAAAACCGTGTTTGTTAGATGCTGGGCCACACCAACACTTGAAGATTCCCGAAACTTAATATAACATACTTTGGAGGAAAAGGCGAGTGGTGCATTGCTGAAAGAAAAAGAAAAGCAATTAGAGTAGTGTGTTACTGCAAGATAAAGAAAACAATTAGATGTTGTAGTCTTAGCCTGCTTTCCTAGCCCTGCTGAAAAGCAACCATAAATACTATAGACCTACAAAATATGAGTAGTGAATGGATGTTTTTCCATATTGTCTCAGTTCGTTTTGGGCTTGTGCACATATAATGCTAACTCATTCAATAACTACAACTAAGGATTCATGTACTGTCTATGCTGTCTATCTATACATTAGTATGCAAATATTTTTATACTTAGCATAATGAGTTTTTAATGTTTGTAAACTGTCCAGAGAACTTCGGCTATTGGGCGATATAGAAATGTAATAAATGAGATGAATGAACTGAAATAATGACACTACTGTGAGGCTACATTTAGAATGTATGTAGTTTTGATTATTCAACCTAAAGAAGGTTGTCAGAGCTGGAAAGTAAAAGAGAAGCTGAAATAATGCTGGATGGAGCATCTACTCTATATGGAAAGGCTAAAGAGATGACTTATCAAAATTATTAAAGGTTTATAAAATTATGCCTAGCATACAACTGAGCTTTTTCTCCCTTTCACATAGTATTATAACTCAACAGTGCCCAATGAAGTTCACCAGCAATAGGTTCAGAAAAGCAGCGAGTACTAAATGGAACAAGACAGGCAACCAGTACAGCAATTGTCTTGTTGCTTCAAGGAATGAAAACCCAAGTATTGTGTGGGCGCTGCAAATGTGCAGCAGTGAGTGGGCTCCTCTCTTGCTGGGACCCAAGGACAAGACAAAAGCTGAAAGGCCTTTCCTCACCCACAGCTGGCAGAGTTAGATGCCACTACAAAGGAGCGTCATTACATGTGCTGTCTTGTTAATAGGGTAACATATGAACAGGACTTTAGATTGCTTTGGCTTTGGCTTAGATGGAATCACATAGGACAGATCTATCAACAATGATTTAAAAAGAAACTCTATGTTCAGAGACACTGTGCCTATGAACAAGAGAAGGGCTGTAGCTCAGACGCAGAGCACAAACTTTGCATGCAGTTCAATCCACGGCATCTCCAGGTAGGACTGAAGATGCCTGTCTGAAACCTGGAGAGCTGCTACCAGCATTCTCCAACCTGGTTCCTTCCAGGTGTGTTGGCCTACAACTCCAATCATCTCAGCCAGCTGGTGTAGACAATCCTGAGCTACATGGACTAATGGCCTGATTCAGTATGAAGTAGCATCCTATGTTCATATACCAGATGATGGGGACAAACAGGAGCTGGTCTTTATGCTTGTGAATTTCCAGAAGAATTAGGCAGGCCATGTTAGAAACCAGACGTTAAACTAGATGGACCTTGGTCTGATCCAGGAAGCAAATTCTTATTTCTAACAAATGCCTGGCCTAAGTTTTCTAAGCAGTCACAAATGCCTTGACTGTGAATGACCCCAGGAGTTGTGTGCTTTCACACAAATATCTAGATATTACAATGAAAATAAACTGTTCTATCTTACTACCAGTCAGTGAGAAGTCACAACTGCTTGCACAAAACCTATTTAGCAGTGAAAAGCTTCACAAACAATTACCTTACACACTGAGTTAGGTTCATGCGGGCTTTCAATTTTGCACAAAATGCTTATTTTTACTTTAGGTACTATGCACACAAGCAAAATTGATATCCAAGTTTTCTATGAATTGTAGGTTTTTTCTGCTATAGTTTAAATATTAATGTTGCTTGTTTTTTTTTGCTGTTGTTTTAGCAGGCAATGACATGATGCATAGAGGGACTGAAATGCAATTTAATACACAGGAGTGAAGCAAGTAATTTGATCTCTAAAATTAAGCATCAAAGCTGAGTAACTGGGAAAAATACAACATATAACTAGCAATGTACATGTATGACCACTAACTTCATTTCAGTTTCTCATGTTTGGAAAGACTGGAATTAAGTAGGCATTGGGAAACTAAAATGTATGCTGCCCACAATGCTTGACCTTAGAGGATAGCCAAGTCAGGTAACTTGTGCGTGATGTAATTTATGACTCAAATGTAAGTTCCACAAAGAGCAGACCTGCTGCAAACATACTCTGAAATGTCCAGATTCAGTAGGAAATTTGCACAATGCAGCAAAAAACTTTGGAACACCAGTTATTAACTTTATAGGCACAAGGATAATCAGGCTTGTGAGAGCACACGACAGGAAACTCACTTCATACTCTCAGCAAATGGAAAAGGCATTAATGATTTCAGTCTTTTTTTCTTTTCTTTTTTTAGGCAGTTCAGATTCTAGACTGTACCTCTCAAGGTCTCATAATCTAAAAGGGTTAAAGATTCTGGTTGAAAAAAGACTTAAGTGCATGAGCCTATGATTTCTGTACAGAATAGAGTATGGTGGGCAGGCTTCAGACCTATCTGATCCACTTAAAATAAAAAAAAATCTAGAACTCCAAGATCCACCAACCTGAGTTATGTGCAAAAGACAGATTAAGAATTAAAGGTAAGAGTGCCTCTGAGCACACTTTGAGCCTAGAAATTTGCTTTCAATTCCAGAATTGAGCAGTTTGCATATTTTATTTTTAATCTCAAATGGATATTATCAAGCATGGTATTAATGATCAGCTAAGTACTATAACTATTTCAAATGGTCCTCAAATTCTGGTTCTCCCTAGGGTCTTTGTTTTGTTGTTTTTCTGTGGTCAAAATTTCTAGAAGTTTTACTTCTCCAATTTCAGCAGCTTTTGAGCGTTCTACAGTGCATATATCATGGAACTGAAACTCTCAAGAACTTGATTTTGATTTGTTGTGCATGTCTAGCATATGCTTAGGGTAGGCTTTGCTACTTAATCTCCCCTGCATGCATTCATATGGGAAGTAACCTAGAAGCAAACATTTACAATTAGGGTGCAATCCACTGCATATTTAGACAGAAATAAGTCCTACAGCTCCCAGCATTACCCAGACAACCTGGATGCACAGTGGGAGTTGTAGGACTTATTTCTCCCTAAATATGCATAGGATTGCATCCTAAGAATAAAATATTATGAAGCTATTTACAATATTGATTAAAATTCAATCTATTAGTATCTGGACGGGATGTACATAGAATAGCCCAAGTATCGCTGCCATTTATTTTAAAAAAATGTTAAGAGGAAACGGGGAGAAATGGTGTTGAGGGAGTGAATATGAAATTAAGACAAAAACGCAAAGAAACCTTTCCCTCACCAACACTTAATAACTGTTTCCTGTTTTACATTTCTTACAACCCCATTCTATGCACAGTTATTTGGAAGTCCGTACTATTTAATTAGGGAGGAATCTTCGATTTCTTTATTTGGGGTGCAATGCAGTCAGATAAAGAAATTCGAGGAGGAATAAAGTAGGAGCTATGAGAGGAAGCAGAAATTATGTTCTACAGCGTCCTTCGCTAAATGTAGACGCCGAGGTGAGCGAGAGGCTTTCACAGCCGCAGAGAGCTCGAGTCTAGAGAAGTCTTTGCCCGGGGTTTGTTCCAGAGGAGTACTAGGCCTCAGCACCCGCGGCATTTCCCAGCACCCCCGCCCAGAGGATGAGAGGAAGCCTGAAGGCGCTACGACTAAGGCGAAACTAGCTCCGGGGAAAGTGAAGAAAACCGTCACTGGCCGCCATCTTAACTCCGGGCAACTCTCCCGTAAAACCGATGCAACCTAACGACACACCATTATGAAGAAAGTCATTTAACACCCAAAAGCAAAATGGCGGACAAGGCATCCGGTCGGATTTTTTTTTTTTAAAACTGTCCCCTTCCCTCCAGGACTGTCATTCCCGCCATTCTCGATCGCCCCGAGGGCCCAGTCAGGCCTGACTTACTCCGGAGGGTAGAGGCGCAACTCCTCGATGTCACCTAGGAAACCGAAGAGCGTACGCATCTGCTCGCTTGTGACCGCCGAGGATAAATTGGTAACTTGAATAACCGAAGTAGGGGTCAAAGGGAAGCCGAGCGGCACCCCGATTCCACCGCTGTTCATCATGATGGCGGCGGCAACTTCGCTATCTGGGCCGATCCAACGCACATAAGCGAGGAGACGGAAGTCGTCACAAAGAAACGACGTCGCTTCCTAGAGCGTCCATACGCTGCAAGTCTCCCGAGGAAGCGGTTTCCCCCTATCGTCCAGGCGCCGGAAATTTGCCGGCTCTGTCGAGCTATGAGGACAAAGGGGTTTTGATTCACTGGCAACAAATGTAGAATGGCCACCTATGAATCGCCAAAGAACGGATATGCCGCAACCAAAAAAAAAAGGAAGCTGATTTGCATATATATATATATGTATATATATATATGCGCAAATTTAGAAATAATTATTATAATTTAAGTAGAAATGCAGTACATCTCATCAAGCAGCCTGTGTGCCTTGCTCAGGCCAGATTCACTGATGGGCGATTTCAAGGCTTCTGCTGCTCTTCCTTCTGAAGGTTCTTTATCTTCATACCAGACTTGGACTGGACAACCCTTCAAATAGGATGCTTTCAAAATAGAGGCCAGTCCTCCAGCAGCCCTTCAAGTAGAGGACTGTCCTCTGTAAACAAGGACACCTGGCCACCCTAAAATGCCTGTCTAATGTCAAAGCATACAAAATAAATACTGCACTATATAAACTACCGTCCAATGTTTCCTTGTTCCCCCTCTCAAGTAGCCGATGTAGCAGTATCAAGATCCTCAGATGGTAGAGTAGATTTTACCACTGCAGACTGAGGGGTTGGTATCATTTCTTCATGCTCCCCCTTATTTTTTTAAAAAACGTATTTTAAAAGTATAAAAATGCAGTATTAGGGATTCGAGTGTAACTGGAAACAGAATTAAGTTAATTAGATTTTACATTTGTAGAAACAAATGTAAAGGGGAACAGCCATTGTTACTCTTTGTCCTGTACTATGGCCTAATCCACACCAACCAGGATATTGCACTATGAAAGCGTTATATAAAAGGCAGGAGCTACACTACTGCATTATAGCGGCATTGAAGTGCACTGACAACTGTTGGGACCCATTGACATACCATATACCACTTTCATAGTGCTATATCTTGCTTGCTGTGGATTAGGCCTATGAGTAGAAATGCAGCAAGCTATTCCAATTATGTCCTCAGAACTCCTCCTGCACTTGTTCTTGTTTTAAACTGTCCACTAGGGCAAGATCATCACACCTAGCCTTTTACTGTTTTTCCTCCAGATTTATTTTTAAACATTCAGCTTCGTGAACAGTTCTGGAAAACTCAAAAGTCTATTCATGATTTTTTTTTGTCTTTTTGGCTAGTCTTAGCATCAAGTATTGGCATGATTGGCCCACCACCACTGACCACAACAAGCTGGCTACAGCTGCCTGAGCCTGGTGACTCCCTTTGTGCCAGGCTATTTATTCTTTGTCTAGGGCTGGAACCTTGCAGGCTGTTACCTGCCCCTGTCATTCCCCCTCAACATTTTATAGTCTTCTAATGTAAAGTATGTCATATCTTGCAATTTCTTATCTATTAAAATGATCAGAAGATATTCTTACATTAGCTTCCACATTTCTAGACTGATGGGAATCCAAATTGGTTAAGTATCTGGTGATCAATTAGGAATCCTTAGATTAATTGGATTGCAGAGGTTTGGGGTTTTTTAAAAACATTTTGACAAAGACTGCAGGTAGCTGGTATCTCTTAGAGATCTTCTCTCATATAAAGGAGGCAAATGCATATTTGAACACAGGGTTGTTGTGATATTATCTGTATACAGAGTATGTCTTCCCACTGCACCCCACCCCAGAATATTCTACTTATTGTTTAGGAAGTTTTTGCAGTACTCAGAACTACAGAACTCACTGAAATGTATGAACTAATAAAGAATATGGCTAGAAAAACTGAGGCAGCCTTCCCCAACCTGGTACTCTCCAGATGTGAACTACAATCCCCATCATTGCCTATGCTGACTGAGGTGACTGGCACTGTAGTCTAACAGATCTGGAGGGCACCAGGTTGGGGAAAGTGGTTCTGAAGGAATAACAAAAGATTTCAAAAGAAAGGGATAAACCACGGCATTAACTCTTTCATCTAAACTACACTTAAGTAAAAACGGCATCAGTTCATCAGATAATGAAAGCCTGCCTTTCTGCTAATTCTTTCCCCCGTGTTTCAGAACAGGAATTTACAAAGAAAAAAAACCTCAATGAACAAAATGAAAGTCTGACTGAGGGGAGGGACCATAGCTCATTGTGATAGACACATGCTTGACATGCAGAAGGTCCCAGGTTCAATCCCTGGCTTCTCCAGGTAGAGCAAGGAAAGAATTCTGCCTGAAACCCTGGAGAGCCATTGCTGCCAGTCAGTGTCGACAACACTAGGCTAGATGGACCAATGGAATGACTCAGCATCGGGCAGCTTCCTATGTTTCTATATAGATGCTGAAAAAACAATCGCATTACTTAGACAGGACTTCATTGGCTATCCAGCTAAGGTTGCAATCCTATGCACACTTTCTTGAGGTAAGCTGCATTTTAACAGTGGCAACTTACTTTGAGTATACCTGTCTAGCATTACAAAATGCACCACTCTTTACAGCATGCTTCTCCCAAAGGCTGACTCAGCGATTCAAAAGAAGTAGTATTATAGCACCTGTTCAGAAGTGAATCAATGCTTAACTATCCTAACAAGAGCTAATTACTAAAAGCTGTAGAGGTTGCCATTCTTTTCCTTAAGACTGGGACAAAAAGTGTCATTCTGAGACAAAATGTTCCAGATACAGCAAGCAAAATCCATCCTACTTAAAGTGAACCCATTGAAACAAATGGAACTTAAGTTAGTCATTACTAATTTATGTTCCACTTATTTCAATAAGTTTATACTAAGTAGGACTTACATTGGATTTTGCCCAGTGGTCCCACACAGCAGAAGAGTTGGTGATTTTAGGACTGAAAAACTGTAAAACTGAACCACCACGGCAAAGCACTTCAGTACTATTAGAAGATTTGGGCAAATCCTCCTCTATCTACAATTCCCGACTGCTGCTTTTGATGAAAGCCCCACTGTTTTATCTACCAGGCACTCTATCAAAAACATCATCTTTAGGGATAGGGGACAGTGCTTCTGAGCCAACCAGTGTGGAATTATGCCTTTATTTGGGTTCACCCATTCTACCTAATCTCATAATCTGCTGCTTGAATAGAGAAAAAATCTGAAAATTATGTTATTCAATTGCCACAGGGGAGAGAGTCAGCAATTTAGAAAGATCCAGGCAGATGTGAAGTGAAACCAGTAAAGTGCACAGAACTTTAAAGAGCATTAGTTTATTATCTATTCTCCATGTGTTACTTTAGAAACAATTTAATTATATACAAAAATTTGGAATGCTGAATAAATGCTGATCAATAAAAACATTACATAGGTGCTGACAAGGGAATAATTACTTTTTTTAAAAAAGTAGTACACAGCAAATTAATGATAAAGGCTTGGTTCTGTGTGTTGCTTATTGCTATGATTGTGTTCATAGGATGTGTTCAAGTATATACACATTTTTGTAACTCCAGTCAAAAGCAGTAAAAAAATATATTTACACAATAAATATGTGGGATTCCCCCTCCCCGAATTTTAATTGGAACTGATTCTTTAATGAACTGTCATAAAAAGAATATTGAGTTGACAAAACACTTTATTCATTCTATGCCAAATCCATCAAGTTCGCAGATAAATCTTATTTGACAAGATGCGAAATATTACAAATCCATGGCTCCAGAATAGTTTTCCTCCATTTTGAATGAGCCTTTTCTTCCACTGCTTCTTTCAAAAGAACTATTTTGACCATTTCCCAACACAAATGGAATAATGCATTTAAAAATGTGCCTGTTTTCATGAGATAATAACCATCAACAATATTTTATTTCAAATATCATTTTCTACTTTCCTGCCAACAAACTTAAGCACCAAGATTCTTGCTTTAAATTCTCTTTACAAACAATGATAAATTTTGGCAATGTTGTTATACAAACTTAAATTAAATTCTAACAGCATAGTTTATAATGCTTATAATTTCATACAAAATGCAATGCATTTTAACATTTATTTCAACCTGATGTATTTATATTCAAAGACAAGTTAAGTCCATGATCAATAAAGAATCAGTTCTGATTTGGGTTTTTTTTTTTTTTTTGCCCTCACCATAATTATAGATGTATGTCGCAGGTCAGATTAGGATTGATCTATTTATATTCACTTTAAAAGGCTGAGTTTAGTAACATAATTAAAAGCGATGAATGTGAATTTTTAAGCTGTCAATAAAAAGTAGAGAAATTAAAAAGAAGACATTTTTAGAAGCAACGTAACACTAAAGCCTGCCATTATATAGCTATGTTTCTCTCTCTTTTTTAAAGATTAACAGCACACAGAAAATAAGTGAATTTTACCAAAATACAGCACATTTCTGCTAATATAAAAATCAATTCCTATGTAAATATTAATGAAATTCAAACTAAAATTAATGTACAAAGAATACATTAAAGGGTTTCAATTAAAATTATTAAAAACTATACATATTACAATATGCAGTTGATAACTTCTTTGAAATGCAATATTATTGGAATTTGTGTATTTAAAAAGTACTGACTACGTGTTAAGTATGTAGGTTTCTTTCTATTCCAACATGTCTTTCCAAAAACTATAGTAGGCTGGTGTATTTGCTAGATCTCTTTAAAACTACCAATTTCTATTTATTAAAAATTGCAGCAACTGAATATTGCCCCAATGATGGGTTATCATTTGCCTTTTAAAAAACAGTTATTGGTCTTCTATGGCACTCTTCTCTGGTCCATAATAACCATTTATTACTCATTATCCCGTAAGTTAGGCAATGTCATCTCTATTATTTAAGGAAAAAGAGAAAAATAAACATAATGTTTACCATAAACAAAATTAATTATGTATAATCCAATATTTTATACAAAAAGGAACAAAGGCAGCCTGTGGTAAATCAGTATTACATTAATACAGTTAGAAACCCTTTAATGACTCTGAAGTGTCTAGTTCACATTTAATGTCACCTGTAGGAACAGCCCTTTGAGAAAGATCATTACAAATTGGTGGGCCCCAAGTACCCATCCCTCTGCCCTACAACTTCCCAACAGCAATTCTCCCATTACTGTGCAACAGTTTCACAAAAACTGGCTTTGGTTACTTAGCTGGCCTGGTTTGCACAACAGAACAGTCCACCTTGGATTAATTTACTTGCGGGGCTGTCGTGTTGTGCTGGGTGCCTGTGAGCGCCATTTTTGCTCCGTGAATGGATTGCTGTGGCTTGTCCTGTCGTGCACATCAAGGCAGCTGGCATTGTTTGAGGGTTAGACAACCCTCAAATAACCCTAAAACAAGCCATGGGTTATTTGAAGTTGCCTGGCACAATGCAACAGCCCCCATAGCTAAATTCACCCTTGGTGGGCTGTTGTGTCATGCGAACCAGGTCAGTGTTTCCTTTTAGTCTAACAAGGCAATTCAAGGCCAAATAAAAATCAAGACTTCTTCCTAACCCTTCCTGAACCATTTATTCCTGGGCAGCCCAATCCTCATAGGGCTCACTGCCATAAGCTCCATTAAAAAGAATGAAGCTCTTTATGGCAGATTAAGTTGAGGTTTGGAACATGCACATGTGTGATATATAAATATGCGATGAGTTACAGGCAACACAGTAAAAAACTGGCCATTCAGTTTCTTTTTTTTTTCTCTAAAAACTATAAATAAGTTGAATATGGAGTATTTATTACAAGGCAGAAGAAAATCACCCTTTTGCAGAAAACTGGGGATTTTCATAACAGAGAGTAGTCTCTCAGTTCAACTCCATGGCAGATGAAAAAAGTTGTGTAATTAAAAACAAGCGCTCAAAATTTAATTACACATAGGAAATAAGACAGTCAGTGGATGTGATATGAGCCAATCCTGTAGACCTCCCAGAAGTGTATTTATAGTCTCTTTAAAAAGACTTCATATTTTATTGCATTGTGGGTTTTTTTCTTTCTATTGGTAGATATACATTCTCATGTTAACACATTTCCCCCCTCCTTTCTTGATTCCATACTTTCATAGCCATTTTACCTGGCCTTTTAAATGAATCCAGCCAGCCGCACATTCCATCTACCCATTCATCTATACAATATGCACATAGCAATGCCAACATTTCAAATCTCTCATCCACATCTACAGAAGTGGTTTCAATAAAGACATTAAAAACAAGGTGAACAAAAAAATAAAGGCAACAGCTACAGGACAGAAAGCCCTGCCATCTGTCCACTGGCTACAATGGAGGTTCCTTGTAAATGAAGTTTAGTAATGTGTATGAATTATCCAAAAATAAACCTACCATCTGTACAAAATACACCACAGGTTTGTTCTTGGAGGAGTGATATTTGATTGCTACAATGCTTTAAAACTCAACGAGGTCTATTATCATATGCATTTCCAAAACTGTTTCATCAATGTTCTTTACAGTGGTTTCCCCCATATAACCACAAGTTCATTGTTTTATAACTGTACATGATTTTAAAAGTTTTTTGTATATAAAAATAATCAAAATATTCAGTTTCCCACAAGTCCTTCAAAGGATCACGTGAACGTTTCCCCTTTCTCCACAGTATTTAAGAAAGCTCTCGAACAATGACAAGTTCCACCGTGTTCTGAAAAGTCTTTAGTAAAGATACCGCTTGTCCGTGATCAATATTGATGAAACTATATCCATTAGCCTGGAAAGAAAATAAAATCCTGATAAATGTAAAGCAACATATTTTCACTAATATTTTTAATATTAATAATTACTATTTAAAATGTCCTAACATCTTTCTTTCTCTGCTTCAACTACATCTCAATGTAACAGGTAAGCAAGAGTGTCAATACAAATAATATTTTTTCTCTAGTCAGTATATCCCCTACCTCTAAGAGTTAACCATTATCTGGCAGGATCACTAAAAAGCAACTCCATGTAAGAGTGACACTACAATAAGACTGTAAAATATATTGCCTCGAAAAATGTGTTTTCTAAAGTTTCAGGATTTGTGAATTAGCAGTTCAACTGCATGGGAAACCTTTCATAAGACAATTTTATCATATAAATTTCTAAGGGGGAAATCACCTTGTGTCAATATTTTATTCACAAAAGTGGCTATGCAAAGAGAAGAAGCAAGTAACCAAAAACCTAAATTCAACATGGCAGAGAAATGAGGCAGCATCCCCTATTCTTCCCTGTTGCTTTTTAAGATATATTCATCTCACATTTCAAGGCTTTGCAATCTTTTAACTTCTGCTTCTGCTTGCATATTCAATGTGATTGTCAAATCCTGCCATTTCTTTTTCAGCATCACCAAAATAATCTTCATTTGTCCTGGAAAGGTCATCACTAGACTCTAGTAATCTCCTGGTTGCTGGCCTTCCCCACTATTACTCTCACAACTCTGAATGCTGTAAGTGTCATGGAAAGAGAATCAACTAAAACTGGAGTCATAAGGCCCTACATTATCCAAGATAGACAGCCTGCTCAGTAGTGGCACCATTTATGAAATTCCATCCCCAGACAAACCCTTGTTACACCGAGATGATTATCCTTTCAGTTCCAGGCAGACATTTTATGTCTGAGCCCCCATTTTAAAACATGTTGCTGTCATGAATGGCAGTATATAATTTGTTGTTGTTGTTGAAGAAGAAGAAGAAGAAGAAGAAGAAGAAGAAGAAGAAGAAGAAGAAGAAGACCAGGAATCATATGGAAAGGTTGGATAAAGATGACATGGCATCATCTTGCAGTGGAGAAGGGGTAATGGGAAGAAAAGATTGCAGTGGATTTTATTGTTGGCAGGAGATGGAAGGAGATTTAGTAGGGCATCAAAGACTAGAGGTACTGAGGGTTGGCAAAGTGAGTATGGTGCAGTGCCGAAACACTGCTTGGTCAGTAAGGTGGCAGAGGAGAAGAACAGAGCATGAATTCAAAATGGAAATTATTAGCCCAATATCTTTATATCTCCAGGACTATCCATCAGACTGAGGTCTAGTTCTTTCAGCAGCTAAGGCGAAAACTTGTGTCTGGACTGACTACTTCCTACTGCAGGTGGGGGATTCACATGTTTGAATGTTTCACCATACCAATCAACATCATTATCATCCCTGCACATAGAAAACTAAACATCTGGGGAAAAGGGATCTAACATGTTTTTCTATATGCAGGAGGAAAAAATCATATTGGCTGGAGGAATATTCAGTCATGTGGGTCTTTACCTGGGGTATGAAGTGCTATAGTCCACAGTTGGTTTATCATTTGCTGTATGTATGAGCAATGCATCACAGAATGAATAAAGATGTAAAATAAATGAGAAGAATAAGGATAAAGCCATAGCATCACAACAGGAATAATTGGCAAATGACTTCAAATTACATTACCTGAATGATTTTATCTCCTGGCTGCAACAGTTTACATGCTGGTCCTTCAGGCTGTACCCTGGTTACAAATATACCCTTCAAGTAAATAGGAAACAAAAGTTATGGCTGAGCTTGAAATAAATCCATGAATATTTATTTCTGATGAATAGATGTTCAGTGTTAATAGCAAAAACAGAGTTAAGACTCTGGCTGAATTCGGACAACACGATAGTCAATGGTGGGGTAATAATCAACTTTACAGTTGTTCATCTAGGGGGTACTCCTCACACAACATGGCAATAAATAATCAACTGTGGTGTGGATTAGGATCAGCGCTGAGTTGACTATGGCAGCATTCGGATGACACGATAGTCAATACAACTGACGATTGTTTCCCCCCCACACACAGTTGCTTATTGTGTCGTCCAAATTCAGCCCCTTTCTATCATTATTACTTCAAACAAAATTAACATAGTTTAAGATTAAAAGTTTGCATGGTTAACTGGGGATTAGGGATTGGGAGAAAACTCACAATCCCAGAGATTGTGTACAACATGAACCTAGGGATTATTGAGTAAGGGGATATCAAATACTGCTGAGCCCAGGTAATGGCGGGGCGTAGGGGGCAGAAATCTGGGTATAAGAGGAAAGGAGCATAGGGAGGATATGTGAGATCCCATAGTCCAGTCCTAATCCCCAGTGCCAGTTAATTGCACATCCACAGTGGACCTGATATCATTTAAATGTCAAAACTGTTAGCAATGAAAACAAAGTATTGAGGTTAGATAGCCTTAACATCAGGTAAGGGATATCATAATTGTAAATACACACTTGCTTTGTATACCTGGCTTTTTAAATTCTAATAAATCATTCTGCTAGACTGGCCCCAATACATAGTTCATAAGTAAATATACACCTGCAGTGATGAGTGCCATCCAACAACCCATCCCTTTTCTGCTCTGGAAAGTGCCTCTGTTGTTGCAAAGGCTTTGGCAGGAGCTTTGCCCCAAGCTGGCAAATATCTTTAGCCTTCCTTCCCACTTTGGACTTGGAACAATCCTTGCCCAGCTCTAAATTTGTGAAGACGTCTAGCCACTCATCACACTCACCGCACAGCAGATCTACACTTGTTAAAGAGTAGCTCCACACTCAATATGGCAAGTGTGATGAGGGGATTTCTTAAAGCCTGATGAAAAGACTCTTGGAATGGGGTAGGTGGGTTGGCCATTTATTACATACGCAATAGATATTATGGGTTCTGTGTGTGTGAGAAAGAGATGCAGCTATTGCTGAGTCTCCCAGTACTGAAATATTTTCCTCCGCTATACTGGCATACTTGGAAGTGCTGGGTAACTTGGTTGTTGCTATGTCTTCCCAAGAACACAGCCAGTAACAGATCGTCCTTTGAAACCTGTTAACTTGGAGAACCACATTGGGACTTCCAAGCCGCACTGAAAAGGCAAAAATTTACTTATAATAGTAACAAACTTGTAAACTATTACATGAAGTCTGCCAAGTCAAGTGGGTTAATTACATTGCAAAAAAGCACTGTCCTTTATCCTCCTGTAACTAATTTCACTTGTTGTTTTCTCCCTTAACCCAAGAAATGTAAGATTTGTGTGTCTCATAGGAATTAACCCTAGAAATGTAAGATTTGTGTCTCAAAGGACAGAACAATAAATAACTTATGTGAAGGGAACTGCAATAGGATAGAGGGCAGAACTGTGCCAACATTGGTTTATTAACCTGTTTGGGTAACTTCATGTAAAAGTAGTATGTTTACTTAAGCAGAACTTCCCTCCTTGCTTTCCCATGTCTTTTTCTACGTACAGACATCTAACTAATCTTCCAGCACCAAATTGCCCCCCAAATCGAACTGTAAAATTAACCAAAACCACCTATCCTATAAAGTTCTGTAATTTTCCTAGGCAACAGGAATGGTGTGTTTTGAGTAGATGTCAGTCACATTACATAGAATTCCCTTAGAGGTGATAAAATGGAAAGATCTGCCAAGCTTCTCTTTTTTTGAAACTTGCCCTAGTTTCCAAAACAAGGCTTACCATGCAGCACAGGGGGCTAATTTAAAAACGAAAATCCTGCTGCACATATAGTTTCCTGGATTATGGCCATAAACTATAGCTGAGAGAAGCTTATCCAATCTCTTTCTTAAAACCCTTCAGTGAACAAGATTCTGGACAACATTTTGCATTATCAAACTATTTGTACTGTATAAAGCTGAAAGTGCTGCTTATTATTTTTTCCTCATTCCCATAGGTAGAGGATCTTGAAAAATTCTTACTCCTTCCTTTCAGACAGCCTTTTAAATATTTGAACACCCAACAGGGCGAAAGATGAAAGAACGTTGTGTAAAGATGCATAGTTGTACCACTTCATCTTGTATGTGACATAGTGAATCAAACTCTGAAAAGCCCTTGCCACACCAACAGGTGATATGGAAGTATAATAAAAAGTAATTATTTCCATACGTCACAAGTAGGAAATAGAAATAATATCTGTGATTTGCCTCTTCCACCTTCATTATGCTGATGTAAAATTATGATGACACCTTGTGGAAAAACCAAAACTTCACTTTTTTAATGGAGCCAAAATAGAGGCACTGAGAAACAAAAGGAAGGTATACATATATTCGAGGGAACCTCAAAGTTGGCAAAAATGCAAAAGAATTTTTTTTAAAAAAAAACCCTAAACTAACAGCCCCAAAAGTAGCCAAATGAAGACTGAAAATCACAGCAGTAGTGGAATGTTAAATGTCAGCTGGAAAAGTGAAATGCGAGAGGCGGAAGGAAGCCTCATTATTGTTCCTTACAGCTTATAGTATCCTGAAGGAGAGTAAGGCGGGCTCATTGGCATCCTGTTGGAGATAAGGATACACAGCGACATATTGATGTAGATCCTGTGTGTGTGTTAATGCAGACCTGCAACAATATTCTTGTGTATCTGTATATGTGTGTATTTGTGCTTGTGTGCACATACACACATTATTGTGGATATTTTTTTTAAAAAAAACATTAGAGCTCTGCACCCCAAGAAATTAGGTCATCTTCCTATTTAATGTATGTTCTGCTGGCAAGTGAAGACATTTCTCTTTAAACAAGCATTTGCTTAATATTTATTGTACCTTGGTTTTCATCTTTTGTGTTTGCTTTTAGCTTGTTAATAAGTTTATGTTTCCCTGTGGTTTTTATGCTTTTATACTATGAAAGGCGCTTTGAGCAACTACTTTTATAGAAAGGAAAATCAGGGTAAAAACCTTTTAAATAAATAAATCAGTATTTGTGTGGTTTAAGGAAGCTTTGTGTTGTGTTTCTCTCACTCGCTCACACACAACTTCCTTGCATCACACAGGAATCATATATTTTTGTGTTATATTTTATGTATAATAAACATTTTTTAAAGTATGGACTGGATGTTGAGGATGTGGTGTGTACCTTAAAACTGACAAACATCAAAGTTATGGAATAAGGGCAAGGAAATAACAGATTTATTGAAAAGTGTTCAGTTTTTATTATGTTTGAAACAAGCTGCAAGTCAATGCACAGCCATATACATTTTTTTCTTTTGACCCAGAATAGCTGTTTTAAATGGATACTGTATTTGTAATCTGTTTTTATGCTTTTTAAATTTTGTATATTGATTTTTAATGTTCAGTGTTTTTAACATAGTTTCAGCTATGGGGCAATATATAAATGCAATAAATATTAATAATAACAACTGGAAATTGTATGAAAGCATATTTAAATAAAGTTTAAAGAAATTAAGAAATATAACTAACAGAACTTTGCTATTATATGTTCAGTTTAATAAGGAAATAATCAAGATGCGATTTAAAATATTCTACGTAAGTTGTCATATTAAAAAAAATACACTTTAAATAAAAAATAACATTTTAAGGGTTTTTTTACTATTAAAATTAGTAATCGGTGCTTCACAAAAGAAAATATAAACATACATTTTAAACAAATGCATCTCCTAAATACTCACATCATCATCAGGTCTAAAAGGGTTTCCTCTACCTCCTATTCCTCCTGATATACTAAATCCAAGCTCTGGATCCTTTTCAACTCTTACTCGAATCTAAAATACAAATAGAACATTGTAAAATGGGCTATACATGGTCAAGACTTAAAAAAATGAGTAGCAAATTAGTCACTCGTATTTCTACTAAATGCATCAGTAGTATTTATTATGTTGCTTTTGTTTGGTGGGTTTTTATGGGGGAGGCTGGCTAATTTATTGATGTTTTAAAAGTTGTTACTGTAAACTGTTTGAACCGGTTTTGTAATTGTACTATACTCTTGGCAGTATTTCTGAATAAACCTCTATGACTGCATAGACAGTAGTGGTAATAATAAAGACCACAAGCACCATCGTTTTAGTGGGCCTGACAGAGGACATCTACAGGGCCATAGTGGCAGCAGTAGTGCTTGGAAAGCTATGCCTACTGGGCCAATGTAACAAGCTTTACATGGAGCTGCCTTTGAAAAGTGTTCAGAAATGTCAACTGATCCAGAATGCTGTGGTCAGTTAGGGGGAACATGTTACTTTCTTGTTACAACAGCTTCACTGGCTACTGGGCTTTCCAGGCATGATTCAGAGAGCTGGTTATGACATATCAAGCCCTCTATGCTTGGGACCAGGCTACTTGAGAAATCCTATTTTTCTATATGAGCCTGCCCAGGTTTTCTGATCTTTGGGATTGGGGGCTTCTCTCGCTCTAACCACCATCAGAAACATGGTTTGTGGGGATGCAAGAAGGCCTTCTCAGTGGCCACAACTAGGCTCTACAACTTCCTGCTGAGAGAGGTTAGTATGACTCCCTCTCTGTTCTTCTTCCGCAAGAAAGTAAAGATGTTTTTATTTATTTGGCATGTAAGCTGGGTTGCCGTTCAAGGGGGTTCTAACTTGTAGTGTGTTACTTCTTTTTGTTGATGTGTTTTATCTGCGCTTTTAATCAGTTTTTATGCTTTAACTTTCTCTTTTTATTGGAATTTTACCATTGTTAAACGTCTTGGATATCTTTTTTGGCAGAAAGGAGGGATGTTTGTCCAATAAGTAAATAAAATTTCAGCACTAAAGGCTTGCAATGCATTCTAATACCAACCTGGGAACTTGTTCCTTAACCCTTACCTCTTGCTTTGACAGATCATGGCACTGCCTGGATGGACCTTGGGACTGACTGTAGGGAGGCTGATGGGCAACTTTAAGCATCAGATAATCAATCAATTGCTCTCTAGAAGGATGTCTTGCCACAGATGCAAGGGGTGCAGCATGATGGACTTGATTATAATTTGCCTGAGGTCTTGGAGGCTGGCACATCTGCCCATTCGTCAAAGGTACCTGAGTAAGTGAAATATCTTTAAGTAACCTTTTTCATCAACAAGAATATGTTCCATTTCATTCAGCTATTTTGATTTTTCATGCTCGGCTGAAAATAAGTTTTGAAATGCTTAAAAGGTATGTTGTTTTAAAATATGTACATTGTATTTTGGAATACAAAACAAACTGGAATAATTTTTTTTTCAAGTTTTGTCTAGTATACAGTCTCTTAGAGGGATAAACTAAACAATTTCAACTGGGTATTATTCTGATGAAAATACTCATAGATTTTATAGTTTTTATTTAGTTATTGCAAAATGACTGAGAACTTTCCAGTGTATTTGATGATGCCATTTCTACCAGGAACACTTCATATCCACAGAAAAGGTAGTGGTTGTCAGATGACTAAAGATTACCTTCTACAAAACTGAATAGGGCAAAAAGTAAACAGAAAGTGTTCTAATCAACGTGGCTAATCAAGTTTTTGATTGAAGCATATATCCAAGTGTTGGCAAAAAAATGGTGTAAATGAATGCAAGTAGAAGTGATGGTAGGGAGTAGAAAGTTTTAGAAAGATCTAATGCAAGCAGTTAAGCTATGTTATAAATGTATTTGTAATAGTTACATAAATTCTTGTGGATACTCCCAGTTTTTGCATCCATTGATCATTATTATGCTTTAAAATTAGTAGGTGATGGTCATGCGCAACCTTGAGTAAGTTCAGTAAGTACCTATAATTGTCTTATATTAATTAAGAGGGACACAGTATTTTTTCCTTTTTTTGTAAATATGAACATAATATCATAGTACTTAGACATGCTGGGTTGGACCCATACCAAATCATACTTAAAAAGGGTAGACTAACGTCAGTCCCATTGATTTCAACCTGTTGTTTTAATGTATTACTTGAATTACAACATCAGTACTGCAATCATTTCCTCCCCTCTAGTTTATCGAAGTTAGTAAGTTTGGATAATTGAATGTTCACTGTTCATAGATTGTTGAACTATAAACTATGTAGGTTATTACCTGTACAGGAAGTTTTTTAATGCTGTCTGGAGCAACATCTTTAAGATTAAGTGTGGCAGATGAGTAGTTCTGCTGTCCTGAAATGAATACATCCTCCTGACATTGATCTACTGAGGTGGATGTTTGGGGATTCTATAAAATGATAAACAAAAGTATATAAACATTTCTGCTACATAGTAACACAAGTTATACCAAGATTACTGATTTTGCTCATGAATGTTCATATTGCTTAGGTGTATTAGGGATAGTCATTATCTACAAAATTGGATCAGTGCACGATCCTCACCTCCGTGCTCTGGCCTCCTTGCGTTTTTGTTAGATGGGCTTCTGAGCAGGAGAGGAGTTTGGGATGCACATAGGAAACTTCCCTGGTCTCCACCCCTCCCCGCCCTGGGACTGCTCCCCTTCCCCCATCGCCGCATTCTGTTTCTGAGCACGGAGGCATAGCCAGCAGAGAGAGAACCGCGCTGGCTATGGTGGGGAGGGGAGATGGTTGTGGGCTCTGAGGTCATAGCCCTGTTTCCAAACTCAGATCCCAGAAACTGAACAATCCTATGCCCAACAGACACTGTCTAGGAGACACAGATTTGCTCCTCCAAGGATTTAATTTACTCACCCCTGAGAGGATCATTAATGTTAACCTTGGCTTATGCAAACACTGGAGCTTTTGAAAGACTCAGAACTGCACAATAAAAATATTATCAGAAACAGCTGCCGTTTAAGAATTTGCAAACTTAACACAATAGTCTTTTATTAACTTCATTCTGGTAAATTTATCCCCACCCCCTTTTTGCTCTTATATTTTGTCTTGCTAAACCATGTTAACTATTTAGTTTGCATGAATACCTTTTTATATAATTTCTGTTACTAATTTTTTCTCACAAATTGAAAGATAGGGAGTACACAGACAGCGATTCTCACTTCACTACCAACATATTCCAAACAGACCTATTGTAAACTCTATAGCAAACGATCACAATGACAATGAATTATCAATGTGCAAAGCACTTCACTAGCTAAAATAAAGAGATACATCCCTGCTCCATGGAACTACAATGTAAATCTTCCAAAGTGTAAGACAACAGAAGGAGGGGAGAAAGACGAAGGCAAATAGGGGAAGAATATGGTTCCATTCAATTACCCATGCTTATGCTTATCTCAGTGTGGGATGAAGCCAAAGGTCACATGGGAAGAGAGTTCTGAGTATACAGGGTAGCAAGGAGAAAACACAGAATTATGTAAGTGAACAGAAGAGTTTCAAGCTTCAACTGGCTGAGGGTAAGAGAGCTGGAAGAGTGAAGTTCACAATGTAGATATTTAAGGAATAGAAGGGTAAAGCCAAAGAGGACAAGTGTGGACAGTATAAGCCAGTATAAGGATTTAAAATAGGGCATGATATGGTCTGAATGATGACAGGTGAATGATTTTAGTGGCAAAGATGTGAGAAGGCTTTGATGTGGCAATAGAAGGCAAGAAAGAAGAAGACTGCAGAAGTCAAAGTGAGAAATGACCAGAATGTGAACTGGAGTTTTTGCCCAGAGGTAAGACAGGAAAGGTAATATTTTGTCATGTTGTACATGGAGAAACAATATGACTCGGAAATACACTGAATATTGGGAGGAAAGCATCAATGATAAAGTCAGGGTTTCCTGTCTGATCAATGGGATGGGGATGTTGTTAATTAACAGAGAGAGTATCCCTGGAGACAAAGGAATGTGAAAACCTTGGGGAGAAAGTAAAACCCCAATACCTGGCCAATATCTATGTCTTCTCAACCCAAGACTGCATACTGTTTACATAGTCTCATCAGTTTCATTTGTTAAAGGGATTCCTGATCAAAGTGTACAATTTAAAGAGAAAAACATAACAAAGTGGAGGTGATAAAGATGCTAAAACATCAGAGTGAGCCAATAGAAATATATGAAATCACTACTCCAGATTATTTAAATTATTATAGAATTCCAGAGGCTAAAAGCAGAAACAATAAAGTTTACCAATGCCAGATACGCTTTAAAAATACGAAACATGAATTGTATTAATTATCTAAGCAACTCAAGTCAGGAAACTTATTTTACATACTTGAGAATACCTAAAGTCACCTGCCAATCTGACCTCAGGATAGATTCTTCCCATATATTTATATTTATATTATCTGATTTATGGGTAAGACATATTGGCTGAATATTTTTTTAAAAAAATGATGATACTTTCTGTTTTGCTTTCAGAAGTGGCCATCTCTGATGTTTTAGCTTAAAACTCAGAAATATTAAAGGAAAAAAATCTTCAATAATTGCCATTATTGAATCATATTACAGTAACAGGTGAAATCAGCCATAATAGTCCTATACACAAATTACAAGAATAATTACACAAATTACAAGAATGAACAAGTTTAAAGACATATCACGTGCCCTTTCCAATTTCTTACTAACAATTGTCTTTTTATGCATGTACTCACACGAACAATGTGTACACCAGAACTTCTTCTGTCTGCAACACTCAAGGCAACATTGCCTTGGCTGCCATGCAGATCCCTAGAGCTGCCATAGTGGAAGCTGCTAACTGGAGCATAATTGGAATTAAAGGACCTAGACAGCATGCTCTGAATAAAGAGGGGACAGATAACAGAGATTAGTGCAGCATGCATAAACCACAAGACACGTTATACACAGAGTCAGTACAGACACACATACTGCATATCATGCAAAAATAATCATGCGCACAAAGGGTAACACCCATTGTGCTTCCAAAATCTTACTGACACACCATGTGCTCTCTTTTAGTGTAGTTGAACATGCAGCCTGACATTATACACACACAAATTACATGAAAAGCCCATTCAAATGTACATGTGACTAAGGAAAACAGATGCGTAGTTGTCATATTTTAAACACTGTCAGCATACCCTATGGGCAGGTAGGTTGACAGAAAGGGGATGATTGAAGTACACTTTTCTGGAAAAAGATTCTGAGTAAAAAACTGTCTCAACATATTTCTGCATCATGTCTTCAGTACAAAATGCAGATGTTCAAACATATTTTTCTGATCTTTCAAACACCAGCACAAAATGAGGATAGCTGAAGTTTAACATGCTTAACTGTCAAATGTAGAAGAATAATATAAAAGTTTAAAACTTAAACAAAAAATGGTTTTGTAAAGTGATACAACTTTACAACGCTTAGTTCAACAATTATGATATTGGTTTAAGCCATCAACTTTTATTACAGAGTTTTGTGAATAAAGAACACGAGAACATATACAACAAACGTTAAAGGCAGCATTTTTACAAACATAGTGCACTTGAGAAGTGAATTCAGTATATTGCTGAAAATATTAAAGAGAAATCACAGTCCCTAAAATGTTTGCCGTATAACTAGATGTTAAGGGGAAACCAACAGAAATAAACATGGGCTAAAATTCTGAGAGAGCAATCCTATGGCCTCTAGACAGCATATAGGGTGCCAGAGGGTGCTGCAGATCTCCTCCACTCCCTCTTCCATAGACAGAGCTATGAGCATGTAGGAGGAGATCTGATTATAGATCTTCCCTCCTCCCTCCCATGCACCACAGAAAGCTTTTCTTATGAGGTTGCAACTGCAATCTCATAAGAGAAGTTGGAAAGAGAGAAAAGAGGGTGAATTGGTGGGCAGGGAAGGGAGAGGCTGGGTTGTACTGTATCCTATGGCATCTGCAGTCCCCTCCCTGCCCTCTGTCAGCTAGATGGTCTCAGAGGCTCATTTAGTTGCTTTTTGTATTTTAAATGGAGGAACAGAGCTGAAATTACCTCTGTCCTTAGTTCTTGCTGGCAGGGCATAGGATAGGCAGACGGCTCTGAACCCAGAGCGCTCCATCTATCAGGAGCACAACCATAGGACTGCGTCCTCAAGGTCCTCTTGGGACCTCTCCAATAGCTCCTCAGCAGAGAGCAGTGATGTTGATTAAGACATTTTTATCCCATTTTCCCTCAAAAAGACTTCATGGCAGCGAAGAATAATAAATTAAAACAATAAAATAAGAAAAATAATACCATGGAAACAAAAATTAAGCAGCAGAGGTTAAAAGAGTAATAAAAAGGTATCTAATAAAACTATTAAAGCAGCTTCCAACAAAACCCTTCCTAAAACTGAATGCAGCAAAACGGCCTTCAAAGAAGTGGTAAGGTGGGCTTTCCTTGGGAAGGCGTTTCAAAGCCCGGATGTAGATATTGACAAAGCCCTCTCCTTAGTCCCAACTATTTGTATTTCAGTGGTCATTGTCAGCTGTGTTAAAGATCCTAATAGGTGTGCAGGCTCATATAGAAGAAGGCTACTTCCCAATCTACTGTGACTCCTCATAAGATTTGGGACTTTACTGGCTTTGGGAAAGACACATATTGTGAACTCCTCCCATACGACCTGGAACTTCTGACCTGCCAGAGTGAGGTAGAAAAGAGACATGCTACAGTAACTCCACCATTGCTGAGGTATTTTAGGTGGGGCCTAAAAACATGGCATTAACCTTAGTCTGGTCTATTCATGCAGCAGAATGAGGTGTTAGAGTCCTGAAGTTGTAGAATAGACCGTATCATTTCAGAATGAGTGTGGGGCTTTGCTTCTTAGGATGTTCCCCTACATCAAAAATGTTCTGCAGTCACAAAATTATCACAGCAGGGGGTGAATTGGGGATATAAGGCTCTCTCCCGATGTGCTAGAGTTTTGTTCTTTTTAAACTTCTAGTAAATGTGGCACATGGGATAAAAATTGCAATTAAAAATGGCATCTCTACTTGTAGTCTGAAGTGATACAGTCCACTTTAGTACCTCAATTCTGCTCTGTGTGAAGACCAGGTATTCCAGTGGCCAGAATATCAATCTTGCTTTTTCAGGTTTGGATTACTGCTGAGAAGATTAGGACACTACAACATCCATTCCCCCATTCCACAGCTATGGGCCTGTTTATCTTACTTAGGTTTATAACATTAAAATGCATTCAGGTTCTTGCATATGAGGCAAACCCTGTGAGCTTAGTTTGAGTACTTTCCCCTAAATTCTTTTAATGACTTTTCTACCAGTTTCACATGTAGAATTTATTATCCCTGATGTGACCTTTACTGAAATAACCACTGATGAAGTCCAATTAATACATTAAAATGGTGAAAGATAACTGTGCATCCCATACTACTGGAACTAAAAATAAATGTTCCATAATATAACCTTTGTATGTAAAATATTTCTTTTAAACAAACTCTTCTAAAGAACACCACTTCAAGTGATAAGATGGGCATTTCCTAAACAAACATTAAGTTAAGGATTAAGGATTATTTAAGAAATGAGGCTGGTTTCTGAAGTCTAAGACTGCTGTAGCATTAGTCTAGTAGATATATATAAATGACACTATGTCTGCCACCAGGAAATTCTCATTTTCAGAGCGTTTCTGAGTGATTAAAATCAACCTGAATCCATCTGGCTACTGCTTCACATGAGAGGATAACAGTGTAGCATGCAGTGTGCCTTCTCAGCAGCAATATTATAACATCAGAACAGAGGAAGTCCTCTGTAGCTTATACATAATGCTAAACTATAATTTAGTGCTACAGGGAATGTGCCTGGAGTTCACACACTCCACCTCCTCCAGAGTAGCTGTGAAGAAGAGATTAGAAGCATCTGCTTTCGGTTTTTAACTAATTGCACTTCGTCGCTATGTCCAAACCAGGACAAACTGTGGTTAGGTTTGTCCAAACAACCCAAATTCAAACTGATTTATGATCCTGGCTAGTTCAGATAAACCATGATTAAAACCAGCCATAATCTGTTGTGATTTGGACATAATGACAAGCGACAGTTAACTGAAATTGGAAGCAAATGCTTGATCTCCTACTTGCAGCTCTATGAGAGGCAAGGGAAGTGGAGAGAGTGTGAGCCCAAGGCTTGCCTAGGCTCATTCCATAGAACTTTAGTGTTATATCCAAACACAGCCTTTGAGGAAGTACAGTCCTAGACCCACAAATTCTCTTTCAGGATATAGTCATTACAAACATTCATACCCTACTATGCAATCATTTACTATAGTCTGAATAGACCTGATTCTCCAAGATGCAAAGAATTCTCACTCTGATCACACAAAATATTCAAATGTGGAGTATATGATCACTAGGAAACAATAATCTACATCAAAAGTTTTGTACTCAGCCAAGAGTAATTTAAAAAGAAAGAACCACCTTGTTAGATCAGCCCAGCATTCTATTTCCAGGAGTACCCACTAGATGCCACTGACAAGTTTAAATGCAAGCACCCAACACCTCTCTGTCCTTCCTACCTTTCTTAATGAACTGTATAGCCTTTTTCACAATACTCCTCTGTTTGTTTGTTTGTTTGTTTGTTTGTTTGTTTTAGGGAAGGCAATACTTAGAATTAAGAAATAAGGTGACACTGAGCACATGCTGAGCCTAGGAATTTAGTAGCATCCAGACTTCCCTTCTGAAAATAGGACTCTTTCTGTTTGTGGAAGGGCTTGGGATCCAGCTGAGGTCTCAAAGTAGAGCAGGGAAAGAGAGGATTTTAGCCAATTTCTCTTTCCCCTTGTAACTCCCAGCATCATCTCCCACATTGTTCTGGAGGGTCCCCCAATTGTCTACAGCAGATGTTCAGGAGTTACAGATGGCTGCACCCCCACTTTGACCTGCAAATCTGTCCAGAATTCTGCTTCCCACAAGTCTGGGTCGAACCCACAATTCTTCCACTCCACACAAAAATCCATTACTGCTTTCCCACTCAGTCAATTCATAAACCATACCTTCCTTGTTACTTTAAAATCTACCAGCATTTGGAATGAAGTGGTAGGATCTGGTCAACTGGAAGGTATTTGGGAATATATTCTCAGGGTGAAGGAGGGAGATTGGGGCAGCAAAAGTTCTTTACGTGCTGCTGCATTCCAAAAGTAACATATCTGCTGAGGGAAGCAGCTTTGCACATGGACTGGAGAAAGAAAGAGAAGCTAAAGGCAATACTGAGCATCGAGAGAGAGATTGAAAATGGTGCTGCCAATGTGAGGTATTTCCACAAGGAGAAACAAGGAGAGAGGGAAGAAAAAATCCTTGCTGATGCCACTCATAACTATAGAACACAAAGCATTTTCCTAAAAAAAAAAAAACCTATCCAGGTTTTTTGGGCTGCCTAATTTAGCTGCTGTTATGGGCCCTGCCTCTGCATATTTGGCCCTGAGCTTTCTTACTCCCAAAAACTTTCTCACCCACAACATGCTAGTGAGTAGTTTTGTTGAAGACTGACTATACTAATAAAAACATTTAATTTTATACTAGGTTTTTACAGTAAATATTTTACTTCTATTGGGCACAGATACTCTAAGATACGTTTAGAGCTTATCTTACCCATTGAATCAGAAAATAGACCTACATTGCGACAGATTTAAAAAGTTGCATTTAACCTCAGGTGCCTCCGATAGTGAGAACAAAGACTCAAGCAAAGCAGTCCTCTATTCTAAGAGACATGCCAGAACTGCTGCAGATACAGAACGTGGATGTTGACCCAAGCAGTATGTCTCACTGCATTTTCAGCCACAGGATAGTAAACAATTGTCAGTAGATGTGGGCTGTAGGAAACCATTTTGCATGCCAAATACGCCTCCTTCAATAACTTATTTACAGCAGGGATGGGGAACTCCTGGCCCACTGGCCAAATCTGGCCCACAAAGACCTCCAGTGAGGCCCCAGCCCCCCACAGAAGAGAGGGGTGGGAGAATGGTTCACGATTGAACCGCTGCCTCAAAGAGTGCTATCTGGACTACTTGCTCAAGTGGCTTCACTTCAGGAAAGGAAAAGGTTGAATGAAACTGACTTTCAACCGAGCAGCCCTCTCAAAGTCAGCTTCACTCACCCCTTGCCTTTCCCAGTTGGAAAAGGCAGGAGGCAAGTAAAGTCAGCTCCTGAATGGGCAACAGCTGAGGTGGGAGTTGCTTTCACTCCCCTGTTGGGGAAGGTGAGAGGTAAGCAAGGCCGGTTCAGAAACTTAAGACATTGATGTTCCATTCTAAATGAATTAGAAATATAATTTTACATCCTTAATAGCAGCTTGAAAATGAAATAGTAATACAACTTAATGTTTCCATACAAACTGGTTTAAGACAATTCAAAGCTGTGCACATGACACTGAATAAATACTTGTGCAAAGAGGTTTTAGATACATAGTAGAAATATTTGCCTTTCCCCATACTGCTGTGTAATTTTTCTGTTGAAACGTAACAATTATCTTACCAATTTCTGTTCCATGAACTATAAATTCCTTGGCATTTATATAGGAGGTTCTATGATAACCTCTTAAATTTCTATTTCACAGAAATCCATTTGGAATTGCCTGTTATTGTAGTAGTATAATGATTTACAGAATAAATAATAACCCTTAGTTATTATTTTTAAATATTCTGAATTTATGTACCTTTATTTGCACAATTTTCTACATCAAACTGCTCCTGCACAAAGAGACAAAGGGACAAACTGCACTTTGAGGGGGAACAAGCTCACCAAAATATGTTCTATCTATAGGTCTATTCTTATATTACTTCCAGTGCAGTATTGCATACAGCACTCAAGGCAAACACAATATTATTTCAAAAGTACTAATAATTCACCACAAGGCTACTGTTGACAGTAATCAAGCAAAAAACAGTTCTTGACTTCTGATTGCCACAAACTAAGCAAGAGAAGAATGTCCTTTACTTAAGCATGCTCACTAATATCAAAGCCTTCCATCTCCAACAGGACCAGAGAAGTCTCTAAAAACAAGTTTGCCATTTAAAAACCTTCCTCTCCCCAAACATATCCATTTGATCAGTAACCTAAAATACAGAGCTCGTTGTGACTGACAACTCCTTCCCTCCGTGTGTGTATGAGGGGGTGGAGAAAGAGAGAGACTGCGTACAAGCATGCCATGAACTGAGATTTTGGTGGAGTCAATCAATCAATCAATCAATCAATCAATCTTTATTAACAGTCAACAGACCATTTTCCAAGGTAAAAGAAAAACAATCAGCAAGCTGATTAATCAGTATACAGTTATACATATCAGTGTCCAAATCTTGTTGGGAGGGATTACAGTCAGATGGCCATTTGGTCTCTACAACGGATAGCAAGGTGAAGAAATTTTGATACTTGTAAAGTGACATACTTGTTGTTGCCCTGAAGGAGACTAATCGTCATAGACTCCATAGAGCGACCGGGGAGACCCTGTGTAATTGGTCGCAGTAAAGCATTTCTGATCTCATTATAAAAGTTGCAGCAAAATAGAACATGTACAATTGACTCAACCTCGGTATTGTTACACGGGCAGCATCGATTTCCCACTGGTATCTTTTTATATCTACCCTCAAGCAGTTTGGAGGGGAGAGCGTTGATCTACATATAGCCCATTTTTGTGCCTGGGTTTTTAATACACACAGCTGCTTTGCTATCTCTTGCCAAGCAGCAAGCTTTAAATCCTGGGAACAAAACAGGGGCCTGATGAAAGAATTTCATGTGACCCAACACTACAAAGGTACTGATAGAGCTGGGGCGCCAAACCTCTTTCAGCCTGAGGACCAAATTGACTTTAGGATAAGCTCTCGGGGGGGGGGGGGGGTTTCAAGCGATAAGCAGGGCTGAAGGCAAAGAGGGCAGGGCCAATAGTAAAGGGAGGGAGGAGGGAGGGAGGCAGAAATACAAAAAACACCAGCATATTTTAGCTTAAAGCTCTTGCTGCCAGTAACTAAGCTGAATGCCACTAACTAAAAAACTTTCGAGATCAGAGGGGAAATGTGCAAAAGCCAGGAAACCACTCAAAGATTTACATTTGGGGAAATGGGAGATGGGGAAGGGAATGTTGCCATCTGGAACTCCAGAGGGCTGGAATTGGCTCACAGGATTGAGGTTTGATATTCCTGCTATAAAGAGTCACCTTGTTGGGAAAAAAAGTTTGCTTGACCAGACCCTAAAAAGGGTCAAGAAAGGATCTATCTATATCTTACTAGAAGAGTATGATTATCACTTCCCCAGTAACATCGGAAGTGAATCATATGAAAAACTCCCACATCAGTGTTAACACCTTCAGGAAGGCATGGCAATGGTGTAGGAACTTCTCATCCTCTCCCCAGACCTTTTTCAGACAATGCCAATGAATCTGTCATTCAAATGTCATTGGAGTGGTGTGGGGCCCAGCAATGCCAAAGTAGTCACCAATGCCACTGTAGTGCCATATGAATCAGGTTTTAATATCTGAGAGGCAAACGGGATGAAGCACACTTATTCATTTCATATTTACAAAATTTTGGGGCAAACAAATTTCTCAGAACACTGAGGACCTCACTCTTTCAAACAATGCAGGTAGGCAGGGTGTCATACAGTAATTGTTATTGCACATATAGCTGGATATGTGCTACTCTTAGATCTTGGAACATGTGTTTGTTTATACATGTAAAGAGATTATTGAAATTTCAAAGCACACAATCACAACCGTAGAACATGCATCCCTTAAAATGATGGGCTTTTACAGGTTTAATCAGGAAGAAGATGGTAAGCTGAAAGAGAGGTAGCAGAGATGTTTACCTTTTCTAATTTTTTGGCCTCAATATGTCGCAGCACCTGTTCCCTCCAGTCATGAGGAACTTTGCCTTTTCCTGGAGCATCTAACAGAGAGTGTTCAGAGTTAACTCTTGGGTTTGTTCTTTTAGAAGGGCTAGTCCTTGAATAATTGAAATCACTAACTGACATAGTTCTCTCTGGTATTTCATTTGCTGAAGGACGAGCACTCTGAGGTCGAGGTACATTTGGCCCATCAACACTATAGGTTCTTGCAGAAAGAGGTCTTTGTGGGCCTGATATTAATGGTGGGACTCTTCCCATTGAATGCAAATCCCTATATGTTAAATAATCCCCTTCAGGAACCTGAGGACGCCGTGGAGGTCCAGAATCACCAACGTTCATTGAAGCAGTGGAAGATACACTGCTCTGCCGCTGAAGAGTATTTCGGGTGGCTACAGAAACAGGTCTGTCATTCGGTGGAACAGCCCACATTTCCATATGCCTTCCACCCATCCTCTGATGCATATTATATGCAGCACTAGCTCTAACATTGTTATGATTAGAGAAATTCATGTTGGCAGAATGTTTTAAAGAACTGCAGCTCTCTGTGGTATCCGACCTTGGCAAGCGTTGAGGCAAGCAGCTTTGTTCAACTAGGGAGTTTTGTTTTGGGGGCCACAAGGATTCTTTGGCTGCCATACTGCTGCTATACTGGATATTATACTGAGGGGTACTGAATGTTTGTGAAGCATTAGGTCCTTGTCCTCTTATTACATTGGTACCTTCAGGATTATGGTTTGAATCAAATTTGAACACTGTTTTTGTAGATATTAAATCGGACGATGATGAGCACCCAGGATATACTTGTAATGGCTGGTCATACAGGAGAGTAGCTGATTTGCTCCGGACTATATTTTTTCCATCTGAAGCCATAACTGCTGATTTTATCACTGGATTTGGCTGCTGGGATCCATTGTCATTGATAATATCATAGATTTTCAGAGCACCCATTTCCATGTTAGTTATGCTATGAGATTTCACAACTGGCCCACTCCTCTGTGGAGACAAATCTTCAGTGCTCCTTGAAAGACACATTTCTGAAGAAGAAGAATCTGTCTCAATGGTAGCACTTCTATTTAGCTCTGACTTTCCTGCAGAGTGAGGCACTTCTTCAGAATGTCCATTGACATTATTCATAGGACACATGTTAGAATATTTATTTCCATTTTCCATGTGCTCGATTTCTTCTTTCATATTATTGTTTAAAAGGCATTTAACTGATGATATTTCCTGTACTTTTATTTCTTCTACTACATTTGATTGTATTGCTTCCTCATCAATCAATTTGCCGATATTCATGTTAATTTGGTGTAATTTGTGAGACTCATCATTAGCACTATTACACTCAACATCTCTCTCTCTCAAAGCTAATCTCTCTTCAATATTTAATCTGAATTCAGTGAAATTTGTAACTTTATCTTGAACATCCAGTTTTTCTTCTGCTGTGACACTTATGTCACCTCCGTTTTGTAAAACACTATTAGAATTTTCATCTTCTTTCCTGAAAGCAAAAGGTGTAATTGTTTAATTGAATATAACAAGAGCATTATTTATCATCCAAGTTATTTATCAATTACATTTCACACAATCTAAATAAATGGATCTTAAAACACAGTGGGTTGGATCCAGATTGCAGAGCTGATCCACTGAAATCAATGGGATAAGTTAGTCATCACTAACTTAAGTCCCATTGATTTAAATGGATCTCCTCTACGTATGACTATGTCTGGATTCAGCCCAATATATATAGCACAGTGATTATCTCCTTGCCAAAATATGCTAAAATACATTAGGCATTGGATAACAACTGAAATAAATATTCCAATATATTTATTTATTTATTACATTTGTATACCGCCCCATAGCCGAAGCTCTCTGGGCGGTTTACATAGGATTAAAAACAATTAAAAACAATATACAAAAATTAAAACAGCAAAAACATACAACATACACACAATCTGTACATTTAAAAACCACTTCAACACTTCAAAAACTACAAAAACAAAACAAAACAAACCCAGGCTCCTCAGATATTGCCAAATGCCTGAGAGAAGAGGAAAGTCTTGACCTGGCACTGAAAAGATAACAATGTTGGTGCCAGGCAGGCCTCGTCGGGGAGATCGTTCCACAATTGGGGAGCCACCACAGAGAAGGCCCTCTCTCTTGTTGCCGACCTCCGAGCTTCCCTCGGAGGAGGCACTCGGAGGAGGGCCTTAGATGTTGAACGTAGTGTTCGGGTAGGTTCATGTCGGGAAAGGCGTTCCATCAGGTATTGTGGTCCCAAGCCATGTAAGGCTTTATAGGTTAAAACCAGCACCTTGAACCGGGCTCGGAAACATACAGGCAGCCAATGCAAGTGGGCCAGAGTAGGTCTTATATGTTCGAACCTACTGGTTCCAGTTATCAATCTGGCCGCTGCATTTTGCACAAGCTGCAGCTTCCAAACCACCTTCAAAGGCAGCCCCAGTAGAGTGCATTGCAGTAATCTAACTTGGAGGTTACCAGAGTATGGACAACTGAAGCCAGGTTATCCCTGTCCAGATAGGGACGTAGCTGGGCCACCAACCGAAGTTGGTAGAAGGCACATATAGGAATTAACTTCAAAGGCACATATCACTTTTGGTAGCAATATGGAGAAAGTTGTTTAAATTACCTAAACTGCCTTACATCACTTGGCCGTGCATTTAAAGTTTTGATAGAGGCCAAGATACGAAAACAGTGTGAAAAGAAAAATGTCCACATGTGTCCGAAAGCTATAACATTTTCTCCTCCCAATGCTATCTATCAGCTCTAACTATTCTGGCAGTCTATTCAAGCAGCTTTTCACTCATCCATGGCAGCGGGGCAAGCACAGGAGAGGACAAAGAGTTAACTTTTCTTGATTTATGACGGCGAGGCAGGTGAAGCAGAACCAGTTGTGGATGGTTGCAACTGTTTCCAGCCCCTACTACTTTCCTGTAAGCTGCAATTCTGTTGCCATCATTATGGGCAAGTAGGAGCAGCTCTCTCCCTCACTCTCATTGTGCTGCCTTTCATCATGGAATGGGACATACGGGGCTGCTCTCTTGTGCAAATCCCATCTCAGGACAAAAGAGCACATCACACCAGAAGGTCAGTGTGACCAAACAACCAGAGCTAACGACTGGCCTTAGAAATATGATCTGAGAATTCTTCTCTGGTTTATATAGGAAATGATACATCCATGATTTAATTGCTAAAATCAATGTCATTTGAAAAAGTTATTCAGGAAATCAGCACAGAAACAGAAAATGAAACATTTAGCCTATTTTCTAAATAAATTCATGTTCCAAAAATCTTGCTGAATACTCTTTCTCAAACCTGATTTTGGAAGCAACAGCCATGTTGGTTTCTTTTTCTGGAGAGCACAGCGATGCTTCACGGCTACTGTCAGTATTTAGAGAAACTGAGTCGGACATTCGAGAAGGAGAAGAGCAATTGCTGTTATTCTGATTGCTGTTGTGGGTGGGGTCATCCGACAATGAATCTACATCTTTACTGTCATCTGAAAAGAATTCGTTTTAGTATATGCATATAGCTTGTTTAAATGTCCACGTACAGTTTCATTCTAGTTTAAGAAATCATATTTGATAGCATACTGAAAACATTTAACAAGCAGATTGTTCTGAAACTCAAATTTTCAGTTCTAAATAGTTTGATTTCAATTTTAAAATGGCATTTGCCTACTGCTGAAATTTAATTATTCTTCTTCAACACTTCCATCGCCAAATTATGTTGCCACCAAATTATGTTGCATGTTATGTTGCATGTGCACCAAATTATGTTGCATGTGCCCATGGTTTCATAATGTGTACTGTGTAGACACATAGCAGTGTGCAGGACAGTTGGACCCAGTTGAGAGGCAGGGTGCAGAGTGAGGCTGTGCTGAGAGGGGTTCCTATGTGACCCATCCTTCCTGTAAAAACTACCTCTCCAGTGTTGTAGGATTGGCTGCTGTTATATTAACAGTGGTCCTGGATGATTATTGGTAGGCTATTTGCATCAAAGGAATGAATGGAGTAGGTAGGTAGATTAATAGTATTGTGGTGAATGTGAATAGCTATATGAGGTGGGTAGATGTGGTGAGTTTAGTGTAAGAGGGAGGAAGGGGTGATTGTGTGAGGTTAAGGTAGATGTTTATTTTATTTTTTATTGGGTCTGTGGAGTGTGTGTCTGGTTAAGAATCATCATGTGCCTTGGTAGATTATTGGGACGGGATGATCAGGAGGGGCACCGCCACATCAGTGGTCATGGGGGATATGGCACTGGTGGAAGGATGTGTCATCTGGGAAGAAGGATAGATGTCTGCAGACTGTCCATCTTTCAGGTGGCCCTCTCACCATCTTTCGGTATTCTGGTAGTTCTACCTCCAAAGGGAGAGAAAAACTCTGGTGCTGAAGAACTGTAAAGACTTTATTTGTATAAAAGGCTCTTCAAATTATAAAAATCAATTTTCAAAATGCTCAACATTTCGGATTGTGTAAATCCTTCGTCAGGAGCGACAATAAACAAGATACAATTACTTAAGAAATTTAAAATATTGTGAACAATATTTGAATGTAATTAGACAAACACGGACAACACCGTAATTGTATTATTTACGATGCACATATTATTTTGAAGTTATAACATGTACTACGTGAATATAAACAAACATTTTATGCCATCATATTATATACCATATTTCTGGTTAGTTAGTTCAACAATATCATTTGCCAAGAATTGTTGGTTTACATCGACATAGTACAGTGTACAACCCTAAAAATATTGGGTCTATAATAAGTTAAAAAGATAAGATAAAGCACCTCTCACGATTCTAACCGCCTAATAAATCAAATGAATGATTGCTCCTCTCTCACATCATATACGTTATATAATTGAAATTTGATATTTGTTAATGAATTTCTAACCAGTCAAATACATAATGCAATGATAGCATAAAATGTTTGTTTATATTCACGTAGTACATGTTATAACCTCTACATCGTGAATAGTTCAATTAGAGTGTTGTCTTTGTTTGTCTAATTACATTCAAATATTGTTCACAATATTTTAAATTTCTAAAATAATTGTATCTTGTTTATTGTCGCTCCTGATGAAGGATTTATACAATCTGAAACGTAGAGCATTTTGAAAATTGATTTTTATAATTCGAAGAGCCTTTTATACAAATAAAGTCTTTACAGCTCTTCAGCACCAGAGTTTTTCTCTCCCTGCCGCTTCGGTTTTTGGTGCTTTTTGGGCTTACTGCATTAGTCCTCCACTGCAGGGATGGGGGACCGATTAGCATGTGTGTGCCACCCCCCCCCCCCCCTCGACTTATAGAAACTGATGGTATTCCTGAATGTCCTGGAGATTTCTTTGTGGATAGAGCTTTGTGATCCTGTCTAGGCCTTAGTCTCATTTTGGAATGGCGAGATGGGCCATCAACATGATCTCTCCTGAGTGCCCTCTCCAACCCCCTAATATGAAAAGGCTGAAAGATGGCTAGAGCTTATCTGATGACAAAGATGCCATGAAGGCAATTGAACGCACACCAAAGCACGTAACAGTGTCTATTGTCTGACTCTGAGGGCAGCAAAAAAAGCTTACTATGCTACTTCTATTGTATTTTCAAGAAGCCGCCCAGCAAAACTGTTCTGTGTAGTTCAGGAGGGTTGTGATGTTCCATCCCTCAGTAACCCAGTGTTAAGCTAGTTGACCATTTTAATGACAAAATTGCTCGGCTTCATGCTGACTTTGACAGACAGATTCCAGTGGGTTGACAAATGCACCATCTGTACTGGGATCAGTTTCATTTGCTCTAGCCAAAGGTGCTCGTAGCTGTAAGGCCAACCACTTGCTCTCTCAATGCTTGTTCATTATGACTAAGCTAGCTGTTGGGAGATGGCTAGATCAAGACTATGGTGGGAAGGGTGGTGTCAACCACCCTTAAAGAGGCAGTCTTGTGGACACTCCTGAAGATGCTCACTCTGGACCCAGAAGTATTGGAAAACTATCCAAAATAGTTGTCAAATACTTTGGTTGCTAATATCCCTAATTTGGGGAAGGTACTCTGATGGCTGCAGCAGCCAAGCAAGTCTATGCTAGAGAAGACTTGGTTATTGTGTTTCCAAGTTCTTTAGGGGCTTATAAGTTAATACCCCTAAACATGGCCCTGTAGCAAATTGGCAGCAGATGTAGTTCTTCCAACAATGGGGTGATATGGCAGCAGCTAGATGCATCACATAATAATCTTGCTGAGCAGCCCCATATAGATGTGTTACAGTAGTCAAGATGTGAGGTTACCAATGGTCGCTGGTAAAAAGCACTCATCAGTACAACCGCTTGAGCCTCTAGAGAGAACTATGATTCTGTGAGCACCATCAATCTACATACCATCTCCCTCAGAGGGAGTGCAACCCCGTCTAGAACAGACAAACTGTCTGAGTTCCAGGCCACCTACCCACAGAATTTCTGCCTTACCAGGGTTTAGTTTCAATTTATTGACCCCTATCCAGTCCAATACTACATCCGGATACTGGTCAAAGACCTGCACAGCCTTCTCCTACTTCAGATTTAACAAAGAAATAGAGCAGAGTGTCATTAGCATATTGATTAGCATACTGATGACACTGTGCAACAAATCTCCTAATAACCACTCCCAACAGTTCCATTTAGATATTGAATAGCACTGGGGACAAAATAGTACCTTGTGGTACTAGTGCTACTCACTGCAACTGCCTTGAGTGACATTTTTGGGTAGAAAGGAGGAATACAAATCAAATAAGGTTGTACCCAAATACTTTCAATCAGGTTTTAACTAAACCTAAATTAAGTTATAAGCAATTTAATAACTTGTTACACATTAGTCACCTCAGAGAACGTCTGAGTTCTTTTTGGAAAGCTTAGTAATTAAAGATAGCCTACCTTTTTTGCTACTGCCAAGAGCTACTACTTTTGGTTGATTAAGGGAGGTTTCTATGAGAGGTGGTCTCATTTCTGCTATTTTCATTTCTTCATCAGAGGACAGTTCTTCTGACTCCTGCCGAAAGAGAGAAATGAAAACAAGTTTAGATTTGATAAGACAGTCAATATTGTGTATATTTTCCTTCCCTTCCCTGCCACAATTTATTTGTTCCATGGCTTCAAAGCTTCCAGAAATTCTACATGACTATGTGAAATAATTGAACTGAATCCTGTTAGACTGTTAGTTCTAGGGGATATCAACAGGCATATCAAGGGTCTGTCTAAGGAGGCCATCATCATCATTGGTTCATATACTCAAAGAAAAACTTGTGTAAACATATACTTCACATGCACTGAAATAATGGAGACAATTTTGAAATCAATTACCACAATTAGGGAGTAATCCTATGGCCCCCAGACAGTGTCTGAGGGGCCGTAGGATATTTCAGATTCCCATCTCCACCCCATCTCCCTGCTGTACCCTGTGAAGAAAGAACCACAGTGAATGCCTCTTTGAGCTCGGGAATTCAATCTTGGACAGGGGAAAAGGGAGGGGGGCACGTTTCAGTAGGTGGGGGAGGGGGGACACTGAGGAGGCCAGGATGTAAGCTATCTTAGGGTCTCTCTAGCCTCCTTTCCTCCCCCTCTGAAGCACTTTCACTATATGGGCAAAAAAAGCCCATCTAGTAAAAATGCAGAGTGAGTGGATGGGGAAGCAAAGATCACCTCCACTGCTCCTCTCACCCTGTGTAGGATGCTCACAAGCCTCTGAGTTTAGGGGCTTACAAACATTGCACCCTTAATTATATTAAGCCATGTTTATTCATCTCTTGTATTCTGATTTTAAAATGTAGCTATTCAAAAAGGCATTTGGTACTGGCAGTTGAAATTGGATTTTAACAGAGAATACTAGGCATGCCTACTGAAGAACTAAGCTCCACTAAATTCAGTGGGCCTTATTCCCTAAGACACAAGTACAGATTGAAGCCTAAAGTGTTGGTTTTGGAGCTGGTATTTAACAAATTATTTTAATTATTGCAATTAAACTGTTTTATGCAACTGGGTGCCACTTAGGCAACAGAGAATGTGGCATAGGAATAAAATACCTCAGGAGTATCTTCGTGATTAGTAATTGGCTTTGTGTTCTCCGAGGTTTTAACTTTAGTATTCGTCTGCAAATTTCCGGTGCTATTTTCAGCATCTGGCTCATTAGGCTTCTGCACGCAGTTTCCCATCATATTCTGCCCACTTTCCACTTTGCTCCTTACTGGAGTCATCTCTGAAGTCTAAAGCAGATTTAAAGATGTTAACATTGTAAGAGAAAGTATTTCAAAAGAAAAACACATTTATTTGTTGAAGGTGTAGGTGATGGCTACCAAGGTCCCCCATATCTGAAGGCATGGATATGAGTAACAGGTAGCTTCAATTACCTGCTAAGGCACAGCAAGGCAGCACTGTTTGTGTTACATTTTAAAACTAAGTAGGTCCTTATACCTTTAATTTCATGCACAGTGGTGCCGTCTGGGCAGGACTTTGGGACAGACACCCAGGGTCTCACTTAGCTGAATGAGCAGGAGAGTTGTCCCACCACATTTTGAAGTTATTTATACAACCATTTAAAGAAAGGTCCCTTCACAAGACCATTAAATTTAGACTAGGGATGTTGGAGAAATCCACAACAGAATTAAATGAGTTTGGATTTATATGAATCTGACCTGCAGATTCCACAATGGACCAGCTTTTTCCTAGTCTCACAGATTCAGTGAACTGTTGTTGTTGTTTTAAAAAAAACTTTCCAGAATGTTTTGCAAATTTAGAAAAATACGTAAAATAAAAACAAATCTGGCCAACAAGATAAAACATGAAAATTCAGATTTGGGGGAGATTTGCACATTTTCTTGTGTGAATTTGCACAAATATGAACATCTGCAAATTCAGGAAATTGGAAAAAAATCTGATTCTGTCAATGAGTGGACAACAGAATGAAACACGCCTGGCAATCCAAGAACTGCAGATAGAGTTGATTTTACAAAATCCGTATGTTGCTAATCTAGAGTCTAAAATTACCTAACTGCACCATTGATTCCTCAACCCACTCTACCAGGCTTTTACAATATCATTTCTCCCTGTGAAAATGTCGAGCTACATTCTAAATAGCAGCCAACACACTCAAAATAGTTACTCTCACTCAAGTCTAATATGTCCAGTGTGACCAGGCTAGCTGAATGCTTTGTAGAATACAGAGGGTGTAATTCATAAGATCTTTAAGTTCTCTTTGCAATCATTTATAGTCATACATGAAAATTGCTATGGTTTAAATATTAGTATTTCACAAAAACAATGAAAGTATCAGAATACTGAATCTAACCTTTACACCTACATCCTTCACTGAAATGCGCTGGCCTTCTTGCTTTGATTCTTTATTAGCATCTTCTGGGTTTTCTTCATCTTTTAATCTATGTACTATTGTTTGAACTGTCTTGACCATATTCTTCAATTCATCGGGATAAGGTGTTGGATACCTCTTCAAATTACCCTCCTAAGTAAAAAGAAAAGTGTTTTTAGAAGTCACATTACAAAGCATTTAGTGCTACAAATTCTGACCATCACTGTGACTGACATCAGCTATATGATAGAAGAAACATTTCATTCTATGGATGGAGCTGCCCCTGTAATTGAAATGAATGGGGAAAACACCTATTTATTTGTGTTTTAATGTCATCGCTTTTCAGTGATGGGACTCAGGGTGATACATATGAGCTTCCTAGGCAGTCTGCTGTTCAGGCACTAACCAGACCCAGACCGGCTTAATTTCAGCAAAGTGGCTGTATAATGTGCCTTTGGGCCATGCTCTTGAACACCATCCGACCATACAAAGCACTCTTGGACAAAGGTGTTTACTCATTTTCTAAATGAAAGCTATGATTCTCAAGAGTTTCAAAACAGCTTACAAACATACAATGTGAAAGAGATGCTATGAGGTTACCAACTGCAGTAAAAGTTTATCCGCAGATCATATAAAACAAATAATGATAGATTAAAACAGTTACATACCCTGGGTGGTGCCTCTCTTTCATCTTTATCTTCATCACATTCAAAAGCCACCTGAGCACGCTGTTTCCTCTGCTCCTCCCACAGGGAAGGATTAAAACTTTCATTATCAGATATGAACATAACTACACCAAAGAAAAGGAAAAATGATTCCTGAGAAAATAAGGTAACTTGCATAAAGGATAGCATTACTTATTAACCTCTTTTCTTTTCTGTGGTGCACTGAGTTGCATAATAATAATATAATAATAATATTTATTTGTAACCCGCCTCTCCCTCCGGATCGAGGCGGGGAACAGCAACAATATAAACATAAAAATCACAACAGTTAAAATTTTAAAAAAGCAAGAGAACAATACAACATTAAAAACAATTTAAAATTCATCTGGATAGGCCTGTCGGAAGAGGACAGTCTTCATGACTCTCTTAAATTCATGAAGACTGTCAATTTGTCTAACCTCCTCCGACAGACCATTCCATAGTCTGGGAGCGATGGAAGAAAAGGTCCTCTGGGTAACACTCGCCAGCCTAGTTCTGGCTGGCTTGAGTAAGTTCTTCCCAGAGGACCTAAGTGTGCGGGGCGGATTGTACGGGAGAAGGCGATCCCGCAGGTACCCTGGACCCAAACCATGTAGGGCTTTAAAGGTAATAACCAACACTTTATACTTCGCCCAGAAACTGATTGGCAGCCAATGAAGCGATTTTAAAACTGGTGTAATGTGATCACCCCTAGGTGTACCAGTGACCAACCTGGCTGACATATTTTGAACAAGTTGAAGTTTCCGGACTAGGCACAAAGGTAGCCCTATGTACAGCGCATTGCAGAAGTCGAGCCTCAAAGTTACCAGCGCGTGCACTACCGTCTTTAGGTCTTCCAACTCTAGGAAGGGGCGCAGCTGGCGTATGAGCCGAAGCTGATAGTAGGCACTCCTGGCCGTCGCATCAATCTGAGCTGTCATCTGGAGCGACGGATCCAGGAGTACCCCCAAGCTGCGAACACAATCTTTCAGGGGGGGTGTAACCCCATCCAGAACTGGTTGACACACCTCCAGACCCAGGTTGGGGCCTTTGACAGCAAGCACCTCCGTCTTGTCTGGATTCAGCTTCAGTTTGTTTTTCCTCATCCAGCCCATTACCGCCTCCAAGCATTCATTCAGAGGAGACACACTATCCTTAGCTGACGATGTTGTCGAAGGCATAGAGAAATATATTTGGGTGTCATCAGCATATTGATAGCACCCCGCCCCATGCCTCCGGATGATCTCTCCCAGTGGTTTCATGTAAATGTTAAACAGCATTGGGGAAAGGATGGCACCTTGTGGTACACCACATAGCAGCTCCTTTTTTGAAGAGCAGCTATCCCCAAGCATCACCATCTGGAACCTGCCTGAGAGACAGGACCGGAACCACTGAAGCACAGTGCCCCCGATCCCCAATTCCCCCAGGCGCTCCAGAAGGATACCATGGTCGATGGTATCGAAAGCCGCTGAGAGGTCCAAAAGTACCAGCAGGGACACACTCCCCCTGTCGATACTAAGGCGTAGATCATCCTCAAAGGCGACCAAAGCGGTCTCAACTCCGTATCCCACCCTGAAGCCGGTTTGAAATGGGTCTAGAAAATCAGTGTCATCCAAGACTACCTGGAGTTGAAAAGCAACTGCCCTCTCGATCACCTTGCCCAAAAATGGAAGATTTGATACAGGCCTGTAGTTCTTAAGGTCCAGGGGATCCAGGGAGGGCTTTTTTAGAAGCGGCCTTACCACCACCATAGTTTCCTCTTCCCATTCAATATTTATACGGAGACACTAAACAAGACTGTGTGGAACTATGACACTCAACTGCTGCTAGTTTTAATATGAGCCAGTCTTTTTGCTTATTTAGTATATGGCCATGGCTGCTGAGTGCAAGCGACAGAGGACACTACTGTAGAATATCAGCCGCACACCCAGTTACAATATTATGTGCTTGTAAGGAGGTGCCTTAAATGGCTGTCTCACAACCCTGCAACTTTCCCAAATCCAAAGATCTTTCAGAAACATTATAAAAAGACCCTGTTTGGCTAAGTACTGGAAAGGTTAATACAGCTGAAGACCCCAGAGTTTTCACATTAGTATTACCCCTTTTATGAATTCTAATATGGCCAGTTCATGAGCTTTAATTGTATTTTTTTGCCTACAATCTCTGAGATTAGGTAACATGAATAAATCCAATCTAAATAGATACTCCCTCTTAATCATCAGGTAGCATTTTTGAAAATAGAAAAATAAGATTCCTACCATCTTCAGATCTTGGTTGCTGAGGGAACATATAATTAGTAAGCACTGTTTTCTGTGTTTCTGGGTCAGCTTCTTTTTGAAGGGGAATGAGTGGTTTAGACTGAGAATGCAGAGAGAGAGAAAGAATGCAGTTAAGAATGCATGTATATAATAAAAACAACCCAGTGAAATTCCTGTTTTTTAAAATATCAGAATATTTATATACCTGGCTGCAGAACATTAAAATTTGGTCATTTTAGAAATCTTGCTGAGCAATGCAATTGATTCTTAAGATAAACAAGCATGGCTGGGATGTATCCTATTAGCGCCTCCCACCAACTGAATATTTTCTATCTGTGGGAGGGTTGAGATCATCTGGAGCAAAGTTTGGGAGGTGGCATTGAGGGAGACGAGAGGCAGAGAAAGTCCCATTGTGTGAATTTCACCCAATATTTTTAAAGAATGTTTTCCTTTTATACAATGGCTATGAAGAATTATGTCTAAGCATGTCTGATGGAACTTACCCATCATTTTCTAAAAAGTGTAAAAGTTCAAAAAGGGAAGAAGTCTATGGAATCCATATACCTGTATGTACATACAGGTATGGCTGCAAAACAAGGAAGAACTGCATGCATGCACACCCAGAAATTAATGTATAATGCAGCAGTTCCTACTGCTAAAGAAATACGTCATGGTTCAGAATTAAGAATGAATTGTCTGTTCAACATTAGGAACTGTAAGCACACAAACTAAGTGCTGTCTATTTGTATAAATCATGCTCATATTCTCTAACTCACTCACTCATGCCCACTTCTTTGAGTCTTGTCCTAAGAATTAATATGGCAACTTGTTTCACTGTACAACTGTAACAGCAAGAAAACAATTTGCTACTAGTCTACCTTCCCATCTTGCAACATATACCCACTGCCACTCTTACTACTGGTAGTGCCTAGGGAAATGGCACAATACTTTTAATTACTTGAAGGTCTAGTCTGTGCAAACAGACAACAGCCACTATTATTCTCATACATTCTGGCCAGACATAAGCATGTCTAACTACACAGAACAAACATGCAAACTTTACTGTGGTTGAGCAATAATCATAATTGTTTTAAAAGTTTGCAGAATATTAATTACAGCCCTTTCGCCATCATTGCTGTGCATTTCAGCAAATAGGATCTTTTGATGATCTTTTGGCTCATCAAAAAAGAGCAATATGCTCAGTCCTTTTTAGTTTGTGAGAAAATATCAAATTTAACAGCCAAGATTAAATTTGAGCCCAAAATGATTTCAGAATGTCACTGCTTTCAGTCTAATTGCTACTTTTAAAATATGCTCGTTTTTGAAGAAATACAGAATTTTTAATCAAGTTAAAAAAATAATGCTTACCTGATTATCTGATAGCCACATGGCAGTCAGCTGTTGCAGCTTTGTAAAGCTATAGGGCAGATACTTTAGTCTGTGAATAAAACATGTAAAACAAGAGTGAGCATCAAGACAAATGGTTTATCTAAGAGCAGGTCAGATGTAGGACCACTACCTACTGGCAACATAGATCAATAATATAATGGTGGTATAAAGTTTGAATATCCTAAGCACTTTTAATAATTATGACACCTGAGGTCTTGTTTATTTTACAGCATAAATTATTGGGTACATTTATTTATTTTTGCGATAGATCTAGCACCATAGTTCTCCCATCCCTAGTATAGTCTCCTCTGTCAGCAGCTTTCTTAAATCTTTCCTAGCACTGCTTCCCAAAATCCTCTTGTCTGTTTGTTTAACCCAATGCCAGTAATTGAAGCTGGACTATATGCTTCACTGCTAAGCTAGATCTCTTCCCCTGGCTTCTTACTTTACAAGAGACATCTCAGTAGCTCAAAACTATCAATGTACCTCAGGAATGTTTTTTTCAGTGAGCAATCTCATGGACATATAATGATTATTTACAATTCAGTTTCAATATTGCAGGCATGAGAAGATAATAAAAGTACAATCAAGTCAAGGTAGGCCTATAAGTGTTCCAAAGAAAAACACACTCACAAGGACCAACTGTGGCTGAGATCTAACGGGTAACATGAGGTGTTCCCAATATGATTTTTATTTTTATTTGATTTTCATCTTTTAACAGTAGATTCCTATGACATATTAAGCTTCTTTTCAAACTTTCTGTTTCAAAAGAAGTTCTCCATGTAGCAGGGGAGCTGCTGATCAAATCCAAAATCCCCATTAGGCACACGAAACCTCACCTGATTCTGAAAAAAAGATTTCTTGACATCTGAGATTCCACATTCCTTTGTAACTTATGCAATCATCTAATGTGGTTCATTGCCAACCCATGAACACTGCTTCCCATAAGTGTATGTTCTATGTGGCCAACTTAGAATGCAAATTGGAAAGGGCTGAAAAACCACCTAGTGTGACATACAACAAACACACCACAAGCAACAGCCTCGTACTGTACAGCAACCCAGTAATAAACCCACACAATCCAACCAGTAGGCTTTTTCTAATCAGATAACAGGCATACAATGCCAGTGGCAAAGCAACTAGCTGTATATATTTTAAAGCAAGCATTCAACCCCCCACCCTCAATCCCCAGGCCTGTCCAAACTGAAATCACAGTGACTAAATATTTATACATATGCCCTTTCCCCCAAGGAAGCAACTACCAAATTAAGAACCATTCTAGTAGAACAAACGCTTTCACAACAACACTGTACTTTACTTAGATGTCATTATCCCACCCTCCTCCAATACAAGGAGCTCAAAATGCTGTGTGTTCCCACACCACTATTTTATCCTCGGAACAACCCTGAGAGAGGTTAGGATGGGAAATATTGACTGGCGTAAGGTTATCCAGGGAAACTTCATTATTCATGCAAAAGAATGAAAATCACAAACCTATTGTCACTTAGATTGATGACTTTTAATTTCTGCATATCACCCATTTCCTCTGGGAGGAACTCCAGCTTATTAGAATGCAAAAACAGAACAGTTACATGTTTCCAGTTTCCAACCTAAAAAATAAAAAAGCAAACTTGATTATTCAGAAGTTCCAGTTTATTAACAACAACAACTTTATTCACAGCCAATAGGCCAATTATTCAGAAGTTCAAAGTACTAATTGCATAGCATTTCTAGTCATATGTTTTATCTTTCTACAATCTTTACTTTTAAAATATGACACATAAGCACAAACACAAATTCAAAGGTGAACTTCTACTCACCAGGATTCACATTACTTTGGATATGAAATGAAGAGAACAAGAAAGGTCAGGGTGGAGATGGGAAAATGAAGGCAGTCTTTTGCCTTCATACTTGTAATATCATGGGGTTGGATGCTCTGCTCCACAAGGAGACTATGGCTCAATTCAGACGACACGATAGTCAATGGTGGGTTGACTAACCCTAACCCTAGGGGGCACTCCCCACACAACATGGTAATAAATAATCAACTGTGGTGTGGATGAGGATCAGCGCTGAGTTGACTATGGCAGCGTTCGGATGACACAATAGTCAAAACAACTGACGATTGTTTCCCCCACCCCAGTTGTTTATTGTGTCATCTGAATTGAGCCTATTTGCTTCATAAAGGTATGATATGTAATCGTCTACTTGCACATATGGGTGCAGGTAGACATCCTTGGGTGCTGAGCCACAGACACCACCAAATTAAAGTCACCAGCCATGCTTTCTAGGTCAGGGGGTTCAACGTAGAGACACAGCCGTTAAAACTCCTAGCACCAAGAGGTGAGAATTCCCTCATCTATTTGGCACTTCATAACACAAGGGAAGGAGAGACTTTCATGGGGGTCACAGGGAGATCAAAAGCTTAGATCCCTGCCCAAATGACCCCCATGAAGAGCCCACCCCCAGCGTTTGTAAAAACGATCCCATTTGAGGAAATGGGCCTTTTTTCTTTAATAAGATTCTAAGCACAGGGGGAGATTTTCATGGGCATTATGTGTGAGGGAAGGAAGGGTGGCCCCAATCTGTATCAGAGGGGTGGTGTATGTCAGAGGGGTGGTGTGTGTGTGTGTGTGTGTGTGTGTGTGTGTGAGAGAGAGAGAGAGAGAGAGAGAGAGAGAGAGAGAGAGAAAGCATACCCACGAAGTTGGGTTTTGGTACAGTTACTTCTGGGTGATCTGCACATAGCCCATTTTTGTGGATGGATTTTTAAATGCACACAGCTGCTGTTTCCTTGCCTGCTCCTGCTCCCCTCATTCCTTCTTTCCCACAGGATAGTTGATGTCTGATAGCCCTGATTGGACTCCAACTGGAGCAGACCCTGATGTTTCTTTTGCCAGATCCTGTCTTCCGCAATCTTCCTTTCCCATAGGGCTGTCGATGTCAGTTAGCCCTGTGGGGGTAGGGGGATCCAACTAGAGCAGGCCCTGATATTCTCTTTGCCTCTGCCTGTCTCCCTCAATCCTTCTTTCGCTACTTTGGGGACTGACTGCAATGTTGATTTCAGATTTTACTACTATGGTATCCATTCCAGCCGCCCAACTTGACTCACATTGTACTTAATCATTATGTTATTAATTGAATTTATAATGCTATTTAAAAACTGGAAGGGTTTCTGTGAAATGTTTTCACCCCCATTCACTGCCTGGAAGAATCTTCACTTCAGTAATTCCAAATGTAACTACTCTTTCTAAGGAAAAAAGATTTTTCTATGCACAGTGCTCACTGGTTATCTTACCATGAAATGAGCAAGGAACTCTCACCTACCTGCAATCCCCAGAGCTTTCCGTATACTTTTTTTTCTTAAATAAAACATTTTTGTTTCTAAGGAGCTGAATGAATAGATGAACACCTGAAATGTGTATGTATGAATGTAAGCAGGGAAGTCCACTTGAAGCATATTTGAAGGGGCAAGACTGATGGCTGAACCAGCATCTAACTCGCTCATATGCATGTCCATCACTTCAGTTATGAGGCTGGATTCACTGCACAACTGAGGACGTTTTGAGAATTCTGTTTCTGTTATATCTCATCCTGTGAAGTGTTCTTGTTTCAAGGTTTACTTATTTTTGAGCTAACCATATTGAATTGCCTAAGTTGCTAGGTGAATAGCCTCATGCTTTACAAGTCTACATCTTACGCATTCCTTCACCTCAATGACAATAAAGTATTGCTTCACAATTTTTTTCCTGCCAACTGAGCCTGCATAATGAGATTTCAGCAGCTGGTTTTCAGTTATTTGAAATGTATAGAAATAAAGGTGTACTAAAATCCATGTGATTTGTTTAGGTTTACAAACCTAAACATACCTGCAGACATACACACAGACACTGGGTTCAGATGATCACCAGTGTGCAGTACGGCAGGGGTGGCTTTGTACCCACAGCACGTAATAGAAGCCACCCTCGCCAGATTCAGATGATAAGCCAAACCGTGTTGCAGCATGGGAAATAATGCAAACGGTGGCCACACACACAGCACATGAGGAGGGAGAAGCCACAGTGGCTTTTCCCCCTACGCAATTGTACAAATACACCCAGAGGGAGAGAAAGAAGTAGAAATTAGATTAATTACTAAGAGCATACCTCTGGTGGCAACTGTGTTAAAAAGTTATGATCCGCAGCAAAAGTCCTTATATTAGAGAGCTGCCCAATAGATGAAGGCAAAGCTTCAACCTCATTGAAGCTACAGTCCAGTTCTTCAACTGACGTTAACCTGAACAAAGTTTAATAAATTGAACATTTTTTTTTCACAGAATCGTTTTAAAATCAACTATGTAAAATACAAATGGAATCTATCAAAGTATAATCCAAATGTAATTTAAATGCTGAACAGTGATACCTGAACAACTTTGTAGCTGCTGATGTTCACCCCTTTTAAATATGGGGTGTATTCATTATCCAAGTTACCTGCAGCACATCCAAACTCATCTAAGTGCAATGGATATGCTGGCGTATGAACCATAAAATGATGAAACTGAATATGCAGTAGCTACATGGTATTAGATAAGATGATTGTAACCTAACCAAATAAAAATAAGAAATAAAACAATAAAATATAAGCCCTTGTATGGAATATATACCTACCCTCCTATGGAATCTGGCAGATATATTAGCTGATTTTCATCAATTTTAAGAATTGCTAATTTCTTTAGACAACCTGTTATAAAACAAATATTTATTTATTTAGTAGCAGTATTGATATATTGCTTCTCATCTGAATAAATCCTGAAGCAGTCTAGAAAACACACACACACACACACAACAGCATCATATTAAAGCTTGATTCAAAGACAGCTCATGGCTGGGGAAAAGCCAAGGTAAACAGATATGTTTTCAATAAATGCCTAAAGCACGCCAGTGTTGAGGCCTGATGTACGTGAGATCATTCCATAGAGTACTAAATACCTTAGTAAAATAGTATTCATAGGAAAAAAGAATCTCTGCTTTGTAGCAGGGGACAGAGAGGCACAGGCATGAATAAGATGCAATTTATTCCTGCTACTGCCCCCAGTCCACATAAGAATAACAAAAAAAGCAGCTTTTTACACCTAGATCTGGGGGTGTCAGTGGCTCATCTCTAACCCATAGTTTGCTGCATAAACTTGTGGAGTATGGCCCTCAAAAGAGTAGACTTCACTGGTGACTGGCGCTCCAAATCTGCCTTTCCAAGGGGGGAGGAGGATCAAAGACAGCCATAGCGACATCCCAGAAAATCTTCCATATTCTCTACTTTTAAGTGAGACTAACAGGTAGCAAGCCTGAATGGCAAGATAATTTTAGTTCTAGACTAGCTGATGTCAAAAATCAAACCAATATTTATCGTAGAGCAAAAATATTGCCTTACAATTTATTCAAAGGGATCCACAAGGATACAAGTTGTCAACTGATGGTTTGGGGAAATTACTTTATTCTCATCCTCTTCCAGTGCCCATCAGGGAAAAAGTGATTTGGTATCCACAAAACTATGCTTGACACTGTGTGGGCAAACCCTTCTTTCTGTCAAAGGCTGTATTCCCTCATGGATAATCTATAGAGGGGGCATATCTGTGATGGGTGGGGTCAAAGCCAGCAGTGGGAATGGGCTGAAGTGTCATCAATATATGCAGGTTGCTTACCTGTAACTGTAGTTCTTCGAGTGGTCATCTGTGCATTCACACATATGGGCTCGCACCGGCGCCGAGCCTATCTCGGAACTCCTATAGCTAGCTTAGATATTTTTGGCGGGAACCCCTCCCCCCACCGCCCTATCGCGCATGCTCCGGGTTCCCGCTCACCTCAGTTCCTAGAGACCGCTTGGCCTCACGACTAAGGTGATATGTCACTAATGTTTAGACTAAGGAGCAAGGCGAATAACCAATTGACAGCGATGCCAAGAGGGGACGGTGGGTGGGTTGTGTGAATGCACAGATGACCACTCGAAGAACTACAGTTACAGGTAAGCAACCTGCATTTCTTCTTCGTGGTCTCTGTGCATCACACATATGGGCGATTGACAAGCCACTTACCGAAGATGGGATGCACGCTGTCATGACTATTGTAGTACTGACGATAACACTGCACGTCCGAATGTAGAATCTTGTCTAGCTCTGACGTCCAGTTTATAATGCGTCACAAACGTGGAGACCCTAGACCATGTAGCAGCCTTGCATAGGTCGGGGATGGAGATGCCACGGGCCAAGGTGGTAGAAGTCGCTTGGCCTCGTGTAGAATGCGCTGATATATGTTCTGGAACCTCCTTGCCTGCCAATTGGTAGGCTAATGCAATGGTGAGACCTATCCATTTGGAGAATCGCTGGGGCGAGACGGGCAGTCCTTTATTCTTGCCTCCATAGCAGATGAAAAGCTTGCGGGATTTTCGGTAGCTTTCGGACCGAGACTTATAGAACGCCAAAGCTCGGCGGACATCTAAAGCATGCAACTTTGCTGATAAAGGGTCCGCTGCTGCCTGAAAGAAGGATGGCAATATAATGTCTTGATTAATGTGGAAATCGAATACCACTTTGGGTAGAAATTATGGTCCTGGACGCAAAACCACTCGGTCTAAAAAACTGAGTGTGTGGTGGGTCCATAAGTAATGCGCAGAGTTCGGATGCTCGTCTGGCCGATGTGACAGCCACGAGAAAGGCTGTTTTAATGGTAAGCAATCTCAAGTTAATAGTGGCCAGAGGCTCAAACAGCTTTGAGGTAAGAGCAGTAAGGACTACCGACAGGCTCCATTGTGGAATCGGAGGGCGGTATGGCGGCAGGATGTTGCGTAGTCCTTTTGTGTTGAGTCGAAATGGCTGCCAAGTAGACCTTGATGGAAGAGGTCTTCAGGCCCCTCGCATGTAGGGAATAGAGAAACTTCAACACTGACGGTATAGAGGAAGAGATGGGATCGAAGCCCTCCACCCGTGCGAACTGCAGGAATGAGTTCCACTTCCAGGCGTAGGATGCTTGTGTAGACGGTTTCTTGGCTGCTCCTAGAATGAAACGAACCTGGGGTGGAAGAGCTAGGTCATGCCACCAGGTAGGATTCTCCACGCGGTGAGCCTGAGAGAATCTAGGTTCGGGTGTAACAGGTCGCTCGCAGACTTCCTCAACAGGTCCGGGCGAGACGGTAGGCGCCATGTGAGACCCCTCGATAAGCGTAGTAGCAGAGTGAACCAAGTTTGTCTCGGCCACCAAGGTGCTATCAAGATTACGTCCGTCTTCGCTTGAGTTTGGCAATGACCATATGCAGGAGTGGAAATGGGGGAAACATGTAAATGAGGCCCATATTCCATGGCACCACGAAGGCATCTCCTAGGGAGTTGTGGCCTACACCCGCCCTGGAGCAATACGCTGGACAAACTGCATTGCTGCTTGTCGCGAAGAGGTCCACGTTCGGTGTGCCCAACATGGCGAACAGACGTCTGATGACAGGCGGTGCCAAGCACCACTCGTGTGTTTCAAGGAAGTGTCTGCTGAGGTCATCTGCACGACCATGGTCCCTTCCCACAATGTGCACTGCCGATAGTTTGATGTTGTGCTGGATGGTCCAGAGTAGGATTGTTCTGGTGAGAGAAAGAAGTGGGGAGGAACGAGTCCCGCCCTCCTTGTTGACATACCACACCACCGCAGTGTTGTCTGAAAGTATCTGCACGTGGTGGCCGTGAAGGTGGTTCAAAAACGCTTGTAGGGCACATTGCACTGCGAGGAGCTCCAAGAAGTTGATGTGGTAAGAGCGTTCCTTGCGGGACCACAACCCCTGGATGGCGAGGTGACCGCTGCGTGTTGGTCCCGGGTCTACAAACGGCATCCCTGCTAACAAGTTCTGGGTGTCTGTCCACCACAGTAGCGAGTCCCTGATGTCCGTCTGAATAGAAAACTTTACTTTCCGTGGGTTCATGGTTGGATCGAACCGCTGCAGGAGAAAGTGTTGAAGCGGTCGCATGTGGAGGTGTGCCCATCGCACTACAAAGACGGATGCTGCCATGAAGCCCAGAAGCTGCAGGACCTGCAAGGCTGACGTGTGGTGTCGATGGCAAAGTCGGTGAGCCGAGTCTGCTAGCGTCAATGCTCTGGCCATGGGCAGGTAGGCGCAACCTACTGTTGAATCCAGGTGGACTCCGATGAACTGTAGTGTTTGTGTAGGGTGAAAAATGGACTTTTCGGAGTTGATGTGAAAGCCTAGCGAGGAGAGGAGGTTGGTGACTGTGCAGACATCGGCTATTGCTGCTTTGTACGATTGCGAGACGATTAGCCAATCGTCTAAATAAGGGTATAACTCTATGCCCTGTGAGCGAAGGTGGGCGCATACCGCGGCCATACATTTCGTGAAGACTCTTGGAGCCGACTTGAGGCCAAATGGTAAGGCTGCGAACTGGTAGACTTGCGTTCCCACTATGAACTGAAGGTATCTGCGGTGAGATGGATGTATTGTTATATGAAAGTAAGCGTCCTTTAAATCTCTCAACGTAAACCAACAGTTTTTTCGGAGCATGACCATCCGGAATTTCTTTGTTTTAATGAATTTGTTTAAGTGTCTCAAGTCCATAATGGGACGAAGTCCTCCGTCCTTATTTGGAACCGTGAAATAGCGCGAATAAAACCCTGTGTTCAGATTGACGTGAGTTTTGTGATGGCGCCCTTGCTGAGCAAGGATGCTGTCTCTTGCAGGAGTGTTAGAGATGGAGGCGTTATTCTCATGGTTCCAAGGGGAGGGAGGACTTTGAACTCTATTTTGTATCCGTGGCATATGGTCTGGAGGACCCATTTGTCGGTTATGTGTTGCCACGAGTGTCGATATCTGTGAAGAGTATTTCCAAAATGAGGTTGAGTCATCAGGTGTGGACCGGAGTCAAAAACGCCGCTTATGTGGCGGATCTGGCCTGCTGCGTTGCTTAGCAAAGCGTGAGGGTGGTTTTTTCTGTTGGAAGGCAGTAGTAGAGGTTGACGGCTGGTACCGTGCCGTACGGTCCTGGTGCGGCAGTGTTTGTGATGGTACAGGCCTGTACCACTTTCTGGGGCGAAAGGAAGGCTGTTGGTATTGCGTAAAGCCCATCTTCCTGGCTGTGACCTTGGCCTTGTGGATGGTATCCATGGCTGTATCAGTAGTGGCGTTGAATAGTCCTTGGCCATCGAACAGCAGATCCTCAATCCGGGTTCGTGTCTCTTGTGGTAGATTAGCCGAACGTAACCATGCGTGTCTGCGTAGCGCTACTGCCCCGATCATCGCTTTGGCCGCACAATCTGTTTGGTGCTTTGAGGTCTCAAGTTGTTGCTTGGACAGGCGTATAGCTTCCGCTTGAAAAACCCTGGCCAGCTCCCGTTGATCGTCGGGGAGATAGGTCATGAGGGAGGACATCTTCTCCCAGAGAAAGACCTGATAACGGGCCATCATGGCCTGGTAATTCATCACTTTGATGTTGAGGGCAGAAGACGAATAGATACGGTGACCAAATGAGTCAAGTTTGCATCCTTCCTTGTCCGTCGGGGCGGAGTGGTTCCTGGAGGACTTGCCTTGTAACGCCTCAACCACAATGGAATTGGGTTTGGGATGAACGAACAAGAAAGGATCTTCTGCCTCCTTGATTTTATAGAGGGTGTCCAAGCGCTTGGACGTAGGGCCCATTGTTGCAGCGTTAGCCCATGACTGTTGGACCGTTTTCAGTAAGGTCGGAACCATAGGCAGGGCCAGTTGCGCTGTGGGCTCGACGTACATGACATCGAAGATGCGGTCAGTGACGGCATCTTCGGGTTCGTGGTGTTCAATGCCAAGTGACTGAGCCATCCTCAGCATCTGCTCAGTAAAATTGCCGAGCTCCATAGACGGTGATGCATTGTCTTTTGATCCGACGTCATCCTCAGGTGAGGGCAGTGATGGAGGGGGCGAGGCTACCGAGGAGGTATCAGATGCATAATCCTCTACGGAACGGGTCGAAGAGCGAGATGGGGAGTGCGGAGTGTCCTGCACCGCAGGAGCAGTGACAGTGGTTGTGGCTAATCCCGCTGTAGGCTGGCTGGCGGGAGGAGCTGATGCGCAGTCGATAAGTTGCCCTGTGTACGGGTCGAACCTGTAATGGGATCGCGACGATCCAGGTTGGGACCGAGAGGAGTGACGAGAGCGATCCGAGTATCTGTCCCAGTCGATGACATGGGAGCGTGATCTTGACCGTGACCGGCGTGGTGATGCGTGGCTTGTATGGGAGCGGGACCGTGACCGGGGGTGTCGGCCCCTTGAGTAATGTGACGTTCTGGATGTTGGCGAATCCGAACGGAAAGAGCATTCAGGCGAGGTCGGTTGCTCCATCAAAGAAGTGTTCAACAGCGGACTAGTCAACCTTGACGGAGGCCCAGTCAACCTCGACGGTGGACCAGTCAACCTCTCATCCCTGGGAGATAATAGTATTGCAGGCGAGAGCTCCCCTACTGGTGACAGCGAGAGAGACAGTTGTGGCGCAGAACGTGAGGGTGATGGTAACGAGAGCAATATGTCGTCCACTGGGGGTGATCTCAATGGCACTGAAAGTGACTTTCGCAGCCCTGAAGGTGTCAGTACCAAGGTCGATACTGAGGTCGCCGGTACCGACCGTGTTGATGCCGACGGTATCGTAGGTTTCTTCGGTACCGAAGGTGGCGTCGGTATCGATGGTGTTGGCGAGGGCCTCGGGATCGCAGGTTTCGTCGGTACCGATGATGTTGTCGGTACCGGTGATGTTGTCAGTATCGGTGGCGTTGTCGAGGGCCTTGGTATCAAAGATTTTTTCGGTACCGATGGTCTTGTTGAGCCCGACGACGGTATCGAAGCGGATTGAGTCGGAGTCGATGACCCCGTCGGTATCGACAGCCTTACGGTTCCAGATGGAGTTGGGGCCGAGGATTTCTTTAGCAATTTTGCTGTTTTCTCATGCTCATCCTTTGCCTTTCTTTTCCGCTCCAAATCCTTGGAGGGTTTTAGTTTTTTTGAATGTTTTTCGGGTTTCTTCACCCCAGCCGGGGTACCCGATGTTGCTGGGTCTGAGCGGCTTGTGGCAACCTGCCCGTGCTCCCCAGAAATGGCGGCTGACGATTGACTCAAGGACTGAGGGGCATCTACAGCCGCTAGTGTGCTTTTCCAAAGCAGCCCTCTCAGGCGATCAGCGCGATTCTTCCGGGCCTGCCGCGAGAAGCTCATGCAATGATTGCACGTCTGTACTACATGAGCCTCCCCCAAGCAAAGCAGGCAGAGCAAGTGCCCGTCCATGAGAGCGAGTTTCGCTCCACAGTGGGTGCATTTTTTAAATTATGCAGTCTGCGCCATTATACAAGGCTAAACTATTATCTAAGAACAAACTTTTTTTTTTTAATATTAACACTATAACTACTTTAACTAATGTCTATCTAAGCTAACCTAACCTAACTATTGTTTTACAGAAGAGTACGAACGTGAGGTACTTTGGAAGGAGTCGTCCGCAATGTTAACCAGGCGGTGGTCAAAAAGGAACTGAGGTGAGCGGGAACCCGGAGCATGCGCGATAGGGCGGTGGGGGGAGGGGTTCCCGCCAAAAATATCTAAGCTAGCTATAGGAGTTCCGAAATAGGCTCGGCGCCGGCGTGAGCCCATATGTGTGATGCACAGAGACCACGAAGAAGGATGATACTCAGCTCTACCTCTCATTTCCATCAACACATCCCAGGGAGGCTGTGGAACTCTTCACCCAGTGTCTGGAAGCTGTTTGGGGATGGATGAGGGTAAACAAGCCAGAGAAGACTGAGCTAACCCACACAAGACTGTGGGTTGGGAAACCAACTACTCTGCCACTAGCAAGCCAGTATCTCATCTTCTTCATTATTTTGGCAAATCTATATGATACTCAATCAAACTATTATCTGTCTAGCTATATTACATTTAATCGTGCCCTTTCTCAGAGTGCCGCATGTGGTTCTTCCCATACACACTTTATCTTCACAACACACCATGATGTAAGTTAGGCTGAGAGACAGTGGCTTGGTTTGCACAAGCATGCCGGAGGAAATCAGCCACGGTGGCTTATTTCACCCTCTGCGCATGCTGGTTGTCTGCTAAGGGGATTTGCATAATTAGCCAGCACAGCTTTCCATGCCATGCAAACCCGGGCAAGTTGGCTTGTTGCCTTGTTTAAGAAGCCACCAGAACCCATGGGCTGTTTTAGGATTCTGGGTGATGTTCCCCCAGCCCACGACCAGCATGCATGACAGGGGAAATAAAAAACCATGGCTTAGTTCCCCACCGTGATTGCGCAAGTAAATGGTCCAAAGAGATTGAGTGGGTACCTTGTTCTTCTTGTTTTAGTCTGACAGCCACTACACTACATTGGTCTGGTTAATGCTTTATCACTAGTTCAACATAGTGAAAGTCTTCTGAAATTAATATATGACTATATTTAAAAGAAAACACCAGGCATGCATTTTTGCACGTGTTAGATAAGTGAATTTGTGTAAGATGAAAAAGGTGTTTTGAATTTCTGGCCTACAAAAGGCCAGAAAAAATAATATGATTTTCTGAAGTATTTATAGTTAACATTGGACAATACAAACCAATAGACTCTGGCAGTTGCTGAAGTGAATTACTAGATAACAGCAGGTCTTGTAAACTTTCACATCCTGAAACTCCTTCTTCAAGAGTTTCAATGTTGTTTTTGGAAACATCCAAGTAGGTCAAATGCTTCAAACTGCCCATAAACTGAAAGTATAGAAGTACAGGTGAAATAAAAAGCTTCTGTATTAAAATATTATTTACTCTGCAGGTAATAAAAACAGAATTTTGTATTTTCATTTATTTATTTATTTAAAGTATTTGCTATGATTTGTCAGGCCTGTAACATTCACATTCTCTATACCCAGTAACAAACTAGAGTGCACATTTTCATTATTTCCTAACAAAAACCAAATCTCAGAAAAATGTCCAGCTATGTAATTCATTCTAACATTTTACTTTAAAAAAACAAGCTAATATAAATGAACCTTCCCTTATATCAGGAGGGAGTAACTTATGGCCCTCCAAATATTTTCACCTACAATTCCCATCCAACATAGCCAACGGTATGGGATGATGGACAGTTATAGACCAAATCATCTAGAGGGTCACACACTGTCTACTCCTGCCTTATTTGAATTCAAATTAAGCAATAATTTTATAAAGAGATGGACACAACTACATCACTGTTCTTTCACAGGTTCACCCATATGGACACATTGTAGTTGAATTTCATTTTATTCATTTGCATGTTTTGGAATGTTGAGTTCATGCATATTTTATTTCTATGCATATTTTATTTCCAGATTGATAACTGGAACCAGTAGGTTTGAACATATAAGACCTACTCTGGCCCGCTTGCATTGGCTGCCTGTATGTTTCCGAGCCCGGTTCAAGGTGCTGGTTTTAACCTATAAAGCCTTACACGGCTTGGGACCACAATACCTGATGGAACGCCTTTCCCGACATGAACCTACCCGAACACTACGTTCAACATCTAAGGCCCTCCTCCGAGTGCCTCCTCCGAGGGAGGCTCGGAGGTCGGCAACAAGAGAGAGGGCCTTCTCTGTGGTGGCTCCCCAATTGTGGAACGATCTCCCCGACGAGGCCCGCCTGGCGCCAACATTGTTATCTTTTCGGCGCCAGGTCAAGACTTTCCTCTTCTCTCAGGCATTTGGCAATATCTGAGGAGCCTGGGTTTGTTTTGTTTTGCTTTGTTTTTGTAGTTTTTGAAGTGTTGATGTGGTTTTTAAATGTATAGATTGTGTGTATGTTGTATGTTTTTGCTGTTTTAATTTTTGTATATTGTTTTTAATTGTTTTTAATCCTATGTAAACCGTCCAGAGAGCTTCGGCTATGGGGCGTTATACAAATGTAATAAATAAATAAAATAAATAAATATATGAATGGTTAACATTCTTGAGTTTAAGAGGAGGCAATCATTAGCTGTTTTTTATCATATGTGATCATATTTCAAAGTAAGCAAGTGTGAAAACACATGGATACATAAAGTTACATTTGGCTAAGTGTCATTTAAGCATACCATTTAATTGCCATGGTGGATGTACTAAATATATAAAATACAACACGTTAGAAGAATTAAATATACATACCCCTGGAATAAGAGTTAATCTGTTACCATCCATCCAAAATTCTTTTAACCCACTTAATTGTTCAAGTACTTCAGGCTGTTAAAAAACAAACAAAAATAGCAAATTTATTACCAAAAATACATTGAGTTTCCCTTAACCAATTTCTTTTATTTTATATATATCAAGATCTGTATAATTTACGCTCAAAAACAATCAATAGAACAGTGATAAAATAATAAACTCTAATTAAAATAAACAGAAATAACAGGAAATGCTTAGGCAAACAAATGTGTCTTAGGTTGTCAGTGAAACCACTCCACCCTAGGGGCCTCCCTGATCCGAATGAGGAGATCATTCATTATTGATCAATGCAAGATAGGAGCAGCCTATATGAGGTGGCCTATCTGTTGCATTTAATCATTTTCCAGATTTAAAAGACAAAGTTCTATAACCTTTCAGAACAAACTTCATTACATAGACACATGAAAAACTAGCTAGATCATTAAAATAAAGCTCTCATATTTACATAATTGTACATGTGACTGCTTGATTGTAGTTTAAGTGCATATGAACATACTTTCAATATGTTTCACAAGTGCCACACTAATAGGAATCGAAAGCTATATAAAGCAGGCAGCTTTAAAAATAGATTCCTTACAGCATTAAGATAGAGGCAACAGTTGCTCTGTAAGATAGCAGTTAAGCTGATTTTTATATTTGACATTGATTAAAATAGATTTAAGGATAAGAGGTTTTACAAAAGCTGGGTTACTTAGCTAGAACTCACCACTTCTGTGAATTCATTACTTCCCAGGTCCAGTCTCTCCAGCTGAGTCAGTCTGTTCATGGTTCTGCAAAGGGAAAGGATTAATAAGGAATTAGGTTTAAGAAAAATACCAGTTACATCCAATCTTCTTGTGTTTATACTAATGCATCTTTTAATCAGGCAGTTCTGTAAAATAGACAAGTTTGATGGGTCAGATTTTCATACGTTTGGACAACATGACAGTCAATGGTGAGGTAATAACCAACTTAACAACGTTTATCTAGGGGGCACTCACCACACAACATGATAATGTATCCTGCCAGCTTCACTAAAGCATCAATCACCACTTTGACCGCTCTTCCCTTGCAACTCTGTGGCTGATTAAATAACCAATGGTGACCGAGAAAATAACCAACAGTGCCCCTCCACATAACACCATAACTAACAGTGCTTCAAATAGTGTTGATTATTTTGGCCAAAGAACCAACCATTGGTTAAAAAACTCCCTCCACAATGGGTTAAATAACCAACCACTGACTATTTAAACCACCGTTAGTTATCATGTTGTCTGAACCCAGTCAATGTTAAACAATCATACAACAATTGTCTTATAGCTAGAAGCAAACCGAAAACTGGAGTTCAGAGTTATCCAGCATGCTCTTCTCTCAACTTATTCCAAAAGTTATTCCAAAAGTTATTCCCTACCTTAAAATTCATTCTATCCTATTGTGATATTAATTATGCATTTTTATGCAGTAGTATTTCCATTTGTCTCAAAGCTGGTGTGTATTAATACAGAAACCACTGTTCACCTGTCTTCACTGTAAAGGAGAAACAACAACATACTTATATCTCTTCCCTCTCATTTAACCATTTTCCAGTCTATTAAAAAAATCATCTTATCCTGTGACTACAAGTATTGAATGAGGACTGTGTCAAATGCTTCCTGAACATCCAAATATAATAAGCTCACAGGATAGATCACATCCTTGTGGTTTAACGAATTAAGCTTACTGTTTCTAGAAAATGATAGCAAAACTACTTCAGCCAACCCTTCTGTTATGTTGCTATCACCTACCCACTCCAAAAACATATGTCAGAGAGTCTGCACTCCTACACAGGCTACTGTAGTTCCTCTCAACTGATTCAACTTCACTGCTAAATGTGGAGTTCTTTGTATAGACACCTTGAGCACAAGCAGCTGAACCAACTGTAAATGCTGGGTCATCAGGAAACTAAATACCATAATAAGGTATCAAAACATATCCTAGTTCCTTAATGAGTCACAGGTGTGCACCCACTTACCGTATTTCATCGATTCTAAGACACACTTTTCCCCCCATGTTTACATCTGTAAAAATGGGGATGAGTCTTAGAATGATGGCGACTTAGAATCGCCGGATTTCTCCCGCGTTTTGCAGAAGGCACTAGGGTTCTGCGTGCCCACCCCGCAACTCACCCTAGCAGGTCCCAAGGGACCCCCACAAGGCCAGTCAGAAGTCCCCCCTCCCCACTTACCTTGATCGCTGCTGCCTCGGCCTGAGAAGTCTTCAGTACTGGGAAATAGGCCGCGATCTTGGGAGATCTTGCAAGATCTCGGCCTACTTCCCAGTACTGAAGCCTTCCCAGGCTGAGGCAGCAGCGATCAAGGTAAGGGGGGAGGGGGGAGGTTTAGGGCCCAGCAAGTCCCCCCTCCCCCTTTACCTTGATGGTTGCTGCCTTGGCCTGAGAAGTCTTCAGTACTGGGAAGTAGGCCGCGATCTTGGGAGATATCGCGAGATCTCAGCTTACTTCCCAGTACTGAAGCCTTCCCAGGCCGAGGCAGCAGCGATCAAGGTAAGGGGGGAGGGGGTACTTGCGGGGCCCTAACCCTTCCCCCTCCCCACTCCCCTCCATTGCCGTCGCCCATCCTCGCTGCCGCCACTGCTCCACACCGCTGGCAATGCTCGCCTCGGCCTGGCAAGGCGTCGTTACTGGGATCTAGGTCGTGGCCTAGTTCCCAGTAACGACACCTTGCCAGGCTAAGGCGAGCGCTGACAGCGGCGCGGAGCAGCAGCGGTGGCAGCAAGGAGGGGCGACGGTGATGGAGGTGAGTGGGAAGGGCAGAAGGGGTGCTGAAATTAAAGTGAGTCTTAGAATCGACGCAACACTTTTTCCCTGTTGGTGCCCTGAAATTAAGGTGCGTCTTACAATCGATGGCATCTTAGATTCTATTGTACAATAGGAATGTTTTATTTAAAAGGACCATTTCATACACAGATGTGGTGTCTTTAAATGTTGACAACTGAATGGTACAAAACTTCATGGATTTATATATAATTCTGTTTTCTATCTTAGCAGTTAACAAAATAAATGGGCAATATTCAATAACTTTTTATTTGGTTTATATTCACTATAACATGTCAACTGGAGAACTCAGCCTGTTCTATGTTGGCTGAAAGTAAGTTCAAAAGATAGTGGCTTGGATCAATACTTGCCCTTCCATTCACAGAAAGATCTTCAATGGCGAAAGAGGCAGGCAGCCATTTTTGCTGCTTCCCTGTTCCCTCCTTCCCTTTGAAAAGCCTCTCCACACCCCTTCCCATGCTGATCCAGAGGGTTCCCCAACACTCCAGAGCTGATTTCTGAGAGGTACAGGAGCATCATGGGATCTTTGGATGCAAGCCAGTATGTTGAGCAAAGAACAGAGACATTCTTTGCACTCATTATCCATTTCATTAGGAGAACTAAAGCACTTTACATTGCAGCATTAAATAAGTGCAAACCTAATTAAGCAGGAGTGCTACATTCCCCATATTTAAAATTTAACACAAATGTCAACTATTAAACATAGGAATCCATTTTCTTCATCTAATATCACTACACTTATCACACAAAGCATTTATTTCATGTGGGTATAACAGATACACACACACACATTTCTAGCCATTTCTTTTAGAGACATTAAATTATTTATTTAAGTGTGCTCGTATTAAACTTGACATTTTTATTTTTAAAAGTTAACTTTATTTTTCCCCACTTCCAGGTTAAAGCTAAACAAGACTATTTAAACAAGAGAGTGTCGAGAGGATAAGAGTTCAACAAAGCAATGCTGTACAGCCAGCTCCTTGTTCCAGTGTCAGCTGAAAGGTTCATATTTCATCTGTTGGTTCATTTGTGTGGTACCAGAATCTCCCTTCAATAGCTCATTCCAAAGAACTCTTCCTTTTGCGTTGTATATTCTATGACAAAGCTCTTCATATATTAGTAACTAAGTATGGACATGAATTTTTTTGGGGGGGGGACCACCCTTACTTTTTAGTCTTTGTTGCCAACCCAAAAGGAAGAGAAAGCCCATCAAATGAGGAGGAAAAGCAGGCAGGCAGGCAGGCAGAGGGGATTGTTGAGAAGGGGTGATGGAAAATGAGCGCATAACCCTCTCTCCCCGTCAATGCCTGACATGTTGGAAGAGTGAGGAGGATTACCAGCAGGCCATCTTGGCCTGCCACTGCCTAAGATGCCCATTGGCAAGTGCCAACAAAAATAGTTTCTGACAAGGGATCCAGGGAATTGTCAATTTCCTGAGATTGTCTGGTTAAGTATAACAATCTACAATGTCTTCCTTAACAGGAAGCCTGTGACAAAAAAACAAAAACATCAAAACCTAAGATGCACCATTATTATTAAAACAAATTTGAGGCATAGGTTTATACGTCATCTTGATTATTGGAAAAAAAGAATCTGGATTAGTATGATTATTTTTAGAAGCAGACTATTTCACAGCTGTATTTCTTTCAATGTGTCTATAAACATGACAGTTTTATGTGATCATCTAAGCACAACATGAATTTTTATAACCAGAATCTAACTGATTGATGGCTGTATCACATGTTCCATTTTCCTACATAGAAATCCTGAGGCAATTTAGCACAGCAGTTGCCTCATTAGCAGTAGAAAAACGATTCACACTGCACTTCAAATATTACAGTTGTACACGCATTTTATTTATCTCCATTTAAAAATTGTAACATATGAATTAACCCATAGAACATACAAAGAAGCATTGTTTATATGCGATATTGTTTAGAATGTGATATTAAAGATAATTTAGTTGCGTCTTTTTTAGCCTGGTGGCTAGAGAAACAAGACAAGAAAGTTGTAAAAATAAAAGAATAATGCCAATAAGCTATACACTCATTAACAAGTAATGATAACTGAAAAGGGGGATAATCTGGAATACTTGAAACATGAATAATACACCTAACAAAGGACAATAGTTTCTATTCAAACAAGACTATTTGGAGTTGATTGTGAAATTCTGATTTATCATGATCTCAATACTTCTCCAAACAAATTATTCACACCAAAATAAACTCAAATATCAGTATATACTTACTTTGGCAACATTTTTAACTGGTTTTCCCTAAGCTCCAAAATCTGGAGTTTAGTTAATCTGTAAAATAAACACAAAAGATTACCATAAAAATGTCAAAGTATGCATACCTAAAACAAAATAAATTTGCTTAGGCAGCAATTACAATGATTAAAATATCAGAAGGATTTAATTTTGAAACACAGGCTGTGTAAAGAAACAGCCAGTCCATTGTGACCATCTCCAACTATTAAAGAGGATTTTCAAATACTGTCCTTCAAAATACACTCCTATATTTTCTCTAATATTTAAACTTTTAGTTGTTTTAGGAGACTAAGTTCTAAGATCTAATGTGGACAGAGTCAGAAATCATATAAACGAAAGCAATATCAAAGGTCATACAATACAGCTACTTGCTATGGAAATACTTTTTTGATTTAACTATCCCCAACAGAATTGTCTCACAAAAGCTTCTTAAGGAGATTCCAGGACTTTCCAAAGCAACTTTCTGTTCTGTTTAATTATACCTTTTCCCATGTCTCCCAACAAGCAAAATAAATCTCAACCACTACTTCTTATCCGCTGCTAAAACTTGTGAACATTTTTCTTTTCTCTAAGAATAAATTCTACAGTTGATCTTAACCTCTTCTAACCTTTACGTTAAACATGCCTTCTCTTATTATTCTCTAGCATCTTTGTTTTTCTGCTGTCAGTTTTCTAAAACTTATGTTTCTCCTTCTGTAAATGTGATTACCTAGACTCAGCTCCATGAGGCATAAATCAGTGCTAAGGCTTGGCACTTTGTATCTTTCATATAATACCTATAAAGCAAATCTATATATTTGTCTTTTTTGCAAAAACATTCAGGTTGCAATTCACTATGACTCTACATTCTAGCTATTTTTATAGGTGCCATTTTGTTTTTAGTTTACAATATGCAACAACACTGATTGCATACTAGTATTTCATATTATTATTATTATTATTATTATTATTATTATTATTATTATTATTATCCCACCTTTCCCCCCAATACTGGGACTCAAGGCAGCTTACAAATTAAAACACATATAGTTAAAAACAGATAGAGATATACAAAAATAAAAAAATATAATTACACATAGTACAATTTGAAAATAGGGGAAATAGGGAAAAGGGCAGACTTTTCTCCAGCCCTAGGCATCCACACCATGTATTGAGTGAGAGGAAGTAGGAAAAACTTTTTGAAAGGTAGTGTGATGTAGTGACTGGGCAACTTCTTGAATCTTTTTAAACGTAAGGAAACTTGGAGGCTGCAAGTCCCAAGTTCGGTCCGAGCAACAGGAACTGGTGGCTAAGAGGAAAGAAGAGGGATCAAACCCCTATAATTCTCTTCCCATTTTGCAGTATCTGTAGGATGCACAGCAAATATGAAGGTAATGGCAAAGATCCTTGTTGTTTTCTCCCTCTTCTTTTTTTAAAAAAGCATCTTGACAAATCACTCCCTCCCTGCACTTTTTCCCAAGCACACACTAATTGGTCATGCAAAATAGGTATGATAGTAGAGTCACAAGAGGGTTAAACAAATAATTGTCCATGAATTTACCTCTGACAACAATTTTCATAGGGTAAAAAAATGTTAGCCATTTTTCCTTTCCACTAAAGCTTATTCCATCTTTAAATGGGACTTAAAATCAATTTTTTTTCAATGCATTATATCCTTTTTAAAGGTGGTACTACAGAATTTTTTTGGCAAAGTATTTGGAGCACAGAACTGGCTTTCCATCCTCTCTCATAACCCTCACAGTGCCTTCTGCTGATCAGCATGCAGCACCAGGTTCTGCATAGTTTAAGAAACAAAAAAGGAACTTGTTAATTTTAGAATTCATTTGCAAACTTACCTGCCAAAATTGGCTGGTAAGAACTCAAGAAAAGCATCATTCAGGTATAGTTGTGTTAGGCTTAACAACTGTGAAAATCCATCTGGAAGCCTAAACAAATTTAAAACACATAAACATTAGCAAATACAAGATTATATGCTCCATTTGAATACACAGCTGATGTTAACTAAAGAAAGTACTCACACTCCAACACATGCTACAAGACTTTAAAACTCATAACAACGGAAGAACTTACTTTGAAATAGGGTTTACACTGGCCTCGACAACCGCCAAAACTTTACAGTTTTTGATATTTTCTGGAAACTCCTGTATGCCTGTAAAAGCAGAGCACACAAGAGTGCATCAGAAATAAACTAAAGCAATGGATAATATAACTGCGTGCCTTCAGTTTCACACCCAGTTCTTTTTCAAGCTTCTGCTTAAGCTAAGGATCAATATATTAAAACTCCTACTGTGAAAACTGCGGCAAAAGGTGTTTGCACAGATCACATGTGTTTCTGACCCGAGTGTCTTTAGCAGCTTTAGTCAGGGATGCCTGCATGCATTCACATCTTGGAACTATAGAACATCTGCAGAATTCAGCTTGCCAAGAATATTTGCTTTTATTAAAAAGAAGATCACACTTCTTACCATTACAATTGTGAATTTTGCTTGAATGTGTGTAGCAATACCTGGTGAAATCTCAGAAACCAGTGGTCAGAAGGCAAATTTTCAAATGCTTTTTGTAGCTACTTACCTATCAACATAACTAGCAGTATCAAAATTATACAAAAAATGCTATACATTCAGGATAATTTAAGCAAGAGAAATCATATACATTTTCTTGATTTGCATAATTTATGCAGGTTGCAGATGTCATCTTTTTGCCATAGAATAAGTATTACCTTGGTTGGCATAGAATTGAAATTTTTCTTTAACTGCAGAGTGCTCATTAACCTGCTTTAGAATATAAAGTATTATGCTAAGATCAGAGATACTAAGGCTGACTTCAGTGATATATGGTTCATGCTTTGAGACAACAGTTGCATTAATATACACTGAATTCAACTGACTAGTAAAAAAGCATGCAAAAAGAGCCTATGGTGTCAGACATCATCTCTGAAACAACATTAGTCTGGGTATGTACTTTTGGAGCCAATTATAGTAAGTACAGAAACCAGTCTTTCTCATAACATATACAAATAAAATATTTCAAAAGTTAAATCAAATGTAATGTACCCTTTATTCAAGGGGAAATCACTTGGAAAGGAGATATACTTTCCAAGTAAATCTAATGAGAATTGACTGAAGAGCAATAACCGTACAAATCTGAACACCATCTTGCTGTACACGTCTGAGTTAACATGTTTATAGCTTGACAGAAACTATTATTCTTCCTTGACACCACAAAACACATTAATCAAAACAAAGTACATAATTGCCAAGTATGCATTGAAATTCTGGAAATGTATTAAGAAATGCTGTTTGTTAACTGCCAAGCCAATAGAGACCCATTCAACACTGGTAGTTGTCGTAATATATTACTTAGCATGTAGCTTCATTTTTTACATTTTACAATTCACGTATACAGCTATTTTGCCTTATGTTTAACATCCCCACTCTGACCCATAGTTGTTCCAAACTTCTTCTCAGCATATTGTTTGTTGTTTCTTCCAAATATGTGTGATATGGTGCAACAGGAAACAGCACCATTCTCATTCCTGATGTGGGGTCAAATGTCTGTGACATTGCAAGATATCCAATATTTACTCTACACAAATTGGGGGCCCGCAAGTGAAAAGTAAAGAAGTAGCCTAGAAACTTCCCCTCCCTTTGGTGTTAAATAATTTAAAGGTACAAATAACCTTGACATAACAGAATTGTACTGAAGCTGCGCAGAAGTGGGATGGGCAGTAAATCTTTTCCCACCCTGCTCTTTCCCGAATGGAAATCAGTTCACCATTGGAGGGCAACAGCTTTGGTTTTGGGTGTTGTTGTTTTGAAAAGAAACCAATCTGTAACCTTATCCTGAAACCCTAATTCCATTTTTCCCCAGAATTCTATAAGCTATCAGGAGCTTGAACTGACCAGTTCTCCCTATCTCCATTTTTCTTCAGTTGTTTTCGTTTGGCTTGCACACACACACAGTCTCCAACCAGAGAAGAAGGGGGTGGGTGGGAAGAGGAACGACAGAAAAATATTATAAAATGAGACCAGAAGGCCAAGCAACACAAAAGATAAGTGTCACATTACTATGCAGAGTTCAGATGTTGAGGTCCATTCAAATGTGTAAATATCCAACCAGAGTAGGTGTGACCTACTCCCAACTTGCACTGAATTAGTAGGGTATAAACAAATACTTAAAAGAGGGACAATTACTTGCTATAGCAAGCTAGCCACTCCCAGTCTCTATTGAGCCCAAGTTGGATAGTGTCAGATCAACAAATAAATTCCAGCCAAGAAATTTCAAAATTTTGTAAGTATCTAATCTTTCATCTTACAGAATGTCCACAGAGAATGAAATGTTCCCCGACATGAAAATGTTATTACATATAATTGAATATAACTGAGAGAGAGAAAGAAAAAGAAATGAAACCCTGAGCCCGTTATTAGGCAAAAAGTTAAGAGGAAAGAAAGAGCAGGCTAGAAGGTTACCAGAGAATGTAAATATATGCATGTACAACACTGCTTCAGACTTTTTTCTCATGGAAAAGTGGGTAAAGTGGTAAAATGGTAAAAATACATGGAAATCTTTAAAAAATGTATTAAAACAGTGGCATTTACCCCAAAGTGTGTGTCTATTTCTTTAATCAATACCAAAGGCCTACTGTATTATACTGTGCAAAGTTACATCTACAAGACAGTACTGAATACTGATGGTTAGCCTCCACTCTTTCTCTTGCACTGCGGGACTCACCATGAGCACAACTAACCATGAGCACAAAAGGAAGCTATCGCTTCCTAAAATAGGCTGACTATCTGAAAAGGAGGACAGGGCTCATATAACTTTAACAGTTGTAGAGAAAAGGGAATTTCAGCAGGTGTCATTTGTATGCAATTAGTTCCTGGTGAAATTCCCTCTTCATCACCACAGTTAAAGGTGCATGCACTATACTAGAGTGACCATATACAAGAGAAGGCAGGGCTCTGCAACTTTAACTGTTGTTATGAAGAGGGAATATCACCAGGAACTAATTGCATACAAATGACACTGATTGAAATTCCCTTTTCTCTACAACTGTTAAAGTTATATGAGCCCTGTCCTCCTTTTCATATGGTCAGCCTACCTAAAAGAAAGTGAGTCAAAATGTTTGTTTCCGGAACAGGTCAAGTCAGTGGAGTTCCCTTCTGCAAGCTCGTGTCCTATTATTTTCTGAACTGTTAGCTTCCTGTTTTGCGCTAGCAGTGGGTCCTGCTAGCATGCAAGTAGTGTTGCATAGTGCACAATGTTTACAATGAAATGGTGTTACTGATGTAATGAAGGAGAAATGGGAATAAGAGACAGTTGAACAGCTGTAAGAAATCTGCAATTTACGTCTACAAGCTGCCTCCAATCTCTCTCCACTCATTTGCCTAGTTAAGCAATCTTCATGAATATCCAAAGATCGCAGCAAGCCACAACAACAAGGCTGATGGTCTCTCTCATCAAGGATTCTATGGAGAGGTGATGGGATGTAGAACTATGATCTTCTAGAAAGCTCTAGAAGTTTCCTATAGATTTAGTAGATCACACATGGCAAAAACTTTACTACACACTTAAATAATCAAGACAACAACTGTCAGCAATTCCTACGAAATTCCCTAGGCATTCTGAAGACCCTAATAATACAAAGGAGGAAATATATTGCGTAAAATTGCATACATTACATGCCAGATTACATATTAAAGAATTTCAAGCATTTTTTTTAAAACTACATTAAATCAGGACAAAACTCAGCTGGCAGCGTTTTAGTGCAAGCAGGAACACACCACACTAAATCTGATCTGAATTATTTCGGCAGAAAGCCTGTATGGGAAGGATGTTTGCCAGATAGCACAAGTCTTCAGACAACTATCTAACTGAAACAGCTAATATCAAAATATAAAAATGGAAAAGCCAGATACATCTTTTTGTAAGTTCACAACAGGTTTTGGAAACCTGCATATATCGAACACTTTAAATTTGGTTGTGTATATTCATTTGTGGAATAATGGAAATAGCAGTGATAATGAGACAACAGATCAAAATCATTAGTTGCACTCCTGAATGCAGCTGCATTGCCTAAATCAGCCTTCCCTGACTTCGTGTCCTCCACATTTTGGGGGTTTCCACTCCCACCATATTTTGGGGGTTTCTACTCCCACCAGCCCCAATCAGCATGACCAAGGATCAGAGATTCTGGAAGTTGTAGTCCAAAACATCTGGAAGGCAGCAGGTTGGGGAAAGCTGGCCTAAATCCAACAGAATTCAATATGAAGTTAATGTGAACAACTTATGCTGCAATCACAAAAAATGTTCACATGTTCATTTCACGCATTTTAATTATTGTACCTCTTATTTTTACACCCACGCACCATCTTATCCCCAGAATATCCAACTCCTGCCATCACCAACAAAATAGATTCCCTCTTCATCTTGCAGCCTCCAGAGCAATTATGGGTGTTGGGGAAGGCAGGGGAGGGGGGGAGGAGAAAAGGAAGTGAAGTCCAGTTATGCAAGTGGAAATCCTTCACACGACATTAGATGGAACATAGTCTTCCCTAGTAGCTGGGGGGGGGGGGGGCAAGAAAGAAAGATCATCTGCATTAGGGGGGGGAAACAGGAAAGGAAGACCCCAGCCAGGTATCCTATCTTCTCCTTTTCTCCTGCAAAGGATGTGTGCGCCAAAGTAGAATGTGCTCTCTCCTAATCAGAACTGGGCATGGCAGGGGGAGTGAAAAGTTGGTGTTGAAACAGAACTTTATGCACGCTCCAAACTTTACAGTCTATAGAGAACTGGGGGTGGGAGGAGAGAGAGAGCTTGTTCCAATCTTCAATATTCCTATGAGGTCTTTTATTGTGTCGGATAAGAATTTACAGGCTTAAGATATCAATATCTTTTTTATGAATAAAATCTACTTCTTATTTCTCAGAACTGATTTGGTGGCAATTTGCTTTCCCCTTGTTTCATAATAGCTTTCAATGCTTCTGCCTTAAGCAATATCATGACAAAACCATATTTTCCATAGATCAATATCCCCAGCATACCTTCTGGCTTAAGGCCACTTTTATTAAACTGCGGCTACCTAAAAATGTCATAAAGGCTCAGGCCAAGTCTCCACCTTACACAGCATTCACATGCAAGGAAGTATAGGAATATGCAGCCACAATTCCTAACAATGGGCAGTTATTGTGTCTTTGAAAATTGAGTTGGGAGGTGACAGATAGTAGTCTTTCTGCCCTTCTAATTAACTTTCTCATGCCAGGCATGAATAGAAGTGGGGATAAAGTGAGAGGAACAATAGCAAGTCTGTGTCATGAACAGTTTTTCCTGAAATGCCTTCAAGCTATACACATAAACATCTTGCAAACCACATGTGCCTCCTAAACCATTTTGGCCACCCCTGTTCTAAATGGCAAGATTATTATTATTTAAGACAGTTTACAGGATAAGAGATTACCCTGAGGTTCTCAATTGCACAGTTAACAGAACCGTCTATCTTCCAAAAAGATTAAATTTAATTTCAGAAATACTGGGCATGTAGCTAGATTCCAATAGAAGGATTGCCTTCCCTCAGAAAACACCTAAGGGAATAGAGCTTAAGAGACTGCTTCCCCACTCACGTTTGTATCAAAATTTGACATCTGACTTTGACAATGAAGAAGGCAAAACCTCGGAAATTGATAGCTTAGCAAGCAGGGAAAGGAACACCTTGCAGTCACAGTGGCTGATGCTGGGTGCCATGAAGGGATTGCCAATTGTTCACATTTGTTTTCTACTACAGGAAAAATAAGTGAACTGTCACCTTATCAGCTGGACAAAATGAAGACGGCTGTAGGGATTCAAACCAAGCTGCAGCTGCTCCAGTAGCTCCTTCCTATTGACTGGTAACCAAAACGGAAACCAAGCTCCAAATATTTGTCAAGTTTTACTTACTAGATTGAACTTTAGGAACCACATGTGATGGAATACATGTGCTCTAATCTAATAACCGTTTGCCACAGACTTAGCCTGTTCTAAGCAGATCACTGTCTTCCATACACCTTGGGGTCATTCAGATGTAATGCAAACCCATGGTTCAGTGCTACAGGAATGATCCTCAAGCTCTCTCCATGTACCACAATTGTGGATTTCCAGTCCTGATTTCTCAGCAAATCAGAGTTTTACCCAGTGCATCTCTGAACAAAGTATGTGTACTTGCCTGAAATCCATATTTTCACTATTCAGCCCTGCTCTTCAGGGCTACTATCTGAATTACCACCTTCTGTTTTCACATTGCTACAGAAGCAGAAAACATTGAAACTCGCAAAGCTGCTCTAGGTAAGAAAGAACTTCCACTAGTTTACCACCTCAAATGCAGCAATTGTCACTGATGATGCCCACTAAATAATATTGTGTGGAAATATTCAGATATGCATCATACCAACACTGGGATGTCAGAATTTGGGGAAAAAAGAAAATAACTTGTCAGACTATCCCAAGCTATGACTCACCTTGGGTGGCAAAAAAACCCAATCATACTCAAAACTGTATACTCCAAGTGTGGGCTTTCGTCTTTGCCTATAATGCAGTTTAATTATGTATCTTCCATAAAAAATTGAAAAAGTACACAGTAATCCAGTATGTTCAGCCTCAAATCATTAATGTTTTTGTACAAGCATAGAAGGTACAAAACAATGAATTAGCAAACAATCAAGGAGTCTCAGAACTTCCACAGTAACCTCACACACACACACCCCACACAAAAACCTTTAGACTGTATGAAAAGGACTAAATTCTATAATTGGAATGCATTATATAAATTGGACAGATGTTCACAGGAATGTGTGTGGGAACCACAGGCATTGACCAGGGATTGAAAGAAAAGGCTTAAAGTTATAAAACATTTGAAGCAATAGATTTGGACTGAAGAACAGATTAGAGTCCCCAGTGTAAGACAGGAACCTCTGCTGAATAAAATTTCATTCTTGCTGAATTCTCTCATACTGGAAATGGAAAATCCTCCTAGACAATATCTATACGTTTAAGCATTTAAGCAGAAACTGCCCCCACATTTTCAAGTTTTTTCTATGTATATACCATTGGTAAAAACCTGTGTCCTTGCCTGTGTCCCACTGTGGTCCTTTTGATCTGCCAAGAATGTGGCCTTGATTATTTTATACATGCTCAAGATTGGGAGACCAAGACAGTTTTCAGCAGCTGCCTCAAAGCTATGAAATCCCTTCTGCTTCAGACTTGCCAAAACCCAAGTCTAAGTGTGAATATTTGAAAACACTACAAAATGTGTTGGCTTTTGGTGCCTATTCATGAATCTTGTACAGCTCTGAGATTTTCTAATATATATGAATCTGTTATTATTAATTTTAAATGTTTCTATGCCACCATTCAGTTTTAAAAAAACCTCTCAGTGTAGCTCACAATATTTGTCCTGAATTATAAAAAAAAAAGAAAAAAAGAAACCAAAACAATGCAATAAACACCAGCAGCAACTAATCTGATACAGCATATTAAAAACAATAAATGGCAACAGATTAAAACCAACTAGATAACATACTGGAAGACCTGGGTATACAGTTTTAGGAAACAAAAAAGTGATGGAAATCAATGTTTTACAAGCTAGAAGGTCACTTTTAGTGCTCTTCAGAGTTCAAATAAATAGCTAAAGGCATGATGAGAAAAGGTTACATAGGAGCTGTATACATTAAACAAAACAAAAAAGTCAACTTTGATCACGTTTATTTTGCCCTGTACCGACAGGAAGCAAAAAGGTGGCATTTGTTTTAACTACAATCTATTAAAATTGTGCCTCTGTTTATCATGACATTTTGAAATCAAATTGGAAATACAGGCAATAAAAAATAAACCACAAAACAATTCAAAAAGATCAGTAGTTAACAGAAAAGGGGGAAATCAAAGCAATCTCAATTCTCCAAGTGTCAAGCCTGATGGAGCGAAAACATCACTATCCATACACAAGCGGATTTGGGAATCTGAGTTTTGCAGAATACAAAACATATTTAGATTTTAAAAACCCTCAAGGAAAAAAACCCCAAAACACAGTCCAATGAAGACTAAGCATTCTTAGTAGGTATAGACTGCTGGCTGACTGCCAGGTGAAAGAAATAGAAAACTAGGAAGGAAGAAATGGAATAAAGTGGTTGGAATACAGAGCAGGCAGCAGTCCACAATAGAACACTTTGTTGCAGGTCCCACTTACAATAATGTATTTTTAAATGAAACTCACTGATTACATGATCAAACCAAGTTTGCAAACCTGGTTTGTAGGAAGCACTCAAATAACAGTTCCTGATTTGGACATCATGGCAAAATATACTTTGGCAAACCAGGAAATCCTGTATAAAGCCAAGTGAACAAGGGGAGGAAGGAATAAGCAGGCACATGGTGCATTCCCAATCCAACAAGTCATGGTTTGTTGGATTGGAAATGTAATGTCTGAACTCGGCCATAGTTTGGGAATCACAGAGATAATAAAGAAATACGCCTCTTTCTGTGTGACAACCCTTTAGGTATTCAGGAATGCTATCATATCGAATGCGTTGGTACTGATGTCAGACTCAATATTGATCCTGAGTAGACAGAGCTATCAGGTCGGAAACCATGCTCTTCTGGATCATGATGGAGCCCTAGGATTACCTTTTGTTTGCTCCCAATAAACCTTCTGAAGAACCTTTGAAAGGAGAAACATAGGTGGGAAGGCATACTTTTGGGCCAGGCCACTGAGAGGGCCTCTATCTGATCTTCTTCTGTATGGTACCTAGACATGTTTAATTGTTTTACTCTTATGTAAACCGCCCAGAGAGCTACGGCTATGGGGCAGTATAGAAATGTAATGATGGTGATGATGATAAATAATAATAATAATAAATGATGATGATGATGAACCTGCAAACCTTGCATTAGGTCAGAGAGGCAAAAATTTCCATACCTGGAGTCCCAGGCTGAGGGACTATGGTACAGAACACCTAAGGATGGAAACTCCATTTTCCTTCAGTGACTTCCTGTTGATTCTACCAGTCTGTTTTCATATTGAACTGCCCTGAAAGTGTTCTGCTAAAAGAGATGATATATTGTTCTCCGCCCACTGTAGAAGGAGCTCTATCTCTCCCCTGCCCCCAAATTGCTCCTGTTCTGGGCTGTCGAGAGTCAAGAGAAGACTGTGGAGATGCAGAGGGGGGATGTCTTTCTTTATGGCTTCTCCATTATCAGAAGCCATAAGAACTTCTTCATGATTTGAGAATTAAGCAGCCAGGCAAACCTGTCCTGCTTTGCAGAACCTCAAACCCATCTTGGAACTCTGAAGGGTGCTTTGAAGCAGCAGAACACTCACCACCCATACAGGCATTCTTTGATCCTGAGGGGCCAGACATCTGGGAGATACTCCCCTGCTTGTGCTTTCTCCAACCCTCTGACAGCTTTTCTGGGGTATCAATAGACAGCACAGAACTGTCTCCTTGTCTAACGGACTGCATGACCCAGACTGATACCAGGAGGCTCCCCAGACAATAGGCAGAATAGAGAAAAGAAGGTTGTACAATGTATAAAAGTAGATTTCAGGTGGCGCTCCGCTGACACCCTGCTTTCTGGAGCTAGGTAGGATCAGAACTGGGAGGCGCTCTCCCATACAGAGAAGGTGACTTCAACTGTATGTAATTTTGGCCCTGCCTTCTGGAGCGAGTTGGGAGGACTAATCAGACTAGGATACCCTCCTCCACTGTAGGAAAAGACCAGGAAAACCAAGGGGAGGGAAAAATGCAACATAGCTCAGTAAGACCTAGGAGATCTCAAAGGAGATCTGCTGTGACAGATGAAAAAGAACTGAGTGGAAAGGTGCAACGGAAGGAGGGCAGTCTCCGAACAATGCTGTGCACGGGTACAGAATCCATATGTGTTAGCACAAAGAAGAAACTATGTTCATGGGTTGGGGGAACTTGTTACCATGTCATGATATTAGAAATGGCCCCCTCTAAACAATGAAAGCCCAAGCAATTACAAGTAATATTTAGGGAATTTGAACACAGTATAACAGGGTTCCAGAGAATGACTTTAGGTGTAGTGATAGTATTTATTTTCCTTTGAATAGCAGACTTCCATTCTGTATTTTAATTGCTTTTGAAACTCCTCTCAGTTTGAAAAATGGTTTTCCAAACGATATGGAAGAGATGCTTATTTAAAATTTTCAAAGCTGCCTTTGACCTAAAAAAACTAGATGCACAGTTCTTTGGATCCTGGCCTAAATGTAAATAGATATATTTGTTAAAACTATGTTTTAGAACAATGGTGGGGGAACATGTGCGCCTCCAGATGATGTTGGACTACAACAATGACCACGCTATCTAGGGCTGATAAGACCTGGGATCCATCAACATCTGGAAGGCCACAGGTTTTTCAGCCATATTTTAAAAGATACCTGTGCCAATTATACAATGGATTTCTGTTGCGGACTGGAAGAGGGGAATAACCATTTCTATTGGCGGGGCCCTTCTTTAAAAGGGTTTTCCAAAAAGCAGTTACTAATAGGCTGCTACTAGTCAGGATGAACCTCCTTACACACCCTAACTGTTGAACTGTTAGGGGAGTTTTTGAGCCCTGTTGCCAAGGTCCACTCCCTTCAGTCCAGCCCTAGGAAAAAGAAAAAAAAGAAAGGAGCTTTAGATTTTCCTTCCCAAAGCCCAAAAATGCAGAACTAAACTAAAAAACAAAACAAAAAAAGTGTGATTTCCTAAAAACACAAATGGTAGTTTCGTAATCATGTAGTCCTTCACGTGGGAAAGCGTTTAGAGAGAACTCCCTTTTAAAACAATGCAGCCATAGGTTCAAATTTAAAAGAAGTTGATTTGGAGAAAACGGGGAGGAAAGGGGAAGGAAAGCAGCAACCACACACACAGAATTCCAAACAAAATCTAAAAATCCATCTAATTTAGCTAGTTACATGTTACCTACTTGAGTAGAATCTTCATTTCCATTGCATATGCAGAGTTCTTTGCAGAAAGGATGGTCTGACAGAGAGTACCTTGGCCTCTAGTTAATTAGATGGTGTATGGACAGCTCTAGAAAGAGTGAGCTAACCCTTACTTTGGGGGGGAATCTGAGTTCAGTAAAAGCCAGCCCCTTAGCAGTGAAAGGCTGTTGTTTTGTTCAAAGGTGTAATAGCCTCAATTTCTGAAGTCACTGGTCTAGCCAGAAAATCTTAATGGCTGGACTCACCTTCCTAAGGACTCTAACTTACACCTCATAACATCCAGCCAGTCGGAACCAGTCAGCCTATTATAAACAAAGAATGTAGGTCTTTGGATACATATTGGAGGACAAATAACTTCGATAAAAGCCTATTCGTGCATTTTAAGCAGGATGCCAGCTTATCAGATGCTCTATAGAGCATTGCTAGTTTACACAAGTGTATAGGGTTTTGTTCCAGAAAACAATGCTGATTTTGGCCATTCTTGTTAAGATTGGTCAGAAATTCCTGCATAGTTCTCATAAAATAAACATGATCTGCCTTTATTTACCACACGTTTGCCATTTTTTGAGCTTAATATCTGATAAGCACTGGTGTCATGAAATGTGTTGGCATGTATGTATACACTACTGCTGCTGCTGAATGTTGTGATACTGGTGGCTGAAACACCACCAACACCAGCAACTTGTAACCCCTTTAAACTAACCTTAGGCAGCTCCTCACAGTATTAGTTGTGAGATTGGCCCAACAACCAACGTAGCTGCAAACCAGGAACACAGAATAATTAAATGTTATTCCCAAAAAAACAAGTTTAAAAAGGATTTGCAGTGAATATTTTAAAAAAACAACAGATACAAACTAGAAGAATTGCTTAGACATTTTGCAAGCAAATAGCCAAATTATTTTCCATTAACTTCAGCAGTGCCAGATCAAGTCACATGCCTCTTTTAAAAACAAACTATGCTGGGAGTTGTGGGGCTTTTTTCTGTCTAAACATGCATAGGATATCACCTTTAAAGAGTGGTACAGCAATGAATCAAGAAAAGGCCATATACATCTACACTAACACTTTTGGACTTAATGGTTCAATGTTATTTTCAGAGAACAGTCAGAAATCTGAATGTACTTTGGGACAGTCTTGTTCTTTGGTGCTTTTGATTGAAGCAAGAAAAACAACTCACCATTCTTGCTGACATCCAGTTCCCTGAGGTTAATGAGATTTGCTATAGATGCAGGCAATGTTGTTAGATCATTGTCCGGCAAACTCAACTTGTGCAGAGACTGACAATTAAAAAGTTGCTATTGAGACAAAGACAAAAAGAAATATTAGGAGCATATTCTTTTAATATGCCAGGTTTTAATTCTAACTACTGGTAAGTGTTCAAAATAACCTGAGAAAACATTAATACAACACTGTTTAATCTTTTTAAATTTGTCTCAACCAGAGCAAATATTGTAAAGAAGCGCCCAGCTTTTAACTTTAGCAATCTGTATAACAATCTGAAGGGGAAAATCTATGGTTTTATCAACAATAATGTAAGATTTTTAAAAAACACTATAGCTATTTTAAGAACCATGGCACAGTTCTGACTTTTAATTTTGCACTGAAGTGGAGAAAAACAAATTATGCAAATGAATACAGTTTAAATATATGATGCTTTTAATAAGTGTTCTCAATATGCATGCTTTAAACTTAGTATCTGAATTTTTGAAAGCTTCCCCCACAAACAGTGATGCAGCGACAAGGGGAGAAATACAGCTATGAGAGCGAGGCACATAATCATTCAGGACCCAGAAGTTCTGCCTCTGAGCAGTGGATTGTTGTCAACATCACATGTCTCTTCTAGGTACTATTGGCCTATATGCATTTTCCATAATCTTTCACTGGAAGATTTGATGCCAAAATGAAAATTTTGGCCTTTCCAAACGTTTCTTTTCAAGTAAGGTTTTTCTAGGACTTTAAATATCCAGTTTTGATTATGACAAAAATGGTTGACAGGGCAATGCAGCTGCTATCAAGGAAGTGAGAGAAACCCACACAAAACACCTAGACTGTGTTCTGCATGAGGTTGAGAAGGAAGAGCATCAAAAGGAGAATATCTGTGCACTATGCCTAGTACAAGAACAGCTGACAGCAGGTGAATCACGGGCAACAGGTGGTGTGGGGCCTGCCTTCCCATGAAACGGGGTGAAGCTCCTGCCATAAGCGGCAGAGCAGCAAATTGCGCATGCATCCTACCACAAGGAGGACCTATCGCTGCTGCACTCCCTGCCTTTGCTGCCTCTACCGTGTCTCTCCTGTACAGGGGATCGCCAGAGATACCCGCTCCCACAATGCCTGGCTCTGAGAAAGTACCCCATCGAGCCAGTCATTCGATGTGGATGCTTCTCAGAACAGTTGCACTGGCTGCTTTACTGGCCAACGTGGCTCTTCAGAGAGCTCTACCATCCTGCAGAGCGGGCAGTGGCGGCGGCAATACAGTAGGTGGGGGGAGTAAAGTAGGGAGGTAGAGTGGGGAAGAGGGAGACTGTGGGGACAGTGGAGGAAGAGGGGGACTAACTGGGTAGGCAGGAGTGGCCTACCCCTGTATTATCTTATACCAGTCCTTTGAACAACCCTGTAAGTTAGATATTATTTCCATACCTCTCATGTGGCATTTAGGTTTAAAGTGAAAGCAGCTTGCCTAACACTACCAAATGAGCTTGTAGCAGAGGAGAACCTCCAGATTTGCAATCTAGCCTCTGTTACACCATCAGACTACTTAGTCAAGGCAGTGTACTGATTCAAATCCAGTCTACTGATTCAATCCGTAGATGAAAGTACTCTTTGTATATTGAGTATAAGTCTATATACTGCCATAATTCTGGTCACTAGGGGAAGATCATACATTTGAGAGGCACTGTAACATAGCAGTGAAAGTTGGTCTAGAGTTGGTTTGACTAGAGATTCAAATCTCCACTTGACCACTGGGTGACCATAGGTCAATCACCATCTCTGAACTTAACCTCACAGGATGGGTGTGAGGAATTATGTAATAAACAATAAAATAAATATGTTAGAGTAAATAACCTGATGAGGTTATTATATAAAGTACACATTAAAGGATTATAATTTTAATTGAAAAATTATGACAACTCACATTAGTGTCTCATTTAAGGCTCAGATTTTAGATCCCTAATCCTCAAATCATGTTTCAATATATTTGTCATAGTTGGCACAAAAAATGCTTTGCAATGAGGGAGAACAAAGCAACTGACACCTTCTCTACTAGGCATTAAATTGGTGGCACAGCGATTTGGAGCCCAGGTCCTTCTCATACCAGCTTTAGTCATGGTTTAAGCATTCCATCAGTGCTAATGCTAATCATGATTAACATTAGTCAGGTTACCTCTTATTCAATGTTTTGTAAGCCTACATGAAAATGCTAGTTAATATAAGAAACCTAGTTAAAATTAACCATGGTTCACATGCTTAGGCTGATATACCACCTGCGCCCTTATCTGGACAGAGATAACCTAGCTACAGTTATCCATGCTCTCATAACCTCTCGTTTGGATTACTGCAATGCGTTATACGTGGGGCTGCCTTTGAAAACGGTCCGGAAGCTTCAGCTGGTACAAAACAGGGCAGCCAGATTGTTAACGGGGACTGGCCAACGAGACCATATTACGCCAGTCCTTTTCCAACTTCACTGGCTGCCGATCCAGGTCCGGGCCCAATTCAAAGTGCTGGTACTAACATTTAAAGCCCTAAACGGCTTGGGGCCAGGTTATCTAAAGGAACGCCTCCTCCCATATGTACCTGCCCGGACCCTAAGATCATCTATAGGGGTCCTTCCCCGTGAGCCCCTGCCAAAGGAAGTGAGGCAGGTGGCCACTAGGAGGAGGGCTTTCTCCGCTGTGGCACCCCGGCTGTGGAATGAGCTCCCCAGAGAGGTTCACCTGGCGTCTACTTTGTACTCTTTTCGTCGCCAGGTGAAGACCTTTTTATTCTCCCGGTATTTTAACAGTTAAATTAACTCAATTTTAATCCTTGCTGTTTTAAATTTGTATTTTAATCTGTATTAATTCCTGCTGCTGGTTTTATTCTGGTTTTATTCTGGTTGTGTTTTTAGATTGTATGTTATTTGTTGTTTTTGGATTGTGGCTTGTTTTAAATTTTTTAAATGATTTTATGGTTTTAATTTTTGTGAACCGCCCAGAGAGCTTCGGCTATAGGGCGGTATAAAAATGCAATAAATAAATAAATAAATAAATATATCTTTAAAGATGGATTTTGTAATATCAGCATTCCTACTTTAAGGTGTAACATTAGACATTATAAGAGATCATAGGGTGCAATCCTGTGCATCTCCTACATCTCCCAGCAATTCCTTCAACCAGCCATGCTGGCTGGAGCATGCTGGGAAAAGTAGGATTTTTTTCTGTCTTAACATGCATAGTACTGCACCCTCAGTTCCATCTACTTGTGCTTGCACACACATCGATGGGAGTGCTCTCACTCTCTCTTACACTTACTTACACACACACACACACACACACACACTCATACACATGCAAACTGAGAATACAACATACCTTTGGAAGCTCTTCAATTTGATTAGCATCTAAATAGAGTTCTTCCAACGTCTTTTCGAAAGTAAAAATCTCCTTAGGCACCTGCTCCAGGCTGCAGTGAGAATAATCAAGTGCAGTAACAGTTTCTTCTTCCCCACGCAAACAGCGGCATGGCACCAACCGCACAAACAAGTTTCGTTTTGTTGTCATTTTCAGGCACTGTTGTGGAAAGAGAAAAAATAGCTTCTTGAAAACAATAAGGGACTTAGGAAGTTGCACTCAACTGTGGAAGTTCACTGGGTGACTTTAGGACAGTCACAGATTTTCAGCCCAACCTACCTCACAAGGTTCTTGTTGTGAGGATAAAATAGAAAGGAGGAGGATTATGTATGCCCCCTTGGGCTCCTTGGAGGAAAAAAGGCAGGACATAAATGTAATAAATATTGTATCTACATAAGATGGAAAGATTGCATAAACAGATGGGTCTTAAACATCTTCCTAAAAACATGAAGTGTTGGCACATAATGGGTGCCACTATCCTAAATGCCCTACTCCAAACAACCACAGTACATACCACAGAAATATGTGGCACTACCAGTAGGGTCTCAATAGATGACCTCAAGGATCAAATACATCTATAAGGGAGTGTCTCAGGTAACTGAGTCCCAAGTTATTTAGGGCTTTTCATGCTAACTATAAAACTTTAAATCTGGCCTGACAGCAAATAGGCAGCCTGTGCAGTTTCTTCAGCACAGTTGTAATATGCTGCACACAAGTCACCCCACGCAGCATTCTGCATTTGCTGCAACATCTGGACCAGCCTTAAGGACAACCCTGCAAACTGCAGTGCAATAATCCAACTTTGAAGTTATCAAAGCCTGAACCAATGTGACCAAGCTATCGCAGTCCCAAAATGGCCATACCAGCTGAAGCTGATAAAAGACGCTCTGACTTGCTGAGGCTACTTTGGCCTCTAGTGTCAAAGTTGGATCCAAACATACACCCAGACTGCTCACCTGATTCTTAAGAGGACATGCAATCACCCAGAAAAAGCAACCTACCTATTTCCCGGACCTGGAAGTCACTCATCTACAAAGCATCTGTCTTTCTAGCATTCAGCCTCATTTTATTGGCTCTCACCCAGTTCACCACTGTATCCAGGCACCGGTTCAGGACTTGCACAGCCACACCTAATTCAGATTTGACTAAGAAATGGAGCTGGGTGTCATCAGCATACCGATAACACTTTCTTCCACATTTCCTAATGACAGCTACCAATGACTTCCTGTAGATTTTAAACAACATGGAAAATCCTGCAACACCTTGTATCACAATTATCAGGGGGTCAAAAAAAAACAGTCTCCCAAAGCCACTCTCTGGAAACAGCCCTCAAGGTAGGAGGAGAATCAGTGTAATACAGTGTCCCTAGCTCGCAATGTACTAAGCCAGTGCAGAAGGATTCCATGGTCAATGGTATCAAATGCTGCTGAGAGATTGAGCAAGAGCAACAGGGTCACATTCCCCCATCCCTCTCTTGATAAAGGTCATTAATCAGAGTGGCCATGGCTGATTCAGTCCCAAGTCCAGGCCTGAACACAGACTTAAATGGCTCTAATAATCAGCATCATCTCAAAGCAAATACAGTTTCCACCTAAAAAGAAATATTTGAAACAGGATAGTAGTTGTCGAGAACCACTGAGTCCAGGGCAGAGTTCTTTGGGAGAGGCCACACCACTGCCTCCTTAAGAGTATCAGGTACTACTCCCCTACATAAAGAAGTATTCACTTAGTCATAACCCTTCAGCTAGCTTTAATCAGCCACAAGCAGGCACACGGTCAAATGAATTGCTGCAAGTGTTTTGTCCATATCCTCAGGTTGAAATAAATGAAACTGATCACAAAGAATTGGGCTAGACGCAGCAATGGACATCTCAGCTGGGTCTGCCACAGTATCAGCATCAAGGTCACTACAGAATGAAAAAAGTGCAAGGTGCTTGAAAGGGTGGTGATGACTCAAGTACTGGCTTTCTTGAAGGATACTAGCTGTCTAGACCCATTCCAGTCTGGATTCTGATCCAGTTATTGGATAGAATCTGCCTTGGTCACTTGGAGGGATAACCTTTACCAGAGAACAGGACAGAAGGAGTGCAATTCTGTTAGCCTCGTTTGATCTCTCAGCGTTTTTATACCACTGATCATGGCATCCTCCTGGATCAACTGTGAACTGGGGGCACCATTTCCTAGAGAATAGGTACCAGAGAATAGCATTGGGAGACTGTGGCTCAATTCAGACAACACGTTTAACAACTGTGGGTTGTTGAAGCAACAACCCGTTGAGTTGTTAAACGTGTCATCCGAATTCAGCCACACAACGGAGCAACAACCCACAATAGGCAAAGTAGCAACATTCAACAACTGAGAGGAACAACTCACTTTGCAAGTTGGTTGTTGAATTGTCAATTGACAAATGTGTTGTCCGAATTGGAGCGTTGTTGAATCAACGATCATGAGTTGTTGAGCATGGAAGATCAGAGAGTGGAGTGGCAAGAGAGGCAGAAAGCGGGCGGCCGCTCAAGCACTCTCACAACAGATCCCCGGCATCGCCGCCATAGCAACCAGGATGCCCGCCTCCCCCACCAGGCAGCCGGCACGGAGCTCAACAAGGGGCCAGCTCCTGCAAGCACTCACGCAGGGTGCCCAGTCAGCTACCCAAACGGACAGGGAAGTGCACCAGAAGGGCACTACGGCAAAGGGGGAGAGGGGGAAACGGAATAAGCAACAACCCCAGGCGCCCTGGAGCAAGGGGCAGCCCCCCCCACACCAAGAGGGAGAACAACACCCCATCCAAAGTAGACCCCCACTGCACCGCCACCTCCACCCTTGCATCACCCAGAAGGACGAAGGCAGGGGAAGCGGCGACCAGAGAGCCCCCCCTCATCCGCCCAACACGGCTGGACAGCGAGCCTTTGCCGGGCCCCGAGAATCCCATTGGGGAGCGTCGCGCCCGTGCAGAGGCGTCCCGGGTGCGTGAAAGCATCAATGCCTGGATCTGGCTGCGCTACCCCCACACCCTGTGAGCATCGGCTGTGGAGTTTCATCTGTGGACTGGCATCTCTCCCTGGCATGCCGCCCCTCTCCACCTCATCCCCTTGGCACGTTCCGTGCTTGGCTCCCTGGGGGTGTGGCCTCGGCCGTCCCCTCTTCACCGCTGTGCCTTCCAGCCGCCTCCTCCCTTCCCGGGGGCAACTGTCCTTTCCGTAGGTGCTGCCCTGGCATAGTGGTGCCCATGTGCCTTATTGCCCATGTCTGGTCTCCCTAATGAATAAAGTTTTCTACGCCACCCCACTCTTGCCTTCTTTTCTGTGTGTGTGGAAGATGCTCTAGGAGGGAGGGGGGGTTGGGGGCTGGGGCATGGGCATGGGTGCCAACGTTGGAATTGCAGTGCTGGGCGCGGGGTGCAACTGTTGTATTGGTGCGGCCATTCCTCCTGGCTGCCTCTTTGCCCGAGGCTGCTGAGTTCCGCCCACTGACTGAGGCGGCCAATGGGGTTTGGGAGGCGTGTCCTACATCGGCTTCAATGGCGGCACCCATGGATTTCGGCCGCAGAGTGTGCTGGGATACCTGCTGGAGGACTGACGGAGTTTGGTAAGTGGGGAAAATGGCGGCCGAGCTGTCAGTCAGAGCCGAGTTGGCTATTTGCAAACGGGGTGGTAGCCGATTCCTTGCAGCCCCTGCTGCAGCGTGTTGTCTGTAGATCGCCACCTTTTTCAACAACCGTCAGTAGGTAATTCAACAACCATTGCTCAGCGTGTTGTCCGAATTGAGCCTATATGTCAGCTCCTGACAGGCCTGCTGTGGGGTGCCTCAAGATACCATCTTGTCTCCAATGCTATTTAATATCTATATGAAGACACTGGGAGCAGTCATTCAAGGATTGAGGGCAAGGTGCCATCACCCAGCAACATTACATCTGAATCAGAAGAGGCCATCCACAACCTAGATCAGTCCTTGGACATAGTAGTGGGCTGGATGAGGAGCAATAAGCTGAATCCTGGTAAAATGAGGGCACTGTGGGTGAGTGTTGTCCAGATCCTGGAATTGGGGGAATTATCAGCCATGGAATTGCAATCTCCAATGAAGGAATTGGTTTGCAATTGGGAATGTTCCTGGATCCGCTGCTGTCATTGGAGGCCAATGTAAGCTTAGGCTGGTACCTCAACTGCACCCAATCATGGACACTGTGATCCATGCATTGGTAACCTCGAGATTGGATTACTGTAATGTGCTCTATATGGGGCTGCCCTTAAAGACCTAGCTTGGAAGCTTCACTACTGCATAAAGGAGAGGCAAAGCTCTTGACTGGGGTGCCTTACCAAGCACATATTACGCATGATCTACACCCCTGCCAGTCTGCTACCAAGCTAGGATTAAGGTGTTGGTATTAGTATACAAAGCCCTATGCGATGCAGGACCAGGTTATTTCAAGCAACATCTCACCCCATACTAATTTCCCAGGCCATTATGGAGGCCTGATTATCCATGCCAGGGCCTAAGGATTTCTATTTAGTGGCAACACAGAGATGAGCCTTCTCTGCAGTGGTATGCCCACCCTGCAGAATGATCTCCCCTCTGAGGTATATTAGGACTTAACTTTGGTGTGGTTTAGGCATTTGTTGAAAACGTAACTGTTTACGTTGGTTTGCCCCCAACCTTGAGCTTTCTTTGAACCAGCCTCTAATATGATATCACTGTGCATTTTTTGTATTCTTTTTGTAAACCACTTTGGTATTTATTCAAATAAGAAGCAGTATATAAATATTGTTAACAAATAAACAAACAAACAAACAAATACTTTGGTGGGTATGCATACATTAAAAATAATATCTGTAACATCTTATTGACTGAAACATTGCTTTTTAAATAATTAAATTGGATAAAGGGTCATACTTACCACTGGGTTACGTTTTTCTCCCTGCTACTTCTTCCCTGAGCTTTCAAAGCCAACATTCTAGGAAAGGGAAATTGAAAATCCTTGTCAAAACTATAAATATGTAAAAGAGCCTCCAGCTTCCTATCCATTCCTATCAATTAGAAATATTTAAAGAAATATTTATTTGAATTAAAACAATTTATAAACTTTTTAAAAATTCCACAGATGCTTTCCCAATACCATTTGGAAAAGTCAGCCAAACATCCAAGGTAGCAACTCATTTTAAATCTGAAAGTAATTATCAAAGTCCAATTAACCATCTGTTTTTAACAGCAATGTTCTCTCCCTAAGATTCTAGATGTGCCCATTTTAAAAGCAAAAATATTAAGAATACAATAACATTAATGAGACATGAAATTAGTATGCTTCCACTATTAATGTATCATTCTAGTTAAATTGTACTACAGTTCTCCTAACCAAATTTTCTATCTATTATTCTTGATAGAAAAATAGTTTTAATATACAAATGATAAAATATCCCTGCCTCCATTTTCAGCAAATGAGTGTTGCTCTTTAAACTGAAAACTGTCCAAAACTATATATTAGTGCAATTAAGGGAGCAATCGTATGTCCCCTAGACAGCATCTGGGGGAAACTCCCCACCTCCTTCCCCTCCCCTCATAGCCAGTGCAGAGAGAACTGCGTTGACTATCTCTCTGCACTCAGAAAACAGAGCACAGAGAAAAGAGGGCATTCCCGGAGTGGAATGCAGAATGGGATGGATACTCGTAAGCCTCCAAACGATCCAATAGAACTGTGCCCTAAAGGGATCAGTTCATTTATTAACAGGTTGAGGAAAGTGCAACTATTTGAAAGTCCACTCTATATAGTTTTAACTATTTACACTTCTAGAATACAATACTACTGTACGAAGCAGATGGTAGCTGCAGCGTTCTTTTATTTAAACACACACACTCACACACCAAAAAAACAAGATCAGGGAGGTGGGAGTTTTACAAACCAGCTAATGTGATCTCTATTCTATATTTAATGATTTCATGAGACATAACAAAATATACATGACAATACTAGTGAAGTATTGCTGTACAAACAACCTGTGTGCCATATGCAATGTATATTTGCAATGTGGAGCACAATACTGGTTCCTCATTTATATAATTACAGTGAATGCATACCCCATCTTTCCGACTGTATTCCAAACACAAAGTAAACCGTACGTTCAAATAAACCTTGTCTAGGTAATTGCTTCTTTTACGGAAATTTCATGAGTGGTAACTGCACAGCATATTAGGTAGCTTTACATTTTAGTAAACTCTACTTTTGCCAGGCAAAGCTACAGTTTTAACATAGGTCCCATGGCAACATTCTCTTCCAAATGGATAACACTTGTTTACCCTCTGACCCTGCATTCTTTACCATGCAGGGTCAGAGGGGATCACATGGGTAGAGGGATCCTGATAGGAAAACATGATTATTGTGTTATGCCCTCCCAAGCCCATAGGGATGTGTGTGCACGCACCTGTGTAGGCATCACAACAAGCTGTAAGGAGATAAGGGAGATCTGTGAGTTACATTGCTTGAGTGAACCGAGAACACCAGTTTTGAAATCACTCCACTGGATGCCAATTACTTTCTGGGAGAAGTACAAAGTTTTGGTCATTACCTTTAAAGCCCTACATGGTTTGGGTCCAGGTTACCTGCGGGATAGCCTTCTCCCATACAATCCTCCCCGCACGCTCAGGTCCTCTGGCAGAATTTACTACAGTTGGCCAAGACTAGGCTGACAACCATTACCCAGAGGACCTTCTCTGCTGCCGCTCCCAGACTGTGGAACGACCTGCCGGGAGAGATCTGCCAACTTAACAGTCTTCTAGAATTTAAGAGAACTATAAAGGCTGATCTCTTCCGGCAGGCCTACCCAGTCAAATTTTAAGACTTGGTCGATTTTGGTGATGTACTGATTTTATATGCTTTTGATCAGTTTTATGTATTTTATATTGTCTGAATTGATGTTGTTTCCCGTCTCGATCCAGAGAAAATTATTATTATTATTATTATTATTATTATTATTATTATTATTGGGATAGAAAGTGGATGGGGATATGTGAGGCACACATAGGCTTCCCAAACAAGAGGTTAGGTCATCTCCCTCTTTATTCATGTTCCGCCAGCAATTGAACACATTTCTCCTTAAATGTATTACTGCTTAATTTCATTTTGCCTCTTTTTAAAAAAAATATTTACTGTTTTATTGATTGGATATATTGCAAGCCATTTGAGCAGCTCCTTTTTGGGTAGCAAAATGCATGCAACAAAAAAGCATTAAATAATAAATATATAAACCAGCATGGAAAATAAGATAGACCCCAAAACACATTTGCCAAGAGGTTTAGAAGAAATTGCCCAGCCCCATTGAAGTAAAAACAGAATTACTGCAATTCAGCATCCCCAACACCCAAATCTATGCAGAAGGGTAACACAGTCAATAGTACTGAAAACCACCGAGAGGTCTATGAAAATTAAGAGGGTTGACCCCCCACACTCTCCCCCTTCTTCACAGAGACCATCCCACAAAGTGCCCAATGCAAATTTCTGTTCCAAAATTAGGGCAGATTGTAATTAATTTATAAGAACTACAACAGCTTAGTTGTGTAATATGTGTCATCTCCACAAAGTATATGTTATCTATGTTTTCAGTTCAGCCTGAAACAACTCCTATTCAATATATTATTTGTTATGGTCTAACTACTAAAAACACATTTGAGTGTTGCTAGCAACAGGAGGGAAGACATTCAAGCTCAGTAGTAAGATTAATGGGCTAATGCCATTATAGAGGATTTGTTGTAATACCATTAAGAGATCAAAAATGAGACAGCCTGATAATGTCACAGATAAAATAATTCAGCCTAGTTTAATCTGGTGTCATAAACATGGACCACCTTATACTTTTTCTTAATTTCTGATAGGATAATTCAGAGAACACTAGAGAATATTTTACATGATTGACATTGGCCTAGCAGAAGGTAGTAAGTCTGTGTCTGGACCGAACCACTACAGATTACAGGTGAAGACTCCCAGAACTGAATGTTTTCCATTGTATTCCTTCATATAAGAAACCTAGGATGACAGTGAGACGACTATGCTAAAACCTGTCTCCCCAATATTTTCTTTTGTTTTTACAGCCTCCACTTGCAGTAAGCTTACATAGCAAGTTCTAAAGTTTGGTGATTAGGCGTAGCTGATGGCTAACTTTTAAACAGAAGCTCTAATATAATGAATTACAACAACAGGTTTTGAAATGTTTACCACACATTCAGCAGTCTAGACAACACTCTCAAGCTAGAAATATCTGTTCCATCATACCAATTATAAAAATACACTTTCCCATGAATATAAAAGAACAAACATGTTTTCTCATTTAGAACTCAACATTTTGTCAGCTCAAACAAACGCCACTGATCTGCTGTCCCAATGTCCAGGAAACAGGGAGATACAGCAATATCCCTTGTGAGACGGTGGCTATGATTGAAAGAGCAGTCTATTATACAAGCAGAGGGGTTTCACTGGTTAAAAAAAAAAAGTATGTAAACTGAAGATCAGTTCCCGCCTTCAAAATCCAGGGTTTGAACAGAGATTCTTGGGATCAGACTGCGACCTACCAACCCACGGTTATGCTTGCTTTGGTTTGGACTACTGTAATAACTGGACTATTGTAATGCACTCTGCGTGGGGCCACCTTTGAAAACTGTTCAGAAACTTCAGCTGGTCCAGAATTCTATAGCAAGACTATTGACAGGTGCAAGTTACAGGAGGCACATGACTCCCTTGTTACAACAGCTTCACTGGCTTCAAGTCTGTTTCCAGGCACAATTCCGGGAACAATTCAAAGTGCTGGTTATGATCTAAGTCCCATATGGCTTGGGTCCAGGCCATCTGAAACACAAGTGTTCTCCCATACAAGCCTGCTCAGTTTTTACAATCATTGGGGGCAGGCCCTTCTCTCAGTACCACTACCATCAGAGATGTATTTGACAGGGACACAACACAAGACCTTCTTTGTGGCTGCTCCCATGCCTTATAACTCCCTGCTGAAGGAAGCTAGGTTGGCTTCCTCTCTGCTGTCCTTCTGCCCGCAATCAAAAACTTATTCAAGCAGACCTTTATAAGCTGTCCTGTTGGGCTGGGGGCTGTTTTTGTTATTTTATTGTGCTTCTAATTGTTTTTTCACCCAATCTATCAGTTTTATGAATGTTTTTACTATATTTTCATTTGACTTTTACTGTTCCTGGTAGAAAGGCAGGGGAATAAAGTAAACAAACCAACCCAGGATTGCATGCATTCTTAAGAGTTCTCTTAAGACATAACAGTAAATAGAGATGCCCACAATTATCTCCTTATGAAAAGCAGTCCAGCCTTTAGATTGGATATGACAGCTCTCAATAGTAGGAGTCTGGTCAACAGAGCATGTTTCTTTTAGTCAATGAATCTGACTGCAGTGATCCTAGGCTAGATATCTGTGACCTTAGATGTTGACATAGGTAACAATGAAAATGGCACACTTGTTCTAGACAGTTTCTACAACGACAAAAATAATCTGTGAGAGATCCCCTAGGTTCCATTCATTTACATTTCTTCAAATAGCTGCACTTTTTCTATTACAAATATATCTATATTTTCCCAACATTTTGTGTATGTTTCCTGTAAACTACAATTGACGGAGTAAATATGCTTATATGTCATAATTGTTAGACATAAGGCTGCAATTTTAGAGAGAAAATTAAAATAATTCATCTAGTACTTTGATTAAGTGTTTAAATTGGATAACAAGCATATCTGATTAAGCTTTTTGTTATCCTGGAAAAGAAGCGTATCTATAGTAGGAACCTGTTCAAAATTCTACTTTAATGTGTACAGATAGCAAGTGCCAATAAGATGTTGCATTTTTAAGTACTTCTAAAACTTGAGAATTTATTTTTTATAATACTTCAGCACAAGGAGCCAACATAGAGTATTTCTTAAACTTAAAAGTACTTTTATGGACATTCGTTACCCTGAAGAGAATACCATATACAAAATATCAAATCATCATCATCAACATGCATGTCAACTTTTAAGGAAGAAAAGAGTCTGAAATTGCTAGGACATTGGAGTCAATTTGAGAAGCAAGTGAGTGGAGCATGTCATCCCCCACCTATGTTTTATTCACCTCCCCAACCCCCAAAGTGGATCCTCTAACTCTAGATAGAGAAACAACATTTTCCTAGTGGGGTATCATGAATACAGTGACATCTTCCAGTTCACTAACATGAGAGCTTGAGGCCTATTCATAACCTGATCATGGTTAAACATGGGGAGTTGAGTTTATAATGCCACTCCGCGGGCTTTAACTAGGGGCAGATTTGCCATACCCATCCCTTTGGGCAGGAATGAGGGCCCTAAAAGACCCCCAGGGATTTCAAATTGATTCACAACTGTGCTACCTAAAAGGGGCATCAGTCAACAATGGCAGACTCGATAAGCTTTGTTCAGTTCACTATACATCATCTGACATGGCAGTTGACATGGTAGGAGCCTGCAAAAAGGGCACCTTGATCGACAAATTGACTTCAAGGTGGCCTTTCAGCTGCTGCTTCTACAACCAGACTATTTCAATCTGTTGGGTTTCATGAGGGTATGATAAGGTGCATTGGCAGGTGGCGATCTGCCATGTTTAAGCAATATATTTGTTAGGGGTCTGTGGATTCTGGCCCATTTGGTTGTTGCATGGGGACTTCTTGGGTTCCCAGGGGCTAAATGTTTTTTCTTTTTCCTTCAGGTTGAAGACAGCAGCAGACATTCCACTGTCTTCTAGTTCCACAGGAAGGCACATGGCTCCATTTTTGGCACCCAACTGTCTTGGGAGCTTGGCGTCCTTCAAGAGGGTCACGTGATATGACTTGAGGTGGACAGACAACCTGCCTAGAAGCTGCAGCTCCCACTTTACTTCTTCATCTGGGAGAGAATAATTTAGTGCTGTTGACTGGTTTGGCCTTTAATCATCAGGTGAAAGACAGCTCGCAGAAGTTTTTGGCTGCAGACCCAGATTTAATTTTAATCTGGTTGGAGATGCTAGAACAGAGGGCTTGGCAGGGAACCATCCACCCCAATGGACAGGGTTAGGTGGAAAATGACTACTGTATAGAATGTGATGGCCTATATCCTGCATCCTTCATTATCAGTGGAAGCTTTACAGGGATGATGGAGTTCACCTAACCAATGAGGGCTATACTGCTTTCCTTGGGGTTCTGCAACAAAGCATTCACAATTTGCTTCTGGGTTGTTGGGGAAAGGTGAGACAAAGCTAAGGCAGACTCCCTCTTGTGAGGGGTGGTATGGGACGTGTCCCTGGTGAGCATTTTGAGGTACCTGGAGGGTGAGGGGAGGTTGTCTCAATCTGCCTTTCATTGCCGGCCAGCTCGTGAGTGTGGTTGGTTGACAGCTGCACTAAGGGGCCTATGCAGGATCTTGTTAATCACCAGCTGACCAGCTATGATGAATGGAGGCAATCATGGGCCCCTTAGTTCACCAAAATGGCAAGGAAAAGTCCAGATCACTTACATGGCATACTGGTGCTTTGAGCCAGGGTGAGTTTGCCCACAGGAAGGCTATTCTTGACAACCAAGGTCTCACCAGAATTTGTTGGCTTTCCTTGTAGATTTAATGTTGAGAATAAAAGTTGTGGCTCTAGTGCCTTCATTCTAGAGGGGTGGCGGGGGGAATCTTTCATTTGAGCAAACACTGTAACAGTTGCAAGTTTCCACACCCAATATCTTAACCAGTAACAACTAAACACTGCACCAATATTTGCAGACAGCGCTCAACAATAAGTTATTAAATTTCACTGGACAAGTTCAAATCATGGATTCTTATAAAGTGGTTGCAATTTTTTAACAAGCAATGCAAAACACAGGAAATATTTAACTAGGGCCTATTAGTAGCTTAAAAGTAGCTATTTTCTTCCTATTTTCCAAGTGACAAATTTAAGATGCACACTCACAGTACTTCAATAAACATTAATTACCTGTCTTCATTAAAATTTACTTCTGAAGGAATTGTAGAATACAAGCAAAAATATGAGAGCAATCTTCTTCTACAGCCATGGGATAGATTTTTATTCTCTAGCTCAGTTCAGATATCATATTCCATTTCTGTTCACACTATGGTTTGGAAGATTAGAATGTGCCACTTGGAAGGAGGAGAGCTTCCTCCTCACTTCTTACTTGCCTACCTAACTCCTTTCCCCATTTCATAGTTTCTTACAGCATTGTACATTGTTGTGACATCCAAAGTGATCGAACTGTGGTCAACACTAATCTTTAAATAATGATTTTGAGTGACTTTCCAAATTATGATTTGGGGATTAGCACAGACATAAGCAATACTTCAGTAAAAACTTCAAACATACTTCTAATATACTCATTTTCTCTTCCCCTCCCTTCCCACACAAATACCCAATGAATGAGGGCTTCTGAAAACCCAAGCAGTGGCTCGGAATGATGCAGTTCAACACATCTGGAAGGGTACCAGGTTGGGGAAGGAGAACTCAAGGTATTACCTCAGTCTGCACTACTAATTTATTGCAGCCATCTTTTCTTTGAGTGATTATCAACTCTGTATGAAGTTCTGTAGCAATTCCTCCCCCCACCTAAGCACACTGAGCAACACAAGCAAACAGGTATCTCTAACTCACTTCACAATGGTTCTCAAACTGACAGCTTTATGTTGTCTGCTTCCCCAATTTATTTGCCTGCTAACCGCCCAATTAAGTTTGACAGGTTATTATGTAACAAGTTGAAGCTGAAAACATGCTCTTGCATTTTATTTAAGAGCACTTCACACCACAAAAAGTTAATCAGAGTTCTGTTTTTGGATTGCAGGAATCAGGTATGTAAGAAAACATGGCTGTCAAAATCCCAAAATAAAACTTTGTAGATTTAATATTGTTCAGCTACAATCCTGAAGTCACTTAGGCTGGACTCTTATACCCACCTACTTGGGAATAAGTCGCACTGAACTCAATTGACCCTACTTTTGAGTAGACCTACTCACAGGACTGCACTACATGGCTCTTACATTTTTTAATTCATAAGCAACAGCCGAATAGGGGGCTCAACTCTCAACATTTTTTCTTCTTGCAATATAGTTATTTAAGAACTATACTCCAGCTACATCCTGATGTCCGTCCCTCCCTTTTGGATTGCTACCATTGTTTTCAGCTTACAGCTTTGCTACTTGCATTCAAAGCTCAATTTCCTGAATTTTCATAAGTACTTCCGTTCTACTATTTAAAATAGTTTTTTATTAGCCCATGTGTTATACACATAAGAAACTATTTTTTAAAAAAAATAGGGCTCAATCCAATCCATCACAGCTTCAGCGCTTGCACACAGAAGATCCCCATACAATGTAAAACTACATTTTTCTCTTTCTCTGCCACAGCACACATAGTTCCTTGAGATCTGAACAAGAATGTGGGAGGCATGCATAGGCTGCTCATTCCCAGTAATGACTTGGGTGTACATAATACATATGTATTATGTGCATCAAACCATTACTGGAGGGTGGGAGGTAAAACACCCTTGTTCTGTTGTACCTTGTATTACTCTTCAAAAAACTTGCTGCATGAGGACAGCAACAAGGGAAGCAGCTCAAGCTATCTTTAAAAATCAGTGGGAATCACCTAAGTAGAAAGCATAAAATGTCCCATCTCACACACAAACTTGCAGCACCTACCCTAGTTAGGATTCCTAATCATTTTCTTGAAGCTGGCTGCCCTATCAGCGGCATTCAAAATAGAGTAAAACGTAATCATCAGCATGAAAACTTCATATATATTACTTGAAGTACAAACAGCAAGTGCAATCCTTTATTTAAAAACTTCAGAATGAATTCTTTATAAAGACAGGTGTGGGCAAACCATTGACCCTCCAAATGTTTTGACATACAACTTCCATCAGCCCTAACCAGCATAACCTATGGTGCATGATCATTGATCATCTGGAAGACCACAAGTTGCCCACCTCTGTTTAAAGGTCACTGGGCATAGCTCAGCAGTAGAACACATACTTTGCATACAGAAAATATCAGGTTTAATTCTTGGTGTCTTTAGTTTCAAATTGCAAGGCAGGGAAAAGTCCTCACTTAAGACTGGAAAGTACCAAACTAGATGGATTAATATTCCAATTCAGCATAAGCAGCAAAAAATAAAAACAGTAAAGCCTCATAATGAAACTGAGAAATGAATCTTTTTATCTTTAGTGGTTAACTTAACCAGTTTGCATATGCAGCAGATGTTGTTTACGCCTGTGATAAAGAAAACGTTTTTGGTTTGGTTATAAATCTACCAATAGCTTTAGGAAAGTATGGCGGACCAACTACTCAACACATGGCCTTGAAACTGTTCCAGGAAAGCACAGGAGAAAGATATCTAAGCATTTTTATCTACATTGTTAGCCATAGCTAACCTTTTTGATTACCATATTACTGAATAAACAACTGTTTGTTAGAGATGTGAAGACCCGGATGCTACCTATCCTAGAGTCATTTTTGGGATTTTTTTCAAAAAAAAAAAAAAAAAAAAAGAAAGAAAATGAAAAATTGGGATTATGAAATATTTTCTATTGGAATGATGAATACAATATTTAAGACGAGGTATTTATATACTGCTACTCAGTTTTTACTCCCCCCCAAATGATTTCTAAAAACCATGCAATAAAACTTCTATAAAAATATTAGAGATACAGAATTTATCATTGTATTAAAATCATTGATATAATGTATCTTCTACTAACAGATATTAGGGATTCTCAAAATCATGCTCAGTTCCCAACATGTTAGTAGAGTTACCATATCATACCATGGAAGAAAATGTACAGTCTGGGTGTTGTTTATAGACTCCTATGTTTCTGAGCTTGTTCTGCTTAGATGCTGTGACATTTCATTAATGTAGTTCCAATCTAAAACCCACATGTGAAAGAAACACTGGGCCTGTTCACACATAACCCCAAACCACTGTGGTTAGTATTACGAAGTAAACCACGGTGGCTTAGTGTGTTGGGTGGGGAGAGAAATCTGACAATGGCTTTATTAACCACCCTGGGTAATCACCCACTGCAGTAGGGTCAAGGGCCTCTGGAGTGACTTACCATGCCATCTGTCAGGCTACCCATGGTTTAAAACAGCTGTTCTGTGCAACGCTCTAGGCATCGCAGCCAGACTCTATGGTTGCTGTCACCCAGCGATGAATGAGCAGCCAGCACATACATTTCCCCCGCGCAATGGCCACTGGGATAACCGGTGGCAGCAGCGGGAGACCAGGGGATTAACTGTGACACGGGAAACAGTAAGTAAACCACGCACAATGTGAAGTTCCTGGTCATGTGACGGGCATGCACATCGTGATTTCACTAACTCTCCCCCATTCTGTAGTTTCTCTAACCACCCTTCCCCCAGTTACGTCCTACCACTGCCTGCAGATGTGCTAAAATAGTATGTGGGTTATACCACCAATGCTTCTTTTTAAAAAATTAACTTTAAGGCTTGGGTCTATGGAAATCACTGCCGCAGTTTTTAATAAAGTTCCTAATTAGACACCACTTCTGGGGAATTCTGTATCAGCTATACAACTTTTTAACTGCTGTCACTAGAATAAACTCTCTTTATCTAAAAAAATAAAAAACCTCAGTAGCCTGATTCTTATAGTATAGCCATGGAATTGACACTACCACTAGAGACAACCTTTCAAAAGGAGCAAAAATTAAGATGTTTATTAATAGAAATTGTTAACAAATGAGAATAAAATGTCACTCTTCAAATAATAGGTTGACATTGTTTAAAATTTCTTAAATTAAATATGGATGTTTACCATTCCTAATAGGTGAAAGAGTCTTTCCCAGCTAATGAAATCTCAATAGCTTTTCCTTCAAACCAGAGTTCCCTGAACTCCATGCCACAAACAGGAACAGATTTAGGAATTGCCCTAAACTCCCTTACCAACAGGAAAAGATGCTGTACATCAATCCTTTTCTCCCTTCAATTCTTCCTGCTTCTTCTGTCTTCTAGGATGATACAGATATTCCAGGGACTGTTTGCTCACATTCCCTTGGTCACACATGAAATAGGAACCTAAATATATACTATGTTTAATCTGCTTTGCTCATAAAATTACAGTGTTTCATATAATATATTTAAAATATATTTTATTTAGACAATAATTACAAAATTGAGTTTATTTCTAAATATTTTTAATTTTAATTATAATTTTATGAGCAAACCAAGTTATGCATAATATATTTTATGTTCCTAATGCAGCCTGGTGCTCTTCAGATGTTTTGGACTACAATGCCCAGCATTCCTGACCAGTGCTGATGACAGGGGCTGAAGTTCAAAACATTTGGAGGGCACCAGGTTAGGTAAGGCAGTCCTAAAGCAACAAAGTGAGCTTAGATCTGTAAAAGCACTAAGAAAAGTAGCACTGCATAGTTCCCCCAAAATTTCTGTTTTCAAAACAACAACAATTTTTTTCCCATGGCTTCAAAATATGCTCCCTGCAGTATCAGAGGCAGTATGCCTATGTACAGTTGCTGGGGAACATAGGCACGAGGGTCCTGTTGCACTCCTATCCCACTTGTAGGTTTCCTATGAGCAGTGGTTGGCTGGTGTGTGAACAAAATGCTGGACTAGATGAACCCTTGGTCTGATCCAACATAGCTCTTCTTAATTTCTGGAAAGTTTACATCTCTACTGCTTACCTAGGTTGGTCATATTTTGGATGGATTTGTTCACCAAATGTGATTGTCTGCAACTCATCATCCCGTCATCCCCAGCCACCATGTGCAATGTTCAGGGATGCTGAACAGTTGTATCCAACACATCTGGGGGGCACCAGGTTAGGAAAAACTGAAGTAGAGTTTACGCTAAGTGTCCACTGATATAGACTGTTGACAAAATGTATTTGACCTACTTTGTTATAATATTTTTTATTTATATTTGTCTTTAAAGAAACACTATATAGAAGTATATATAGGTTGATGGTATATTTTGTTAAAGATTGCCTTTGTTCTGTTGTTTACTGTCTCTTTCCTATCAAGGCAAGAGCCTCAAAATTTTGAGGTAATGTTTTGAGGCTTTTCCTCTTATATTTTGGAGTGGTCCCAGTTAGTCAGCCACAGGAGAAACTCAATCATAGAACTAATGACAGGAATCAGTAAAAGGTACATTAAAAAAAAAAGAATTACAGGGTTTCTCTTCTAAACGTCATATGATTTAGATTTACCTGGTAAATAAATGACAACTCAAAATATTCCCAGGGATTAATAGGATTGTATTCCATCTTCTTACAAAGAGATAATAAAGCTATCAGTATTCTTTAAATCACAAGATACAACATAAGCTGCTTAAACTGGATTCATACATTCAGACATCCTGGGCTACATTTAAACAGCCATCCAGTAATTCCCAGCTTGATAACAGAAACAGGCAATCCCTTTATATTATCCACAGGGCTCTGAACTTATTCCTGGAGAAGAAGTGACTATTTAAATATATTATTTCAATTTAAAGGCCAGCTTCATATTTTAAAAGAATAAATTATGCAGTGATTTAAAAAACAAAAACCAATGTGAGTGAATGCATATATTGCTGACAACCACTCATCTGTTTCAACAGAATTCAAGCACTGCCCTACGTCACTGGCTTTAATTCTGCACAGCTCATTCTTCTTCTACTCATCGACTGTTCTAGAGTTGTAGGTTATCTTTCCGTATATGGTGGTAATTTGATTTGTGTGGTTTTCTTTCAATTACCGCAACGTTTATACCCATTTTTTTTTTACTTTGAAGTAATACCAGGGTTCTATGATAGCAAATTGGGATATATTATGACTATGATGCTCCAGTATGTTTATCCTCTAAACTCATGTGTTCAGAGCAGCTTGAAAGTACACAGATGTTTGATACTTCTCTTTATGTCTTGGGTTGCAACCTTCAGGCAGAAATTTTAGCTCCATAGGCATTTCTTGCGGATGGGGCAGACTTCTGTCCCCATTCCTTGAATAGGCAAGGGGCAGTACATTTGCAAATGCCAAGCAACCTTTCCCCATACATCTCCACTTTAAGAGTGTTCTAGAAAATGATCTTGACCTTGGTAGCCCTTTAAATGACATCAAGTTAGCAGATTGGCTGTGAGTGTTTCTCTTGAATTAAATATCTTTGTAAACTTGAAACTCTAACTGCAGCATAATATTTCTCTATCTGCATTTGTCTTAGATCACTGTTTACAGCAAGGGGCTCAAGCCTTTTTGGGGTTTGAGAACAAATTTTGAATGTTAAAGTATTGTGGGTGTCATCACAAAATGGCTGTCATGGGGAGCATGCCTATTCACAAAACACACACAAAACTCCCAGCCACCCGTCCCACACAGGTCACATACACACTAACTATACCCACACAGGTCACATACACACTAACTATACCCACCTCTGTTTATTAGTGTTGGCAGGGCATTTTCCTTCCCTCCCCCCTTTTTTGAACAACCTGGAATGATTCAAAACAAAGCACTGCCTTCCAACCCCTGCCATCTTTATTTCTTAGGAATGCCTCTAAAAAAAACAAAGGGCCCCAGACGCATTCGTGGAAAATGAAGATGGTGGCTGAAGCCTTTGCTTTGCTGTAATCCAGCTCCAGGGAAGAATTTTAACATTTTAAAACAAAACAAAAAACAATCAGGAAAGGCTGAGTGAGTGCCTCAGTGGGTGTTTCCCTATATGTCTGGAGGTTGGCAACTATGGGCACAATGTTGACAGCCACAGGCTTAGAGTCTGCTGTTGGTTCAAGGTGCTATTGTTAGTTTATAAGGCTCTGAACAGTTCAGGACCAAGTTATCTGAGGGACCACCTTCTCCTGTATAGGTTACCCCAATCTCTATATTCTGAGTGGGGGGACTTGCTGACCACAATCTACTGAAGTTTGTATGGTAAGGAGGGCCTTCTTAACTGTGGTGCCCACCATATTGAATGATCTCCCTTTTGAGATCAGGCAGGTTCCTAGCCTGGAATGCTTCTGCTGACAACTGAAGACACACATGTTTGCCCTGACATTTCACTGACTGCTAGCATTGTCAGTCACCCTTGGTGATTTTAATGAGATGCTATTGTTTCTGTTTTATTGTTTTAATGACTTTTTTTGTTGTATTTTATCATCATTTTATTTTGCAAGCTTCTCTCAATATTTTTAAATAAAAAGCAGTTTAGAATTTCTGTACATGAATACAAAATATCAAATATGAACTGATGTCATGATCTGATAGAAGGCTGGCTGATTTTTGAGGATGTTTAGCTACTAGTTTTTAAATTTGGTCCCAACAGCTCTTTAACAAAAACAGAATAAAAATACCAATACTGTAGCATAGCTTGGCCATTCCAATGTGATCTAAAATTCTGAATACCATATTCTGCAACTAAACAAACACAATTAACATTTGAGTCAAATTAGAAAATACTCAAGGAAAAATTATTGAAAAAACAGTTATTTAAGCACACAAAATAGCATAAGGCTAATAGCTGAAAGCACACAGATCAACTAAGCACACATACTGGAGTAAAGAACTGCAGGCAAAAGATCATCATTAATTATTCTCTCCAAACACTAAATTGTATCCAATGACAAGGCTAATAAAAACAAATCTGTGATATTTACTCAAGAAAAATGTGGTATTCTATCCCAACAAATATGGCTTTAAATAATCTGATGATGATGTGCAGTCATGCTCCAAGAAAATCAAGCTCCAACACACACAAGCCATTGTGTCATACCATCCACTTTGATCTCTGCTGATGATTTTTTTTAAAAAAAAATCATCTTTCCTCTAGAATAATAAATAATAATAATAATAACGATTTATTTCTTACCCGCCTTTTCAGGTTTCTAAAACTTATTCTGCAAACAAGCTACGCAGTGTGGATGTTCGTGGAAGAACCCACGGTGCACCATGATTGGGCTTACTGTAGCTTGTTTCCTCCTCGGTCCTCCAGCCAGTATCCCAGTGTCTTCCTTCCCCCTCCCCTCCCCACTCCAATCACTATCCCTTTTTGTTCACCGGATCTGTTTTTCCAGAACCCCAAAAATGCGCAATTGGGGTCATTTTTTAAAAAACTGCGGATAAACTAATTTCCCCTCCATTTACTTCCCAGCCATTACATTTATACAAAATTCCCCTCCACTTACTTCCCAGAAAATTTTGTATATCTCTGGGAGGAGGTATTTGTTTTAAAGACTGTCAGGGAGTCCAGTCATGTTTTAATTTGTTTTGTTTGCACCCAAGACATAAAGGAGTGTATCTTGGTGATAAATTGTCAGAGTTGTCTCAATGAAAAGTTCATATATATGGTTTGAAAAGTTTGCCTCTGTACCACTCATCAAATGGGACAAACCATTAGCTGGACATAAGAGATCAAAGTTACATTTTGTGGGGATTCTCCTACTAATATATCCTACCAATTTCCCCAGTCCAGGCCCTTTAAACTCTAGAGAAGCAGACAAGATAGAACTATGCTGCTTTGTTCTCCTGGCAAGGCTGTGATGGCTGCAGCATCTGATAATTTAAGGACTACTGGCTCACAGTGGCAAGAAGGTATCAGTTTTTGGTGGGGAAAGGGAGAATTGATAATCCTGAACTTCATAGTTTTACCTGCACAAGCAGCAAGGTGCTTTTTCAATGCCTGCAGTACCCTCTCATTCTCAGCTATCTAAACCATTGTGGACTGGAAAACTATGTGAAAACTTTGCCAATTTTACCAAGGAAAGAATTTGTAAATAGAAAATCCCTGCTCAACTACAAATACACTGTGCAAAAGGTGTTATAATTATCTGGGATGTCTATAATTGCTACCTAAGCCTTCAGAGGTTACCCTACAATCAGAAAATTATAAGCATTAGTTAAATAAGGCTTTACCTTTAGCCAGTTTCAAAGTCAACACACTTTATGAAATCACCTACAATCAAAGAAACAAGATTCCAACTTGGAATAGAGCCCTGAATGGAAGTCTGAATTTGACTAATTGCATTAGATGACAAGGCTTGCTAAAAGCTACTCTCCCACCTTACTTTTCTTCTACACATATACCACTTCTATGTTGGAAAGAAAAAATACATATTGTTTTGTATAGGACCCACGATTTCACTGCAAAAACGCTTATGTTAAACTGCTTTAATATTTCTGTATATTTTTTATGTTTTAGCATACTATGGGCCTGTTCAGAAAATACCTTTAACCTTGCTGGTTAAGGCTTTTGGTTAAGCAGCAGGGTTTAAGGTGTCTTGTGCGACGTGTTTTGCTAAACCCTGCTCACTCAATAACCACAGTCAGACCATTTGCAGCAGGGTTAGCGGCTCTATCCATGGCTTAAAGTGTTGTGTGTGACAGCATGGCTTGTGGTTAGTGGCTAGCTCCAGAGAACCACAGTTTCACTAACCACAGAGCCTGAAGTGTCACCTGAACAAGTCCACTGTTTAGCTCAAAATGCTTAACCATCATGGTTTAACGTGTTGTCTTGCCAGGCCCTACTCCACCATAGCAATTCTGGAAGAGCACAAGAGCTGTATCATGAGTGCCATGTGTCCCTAATAATGAAGAGTTATCCTGGAAATCAAAATTATCAAGAGAACACTAGTTCCAGCCTTTTTAGTCATAGTTTCATATTTTTCATTTCACCAAACCTGAAAAGAGACGAACCCATTAAATATGATTGTGTATATCAATAAATGTTTGGATGCCATTTTTAAAAATGGTGGAAGGACAGCCTTTTCATCAAAATTAATGCCATGTTGATCACCCTGACCCAAAAAAACGCTATAATTTGAAGCCAAAATCACATTTGTAAGTTGATTTGTCAAGTAAATGAGAAAATGAGACATTTCAACACTATTGGAAAATGGTGGAAGGAGTACTCTGACAATTAAAATAACAATTCTTTGAACTCCTTGACCCTGAAAAACCTATAATTTGATACCAAACACAAGATAGTAACTTCTGTGGTTGACGAAAACTAGTGACCTAAAGAAAACTGTCCACCATCTTGAATATAGTGCCTAAAAAGTTTCGTACAAGAAAAATAACGTCTATCCAAATTATTATGTTAATCCAATACTTCAAGATCACATATCAGCAGAGAAAATCTCTGGACTTCAAACTTTTTACGGAGGTATATAGTGAGGACTGGATCATTGTCTTTACAGTTGGTATGTATTCAAAAATGCAATAAGTACAAACTTTTTACGGGGGTATATAGTGGGGACTGGATCATTGTCTTTACAGTTGGTATGTATTCAAAAGTGTAATAAGTACAATCAGGACAGTGCAGCTAACTATATTTGACATAGCATTGGTGCCCCACTGTGGCATGATGCATATGTCATAATTATCCTTTATGCACAATATGCTTATTCAGCATGGAATCTGCATGCTGTAGCAAGCAGCAATCAAGTCACAAGAAGAGAGCTGTGGCAAGTAAGGGGGAACGGAGGAGATATAGCTGCTTATGCCATAATGGAGCAACACGCTGACTTGCAGAGCACAGATGTTAGGTGTTCTATCTACTGAGAAAAGCATTTGTCAGTTACGACATGCTTAATTTCCACTCATCTCTACAGCCAGTAGGCATAGAAACATATTTTTCTTTTTAACAATGCCCAATCCCAATCCCAACAGTAGATCACCTATCAAACAGACAGGCACTTCCTTATTCTGTCTATAAACAAAGCAAATGAGGGTAGCCATGAAGTGATCTAAGTGTTTACTGCTGTATTGCTAATTCTATGCTTTCTTTTTACAAGGACTTACGATTCTAAATCTTAGAGCCACAAAACAGGATGTGGTCTCCTTGACTGAGGAGATCTATACTAAGAAAACTCTATACTTTTTTGGTTACTTGTGCATCAGTAAAGAAATGTGTTTGGCTGATAGTCTCAGAGAGTAGACTGTACTCCTCTAAGAATTTATTACACTTATAGCCAACCCTTCTTCAGAGGAGCTCAGAGTGAAGTTGTATCTTTACAATGCTACTGAGATAGATTAAGGCAATCCATGAGTTTTGCAGCCAGGCGGAAATCAAACCTGGGTTTTCCATGTCCCTGAATTCTTCTGCTCTACAAATATTTTTATTAAAAAACTAAGATTCAGCTTACTATTCAGGTTACAATGTTAATCAATTAATCAAACTGCTTGATTAAAGTGCTGATTGATTAAAGTGTTGATTGATTAAAAATACAACCTTATTTGGATACTGTCCCCAAGCTAACCTTTTGCCTCTCAACCTCTCATAATCCTGTTGTTTTGAGGCTGCTTGCAGCTCTAGCTGGGTGCCCCACCCAATCAGTCAGGTGCCTGAGGAGGAAGCTGAGCAGTAACTTTCACTCCGTTTATTGGCTTTTTCTTGCCAATAAAATGAATGTCCTTAAGCTATACATGCATGTGTGTGAGAGAGAAGCTTTAACGCTTTAAATTCTTTTCCACCAACTCACAGTGTGACACTGATCAATTGTAAATTTGTGTGATGAAAAAGGTTAAAGGAAAGGCCTGCAAGGGTCTTGCGTTTGACTAAGAAAGAAAGCATGAGACACTGGAAACAGCTTTTACAGGGTGTTCTGAGACTTTGCAATAAATTTTAGATACAAAAAAGAGACAATTTACATTTACTTAGTTTTATTAGTGGACCTAATATGTGTAAATATGCTTGTCCATGTCCATTACTGCTTAAAATGAAAGTTGGGACGGTATTCCTTAACTTCTAAAACCAGGTGCAGAAGCAAACCCATCTCCCAATTCCTAAGAAATAAGAACACTGTACTGAAATACATTTTTACTGGATATATTCAGGGTAGAATCCTGGCATTCTATTCAAAAGAGGTTCTGGGATTAAGTTCCCACTCCCTTCTTTCTTTACTGGAAAGGGGTTGGGGGCTGAAGCACCTGTGACATTCCCTCAAAAGCAAAAAGTAAATACTAAATCTATTTTCCATTCATCTTTAATTTATAATGCTAACGCAATAAGGATCTCCTCTAAAAACATTTTTACATCCTTTTTTGGATTTTCAATGTATTTTCTGTAGAGCAGTAGCAACTGTTCACCTTAGGTTGCTTGATATCCAAAAAGGGGGAGAGATCCCTTACCTCCTTTTTAGTGTTCGATGATCAGATATATAAATGGCAGAACTACACAGGGCAGTCTTCCAAGTGCATTGATTAGAATCAGCAGCAAAATTTTAGGAGCTTAGATGAATGGGCACCCTTAGACTACAATCCTACGTACATTACATGGAAGTAATTCCTACTGAACTCAATGGGACTTGTGTCTGAGTAGACATGAACAGCATTGAATTATTTTTTCCCTTTGGAAAAGAAATGAATTAAGTTTCACAAGCATTCAAAGCTATCAAAACAAGATCTTCTGGAATGATTTGCACAGAATGTGGAAGCAGGGAAGCTTTTGAAAATTGAACATTTGCTCTGTTATTTATATTAAACCTTAAGATAGTTAATATTAATTTTATCTGCACATTGTCCATAGATGAACATTGTACTACAACTCTTATTGCAGTGAACATATGAATTACGGTTCAGTTCAGTAGTTTTCAAATTTCAGCAAAGCCCAGTCCTATACATATTGACTCAGAACCAAGTTCAACTGATTTCAATCAAATTTCAATGAAGTGTGATTCAGAACAAATTATCAGACTGCTGATTTAAAATTTGCATAAATCTGGGTTTAGTCCATATATGCAAATTCTATCGGATTACTTATTACTTTTTTAAAAAAGAAAAATTATAGGCAAAACTTAACTTCTTGCAATATGCCATAAGAGGTTAAAAACAGCCTAGGAATTATACCTGTGCTGTTCATTTTGCTTTGTAAATCCCTTTCCGATGCGACACTCAAGACCCATAGCACAAATCATCTCACTAAACAATTACAATAAAGGAACACATTAAAATAAAAACATCAAATAGTGTAAGTGCACAATCCATGCAGCAATCTTTCATAGCCTGTGTATCTGCAAGGATCTAGGATCTCTTACATGGAACTTTTTTTATTATTCTGAAGCAAACTTACTGCTCTGGTCTCCTGGAGATTGCTGCAGTGTAGCACTTTGTGACAAGGTGACCTGAGTATACATCAATTCCCTCTTGCAAATTTCTCTATTGTTCCCTTTTGCTCTAATAAATGTCTTTTTTAAGAGGGCAGAGGTGGGAGAAAACAGACTGTTAACAGTTTTCTAAATAAATGGTTTAAACAGAAAAGGGAACTACATATTCATAGAATCATGACAGATGGAAACAAACATACAGACTCATTCTGCACATAGTCTACCTCTTCCTTCAGCAGAGGTAGAGTCTTACCTCAAAAGGACTAAAAACAATACCTATCACAGGACAGTGGCGAAATCAAGCAATATTCAGCCAGTGGACCATATGTATTCCTTTTTGCTACTTGCAGGAGCTCACAAGAGTCCTAAGGACCACAGATTTCTTTTCTTTTTAAAATTCAGTCTTTATTTCAGGGAAGGGCAACTTGCAGCCCTCCAGACATGTTGGCCTACAACTTCTATCAGCTCTAACCAGCATACCCAGTGGTGAAAGACCATGGGACTTGTAGGCCAACATTTCTGGAGGGCTAGAAGTTGCCCACCTTTGCTTTATTCCTTATAAATGTATTGATACACTTGAAAACCAATCAGAAAATGGGAGCTAAAAAAAACCCTCAAATGAATTATGTTTCAGCTTTTCCAATGTCCAGGACCACTTATGTTGGTTAATTGAACTTACAGCGTCATATATCCATTTCACAGTAACTATTTCTTAAGAATACTGTAATAGAAAAATAATCATTATAAGCTTGACCCTTCATTATGATCAAAACAGAAGGTATACAGAAAGAAAAAACTAGATAGAACCTGATACTTTACGAGAATACATGTTACATAAAATTTATTCTTACAATAGCTTTGTCTTAAGTATTTGTTTTATTATTAATTATAAATATGTTAATACCATCCTCAGTTAGTTTCACAGAATGGCTTACATTAAAAACAGTTAATAGAAAGAAAATATATAAACATACTACAAGACTCTAATAGACATTATTTTTCAGGAAGAAACTACTGATGTATTTATTATTCAAAGAAATAAAAATATGATGGAAACAGATAGGTTTTTCTTAAAAAATGAAGCAGCTGCTACAAATGAAACTATGTTCTGTGTCTTACACAGTATAATGTACAATATAAAGCCTTGTAAAGTGCTTTTTCATTTATACATAAATGTTTAGTATACACCTAAAATGTTTAAGCGCATAACAGTTAAAGTATAAATGAAGCAGACAAGTATTTGAAAACAAGTTAACCATACAGGTAAATCTTTCCAAGAGGCATGGCTTCCAATCGCTGCATAATATGTGAAATTGCCCCCAAATTGCTTCCTTGCACACATCTTTCATGACAGCCAAAAAGGGGAAATTAGACCCAGGGAGATTCCATTCAGCATTTCAGGGAAAATGCAGAGAAAGTGAGTACCACTGCTATGAAATAAGCATGAAACTGAAAGTAACCTGATGCTAATGAATTCCAGCTGACCCATAAAGTTTGGAATTTTCAGATTTTACCCTATATAAATTAGTCCTCTCTTTAAAACTAGAAGTTAAACATAGCATATACTGAGCACTAAAACTTGCTTATATCCCACAGGGCAAGAAATACATGCCGAGTCTCAACTGAGGAACATCCTTTCAAAATATTTCCTGTTGGGTCAAATCTGGGCTTTACCCAAGAATATCATGACAATTATTAAAACAATCCTGGTATAACATTAGGACTACAACAGGTCTATCATCAAACACTTCTCTGTAGTGAACTAACATTGGGAACAGACAAGCTCTGAAAATGTTTGGAATTTTTGTTCTTGTGAACTGCCCAGAGGGCTTCGGCTATTGGGTAGTATAGAAATGTAATACATAAATAAATAATAAAAGATAATTTGGCAATAAGCACTTAGCTCCAGCTAAGAACTTAGAAAGACCCTGTTTTAGCTCAGTTCTGAGATCATTTTTTTTCTTGTTCAAAAAAAGTTACTCCACTTTGTTTTACACAGACTTGATTCAAAGGAGATAAAAAGTCAGTCTAATTTAGTGTGATCGATATGTGTTTTTGTTAACTAAAGTTAGTATTTTACATTTACACTTCAGCATTTAAGATAAGGTGAGAATCATCAATAAAAGCAGTTACACTTGCAGCTTTCAGAGAACATTGTTTTTGATTTGCCACAACATTTATGTAATCTTAGCTTTCAACTACAAGCCAGCAAACACACCTCACTTCATATTTTAAACTGGCATGTCTAACGCAAGAACCCTGCCATGGGCTTGTTCCTCTACACTAATCAAGTTGTACTATATCCTACCTAAGGATATTAGTTAAACTGCCTGATATGTCTTGGCTTGACAGCTCAAGAATTGAAGCATTTGCTGAGCACAGAACCATGTCCTCTCCTGCCAATTCTTATTTACAATAACCCTTTCTCTCCCCCAAACCCCAGTAATGTTTCACACTTCCAAAAATCCCTTCCTCTTTAAGTCTATATGAAGATTAACTCTACAACAACCTCTCTACAACAACCTCTCATATTTTGTTCTCAAACTAATAAAAAAGTGTAGATAATTGCTCAGAAATATATTAATTTCTCCTCTGCCCAGTAGGATTCCAACTAAATCCCTCACAATTACTGGGTTTTATATTGAATTTTTAAATACATATACCAACTGTCTTTTTAACAAAGGCTTAAATGAAATTAGTAAGATTATGCATAACAAACAATCCTCATACAAATACTGAAATCTATTTCAATCTACTGTTACTGAATGTGCTTTCTAGATACATATATGAACCCGTACACATTCCAAGACCAGAATTTATTAAGTGATAATGTGAAGATCCATGCACCAGGTTCAATTTGTGGGGAAATTAGCTTAAGAATCTTCCCTGTAGCTAAAGCGAGAGTTTTAATACAGGGACTACTCTGCAGACATGCATGGATGGTCTGAATTGAAGTGAACTAGGCTTATGGTTCTGAAGGGAGTTGCGGAAGTTGGGAGTTAGGCCCTAATGCTACTGGGAAGAGAAAGAGAACGGGAAGCAACGTTCAGGGATGAACATGCAAGAATGGGAAGGAGAGAAAGATCATGCAGGGGTTTGGCTACAGGAGTGGCCTGTATGTCAAGACTGTCCTTGATGCACAGCCCATGACAAAAAGTGAAGTCAGGGTAGGAATAACCTACAGCTATTTCACACACGCCAATTGCCAGTGCCTTGTGCACTATACCTTCTACCTCATGGGTAGGCAACACACGACCCACATGTAGCCCCTGGTGCTGAAATTTATGAGGCAAAAAATCAATGGTTTGCCACTGAATTTCAGCAACAAACCTCTATGGAAGGGTGCCCTTTTTACTTCACTGTAGTGACTTGCCACCAAAATTCAAAGACAAACCACCATTTTTAAAAAAATGCTTTTGTTGCCACAAAATTCAGCAGTCTTGTGGTAGCAGTAGTGCAACCCCCAGGGAGTCTGGCAGGTTGAAAGCAGCCCCCAGGCCCCCTGAAGTTGTCCATCCTTCTACTACCTCTTTATTATTTATAAAAAGCCAGAAAAATTACTTGCATGTCAAGGCAAATCAGTTGGCTTTGTAATAAGCAGCCTTGATAAAGGGACAGGGGGAGTTTCCAAATTAAGAGGGACTGACCACAGTTCTTCCCTCTAGTTAACCAGGGTAAGGCTGCATAACATGTCTGGGCTCTCTCCCAAATATTGTTCAAAAGAAACACCAAACTGTAACACACTCACACAACACACAATAGAAAAGAAGGTTCAGAATAGGAAGCTACAATTTGTAGATGAACAACCCCAGGAGATAGGATAGAGCTTGAAAGATACCTTTCCTTGGACCACAATAGATCCTTCCTGAAAGATGGTGCTGAGGTGTGTTGTAAGACCCTAAGATTTCAATGAAGAAAAATAGGTCCGTTTAAAAAGGGACTGCAGCAAGTTACAGCTTTGGCTAAGCAGAGATGTAGATGACCAGACTCTGGTTGTCTGAGTAAAAAGGTTGTAATAATCCACCTCTGTGGGGCAGCCAGGAAATCAAGTGATTTCAACAGTAAAGTGGGACCTTGCCTGTGGATGGGAAGAAACCAAATGGGGTTATAGCTGCATGAGACCTTGCCTTTGGATGGCGAGTTACACCATGGGCTTGAAACACAGGATCCTCCTTATACCATTTCAACACAGGTTTCAAAGAGACAGTGTGCATCAGATTCAACATGACAAAGGGGACAGAGGAAAACTCTCAGGTAGTGTCAACAGCTGTTCCAGAGAATTAACTAAAGGTTGGAGACAACTCTTTGCAAGAGCCATTATTAATGTCAAAAGAATATCTCTGGATGGGGAAAACTAATCAGGGGAGTGTTGAGCCTAAAGTTAATCAAAATCATAACCTTTTCAAACAGCTGAGAAATTACCTTTCACTAGTTGGTTTTTTAAAAAAGTGGCCATACCAATGGTTGCCAAATATCATGGGAGTCTGCAGTACATGACCTACCCCCAAGCAGCATGCTAACATTACCCTATAAATCAAATGTCCTGGCTCTTTCCTTTAGAACTCCATGCATCTAAGGCAGCCTTCTCTCAGGAGAAAGCACAACTATAGAGAAGGTGCTATTCTGCAACCCCACAAACCTAACCTTACATGAAGCAAATGATTAGAGAGCAGAATCCATCAGCTCAGCAGAATCCATCAGCTCAGGAGTCAAACTCATATGGAAGAAGGCATTCCCAACGTAGATAGACCCAAATCTCTTAAGGCTTGAAAGGTTAAGGCTAACTCCTCAAACAGGGCCCACAAATTAATTAAATATGACTGAATTATGAACCCAACCTTTCCAAGGATTGGATTATGACTTCATCAAAAATAATCAGAGAACCTATTGCCAAATCAGGCAAGCACACCAATCATCAATATCTCAGTCCAATATGGATTCAGCTTAAGTGCATTCCATTCTCCAACCTACAACAGTTTTCAGACAACCATTCAGGGACACCACTCCTTGCCTGGATCCAAAGAAGGGAATACACAGCCAGTCAACTTCAGTATATTAATGATGCTGCACTGATAACATGGGACAGAAGACTGAAATCTGGAGAACTCAACAGGAAAGTCACTATGGACTGGATAAAAAGTCTCTGGAGCCGAGGAAATAACTGTCAAATTTGTACTAGCTTTACACTGGACAACACACTGGCAGTGGATCAGAACCATGAGATAGAGCAAATGGAAGAGAAAAGAACAAGAAAATGAGCAAAAAGGGGGGAGTAAACAAGCTAGGACAAGAATGTTGGTGTATGTCTATGCAGGCCAACATTAAAGCACACACATCCTAGAATATCCAACAACTGATAGGGATAAAGGATTCTGCTATTTGCTAAACAAATTATTTAACTAGTAACTGGTTGGAAATTCACCGAATTTATGTGACCAATCAATATAATATAAAATTTTCCTTTTCCCATAATTATTTTAGTAAAAAATATATTATTTACATCTCTAGAAGATGATAACCAGAACACAGTTCTCTGTTCAAACATGAAAACCACATTTTTGTTTTCTGAGTGTGTTACTGCCGCCAAGATTTGATACATTTTGGAAATAAAAAATTAACTAATCATATCAATAGCTTTATCTCCCTGCAACAACAACAGAAGGACCTTTATACACATTACCTTATCCCTGTGGCAAATTACGCCCACATAACTCTTTACTCTACATGAAGTTTAGTACAGCTTTATCATATTAAGAATTGCTCTACCAACAAGTATTTCCAGAAACATTCAAATTAGATGAGAAAAAAGTGCACAGAATGCAGAGGATCAGTGTAGAAAATCATGTTAGATGTTACAGAGGGATATGTAAAGGGGCTGTGTGGAGACAGGAGGCAATCCTGCAACCTTCGTCTGAACTCCTAACCACAAGCTGTTGCTGATCTAATACTGGCTTTTAAAGCTGATTCTAAGCAAGTTGAGATGGGTTGACCAGGGAAAATAAGAGTGCAAAACAACAGAGATGAGAAAACTAAAAACCTAGTACGGTATTGACCTAAGATTATCAGAATAATATTTACCCCCAAAAGTGCATTATCTATACGAGAAAAGACAATACCTGCATAGTCTCTTCTACAAGAGCATTTCTCATAACACCATTCATGAGAAATGTCATCAACTACATTCAAGGAGAAAAACACCTTAAAAGTTGTCTTGGAGGAGAAAAGTGTGGGTGGGGGAATGCTATAGCTATATACTTATGCTGCACTTTTCAGCTATATACCATCCCTTTGTAGAGATTCACAGTGATTTAATCCTGACACACAGATGTGCTATGGCCACATCTAGTTTGGCCCTCAGCTCATACAGGAACAAGACAGCTGGCAGAGCCAGTATTACTAGCCCTTCAATCCTTTTTCATAGGGCTCATGTGAAAAACTGTTGTCAACGACAGGAAACAATTAGCTATGCAAAACAGATTATTTGGCTAAAATTGTATTGTCTTCACAGACGGTTAATACACAAGCTGCTTGGCAAGAAAAATAATTGCTCCACACGTGGATGCTTGTTTCTTCATGGAGTGCAGGTTCTTTAGACCTCAGCATGGCCTTAATTTGACACTTGCTAGAAGGGAACTGTTCTCTGATGTTAAGATGGTAAAGAGGAAGATTCTGTCTTTCGCACTATATATTTGCATGAGTATCCTGTCATAAGAATTCCTAGTTATTCACTAATTTGAAAAAAGAAGTATACCATGTGAATTGTTACTTATACAGAGGTTTGCACTTCATTTTCATGAATTGCCAATTCTCAAAAGCACTTCAGCCAACAGCACACTGATCTAAAGCTGTAAAAAAAAAGTCCCATTTCCCATGCTGGTTGAGGGATGGTGGGGTTTTTAGTTCAACACAACAAATTGGAGAGGGCTGTTATACACTGATAGTTGACAAAACACATTTTTTTAAAAATGTTCCACCCTACAGAACAGCTTTAGGTATTCAAACAAATCTCTTTGGAACACTTGACACCTATACAAAATTCACTAGGTATAGCAATACCAAAAAAAAATCCAGAGCCGGGGAACCGTTCAGACTCATAGAAATTAGTCTTATACAGAACAGAAAAGGAATTTTTATTCTTAAACTGCATAACTGAGAGAGAAAATAATGGATTTCTAAACAATGTTCAGGCTGCAGAAGAAAACAATAAATATGCAGCAGAGTAAGGAGCAACTCACCTTTAAAGTTGAGTTGAAACTGAGCATACAACAAGAAGGAAGAAATTGCTATCAAATCAAGATGAAAGTATTTGACTCCTATAGTATACTTCTTTTTGCCGCCTTAAAATATAAAAGTAATTTAAAAGTATATTTTAAAAGTAAAAGAAAATTCTTAGGACGAATATTTTGGAAGGTCTTAAACCTCGCTTTTTTATCTACCAACTTTAAGAAATTCAATTCTATGAAAATTACTCCATTCCGCATGTCCACTATGATAGTATAGACTAGGGATCCTCAACACTGTGGGCAAGGGAACCACATGGTGCCCACGGGCAGCTGGGGGAAGAAAAAAAACCTGCTTTTTAATGTACATGAAAGGGATTTGTATGAAATGCAAACACCTTTCTAGCAATGATACATGAGCTTCAGCAAAAGTGGACCAAATATCCAAATAAGTATCCATTTGAAGGCAGGCTCTATATGCCATCTGTTCAAGTACTCAAAACACTGTAAGGTTCTCGATCCATTGCATTATAGGAGGTAAGTGTTTATCCTTCCAATGTTGTAGTATCAGTCTGTTAGCTGTCCAAGGGCACAGAGAATCCATTTACACTGACCATTTGTTAATTTCCATGAAGCAAGTAAACAATTTAAAAGAATGTGTACATCAGTGACTATTAAAGACTGCTCAAGTACAAAATTTATCTGAGTAATAACCTCCTCCTAAAAAGAAGCAACTACTGGACAGTACCAAAATATATGTTTAAATGAAGCATTAGCTGTACTGCAGCAGCAACAATTAGCCAAATTAGACAATCCCTTATTAAAGAGATGCTGCGGTGTCCAACAGACATGAAACAAAAGTTTTTGCTGATTAAGATGCAGCTTAAGATCCATAGACACGACAGGTAAACGCCAAAACAAAGATCCATTGGATAAGCATTTTTGGTGGTGCCCACAGCAGTTTCTCAGATTCCCAAATTTGCCTATGGGTCCCCCCGGAATTCTCAAGCATGTTAACATAAATCTCATTCAAAGAGCAATCCTATGGTTCCTGGAGAGTGGCTCAGGGACCGTAGGAATGTTCAGAGTCCCCCTCCCGAGGATGTAGACACTATGACTTCAGAAGGGGACTCTTGAGTTCTGAACCCTGTCCCCTCACATCCACCGCAGAGAGAACCATGCCTGCTGCTTTCCGAAGTCACAAATGCAGCCATGGAAGGAGGGGAAAGGGGACATTCTGGTGGGCAGGGAGGGGAGGGGAGGGCAGGTCCTGTCAGTGCATGCCAACAAAGGCTGAACAGTTCCATTTAAACATATATTCAATGGCAGCATCACAGGTTAGCATGGTTGGGCCCACACCCCAGCAGAGGGCCTACTGAAAAGAGCCCCTAGACATGCTCCTCCTCTTCACCATTGCAACTGGCTTATTCACGCACTTGTTTTGGTCCAGACAACAGTGGTGGTAAGAAGGAATAGCAATAGATACCACTGCCTAGTAAGGAAGAGGAAAAGGAGGAGCAACACCAGGTGATAGTGCTAGTGAAAAGGTAGATTTACTGAGAAAATAGGGCCCATTGATGGTGTTTTGCTCAAGAGCCCTCTAAAACTTGGAGGCAGCACTACATCAGTCACCTTAGTTCAGGCACTTAAATTGTTAAGTGGACCTAAAAGTTCCAAATTTTGAAAATGTCACCTGTATTCCAGTAATATAATTTTATCAGTTTATTCCATTTTTAGATATTTGGTGGATAACAAACTTGTTACAGAATTAAAAGTAGTATTCTATTAAGAGTGTGTGTAGAGAATCCCACAAGCCATTTTTGGACCATATATTGCCCTCCCTTTCTGGAATGGCAGCCTCATCCTCTTTTTTTTTTTTTTTTTTTTTTTTACACCAAAGGGTTTAACTGCTATTCAAATGCCATATTAAAACTCTTAAATCATTAACATGCCCTCCCAATCTGTTCCAAAGGATTGGGGGACCCTCCAGAACAATGTTGGAAGCAGCACTGGGGTCATGAAGAAGGAAGCTGCAAAAATTGCCTCCCCTTTCTTCCAGCCTGCACTGGATCTGAATTGTGGAAGAGCACGTCTGAATCCAATTCAATGTGTTTTAGTTGCCTGCAATTCAACACTTACCCTTGCATACTATTATAGTCAGACCTGTTTAGGAATATTATGCATCAATGTCCAATGAAAATTTACAGGCCAGAATATCAAATATGACTTTCTTCATTTACAACACTGACTGATTACTAGAAAAAGTCCCATTTTTGTGCAAATGCCAGTACTCATATCTTTGTCTTTAGGCAAATTTGCAATCATCTGCATTTCACATAAGGCTCTGCATCTCATATGGGTTGCTAAGAAAATTCTAAGGCAGAGAAAGAATGAGCCCATGAAATAAGAATACACTCAGACTTGGAGTGTATTACCTAAGACGTATTTAATGACACATGGAAATGAAGGCTACAAAAATATTTCAGCCAGATTTGCAAGGCTGTACTTGTTGAATCCTATTCAGCTAAACATTCTAATACTCAAAGAAACCCCACACTTTACATGGCAATTATGTCTGCTGTGGGTACATCATTGTTACAGTTACAATTATTTTCCTGCACAAATACATGAAGGGTGCATGACAAGCAGTAGTTGGATTTGGGTGCCCAACACTGAATTTACTGAATATGGATTCCAATAGTCACTCAGGGAAGTAAGACAAAAGTATTTCTGGATTATCAATTCAAATGAACCTATGGGCCCCAGCAGCAGCCAGAAATGCCTTTCACCAACTTCTATGGTGAAGGTGTAGCATTTCCTCAAATTTAGTTCTGGCAATAGTCATTCATACCTTTGTAACCTCAAGATTTAACTACTGTAATGCAACCTGTATATAGCTTTCCTTCAAAGGATGCAGCTGGTGCAGAACAGACGGACTTGCCTTGACAGGCATGAGTTACCAGGAAAACATTACAAGAGCACTCAAGGGTAAGCGCACAGGCTTCACAGACCCTTCGGGTACAATCCAGGAGTCTATTTTTAATATAAAAACCTGAAAGGCTTGGATACTAGTTAATTGGCCTCCTTCTTATATTTACAGTGCACTGAGAGCAGGCTGTTAATACTTCCCCTTTTACCTGCAACACATAGATGAACTTGTGTCTACACCCAAGTGTTCAAACTGCCTTCCCTAGATACCACACGATCATGCAGATCAAGGCAGGGGCCTAGATGTTGGCCCTTCCTCTTTAAAAGGCAGCTGTCTTATCAAAATTTTACATGCAATAGGCATTAAATGCAAAAGGACACATTTTACATTTGACAAAATAGCTATACAAAAATATATTTTACTACAACTGATCAGAATTGTTTAGTTTTTAATTGCTTCCAGATAACGACTTAATATTTTGTTGCCGTATGAAAAAAATCACCACACAAATTCTGCCACTATATTAGCATTTTGATTAAACCTGCAATCCTATGTTTACTTACCTGAGCGTAGGTAATGAGTAGACATGTATAGGATTGCACTGTTAACTGCCTATTCAATTACACTTGACTGGCACTACAGCACCAACTGTATAAATTTACTGTCTTTGTCAGTCTTCTGATGATTCACTGAAAAGTACAGGTAGGCATTTATCTGAATAACCAAAGCACCCTTCACAATGTCCTGCTTATTTATCTAGAAAATGTCTGTTAAAACATCTTGAGATGCTAAACCTTAATCTCAATTAATTGACAATCCTATGGCCACAAATCCTACAGGATTTCTCAGTTTCTAGGAACTCAGCTTCGAGCTCTGGCTCTGAGCTCAGTTCCCAGAAACCGCGTTCCCCTCCTCCTCCCCCTTGTAGCTGGTACGGTTCTCTCCATGATGGCACTGGCACTTGAAAATGGAGCACAGAGATGGCAAAAAAGAAACAGTCCTGGGGGCGGGGTGAAGACTGCATTAGCAGCTTTAAACAGCTTCCTATGTGTATCCCAGCCTCCCACTCCTGCTCTGAAGCTCCCCAGCTAAAACCCGTGTCTAGCCCAAAATGCAAGGTGCTCCTTTGTGCGCCCTACATAGGATACCCTTAAGTCTCCGAATTCAGGTGCTTACGAGTACCCAGAGCTCAATCCATAGGATTGTGCTCTAAAATCGATCCAGACGGAGAGGCGGGTAAGAAATAAATTGTTATTATTATTATTATTATTTATAATGAAAAAAGCTCTTCAAACTTTTGATCAAATTCCAACCATGTGCAGTTGCTTATATTTTTTCTGACTAATACACACATACACACAAAATAACATACACTCTCACACACTCCTTTTATATGTTGTAAAAATATAATTTATACTCTTTCGTTAGGTATTGCGCTCCTACTTAAGCTGCTTTACTGTAGATGTTCTATAACCATATTGGTTATAGACCATCTACAGTAAAGCAGCTTAAGTAGGAGCGTTGGTTATAGACCAATAATTTTGGTCATAGACCATAGACCAATAATTTTAACTAGTGAAGGCCTTTGTTTCTTTAGTGATCTTGATTTATGAGTATGTATGTTCTTTTTATTGCCTTTTTTGTTAACTTTATTTCAAAATGAGAAAAAATGGCATATAATTGTACAAAAACAAGAAAAACACTTACCAAAACTTTTTCTGCAAGGGATTAGACCTATATAATAGATGGCACACTTACAGATGTACATCTTATATACAAATACAACTGAAGATGCACAGGCCTACTAACACCAATAACTATTTTCTCAAATAGCTTGCTAACTCGTTGAAATGTAGTTCATATTTCAAAGCATGAGCTGATGACCACATCAGTTTTCTGATTAAAAGCATTACAATACATGTAGGCAAAGTTTTATATAGATATACTGAAAGAAAACTTAAGACCAAGCTAACATTCAGCTGAAAAAATGCAGACTAGGAAAAGTTTCCACATGCCACTGATAAAATGTAGTACACACATACCACCAGGCAAGCGCAGAACCAATCAGCTAAAGAGGAAAATGCAAATGCTTGTCGGATAATTTACTATCATATAAAGCCAAGAGCAATAATCCCAACAAATAATTTAAATTTTATAGCATAAACACTAACCAGCAACATGTTACACTTAAGTTTTTTTGAAAGGGGCCTAATAACATATGATTATACTAATTTAAGAAATTTTAAATTTAGAAGAGTCCACCATCGAAGAATAAGAGCAAGAAGGATTTCAAAACAAACAATGGCTAAGAGCTACATTTGTCATGCAATGATACATTTTATCCCTTTTAGAATCTAAAGTCATTGCTAGGAATGAAGCACTGCTTTGGAAGTGATCACTCTCTGTGAAAGAATTACTCTGTTTAGAGTTCACTGCTTTTCTGCCAAACATAAGCCATAAAAGGAAGTTGAAGTTCACTGCCATCTATTTTGTCCAATCCTTTCAAGTGCCCAAGAGTAACCTTTTCTGATGACTTTGAGGATCATGTGTAGACTTCCTTAAACCACACATATTTTTCATTGGTAAAGTTGAATGGTGACAACAGAAATTTACCTTTCCCCTCATCAATACAGATCAGGAAAACTAACACACAGATGTTTATTAAAACTCTCTCTTCTAGACAAGTCTTTGTTACAGCTATCAGGGTTGTGCAGAGTTTACAAATGTATTTGATACAGATTTGCACAAAATTTGTAGTGAAACCATCAAACAAATATGTTGTATTTCATTTTCCTTATAATAAAATCTGCTCAATTTTTAAAAAGTTTATGAAAGCCCATTGTAACCATCCTCACGTTTCCCAATTACACCAAGACCAAAATATGCAGCCAAAAGAGTAATATATACGATATAAGCTATTTTTCAATCCTTCAGGATACTATTAGGGGAGGAAAGTTGATACATAAACTACATTTTCAGTAAACCTTTTCTAATTAAGTCAGGCTTGTTAACAATAATAGGCATTAACTAGAAATGCTAAAATTGTTGTATGGACATATAAAGAGAAACCTCCAGTACTCTAAACAGATTTTGAAAGAGGAAACACTTGTTAAGTCTAGCATGTACTTCATCAGGCCTTTCTAAACTCTGAGCTTACTCCATAGCCACTATTAGAGAAAGACATAGCTCTCTCCAAAAAAAATATGCAGCTCTTCTAACAAAATGTACAAGAGGAAAAGAATCGTCGTTGTTTATGCAACTGGAGTGCTAGCAAATGAAGAAAGTTACCGGTTCAGCAACTGTTTCTACTAGCCGACATGTTTTAAGATCACGAATGCATAATCAGGCAGTTTCACTTCAATACCTTCTGCTGCGGAACAAAGAAACTCCTGTTTGAGAAGCTTTAACCCCCAACCCCAAATCGACTCTCCTAGATTTCTCCTCTGCGACAAACTATAAAAAGTAACGATTAGACAAAAACACACCCAAAATACGAAACGGGAAGCCAGGTTCACAAATCAGAAAGACATTGAAATAGCAAATAACAGTGAAAGAGCTGAAGACAGACCATGATCTCAAAAATGAAGTACAAACTCGTTCCTTTTCTCCAACCCACTATAAAAAATATTACTAACGTTGCACGCACAAACTCCACATAATTCCCCCCCAAAAAATATTGCTTTAACCAACCTCACACTTCGGGGGTCCAGATATCCTCCATTTGCACCGGGTTATTTCACTACTCAGCGATGTTTTAAATCCCAATCAAGTTTTCTCGCCAATCAAAAAGGGGAAAAAAGTAGGGGGAGGATGCAACAGCTTTCGGCAGGGAGGATAACGGCAGTGCCAAGCTTGCGGCCCGGGTAACAGAGGCCGTTGAAGCTGGGTTATTGCTGTGGGGTTCTTTTCTTTCCCCCCCTTCACTTTTGCTCGCAGTTGAGCGGGGGAAGGTCTCGGTGTGCCTCAGCTTCTCTCCCCCCCCCCTTCCGCCGTGACAAATATGCGGTTTCAGGTGCCTCAAACGCCGCCCAGTCCAGGCTGAAGAGTCACTTCCTGCCCCCTCACCGTGGTGTTGTGTACTGGGGGCGGGAAGGGGGAACGGCAACCAGCAACAGCGGGGCCGCAAAGCCTACGCCAGAGCCTAGCCCAGCTTCCCTTCTTCAAGGCGGAGGGCTGGAGCTCCGAATCCGCCTCCGTCGTCGACCCTCCCCCCTTCCTCCTCCTCCTCGGCTTCTCCTTTCTCTGCGTCCCTTCAGTAGGCCGGGCGGTGGATGCCGTAGTAGCGCCTGCCGCAGCCCCGCACTGCTGCTACTACCACCACCAGGGGCATGTGGTGCGAGGAAAGACTGAGACGGAAAGCGCAACAAGCCCCCCCCCCTTCTTCGCCTTGCCACTCCGCAGCCCTCCCCGCTCTTCTCTTCGTTCACCTTTCCTCCCCTCGCTCGCCTTCGCCTTCCTTCTCTCTTTCTGTCTTTCTCTCACACACACGGCTCCTCCTCTCCACACTTCCTTCCTTCCCTCCTTCCTTCCTTCCTTCCTTCTCCGCTTTCCCGCCCCTCCTGCTTAGCAGTTCGCTTTTCTGGGCGCCTGCCAGTGACTCGCTGAGGTGTCTGCTCCGCGCTCCCCAGAGATAAGGGCGGCGGCAAGCAATAGCAAGGGAGGGTGCTCACGATACACAAGGGTGGCGGGAGCAGTTACTACTACTACGATTACTACTGCCACCGCCGCCCAGGCCACGGAGAAAGAGACACCGCAGCGCCACCCAGACAGCCAAGCGTGACTGACTGACACACACACACTCTCTCTCTTTCTCCGTCGGCCCTACCGCGCAGCTGCGCTAGTTTCCCCTTCAGACTTTCGGCCTCAGAGCCAGACAACAAGTCTGGAAACGGGCGAAGCGAGGGGCCGCGCGGCTTAGCCAATCCAGAGAGAGGAGCCTCTAGCAACAGCCAATGACCCTGCTCTGAAGAGCGGCCGTGAAGGAAAGAAGAGCAGGTTAGGGTGTGTGAAGAAGAAAGGCAATGAGGGAGAGAGAGTTCGAGCCCTTGGAGAGGGTTTTGGGAACGCGTTTGGCTGGTAGAGAAAAGGTTGGAGGAAAGGGAGTGACGAGGCTTGGGAAGGAGGAAGAGGATAAGAATGGGAGGACAGAGAGAGAGATTTGTAAAGGCAACTAAAGGAAAGACTAGGCAAAGAGGAGGAAGAAGAAATGTTGACATTTGAAATAGCATGGAGAAGAGTAGGAGGAAGGTAATGAATGAGGAAAAGGGGAAACTCGACAGCAAGACTCGCAGATTTGGCAAGACCTGTCTTAAATTAGCCTGACGCTGACTTGGCATTTCCCCACATCGGAGAGTTGTGTATGTAAAACAGCAACAGCATGACCTAAAGGGTGCCAGCTGGTTTTTTTCTTCTCACCATCAAGGTTTCCCCCCCCCCCCCCAAGATGACAGAAATATAATTTTAACCAGGCTACTCCCAATTTAATAGAATTTCAATGGTGAATGGTGGCTCATTTCTCAAGCTGCCTTATGAAATGTTTCATATTTCTGAAATGCTGATGTAGAACTGTTTACTAGAGTTCTCACAAAAGGGGCTACACATGACTCACCCCTACATGTTCACCCAATGTGTGAAGGGATTGTGGGCCCACATCATAGAAACATAGGAAGTTGCCTTAGATCTACACCAAGCAGGATATGACACTTTGAAAACAGTTTGAAAACTGTATATGGATTGTGTCCTGGGCCTCAACAGTTGTCACTACTGTTATAAAACATTTTAAAGCAGTAGTGTAGATCCTGATTCAGACCATTGGTCCATCTAGCACAGTATTGTTGACACGGACTGGGCAGCAGCTGTCCAGAATTTCAGGAAGGAATTTTTCAAACCCTACATGGAGATACCAGGGGTTGAACTTGGGACCTTCTGAATACAAAGTATGTGCTCTATCACTGAGCTGCAGCCCTTCCTCCCTCCCACTCCACTGCTGACACATTCACTGTATTTGGCCACAGTAAGAATGAGCCCTTCACATGTACATAAGAAGAGACATGCTGGATCATACCAAAGTCCATCATTCTGTTGCAACAAACTAGATGCCTACAAGCAAATATGAATGCAATAACACCCACCCATGTCCCCCAGCGATTAGTATACAGAGAGGCATACTGCCTCTGATACTGGAGACAATACCTAGTCATCATCACTAGTAGCCACTGATAGTCTTGTCCTCCACAAATTTGTCTTATCCCCTTTTAAAGCCACCCAAGTTGCATCCAACAGAATATACTGTGATAGCAAGGATGTATATACATACATATAAATGGATGGGGTTGCACTCCCTTTGAAGGATCAGGTCTGTAGTTTGGGGGTACTCCTAGATACATCACTGTCACTGGAGATTCAAGTGGCCATGATGGCTCGGAGTGCCTTTTACCAGTTTTGGGTGGTTTGCCAACTATGGCCTCTCCTGGACAGGGATAGCTTGGCCACAGTGGTACAGGTGCTAGTAATCTCAAAACTGGATTACTGCAATGCCCTCTATGTGGGGCTGCCCTTACATTTGCTACAAAAGCTGAAGCTAGTGCTGAATGCAGCAGCTCAGATGTTATCAAGAGCTGCCCCTTTTCAGCATGCAACTTCTTTGCTAAGGGAACTGCACTGACAGCCTATTCACTACTGGGCCAGGTTTAAGGTTTTGGTACTAGTGTACAAAGCCCTAAACAATTTGAGACCAGGATTCATGAGAGAGTGCCTTCTTCCTTACTAACCTGCCCGGTCACTAAGGTCATCAGAAGGCATGCTCTGGACCTATGGCCCGATTGGAGTTCACCCAGAGAAGAGTTGTTTAGAAGAAACCTTCAAGCACCTCTGTCTCCATAGTTCCTTGGCATTGACATCACGTATGAGCTTTGCATTAGCTTTTAATTAATTCTGTTCTAATGACATTTTAGCATTGCTGTTTCTGTATGTGAAACTTCCTCTTTTCATTAGCCCAAGAACTGTATGCTGCTATCCATTCCAGCAGGCTGCACTGACCAGCCTTGGTAGAAAAAAATATATTTTCTTCCCTCTTCCCTCCCCATTCCTTTTTCCTTGTGTGTCATGTCTTTTTAGATTGTAAGCCTGTGGGCAGGGACTGTCTTGTTTAATTAATTATAGGTAAACCACTCTGGGAGCCTTTTTGACTTCAAATAAAGAAATTTTATATGGTATAGTCATAGTTCTGGAAAAGACACACAGCCCTTGAGGCCTCTCACAGACTTGATAATGGCAAAGATTATAGACCAAACTGAATTATTTATTTATTTATTTATTTATTACATTTCTATACTGTCCAATAGCCGAAGCTTTCTGGGTGGTTTACAGCAATTTTTAAATTTAGTTTTTACTTTGTAAATGATGAGCCATTAACTGGTCTCTCAAAATTTCCCCAAAGTTTATAATATCAACAGTACAAAGTCTTATAGAAACCAATTTTGAATCTTTATAGAGTTGTAAACCAGGACTAAACTCAAAATTTAAACTTTCATGGGCACATTGAATTTGAACAAAAACTTGAGCATGTACAAAATAAGAGTATCCTACAGCTCCCAGCATTCCAGCTCAGCCTGTATAGTGAAAGCCCTTCTTCTTCAGAGGAGGGAAAGAGGCTGGAGGAAGCTGAGGTGAAATGGTATCCTGGCCTCTCCTGTCTCCTCCCTGCCACCAAAACACCCCCTTTCCCCCATCTCTGAGGTTGATTTTCAGAGAGGCACCAAGCATGGTTCTCTCCACACCTCCTGTGAGAGGGCAAGATCGGGGGCAGGGCAGATCTCCAACTCCCCCTTCTGAGGCCAAAGCCCTGCCTCCAATCTGGGAGAGTGGAATCTGAGCCATTTTATGGTCCCTGGAATGCTTGCCCAGGAACCATAGGATTGCTCTCTTAGGGACGCAATCCTATGCATGTTCAGACAGAAAAGTCTTACAACTCCAAGCATTCCCTAGCCTGCTGAGTTGTATGATCTTTTCAGTCAAAACATGCATAGGATTGTGCCTTTAGTAGGGAAGATGCCCCATTGAACATCATGAGACTTAGCATCGAGTAAGCATTGTTTTATTTATTCATTTATTTTTACATCAGCACAAAAGAGAAATCCAAAGCAGGCAGCATAAGGGAAAAATAGCAAATCCCATTAAAATCCTATCTGTCAGCACACAAAAAGGGGCAGACAACCCAGAATAAAAATCCAGGACTCAATTTAGCCTAATGGTCACTCAAAAGAGTCATGTTTTTGGTTTATTAAGCTGAACATCAGGTCTATACACTGCTCATTTCCCTCATGTGCTGGGTTTGGCATTTCTGCCATAGTTTGCTTAACCCAGAGTTTTCTATTACATCCAAGTGATGAAAGGAACAATCAGGTATTTGAAAAATAAGTGTGGCGAAGTCACAGTAAACTTAATTGGATAAAAGGGAAAACCAAAAGAAACTGGGGAATGACAACTCTGTATCAAAGGATACATTCCAAGAGCTCCATTACACCAGCGGTTTAACTCACTCTTGCCACGACTGGTATCTGGTTTTGCAGCACGAGACTCACATGAAGTCATCCCTGTTCTATACCCATTTCTCCTCTATTCCTCCGTTTTGCATATTATTTTGGTGTGGGGAAAGTCTGGATTATTTTCCCCAAGTGACTTTAATGTGCCCTTGTGCCTCCGTTTAGTGCTCTCCCCTCATTTTTTCCGTTGTTGGGGGCATGTGCTTTGAATGGAGTCTTGCTGACAAAAGGGAAGGGCGGGGCAGTTCTCCTCCGTGTTGAACATTCGGATGAATGGACTTTTTACTGCTCCAATCCCACCCTCCTTGCCCACAGCTCCCTCATTTTTAAAGATAAATAGATGAAACTTGGGACTTTGAGAGCTCTTAAGTAGAGCTTTCCGCCTGCCAAGTTTGAATCAGATAGGTTCATCCCTTGATTTTTTAGGATTTTTTAAAATCCCCCCCTTAAATCTTTTTCCTGATAGTCCACCAATGCGAAAGTCCACCTGTTTGAATTTGTGAAAGATCTATTTTTGTTTACTTTGATAATGTGAAGTTGTGCATCTCCAGTTAATAAAATAGAGATCTGCTGTTCCCTTACTCAAGAGTAAATCCCATTGATTTCAACTGCATTTACATCCAAGTCATACTAAAATCTGATGCACGCTTACCTTTGAGTAAACCCCATTGAACAGAGAGAGACTTACTTCTGAGTAAATATGTATAGAACTGACTTTTAATAGTGTGGTCACTTAGAAGCTCTTTTTTAAGTCTAAAACAGCAAACTGGAAAGAAGTGCTGTGCAACCCTATGCTTACTTCTGAGGTCTTAATTCTGTAAGGGTAGGCAGATGTCAGGATTGCAGGGTCTCTTTTGTTTTCTACTAGAACCCCAAGATCCACCAACTGGAGTCTGATACAAAAGACACCCTTAGAATTAAAGAATTCTGAGCCCAAGAAATTGTTTCACATCTTGCAGCAGCAGGGGTGGGCAGAAGAGAGAAATAGACCTACAGGTAGATCTCTCTGTGAGTTGCAATAGATCAAGCAAGGAGTTCTGACTCCTATTTGTTTAATAGCTGCAACAAAACGACACAACCATCCTAAATTATACTGCTAAAATGAAGAATGCTTGGAGTAACCAGAACTTAATGGAGCTCAAAATCCTTTCACACACACACACACACACACACACACAGTCATTTTGTTGCAGCTATTAAACAAATAGTCACAACTCCTTGCTTTATCTATTGCAACTCACAGAGAGATCTACCAGTAGGGCCCCCTCCACAAGGATGCGCTTTTGCGCCCGGTTCCGCGATTATGCGCATTATCGCGGAGGCGCATTTACGCCTAATCCCTCTGCACGGGAGGCGGCGAGAGGCGGTGAAGCGCATTAATTCATGTCCAAAAAGCGCTTTAGAAGACGTTAACGCGCATAATCGCTTGTTCACACCGCGATAATGCGCTTTAACGGCCGGAGAAAAATAAAAGTCGCTATTTAACGCGCATTCGAAAATGCGCATTATCGGGGAAATAACGCGCCTGTACACCCGTTTTGCGCTCCGCTGGTGTGGAGGTAAAATTTATAATGAGCCTCTAAGGCTCATTAAACGTCTCGTGTGGAGGAGGCCTAGGTCTAGTTCTGTCTTATGCCCACCCCTGCTGCTGTAAGATGTGATGGACTAGTTGAAGAACTGATTGAAGGGTACTTAGAAGAACAAAAGAATACCTAGATAATAATTGTATAGACAAATTAAAGATGACAAAAGTGTGGTGATATAGCCTAGCCTGAAAAGGCTTATGTAAAATAGAGAAGCAGTATAGAGAGGCAGGATTGTTCTAGTAGTCCTTAGGCTGTTACATTAGGTGCCAATGGTTCATTTGAGGTGAACTAAACATTGAGTTAGGTGATACTAAATGAGCCACAGCAAAACATAGATTGATATACTGCTTTATTAAATATCTTTGCTTAGAACAAACAACAGTTCCTTGAGATTTCCCACGTGGACATGTGGTTTGTTCTAAAGTGAAACCTGAAGCTTTAAACCTCCTCATGTGTGAAGGAAGGGAGGGGAAGTACGTAACTCATTTGCAATCACCACAACCCTGTTTTAGGTGCTAAATTGAACCAGTCCAATTACTGTTACTGTATGGCTGCATTCAGACAACACATTAAGCAACTGAGGGGGGGAAACTATCGTCAGTTGTGTTGCTTATTATGTTGTGTAGAGGGTAACACGCCGCTCACAAACTACTGACGGTATGGTATTCTGCCCAAATAAACAACTGAGAGAAACAACTGGCTTGCAAGTTGTTTAGCTCGAAGCCAGTTGTTTAAAGTGTTGTGTGGGGGGTGAGTGTGTTAATGGCGTGTGGTGAGTGGGTTAAAATACAAGCCCATAGAGGCAGGCAGCAAGAATGACCAAAGCGGCGGCTGCCACTCTGCTACAACTGGCATAACTTGCAGAGACTGCTGGGATAGCACTGGGAGGACCAAGGGAGGAGGGAGGGGAGAGGGGCGGGGGCTGTGTCAGTCAAATGCCAGGTTGACTATTAGTCCACTCAAAGCCAGCCCCAACCACCCACAGTTGTGTAGGAATATGTTGTGTGGGGAGTACCCACAAAATAACCAACTGTGAGTTGGCTATTCAACCCACCATTGACTAATGTGCTGTCCGAATGCAGCCTATGTGTGTGCAGCGCAACAGATACAAGCACTGGAACATGTGAATGACCTCTTTGGCCCTATTCATACGTAAGGACAGTAAATAATGGATTAACATCAGAGTGTAGTCCTATTATTCTGCATATTCACATTGGGAATATATTTATTATAGCAATCATAGTTTAACTGGGGGTTGTTTAACACATGAACAACCCATAGGGTGCATTCGAACAATTGTGGCATGGCGGGAGTGGCTTTGTATCCACCCTACAACCTCTACTGTACGACTTGGGTTGTAGGGTATGGGTTGAAGGGTGAGTGAAGCCACTGCTGCTATGTCGCATGCTGAGTTTAGATGACATGCCAACCTGCACCGCATTGTGGGGAATAATGCAAATTGCGGTCACATGTGCGGCATGCATGGGGGTGGGGGGAGAAGCCATGATGGCTTCTTCCCCTGCTGCAATTGTCTGAACTCAGTTATAGTGTTTGGGTTCACATGTCATGCAGCAATGTACAATCAAACTGATCGGAGGTTGATTATTCAAAGCAGAAACAACTCACACATGACATGCCAGCGGAAAACTGTAGGTTAATTAACCCAAGAGTTGCCACCATCACGTGTGAACCAGGTCTTTATGTTGTGTCTGGGATTGGGTAAAAAATAGGATTGGGTAGAAATAGTTAGCCTTTTGTGAGTGTAAAGCGCTTCATTAAAATCATGGTGGGCTTTGTACCACAACTGTATTGAAACATTTAATTGCTTCCATATCTTGATTGAAAAATAAAAGGACACCAAAGGGAATTCTGCAAAAAGGTCTCTTTGACTGGACATTTTTACTAAGCTACTTCCACAGTAATATGAATAGTGAATTTATGATGTCTTGTGTTCATACTCATGAAGGTGCCCTTTTGAATTCCAATTAATTTTGACAATACACAAAAGAAAAATGATCATCCAGGGAAGTCTTTGAAGGATGAAAGTTTTAGGATTTTATACCCCAAACCTTCTGTTCCCTATTAGTAATTCATTTCGGTTTGTGTTGTATGCGTTGGAATCTGACTTCTGGCTGATAAAATGTTGTGTGGTCTGTGATTTTTAATTTCATTAGATATTTAAATATTAAATCATAGCAATTTATTAATTGTTGTGGCTGGTTTTGCTTTGAATGATACTAAAAATATAATTAATATATTCCCAGTGTGAATATCCAGGATAACAGGCCTAGACTATGACTTTTTCAGAGCTACCAGATCAACAGCTTTGGCAGCAACACTGCTGATTTTCACATGCTGTTTGCCTTATGTTCCTTAATCTGGTTCTGGAGGGACCACTTCAAAGGATTAAGGTAGTTTAATTTTCATGCCTCTTTAATCCTTGGCGTCTCTGCCAGAACTGTTAGCAAATGTGCCAGTAGGGGTGGTGAACTAAACCCAACACTTTTATATATATATGCATGCAAAAGAAGATACCTCAGATAGGATCCAGTCCAGTCAATGTTAAACACTTGTAAATCCCACTGAAGTTGCTGTACATGCTTACATCTCTTTCACTGATAGCTGGATTTAAATATGCTTTAATTTTGGTTGGATTATGCCTATAGTGGCACTATCTGGTCTGACTTTTAGGGCCATTTGTGAAAAGTAGTAAAACTGACTTGTTTCCAAGCTGTATTTTGAGTTGAAGCTGAAATAGTTTGCTCAACAGGCTAATTTTATTATAGTATTTATACATTTTATTTAATGTACAATTTTTATTTTAATGTTCAAGATAGTGTGTGGGTCCGATTTGGTTTTGCACTTCAATATCTGTGTTACTGAAATGGCATCTGGTAAACTGTTAACATTATTTTTATAACCAATTTTTATAACTTTGATCTAACCCACCCACCCCACACACACTTATAAATACAAGGAGAAAGTACCTCCATGTGTGCATGGGGGAAGAGTAATTTTCGTGAGGAGCTGCTACTAGGGGTAAAAGGTAAGAGAGGAGGCCTAGGGAGCTGCATAAGCAGTAGAAAACAACAATGCACAAGTCTGGAACTAGTCCTTCAATCAGTACATCACCCAAAGTTTTACAACCTGGTTTTTGGAAGTGTACAAGGGCGGACCTCCCACAAAACAGGGTGAAGCCCCTGCCTCAGTGGTGAATTATGCACTCCCCTCCCCTGCCAGGAGCTCCCTCCAGTGAGTACTACTGGGTGGGTGCTGCTGGGTGGGGTCTCCAGGGAGCCCCACCAGCCACTAACCCACTTCGGCATTTGTCACAGTGGGAGAACAGAGCCAACAGGGCTCTTTGTAGCTGCTGTCCAGCCCAACAATGCCCCCATTCTCAAAATGCTACAAATGCTCAACGGGAGAGCAACCAACAGGGTTCTCTGGAGCAGCCCTCTGCCCTCTGGCTTGCCCTAAGGATCCTATCAGGGCAATCCAGAGGGCATGGGCAGACGGTCTCTCGGAAGAGCCATGTTGGCTGTAAAAATGGCCAGCATAGATCTTGCCAAGCCCAAATGCCTGGTTCTGAGAAGTCCCTGGAGATCACCTATACTGTGCAGGCTGGTTTTTATGACTGGCGCGGCTCTTCAGAGAGCAGCCTGCAGCAACAGCAGTGGCAGCAGCAATGGGCAGGTAGATGGGAAATGGGGGAAATGGGGGAAGACAGGAGATGTGGCAGGAGGTGGAAGGATACTCAGTTGGAGGGAGATACAGCACATGGGAGGGTGGGGGAGACCCGGTGTGTGCCAAGGGATGACACAGTGCATGGGAGGAGGGAGGGGTGGGGGAGGCATGCATGTGCATTCCTGTCACAAGCAGCAGGAGGGCTTATGCAGGCCCTGCAAGTGTACTCTTGGAATCTTAATTAAATAAGTAAATGTGTAGGAGCATAGGAATACAAGAAACCACCTGTCGTGAGCCTGCCTGTTCCCTCTGGCATTCACACGTGCTGGCAAACGAGACACTCACGTCGGTGAGACTTCTTTTTATTGAGGAAATCACACGATCAAAAGCATAATAATGGTTACATTCTTAAATCGTTACAAAACTTTAGGCTCATTTCCTAATACGATCCTTCAGGCAAGCACTCGTGTGTGTGTATGTGTGTGTGTGTGTTAGGATTTGCCACCATCTGATTTGAGCTTCTTCAGACCCCGCATATGCTGGCACCTCAAGGGACATGGCCAATAGCCTAAACAAAATCCCAGGAAGGGAAACACTTATGTTCTGAGCCACCAGAGCCAGGCAAAGATGAAATATCATGCCCCACCAAACACAGTCTGATGAAAGCATGATCACAGGGAAGGTAAAACCTCAGGCCCTTCAAACACACAATCCTCAGCAAACACCAGTTCAAGTCTATGAAAAGCTTCCCAGTACTTTCCATGGTACACTCCTTAGAAAACCCAGAGTCCAAATAGCAAGTGAGAGAGAACATGTGCAGAGTGCTTCCAATTTTCAAAAACAGATGGAATCCAACAAGAGGGAGTTTCAGGCCTTGCGTCGAAAGATTATCTCTAGCAAGCTTCTTCAGCTTTGCTCAGCTATTATATACTAAGACCCATTCAAAGCCACTTGACAGACAGGTCCTCTAACCTGTAAACCATGCCCATATGCCAACATGGTGGGATTGTTCAATCCACTACGATGATGCTACAATCTGAGTGACAGCTTCCAAGAGTGGCCCCCTCCATTGTACCAAATCCAGGTTCTCAGGGAAACCTGCTACAGCTGCAAGGCCACAAAAGGGAGTGAGAGAGCTACTCCTGTGAGAACCTTATCTGACAGAGATAAGCTTGCAGAGACTATTTCTAATGAATCAATTTACATTCAATCAAGGCTTCCAGCCTTGATTGAATACCTACACATGACACTGCCTTATACTGAGTCAGACCATTGGCCCATCTAGCCCAGTATTGCCAACACTGACTGACAGAGGCTCTCCAGGGTTTCTGGTAGGATCCTTTTCCTCACCCTAGCTGGAGAAGCCAGGGATTGAACCTGGGACCTTCTGCATACAAAGTATGTGCTCTATCACACTGAGCTATGGCCCTTCTGACTTGAGAACCATTCCCAAGTAAATGAGAATAGGATTTAACCTATGTTGATTAATTAGTGTGGAAAATTTCGGTCAATTAATAGATGGACCTGAGCCATTTCTTATTACTATAAGAAATCCAAAAGAAAATATTGTAGATGGTATTATCTAAATAGCTTATAACTTTTGTTTAATAAATTGTATATAATCTTTACCCCTTTCAGCATAATTGAAATGGTGGCTCTATTAGCATGTTAACTATTATATGCTCATTTACTTAAAATTAAGCAATTAATTAATTGGTTAAAAACATTGAGCTAATCAAGTATGAGAGCCATCCTATGTCCCAGGGGTCATAGGATGGCACAAAAAAAGCTCCAAGGTCAGAGACAGCAGCCCAACCTCAGAAGGAAGAGTTGGAGATCCACACCAAGACCCCTCTCCATCACAGCTGGCATGGAAAGAACCATTCCTGCTGCCTCTCAAAGGTCAGAAAAGCAACCTTGGAGGATGAAGAAAGGAGGTCTTCCAGTGGGCAGAGAGGGAGGAGAATGGATATGAGTTATCCTGAACCTCCTCCAACCTCCTTCCCTCCCCTTTCAAAGCAGCCTCACTAGACAAGCTGAAAAGCCTGACTAATGAAAATTAGGAAAAATGGAGAACAGGGAGGCAAAGATCACTTCTGCTCCTCCTCTTCCTCCTATCTTGTTGATTCAGCCCGTCAGGGCATAAGAAACTTGGAAGCTTTCCAAGTGGTGATTGTGCACTCAAATATTTAATGGGTGAACAGATCTAGGCCCTGTTTTCATGGCACTGAGTTGATTCTGCCTTCCTGCCAAACCTTGCGTTTTTTCTTACCCAGGGGGGCATCGGGTAATCCCAATGCCAAGGAGGGAGCGTGGGTTTTCTGGCGGTCATCCTTGTACCGGAGCCACCACCCTGCCCTCTTCCTGGTCATCTTCCATCAGGGGTGCCCCTCAGATTGGCCCCAGAGCAAGGTCAGATGGTGGAAGAATCATACTGGCCTTGCTTCCACTGAAAATGTCATGGTAAATCCCTGACTTTTTCAGTGCGCAGCTTCACAGGCAAACCCTGTGGTGGCTGTGAATCTGCGGCTATGTCATATAACAGATGCAGCACAGATTCACAGCCACTGTGGGGTTTTCCTCACATATAGACAAGCCCCTTAGAGATAGTTCAGATAAGGCTCCAGCACATCTGAAGTGGGGGAGTGGGATCACACTCGGCCACTCCATACATTTAGATATTGGTTGGATCCAAACTTAATCATGATAATTAGTCATGACTAACTTGTCCAACTGATTTCAATGGGCCTACTTTAAGTAGGGTGACCAGATAAAATCCAGGTCAGGGCTCATGTAACTTTAACAGTTGTAGAGAAAAGGGAATTTCAGCCAGTGCCATTTGTATGCAATTAGTTCCTGGTGAAATTCCCTCTTCATCACAACAGTTAAAGTTGCAGGGGCCCTGCCTTCTTTTGTATATGGTCACAGTCAATAGATGTCAGGTCTGACATGAAAATGACACAAAGGTGATATATTCTAAGGTGGCATCAACAGCAGTTCCAGGCTGAAAACAAAATGTTGAGGATATTCTTTGCAAAGCCATTTTGGATGTACAGAGGATGACCTAAACTCAGGAAATCTAATTAGGGTAATGTTGCACACAAAGCTATTCGAAATTCTGACCTGTCCAAAATTTCCAATCTTGCACCTGAACCAGTAATTTATCCATACCTGGAGAAATCTCTTCAGGGCTGGCATATGCTTGAATAATTCAATTAGCATTTGCTCAACCTGGGGCTTGGATTCATGCTGTTAAATTTGGCCTTCCATGTGTAACCTAGAGAAATTAAGTATTTTAGGCCAGATTGTTTTGAGCTGTCAGTTTTCCCGCCTTTGCTCAACTTCTTAAAGGGTTTTTTAATCTGACTATATCCATGCTAAATACTATGGGATCCTGCAGTACCTGCCCTACCGCTGAACAGCTGCTAACAAGAGGCTTGCAAAGGAGAATTTCCCAGTGGGGTGTGCCCAGTGCTATTGTTATGAGTCAGATACTCCAATGAGGCTCCAGCAGGGTGGATCGGTATATTGTACATTTTTTCATTCATAGAGATGCTGCTTTCTATACAGAAGCTGTTTCTAGTTATAAAATACATTTTGTAGAGGCTGCAATAATTTAGTTTTGTTCTTACTCTGCAGAGAATCAGCCCCCATATATAATCAGTTTATAAGATCAAAATTACTATACACACACACACACACACACACACATATATATATATATACATACATATATGGTGTGTAAAACCAGGAGGTACCCAAGATCCTTCCCATCCAGTCCATGAACCTCTCCATCTAGACCTTACTCCCGTTCTCCTTCGTTGGCCTCTTTTTCACTGTTGCTCAGTAGTTTCCCATTTATCATTTGTTTCCCACTGATCAACTGAACAGCATGGAAGGGGAGGGAGGATTAAACCTCCCCTCCCCGTCATGATGTCCCCACTTATACTGCTCAGCTGGCTGATGGAAAACAGCTGAATAGTGGAGGTTTGACTGCAGAGGCCCATTGTTGAATAGTGACACTGCAGCCCCCTTTTCCCTACTGCAAATCATCTGAACAGTGGGGGTGGGGGTGGGATTGGGATTACAAATCCAGTACTCATCTGAACAGATCTTAATCTACAGAATGTGCATTTTTTTAAATCTATTTTTTGCCAAAGGTCTGTGAGGAGCATGTTAACAAGAATTAGCAACACTAAGAAATATAATGGGCAATATGCATTGCTGACAATCTGTCAGCACTGAACATATTATGCTGGTAAAGTGATAGCTAGCGCAATCCAAAACTAGCATTTGATAGCGCAACCCCAACGACCACTTCTGTAATGAGACAGGTCAGTGGAGCTCCCTTCCGCTACCTCCGCTGACATGTCCAATTCAAGAAGTGATAGTTTCAGCTACTTCCTGGTTGTGCTAGCCAGCTTTAGCCTCCTGCTGCACTACCAGTCATTCCCGCTAGCAATACTGTCCAGTATATATCAGAAATAATCTGAGAAGAGCCTAATAGTGGAGTTCCATCAATGTGAACAGTTTTAGCTCCAGGTTTCAAGGGGCCCTTGGGCAAGTTGCCCTCTGTGGGCCTTTCCTGAATGGACTCAGATCCTCCATGCTGCTTTCACTGCTGCCCATTTACTTTCCCTCTCACTTTGGCCCAGTGTATTCAGCTGGGCTCAGAGGGAGCAAGAGCAAAGAAAACAGAGGCTACTGTTTCTTTTCCTTGCCCTTGTGAATGCTCACTTTCTTAGGATGCAGGTAAATGGGCAGGGACAGCAAGGGAGTATCAGCAGCAGGACCAAAGGACTCCAGGGTTTGACAGTGGGTCCCCTGCTGAGCTGTGGGCCATGGCAGTTGCCTCACAATGCCGACCCTGGATGTTAGTCCTGTTGGCACTGTTTGCACTGGTGCAAGTTAGTTAGTACCTTACTCTCCCTCAGCACCAAGACAGTAATAGCTTAATATTTTAAAAGGACAGACTCAGCAGCAGACAGCAACAGTCACTCCTGTTGCAGAAGTCCTCTGAGAGAGAATCCAATTATGAGGCAAGTGGTATGTGTGGTAGCTCACAGGGTTGTGTAGATAAGCAAAACCAATTTCAAATGCTGCTACTCTGCATAATGAAATATGCAGCTACTGGCTGCTCTTGATTGTAAGGACCTCTCAGGAGAGCCAAAGCACTACAGAGAAAAGACAGATTGCTTGGCAAACTAAAGTGAAGGAGTTAAAATGGGAGAGCATGTCTTTTAGACACAGAATTATCAGTGGGAAAAGTATGTGTGTGTTTATGTATGCATTTATTTATTTCATCACATTTTTATACTAGGCAATACCCAAAGCTCTTTCGATGGTTCACAACAGTTAAAACCATAGAATACAACAACCTGACAAAACACAATAAAAGTTTAAAACTACAGTATAAAACTACAGTATACAGTGGTTTTCTGGTTTGTTTACCTGCTCAGGGAAAGGGAGGAGCAGAGCAGGAACGAATGGATTCCATGAACCAGCACATTGGTCATGCATTTTGAGCTTATTAAACCAGGATTGATGGCTTACTGTGACATGCAAATATGTCCAATATGTCACATCAATAGCATTAAATCATTCTTCCCCAATAAACAATTGAGCAGGGAATGGTTTCAAATGAATTATTCCGACGTTACACTTTATTTTTAATTTATACCAAGATTTTTGGGTCACCTTTTACCCCTGGACAAAGCACATTAAATGATTACTGTGATCAAAATCGTGCTTGTACTAATTTAAAGAAAGTCAGTACTAATTTAAAAGGAACAGAAGTTGATATGGTTATTTCAATAAACATGTTCAAAGGGCTGCTTTTAATTAAAAACAAATGTGTTTTATTAACTTTAATTAAAGTTTAATTGTAAAAAGTGCTTCATGGTTCTTACATTCAATTTCTGTTTCTAGTAGAATAAAAAGAACAAAATAATAGCTAAACCATTAACTTAACTCTACTGAACAGTTATATTATTATCTTTTGTTTATTAGTTATCACTATACATTCTGCTGACACTTTGCTTACAGTATGATTCAAGCAGATTAATTCATACCTGAGTAGCTGATATCAGTCAAGTCAGATATCTGTCCTCAGGGGACACACTTTTATCAGTGCATACAGTAACTTTGAGAAGGGTAAGTGGCCATTTCCTTAAGATCTATATACTTTAGGGCAGGACTGCTAATCATAGGGCCTGTATTGTCTCAGAGCTTCTATACATTAAGCAAAAAACCATCACCCTTACCGGGCTTTCTTCTTCCAGAGTCTTTCCAGATTTACAGATGGCAAACACATGATTTGGAACAGAAAACTTTCCTTTTTGGCAATGCTGTATTTGTTCAATGAAACAGTGTCCTCTAATGGCTGAATTACAGTGCAATGCCAGCATTTCACACTGCTGATATGGCACCATTAACTGTTACAATGTATCTCCTAGAGTGACCATATGAAAAGGAAGACAGGGCTCATGTAACTTTAACTGTTGTGATGAAGAGGGAATTTCACCAGGCGCAGCATGCATTCAAATAACACCTGCTGAAATTCCCTTTTCTATACAGCTGCTGAAGATACAGGAATCCTGTCTTCCTTTTCATATGGTCACCAAAATATAGAAGGAGCCCTAAAGCTGAATTTCAAGGTAATTTTTCTTTTGTGTTTTCAAAGTCTTTTAAAGATCAATTAAGCCTGATCTCCCTTTCTTGCTAACTACAAAGTAAATATTCATTTATCCTCCATGCCATGTGTTGTGAGGGTTGGAGCAATCAGGAACTCCCTACTGATTTTGATTTCAAATAGAACTCTAAATCTAATAATAAAATGCTTCCTGAGCAATGTGAGTCAGCAGCTGTTATCAAGTGGATAAGAGTGCAAAGTCTGATCTTGCACTGACAGCTGGTGCATAACTTTATTTTGCAATATGATAAGTATTTGACTTGGGTGATGAAGATACCAAAATTAGTATAACCTGTTTACTATTATGGAGGCACCAGTTCTTCTAACTATAATAAAAACATGGTTAGATTGATTGGATGGGTGGGGATCATTAATTAATTAAAGCACCATTTATATGCAAGCTGCTTTACAGAGTGCCCCAGATGACAAGCCCCTCTCTCAAGGAGCTTCCAATCTAAAATTCAACACGGGAAACAACAGGGAAGACAAGACAGGGATAACAGAAAAAGAATGTGTTTGTTTATTCTACTTAAATGAGGGCTTTGTGGTGGGATTTGACATAAGTAAGGAAAACCATGTAAATATTCTGGAAGTCTATTCATTAAAAGTATTTATACTCCACCTTTCCTTATACAAGTTCAAAGTGGCTCAAAAAGAAGAAAACACAATACTTTTTTTAAAAAAAATTCACACATGTAACTAAACAGAGTGGCAGGCCAACAAATTAAATCCATTAAGACAGTTACGATAAAATAGCATTAAAAGCCGACCCAAGCCAACAACGTAGGTGAGGTGGCAAAGTGACCCCTTTCAAGCCCCAAAGGACTTTCTTGTAATAGCACAGTGGCAGGCCAGTAAGGTAGGGACAAATCAGATCTCCTTTGCTGGGAGCCACCAGAATTATCCAATCGGAGACCTTGTGGGCTGACTGACTGCTGCTGCGAAGCAATCACAGAGTCTGCCACCCACATCGTTTCCCCCAGGAGTATTTGGCTGTGGGAGAGTGGACAAGATAGGCTTTTGGTTTGATATTTGGTAAAATATAAACCTGGTTGCCAGAGCACTGTGGTATAATGCCACATTCATAGGGTATAGGGTTAGAACATTTCTTCAGGGTTCCTAAGATTTTAACAGCAGTGTGGTAACATAGGAACCCTGAAAAAACATTCCAACCCTAGACCCCATATATGTGACCTATCACAGTGTTCTGTCTTCCAGACTTATATTTTAGCATTTAGCACACATCCAGTTCTGGAGAAAGTGCTAAGAAATGTATATACCAAGTATATATACCCCAAAGGTAACATGAATTAAAAGGGACGAGTCGTAATGTAATTTGTTATCATTTTACTCAAAGGATATCTTGCTTTTCCCTGTGAGTAAAATATTTTAAAACTATATGTGTTAAAGAAAATTCTTTGTCCATTTTGTCAGAGCCAGTCTTAAGAGAGGTGTTTATCTCTTTGATGTTTTCATCTATGACAACAAAAGTCCTTGAGGAATGTTACATATACCTGACCCCCGAACTCGTATTTGCAGTAGGAGAGAAATAGAAGACTTTCTTCCTTGTTTACTATACTATCCATTGTGTAAGGAAGCTCAAAGGATTGCACCTTTATTGGAAATAAATAATTCTGCCCAGGTGGGCTGGACAGAATTACAACAGCAGTTTCATCATATGCAGTAAAGAAAATTAGGACAAAATGCATTCCAACCTGCAGCCATCAATGAAGAGCACAAGAGAGGAGAGCCACCTACACCTACACCCCACCCTTCCTTCCAGCTGTCCACAATGTGTAGGGGAGTGGCAATTTCTGTTGTGCTGGGCAAAGGGAGATATGGCGTTGGCAGGACGATGTGCCGTTACAGGGGAAGGAGAGATAGTTATCTAACACCTATCTTACCTTCCGATTGCTCTGCTATCCCGGGGAACTTGGAGAACGAACCAGGCCACCCACAGAACCTCTCCTTGCTCCTATGTAATGCCAGGTCAGTTAAAAATAAAACACATGTCATCCATGACCTTCTTTCAGATGAGGAGGCTGACCTGGCATGCTTCACTGAGACCTGGTTGGGAGATGATAGTGGACCGATATGGGCACAGGCCCTCCCAGCTGGGTACTGTGTTAGTGAGCAGGTGAGGGAAAGTGGGCGGGGGGGCGGAGTAGCTGTGGTCTACAGGGATAATCTTAACCTGACCAGACTTCCTGTTCGTGAACTGAATTACATCGAGTGTGTGTACCTGAGTCTGAAGACCAGGGATAGACTAGGGATTCTGTTGGTGTACCGGCCACCCCGCTGCCTATCAGACTCCCTGGCTGAGCTCACGGAACTGGTCTCGGAGCTGGTGTTGGATTCGCCCAGGCTTTTGGTCCTGGGTGATTTCAACATCCCATTCGAGACTGGTTTGTCAGGTGGAGCTCGGGAGTTCGTGGCATCCATGACAACCATGGGCCTATCCCAATTGGTCTCTGGACCCACACATTCAGCGGGTCATACCCTCGATGCTGTTTTCAGTTCCGAACAGACGGATCTGTGGGCGGAGGTAACGAATACCTCTGTGTTGTCATGGACAGACCATTTTCTGGTTAGGGTTAGTATCACGGCTACCACCCGCCCCTGCAGGGGTGGTGGACCTATTAAGATGGTCCGCCCTCGAAGGCTGATGGATCCTGCTGGATTCCAGAAAGCCTTGGAGGGTTTTATGGCTGGTATCATCGACGATCCTGTAGAAGCCCTGGTTGATAGATGGAATCAAGACCTAACTAGGGCTATCGACACGATCGCCCCCAAACGTCCTCTCCGACCCGCTTCTAACAGGGCACCCTGGTATACGGAAGACCTCAGGGAGTTGAAGCGGAAAGGATGACGACTGGAGCGCCGATGGCAGAAAACTCGACTTCTATCCGACAAGACACGGCATAGAGAACATCTTCGTTCCTATGGGGTGGCAATACGTGCAGCGAAGAAAGCTTTCTTCTCTGCGCGCATTGCGTCTGTGAATTCGCGTTCAGCGGAACTGTTCAGGGTGGTGAGGGGTCTAACCCGGGCACCTTCCCCCCTGAATCCAGTTTTAGAGCCTTCGGCGGTTCGCTGCGATGCCTTTAATGATCATTTCACAGATAAAATCTCTCGGATAAGAGCCGACTTAGATGCCGTCGTTATAGCAGAGGCTGACGATGGAGTGTCCAGTGACTCCGCGAGTAGAATTATACTGGATCAGTTTCAGTTGGTGAGTACCGAGGACGTGGACAAGCTGCTTGGACGAGTGAGGGGGACGACTTGCCCTCTCGATCCCTGTCCTTCATGGCTGGTCATCCAGGGAGGAGATGTGGTTAGATCGCAATTACAATATATTATTAATGCATCTCTCAGGGAGGGGAGTTTTCCATCATGTTTAAAAGAAGCAGTGGTGCGGCCGCTTCTAAAGAAGCCCTCCCTGGATCCCCTGGACTTTAATAACTACAGACCGGTATCAAACCTTCCATTCTTGGGCAAGGTGATCGAGAGGGCGGTTGCCTTTCAACTCCAGGTAGTCTTGGATGACACCGATTTTCTAGACCCATTTCAAACTGGCTTCAGGGCAGGATACGGAGTTGAGACTGCTATGGTCGCCTTAGCGGATGATCTACGGCTGGGTATTGACAGGGGGAGTGTGACCCTGTTGGTACTTTTGGACCTCTCAGCGGCATTCGATACCATCGACCATGGTATCCTTCTGGAACGCCTGAGGGGATTGGGAATCGGGGGCACTGTGCTTCAGTGGTTCCAGTCCTACCTCTCGGGCAGGTTCCAGATGGTGATGCTTGGGGATAGCTGCTCTGCAAAGAAGGAGCTGCTGTGTGGCGTACCGCAAGGTGCCATCCTTTCCCCAATGCTGTTTAACATTTATATGAAACCGTTGGGAGAGATCATCCGGAGGCATGGGGCGGGGTGCTATCAGTATGCTGATGACACCCAAATATATTTCTCTATGCCTTCGACAACATCGTCAGCTAAGGATAGTGTGTCTCCTCTGAATGAATGCTTGGAGGCGGTAATGGGCTGGATGAGGAAAAACAAACTGAAGCTGAATCCAGACAAGACGGAGGTGCTTGCTGTCAAAGGCCGCAACCTGGGTTTGGAGGTGTGTCAACCGGGTCTGGATGGGGTTACACTCCCCCTGAAAGACTGTGTTCGCAGCTTGGGGGTGCTCCTGGATCCGTCGCTCCAAATGACAGCCCAGATAGATGCGACGGCCAGGAGTGCCTACTATCAGCTTCGGCTGATACGCCAGCTGCACCCCTTCCTAGAGTTGGAAGACCTAAAGATGGTAGTGCACGCGCTGGTAACTTCGAGGCTCGACTTCTGCAATGCGCTGTACATAGGGCTACCTTTGTGCCTAGTCCGGAAACTTCAACTAGTTCAAAATATGGCAGCCAGGTTGGTCACCGGTACATCTAGGAGTGACCATATTACGCCAGCTTTAAAATCGCTCCACTGGCTGCCAATTAGTTTCTGGGCGAAGTATAAAGTGTTGGTCATTACCTTTAAAGCCCTACATGGTTTGGGTCCAGGTTACCTGCGGGATCGCCTTCTCCCGTACAATCCGCCCCGCACGCTCAGGTCCTGTGGGAAGAACTTACTGCGGTCGGCCAAGACTAGGCTGACAACTGTTACCCAGAGGACCTTCTCTTCTGCCGCTCCCAGACTGTGGAATGACCTGCCGGAGGAGACTCGTCAACTTAACAGTCTTTTAGAATTTAAGAAAGCTATAAAGACTGTTCTCTTCCGGCAGGCATATCCAGTGTAATTTTTAGAATGTTTTTAGGATGTTTTAGGATGTTTTAATGCAGTTTTAATAATATTTGTCATGTTTTAGTTAGTTTTATGTATTTTATCATGTTGTTGTTCCCCGCCTCGATCTAGACGGAGAGGCGGGTAAGAAATAAATCATTATTATTATTATTATTAGTAGTAGTAGTAGTAGTATTCTCTGCAACACACTTGTGCAAAAAACCCCCCCTCTAAAACCTAATTATTATGGTACGCCCTCCTGCCTATGCACAAGGAACACCCGGTCTAATAGCTCTTGAGGAAGCACAAATCTCTCTCCCCCTCCCCCTCTCACACACAAACTACAAATCCTAGTTTAACTGTACAGCCACTTCTCTCTGTTCTAGAAAAGCTAGCAACTCTGTGTTCAGAATGCTTCTTTAAGTTCCATCACACCAGTGATTTATCGCACTCTCGCCATGTGTTTTGCAGTGCGGTACTCACATGACGTCGTCCCTGTCCTGCGCTCATCTCGCCTCTTCCTCTCCATTTTCCATCTTATTTTGGAGCAGGAAAAGTCCATTTTCCCCCTCCATGCGCAATAAAGTTGCTGTGTATTGCTGTCCTTGCGTTATATCAGACCATTCTGTTTTTTGTTGGGGACATGTGTGTCGAAATGCAATCTCGCTGATAAAAGAGAGGAAGGTTGGGCGATTCGCCACTCAACTGCTCAACCGTGAAGGGGGAGGGATAGAGGGTGCCCAAACACCCCATGGAGAAGGCAAGCAAGGCCGCCGTCGCCACCCATGCCCAGGACTCGGTCCCATTCTCCAAAAACTAATTGTAATACTTTCTCTTCACTTACATTGTTTAATATGATCTTAGGGGAAAGCATAGTGTGTTGTTTTTACCGTAATTGCGCAGTTTCAGGCTGCCGTATTATTGTATTTGCTCAGAAATAATATATGAATATAAAAAAATAACTGCAGGGGGAAGGAGAATGTTGGGGTGTGGTGGGAGATTTCGCCAGCATGGTAGCGATACAGGTGAAAAGATACATGAGCTGAAACAGCGCAAGAACGCACAGACGTGAAAGTGCCCAGCTCTCGACTCGCTAAGGAAACAGAGGGGGAAATCACGGATGCAAACTGGTGGGGAAAAGTAGGTGTGATGGAGCCCTTATTCTACTCCATCACTACTACTGATTTATCCAGCAAATCTCACAAGATATCCTGAAACATTGATCTTAGCTTCATGTTTCCCCCTCATGGTGATAGGATTGCAGCCTGAGCTGGGGCTTCCTAGATTGGCAGACCCTGCTAAAATGTACACTTGCCTCTCCCCATGCTTGGGGCCTGTTGAAAGTAACTCTGCTTTATGGCACAGATGAGCAGAAAGTAGATCTCTAGATGTTTTGGATTTCAGCTCCCAGCATTCTTGACCATTGGCCATGTACTGGCTATAGTAGGCTGACCATATGAAAAGGAGGACAGGGCTCATGTAACTTTAACAGTTGTAGAGAAAAGGGAATTTCAGCCAGTGTCATTTGTATGCAATTCGTTCCTGGTGAAATTCCCTCTTTATCACAACAGTTAAAGTTGCAGGGGCCCTGCCTTCTTTTGTATATGGTCACTCTAGTATAGTGCCTGCAACTTTAACTGTTGTGATGAAGAGGGAATTTCACCAGGAACGAACTGCATACAAATGACACTGGCTGAAATTCCCTTTTCTCTACAACTGTTAAAGTTACATGAGCCCGGTCCTCCTTTTCATATGGTCAGCCTAGGCTATAGGTCCTGCCCGTGTGATTTTTACTCAAGAATATTATCACCGCTGTTAGCATTAACCAGCCATAAAGTTGTGGTTTTATTGGTAATCACAACAATATGTACTTTATGAAAGTATGTGAACAAGGTACTTTTAAAGAATAGGTTCAACAGGTCCATTCTACCCTCAATATGATTACATACGATCCAAATACAGATACAGGGAAACAAATGTAGAATTTGTTAGGAACGGAGGCAAGGGTAAACTGGGTAAGAATATGCAATTATTTCAATATCATGCATCTCTGCTTAGTTGGATATTGGTTGTTTCAAAGGTTTCTTGGAAAAGGTGAGTTTTTCTGAGGAATTTGAAGGAGGCAACAAGGGTTGCCTCACAGAGGTGTTCTGGGAGGCAGTTCCAGGGATAAGAGGCAGTAAGGGAGGAAAGCTGGATCATTTCATGGAGCTGGAAAGCTTCAGACAACTGAGCGTAGTCCAATGGATACCGTACAGTATTGAGTAGTCTGTCACCAGCCTACACTCAAAGCCACAAAATATCAAAGGTTATTTTGAATGTATCTTTTAAATGTTTGATTGAACTTTCCAAACTCAGAGAAATAGAACAAAAATGTAGCTGCCTTGTGCAATAAGGGATTTCTCTGAAAAGAAACCCAAGGTTCTGCTTCTAATGCTTGTCATAACAATGGCTTGAAATGTGGGAAATGAAAAATGGCAAAGGCATCACAACAGTTTAGCCAATAATACAGAAGAAAGATAATATATTGCGGAGATTATACTGAGATTATTGAAGTTGTTGTCTCCTATTCTTTTGCTTTCCTATTTTCAAGAGTCAGCTTTACAACCACTGCACACAGTTCTAGTGAGGTTTTCTTGGCACTAATGTGGATCAAGCAGATGCCTTGAGTTTTTACACGTGTCTTATCCTAGCACTTTCCACTAGGATTCTGTGGCCAGGCAGTGAACCTGGGACTCCTTACTAGTTGAACCTGTGCAGTTTTATTGAGTTGCAGCACCCCTTTGACACCAGGCTCTATGGCTGGGATCATCCAATATATGAAGCCAGTTATGAAGGGGACCCATGAGATTCTTGGGAGAATATAAAGGGCCCATTATTAGCTTCTTTATTTAGCATCTTTAGATGAGTTTTTATAGTACGCTTATTCCTGACCACTCATGGATTTTCACGAGTCCTTTTCACAACTCCATCCACCTCCTCCATGTCTCCCACTCCTTCTGCTCGTTTTTCCATCACAAAAAAGACCCAGAAAATCCTCTTTGTTTTTTTTTTTTTACTGTAACGAAACTTGCCACCATTTCCTGCTGTGTGCAGGAGAAACAGCATGATAAATATGCCCACTGAATAGGCCACATGGTCATTGCTTGCTACCCATATGATTTTTAAGTGTTTTATTGGTATTTATTGGTATTTTAATGATGTATTGGTTTTATGTGCTTTTAATCAGTTTTGTGTATTTTATATTTGATGTTGTTCCCTGTCTCGATCTGGAGGGAGAGCAGGGTAATAAATAAATAAATAAATATATTATTATTCCTCTTTCTTCCCGGTGTGAAGAAAGAGGAAGCTGTTTGTCCCTATTGTGGGACAAAAGCAGGAGGCAAAGTGACGGTAGGGAAATGTGATCCCCCCCCCCCCCAAATCTGATGACACTCATTATCTGTCTGTGTGGCTTTGCAGTTGGTATGTACGTTCTGTTCCAACTGCCTCATTTTTTTCCATCTTAAATTATTATTGTCAGCCAGGCATTCCGTTTTTATACTAGAGGCATTTCTTGTGCACTTTTCATTCCCTGCTTACAGTTGTTTAGAGTTCTTTAGACTATGATGTGACACTCCAGTTTTGCTTCTGTTTTTAAAGAGCACTTTCTGTGAGTTTTTGTTTTAGAGCAGGGAAAATGTGTTCTTATTTCTGAAATGAAAGAAAATGCTTCCCCCCATGTGTATTTGCATTACTCTGCTATAGCACAGCATCACCCAGAGGTTATGTAGCAAAAAAGCAGGAAAGGAAATACTTCGTGTAGTGCTCAGATCTCAATTCTACAATGAAACCAAAAGTAGATGCAGCAGATTAACACCTTCATGTAGACAAACCTGCTATCTTTTTCCTTGATATGTTTTATTGGTATTTTTATTTGATATGTGTTCATTGGCATGTGTTTTAACATTTTAATTATAACTTAAGTTATTTTATTTGTATGTTATTGTTAGCAGCCTTGAGCACTAATTTTAATGCAAAGGTGGGATATAAATGTAATAAATAACTAGAATAATAAAATTGTCTAATCAAGCAGAGTTCTCACTGACCCTAAAAAAAAAAAACACAGCAGGGAAAGGCAAGTACTAACTTTCTAATTCTTAGTCACTAGATAATATCCACTCCAGTTCATACTTGACAGTTTTGTCATTTTTATAATTGCACCTTTAGGCATTGGTCTTGCATCAGCTTGTGATCAGTGGTACCTCTAATTCAAGTGAAGACATCTCTTTATAGAAATTTCAGGACTTGGTTCTCAGGATATTTCTTCCCTTAACCACTGTTCATTTTAAAGAATTTTATGCAAAAACAATCCTCTGATTTTCATCTAAAAGAAGTTGTCGTAGAATCTCTAGAGGCAGATTTTCAATTAATCCAGTTCTGCCATTTTGATTTCCCCCCTCATGGATATCAAATGAAATAACAAAGGGGAATTTGCCTAGGTAGGTTTCTCTTTGGTCAAAATGTAAAGGGAGAAATATTGATTTAAAATATGACAGTCTTTAGGTCTGCAGTAACAGATTATTAATAACACTCTGTGTGTGTGTGTGTGTGTCCACAGCACAAAAATAACTTTGTTGCCATCTCTAGTTCACAGCAGAATGGACTAAGAATGCATCTTCCCTCTGCAACATAACAGTTAGATTAGTGTTGACTCCCCTCACTTCTCTGCTGCTTGCCAGCATTCCTTTATAATTGCTAGTTAGTGGAATAACTTCCATGAATCAGAGGAGTAGCACAGGGCTTGGTGGACTGAAAGCATTTTTCTTTCAATCAGCATGATCCTCAAATCAGTTGGGTTTGAGTACTTGGACTGAACCCAATTCACTCAATAGAATTAAATCAGCTTACATTTCAGTATTTTGGCACATCTGGCTTATGGGTCTTAGCCAAGAGATCATATGGACATTTTATTTCTGGAATGTCAGGCTAGGGAATGCATTCATGGAACGAGTTATCTCCACTTCCTTGAGATATATTTCATGTTCCCCAACTGTTCCCCATGAGGATCTTAAGCCCTTTGTTAGTATCAATACAAGAGAAGGACAAATCAGGCATACCTTCTTCTTCTTAAACCAGTTCTGTATTAAAACTACAAGGTAAATGTCTCAAACCAGGATAGCCCATATGTGAGATTTTTGTTTCTTGTACTTATTTGAAATGTCTGTCTCTACAGGGCAGTGGGATATCCTCCAACAAACCACGAGACCAGAATCTACCCTAGATCAAGGGTAGGCAGTGTGACCCCCATGGATGCCAGTGAGCCCCTGGGAAACTTTCTTGGTGCCTGCTGTGGTGTCCTACCCCTACTCCGCTTTTTAAAAATTAATACTTTTCCTTAACAGCAGCTGAGATTGCTTCAAAACATATTATTATTATTATTATTATTATTATTATTATTATTATTATTATTATTTCTCTTTTCTTGCTGGTGGCAACTCAATGGGGTGGAAAACTCCACTTGCTCGGTTCGGACAACACGAAAAACACTGGTTGTGCGACAAATCAACTCTGCAGTCCACTCACAGTTGGGGTGGTTTTTGCTAGACAGACGACACAAATACCAACCATTGACCACTCAACTGACGGTTGATTACTAAAACCACTGGTGGATATCGTGTCGTCTGAATGCAGCCACTTAGTGGTTGAGTGTGGGTTGTTTTGAACTGTGGGTTACTTGTTGAATCGTGGGATAGCATGTTGTCTGAATGCAACATGTTTTCTGCAGGCTGGATTATTATGTTGTCTGAATGCAGCCAGTGTTGCTTGCTAACCATGCTGAACAAACCAACAATAAACCATGGGTTCTCAAGGTGGCATTTTCAAGAAAATAAGCCACACTGCATGGTTAACAAGCCACCCTGGCTGCATTCAGACAACATGCTAATCCACAACAAACAACCCAGGGTTCAAACAGGGTTCAATAAACAACCCAGGGTTCAAAACAAACCACACTCAACCACTGATTGTGGGTTAGCATATTGTGTGAACAGCCCCTTTGTGACCTTTTAGTTGGTTGTAATAAACTACTGGAAGTATATCAAGCAATAGGTTTATTTCTGAAAAGCAATGGAAGCACTCTTCATGACCAAAAGATAGTTGGTTTTCTCCATTGTTCTATGGGTAAAGCACACCGTTCATTACAATTTAGATACGTCCAAATTATATTCCCAAAATGTGAGCTAGTCCTCCCTACCGAGGTATACAAAGTTACCTAGGGAGGAACAAGCTTTTACATGAGACCACCAACTGATATGAACAAAATCTGGATTGTAGCCACTCTTCCTGATGTAACACTGGTAGTGAATTCTCCTTATTGACAGTGGCGGAGGGAAGCACATACGGTCAGTCCTCTGGTTTTTGCAAAAGGGCTGGAGTTGCTTCCCTGAAGTGGAGATAGCACCAGCTCTACTATTAGGCAAAATGAAACAGCCACCTTTAGGTAGTAGATGCTAGGGGACGCAGAGCAGTGGCAAAATGTTGGAGGACAGAACTATGTTTACCTCCACAGGGCTCCCTAAGCTAGCCTGCTGTCCTCAGGTAAAGTGCAGGATGCTATCCTGTCATCAGTGTTGGTGCTATAGCTGCCAGTCCAGTTTCCCTCTGTATGTGGAATGGGGTGGGGTGGGGTGAGCACCATCTTGTTCTTTGCCTTAGGTTAGCAATATGTCTTGGGCCAGCCCTGGGAGGGAACTTCAAGTCTATATGTTAACACCTTGATTCCCTCATCCTTATTCGGGATCCTTTCATATGAAACAGTAGTCCTGGCAATTTCCAGCTGCAAATAAATGCAGGATTTACTGTTTATGCGTTGTATCATTCCCTAGACCTGAGGGGAGGGAAGGAGGGAGGGAGAGACAGAGAGAGAGAGAGAGATCTAGGGAAAGTAATAACAATGAGAAAATAAAGAATTCCCAAGGCTCAGCCCCATTACTTGTTTTCAGTGCCAAGACTCAGATAAGGGATATATGATGTAATAATAAATACAGATGCCCCTGAGCATGCAAAGAGTGCTTTTCCATTTTTAGTTTCCAGACTATCATTGCACTATATATTTTCCATGTTGGCGGGGGGGGGGGGGGATTAAAAACAGACATTTCCAATCACCATAGAGCAAATGTGTGTGCCAGTTCTTAGAGGGAAGGAAACCAAATATTGTGGACTGTTATCTATATTAAAATCTGACCTAAGAGGTCAGAGATAAATCTACATTTAAATTAGTGCTTAAAGGTATTGTTGTTAACCTCATTAGTCCCTCTGTGTGGTAGGGGCTTCAGACAGGAAAATTAGCTATGGCCAGATTAAGGATCTATGGTTCTGTTCTGCACTGCTTTATTTATACATCTGCTCAAAAGAGATGTTTCCCATTAAACCTATTGTTTATGAAAGACACACCTGTTCTGACTCTTAGCTGGCACGAAGGACGTCAGCAGAGCTGTTGATGAGAGGAGGCCAGTGCTTCGGGTGCCATTAAGTGGCACAGACCAGAGGAGGCACTGCCAAATGTTTAAGAGATTTGTTCTCTTATAGAAGAAGTTATTTCTAGTGTCCCTGCAGGATCCATTGAAAGGAGACATGCCAGTAATGTGTCTTTTAAACAAAGCAGCATGTGATTGTATCTGTACAACCAGAACTAACTTTCCAAAACAAATGCTAGTACTGTTGGAAAATCTGGTGTGACTTACAGCAGAATTGCTTTATATAGAGGAAGTGTGGCAAACAACATTTAGTATCAGAGGCAATAAACGCAGGCTAGAACCAGTTAAAAGAAGTTCAAATAAACTTATTTTATTACGGTAGTGGTTTTATACACAGCATCAGAGCAGGCTATCTAATACTGTTTTAACTACAAACACCCCCTAAAGCTGTGTGTGTGAGTGTAAGCAATAGCATGAGGCTACTTCCTTCAGGGACACAGCTGTAAGGTGCTCATTGTTGAAGAGGAGAAGGAGGAAGAGAAAGGGAAGGGACCAGAAAATAGGAACTGATCAAGCTACAGGACATTCCTTAGCGTTTGGAGCATGTGGAGTTGTTCCTATTATGCAACAAGTACAAGCTAGCAGAAAGGTATCTATTGTGTGTTTAATAAAGAATAAGATACAATTGTTCCTATTTAGTAGGTACAGCATTTGGAATTATTGCTTGGATTAACTATGTTTAACAGTTGCTGGGATGTACTGAAGTTGTGCCTAATACTGAAGTTTCCCTGATCACTGGGCTGGGCTGGCTGGGGAACTTGTGAATGTATTACCTAGAATTTTGTGTGACCTCATAATTATTCGTGGGTTGTTTTTTTAAACACCTTTATTTATTTATTTTTTAAAATTTAATCTGCATTTCATTAATAGATAGCCCTAGATTTAATTTGTGCTGTTCATTTTAAGAAGTTATGCATTTTAATGAGTGTAGATTTTATATATTATTATGCTTTAGTTGAGAATTGTACACCACATTGTTAGGGCTTTTATATCCTTATATAAGGATCTGGTTGTTGCAACTTTGCCAATATGCCGTATACTTAAAATGTTAAGGTTTTGTGAACAACATACTGTGTTTTTGTGGAAATGAGTTGTGAGCACAGTTAATTTTGAGGGTATTCTTTCAAAACCACTTGTTATAATAATGAAAGTAAATGATGGGAGATTCAGGGCAGATAAAAAGAAATAGTGCATAGTTCATCTACGAAATTCGTTACCACAAGATGTAGTGATGGCCATCATATTGGATGGCTTTAAAAGGGGATTAGACAAATTCATAGAGGACAAGGCCATCAGTGGCTACTAGTCCTGATGGCTATATATTACCTCCAGTATGAGGCAGTATACCTCTGAATAGCAGTTGTTAGGGAGCATGAGAGGGTGTTATTGCATTCATGTCCTTCCGGTGCGTTTCTCATGAGGTATCTAGTTAGCTACTGTGTAAATAGAATGCTGAACCAGATAGGCCTTTGGTCTGATCCAACATGGCTGTTCTTATGTTCCTATGTTTATAACATGCCAACAATGTCGCTAAATTGTATTGCCCATTCTTCTATCTTCTTTATAACCTCTCCCTATTCATTTCATGCCATTGTTTTCAAGCTATTTTCCTCACTACATTGAGGTTTCTTAGAAGCTTTTTCGGGGTGGGGAGGCTGTCTTCATGGTGCTGAGTTGGCATGGCCTCCCTCCAAAATCCCACAGTTTTACTCCCTGGCGGTTGCATGGGATAATCCTGGTGCCAAGGAGGGAGCGTGGGGTTTCCAGTGGCCATCCGAGTCCTGGAGACCCCCCTTCCTGGTGGAAACCAAACATTTGCTGGTCACCTTCCACCAGGGACTACCCCCAGATTGCGGAAGAGACGTACTGACCTTGCTTCCATTGGAACAGTTGGGATAAGTCCCAGACTTTTTCAATGTGCAGCTTTGCGGGAAAGTCCCGCAGTAGCTGCGAAGCTGTGTCTGCATCATATAACTGACACAGCACAGACTCACAGCCATCGCAGGGTTTTCCTGCATATAGACAGCCTGTGGGTTGAGAAGATCAGAAAGAGGGAACAAGATTCCCTGAAGGATAGCTACATCCAGTCTTCTGCAATATGTAGCTGCCTGCAGAGGATTTGGGGTGGATTCTAGAGTACACACTGGCTCAATTCGGATGACACAATAAACAACTGGTGTGGGGGAAACAATCGTCAGTTGTTTTGACTATTGTGTCATCCGAATGCTGCCATAGTCAACTCAGCGCTGATCCTAATCCAGACCACAGTTGATTATTTATTACCATGTTGTTTGGGGAGTACCCCCTAGGGTTAGGGTTAGGGATAATCAACCCACCATTGACTATCGTATTGTCCGAATTGAGCCACTCTTTCACACAGGGTGATGATAAAACTCAACATGCCTGGCCAGCAGGCCACATGAGGGATGTACTACAAAACTAGGGGGCAACATAGTGCCCGTGGGCCACAGTAAGCGCCTAAACACCTTTCTTGGTGACCACTGAGGTAACTGGGTGTGGTGTGTGTATGGCTCAGTTCAGACGACATATTAAGCAATGGAGAGGTAAATAACGTACTGACCGTGCGTTAGGCAGGAGGAGCTCCACAGACGACGCACTGCAGCCGGCGCTGCTCGGAACCGGCAAATGCCCCGGCTGCAAGGAACTTGCGGCGGCCATTTTGGTTACAGCTTCTCCTCCGTGTGTCCCCCAGCCGTATCCCAGCATGCACCGTGAGGTCTGCCGGCTGCATAGAGCGGCTGGGGTTTTTTGGCTGCTCTAGGCAGCAGAACTCTATTCCGAAACGGAATAGTCCACGGAGAGAGGGAGGGGCTGAATTCGGACAACACTTTAAACAACAGGGCTTCGGGCTAAACAACGTGAAAGCCCGTTGTTTCGCTCCGTTGTTTAAAGTGCCTGATTAACGTACTGTCAGTTGTGTGTGCGTTGTGTGCTGCCCTCCAGACGACACAATAAGCAACACAACTGATGATTATTCCCCCCCTCCTCCGTTGCCTAATGTGTCGTCCGAACTGAGCCTATGTGTGTGTGTGACAGAGAGTGAAAGAGGAGAGTCTATCTATGGGTGATGAGCCAGAATGAGACGGAATGTATGGGTGGTGATCCAAAGTGAGAAAAAAGGTATGAGAGAATGTGTTTGTTGGTGGAGAGTGATGGAAGCGAAAAAGAGTTTGCCTGGCATAGTTTTTTGTTGGCGTGGAAAACTGAGTGTAAAGCATGTTGGGACTAAGAGCCCACTCCTACCTTGTACTCAGTATTTTGGGCAGAGTATTGGTCTGTTGTGACTAGCCACACATCCCATGGCAGCCATTTTGTGGTGGTGCCCAAGACAGTTTTTCAAATTGCCAACTGTGCCCAGACACCAAAAAAATGTTGTCTACCCCGTGCCCTAGAATGTGCCCCCAAAATAGTTTGTAATGCACAGAAGTCCCATGGCAGAAGTTTCTTACTAGACTCTATGTGGAAAAGGTTCCCTGTCAGTAGAAAGTTTAAAAACCGCAGATTAATGCAAAACAAGTGCACTTATTTTTCTTCATCAAATACTGCAGGGCGTAATAAATATATTTCTTATTGGGTTACCCTTGATTCTTTAGAGTATTTTAATCTGAATCTTTGACAGCCATAGACTTTTCTTATGAGCAAAATAGTGACTCATTGCCTTTGAAAAAATGGATATAATAGGAAACAGTATTTTAAGAAACTATATTCTTTTATTATATTGTTATATGCTACCTACTTGAAAGCACAAGACTTTCTACAGCAGGATGGGCAACCTGGAGCCCTCAGTCTAATTTCAAAAGCCCTCGTCAAGTTATCGGTTCAGACCTTTATCAAGAGTGATCTGTCCCTGCCCCCCAACTGCCCTGGTAGCCCATTGCAGGGAGGTCAGCAGAAAAAGAGGGATGTGGTCCTATCTACCACTGGCTTTGGTCCCGCTCACTGCCAGCATGCCCCCTCACCTGACAGATTACCTCAAGTAAGTGTGGTTCTTGACAGAAAAAAAGTCCACATCCCAGTACGGGGCTGGTTAGACATTCCAGGGAGTACCACCTATGTTTGGCTGTTTTCACCAGAGGCATATGGATTTTTTAAAATAATATATAAATATACAAATAGAGAATATGTGGAGTTAAGCAACATTTGCATCCCTACCAGGCAGCAGATCCGCTTCCTCATATCTACTCTCCAGGGAGAGATTCACTATGTTGACCTGGTGTGATATCCTGCTTTGTAAGCCGTTTGAAAGCTGGATGTTCAAGGGGAGGAGGGAAGAGGAGGTACAAGGAGGGAACGCACAAGCCTCAGTTTCGTCCGCATTTTAGAGACTTTCTATACTGCTTTTCATTTTTTAAAAAAGATCCCAAAGTGGTTCACAACAAGATAAAATATGTAAAAAATATCATAAAACCAATAAAAAAACTCATTGATAAAGCAGTAATATATCCTTAAAAGAAATATATGGGAGAAGGTGTTTTCTCTCAGACAAAGGGTATCATCAGATGGGAGAAATCGCGTTTCCTCGCAGTTGCTTTTGCTTCCTGCTGCTCTTCTGCTATAGCAAGAGAAGACTCACACAGGAGACACAGGAAACAAGGTGCAACCACGTGGCCCATTCAGTGTAGTGGGACAGCACCATCTAGTGGGCGTTTTATAGCGAAACTTCTCTGCACACAGCAGGAAATGGTGTCAAATTTCCTTATAACACTGAAGAGTCACATTTTATTTGGACTATTTTGCTATGAAAAAAATGGCAGAAGGAGCAGGAAACTAGCAGGAGGCTTGCAGGAGGTGGATGGCCTTGCGAGAGGGACCCACAAAAATTCGTGAGTACCCAGTAACGACCGTGCTATAAAACTAGGCTGACCATATGAAAAGGAGGACAGGGCTCATGTAACTTAACAGTTGCAGAGAAAAGGGAATTTCAGCCGGCGTCATTTGTATGCAATTAGTACCTGGTGAAATCCTCTCTTTATCACAACAATTAAAGCTGCAGGTACTATACTAGAGTGACCAGATACAAAAGAAGGCAGGGCCCCTGCAGCTTTAACTGTTGTGATGAAGAGGGAATTTCACCAGGAACTAATTGCATACAAATGACACTGGCTGAAATTCCCTTTTCTCTACAACTGTTAAAGTTACATGAGCCCTGTCCTCCTTTTCATATGGTCAGCCTAATAAAACGCTTGTCTGATGACACTCATAGATATCGTATCCATCCCATCACACTGCAGCAGAGGTAGAGAGATAGGAAAGAGGGCAACTCCATCGGCTTTGTTGAGAAACCAGCTCCACTTCACTTCCCTCAACTGTTTCTCATTCAAACTGGCTGCTATAAGAACTTCGTAACTTTAAGAACTTATGCTTGAGTTCGCTTGTTTTCTAGCCATTCCGCCCCCATTCCCTACCCCGGTCCCCCATCCATCCTTTTATTCTCTTTTAGATTTAAGCCAGAGCTCAGGGGCTCTCTTCTTTGTTATTCAGCTCAAGTAGACTGCTTTGTGAGTCTTTTCAGTTGAAGAGCAGGTTAAAAATGCTTGAAATGAATAAATAATAGAAAGATTTACCGAGATTATAACAACTGAAATGTATCACAGATATATAAAGCAGTTTCTGGCTCTGGCTTCTGCCCCTGTCAGACTGGGCTCCTTCCAAGTCAGAGGTGATGTGATCTGAGAGTGAAGCAAGACTAGTGTGCATGGCTGGCTGGGGAACGCTGGGAATTGTAGGACTTGGTTCTGTATAAACATTCATAGAGTTACACCCTTAGTTAGTTAATTTATAAGCTGCCCTTCAGTGACATGATTCTTGGGGTTGTGTACAACTTAAAAACAAATACAAAAAAATCAACCACAGAAATGGTGGCTGTCGATGACATAATCACTATCACATCTGCTGTCAGGGAGCAGGCTGGGCCATGCTGATGAAGGAAGGAGGCTACCTCATCTCCATGGTGTGCAGCTCATCAAATTGAGTTAATCAACACTTCAATTTTTTAAAAAATGCCCTTCCTCTTTTGACACTAATGCAACAGTAAAGGGAAACCAAGACTTTATTCAAGCCAGGCTCAGTCTTAGAACTATTGAATCTATCTATCTATCTATCTATCTATCTATCTATCTATCTATCATCTATCTAATCTAATCTAATCTATCATCTATCTATCATAATAAAGGTTTGGGGGTGGGGATGGGGTGGGTGTCAGTCTGTCTGAAAGCACAATAGCTCCAAGACCCACGAAATCTAGATACTTGAAATTGGCATGCATACCACGGGGACATTAGGAATAAGCACCTTGTTTTTTTTTAAATTTATTTAAATGCATTAATTGATTCCCTAACCAGCGCATAGCTTTGTGGTTGATATAACAGGATTGAGGAACTTGGGTCCACCACCCCGCCCCAGACTCCCATCAACCCTAGCCAGTATTGCTAGTGATGAGGGATCATGGGAATTGTAGGCCAAAACATCTGGAGGACCACACGTTGTCCAACACTGAAATACAGTTTGAAGTCTGGAGAGAATAGGCCAAGGGACAGAGATGTATGCCTATCCTCTGCTGTGGGGCAACCCCTCCTCAATTTGGCAGATGAAGGGTCAAGCCCTAATTATAAATAAGACATTGGTTTTCCTCTAATAAATCCTCCTTGTTTGCGTACATATGGCGGTGAGTTTTGTATACAGTAATTTATCTTTTTAAAAAATTAACTGAGTCCTGTTTCACAACAATATTTGTTGGGCATTGTTAAGCCCGTTTGTTCCTTTTCAGAAGATTATGCATTACAACACCTGATGAAGAGGATCTCTCGAAATGGGAGTATTTATCCGGATTCCTGTTGTGTGATGATAGAATAGATGCATGTGTTCTATTAGGAGTGTTAACCCCATTGGGACATACTGATTTATCCTTGTTTTACACACAAGTGTGATAAGAGAATAGATGCATTGATTATACTAGGAGTGTGAACCCCATTGGAACATACCAATTTATCCTTGTTTTACACACAACTGGTTAATATGTTAGCATTTGTTGTTTGGTGATTGTTGGTTTAATTGGTGTAATTAACAGCAGGTGATTTTGAATGTGCTATATTGGCATTTGTACACCCAGGGAATTTATTCAACAGTCATGTATGTGATAAAATAATTTACTATTGTAATAGATCTCATTGCTCATTGTATGTGTATATCACAGCATACATTACAGTTCCAATTTACATAGAGAACATAATTCTATGTTGCTTACTTGGTGACATATAGTTATTTTTACAGCGATTGTGTGCCAGGGGCACCTGTTTGTAGACTGAATAACAACTGCAGCCTCCAGTTCATGCGACATTTCTCCACTCCTGTGGTGCAGGGAGTCCCGTGAGGTGATTTATTTATTTATTTATTTATTACCTGCCTCTCCCTCTGGATTGAGGCGGGGAACAACATCAAATACAAACAATATAAAATACATTAAAACTGATTAAAAATATATAAAACTAATACATTATTATTAAAATCACAATAAAACTCTTAAAATTCAACCAGGTAGGCCTGCCAGAAGAGACCAGACTTTATGACTTTCTTAAAGTCAGAGAGACTGTTAAATTGACGACTCTCTCCCGGCAGGCCATTCCACAGTCTGGGAGCAGCAGAAGAGACCGTTCTCTGGGTAATGGTTGTCAGCCTAGTTTTGGCTGACAGAAGTAAATTCTTTCCAGAGGACCTGAGTGTGCGGGGTGGATTGTATAGGGGAAGGCAATCCCTCAGGTAACCTGGACCCAAACCATGTAGGGTTTTAAAGGTAATGACTAACACTTTGTACGTTGCCCAGAAACTAATTGGCAGCTAGTGACATGATTTTAAAGTTGGGTAAACCCCTCCTTCAAGGTGCTGTAGGGGTCCACCATGTCAGAGGCACTATGCCTAGGGATGCTAGGGGTCATTCCTTCATTCAGACAGGACAAGCACAACTCTGACAGCTCTGTCCAATTCTGACAGCTGAGCAACTTTGCTGGCAAGCTTCAGCATATCAAACTAAGGACTATTCTAACCCGTGCAAAGCCCAGTCCTTTTACTACATCATAATAAAGGAAAGAGTGGTACAGAGTCCCATGCTTTACCACATAATTGCAGTTGGAAGCCAAGGGTTTTAGAGGAGCAAAATTAAGTACTGGAGGGAATGACAGAAGCAGTATGATGACCCAGCGTGCAGCTTCTAAACAGAATTCTTTTAATAGCCTGCAAGCTAAGCCAGGCCTTCTCTGTGCAGCTCTTGGGGAAGACAGATGATATCATTGACATAGTCTCTAGGGAAATGACACTGTTCCAGACCTCTGGTAAACAGCTAGTTGATTCATACTGACATCACATCAAGCCTGCCATTTACATCCCACTGTTTCTGTCATATAATATAACTTGGGGGAGAAATGGTTGCGGTCCTGCAGCACTCGGTTTATTTAAAAATGCTCACCACCTCTCACCTAAATATCCAAAGTGGTAAACATTTTTTTAAAACCAATCATCACGATAAAATACCTCACAACCATAAAGTAAACATGCTTAATTAGTTGAAAATTACCAAATCAGAACAAATACAAATATAAACAGAAAGAGACTTAATGGGATTTTCTGGATCTAGGGGCAATAAAAATTCAGACTTTCATGTTGACAATTATCATGAAGTGAAAGACACCTGTCAGAGGCTATGGAGAACCACTGCCAGTCAGAGAGATAATACTGGGTTAGACAGATAAATAGTCTAACCTAGAATAAGGCATCTTCCTATAAGTCACCATTCCTGCTCTTAAGCAGACCTCTGCTCAATAAAGACAGAGTAAGGGTGCAACCCTATGCATTTTAAGCAGAAAGAAGTCCTACAATCAGGACTGGCCCTACCATTAGTCATAGTGAAGCAGTCACCTCAGGTGGCAGTTGCTGGGAGGCACCACCCAGCAAGGTGTTGGAGGAGAGAGTGGCCATGCAGCCGACTCTGTGATCCTTAAGTTAATTTGCAGCCTTCAGGGGCAGTGGAGGATCCAGAAGACAGATTCTTCTGCCAGGATTTATTGGCTTGTGTACATGGCATGGACAGGGGTGCCATCTTGTCCTTCACCTCAGGCAGCAAAAGGTTGTGGGCTGCCACTGCCTACAGTGGGACTTCTAAGTGGTCCACTAGCAGTTGTGCAACCACTTGCGCAATGGGAAAAGGCAGTGGAGCTCCACTAGCACAAGCATTTCTTCTGTTAACAGTATATTGGATTTAGACCCTGTTTTTCAACAACTCTTCTTGAGCAAGACTTTTTAACTTGGCATATGTCCTCACCCTTTTGTCTTTCTCTAATGCTTACAAGACTATGACCTAGAATATAGATGTTTACAAAAGAGTAAGTCTAACTGAGTTCAGTGAAAATTACAACCACATAAGTGATGAGCGAAGGATTGCAACCTTATTCTATAAGGTATTCATTACATTTATATTCCACCATTCCTTCATGGAGCTCAAGGCACCTCCTTTTTATCTTCACAGCAACCCTATAAGGTAGGTTAGGCTGAAAGATGGTGAATGGTTCAAGGTCAACCTGTGAGCTTTATAGCTGAGTGGAGATCAGTAGCATTGCACGCAAGGCTGCAGGCCATATCTCTTAACACTACTGCTCCCTCAAGTTTGGCACAGGCGATAAAAAGCAAATTTTATATTTACATTCAAAACATTTTGCCCAAGGCTGGCCATAAATATTTGTATTGGGAAATTTGATCAGCCTCACTGCCTACTCCAGATCTAGTCAGCATTTTATCATAATCTTTCTTACCTCATTGCAGCGGCAGTGGGGGAAAGATCTTTGAAGGTCTTTCTGGATGTGGGTGAGGTCAAACCCCTGACATTACTGTAAGTTGTTTTCACCGGTCTGTTAGTCATCCTCCTCTCTGCACAGCATTGGCATCCAGTACTGGTAATACTGGCTTCCAATACCTGTAATAGGATGGGTAGTTTAAGGAAGAATGCCAACTATTAAAGGGGGACAATTTAATGATTCTAAAACTATTTGTGCTAGTAAATCAGTGTCTGGTTAGGGGCATCCTTTTCACTACATGACACTTTGCAGATGCATTGTATCAGAGGATTTGTTGCAATTCTATTAAGAGATTAAAAAAATTAAAATCTTGATAATGTCTCAGATTAAATAACTCAGCGGAGTTTGATCTCACAAAAAATGACCGTGTGGTGCTTTTTCTTAATTTCTGATAGGAGGAGACTTAGGAAATTAAACAACATTTTATAATACTGATATTGGCCTAGTTTTCAATGAGGTGATAAACTCCAGACTTCACATTGTCTCATGTCACATCATGGGATGCAATGCTCCTTCAAGAGTGAAAAACCCTACTTTTCTTCCCTCAGAAATCTAGCGTATTGGAGAGAAGGCTAGGCTATAAGCCTTCTCTTCACATAGAAAATGAGGTGTTAGGGAGACATTTTTGTACAAAGTATTCAGTCATTTTTGCCACCTACAGTCTGAAATGATACGGCCCAGACACAGTGAATTGGTGAGGAAAAGATCCATGACTAGTCCAGTTTTTTTTAGGGCTGGAATGTCAGAAACTCTCAGTAAGACTTAGAATCAAGTTAGCTGCATTAGCTAAGACCCCCTCTAGAAGGATTCGCTTTGGCGCCTGGCTGCCCGATTATGCGCATATTTGCGGAAGCGCATTTACTCCTAATACCTCTGTACGAGAGGCGGTGAAGCGCATTACCGGACGACCAAAACACGCTTTAAACTTGTTGATATGCAGAGAATCGCATGTTTACACGGCGGTAAGGCGCTCTAACTGCCACCGCAAATTAAAACTGGCGGTTTAACGTGCATTCGATAATGCGCATAATTGGATGTTTAAAGCGCCTCAGCCCCCAATTTGTGCTCCTCTCTTGTAGAGGTAAATTTTTTAATCAGCCTTGAAAGAGCTTTAAACCTCTCTTGTAGAGGCAGCCTAATTTTATCTTGTGTGACTAAGAGAAAATGTAAGGGAATAGCTGTTATGTATTCTGTTTTACTGGGTATCTTTAAAATAGCAGTATCATCACTGCTTTCAATAAATCGAAAAAATATTTCTATTTAATTTTACACAGATGGTTCCCATTGCAGGTGGATGTGATGTTATCCCTAATTGCCTTCATGTTTGGTGCGCTAATCCACATTGTCATACAACGGCATATAAAACTGTCACTTTCACTACCCTTATCCAGTCTCTTCATTACAATTGATTACAGAAATTAGACAGCATGGGAATTTCCTAACTGCTAAGCATTCTGTAACTAGCTATAGCAATAAAATCTGTTTGATATTTGTAACAATGTTTCTGTTAGGGCAAGATCTGAAATAGAGTGATACCACAAAGCTTAAGCAATTCTGGCAATTTCTAAATAGGCAATAGGACAAAGCGAGATTATTTCTTTGTGAAGCAAGTCCCTAAACTCATTAAAAAAGGATGTTTAGTAATTAAAATTTGGGATTAGGCTTAATTATTTGGTGTGTGATATCATGTCTCTCTTGCTATATTTGTTCCTGGAATTACTTGTCACTTCAGAATTCCACTACATATGATAACACAAGCTGTATGGTCCACAATGTCACCATAAAAGCAGTAAGGAGGTCTTATATATGTAACTGACTTTAAGAGGGATGTGATACCAGTGCAAATAGGGTTTAAGACTGCTTCTTTAGTTTTAGTTGAAATGGTCTTCAATGGAATTAGTGCTGTTTCTGAATTTGCTGCCTTTTTATTATTTTGTCTTAATTAGGTTTGCACTGAATTTTCACCCACAGAATATCTCAGGACTGAAGGAACCAAATTCTCCATCCATCCCACTGGCTTCGTGTGTGTGTGTGATAGAATCGGTGGTTAACTTCAAAAACTACCCCTTACTAATCAATCTCATTGTACCAGTGAGATCCACATATTACCTTCCAAAATCACCTCACCAGTCCAGAACTGCCCAATCAGAACACCCTCCTAAACCAAACCTGGAACTCTGCTGCTTGTAGTGCTATCACTGAAACCCTCTTCCTACATCCTATTTCCTTCTCTTCAAAATCCTGTCTGGCTATAGTACCTCCGTCTTATAATACCTCTGTCTTCAAAGCCTTCTTCTTTACAGGTCTTCACCCCTCCCCCCTCTTGGTCTTGGCCACAGATCCTAGCCACATTCCATTCATGGGGAGAGTCATGGAGATGAATATTAGGTAGGTCAATACTTATTTTGAGGTACAAGGGTACATAAACTTCAATTCCTGATTAAATCTTCTAACTGAGTTTTGAACTTTTGTGGGAATAAGGAACTGGGAACTAGTAACCAATTTCAGTCTCATATTTTCTGCATGTTTTTGTATTCTGCACACACATGTTGCTACTTTCAAGAGAATGGTAGGAGAAACTGATGCCGAGGCAGCATATGGTTGCTGCCAATGACAGATCAGACCACTTCGTCGTCTGGGAATTGCTTTCTAGCCCAGAGGATAATTGACAGGGCAATTCTATGAATGTTCACTCATTAGTAACTCTCAATGAGTTCAATGGCGCTTACTCCCAAGTGAGTGTGCGTAGGATTGCAACCTAACAGCACAATGCTATAAGTGTCTATTCAGCACCAAACCCAGTTGAATTAAATGGGACTTACTCCCAGAAAAGTAGTAACTGCATTTGTTTGCATTTATCCCTTGTTACCCTTGGGGCTGCTTATTTAGTGCCAGGTTCTTCCTAAATCCCACGGTTTTGCTCCTGGGGGTGGCGACAGGTAAACCCCATGGCAGGATGGAGCGTGGGGTTTCCAGTGGTCATCCGAGTACTGGAGCCACCCTCGACCCTCTTCCTGGCTTCTGGCAACATATCACCGGTCGCCATCGACCCGGAATGCCCCCAGATTGACCATGGAGCGAGGTCAGACAGTGGAAGAGCCAGGGTGACCTTGCTCCCAATGGAAAAGTGGGGTTAAGTTTTTAACAATGTTGCTTTGTAGAAAGCTCTCTGGTGGCTGTGAATCTGCAGCTGCATCATATCACTGCTAGGCTTTGAACACATATAGACAGCTCCCTTGTCTCACTTGCTACCCAACTAAATGTATACAGTAAGATCCTTGGTGCAGAATCTTTCCTTGGCTTATATTACTATACAAAGCATCAGGTAAACTGATGACATAAACTGACCCGCTTTGAGTGCCATTTTTTGGTAGAAAGGCAGGGTACAAATAAAACAAATAAATCACCACCACCACCACCACTGTTAAGGTAATTATCACTGTCTGTACTTTTTACTAGGGGTGTGCATCGGATCAGGTCCGATCCACGATCCGGAGCCGATCCGACCAAAATCAGATAAAATTATCCAATTCCGATCCTGGCTTCTGGATCATCCGATCTGATCCGAACCGGTCCAAAAGGACCCGATCCGGTTCGGATAAGATTGGAGGATCAGACCTCCCCCTCGCGCTCCTTACCTGTTGGGGCCATCTGCTGCCATCCGCTGTCCCCTTCTACTGAGAAACAGGCTTTGCGACCTGCCTCTCAGTAGCGCGCTGTTTCTCAGTAGAAGGGGGCAGCGGACAGTAGCAGATGGCCCCGGCAGGTAAGGAGCGCGAGGGGGAGGAGGGGGCTTACCTGCCGGGACCGTCCACTACCATCTGCTGCCGCCTGCGGGCGCCAGCAGACGGTAGTGGATGGCCTCGGCAGGTAGCGTGAGGGGGAGGAGGGGGAGGGGCCCACTTACCTGCTGGGGTGCCCACTTCCATTCGCTGCTGCGATCTACTGAGAAACAGGCTTTGCGGCCCAGTTCTCAGTAGAGCGCTGGGTGATGATCACCTGACGCTCTACTGAGAACTAGACCGCGAAGCCTGTTTCTCAGTAGATCACAGCAGCAGATGGAAGCAGGTGCCCCGGCAGGTAAGGAGCATGAGGGGGGAGGAGGACGAGGGCTCCACTTACCTGCCGGGGCACCCGCTTCCCTCCACTGCTCTGATCTACTGAGAAACAGGCTTTGCGGCCTGCCTCTCAGTAGCACGCCAGGTGATGGCATCATCACCTGGCGCGCTACTGAGAGGCAGGAAGCGAAGCCTTTTTCTCAGTAGATCGGAGCAGCGGACGGCAGTGGACGGCCCTGGCAGGTAAGGAGCGTGAGTGGGGGGGAGGTTCAGGGAGGGGGGAGTTAGGCCCCCACTCACCCTCCCACAGCCATGTTTTGTCCAAACTGATCCAGGACAACATCGGAGGTCCCAATCCGGGGGGTCCGTGCACATCCCTACTTTTTACATTTCAATTCCTTCACTGTTTACACTCCACGCCACACCGTCAACCATGTTTATATAATTCCACCATTTGAGGTTAACACTTCATACATCTGACAAAGTGGACACATATGCCATAATAAAGTTGTTAGTCTTTAAGATGTCACAAGACACTTTATTGCTTTTGTTGCAACAGACTAACACAACTACCCCTTTGGAAATTATAATAATACTAACAACAACTGGTTGTAGGACCACCCTTGTGACAATAGTCTGGATTCTTCTTCTGACTGCTGTGGCTGTATGCCTGCACTTTTCATCCCTAATAAAGCAGTATGCCACAAGGGAGTGTGGAAGGCATATTTGCATATTGTTGTAACAACAGAGGCCTGGGTATTCCCCCTCTCCTCATCCCTTGTACCATTTTTAATGAATGGGAGTATAAAGAGAGAAGAAACCACTATACCCTTAACAAGGCCCTTGGTCTTGACCCTCGTAATTGGAAAAAGGTCTGAAAGCCACAAATCAACCGGTCTTAGGAAGCTGCACTCGGAAACTGTGTTCATGAATCAGCTACACAGCATTGATAGGAAGGTTTTATAGCAGGGGTTCAGGCAGAAAGCTCTGACCTCAGGCTCTGTTCCTGAACTTTCACCGATGTCTGTCCTCTCCACCTGACAAGAGCCTTTTCTTGCCTTGCCTCTTGGAGGCTACTATTTGTCTGTTGAATTCCTTTTGTTAGGAGGACATATTTAGAAGGCCACACCATGTAGCAGCGCTGTGCTGAAGAAACACTTCCATGCTAATTTCCCAAAAGTTTGCCTTCTGCTGCCATCCATAGAAATGGGGGGGAGGGGGCAAACAGAATGACACACCACTTTCTATTTCAATATATCTTCCCCACCCCTCTTCCCCACAACAAAAGTTTGTTTGTTTATTATATTTATATCCTGCCTTTTTTCTGCAAGGAACCCAAGGCGGTTCCTAATCTCTTCATCCCCTACATTTTATCCTGAGGTAAATGAGAGCTGTCCACTGACAACAATAGAGAAATCCTGGATTATAACAATGGGCGCCTCACCTCAATGAATGCGCACTGGTGGCATTTCGGACAGACGAGCGGGGCGCAAATCAGATGTACAGCCGATTTAAAGTCTCTGATAAGGTGCATTCTTGAGGTGTCGATTTACCGCGATTTTAAATTTTTCTCTGCAGTTAGAGCACAGTTTTTTAATGTGACCAATGTAGTGACCGTTCGAATTAATGCTAATAGTGGGTGTAGTTTGGAGGGCAGGCCTTGTGATGTCATGAGTGAATGACTGCCCTTTCTCTTCCTCTACCTGGCCACCCCTCCCACTTCTTCATCCACGACTTGGTACATCATTGACCGTCGTGATGGCTGTGAAAGGAAGGGGAATTTCTATGTGCTTGCCATTTACACAGGAGTAACCGGTGGTTTTTTTTGGTTTCTGATTGGATCTATGTCATGCACTGTATGTTCTTTCCATCTTTCTTTTAAAAGCACTAACTGTTGTTTAACAATGAAGTTGTTTTCAGTTAAAAATAAAGTAATCTGGATTTTCATTAAAGATTGTGGGTTTTTTGTTTCTGATTGGATTCCTCCTCAGTAAAACCCTCCTTGCTTGCTCAAGGCAGCGTTATCGGTTTTTCTTGCTGTAGCAACCGCCTCCTTCTAGCACATCTGCCCACCGAAGGCCACGTTGTTCTGTTACAATGTTGCTCTTCACAGAGATGTCTCATTTTCAACAGAAGTGCCCCTCAGTCAAATTCCAGCCCGTCAAGATGCCACCACCCTCCAGTTATGCTGGGCACTTCCGTGGCAGGCGGAGTGTTCTCAGGGAGACGATCGCCCAATGGCACCGCCATGGCTTTGCGGCGAATAGGTGGGTGAATGGGCAGGTGGGAGTGGGGTTTACGACTACCCCTAAGAACACCCAGACACCGATGGCTGCTTTTTCTCCTCTCCCCCTTCTCTTCCCCACCCCAGTGAAACTGCTGCTCCTCCGTGTAGCTATTCTCAGCAGGCAGCAGGGAAAGGAGGTGCGCCGGCTCAGAGCTATGGAACAAACCATGTGCGATGTTATGCGTCGCATTGCATGCCTGGAACATACCGTCTGGCGTTGCCACCTAGCAGTCCCCATGCATCCACAAGCCATGCCATCGGAGTCATTGAGCAGGGCCCCTCTGCCCTCAGTAGGGCTTTCTCATTCCCTCTCTGGAAGGTGTGCAGTAGACTTCTGCTTTCGCTCTGCTCCAGAATGCCATACCTGCTGATTGTGTGTTCGGACGACATGTGGTCACAGATGCAGAAGTTCCCCTCCCTGCAACCCTCCCTTTGCGACACTTCCCTCTTCGAAGTGCTGTGCTCTGAGATGACCTAACCATTGTGCCTTACTGGTAGCCTTCGCCCAGGGCGATAGTGCCTTGCCTTTCTGATTAATCCACCAACGTTTTGCAAAGCCCAAGTACCCATCATGTAACCATTTCTATGATACTTCCAGAATAAAGATAGTTGACATTGCCATCGTTCCTGTGTGTCTGGGATGGGTCACTTGGGGTGGGGTGGGGAGTGTCTGGGACGTGTGGAGGGCTCACTGATGCCATGCAGCCCATATGGAGAAGGATAGGGAGCGATTTCCAACTGCACCGTGGATATGAAGGTATATATTCACTCTGACATCTGTAGGGGGCTGTGCACTAGAATGGAGTAGAGGCAAGTTATTGTATGAATAAATTGCTAGAAAAGCAAGTTTCTTCAGGCAAGTTGCTTTTTACTTCTTATCACTTGATGCTTTCGACACCATATCAATATTTTGAATATAAGTTTGAATTCACACCTAGAATTGTTTTATTATTACAGTCAACGACTGATATCTTACTCAAACAAAGTGGAATCCAGCATTCATTGAAGCAGAATTAAATCCCTACCTAGGAAGGTAATAAGTCTGCCTTGCCCATTTTTGGGAATGTTTTTCTAGCAATTCATACATACAATAACTTGCCTCTACTCCAGTCTAGTGGAATATATACCTTCATATCCACGGTGCAGTTGGAAATATTTTTTTCGTTGTAAATATCATACTACTCATGATGATTAATCAGAAACGGAGTACACAATCTAGAGTTACCATTTATTTATTAGGGTTTGAATAAGATATTTTGATTTGAATATGAACAACTGTATACACTTACTATGATTTGATGACAAACAACTGTATGGATGATTTTTGAACATTAGCAGCTGTATGTTTAAATTTGACTACTTATAACTATATCTCTTGAATGTTGATTAAGTTTGTTGGGTCTGCTTTACTATGCTCGGCTTTCAAATATTATTGAATCATTAATTGTTCCATTATTATTTTATGACAAGAGAATTCTTGCATCTCATTTGGCAAAAATAGCCTCTTTTGTGTTTATAAAGTCTTCATTTACAGTATATCAGACTATCTTACGAGTTCTGCTAACAGCATCGAGGATAGGGAGCGATTGGGAGTGGAGCTAACAGAATGTGTCTAATTACTAAACAATATTTTGAAAAGCAATACAAACCAACGGTGGGAAATTCAGGTGGGAAGTGGCAATGGCCACTAGGGCAGTCCTTTCAAGAACTTTTCCTCTACACCCCTTATCTGACTCTACTGCGAAACTCCCATATAAACAATTGTAAAGCGCAGTATATAAAGCCAGTAAATCGACTTCATGGCTGTCATCTGTCGCTAAAGATGCAGATTTGAAAAAAGCAAAATGCGCATATTCGGAAAAACAGGTGCCAAAGCGATGTCGTATAGAGGCGGCCATAGCTGAGATGAATAGGAGGTATCATGGCAAAGCTTTGACCTGCCCAGAACTTACATTTTGCTGTATCAAGATGTGGCTCATCTATTATGGCCCCAGTAGGGCTTATATATTTTATAATTTCTGTTTTCCTCTGCCACTCCAGAAAAGCTGTTGCATTGCAATAGGCTGCAATTGCATGAAACTTGGCTTATACAGGCTTCAAATATAAGAAACAGATGCTCTGCTCATGCTAACACATGCCAGCCCACTGTGTTGCGACCCTGTAACAGAACTCATATTTCTTTTGCTGAAGTGCTGGTGATTTAGTGGTTCTGGACTTCCTCTGAACAGACGTTGTTGAGTCAATGAGCCTTTTTTTAATGGGGAATCCTCTTAAGAACACATGAAGAGCCATGATGGATCAGACCAAGGGTCCATCTAGTCCAGCATTCTGTTCACACAGTGGCCCACCAGCTGTTGACCAGGAACAGACAAGCAGGACACAAGTGCAAAAGCACCCTCCCACCCATGTTCCCCAGCAACTGGTGTTCATAGGCTTACTGCCTCTGCCTATGTGAATCAGCTTTCCAAGAGATTTCACCTGACACCATCTTTGCAATTTTTTTTGTGCAGTGAAGACCATTTTATAAAGCCATCTCTTTTAAGAACACAAGAAGAGCCATGCTGGCTATCAATGGCTACTAGTCCTGATAGCTATGTGCTACCTCCAGTAGCAGAGGTAGTATGCCTATGTACACTAGTTGCTGGGGAACATGGGTTGAAGGGTGCTGTTGCACTTGTGTCTTGTTTGTGGGTTCCTGGTCAACAGCTGGTTGGATACTGTGAACAGAATGCTGGACTAGATGGATCCTTGGTCTGATTCAGCATGCCTCTTCGTGTGTTCTTATAAGAGATGGCTTTATAAAAAGGTTTTCACTGCACTGAAAAAAATCACAATGATGGTGTCAGGTGAATTCTCTTGGAATGCTGATTCACACCTGGGTTGCCATTACTGAAAAGGCCCTCTCTCTGGCCCTCTCTCATCTTTTGGCTGGGGCACTCAGACTAGGGCCTCTGAAGATTTTTAGGTTTGTGTAAGGGAAATTATGGTCTTTAAGGTATCCTGGTCCCAAGCCATTTAGGGCTTTAAAGGTTAAAACAACCACTTCAAATTTGGCTTGAAAACAGACTGGGATTTGAAATGGGCTTCCCTCCAACCCATCTCCGGACAGAAAACAAATATGGTTTTTAAAGGAAGAGAAAAGATCCTATTTGCTTTTCCAAATTTGAGTGCTATGGAGTCCAAGAATCATATCTAATTTGTAAATATTGTAAGTACAGCAGCTTTTCTATGGCTGGAATATAGAAGTCTCTGAACAGCTCCACTGTATACTGCAGAACCTACACCATTTCCATGGAAATGGACGCAGTCCAAAAGAAGACAAGAACATCAGTTACCAATACAATTAGGGTCTTTATAATTTGCTAAGTTTTATTCTTTTTAGCAAACTAATTTGACTAGTCAAATTTCAAATTAATCAATATAAAAAGTCTTAGAGAGTAAAAAAGCTGATAAGTTTTGTAATCATAATTAGGCTTAGATGAACTAGGGAAAGCTTTATTCAGCCAAATGAATTTAAGTGTCAAGTATTTCATGGCAAATCTCTAGCCAGAGCAGAGCACACACATTCATAAAAATAATTGCCTTGGTAGATCAGACCAAGAATCAGGGGCGGCCCTATCATTAGGCAGTGTTAGATAGATGTCACTGGCATTAGATCGGGATTGGGGAACCTTTAGCTCTCCCGATGTTGTTGAATCCCAACTCCCATCACCCCTAGCCAACATGACCAATGGATAGGGGTAATAGGAGCAATAGTCCACCAACTTTTAGAGAGAACAGATTCCCACCCCTGCATTAGACCATGAGGCACAGAGAATGGCACCAAGGTTCTGTGCACTGTGCACCCTGTCCTGCTAATTTGCCTTCAAGTACAGTGGAGGGTGCTGCCCTGTCTCCAGTGTTGAAGTAACATTCAGCGGCTAATCCGGTTGGCCTCTGTAGGTAGAATGGGGTGGGGGGTGGGGAGTGCACCATCTTATCTTTTGCCTCTGGAAGCCCAATGTTCTTTGACAGCCTCAAGGATCCTGTTTTCAACAGCGAACAGCCAAATGCCTCTGGGCATGAGGCAGTTAGCCTCTAGGCAGGGCATAAAGGAGATGGCTCACTTTTGTAGGTTGACTCCAGCAACTGGGCTTTGCTGCCTCTGAGCATAAAGGTTCCATTTAGCTATGGTAACTAATGGTTGTTTATAGTCCTAGTCTGTGTTAATTGTCCTCATCCTTTTACAAAGGCAGCTAAGCTTGTGGTCCTTGCCATACCTCGGGATAGTGAATTCCTTGCAAGGCAGAGCAGGCACAGCACCTTGGAGTACAAGGAATATATTTTAACAGCTAATTTCATAATGTGTAAAATCTTTGCTCACCATTATTATATTTGTAATTGGCATTTCAGATGTATTTTAAAAAGTAGCCTTTTGTTCCAAATGATCTCCTTCAAGCCACTGCATGCTGCTAAGGGAGAAATAGCAGGACAGCCAGTTAATAAGCTCAGTGGGTGCTTTATAAGCCACAGTGGGCTCATCCAAAGAAATTGGGTGTGTAAAAACATCTAAGTGCAACAGGATATCTTACCTGCTGTGGGAACTTTCTAGACTGCATCTCTCTGCAAGTAAATCACTCCTGATGACTTACTGCTTTTATCATATTAATGTCTTAAATCTTTAATAAACCCAGCAGCCAAGTACAAGAAACAAGACCTTTTTGGTTGTGGCACCAGTACTACAGAATCCCTTCCAGAGGAAGTCTTGCCTGACTTCTTCATTATTATTTTCACCATTTGTTGAAAACATTGCTCTTTTGGAATGACTTTGGGAAACTAGTACATTGATTATTAGTAGGTGTTACTGCTGGACTTTTATTTATTTATTGCTCCTGCTGCTCTAGTTTATATGATTTGTGTTATTGCTTTGGTATTAGTTTTTTAAAAAATGTTTTGTCCAATACTATATATTTGTTTTAATTTAATTTTTGTTCATGTTTTGTCTTTCATTTTGAAAGAAAAGTGGAATAGCAATCTTTCAATAAATAAATAATAGGTATGTTACTAGAGGTAGAGAAACAATTTATAATTTCCCCAGTTTTTCTAACTTAAGTATAATGGCTTTTTGGTGTCAAATCTAGGTAGAATTTCACATTTTTGGTGGTGGTGGGGAAAGGCAATTATGTTCCTGGGTATTTGGCTGGGCAGGAAATTTGTTTCTCTAGCCTGCACCTATGACACTCACCAGGCTACACAACAGGGGTGTCCACGCCACTCGCACTCAGGGCTTACTTCAACCCCCCCTGTGCTTATGACGTGTTTGAGGGTTTAGGGCTACTGCTGCTGCTCCCGTCCCGCCTTTATTCTTTTAGGCCCCACGGCTCCACAGCCCAGCACTCTAGCCCTCAAATCCCCCTTCTTCTGTCCGCTGCCACCAGTACCTTCCTCAGGTACACTTCCAATGATCACACCAGTTGTAATTAACAAGATTTATTAACATATGTATGTCAATAAGTGTGACGGTTTCCTCAGGTATATCCTCGTATTGGTTACAGGCACAATGCTTTATGGTTTCAGTACTTTCTGTTTATAACATTTACAATAGAAACTCTCACGTTCTATGTTTCTCCTGCCTACTCTACCCACTCTAAACTACTCTAAACTCTTTCCCACAATCTAGTTTCACCAAAATAACAAAACACGTTGGTCCTTCTTATCCTCTAATCTAGTCAACCACAATCTTCTCACACTCTCCTTCACATTCCCCCTCACACTCTCCCTGTCAGCTCTCACTGTCCGCTCCTATCAGCTCTCAGAATATATACACAGACACTCTCACACAGCCAGCCAATCCAGGCACTCCCCCGCCACCATCCAATCAGCACTCACACATGAACTCCCCCCCTTATGCTTACCCAGTTACAACATAACTATAAGTCTATTTACCTTCCTTTATGGCATTTTATAAACAATTACTTACAATTTTTGATATACACGGATCTCAACAGCAGCTGAACATCACAGTGGTGGGGAAAGGCAATTATGTTCCTGGGTATTTGGCTGGGCAGGAAATTTGTTTCTCTAGCTCATTCGAGTTCGACACTTCTAGTTTAAAGTAAAGTCAAGCATAGAAATAAATGTATCTGAGACGAATGAGCAAGCAGTCTCAACAGACATTGCTTCCTCCACCTCTACCCCAGCCTGGAATGAATGACCTACGTTTGAACCAACCTTGTCCGTTGAATTTCATTCAAAGATCACAATGTGTTCAGCAATCAGCAGCAACAGTTTGCAACTGTGTAGGGATCTCTAAGTGGAAAATTATTATGGAACATAACTTTACAATATTCTTGCACTGTTGGGGAGTGTAAGAGGACCACTGGAATGTTTCCTTTGTCTCTAGAGATATAATAAGAACCATAATCTCATTTATCCCAGAGTAATGTAATACATCAGATAACCTCCTCCATTTGTTCCGGGGCCACTGAGTCAGAACAGATCTGGTTTATCAGCTGTGATTAAGGGAAGGCAGAAATAGTTCCATTCTGTCTGCCAGTAATTTAGCTGAGATCTCAAGGCTGGCATTCATAGCAGCACTGAGCAAGAAAAACATCCATAGCACATAACAGCATTTTAGTGACAGACAGAAAGAGAAACTTATCACAAATGTAAATATAATCTCTGTGGATTTGTTTTCTGTAGTGAAAGGAAGGTTTTTTTTTATTCTTATGTTTTTGAGTCATCATACCAACACATTAGTTAGATGTTTTTCCCCTCCTATAGCTGACATATTGGCAGCACTGAGTCAATCTGCTTAACAATTTTTCCAGCCTCAATCCCCCACCTTGCATATCAACACATCTAAACCAGAATGTAGCATTTGTTTTTCAGATTTGTATCCTATCCTCCTGCATAGTTGGGTTCAGACCATTTTATCAGCACAACAACCCCGTAATTTAGCTTAGGCATGCAACAGAGCATCTTTTCCCAAACCAACCTAGTTCTCTCCAGATGTTTTAGACCACAACTCCCAGCATTTCTGTATATTGAACATTGAGGGCTAGGATTGATAAGAATTGAAGTCCAGAACATCTGGAGGACATCCCCTTGGGGGAAGGCTGCAATAGAGCAATCTAGCTAAAGCTAAGCAGGTCTGGGTCTGATCAGTGCCTGAATGAGTGATGACCAGAGAATCCTATGTATTTATTACTTTTCAATCTAATAAATAACTAATAGTGACTGGGCGGTTTATGAAGCTTTAGACATTAAACCAAACACAGCCACTGTGTCTGAATACAATACCTTGTGTGTATGCAAACTCCCTCCTCTATGTCAGGGGTGGGCAACTTGTAGACCTCCAGATGTTTTGGCATATAACTCCCATCAGCCCTAGCCAGCATATCCAGTGGTGAGGAATCATGGGGGCATAATGTCATTAAAAAAAAATGTTTATCTGCACATAACAATTGTTTATCATGTTGGTTAGTAACTCCATACTATCAGACAACACACTAAGCCATGGTTAAGCCACTAACCCTTTTGCAGCAAGTAGTTAGTGAACACGTTTAAACTGTGTAGCCACCATGGTTAGGAATGGTTCACATGACACACTAAGTCATGTTTCACATGTCATGCTAAGCCATAATGTTTAGCTCAAAACGCTTAACCATCATGGTTTAACGTGTTGTCTGAACAAGGCCAATAAGATCTCACTTTGCTCCAAAGGACATTAGGGGTTCTTGTGACAAATCTTATAATTTATCCTAACATTTTATATATTTATTTATTTATTTGATTTATACCTCATAGGTTTCTCCAATGGCTTTATTGATATTTCAGAATTTTTTTGGAGATACAAATAAATCTCAGCAGGATTTGGTTCAGGATTGTTTGTCTTATTTAAAATGCAGAGAGTAAAAGATGTTAAACAGTGTAGTTATGACACGCTTTCTTTTTTGGTGCCTTAGAGTGTTCAGGCCAATGGTCCATTTAACCCAGTGTTGTCTCCCTGAAATGGCACTGGCTCTGTGGAGAGTTTTCCAGCCCTGTTACCTCAGACCCTTTGGCTGGAAAGGCGAGAGTCTGAGTCACTAGCCTCTTGCATGCAAAGCATGTACTCTGTCAGAAAGCTATAGCCCTTCCCCACAGAGACATAAAGTTTACAGTATCAGCTGGCCCTGCGTTATATTTAGAACAGGGAGAATAGGTGTTATTTATGACTGGGCAGACACAAGGAAGATCAAATTTTGTTTTGAACCACACAAAAGACTCTGCAGGTTGGAGTAGTACATTTCCTTATTATGAAAGTATCTGAAAATAAAGGCAATCTTCCCTGCATTCTCCCCAAATTACAATATATTAAAATTTTCTATAGCAGTGTAATCTCAGGGCCAAACTGGATGCAACACAGGATCCCAGTTTACTTAAGCATGGGTCTTCCCAAATCAATAAATGGGTGGGATTCAATGCTGCATTCCACTAAAGGAACTTCTTCCATTAGTGGAACTGAGAAGGGGGATTCTCCCTCCCCCTGCAGTTCCCCATGTGCCCTCCAGCAACCTTCCAGAGCAGTTTTTCAAGTGGTACAGAGGGTGGCAGGGCAGATATCTACTAACACAATATTGAATCTAGGGTAGTGTCCAGTGCTAACGCTACTTAGAATAGACTCATTTAAATGATGGAACTTAAGCTAGTCAAGTAGGGCTAGCATTGGATACTACCCAGAAAGAGTATGTGTGCAGGCATGACTGAGAGAGAATGAGTGACTGTGTGACAGAGAAATGCTTGGTTTGTCCATTGGATCATCTTAGGCCCCCTCTACAAGATTTCGCTTTGACACCCGGTGCCCCGATTATGCACATCTCCTGACAATCGCTTGTAGGCCTAATACCTATATACGAGAGGCTTGAAGCGCATTACTGGCTGTATGAAAGTTGCTTTAAAGTTGTTGACATGCATGCAAATGTTGCTGAAAGTAATGCACTTTGTCCCGGGAAACTGCCCAAACAGGTTTTGCACCCTTTATTCTCCCCACCTACCAGAATCTCCTGCCTTTGGTTACCTAGGTTACCTGCTGGGAATGATGTGGTTAACCTGTTTGGCTACCTCTGTCCCCTCCAATTTCACCACCAGCTGAAGTTGTCCCTCCTCCCAGAACTGCTCAGGAGTAAATGGGAATGTGCCCCATAAGTTTCCCCCTCCAGCACCCTTTGAAAACTTATTTTTAGTCAGGGCTGCCTCTCTCCCCCCCCCCCCCTTCGCTCGATTAGCATTTCAAGTGAACTGCTCAGGAGTAAATGGGAATGTGCCTCGCACACACACACACCAAAACAGACAGGGGGATGCTGTTTTGTTCCTTCCCCCTCCTCTTCCCTGTGAGCTCAACCGTTGTAAAACATACACACACACACACACACACACACAGCTCATGTCAGGAACCCAGCAAGAAGCGAGGGGATGATATGTCTAAGCTGATAGCTAATTATGCGCACATCTGCACATCCTTCCTACCCCCTTTACTTCTCATGAAACCACCTCCATCTGGCCCTGTGGGAGGTTTTTCCAGTGAAGGGGCAGTTCTATGCATGACATCAAGACCATCTGATCGTTAATGCGCCTCCTCACAAAATTGTTTACACGGACATAAGGCACTCTTACTCCCGCGGTAAATTAAAACTCGCTATTTAATGCGCATTTGAAAATGCGAATAATTGGAGATAAAATGTGCCTGGACCCCTGATTTGCGCTTCGCTCTTGTAGAGGTAAATTTGCTAATGCGCCTTGAAAGAGCTTTAAATCGCTCTTGTAGAGGCTCCCTTACACTATAGGTGCCTCTACAAGAGCGATTTAAAACTCTTTCAAGGCACATTACAGATTTTACCTCTACAAGAGCAGAGCGCAAATCGGGGGTCCAGGCACATTTTATCTCCAATTATTCACATTATTGAATGCGCGTTAAATAGCGACTTAAAATTTACTGCGGGAGTTAAAATGCCTTAAAGCCATGTAAACATGCGATTCTCCACATGTCAACAACTTTAAAGTGTGTTTCATACAGCCCATAATGTGCTTCACCATCTCTCGTGAATAGGTACTAGGAGTAAATGCACTTATCCGTATATGTGCATAATCGGGCAACCGGGCGTCAAAGCGAAATCTTGTAGAGGGGACCAATGTTTTATACCTTCACCACTTGGTGTTCTTGTGTCAAATCTTGTCATTTTCTTTAAGAGATTTCTTCAGTGGCTTCTTGACATTTCAGAAATGAACCTCAAAGGTCTGGTGTACCAATCACCATATTTCTATAGCTTAAACTCCACATTACTGAAAAGGGGAAGGTAAAAATAAGGAAGGTGGAAGGCAGAGATCCTTATGGAGTTGCTCAGGGGGTCCAGGTCATAGAAAGAACCCTGACACAGGCTTTTTTGTCCATCTAGCTAGGGCTCCTCAGAATGGAAGGAGACTGGGGAGGCAGGGGGATTCTTTGTAAGCTAGCCTCTCCCTTCCCCTCCCTTCCCAGTGCACAGAACTGGCCCCTTTCTCTCCTGTCCAACGTTGCCTTGGTGGTTCTCTCCATGCCAGCTGCAGGGAACCTTGGATCCAGGAATCCGAACTATCCTATGGCCCCTCAGACACTGTCTAGGGCCGTCGCAATTTATATAATTTTATATATCTTGTATCTTCAACATAGATTTATGCTCACGAGGTGGCTAATGTGGTAGATAAAATATAATCAAGAGACAACATATACAAAAATTAAAACAGTACGAGTCCACTCGGATAACACAAATGTATCAGCATTGTCTGAAGAGTTCAAAGTACTAAACTTATTAATAATTCCTAGAAACAATTTAACCTGGTGCCTAAGTGATAAATAGGTATCAGGTGGGGCTCCCTGGAAAGTGCATTCCAGAGACAAAAAACTACCATGGGGGGAAAAAAACTCTCTCCAGTCACCACCCGCATACTTCAGATAGCAGGGGTACCCAGAGACGGGCTGAAGATGAGCTCAGTGGATGGGCAGATTGATACAGAAGAAGGCAGTCCAACAAATATCTGGGTAGTAATATATATAGGTAATTGATCATAGCAATACAGTTTCTTTCTCTCCCTTACTGGATGCACTTTTGTCGCCATTGCATTAGGAGGGCAATGGTCTTCTTCCTACTTCATATACAGAGCACCTTATTCATACACACACACACACACACACACACACACACACACACACAGAGGCAAAGTTGGAGGAGAGCAAGGGCACAACTGACATCTGAAGTGAATACAGAACATATATTGGAGGAGAACAGGAACTAATTCTTTCACATAATTTGGAGAAAGTGCTCTATGAGGAGAGACTGAAAGAACTGAGCTTGTTTAGCCTTGAGAAGAGAAGACTGAGGGGAGACCTGATAGCACTCTTCAAGTACTAGAAAGGTTGTCACAAAGAGGAGGGACATGATCTCTTCTCGATCATCCCAGAGTGCAGGAGACGGAATAATGGGGAAGCCAGATTCCGGCTGGACATCAGGAAAAACTTTCTGACTGTTACAAGAGTACAACAATGGAACCAATTAGCTTGGGCTCTCCCACACTAGAGGCCTTCAAGAGGCAGCTGGACAGCCATCTGTCAGGTATGCTTTAAGGTGGATTCCTGCATTGACTCGATAGCCTTATAGGCCACTTCCAACTCTACTGTTCTATGATTCTATGACCACTGCCAATTCAGTGCAATTTGTCAACTCTAAAGGATTAACTGAAAAAGCAGTATATTTTCTGATGCAATGTAAACTTTTGGAGTTAGGGCCTCCACTGTAATTTTAATTAAGGGTGATATTTAAAAGCCAATCTGCTGTCTAGCTCTTACACCTTCAAATATGTTACAGACTTGAGAAAAGCAATAACCTGCTAAAGAAAATATGCTTTCCAAAAGGGTGTCTAGCTAATTACTTGCGTTTATTGCAGAAAGTTAAGGAGGAATCATTTAAGAAATTCTAGCCTGAAGCCTTGCAATTATTCATTTACTGGCAAAGCCACATGCTACAGGCAAATTAACTAAAAATCAAGGACAAGACTATATGGTCTGGTAGGCTCTCCCAAACAAAAAACCCATAGCAATAAAATAAAATAATGCAGCAAGCCTCTGTTTTCTAATTTGCCTTGCTGACTGAGAAGTGTTTTTCCTGGCCCACAGGCAATAACCTCACAAGGGGTTTGATTTGCATCATAAACTGAGGAACCTCTCAACGTGGAAATATCCATATAAGTCTGTCTGCCTATTGAAATTTTCCATGAAGGCTCTCCTCTGCTTCCCACTAACATTTGAATTGCATTTGGTTAGGATACAGAAAAGGCCTTTCAGAACTTCTTGACAACCCCTCTCTAATGGCTTTCCACCATGGATGTAGAGGCATTTCATTTCAGGAGTTATTGGGCCAACTGAGTTGTTAATTTTCAGCTCCCTGATACATTAGTTGAAGCAATATAGCTGCTGCCTCTTCTCTCTCTTTTTTAAATGTTGACTAATTGCATTTTATTGTTGTTTTAATGTGCTATTATATTGTTTGCTGCCTTCAGCATTTTAATGAGATGTGAGATAAAATACTTTCAATAAACAAACAAATATAATATCAAACCAATAACCAAATAATAAATATCCAACAAAACTCAATACATGATTCTAAACACAGTGTAATGTCTACCATTTGCCAGCTCTCATGTACTTTAACTTTTCTTAGCTGTAAAGTCATGTTGAAACATGACCTTTTTATAAGTATGTTTTATCCATGATAAGATCTATACAACCCACACTAGTTAGAAGTCATATTAAAAGTATTTCAAATGGTCACTAAGCCTGCAAAACCAGGGGCTAAAAATTTCTCTTCAGATTTTGAACATACCTGAAGAAAAGGGGCTTATATTTATAGGGTTGAAATCTGGCAAATGCTTCAGAGTTTTTTCAAAATGGAATTTGGCCCTAAGGTTGACAAATGTTCTGCACCCCTGTTCTTTTTGAACCAGAGTTAAACAATTTTGAGAGACCTCAGCAATACCTGCAATGTCAGTGGCACTTTTTGTAAGTGCCAAGGAAGGCATCCCATAATGCCACACAATTCTCTCTAGATGTGATCATGTGTTCCCATGAACCTGAGGCAATTTCACGTACCATTTTCTCTTTGTGTGAACTATCCCTAAACAAGGCTTTTGGACTACAGTCTGTGGTCCCAGACTCACAAGCATTAATGTATTAAAAGGTTGTGATTGGAAACTTTTAGAGGCCATTTTATGTGTGGAGAGGTGGAGCCCTCAGAAATGTTATAACAGACAAATTGTTAATGGGAGTGGTGGTGGGTGAGCACAACAGCTGAAGGGAAGGCGTGCTATTTTTCCCTTTTAGCTCACCCTCCAGCCTGAATAGTGCTGGTTCCCTTTCTGGGCCCTCAAGTCTAAGGGTGCTGCTATTCAATGTCAGGCCATTCAGATGGAAGACGTTAACCATTTAAGTCATTGTGCAAGAAAAGCAGGTTGCTTTGTTATATAAAACTGAGACCTGGCTGGATTAAGTGGGAGGTGTGAGCCTTGCCCAGTTATGCCCACCAGGGTATAAAGCACAGCACCAACCATGACTTGAGAGGCTGGGAGGAAGAGCAACTATATTCAGTACAGATTCCACTACCCCACCACCCCGTCAGATACTGTACCTGACAGTCAGCCAGTTTTGAGTGATTGTAACTTGTGTTGAGGGCACAAGACAAGACTGGTATTTTGTTGGTGTACTACTCATTCATTCATTCATTCATTCATTCATTCATGTTTATTATTATATTTATATCCAACATTTCTTCCACTTGCAAGGAACCCAAGGTAGCTTACATGATCCTCATCCTCTCCCATTTTATCCTCACAACAGTCCTGTGCGTTAGGTTAGGCTAAGAGTCAGTGACTGGCTAATGTCACCTAGTGAGCTCCATGACTGAGTGTGGATTAGAACTGTAAGACAAGAGGAAAAAATTGGAGGAATAAAAATTAGAAAAGAATCTTATAAACTGAGAGCCTTTGCAGATGACTTGGTGTTTATATTAGAGGATCCATTGAATGGAATTGAAATTCTAATGAATAAGTTGAATGAATTTGGCACATTAGCAGGTTTTAAGGTAAATAAACAAAAGACTAAGATACTTACAAAAAATATGAATAAACAAGATCAAATAAAGATGGAAGAAAAAACTGGTTTCAAAGTGGAAAAGAAGGTGAAATATTTGGGTATAAATTTGACAAATATGAATTGTATGTTGTTTCATAATAATTATATTAAGGTTTGGAATGAAATCAAACAGGATTTGATAAGGTGGGATAAACTTCAAATGTCATTGATGGAGAGGATTGCAATAATCAAGATGAATGTTTTACCAAGAATGTTGTATTTATTTCAGACAATCCCTATTGTAACATCAGAGTTACCATTCAAGCAGTGGCAGAGAGAGATTTCTAAGTTTATATGGCAATCCAAAAAACCAAGGGTGAAATTTAAAATATTACGAGATTCTAAAGAGAGAGGAGGTTTGGGATTGCCAGATTTGAGGATTTATTTCTCTGCTTGCTGCTTGATGTGGATGAAGGAGTGGATTTTGATGAAGAATACAGACTATTGGAATTAGAGGGACATGATTTAAGATTTGGTTGGCATGGGTATCTGTGGTATGATAAAGCTAAAGTGAATGCAGAATTTAATGATCATTATGTGAGATGAGCAATTTTGAGAACATGGATTAAATATAAGACAAGATTGTGTCAGAGGGTTTGGGTTTCCTCACAGGAGGCTTTTTATAAGAGAGAATTGGCAACTACAAAAAAATGGTTGACGTATGGTGAAATGTTAGAAATGAAAGATGGAGAGGTTAAAATGAAATCAAGAGAGGAGCTACGGAATGAAGGAATTGTAATTCAGTGGTTCGCATATGCACAAATGATGGAAAAATTTAAGATAGATAAAAAAACTTGGGCTTTTGAATGTACAAAAACTGAATTTGAGAAAGCTTTGTGTATAAATGATAATCATGTTATTTCAAAGATATATAAACTTTTGTTAAAATATGAGACTGAAGATGAACAAGTAAAAGAATGTATGATAAAGTGGGCCCAGAATATTGGGCATAATATTACTATGGATCAGTGGGAGAATATGTGGTTGAGAGGTTTGAAGTTTACACTATGTGTCAGATTGAAAGATTTTTTTTTAATAAAATGATGTATAGATGGTATATATCTCCATCAAAATTGGCAAAAATGTATAAGGGGACATCGGGAAAGTGTTGGAAATGTAAAGAGCTGGAAGACACATTTTATCATGTATGGTGGACATGTAAAAAAGCAAGATCTTTTTGGACACAAATGCATAGAGTGATACAAGATATATTGAAGATAAAAATACAAATGTGTCCAGAATATTTTCTGTTGGGGATTATAGATGAACAATTATTACAAGGTTATGGAACTTTATTTTTATATATGATAACGGCAGCAAGATTACTTTATGCACAGAATTGGAAGACTGAGAAAATAGAGGATTGGCTGTTGAAAATTACAGAACTGGCGGAGATGGCAAAACTTACTGCAATAATAAAAGACAAAACAACAACCGGGTTCATTGAGGAATGGAAACCTCTGGTGGATTTTCTGAAAGAGAGGGAAGGGAAGGACATTTTTGCAAGTGGATTCAGCGACTAAACTGTAAGAAAAACATCTGTTAAAGAAATACAGGAGGGGAAACTTCACTCACTATTTTGGCTTATTTTGGCTTATTGTGACAAATTATCAAGAAAAGAGGAAATTCGGAAGTCCGTTTTAATGTTGTTTGTTGTATGTAATTTTTGTTGTTTGTGGGTGTAGGTAAGGTGTATGTGTTAAGTGTTTTTTATGTTTGGAAAAATAAAAAAATTAAATGTAAAAAAAAAAAAGAACTCAGATTCTCCGAGTCCCAGTCCAACACTGCACCATGCTGTTTCACAACAATCTCTTTGCCTGAGCTATTGGAGTGATCTGGCAACCATGGGGCTGTCTCAAATTACATACAGTATAGTCTCTCATAAGGCAGAGCACTCACTGGACTAAGTTTTCTGTATTGGAATAAGGCAAAGTGAGCACAGTATGACTCTGGTGTCATGGACAGATCACTATCTGATTAGGTTTGGATTATATACTGCCGCAAACCTTTTCAGGGTTTCAGATGGTCTGCCCCTAGAGATCAATGGATCCAAATGGTTTCCCACAGATTTGGCTAATGGTCCTGCCAAGGTCCTAGCCAACTCCTGGAACCAGGAATTGACTTGGACTGTAAATATGTCCTTGGCCAATCTGTAGAGATATCTCCACTCCATGGTATTCTGTGGAGCAGAAAAAAATGAAATGACAACGTCTAGACCACAGATGGCACAAAAATCCAGATGAATACAAACAAACACAGGTTAAGCCTATCTCAGGGCTTATTCTGTGGTGATGATTGTGGCATAAAAAGTATATTTCTCTGCCACAATTGCATCTGCTCAATGTTGACCAACAGAACTTTTTTGGGTGGTTAAGAATCTATTTAATGCAGGACCAGCAGAACATCAGGAGAAAGCATCAAAAGCCAGCTGTGGATAGTTTGCCTTACATTTTGCAGGTAAAATCTGCTGATTTAGGTGCCTTAATTTGAATATAATTAGAAATGGAACAAAGATACTGTCTTGTTCTGTTGTTATGGATGCGTTTCACTTTTGCAACCTGGGGACATACTCGGATTGATTCTTGCTTATGGTGTTGGTTATGGTAAATGGCTTGCTAAGGGAGAGTGTGGTCTCACTGATTTTGAAGGAGGAAGCAAGAGACCACTTTTAAAAACCCAAATTTTAGATCTCATGGCTTTGGAAAACTATTGTCCAATTTATAATATGTGTAAGGTCCTGAAGTGAGTTGTGGCTTGTCTACTCCAGCAGTCTTGGAGAACATTGGTTTAGATGCATTCCAATCTGACTTTGACCTAGATTTGGGAAAGAGACTGTCTTGGTCGCTTTGATGGATAACTTACACCAGGAGATAGACAGTGGCAGTGTGACCCTTTTGTTTCTCCTAGTCCTTTCTGTGGCTTTTGATACCATCAACCATGGTATCCTTCTGAGTTGTCTCTCCAGCTGGGACTTGGGGATACTATGATGCCATGGGTCTGATCCTACTTGGAGGTAGGGTGCAGAAGATAGTGCAGGGGGACTTCTGTTCCACCCTTTGGCCATTGACTCTTGGGGAATCTCAAGGTTCCATCTTGTCTCCCATGCTTTTCAACATGAGTAATCTTGGTTGGGTCGTTGTTGTTGTTGTTGTTGTATTAATAGAGATATGTGATCTATGTTCTTGGACAGAGAGCAAGAGAGATGCAAATACTTTTTATAAGACTTGGAGGCAAGAGAGAGTTGCAAACTTTTATTTAAAATGCTTGATGGTGAGAGTGAGTTGCAAACATTTTCTTTTAGAATGTTTGGTGCTGAAAGACAGAGAGGAAGAGTGGCAAACACTTTTTTAAAAAGGCTTGGTTCTGAAAGAGTGTTGAAAAGACTTTTAAAAAAAGACTTGTTGGAGAGAGGGTGGCAAATATTTTTAAAGGCTTGCTGGAGCAAGAGAGTTGCATTAAAAAAAGGCTTACAGGACAGACACAGAGAGAGAGAATTGCACATTTTTATTGATTGATTTAAAGCCTTGCTACTGAGAGAGGGGGGGGGGGACTCTTTCCAATTTCCATGCCTTTCCAAGCTCCTCTGCATCCTGCTCTGTGTTGCACCGCCATGTAATGTCTTGAGAACCTGCTGTGCCACACAGCCTAGGCTCCACTTCTGCTACGGGACCAGACTCGCCATGAACTGCCACTGTTAGCATCCCTAACATTTGTGCTATAAAGGTTTATATTAAACATGGTCATAATTCCAGTGACAATGGAATGCGTCTAAACAGAAATTCAGTAAAGGCTGAGTTACTGCTAATTCTTACCATTTTAAGAAACAGGCAGCAAATGTAAACAAAAATGTTATCATTAGTAAATCGCAAGGTTAACGGACAGCTTCAGTTAATGACCAAACCTTAGCCTCAATTTCATCATTTATTGGCAAAGGACATTTACCATAAGCCAGTCATAAATGTACAAAACAAGCCTTGTGATCCAATGTTTCCTGATATCCACATTAAACCTCAAGTACCTCCCATAAATGATCCAGTTTCTCTCTTATTTTAATCATTTACCAATACTGTAAGCATTTCCCAGGACAAGCTGGAAACTGTCCATGTTGGCCATAGCATTAAAAAGGAGGACACCAGCAGGTGATACGTCCTAGGCACTGAGGAGAAAAGGGGAGAAACCATAGCTCTTTGATAAAGCATCTGCAGAAGGTGCTTCTCCATCTCCAGTTAAAAGGCTCAGATGGGAAAGACGTCTACCTGAGACCCTGAAAATCCACCTAAGATATTCTGTATATTGGTGGGGTATAAATTGAATTAATAATAATAACAACAACAACAATAACAATCCACTACCAATCAGAATAGATAATAATGGGGTATTATTATCTGACCTGATATAAGGCAAATAGTCTGACCTGATATAAGGGAATTCCGTAAGAAGCCATGCTGGATCAGACCAAGGGCCCATCCACTCCAGCATTCTGTTTACACAGTGGCCAACCAGCTGCCCACAGGAACCCACAAGCAGGACATAAGTGCAACACCACCCTCCCACTCTCATTCCCCAGCAACTGGTGTTCGTAGGCATGGTGCCTCGGATCCTGGAGGTAGCTTTTTAGCCATCAGGACTACTAGTAGCCATTGATAGCCATTTCCTTAAATGACTTCCTAAAAATGGCTAGGCATCGTGAAGCCACTTTCTCTTTGGCTCTTATAGCTCTTGTACCTATAATGGATGTAACACAGATCAGCTCATTTTAACATACAGTTGTCTTGATAATTTTCCCCACAAACTAAATGTTGGCTGAGTAATCTGGTCACAAACACACAAAATCTGACTGGTTTTCTGCCTTTGAATCTGCAACAATAGTCATTAAAATATTGTTTGACATTTCGATGATACAAAAATGAGACTGAGCCAGACAGACCCACATTATAGCATGATATCAGGCTCCACTGCCATATGAATTTTCCTAGGAAAATGCCAAAGAGTGATGTCATGAAGCAGATGCTCTGAGCGATGGCCTTTGAACAGGATTCCTGCTTCTTCAGACTTTGCATGACAGTAGGGGAAGAGGTGTGTGTTTCAGAGAGAGAGAGAGTGAAAGAGAGAGAGAGAGATCACACAAAAGTGCTATAATGTCTACTTTTTAAAAATGACAAATAATATTAAAGGCTAAGAAAAATTAGGGAAATAACAATGCAACCTTCCTTTTCACAAATGCACCATAGGGATCAGAAATGGCCCAGTGCACATCTTGTTTTGCTCTGCTGAGGACATTAAGCACAATCCAGCCAACATTGAGCACCATCATTTTAGTAGATGTGTTCACTGAACACATGATTACATCTCTACTTGATTAGACTGCAAAGAAGCTGTCTTATATTGAGTCAGACCATTGGTTCATTTAACTCAGAATTGTCGAGACTGACTGGCAGCTTCTTGACGATGTAATTCAGAATTTCTTCCTAGCTCTACCTGGAGTTACCATGGAGTGAATGCTTGATCTTCTGCATGCAAAGCAGGTGCTCTACCACTGAGCTAAGGCCTCTCCCCATAGGTCCCAGATCCTGAAGTAAGGGAATATATAACTGGTCTCAGACAGCCACCCTCCGGTGGCTTGTCCCTTTCCGGTTTTAAGGGCATCCCCAGACTCTACACAAAGGGTAACCACTCAACTTACTTATCATGAATATGCTTGGAATAGAAGACTTGATATAGAAATATTAACATACAGACTAATAGATAGCAATGGGTGGGTTTGCAGTATTAGCAGACATTTATTTTTGGGGGGAGAAGTAAAAGGGTATATTTGGTGTCACCAGTGGAGTGGAATTGAAACCTGCCTCCTATCCTGCTAGTCCTAGTGTTTGGATAAGGTTCATGCTGAAAACTGTGGGTTCACAGGAGTTGTTTGGTGTGTTGGGGCTCAGATCCCACCTCTGCCTTGTATTCAGCTTTTTGACAGGTCATTTGTCCTTTGCCACACCTCCCAGGGCAGCCATTTTCTGGTGGTGCCCAGAATGTTTCTCAAAATGCCAAATGTGCCCATGGCCCATAGGTTTCCTACCTCTGCCGGAGGAGGTACATAACAACACTTTTCTACCCCCAGGGCATGGAGCTTGCTGCACTGAAATAAATGTTTCTATGAAGATGTCTCTGGAAAGCCAAGAAATGTATATGAGTACACAGGAACTGGCAATTAATGAGAACACTCCTTGTCAATGGGTGTCACCATAGTATAATGTCCATATTTACCATATGAAAGGAGCAATTCAACAACAAAGTGTCTTTTATAATATGCCAGCAGGTAGAAAGCCTCTGTGTTTTCATGAAATTTCTCCTTCCTTTTCGGTTTAGTTCATTGATTGCATAGGATGTATCAGCTTCTTGACCTTCTTTTGGACAGGGTTGATGGTTGCATGTTGACGAAGTAAGTAGCTGACATTTATTTGTAGACACTAAACAAACACAAAAATATCGATTAACAGAATATGTAGAATATCTGGCAACTGAGAGGCCTATTGAATTGCTTTTACATGGACATCTGTAATAGTGTCCTTTAATCACTGACTCAAGAGCAATGATCATTAAAGCTCTGTAGACCTCCAAAAGTCAAAAGAATCAGATGCAGTTAACTTATTGTCAAGTAGTTGCCATAAACCATGGGCAAAAAATACAGTCCTATTGCGATTCCCATCAGCCTTTCAAACTTGGAGGCTGACAGGAATCCTATGAAGAGCGGGAGCAGGTGGAGGTGATCTTCGCCTCTGAGCTCCCCCCAATTTGCATTTTAGCTAGTTGAGTGATTTTGCCTGTCTCGCTGAAGTGTCAGAGGGGGGAGTGGGAGGGGAGCTCAGACACCTAAGTCCAAGGTCAGCGCGTTGACTCTGCCCTCAGATCCAGGAATCCGAAATACCCCACGGCCCCCAGAAGCTGTCTAGGGGACATAGGATTGCTTTCTAAGAGACCTAGAGTTGATGTTACCAATCCTGAGTCCACAGGATAGGCTTGGCTAGGAAGTCCAAATATTGTAATACAAATAATTGTATACATGTTAACTTTAGAACAATTAAAGCAATCTCAAGTTCATTTCTGCTATCTGGAATACAATATACATGCTGATCTCTGAGTAGCAAAAGATTTCTAGAACAATAATTAACCTGGAGAAAGTGTGTTGTTTTCTTAGGAAAATGAGTAAGCTTTCAAATTCTCTAGAACCCCTTTTTAGGCTATATCTTCTGTTAAAAATAACAAACCAGGAAGAGGTGGAAGAGAAAGAGGGGCAGGGATGAAAGTTTGTGAGAGAAAGATTTAACTGAACAATTGTTCTTTAGAGCTTGAAAGCTCACTATTTTGTGATGTTTGCATTAGTCCTAATGAGAGATTCTACACCTGTTATTTTGGAATTTTTCCTAATTAATCAGAACAACAAACTTTACTTGTCCAAGGAGAATGAATAACAGAAAAGTAGGGCTTGCAATTCCTCTGTAGCAAAGGACTTGAGTTGCAATTGAAGATGACAGTAGGACAATTAAGTTCTGCAGCTGATCCAACATGGGAGTTCCTATCCAATGGTTCACAGCATTTAGTTTAAAACAAGACTATTCAACAGCATTTAAATTAGTCTCTTTGGGGAATAATTGAAAAGTGTATAAAGCTGCTAAGGAATGAACACGTACACTCAGTTCCAAATAAATACGTTTAAAATCAAAATCCCATTGAATTTAATGCAACTGAATACAAAGTCAATGTTTTTGAGATCACAGACTAAGGGATATTAATGATAGTTTGTTATTCAGTTGTAGTATTGCAAGAATTTCATCCACAAAGTATCCCCAGCAGTGTATTTTTTTTTAATTAAGCTAATTTCCGACAAATATTAGCCCACCAATTTTATGTACGCTTTTCTCCCTGCTGCTCCCTTCCTACCCCTTCCAATCCAAAATTCAAGTGGCAGCATTTGTTAAAGCCTCGCTATTCAGAGAAAGATCTCCCTCCTGTGGAAGCTTCTTGTCAGCAGATTTAGAAAGGAACATTATCTCATGATGCACGATTCAAAATGAGACTTTGGTACAACATTATGTTTTTCTTCATACAAAGAGGAACAACCTCTCCACCTGCATTCTGACAGTTGTACTGCAAGCTTTTTGTTAATGTGCAGATTAGTCTTCAAACAGAAACATTTTTCTCCCTCACAACAAAGGCTTAGAGAAGCAAAAGCTGGCTGGCTACAGTCAGCTCATGGCAAACTCACAGAATTGTGGGCAGGCTAGTTTCATTTGCCATGAGGAGTATATGTGCCAATGCTGTTAAACCTAAATACAAGGTACCACAACAAACAGGGTATTTCCTTAAATCCTGGGATCTTGGACCTCAAGCCAGATCTGGGTTTCTTCCAGAGGGTAATGCTCCTTCCACTGCCCCCCTTTCCCTAACCATTTGCAGTTTTCTGAGCTTTTGTAGTGCCCTGTCTCAAAATTCTAAAAGGTTGAAATGCCTTTTGTAAGATTTAGTTACTGAAAATAAGAGCTTTAAGCTATTATTTAATCTCTTTCTTGCTCGTGGCGGTTTTTCTAGACGGACATGACGGGCTTTGTCAAGTCATGCTGTCTTTTACAGATTCAGGGAATTTCCTGACAATTGAGCATGTTTTAAGTATGACTACTTTCTAGATGTTGGTATGGATGCATTTTGGTAGGCCCAGTTTCTGAAGGTTTTCAGTATAGTTTTTTGAGGTGACCAATGGAATAATTGTTAACTGTTCCTGATGCCATAGTTCTTTGACTTCCATGGCCAGTGGTGTATATTTGTCTCTCTTTTCTTCTTCCTATTCAACAACATTTTTGTCATTCGGTATTGCTATGTCGATGAGGTATGTGTGTTTTTCTTTTTTGTCTAGGACCGTTATGTCTAGGCGGTTGCAGGGTATTGTCTTGTCAGTACGAATTGTTCTATCCCAGTATATTTTATGATCTTCATTTTCCAAAATTGTTTCGGGTGAGTATGTATAGTATGGTGTAGATTGTTTGATAAGGTTGAATTTGATGGCCAGTTGTTGGTGAATTATTTTTGCAGCTGAATTGTGCCTGTCTGTATAGTCCATTCCTGCCAGAATTTTACATCCTCCTGTTATGTGGTCTATTGTTTCTTGGAACTGATGTCATTTCCTGCATAGGTCTGTTGTTACACTGTTATCTTTTATGATGTATTTTTGGTAGTTCTTGGTGGCTATAACTTGATCCTGTATAGCTATTAGGACTCCTTCTGTTTCTGGAAATAGCTCACCCTTCCTGAGCCATTCGTACGATTGTTCTTTGCTTATTCGTGGGTTCTGTATTATGTTGCAGTGCTTCCCATGGAATGTTTTTTGTGCCCATTTTTCTTTTTTCTCTGCGAGTGTGAGTGGTCGTATTTGGTCTTTGTTTTGTAGTGCTAGGTTAAGTGGGGTGTAATTTTTAACTGCTGTTACTATGGCTTTATGAATGGGGGTGTTTTTAGCGTGGAAGAATTCTCTTGAGTGATTTTATCTGTTTAGCGTGAATTATGTTAATGTCTAGCAGACCTCTTCCTCCTTCTTTCCTGCTGATTGTTGTTCTTTCGATGCATGAGTTGGGATTAAACATGCGGTGTTTTGTGAGTTTGGTGCGATTGAGTCTGTTTATTTCTTCAAGTTCAGTGTGTGACCAGTGTATGATTCCGAATTAGTATGTGAAAATGGGTATTGCGTAGGTATTGATGGCTTTGAAAATGTTTTTTGAGTTGAGTTTAGATTTTAGGATTTGTGATACACGAGTTTTATATTGCATTCTTAGTTGAGTTTTACTGTGGAGCGATTCATTTTTTTGTTTTGTTGAAATCCTAATCATTGGTATGTTTCATTTTCTTCCATGTTATCTAATATTTCATTATTTAGGGTTTCTGCTGTTTCTTCTTCTTACCATTTTCCTCTTTCTATGTGTAGCTAGCATCTTGCATTTTCCCATCCCGAATTCCATTTTCATGTCTGTTGTCAGTTCCTCAGTGATTCGCAGGAGGCCTTTTATCTGTGTCAAGGTTGAAGCATAGATTTTGATGTCATCCATGTACAGGAGGTGATTGATTCTGTGCTTTGCTTGTTTTTGGTGTTTTATGTCGATCCCATATGTGGTGTTGTTAAGGGTGTTGGATAGTGGATTGAGGCACAGGCAAAACCATGCGTCACTTTGGAATATGCCACGTTTGATATTTATTTGTTCTGTCTGTATATGATCCTTGTCTGTTGTTAGGTGTATGGTCGTTCTCCATGTCTCCATGATTCTTGTCAGAAAGTTTTGGATTGAGGGATGTGATCCCACCCCCGGGCAGAAAGAGAAAAAGTCCTTGCCTTACATCCTAAATGCAGTGGGACAGAACGTGAAGACATAACATGTGAGGCTTGGGAGCTGGATTCCATCCCAGGAAAGGGCATCTTTCAACTACTTCCTCTTATGGTCATACTCACAGATTCTACACTCTCTAAAGACTCAAGAGATGGAAGAGGGAACTTGGGGAAGGGGGCATTCAATTTTGGCCCTGGTCATTGTCCTGTGAACACTGTTGCTTTCATACAAGGTAATCATAGTTTGATAAATCCCTCAAAATGGTTTCTGCACATTGGATAGAGTTTAAAAAGAGGATTTAGATATGCCAAATACAAGGTACGTGGTACACTAAAAAAAGTAGTGATTAACTCTGTTGTTCAAAACGAAAAACTCACGAAATGCTCAATGTTATGTTAAATTTATTGCACACTTTTTTATGACTTCATTGCAATCCACAAATAATTTACTAATAAAAAGTAAGAGTTACGGTACAGTATAGTACAGTACAGTACAGTACAATTCAGTGTGGATGTTAAGGTGACAGTGAGAATTATGAATACTGAAAACAGTAATAAAACCATTAGAAAAATGATTACATCTGTCCTGGGGAAAACCCTTGTGTTTTACCTTTCAGAACATGAAAATCAACAGGTATTATAAGACTTGATTCCCCATATGACATTCGATTACAAAGAACCCATAGTTTTCTTAAGTATATAATCCTTTGCTCAACAGAAAAGCTTTTTGGTTTGGCTTACGACCTAAAAAGTTTTGGAGCATATCCATGCCATCTAATGAGCCTCCAGGTTTCAAGATAAGATTTCTGTATTTCATTCCAGCCTGAAAGAAAATAAAAATGTTAGGTTAACAGTTCATGTTTATGCAAAATTTCTAAATCCACAATAAATAATGATGAAGCACACCCTGTGCAGGATGGAAGCAGCTTGCCGTCTTGGCTTGCAGCTGAAATGATTATATTTGTCTTACCACAGACTGTTCTCCTCCCCACACTGCCCCAATATCACCCCACAGTATGACTGACATGGAACTTCTGAAGGCTGCAACACTCATTTGTTATCACACAATCAGCAAACCAGGCTTTTTTGGGAATGATTCACAAGACTTGCAGTGATCAAAAAAGATCAAGGTGTATTGGTCTTCATGAAGAAAACATACCTGCCAGCAATTTATGTCTGTCCATATCCATATTTCCAGTGTCCTCTGTTAAACATATATAGGGCAAAACTTTGTATCTATATAATCCTAGAATTCTTTTTAGGACACTAGTATATAGATGGCTTATATCCATCTTAGGTACAACTTCAGGAGATTACTTTCCCCCAGCATGTTTTCATAGTCATGGATTGCTGCAGCAAAACAACAAAATGCTCTATGGAGGTAGGCAGAAAGTAATCTCCAGATGTTTTGGACTTCAGTTCCCAAAATCTCCTGCAAACATGAGCAATGGTAAAGAATGATCTACTTTCTGCCCACCCCATGGCATTGCAGAAAGTTGAAATGTGTTGGTGTTATTGTATTTTGTATGTATTTTTAACTGAGATTTGTAATATTTTTGTATGTAAACCACTTAGAGATTTTATTATATTAAGCATATATTACATATACAAATACATAAAGAAAATCTATTCAGATGCAAGGTGTTGTCCCGTCGGCAGAGTGTATGTTTACATTTCTGCCAGCTGAATTCTTCATTTAATTATTTTATTTTATTTATTTATTGGATGCATACCCTATTTTCTACAAAAAATGGCCCTCTAGACAGAAAACAAAAACAATTTAAAATAGATTAAAGCAATAAAGTACATTAAAATACTGGTATCTTTAGCCTCTTTACACATTATTCACATGAAAGAGGCATCGTATCATTACTGGGACCCACAAGCAGTACATGGTGCATTAGCACCCTCCTACCCATGTTCCCCAGCAACTGGTGAATATAGGCTTACTGCCTCTGATACTGGAGGTAGCACATAGCCATCAGGACCAGTAGCCATGGATAGCCTTCTCCTCCAAGAATTTATCCAACCCCCTTTTAAAGCCATCCAAATTGGTGGCCATCATTACATCTTGTGGTAGTGAATTCCATAGTTTAACTATGCGCTGTGTGAAGCAGAACTTCCTTTTATCTTCTTGAATCTGGGATGACCCCAGGTTCTGTTAAATGTCTTCCTATCCACATTCTTCACACCATGCATAATTTTTACACAAGGGTTCAGCACTTTGGATAGGTCCCTTAAAGTTCTGGCTGATTCTGACTAAAACCCAGAATGGATTCACAGCCCCACCAAAACTGGAACCACTAGGCTTGACTTCTAAAAGCACTGGCATCAATTCTTTACTTTGCAGTTCACTGTGTATTTCTTACTTATAAATATGACCATGTTCTTCCTTCCCCCCCAGTGCGCTAGCTTTACATCACTTGCAATGTTCATTTTAAGATCTCGCTTTAAAACTTTTGCACTCTGGTGCTCCTGTTTATCTCCGCATACTCCTACTGAGCCTTGAGTTCCTCTGGTGTCAATCTTTTAGTTAGACCAAAAAGTATATCTGGCATCTCATGCTGCCATCCGTTTTCTTTGGCAGCATCTTATCTCTGGAATTCATTCACTGCCCCCGTATATTAGTAGGACCCAGTCTCTCCCTGCTCTTCAAGAAGTGCCTCTAGGCTTATCTATTTTCACATGTCTTTTCCAGTTACTAAGGTATTTTAATTTGTTCTTTTCCTCCATTGTTTTCCCTTACCATTTCCTTTTCCTCATATGTCTGTTCATGTAAAATTGTACACCTTCAGGCTAGGTTCTGGTGTTTTTATTGTATTCTTTTTAATTCCACATCTTTATACTCTATGTGAGCTTTTTAAAATAGATGCTAAAGAAACAACAATTATTACAATTATTATGGCCTCCTAGTTGGATAAGGCAACATGTAGTCTAACTTTTCTCACATAAATTTGTACTAATAAAGCCTAACAATGATTACAGTTTACAGAAGAAGGAGAAAAAAAGAGTTAAATCTGGGAAAAGGTTAAGCCATATAACGGCTGAATACTTTTCAGTCTGTGAGCTACAAAAGTAAACAAGTGTTGGTTTCCAGTTGTGTCTTATTGAAGTTTCTATACAGGTTTTCCGGACATTTTCCGGACATATTACCCAGAATGGTTTTAATTATTGGTAGTTCCAGATAAAGCTTTCTAAAGTAATTCTTACTGGATATCACTACTTATATGAGACCCCAGGCTTAGACCGGCTTGGTCATTTGGCAAGTCTGCAAGCGAACGACAGATAGCTATGCAACATAGACATGCTCCACCATTTGAATATTTTGCAGATACTACGTGAATGTTTCAAAACATATTGGGTTAAATCCAATGTTATGCAAGCAGACCCCTGCTCGTGTAATGGAAGTTTCCTTCCCCCTCCCCGCAAATCTGCTCTGGAGGGTCCCCCAAATTTTCCAGAGGGGGGAGTTCAATCTGTGAGTGATATCGATTCCACTGCAAAGACATTGTTTGGATAAAACCCAAAATGCTATTCTGACTTAGATGCCATTGCTCAAGGGCCCCCAACCATTTCTGCATTTGTGGGCAGGTTTGGGAATTTGAAAAATAGTTGTGGGCACCACTACAAAATGACTTCCATGGAAAATGAGGCTAGTCACATAATGGCTGCTGTGGGGACTATGCTAGTCAAATGAGGTGGAGGTGTAGAAAATAGTAAAGCTAGAGGTTGGGAGGGAGAGGGAAATAGTAAGGCAAAGGGAGAGAGTGGAGAGAAGGAGCGAGACAGAGGCCAGGAAGGCAGAGAAACAGGGAGGTAAATTGTGTGTGTGAGAAATAGTGAGGCTAGAAGCTGGTAGTGGTGAGAAACAACAAAATAAAGAGGTGTGTGGGAGAGAAAGAAAGCTGGGGAAGGGAGAGATATGAGGAAAAGTGGCTGGGTAGAGAGAAATAAAAAGGCCAGAGGCTGAAAGTATAAAGATAGAGAGCAAATGGGATTGGTCTGTGTGTGGAGGGCCAGGAAGTAACTCTTTCCCTTCACTGCCTGATTGCTGAACAACTGATCAGCAGCAGGTTCAGGAACAGGAAGGAGAATCTGGCACTGTAATTTTTTTTTATTGAAAATAAATGTTTGAAGGTGTTAGCCAAAGTGTAGCCATCTTTACTTACAAGTACAGAATGCTGGGAACGCTTGCTCAAGGCTGAAGGAAAATTCAAAGTGCGTATGCGGAAGGCCTTGCCACAAGCCTGGTTTCATCTGGTTATGGCATTTGTCCTAATGCAAGGCCATCAGCGCACCTTATCAGAAGCTACAGAATTTAACCCAGCAACAATTGAAGCATGCGCAGTGGCTTTCAACAGTGTGTCAAAGGGCAGTGACTCTCTCGTTGGAATGCATTGGGTTTTGCTTGCGCTTGCGCTGTATAAAGCAATGACATAGGGTGCTTACTGTAAAAGTATATAAGGGGGGGCTTGCGTGCTACTAGGTGTGACTCTGGTGAGCTGGCAGCTTACTAGAGTGCACCCGCTCAGCTGAACGTAATAAAAGTGGAGTCTGTGCTTCTTAGTGGGAATTGGCATATCTCCTAGGAAAAAGAGCCTGGAACTTTTGGGCAACAAAGGGGATGGAGAGTGGAGAGCTTTGCGGGTGCCATTGGAGGTGCCTGTGGGTGCCACATTGGAGACTCCTGCCGTAGTTAATACAAGTTTGATAGGTGTAACTTTGGCTTCTGCTTGTTCAGTTATAATGGATATTTTTGAATTTGTACAGCCTGAGGATGTGGACAGATCTTTGGAGAGGTGAGGCCTACTTCGTATGTGCTGAACCCTTGTCCTTCCTGGCTTATCAAAACAGTAAGATCTTCTGGAGATGCCTTTCGTTTGAGACTGCCACCTTTAAAGGCACATTTGGTGGCAACCCGAGAAGGGCTATTTTGGTGGCTGCTCCAAGACTATGGAACTCATTCCCAAGGGAGCTAGGTTTGCTTTATCTAAGAAGGCCTTTAGTCTATGTGTAGGTCTGGTGGGTTGGGAGCTGTTTTTAATAATATTTTTTCTGTAATTGTTATATTTTTATTGTATTTTAATGTATTATTTTAAACAATTGTAATTGGTTCTGTTAGCGGCCCCCGAGTGCCATTTTTTTTGGTAGAAAGGCAGGGTACAAACAAACAAATAAATAAATAAATATAAATAAATATGATTAACAGGGTTAGAAATCTGCTTGGCTTTAGATATACAGTGTTTAATTCAGAATCTGTCTTCCGCAAGAGGAAGGCCTCTGCTTTTGGAAGGTCCCTCTACCTGATTTTTTGGGATATCCTCTCTTCCTCCTCCCCCACTGCATCTCACAACTCCAGCAGGGTCTCCACACTCTGTATATAGGGCCTGTTCAGACAACACGCTAAGCCATGCTTAGGCCGCTAATCCCTTTGCAGCAAATGGTTAGTGAGAATGTTTAAACTATGGTTACGTAGCCACCATGGTTAGAAATGGTTTACACAACATGCTAAGTCATGGTTCATATGACACACTAAGCTGTAAAGTTTAGCTCAAAATGCTTAACTAACGGGGTCATCGAATTTTCAGGGTTTGGAGAGGCTGCTGCCAGTAAGAGAGGGCAAAGAAGTCCACTTTCACAAGCATAGGTGATCCAGGGTAAATCTGGATCCAACCCAAGATCTCAGCTTGTGCATACATTTTAATATATGCTGAATACAAACAGCATTATACATTTTCAGGGGCAGTGTAACTGAATGGAAGCATAAAACATTATTTCATCTACCTCAATCCCATTTCTTGGGATGGGGGTGGTGAATCAGGTAAACAGATGAATGGGCCATGTCTGGTCACTAAAGGGAGCACACCACCAACTCAGCTAGCAAGAATTCTACAGTTATTTATTTCAAGTTTCATCCAAACATAAGGATACCCACTGAATTTTCAGATAAAAAATGTTTATAGAAATATTTATATCTGTGTCAAAATACATATTTAAGGATTTATATATTCAGCAAAAGGGCTCTCAGAGCGGCTCAGAATAAAAACATAAAATCTCAAAAATATATGCTATAAAATAAAATTAAACATGTTAAAGAAATAAGCCTGCTGTTCATGCAGATTTAAATGCCTACCCTTTATTTGACACAAATATAGCAGAAAAGCCTGTATTCAAACTTCACAATTATATCCTTTCTAGTAAACCATATTTTTGAGACTACAGAAAATTTTGAAATGGACCGCTCTTATAGTAAGTGTCATGAAGTAAATTTCCCAACCTGTGGATTCATTATCCCTTCTTTTTTAAAGCAATTGTAAAAAATATCCATAGAGAAAACTTCACTCCATAAGTAGCCGTAGTACTGGCCGTCATATCCACTTGCCAAGTGGCCAAAAGTAGCTGGCATATTTGTACCTTAAAAAGCAACAGAAAGAGGAACATGGGGTATACTGATTGCGTAGGGCCTGTGTAAAACATCAGAAAACAGTTTGAAGGCACCTTATGAAGTTACATCTCTGAAGCCAAGCACATCTGGGAGTATCCCATCTACAGTCTCTGAATATCTCAGAGGGAGGATGGATATATATATATATATATATATATATATATAAATATAATAAAAGACAGTTTAACATTTGCTTCATGATCATGCTGAACCCTTCCTGAGGTGCCGGCCACCTCTGCCACATCCCAGTGATATGACTGAAGCAGAGGTGGACAGGGCACAACTGAGGGGAAACAGGAAGGAGGAAGACTTTATCCAAAATTCAATGCAGAGAAAGAGAGGTTCTCCCATTTGTGGCTACTAGGGATGGTTCCAGGTTTGAAGGGGCCTTGGACAAAGTGCCCTCTGTTGGCTCCCTCTTACAATAGCACTCTTCAAGTACTTGAAATGTTGTCACACAGAGGAAGGCCAGGATCTCTTCTCGATCATCCCAGAGTGCAGGACGCTGAATAATGTTACGGGAAGCCAAATTCCGTCTGGACATCAGGAAAAACTTCCTGACTGTTAGAACAGTATGACAATGGAACCAATTAGCTAGGGAGGTCGTGGGCTCTCCCACACTAAAGGCATTCAAGATGCAGCTGGACAGCAATCTTTCAGATATGCTTTAATGTGGATTCCTGCATTGAGCGTTGGACTCCATGGCCTTAGAGGCCTCTTCAAAGTCTACTATTCTGTGATTCTATGAATGGGGATCCCTGGGGCTTACTTGGCAGTGACAGCAACAAGGCAGTAGGGAACTGCCATTTTGAGTTCCTACAATACCCCAGAGTGCCTGACCTAGTGCCACTCCATGATACTGGAACAAAATTAAAATGGTGACTCTCAGATGCAGTCATTGCTGGGGCTCTAGCAGCTGCCCTACGATGCACCCTGGTGGCCATCCTTGGCTTGGAAGCATTCCTTTGAAATAAGTGCAAGCAGGTATGGTGCCTTCTTAGACCAGTGCACAGCTTGCCGAGAGATTGCTTCACTCCTCCTCCTCTGGCTGTGCTCTATTCAGAACAGAGATAGGCAGAGTATGGGCTGTAGAGGAATGGAAATGGCGTACTCCATTCTGTAGTCTTCTGAGAGGTGCTTTAAGCTCACCGGGTTGGATTTAAAGGTGGGCAACATGTGTTGACCTACAACTCCCATCAGCCCTAGCCAGCATAACCAATGGTGAGGTATGATGAGAGTTGTACGCCAAAACATCTGGAGGGCCAAAAGTTGACCACCCATGACTTAAGGGATCTCAATCCAGCAGAGAGTCCACAAATATAAGTGGTGGTTGGGAGAAGGCTATTTTCATCTATCCCTCCCCCAGCCCCCTACAGTTCCCAATGACACCTCCCACACTGTTCTTCCAACCCTCAGGATCAGTTTTTCAGAGGGTGCAGGGAAAGCCGAGATACAAGAGCAGTAGTACGTCATTCCAAGAACTCTGCATCTAACCCAGCATATCTCGGCTTTCTGCCTAAGGGGGTGGTGGGATACAATAATCATAATGTACCATATCCATCTGGAATGTTTTTGAATGAAAACAGTATTTTATAAACACAATTCCTTGCTTAGATACAAGGAACATACTCCTGACACATTTTTTACTAACGTTTTTGAAACAATAACAAGATACAAATGGAAATGTTAACTCTTCATACCTGGGGTTGCAGGTATCCCCAAAATTTCTTTACAGTATTTGGCATATTCCTCACCAGGATCAGCAGAAGATTTAGTATGAACAGACTGATCAACCTTGCTCAAAACAATCTGACGAAGAATCAGAAGACCTAGTTAAATAAGAGGAGCAAAACACCATTTTAATAAACCACTACCAGAACAAGGGGCAAAGTAAGATGTGGTGAGTGCTATATAATCTTATCTGGGAAAGTACTACAGGAAAGTATTAGATTAAGAGCTTATACAAAAGTAGGATTTTTAAATCAGCCTTAGATTTAAGAACTTGCCTGGTAGCCATAGGCCAAGGATGGATAACTTTGAGGGATCTGGGGGCCACTTTCCAGCCCCCCCCCCCCGCCCCTTATGGGCCAGATTCCTGCCACTGGCCACTGTTGTGCGGCCAATAACTAGCGGTGCTGCAGCAGCAACAACAAAATGGCGGTTTGGAGCTGAATTTTGGCAGCAATCCCCAATGGAAGGCTGAGAAGGGACAAATTTAGCCAGACTAGAGGACAGGGGGCTGCATGTTGCCATAGGCAATCAGGAATTCCATGCAGGTCAATAAGCAGGCTGGCAGAAGAGGGACAGACCACTCTATCCCTCTATCAGACTGTTCAATTTCTATGCTAGTTGTGTGGAAGAAAGAAAGCTTTTTCATTTACAACCAGCATCGAAAAACATCAGGCTGGCAGAAGGACAGTTTACTTTGTACCCGTCTGCTTGGTAGAATGTTTTTTTTACTAGCTTGCTAAGAGGCTAGCAACCTCCATATCCATGCTGATTGTGGATGAAAGACATTGTGTAGACCTGGGGTATCATTATTCCCTTCACATATTTTCAGTAGAGCCCATATAAGAGCCAATGGACTCTTAAGGTTACTTCACATGTTATGGCTTACAGGTGTACACCATATATCCAGTCAAGTTTGAAGTAGCTACATTTATCTATTGCAATGTGTATACACATGGCAGAGAGCTGTGACTGACCAGCATATCTGGTCAGTTTTGATAACAAAACAGATGGGTACAGCCACTTCAAATATGAACATTATGCTCTTAAGATACAATATATGAAAAGGTTCCATACGCTGACGCCAGTTACTCACTCAGAAACTTGAGGAACAAGGTTTACCTCAGGAAAAAAGTAGTTATCTGAGATCCAGTTTTGAGCTTGATGGTCACTAACCCTGTATGTATGTATGTATGTATGTATTACATTACTATACCACCTGTGAAAGGTTGAGGCCTATAGAGACAAAGTAAAAAGGTCAGCTTTAGAGGCCTGGAGTTTTTCTGTTGTGATGGGATATCCCTGAGAGGAGTAGTTTCATTTCTCCAGTTGATTCATTTCCCTGATAAGTTTCATTTCTCCAGTTAAGTTTCAATTCTTCAAGATTAAAACAGTACTTTTGGTTTTGGGATGAGAGAGCCAGCCAAAAAGGCAGTCATGAAAGGATAAGAGAATGAGGAAGAAGTAGCAGCAGGGAGAAGCCTAAAAACAACTAGGGTAAAGGACTTGGCTTTTGCAACTTTTATTTTCTTTCGACCAGAGTTCGGCCCGAAGCTTATCCGCTCGATGTTTTCTTGTTTGCCTGGAAAAGGCTTGACAATTCCCACAAGACACGACCTTGTGTCTCTCTCCCAGACAGAAAAGACAGAGGCTGTGTCCGTCGGAAGGCAGTAGCTTGCTACCGCAACGGGAGCACTTTTTAAAGGGGGCCCGGAGGGCCATAAGCCGAAAAGGGGAAGCCGAAGGTAGCTTTACTAGAAAATGAAGGTTTTATCTTACTATTTCTTTCTTTTTCTCTCTTTCTACAGAAGTCTGAAGACGAAGTTCTCGACAATGCAGCTGCGATGGCGGTCGAAGAACTGAGGTACGAGGTGGGAACCCTTCCACACATGCGCACTCACGGTTGGGGGAGGGGTTCCCACCTAAAATTAACTATTAGCTATAGAAGTTCTCCCGAGTCGAGCCTCCGCGCAGGCGCAGAAGCCCATATATGTGTGATGCGCAGAGACCACAAAGAAGAACCTGTTGTGTTAAACCTCAAGTGTCAGGTGTCCCAATCACCCCACATCTACAGTCTAAACCCCACTTACTGGAAAGGGGAAGGTAAAATGAAGGAAGTGGGACTCTTAAGGAGGCAGAGATCCTTAAGGAGTCGTAGGAGGTCCAGGATACTGTTCGATAGCCAAAGGTCTCTGGGCGGTTCACAACAATTAAAACCACAAAATGCATATATTTACAATATAAAATGTAAATGCCTGGGAAAATAAAAAGGGGTTAGAAAGAGTACAACATAGGTGCCAGGTGAACCTCTCTGTAGTTCTCTTCTGGCTGTATTCTGTCCAGAACAGAGGTAGGCAGCATGCTGGCTGGGGTGGAGAGGAAGCAGTGTACTCCCTCCTGTGCTCTGTTGGGAGAGGTGCTTTAAGCTCACTGAGTTGCATTCACAGGTACCCTCTGTTCACTTAAGGCAGGTGCCCTCCAGATGTTTTGGCCTACAACTCCCATCAGCCCCAGCTAGCAGAGCTCAGACTTCTTAGACTTCCCTCATAATTCAAAACATTAAAGTATGGAACTTTTAGATATTTCTTACAGGGATGCTTGGGCCTTGTTTTTTTGGGTTTTTTTACAGAAGGGGTTTCTTTCACTCAAGTTATATCAAGAATTCTCTCTCACACACAAAATCAAACCCAACCAAAAGCAAAACAAGAAAGAGAGAATACCCGTGTTTGAAAGCCTAGAAGCAATGAGCTTTTCGAGGAGTTCATCTGGGACCTGGCTTCCATCTTTATAATGTTTTGACATTTGTTGTAGTGGTTCTTTTTCCCATACCCAGTTCTCAAACATTTGTGATGGTACCTCTACAAAATCTGTTTCCACATTAGTTCCACTAAACCGAGCAAAATCAGTCTATGAAAGATGAGAACAAATATAAATAAATAAATACACACGCACAGACACACACACACACCAGATAGATAGATAGATGGTAGATAGATAGATAGATAGATAGATAGGTGCCCCTTTAATTAAGGTAACCTCAAAAATCTACTGCTTATAAAAATGACACCTTTTGAGCTAATCACTTGAAACTTGGCATCCATGATCTAACTAATGAGGTTTGCAACTGAAAAATTGCATATCTATCTAGTAGAAAGTGTCAAGGATACAGAAAGTTAAATAGTGCTGAAAAGACACTTAACAGGATTGCATTTCCCCTTATGGCCAATGCACACGGGCTATAATTTGAATGTATGGGCTGGTGGAATTGGAACCAATGCAACAGCTCCACCCATACGGCCCAATCAGACTTTTCACGTATCATCCAAACTAGCCCACGTTAACAGTCTAGAGCAGGGATGGGCAACTTGGGCCCCTCCATTTGTTTTGACCTATAACTCTCATTAGCCCTAGGCAGCATATTCAATGGTGAGGGAGCATAGGATTTGTGGGCCACAACATCTGGAGGGCCACAAGTTGCCCACCCCAGATCTAGAGAGACACAGGATGGGGCTCTACGGGTACAAGCAGCCTGTATTCATAATGGCTGGGATAAGCAGAGGTGTGAAGCAGGTTTTGCCTCCAAGTGACAGCACCTACTAAGGTTGATGAGTAAGTCTGTCGTTGACTTTCATGGGATCAGGGCTTACTCATCATGAGGATTTCTTGTAATAGGATTTATTTATTTAAATATTATTGCAACAGGAAATATACAAACGCAACAAAGTGTAAATATTTCTAACCATATGAGGATCCATTCAAATTTACCATTAATTTGGAAATAAAACATTTTTCCTCTGGGAAATGTTGTCTTCTTTAAAGATTTCTTCTTTAAAGTTGACATGGTACTAGTCTTCTTTAAACATGGAAGTTTAAATACTAGAAATTTGACTTCATTTTAAAAATTAGTTTGGAGGAATAAAGCAACTACTGACCTGTGCACATATCTGATGCATTACATGCCCAAATTCATGGAAGTATGTTTTCACCTCCCCGTGTCGCAGCAGTGATGGGCGATCCAGTGTTGGCTTTGTGAAGTTTGTTACCAGAGCTGCTACTGACATCATTCTGCTGTTATCAGAAAGAAGGCAGCCAGGCTGGAGACCAAAGCATGCAGCATGCCCATACTTTCCTTCTCTGAGTAAGAAAATAGGCCAAAACCATCCTTTAGAAAAGCACCACAGAGAAAGATTGATGAATCATTTGGCACTGCTTATTTATATTAAATAAGGATCATCCTTTTCCTGGAATAGCAAAGAACAAGAAAGCATTTCCCTATAGTTTTATAACAACCATGGTTCTTGGGATCTAAGCAATGTCATCAGCCCTATGTCCGATGCAATCAGCAATCAGTTCAGACCCCAAGCAAGAGTGAGGTCTGAACTGATGCATGGGGGGGGAGGGGGAAAAGAGTGGCAAAAGAGTGGCAGAGAAAGAGAAGGAAGTTAAAGAGAGAGAGATGGGATGGGACTAGCTACTTCTGGCTCTAGCCCTGCTAACCGCTGGCATAGGCCTTGTCCACCACTAACATGAGGCTTGATAGCTATTGCCACGGGAATGCAGCCTTTGACAGAAAAATGGTTTCCCTCTATGCTCCAAAGCATTTTGAAAGCATTCAGCATCCCCTCCATTTAGTTGTGTGGACTTTCATGAAGATCAGAGTTAGGTTTCCTTTGCACTTTTTCCCCCCAAGATGGAGACAGAATGAGCAACAAGGCAAGTCCCTCAACCAGCAATACATGTTTTCTGTTCCACAAAGAAGTTCCAAGGGTTGACTGAGGAGACTTAGAAATCACTTCTGCCTGAATGCTGTGTTCAGTCTCATAAGACTACAGGCTGGAACACAACTTAAGCTTTGTGTCAAGTAACGTAAAGCCATATTGCAAACACAAAAACAAATTAGCTTGGCACTTATCATCATTTTAGGTTCTACTTGTGTTGTGAATAGATCCCAGTATTTGCAGGAAGTAGTGCTGAACTAGCCTATTTCTAAACATATGGATGCCAAGCACAATAAAGTCCCCAGAATTATTCCTTCTGGGGGAAAAAGAGAGCCTGCATAAGGAGTGGCACAAGCCATGATCAGGGTTTCAGGTTTCCACCCCACTCTCCTCCAAGCAGCCAACTGTGATCAGTTTCACCGTAATCTTTACAAAAATAAGGAAATTAAACCAAGTCTGTCACTTGATAAAAGAAGTCTTACAGTGCAACCCTCGTTATGTTTACTCAGAAGCAAGTCACACTTTCAGTATGGCTTATTCCTAAATGTGTATAGGATTGTGGTCTTATTTTATTAATAAATCAATGAAATCTGCATGCGAGGGGGAAAAAAATAGCTCTAAAGGAAAAAAAAAGAAAGAGCTAGAAATCATGGAGTTACCTTGGGTACAGGTCCAAGTAGAACTGCCCTAAAACCTCTCCTGTAGAACTGTCTTTTACTGTGTAAAGAGTAACGCTCTCATGCCAAACGTGAGCATCACCCACTCGTTCAAATACAAGTCCCAGCAGCTGCTGGTAAATATTCAATAACCCTTCTGTGACGGCTTCAATGGGAAAGTACTCCTTCAGCTTTTCTTGATCTATAGAGTACTTGAGCTCCTCTGTACGATTCATATAATAAGGCAGATCCCACGCGTTAACTCTTCCATCATATTCAAAGCCTGTTTCTTCACATTCCTTTTTCTTTAGGTTTAGAATAAATGCTCTCTCATCCTCACCCAAAAGCTTCAGCTTATTACTTAGATCATCTGCAAAAAAATGAGATTAAACAATGACTGTGAGAGCTTGTTTAATAATAATAATAATAATAATAATTTATTTCTTACCCGCCTCTCCGTTTGGATCGAGGCGGGGAACAACAATATGATAAAATACATTAAACTGATTAAAACATGACACACATTATTAAAACTGCATTAAAACATCCTAAAACACCCTAAAAACATCCTAAAAACATTCTAAAATTCCACTGGATATGCCTGCCGGAAGAGAACAGTCTTTATGGCTTTCTTAAATTCTAAAAGACTGTTAAGTTGACGAGTCTCCTCTGGCAGGTCATTCCACAGTCTGGGAGCGGCAGAAGAGAAGGTCCTCTGGGTAACAGTTGTCAGCCTAGTCTTGGCCGACTGTAGTAAGTTCTTCCCAGAGGACCTGAGCGTGCGGGGCGGATTGTATGGGAGAAGGCGATCCCGCAGGTTTGATTCCATATCATATGAGGTACAATACCAGGAAAGGGCTATTGCCTTAATGACCTGCTTATAAGCTTCCCAGAGGCATCTGGTGACATGGGAGACGGGTTGTTGCAGTAGACAGGCCTTTCATCTGATCTATCAGGGATCTTGTTAATAAACTATGGGTTGGATCCAGTATCTGCCTCCCACAGATAGAAGGGCTCCTTCCATCCGCTGAAGACTTCTAATCTAGTGACTCCCCCACTTCCACTGCAGCCCACTGAAAATCTGCTCCAGAGGGCTGGGAAACTGTCCCTAACAGCATGTGAGGTGGCCCTGGGGGGTGCAGAGGGAGGGTGGAAATGGGCAGATATCACCTCTCTCTCTCTCTCTCTCTCTCTCTCTCTTCTCACCAGAGCGGAACTCTGTTCAGAGAGAATTCTTGCTCATGGGAGGAAAGCCTGGAATAACCCTAAAACGGCCCATGGGTTCTGGGTGGTTTGTTAATTATGCCAACAACCCACCCTCACTGGGTTCGGATGACACAACAACCTACAAGCAGAAAGATGGGTTATGGAATGGGAGTGCACGGATATCTGGCATGTGCCGCAAACCACAGTGGCTTATTTAAGCCACCATCGATGAAAAGGACTGTGCTAACCTGGTCAGTATGTAGTTGAACAGAAATAGGGAACGGGAACATCAAATACCGTTAGGTATAAATGAACAATGCTGATGCGATGAATTAGCAAAAGCCTGTTTTAGGAGGGCAGTGTCTAGTTAATTCCTACTTAATACTCAATACCCAACTAATTCCTCCTTAATTAAAAGCTGGCATCACATTTAGCAAAATACTAACTCCATTATAACAAAAGCAAACTATGCCTCCTGCAGGGTAATTTACCCTATAGTCAAAACTACAGTAGGACCTTACTCAACTGGATTGGTGTCATTAGGAAACATCTATTTTCATAGTCCATGGAACATAAGTGACTGATGTAGCCCTGGGTACGTTTTATGGCTTTGAATTCCCAATAAATCACCTATCCATTTAGAACTGGGTGGGTGCAAATGCACACCTTTTATTTCTATACTGGACCAATTTATAATCTAAAGGATTTAGGAATGGTAACTGCTTGGTTTACTTCTGCTTTGACTTAACGCGCATTCGATAATGCGCATAATCGGGGAGATAAATCGCCTCTACGCCCGATTTGCACTCCGTTCTTGTAGAGGTAATTTTTTTAATGCGCCTTGAAAGAGCTTTAAATGCCTCTTGTAGAGGCACCCTATACATGTAACCACAATTATATCTGATAGATTTTTGATGCTGTTTCTTCCGCTGTTTCTTTCCCCTACCCCACAAAACTCTGAAATCTATAGCTCATTTTCACAATAAATGCTTCCCCATGACAAGTTACCATTTCTAATAGTTTTCCATGTATACATGGGAACAGACCTAAGAATGCTGTAACGTTGTCTGTGATCTTTGCAGTGTTCAGCTCAAGGACAAAGTTGGCATGTGTGTTGTATCCCAGAAGCTCTGCTAATTTTGCCCTCAGAGGAAGCAACTGTTGAAGAATGTTAGCATTTTCCTAGGGAAATAAAGTTGAAGTTTACAGCTATTTCATACAATGGGAAGAATAAACCAAAGTGCATTTTCAGCTACATAAATAACTACACACATTCTGAACGAAGTATGCTTAATACCGTGCATGCTTTTTTTAAAAAAAAGGTTGAAATTTTCTCTGTGTTTTGCAGTGTAGTATCTATGGCCTCCTCCACACGAGACGTTTAATGAGCCTTAGAGGCTCATTATAAATTTTACCTCCACACCAGCGGAGCGCAAAACGGGCGTACAGGCGCGTTATTTCCCCGATAATGCGCATTTTCGAATGCGCGTTAAATAGCGACTTTTATTTTTCTCCGGCCGTTAAAGCGCATTATCGCGGTGTGAACAAGCGATTATGCGCGTTAACGTCTTCTAAAGCACTTTTTGGACATGAATTAATGCGCTTCGCCGCCTCTCGCCGCCTCCCGTGCAGAGGGATTAGGCGTAAATGCGCCTCCGCGATAATGCGCATAATCCCGGAACCGGGCGCAAAAGCGCATCCTTGTGGAGGGGGCCCAAAATATCTGTAATTTACATGTGCTCTATTTGGAAAAGGAAAAAGCTAAGTGGAAAGGTGTATGCTTTCTCTGTCAAAGGTTCTAGACTCACTAACCGGTACTGCCAGTTAAAAGGATCTCATGGTCCAGGGCTGGGAAAAAACCCTCTGGGAAAAAATCCTCTCAGAGAGCTGACATCAGTTCAAGTAGACAGTAGTGAACTAGGTGGACCAATGGCCCACTCAGCACAACCCCACAGCTTTATAGGTTTGTGTGTGCTATTGTGACTTTGACATTAGCTTATTCTCTGATCCAATGGATCTAATAAAATAAAGAACACAGCGTATTCTTATTGTATTTGAGTATAACATTAGGTTGCTAGATTTTTAGAGGAAAGGAGAAAAAAAATCTCATCTGAAGAGGTATCAGTGAGGCTTACTGTCCTCTAAATTATGCTCATTATTTGCTACTCAATTCCTGGAACTGTTATCATACCCTGTAATTTTGACATTTGTCAACATGTCATTTTACAAATGTAAAACTTGCCAACTAGTGTCATAGTTGTCTCCTGACATAATTTTCTTCAAATTAACAGTAATTAATCTTCTTTAAACAAAGCAGATTTATGTTTTGCTGCTAACTTATTCCCCACCCAGTAAGTAGTCCCATTAATTTATGTTCAGTTATATCTTTAATCAGAAAGGCATGTAAAGCATCTCAAAAGCTCAAAGCTTTTCTGTAGGTACTTTTACTGCTTGCATACAACTCTAGTAGCTAGATTAATCTAGTAATCTAAACAACTCTAGTTGCCAGATTAATCCCTTACTATCAGGTAAGCAAGGTTAGGAAAATTTGCTTGCAAGTATGTAAAATAAGGAAACTGCAACACTTTTAAATATGTGAATTTTCTCTGGAAGTTGATGTTTTCCTAGAGAGCACTATTATAGAGCAGGAGTGGGAAGCCCCTTTCAAACCAAGTTTAGATAAACTGAAGTTTAGATAAACTCTTAGGGACTGCATTCCAGCAGTGGGTAGGGCCAAAATACCAGCATATTGTATTACAGCTCTTACTGCCAATGACTAAGCTTTAGAAGAGACAGTTCAAACTTTTAGAGTAGGAAAACAATGAACAAACGCCAGGAAACTATCAAACTGGGGGAAAAGGGGTGACCCTTTTGGGACCCCAGGAGGGTTGGATTTGGCCCATGGGCCTGAGGTTCTCTAGAGGATCTTTGCCACATCCATGAGAAAACAATCAAAATGTGCAAGTTGTGATATTTATGTACTTTTAATTCTGAAAATAAAATCATATTGGGTTGGATTGGAATAGAGAATTGGAATGTCTTATTTTGCCTAATCAATGGATTGTTGCCTTAGAGTCTGTATCTGAAGCTTCTATGGATCTTCAGCCAAAAATTCTTGTTTCAGGTTTATTGGACACCACAATGCCTTTTCAATAAGGGTCTGTCTAACCTACATGACTGCTGGAGATGTAAAGCACGTAATGCTTCTTTAATTAATATGTGTGTTGGCAATGCCCAGTAGTTGTCCCCTTTTGGGAGGAGGTTATAAAAGGATAAACTTTGTACTGAAACAATCTTTCACATGGAATGATGTGCATGTGCATGTCCTCCTAAACATGATCAGCGCAAATGGATTTTCAGAGCCCTTATGACAGCTAAAAGACTTATATTATCATGTTGGAAGGACAAATGCTCACCTCCCATAATGCTTTGATTAAAAACTTAATTGACAACTTAACAACGCTTGAACGGGTGTTATATAGGTGTGACTTACGAGTAGATAAATACATAGATATTTGGTATGCTTTTATTTAAATCTATGCATAACTTTCCCCCCCCTTTTTTAATGAATGGCATTCCTGATGCAAAAAAAGATGATTTTCCTATATATGTAATGTTTTTTCCCCTTTTTTCCTTTTTCATGATGTATTTTTTTGTTCCATTTTGTTAATATTCACAATCAAAAGGAAAAAAAATATTGGGCTGGATCCATGCTTAGAGGAGACCCATTGAAATCAATGCTGCAAGTTACTCATGACTAACTTAAGTCCCATTTAGTTCAGTGGGACTACTTTAAGCATGACTAAGTTTGAATCCAACCCAATGATTTCAGACAGAATAAGAGGTGGGACCACAGATCAGTGCTGGTGCACCTGCTTTCCATGCAGAAAGTCCCAGGTCCAAACCCCGGCGTTTCCTAGCAGAGCTAGAAAAACTCTTACCTAAAACCCTGGAGAGCTGCTTCCAGGCAGTACTGACAATACGATAGCTTCGTATAATTCACGGAACTTATCTTGTGTGGAGTGGGAGCAAGATATCAGTATATGAGAATTCGCATGACTTGAGGGTGTATCCATTTTGAAAACGTGTATTTTATTTATTAGGGGTTTTAAATTGCCCTTTCCTTAAAGGTTTGCAACGCTCTTGTCAATTTAAATAATCTTTTCATCTCTGCAATTACATTAACAAAAACTAACTGGAAAATATTACAGTTTAGAACACATATAAAACAAATACAGAAAGGGACAAGGCTAGACTCTTTATTTTTTAAATTTTAGTCATCAGTTTATTTTGTAATTCCTTCTGAACTTATAAGAACATATGAAGAGCCATGCTGGATCAGACCAAGGGTCTATCTAGTCCAGCACTCTGTTCACATAGTGGCCAATCAGCTGTTGACCAGGAACCCTCAAGCAGGACACGGGTGCAACAGCACCCTCACACCCATGTTCCCCAGCAACTGGTGTATATAGGCTTACTGGAATGACAATTTATGCTTTATCTACATATATCTGACTGTCAACTAACAAACAAAACCAAACTGCTCTTCAAGATCTAATGCTACTTGAGATTGCTTTTGCAGAAAGCCCAGGACATTCTACATGCAAAGTACATTTCACATACCTTGCTTGGTTAGTACTGACCCTACACTTTATCTCACTCTGTTATGGACAGGACAAATTTCTCGTACCTCTTTGCACCTGGTATTAAAAGAAGCTTCCATTTTTCGCCTGGTGTCTGGAACACTGCACTTCTTCAGAACAGGAAAATAGTGAGGATATTTTAAAGTAACTTTATATCTGTTTGTTTCAATCTTCTCTAAACTACTGATAAAATCATCAGGAAGGGCACCTGAGAAACAAATTTTATCATAGGATTTAATAAAAGAATATTCTTCAGATATTCCCTTTAGCAATATTTGGAATGACTACCATTACAACTGCATAATTACCAACTTGTTTTTGCACACAAAAGGCATTGAAGGAATCACAAACCTGAAGGTTACATGTTATCTAACTATAGATTCATATAAACAAACATTATTAACAACACAAATAGAAGTAAACATACTAATCCATTAAGAAAGGAAAACACATTTTTAAAATGCATCCTTCCAAATTTAAATGCAACGAATTTATAATAACAGGAACTTGTAAAAAGAAGATATTAGATTTTCAAGGTGTAAACATATTATGTAAGAATGTGAAAGTTAGGGACAGGAAAGCTACCTTGAGAACAGAAAATAGTTCACATTAGATTGGACATGTTAAAGAAACAACAGTTGTGGAAATATAATGGCCAGGCCAATACAAATGAAGGGAAAATCAGAGCAAAACGGTGGAGGAATAAATGATAACGCCGATTCGCATATGAAGCAATGCTCAGATACACTTAGAAGACTGCTACTAGTATAGAGGCTGTTACTTAAATTTATACATCTCTCCTCAACAACAATTCTTAAACAGATGTACTCACGGAGTTCATCTTGAGAAAATATCAGAAAAGTATTTTCTTCATTGAGGTTTTTGTTGAAGTCTATGCATAGTTCACTCAGTTTCTGCTTTATCATCTTGATTTCCTTAATATCAATTTATAGATAAAAAACAACAGATTATACATTGTTGTACATTATACATTTCATTCCTATGATTTACAATTTTACCACAAATTTTAAAAGACACAAGGAAAGAGCATACAGAGGAAACAACAAAGTGAAGAAAGTTATTAAGCCACTGAAAATTAATTTCTTGTTTATCTGGGCTCCCAATCATTAGAAAAGACAGATGGAGAAATATGAGGAATATCTATGAAAACAACAACCAGAATTCTATCACTTTTTAATATACTAATTCATTCCCAAGAAAAACATTTTTAAAGTGTCAAATTTATTTATTTCAACATGAGTTCAGCTGAAACATTTAAACTTTCAGTTGAAGACAGTTGTATACGTTTGTATTTAAGATACTGGGCTACATACAATGTTGTGTGAGCCAACATTTCTGCTCTGCTCCTCCTTTCTCATATACTGATATCCTGCTCTTACTCCACACAAGATAATTTCAGTGAATTATAGGAAGCTGTAGTATTGTCTACACTGGCTGGCAGCAGCTTTTCAGCTCTACTAGGAAATGCCAGGGATTGAACCTGGGATCTTCTGCATGCAAAGTAGGTGCTCCAGCACTGACCTACAGTCTCTCCTCTTATTCTGTCTGTAACTAATTGGTTTGTAGACTAAGTCATGCCCACTGAAATAAATGGGACTTATGCACGTCCCTATGCATGCCACAAAATCTGCTCTGGATGTCCCCTAAACCTCTTGAGTAGATATAGGGGGCTACAGGGAAGGGAGAGTCTGGCTGCACTGGTGGATGTTGTTCTGTCAATGGATGGATACAATTGGATTTCACCCAATGTCTGTCGGCATTTCCACATTCGTCATATGGATATTAATGGGTATTTTTGAAGTATCTTGAATATGAACACTGTAAGTAAAAGGTTCTGCTGAATGCAAGATAGGAATTGGTCAATGAGAGCAAGTGTAGTGATGTGGTTCAAGTGTTAGGCTAGGACTGGAGACATCCTTGGGGATGGCCTATAGCTCAGTTGTAGAACACATGTTTTTCATGCATAAGGTCTGAGGTTCAATCCCTGGTATCTTCAGGAAGGGCAGGAAAATTTCCTGCCTGAAACCCTGAAGAGCCACTCCTGTCAGTCAGTGTCACCAATATTTGGTTGGTGGACCAATGATCTGATCAGTATAAAGCAGTCTCCTATGTTCTTATGACCCAAGTTCAAATTCCCATTCAGCCATGAAGATCGCTGAATGACCTTAAGTCAGTCACTTCCTTTCAGCCTAACCTGCCTCACAGGGTCATTGTGAAGACAGAAATGTGTGGAAAGTCACAGATGCCTTCTTGAGCTCCTTGGAGAAAAAGGTGGGATGTAAGTGTAATAAAATAAAGAAGTAAATAATATTTACTGGTGTGGTGCTGGAGTGGAAGGGTGAGAGAAGAGGAGATGCAGCAAAGATTGATTTCCTCAATAAGCAAAATATTGTATCAACAAATATTGTATAAATAAATACAATATAGTATAAATAAAGAGTTTTGGCTATTGGGCAGTATAGAAATGCAATAAATAAATAAAACAGATAAATTAAGATTTTTTGACCCTTAACATGATTTCTACTCCCAACTGTACATAAACTCAGAATAGGTAACAGCTTCTCTGTTACCTATTCTGGCAAGGTAGAAATAGTGACTGATACGTAAGAAGAGAGTAATACTCAAAAATAGTTCCTATCTGTAGCCGAACACTACCCAGACCAGGTATGTGAATATCCATACTTTAAAAGCAAAATATTCTTGACAGTGCTAGTATAACTACATCATAGATTTTAGAAGTCGTTGACTCAGTTACATAGAGATTTTAAAGAGATCTGAATGTCAGCGTACTGTAGAATTTTAAATATTGCCAAATAAATAAATAAATTAACTAACTAACTAACAATAGCTCTGGCTACAAAGTTGTCTGATATGAAATGTTCTTTTTTTTAACGAGTTTTACTTTGTACAGGCTACCACACACGCTGGAATCTTATGCACACTTTGCAAAGAATAAACCCCACTGAAATATGTTTATAAAATATGCTTATAAAAATATACGAGATTTGCCTCTTTTTTATTGTTGAAGTATAACAATCACACTTACATTCTGTACTTCTGTAGGAAGATGGAGTCCATTCCTTTCCCCCATTTTTATTGACTTCTCCAAGTATCTTTTGGCTTCTGGCCTTAAAGCCTCAATGTCACATGTTTTCTGAAATGCAAATACACAATAATATTTACCCATTTTGTAGCATCAATTAAAAGCTCAGTGAACATTGCAGTAATACCTAGAACTGGTTATTACTTAATTTCTTGTGCACTCTGGAATGGTTTTATAGCTTGACATATTATACAAATTGTTTTTCTAACAAAAACATTAATCTTTTCTCCAATATCAGAACAGTATCTCATCTGCAAAAGTAACTTACCTATATGTTGTGGTTGACACATTTTTAAAATCATTATACATTTTCTTTCAAAAATAAGGCTGCACACATAATAATAATAATAATAATAATAATAATAATATATTTATTTATTACCTGCCTCTCCCAACGGATTGAGGCGGGGAACAGCATTAAACATAAAATACAAAACTATTTATTTATTTATTACCCGGCTCTCCCTCCAGATCGAGGCAGGGAACAACATCAAATATAAAATACACAAAACTGATTAAAAGCACATAAAACCAATACATCATTAAAATACGAATAAAACACCAATAAAACACTTTAAAATTCATCTGGGTAGGCCTGCCGGAAGAGATCAGTCTTTATAGATCTTTTAAATTCCTGAAGACTGGTGAGTTGGCGAATCTCTCCCGGCAGGTCATTCCACAATCTGGGAGCGGCATCCAATAATGCATGTATCAAAGTTCTAGTACGTAACAAGACAGCAAGATTGTTTTCCAAAAAGTTAATATTGTGCATAAAGCATTAATGCAGAGCTGGGGTGGGCAGAAGGTAGATTGGGATCTACCGGTAGATCACTGAACGATATGCAGTAGATTGTTAAACAACTGAGAGTCAGAAACCCTTGTCAATCAGAACAACCCCTTATGGCTGTTTGAATCCTTGATCTACAATGACTTAGGGTGCCTCTACAAGAGCAATTTAAAGCTCTTTCAAGGTGCATTACCAAATTTTCCTCTACAAGAGCGGAGCGCAAATCAGGGGTCCAGGCGCGTTTTATCTCCGATTATTCGCATTTTCGAATTTGCATTATATAGTGAGTTTTAATTTACCGCGGGAGTAAGAGTGACTTATGTCCATGTAAACAACTTTCTGAGGAGGCGCATTAATGATCAGAGTAGATGGACTGTGGTCGTGATGTCATGCATAGAACTGCCCCTTCGCTGGGTAAACCTCCCACTTTTTCGTTTAGTTTTATTTCCTGTCTCCTCCTGGCAACTTCCTCCTTGTTCTCCGTCTCTCTGGATGGAAGCTCCAGGAAGAGGAGACCCAATGTGAACCAAAAATAAAGTTTCTTTGAAGTACCCTGATGGAATATTTTTTACATGGAGACACGGGGTCAGATGGAGGTGGTTTCATGAGAAGCAAAGGGGATAGAAAGGATGTGCAGATGTGCGCATAATTAGCTATCAGCTTAGACAGATCGTCCCCTCACTTCTTGCTGGATTCCTGACATGAGCTGTGTGTGTGCATGTGTGCATGTGTATGTTTTACAACAGTTGAGCTCACTGGGAAGAGGAGGGGGAAGGACCAAAGCAGCATCCCCCTGTCTGTTTTGGCGTGTGTGTGTGTGAGGCACATTCCCATTTACTCCTGAGCAGTTCATTTGAAATGGCAATCGGGCGAAGGTGGAGGAGAGAGAGGCATCCCTGAATAAAAATAAGTTTTCAAAGGGTGCTGGAAGGGGAAACTTATGAAGCACATTCCCATTTACTCCTGAGCAGTTCTGGCAGGGGGAACAACTTCGGGCGAAATGGGAGGGGAGAGAGGTAGCCAAACAGGTTAACCAGGTGATTACTAGCAGGTAACCAAAGGCGGGAGATTCTGGTGGGCGGGGAGAATAAAGGGAGGGAAACCTGTTTGGCCAGTTCCCCGGGACAAAGTGCATTACTTTCAGCAACATTTGCATGTGATTCTCAGCATGTAAATAACTTTAAAGCACTTTTCATACAGCTGGTAATGCGCTTCAATGCCTCTCATGTATAGCTATTAGGCGTAAATGTGATTGTCAGGAGATGCACATAATCGGGCAACCGGGCGTCAAAGCAAAATCTTGTAGAGGGGGCCTTAGATGTAGATTTGCACTTCTATATGCAGGTATATTGTGTAGTGGTGGCTTACAGAGTTCAGTAGGTAATTGGCTCTGCCACCTAAGCTACCATTTTGCATCTGGCTACCCTAGCCACTATTGTTTGTGACTGGTCTTAATTGAAGTGTCCTGGGTTCTTGCAAAAAACAAAGTAGATTCCCCAAGCCTGAAGTCTGTCCATGTTTGCTTTAGAGTGTTCAAAGAGCTTTACACACCTACTCTGTACTCATCCTTACAACAATCCCATAAGATAGATCACTACATTACACATGGTGAGCCAAGGCTAAGACTTAACAACTTGCTTTAGACAACTTAGTGAGTTGTGTCAGAACCTAGATATGAATGGGGACTAATTCATGTCTTAGTTGTAAAATGAAACTATTTAATCCACTCAGTGTTTGCCTATTGATGTAAGCAATATAGTTTCTGGCCCTGCTTCGCAAACATGCACAGCATTGATGGCATATAAGAATAAAGTTTTATCTAATACAAGACTAATGGGTAAATACTGGTTTTGTTAGAAGAACTCTAGAGTGAAGCCTGCCAGCTGTCAAACCATACTGGGCTTTTCCACAGGAGCAAATGTTAAGGCAAATAAAGTTTCATATTACAGGTGAGTCATCACACATTGATCAGAGACAAAGGCATTTTTTAGGATGGCATATTTAACAAAATTAGGGTGCAATTAATACATGCTTACTTAGAAGGGTCAGTGAAGAGGGGGGGGGAGGAGTAATTTCCAAACATTTTACATCAGGATGTCACATTGCTGATCAAGCAGACAGATGGATTAAGCTTTAAAAACACTCCACTCTTGTTTTGCTCAGAAATATCAATCATCCTTCTGTCTCCAGCTGCATTTAAAGCTTGCAAACAAAACATGATATTTCCCTTTTTCTACATCTCAATAAACAGGGCCAACAGCAACACACTTAAGATATCAGCACCTTTGTTGAGTAGGACACATTTCAAATCAGGAAGAGAGGAGAGAATGGATAAACCACAAATAGAGTGGTTGGATGGTGTCCAAGATGATACATAAGCCGCAAGAATTCCTGGGTGACTGCGGAGATGTGGTTCTTGATTGAGAGAAAATGCTCTGTGCCACCCCAAATCTAGTTTGTTTGGTTTTGTTCATCAAAAACTTAAGGTATTGGCCACGGTAACTGACCAATTACGTAAAGCTCCCAGTTACTTAACCTTGGCTTAAGGACTGGGGCCACAAGATTTCATCCTCTCCCACTGCTCAAGGCCTCTTTTTCCATGTCACCATTAATCATGGGGTCAGAACAGATATTTCTCCCACAATCAGGCCCACCATATACAGTAGTCCATTTTACAGATTGATAACATAAACCAACTGAGTTTTCATTTTGGCCAGCTGAAAGGCACAACTCACACACTTAGGGGCTGTTCACACAATACGCTAACCCAAACTCAGTGGTTGAGTGTGACTTGTTCTGAATCATGGGTTATCATGTTGTCTGAATGCAGCATGTTTTCTGAAGGGTGGGTTATCATATTGTCTGAATGCAACCAGAACGGCTTGTTAACCATGCAATGTGGCTTGTTAACCACACTAAACAACCCAACAACAAATGGGTTCTCAAGGTGGCTTGTTCGAGAAAATAAGCCACACTGCATGGTTAACAAGCTACACTGACTGGGTTCAGACATGTTATCCTATGTTTCAACGAACCCACAGTTCAAAACAGCCCATACTCAACCATTGAGTGTGGGTTAGCGTGTTGTGTGAACATTCCATTATTGTTTATTACCACAGAAAGAGAGAGAATGGATACCAAGATTGAGCTATGCCATTTGGATTGATTTGAATGAAATTATTTTTCTGTTCTTATTTAATCCACATAAGTTGATATCATCGTGCATATTGATCCCCATTGTTCATGTACACTTTTCTATATGTGGTTTACTTTCAGCATTTTAAGCTTTTACCTTGCATGGCTGCCGTCACTTTAATTTTAGCTCACATTTTGGCCTGATGAGTCTTTGGTTTACAGGTGATGTGTGGTAGAATATACATAAATCTTTAGATAAGAAAAGTTACTCCAGAGAGATGTTGCCTTGACAGCATAATCTTATTTCTAGAAAGGGTAGAACAGGGTTGTTTGTTTTTAGTGTTCCAATGAGTTATTTTATATGCATTTATTAATGGTCTGTGGTGTGGTAATGCTATCTTCAATTCTCTTATCTTTTTAATACTCTCCTCTTTTTCATATACCAAAAGGACCCAAAGATTGTATGTGTTATCTCTACCTATAAAGTGGAAAGTATGTGTGCGTATGTCCGGAAATGTTTACCCACTTCCCGGTTAGAAATGTGACATGGTGATATAGTAATAGGTCCGGCTGTACAATGTACCAGAAAAATCTAAAAACACACATTTTTTGGGGTTTAAGTATTCTTATAGAATTTAATAAAAACCAAGGCTTATGCCTACAACACCCAGCATGCTTTGGGCGGAAATCCCAGCATGTCTTGGGCAGGAAGCCAGACTTACTGGCCTTTGGTGGCCATTGTGAGTGCATGGGCAGGTGGCTGCTGTGTGTCTTTCACAACCTGACTCCTAAGGTTGGTCTAAACAGTCAACCCAATTCCACATAAAAGGAAACAACCCACATAAATGAACTGCATCCATTTGCGGTGCCTCCTCCTGCCCTCTGCATGGTTTTAAAATTGTGACTAGATACAACAGCGTGGCTTTTAGGGGGGTGAACATGCTCAAAGGCACTTCACCCTGATATCACTGTTTTCTCAGAATCTGGGGGAAGCAAGCGCACAACTTTTGCCCTTAAGAGGGAGGGAGGAAGGGGAGGCACTCTGTGCATGCCCAGAAACAGACTGGACAAAGGGGGAGAAGTGCCCGGCCTGGCCCAGCCCCGGCCCTTCAGTTCAGGCTCCAGATGGAGCACTTGATGGGTGAAAAGTGCAGGATAAGGCAATCCCAACAGGATTGGCTAGAGCTGGGCATGTCCACTGACAGCTGCTTACATCCCCTCCTTGGTGATGCTACTCCTTCACACTCTTATCGAGGAGCAGCATCGGCAACAAGAAGATGTCTCAGAGGATGTGGGGACTTGCGGGCTGCCAAATGCATGCTGGGAGGTGCAGTACTGGTATGTAGAGTGGCTAATTTTAAATAAAGTAGGGGTTAGCAAACCAGGTCACTATCTCTCAGTCCTAACTCAGCCCCCACAGCTTCAAGGCTGCCCTGACCATGCATTGAGGGTGAGAGAGGGGGGGGGAAGAAACTAATTTAATTTGTTTTAAAGTTACCTCACAGGCTTGGACTGCCCTACCTTGCAGGGTTGTTGTGAGGGTGAGAGAGGAAAAAAAGAAATGAATTAAATTTGTTTAAAAGTTAACTCATAGGCCTAGCACTGGCCTGTGTTCTGGCTACTTTCCTTTTTTTCATAATAATAACTTCAGAGCACATGCATACAACAGTTCCCCGCATCCACTGAGATCCGCTTCCCTTCTATATGTTATTCGGCTATCTGGGAAACGCTGGGTCTATTTTGAAAACATATTTTTAGGTTTTAATATTTTTTAGCTGGTAGAAAAGGTGTTGTGTGTCCTGATTGTTTTTGAAGTTTGAACAGCTGCTCCAGCCAAAGCACAATGGGAAGTGTAGGCATTTCAGGTAAAACAAAAAATGTGGTTTATCTCACGAAGCTCTAATTTAAAATACAGTTATTAACACAATTTTCCATTGATTCTAACAATACAATTTACTAACTCAACCAAACTAAAAAAACAACAACCAACCTAAAGATGAGTAAGTTGCAGAGAAATTTATTATTTATCAAATAAATGTTATAAACATTCACGGACCAGAGCAACGTCGGGCATATCAGCTAGTGAAGTATAAAACAAATTTGCATCTTCTGTTGCTGCTCTTTTCTGCATTATTACTTGTTGTAGTTCATCAATGCCACAATAATATATGACTGAAATTGAAAGTTTGGTTTTTAAAAAATCATTTGCATGTGGTATTATACTTCAGTTAACATTTCTAGAATATTTCTAGAAATATATTGTTGGAGGTATAAGAATAGAAGGGAACCTTTGTTTCCTTCTATTCTTATAGATGGTGGTACTGTAGTCTGGGCAGGCAATACTAGAACAAGATTATAAGTAGTATAAAAATAATCACAGGTTTTGAAATAAATTTTGACAGGCTGCTATACCTTTGGGACACATTGACTGGGTTCAGACAACATGATAATCAACGATGGTATAAATAGTCGACGATTGGTTATTAACTCACTGTAGGTTGTGTTGTGTGGAGAGTTTTTTTAACCAACAGTTGGTTATTTGGCCGAAATAACCAATGCTGTGCAGAGTTGGCTATCTGAAACGTTATTGGTTATTGTGTTGTGTGGAGGGCACCGTTGGTTATTTCCTCAGCCACAGAGTTGCAGGGCAACAGCAGTTAAAGCGATGGCAGCAGCTCTAGTCCAGCCAGCAGGAAAGATTTTCAGCAGTGGCAGATGGGATATTAGCTGTAGGACTAAGGGGGGAGAGAGGGCAGGGGATGAGTGAGTCAACTCAGCATGGACTGGTAGTCAACTCAACGCTGATCCTAATCCACACCACAATTGATTATTATCATGTTGTGTGTGGAGTACCCCCTAGATAAACTATCGAGTTGATTATTACCCCACCATTGACTATTGTGTTGTCTGAACGCAGCCATTGTCAGGTTTCCCGGTCTCTCAGGCAAGCACAACCTAGCCACTGTAATGCATGCGCTGGTAACTTCCCAATCAGACTACTGCAATGCATTCTACATGGGGCTGCCCTTGGAGAAATTGCCACTAGTGCAAAATGCAGCAACTATACTCACAAAGGCCACACAACACTGGCTGCCTATATGCTTCCGTTTGGAATTCAAGATGTTGGTAATGACATTTAAAGTCCTAAATTGCTTGGGACCTCGTTACTTGAGAGAGTGCCTCGCCCTATACTGTATATGCCTGCCCAAGGCTTGAGATCTCTTGGAGGAGCCCTCCTCCGGATCCCACCAATGCGAGACATATGCAATGGCAGGACATGGAAGAGGGTTTTCTCTGTGGTGGCACCCTGGCTATGGAATGCCCTCCCCTTGGAGGCCTGACTGGTGCCGGTGCTAGCCTCATTTCGGCACCAAGTTAAAACATGGCTTTTTAACAAAATGGCTAAATTCACTAAGGTTGAACACAGTTTTAATTGTTTTTACTGTTTTTAAATTTTATACTGGTTTTAGCTTGATTAATGGTTCAATCTGTTGTTACTGTGTGTATGATTTTATCTGTACGCCACCCTGAGACCCTAGTGATGTAGGGCGGGATATAAATTTTTAAATAAATAAATAAGCACACATTCTGGCAAACTGACATGGGACACCCAAATCAGTGAGACTTCTTTATTGCAGGAAATCTCACAGCGAAAGGTTAATGGTTAGACACTTCAGAAATCATATAGCCAATGGTCAATGGCTATAGGTTCTAAGGAATTCCAGAACAGCCAAAAGCTAATCACTCCTACTGTGATGAGATCCCCATCAACATGGTTTCCCCGCTGCCATCTTCACAGTTCCCTTGTGTTCCCTTTATAAATTTAATAAATAAATCCCAAGAACTGCCAGTGATTTTCTCTTCCCATCCTCCTTCTGGCAGCCCCCACCCCAATCCTTGAGAAACCTCTCCAGAGGGTTGAGAGACCCACATCAATGGGGTGGGCTATGGCATGTAGGGGGTGAGAGACAGAGAAATGAATGCTAATGGCACAGAAGCACCTTCTGTGAGTGGAATGTTAATTCAACAAAGAGGATGGAAGTACTTAGCCCCAGAGGCCAAGGTGGGTGCGTCCTTTTGCTCATCAGCAAATCAGGAATCTGGTTGCAGGAAAACACCTCTACGCGACTGAGCATCTCCTATCGATGAAAATCATCAGTTTTAGACACAAGCATCCTGACTGGGCATTGTTTCTTCATATGAAAGGGGGAGGGGAACCACACTCCAATGAACAGTGAAGAAATGTATCACAAATGTGATTCAACTGTCATCAAGACTAGAAGAAGCAGTTTGATGGGTTATCCTCCTGTTCGAAAAAAACACACAACTGTGACAGCAAAACATCATGTGATAGTTAAGTTAGTTCAAGGTAAGGAACCAAAGGAGGGGTAGATGTCGCGGAAAACCTCAGGCAGGACTTAGGGTACAACCCTATACACCCTCAATGGGTGTTACTTCTGAGTAGACATGCATAGGATTACATTGAAAGGCTCTTAATACGCAGTAGCTCTAATCATCATAAAGAATTAAACGTTTTAGTCTAATTTTAACTTGAAACAACCCTTGTTGTCATGTATCCAAAATGAGATGCATGCATGAGCAACCAAATTTTCCTGCATATGTAACAGACATAAAAACTGCCTGCCCAATGGCCTTATGAAAGTGAAGCATTTGCAAAACCAGTTAAAAGCAGCTTTCTAGACTGCAAGCCAAAGGACTTCATTTTCATCATTGCACACTGCTAACTATAGACAACAAACAGTACTATAATTAGCAAATGAATATTATATTAACAGCTATGCAGACGTTTAGCAACTGGGGAAAGTAAATGAGGCAGTGGAATTGTACCAACCTTCCCCAGCAAGAACCTCTGTATGTCAGTTGTTATATGTATTCTCTTATTCTATCGACATGTGTGCCACACACATCTTCCAGAAAACACAGAAGTCAGAGCAGGAGCAGGTGGGGAAAAAACATACTACCGCATCATATTTAGGCAACAATCCTTTACATTTTCCTGGGAATAAGGCCTATTGGACTCCATAGGGCTCATATCTGTGTAGACATGAATAGGATTGCATTGCTATTTTCGTCTGCACATAACATGCGTCCATAGCCTTAAACAACTATGAGCAAAATATTCAAATAGAGATGCATGTTTTAAAAACAATTCAACCTACCTAAGTGACTACTGAAGTAGAAAGCACAGATAAGGGAGGATATAATTTGAATGTTACCCAATGAGAGTTATAAAACCTAGCACCATCACAGAAAGATACATGTTTCTAGAACAAACAACCAAAGAATCTAAGAGCCCTGTTGGATCAGACCAAGGGCCTATTTAGCCCAATAATCTGTTCACACAATGGCCAACCAGCTGCTTGTGGGAAGCCCCAAAGTAGGACTTAAGTGCAACAGCACAGGTTTAGTTCCCCAGCGACTGGTGTACATAGGTATACTGCCTCTGATATTGGTGGCAATATATAGCCATCAGGACTATTAGCCATCGACAGCCTTCTCCTCCATGAATTTGTCTAATGTCCTCTTAAAGCCATCCAAGCAGTGGCCATCACTATATCTTGTGATTGCGAATCCCATAGTTTAACTGCACACTGTGTGAAGAAATACTTCCTTTTATCTGTCCTGAATCACTCACCATTCAGCTTCTAGTATTATCCATTTTTTCTACCCCATGCATAAATTTGTACCTAAAGGGGGGATTTGTACACTGTAGTCTGCATTCTAGGATGTCCCTATAGAAGAAGAGTTGACAAAGTACCAACAGGTACTGGAGGATAATCCTTTTTAGCAAGACATACCAAATACAAATGCATTGAAACTCCACAGGCTCTGGATCTGAGCCCAGACAATCACATAGTGAGATTCTGAAAGCAGACTAAACCTCTGGGGGCCAAGATGCAATCATGCTGCTACAGGAGCAATTTACCAGTGATGAAGATCACTCATAGTTGATCTGAGGTTGCATGCAGGTCAGCTGAACCAGCAAGGGAGAAAAGTCACACACTTGTTTCACTAACAAGTTTTATATATTTATACAAAGCGATATATACAATATTACTTGTAATAAATATACCTCCAATCTATAGGTATGTATCAGCCAATGTACAACCATAGCATTAAGAATCAACATGAGGGACTGCAGCTCAGTGTTAGAGCTCATGCTTTGTATTCAGAAGGTCCCAAACTCCTGCCTGAAATCCTGAAGAGCCACTGCCAGTCAGTGTTGAGAATACTGGGCTAGATGGACCAATGAACTGACTCGATATAAGGCAGCTTCTATGTTCCTGTGGATGAGGAAGACAAACTGAATCTAGATAAGTCAGAAGTACTGATTGCCCGTGCATCAGCTGATATGGAGTTAAGAAATACAATCTGTTTCGAATAGGGTCACAATCCCCTAAAGAACTATGTTTACAGCTTGGGGGTGCTCCTGGACCAAGCACTACTTTTGGATGATCAGGTGACAAGGACAGCTACTGCTGCTGCTGCATACTTTTCTAGATATGTCAGATCTAGCCACAATCAGTCAAGCTAGAGAGTTGAATAACTTCTAGATTTGACTATTGTAGCAAGTTTTATACAGGGCCGTTCTTAAAGTGTTGGCAGACTTCAACTTACGCAAATTGTTGCCCCCATGCTGTTGGCTGGAACTGCTCAATTGAAGCATATTACTCCTGTTTTATATGATCTGCACTGGTTACACATTTATTTTCAGGCTTCCTTCAAGGTGCTGTTTTTGGACTTTGAAGCCCTAACTAGTTTGGAACAGAAATACCTTTAGAAGCACTTGCTTGTATTTGCCTGTTGTGCTTCAACTGAGTCCCTACTCCATGTGAATCCATCAACTGACATTTGATGGGTGTCTAGTAGGAGCAGGCCCTTCCCAATTGTGCCGCCAATCTCATGGAATGCCTTCCTGGGGAGTCCCATCAGGCACATACAGAAGGCCTCTGGGACAATATAAATTGTCCCTGGGTTGGATCCAGCAAAAGCCTCCCATGGACAGAAGTTTTTCATCCAGTAGAGCTTTCACGGTGGCTGAACAGGATAGGAGACTATTTCCATTTAGTCCCCCCTACCCCTGGACTCCCTCGTGTCACTCCAAAAATCTGCTCCAGAGGGTAGAAGGACCTTTCCACCAGTGGGAATATTCTGAGCAGAACTATGCTCAAGAATGCTCCCATTTGCAGAACAAAATCTCTGGATTCTCACACCCCTCCCCGGTGTTCTGCTTGGTCTGTTTATATTCTACTGTTCTTGTCCTTATGAGCTATTTCTGGAATGGTATTTAATTTATTTTCATTAGTTTTGTTTTTATTATTGTGAATTTTACTTTGTAGTTTGATTTAATTTCTGTTCTTGCATGTTTGGATGCAATCCAACATGTGTTATATTTTAAGAGGAGCTAGGTAGATTTTTTTTAAAAAAAAAATCAAAATGGAATAATTGGTCCAATTGCAATTCCTGAATCTCCGTGCCTGTGTGGAGTAGGCTAATTTCTTCCTATGCAAATCTGCATGTAAGGTACTAAATACCTCATAACCTTTCTACAGCTTTCTGGTGAAACACAGACTATATCCTCCTTCGTACCGTTTTGAATGTGAAAAATTGACAAAGATGCTGAAAAGCACTGAACATGTAGCACAATTTACAGGGACTGGCATTACAAAGATCTTCGCAAATGCCTATTAAGTTGTCGTCTTACTGTTTACCTGCAAATGGACAACCCTTTGGAATACATCTTCCCTCATGCTCATCTCAACATCAAAATGAGAGAGCCTTTTGTCGGCTTCTGTGCTCGCTGCACGCACATCTTTATCAGGCGAGACATGCTGGGGGAAATCTAACATGCTTCTTTCCACTATTAGAAGACAAAAAGCACAGAAAATACACCAGATAATCAGTTCAACTTAAGTCATTTAAAGGGAGTGATCTTCCCACTACGAACAAATTATAGCTTAAAGATTGATATTAGTACATTTGTAAGCTACACATTTGAGTGGGAGATATGGTCTTTTCTTATGCAGTAACCTATCTCTGCTTTCGAAGACTCTATCTTATAACAGCTGCATTTTCAAACTAATCACTGTATGGATAAAAGACAAGGTTCTTTAGGATATCAAGTTGCACCCCAAAGCAAAAATACTGTGCTTTCTTGACTGATTTACAGAAGTTCAGAATTTCCCATATGCAGACACCATGCTCAGTGGTCAAATTCCCACCTGAATTTGAAATAATCACAAAGTCATGCCGTAGAAAACCAATTCCATACATATAAATGCTGTTGCAACTATATTTAAGCACAAGTGGATGTATATAAAAATTCTATTTCACAAGTTTAGCTGCTTCCAATTCAGATTTTAATTCCTCCCTTCTGGTGCAAACCGAGACTGATATTGGACATGACATACTTACCCGAATATTCCACTTCTAGATCTGCTAAAGCTTGTAGAGTGTTCTCATAAGTGACCTTTTCCATATCAAGCATCCCAACGCTGTCATAGATTTGCTTTGTTTTCTTGATTAGTTCCTCAGTCCTTTTTCTAATCTGCTCTGGCGGCAGATCCCATTTCAGAAAGTTTCGGTCTACTGCACTATAGGAAGAGGCCTTGAGAAGTGTAGTAATCTCCGTTCCCAGTGTCATTCTGAGAAAAATCCTTGGACCACCAGCTCTGCAATTTTTTTTAAAAAAATGAACAGAAAAATGGCAAAGCAATATCTTAAGCAGTAAAAGAAACAACGTAGGAAAAGGCCCAAAGATGAGACTGGAAAGGGCATTTGGAATTGTGCAGGTCAATTATTAAGAAACAGAAGGGGCGATGAAAGTTGGTGGAGTTTTCTACAATGGAAATGTTTTGAAAATGAAATATAGCATAAGATCACATTCTTTTCTCTCCTTTGATCTAATCCAGATATTCTGAACCAGTGCTTTAGTGTTGTAATGAACTGAATGAGAGCCAATACTCTGAGGCTCTGGGCCAAATTGATTGTTCTTGATTCCACCAGAAGCATATTTTCATATTTTAACACACACACCCTGGTGGATATGTGTGTGGAATTTCAGGATAAAAATAAATGAGGGGGGGAGCTTAAACCTCTCTCCTTTCGAAGTGCCATGGTCATGATCCAAATCGGGCTGTGCATGTTTACTCTGAAGTAAATAAACCAATCATGCCTAGCTCTGCTCTATGTGATTAGAAAATGGTTAGTTTGGACCTCAATCGAAACAGTAAGATTCTGTTCATGGATGGTCCGTCTGCTTGGCTGTGTGGTGGTCAACCTCTTCAGGAAGAACAGGATCATAGGTTGGGAGTGCTCTTTCATCCAGCATTGTTACTGGAGGCACAAGTAGCTCCCATCACAAAGAACACTTTTTATCAGTTTAGGTTGATATACCAATCGCAACACTAATCCATATCATTTACCTTCCCTTTGCTGCAATGCATTGTACAGTACATGGGGCTGCTTTTGAAAACAGTGCAGAAACTTCAGCTAGGCTCCCTCTACATGAGCGATTTAAGGCTCTTTCAAGGCGCATTACCGATTTTACTTCTACAAGAGCGGAGCGCAAATCAGGGGTCCAGGCGCTTTTTATCTCCTGTTATGCACATTTTCGCATTCGCGTTAAAGAGTGACTTTTAATTTACCGCGGGAGTTAGAGCGCCTTATGTCCGTTTAAACAATTTCTGAGAAGTCGCATTAATGATCAGAGTGTGCGGACTGTGGTCGTGATGTCATGCATGAAGAGAACTGCCCCTTTGCTGAGAACACCTCCTGTCTCCTCCTGGCCACTTTCTCCTTGTTCTCCGTCTCTCTGGATGGAAGCTCCAGGAATAGGTGACCCAACGGGAACTGAAAATAAAGTATCTTTTAACTCCCCTGATGGAATATTTTTTTTCATGGAGACACGGGGCCAGATGGAGGTGGTTTCACGAGAAGCAAGGGGGGTAGTAAGGATGTGCAGATAATTAGCGAACCGCTTAGACAAATCGTCCCCTCGCTTGCTTGCTGGGTTCCTGACATGAGCTGCGTGTGTGTGTGCGTGTGGATATTGGGCAATTAAAATATTTAGTATTAACCTTTAAAGGTGTAAATGGCTTTACAGGTTACCGAAAAGGCGTATATACTTACAAAGATCCTAAGGTCATATTCTAAGGCTAGGTCATATTCTCCAGGTACCCCTGCCTAATGAGAGGAGGCAGGTGGCTAGAAGAAAAATGCCTTTTCTTTTTCTTTTTTTTCAAAGGAAGAAACAGCAGCAACAACAGCACGCTAAACAGTCAGTTTATACCGCCATTTCTTGTTCTAACAACAAAAATGGTCTACCAATCATTATAATTTGCTTAAACTTGGCACAAGACCTCCCTCCTTGGTTAGCTCTAATAATCCAAGTTAGGGTGCAATCCTATTCCTGTTTAGACAGAAATAAGTCCTACAACTCCCAGCATCGCCCAGGCAGCGTGGCTGGCAGGGGGATGCTGGGAATTGTGGACTTATTTCTGTCTAAACATGCACAGGATTGCACCCTTAATTTGTTTAGACCTGCAAAATCCCATAACTTAATGTACTATTCTCTAATTCTTGTGATATGCTTAGATTTGCTTTGCATACACTAATCCAGTAGCAACAATCATATTAAATTGAGTCTTTCCTTATTCGTCAACCCTTTAAATTTGATTCATAATTTTTTTTGCATAGGGTCTAAAGAGGACTTTTTTCAATGTTAGCATACTGGTTATAGAATGCCCTCCCCAGAAAGGCTGGCCTGGTGCTTATATTGTGGTCTTTTTAGTGCCAGGTGAAGACCTTCCTATTCTCCCAGGCTTCTTAGTCTTTCAGTTTTAACAATATGTTTTTGCTTTTTTAGATCGTTGCATGGCTGCTGTCCTCTGCTGTTGGTTTTATTTTGGTTGTCTCCTGTGGCTGTTTTAATCGGTTTTAGATTTTACATCTATGTATTGTGATTTTAACCAAGGGTGTGCATGGGAGGAAAAATCGTATCAGAATCGGAATTGGGGCCTCAGATTTTGCCCTGGAGAGGATCGGACAAAATCAGAGGTCCCTCGGACGTCCGATTTTCGGATTGGATGCCATTTTAGGTGTTTTCGCCTTAGGCTTGCATTGGGGGAAAGAAAGCTTTCCCCCAATGCAAGCCTATGCAGAAAACATGGGGGCGGGTGAGTGGGGACCTAACTCCCCCCTCCCTGTCCCTCCCCCCCCACTCGCGCTCCTTACCTGCCAGGGCCGCCCGCTGCTGCCCGCTGCTGCCCACTGCCGCCTGCTGGAACCCTTCTACTGAGCAACAGGCTTCGTGGCCTGCCTCTCAGTAGAGCGCTGGGTGACCCAGCGCTCTACTGAGAGGCAGACCACGAAGCCTGTTACTCAGTAGAAGGGACCAGCGGGCGGCAGCAGACGGAAGCGGATGGCCCCGGCAGGTAAGTGGGGACCAACCTCTCCCTCTCCCTCCCCCCCCACTCGCACTCCTTACCTGCCGGTGTCCCACACTGCCGTCCACTTCTTTTGTACTACTGATAAGCAGGCCTTGCGGCCTGTTTATCAGTAGTATGGAAGCAGCGGACAACAGCGCGGGATGCCGGCAGGTAACAGGGGACCTCCACCTACCACCCCCCTCCCGCCACTCGCGCTCATCTGCTGCCTCCTCACTGCCGTCCACTGCTGCCCACTGCTTCTGTACTACTGAGAAACAGGCCTTGCAGCCTGTTCCACAGTAGAGCGAGGGTGCGCCGAGTGATGATGTCACCTGGCGCACCATCGCTCTGTTGTGGAACAGGCCGCAAGGTTTGTTTCAAAGTAGTACGGAAGCAGTGGACAGCAGAGAGGAGGCAGCAGGTAAGGACCATGAAGGGGGAGGGGGGAGGAGGTCCAATCCTCCAATTTTTCCGATCCGGATCGGGTCCTTTCGGATCAGACGGGCCAAATGATCGGGATCGGATAGTTTCATCCGATTTCGCCCGGATCGGGTCCGGATCATGGATCGGACCCAATCCGCTGCACATCCCTAATTTCAACCTTTAGTTTGTGAACTGTTCAGAGAGCATTGGCTACTGGGTGGTATAGAAAAACAGCAAATAAAATATATAATGAGAAACATGGCTCCGAAAAGTTTGGATCATAGGAATGCTATGGATGAAAGGTAAGATGTTTCGACTGAAAGACAATAGTAGTATTGGGGCAGGGGGAGTGATTTAGGAAAGCCAAAAGTGGGAGAGATGGGGGAAGTAGCCATTGGAAGGAAAACTTTCATAAATATGGGTCTAGGTAATTATTTGGGAGGGAGGGAAAAAAGTCTTCTTTCTTTTTTACAACTCTATCCCTTTCCCATAACACTCCTATTCCCAAGGGCAATTTGTTTTCCATGTTTGCAGCAAACATTCCTCCCACAATTCTACCAACTTTCTCTACAAGTAACAAGGGCTTAAATAAACATAGGCGTTCCAATGGAACTGTATCGAATTCCACATTTGATGTTTCCACAATCCTGCTATAGGGGCAGGGAAAAAGCGGCAACCACAGATTTCATTTAGACCTCCTTATGACAATTGTTTTCAAGTTTTAGGTCACTTTGAGAACCTGAAGATGTAAAGTGGAGCTGAAATTTAATCTCAACAGCAGGCCTCCAGGCTCTGGCAATTCAACCATAGAATGTCAGGCAGAGAACAAACGATGCATTAAAAAGTCAAAACAAATAAATTGCTTGTCTCTTCAACAAAGCAGCAAGTTGATAAATACACAGAGAACTGAAGATAAGTTTGGCAGCATGCAAAAAGATGGGCAGAGTGATCTAACAGTCCTCCTATGGCAGCATAATGTAGCTGTGGTCCAATGAGTTCTCAGCAGCAAAGAAGAATGCAAAATAACAGCAGAAAGAAACAAATAAAAAGGAAGCAACACCAAAAGTATCCCTGGCGACACCACCAGTACCTATGAAGGGAAGGCACCACCAGTCCACAAATGGTGACAACGGACATTCTATAGAGCAGTGGTCCCCAATGTTTTTAGACCTGTCGGCACATTTGGGAATTTGAGAAACTGCTGTGGGCCCACCACTCAAAGCCTAATCAGTGGATTGCTGCTTTGGCTTCTACCTGTCACATTTATGAATCTTAGGCTATGTCTTAGTCGGCAAAAAAAAAACCTTTTGTTTCACGTCTATTGGACATTGGAACGTCTCTTTACTAAAGGATTGTCTAATTCAGGTAATTGCTGCTGGTGCAATACAGCTAATGCATTGTTTTGTCAATGTCCAATAGTGGCTTCTTTTTGGAAGAAGGTTATTACACAGATTCATTTGTACTGGAGCAGTCTTTAATATTCATTGGTATACATGCTCTTTTAAATTATTTACTTGCTCCATAGAAATAAGCAAATGGTCAGCGTAAAATGGATTCTTCGCACCCTTTTGACAGTGAATAGACTAATATTACATCAGGATAACTCTCACTCCTATAAAGCAATGGATTTATAATATTTGAACAGGTGGCATATGGAGGCCACCTTCAAATGGATTCTTATTTGGATATTTGGTATGCTTTTGTTGAAACCTATGTATAATTGCTAGAAAGTTGTATGCATTTCATATTTATTAATTCCTATGAATACATACAAATCCATGTACATTTATTAAAAAAACCCAGGAAAATATTTTTTAAAAAAAGTTTTGTGGGTGCCCATGGGCCCCACATTGAGAACCCCTTCATGGGTGCATTTGGTGATGCTTGAAGGCATTGTGCTTTAAACTCCTGCCATAAAGATATCACAGAATGCAATTTATACCCCCTCCAAAGCACAGAAGAGCAGCCACTGACTCCTGCAGCCACAAGTTTCAGGGTTTTCCTTAGACAGGGGATTGAATCGTCTGGCAGCATAAACAACCTCCAAATAACCCTTTTGAGAGGGACAGTGAAAGGATTGTTGTTCAAATCTCAAAGGCAGGGCCATTCCATAGCCCAATATGTGGAACCTATAGGTACATTCTTCTGCCCCATGAAAAGGGTTTCTATTTAAACATGCAAATGATAGCACCCTAAGAGTCCAACTGCTGAGAGAAATATAGGTGGCACTGGGAAGAGGTATCCCACCCCAAAGAATATCAACCTAACTATTCATATAATAACAAAGGAGAAAATAGAACACAATTGAACACTTCTTGTCTCCTAGAAGCCTAGCTTATTGCATATGCCTTTTCTCTCTCTCCAGCCCCATCTGAAACTAGTCACATGGGGGCTTAACAAGTAGCCGTAGCTCAGTACAACAGCAAAGGCTCCATATATAAGAGGTCTTAGGTGAAGTCCTTGGCTATGGCTTCACAGACAAATAGACTGAGAAAACACACATGTGCGCGCACACACACACAAGACAGAGCAGACAGCCTGTAAATTACTTTTTAACAACACCTCAGCCATGACTCCATGAATGCAGTCGACCTCAGAGCCAAACTACACATTCTCCAAATCACAAATAACAGAGCTCCACGAGATTGGCTTATTTTCCGCAGTATAAGTATGAGTGGCCCTGATTTGGACCGGGCAGGTACAAATTTGTGTAAATGCAGATTTGCGCAAATTCACATCTGCACAAATTTGTACATGTGCAATTGTGCACTTTAGGCTATTGGAGTAATGAGCATTTTTGGTTGATTTCTTTATTTTTTGCTTATATTCCAAAGGTTTATTTATGCCCCCTGGGATTTTCCTTCCCTTAGGTGAAATTGCCCAGGATTTTGAAGATGGCTCAGGTGTCTCTCGACTGGGGGAGGCTGTATGTGAAGTTTTGTCCCGATCCTGCAGAGTCCCAAAGTTTTAAAGCCACCCCCCTTTTTGGTGCACTCAGAATTTTCGCTGATTGGTGAATTGTCCCAAAGGGATTTGATGTTGGATCAGGTGCCTCCCGAATGCAAACTTCCAGTGCTTTAGAGATGAAACAGCGCCACAGCTTGAGCGAGAGGACTGTAGCAGGATAGAGGGTAAGGGGAGGCAAGTAAAATTATACACAGTAGCTTAATAAGCCACTCACAATAGCTTATTAGCCCGTTTGTATGATGGGGGATCGTGGACTATTTCAAAAATAAGCGACTGTACGTTGCTTATTAACCTATCACGGGCTATTGTGATGTCTGAACGCGGCCACCCTGTGCTACGGAAATACAGGATGAAATCATCCACCCATGGTACCTCTGTCTTATCTGGATTGAGCTTCAATTGGGAGCAACAATGTTTGATTTATCATCTCACCAACAATAACTGGAAGAAGAGTGTTGATGGAAAATATTGAGCTGTTAGGATGTCCCCAACAGGTATTACTAAAAAGTAAGTGGTACCAATCTATAGGAACAGAAGCACTGCCAAAGATAACAAGCAACTTTGAATTATTTATGGATCTTGCAGAAATGAAATTTTAATTAAGTGTCAAACTCAAGGGACTCTCTAAATATCTATAAACTCTCCTGTAGGTTGCCTGCATTGATCACTCATGTACCAGATATGTAACATGCAATGATTTACTGCCAGAGCCTAAACAGCTATGCAGACTTAGGTGCATCTGAGCCCACTGAAATTAATAGGTTTAGGCAAGAAAAAATCAGTTTAGAAACAGGCTCCTGGAATAAAGTAAGATTTCAGAATATATCTTAAGAAACACATTTATTTAAATAGCAACAATCCTCATCCTGAGAAAAATGAACCACAGATAGGTATTTACCCTTTCCCCATGGTGCAGTACCAATATTGCTATACAAGCACGTATAGGCCTTTCCTTCAAGATTGCTGCCTTCAGAGGCATACTTGGTGGCAATGAGAAAGAGGGCCTTCTTGGTGGCTGCTCCCTGACTGTGGAACTTCCTGCAGAGATAGGCTAGGTTTATTCCCTTTATGTTGTCCTTCTGCCAGCAGGCAAAGCGTGTTTTATTCAAGCCTCTTTTCTGTGTAAGCAGCTGTGTTATGTTTTTAATTGTGTTTTAATGTATTTATTATTGTTTTTATCAAGTTTTATTAGTGATTGTAAGCCACTTTGAGTGTCATTTTTGGTAGAAAGGCAGAGTACAAACCAAATAAATAAATAAAAATATTGTTGTGACCCCCTTGAGGTGTTAAAAGCAATTAAAAGAATAATTGTTTTACAGGTTCACCAGCTTATACCAAACATGTTAGGATATCTATTGAAAACCAGGTGGATTTCAAGAAATTAGCTCCAAAATATGCATATGTCATTCAGAGTGCAATCCTATCTATGCATGTTTAGATAGCAAAAAAGACCTACAACTCCTAGCATTTCCCAGGTACCATGGCTGGCTGGGGCAGGCTGGGAGTTGTTGGACTTTTAAAAAAAATGTAAACATGGATTGATTTTGCTGATTGATTACTATTAGCTCTTCTGGATTAGGTCCTTTTGCCAATTCGTTGGATAAAGGAGTATCAGAAGCAGTATTGTAAATTGTATTATTATTAGTAAAATACTCATAATTAGTTGGGGCATATTTGGGTGCTGTATAGTGCCCCCCCTCCTAAAAGGACAAACCAATGAACACCTACATTGGAGAAAGTGAACTCAGTGGGTCTCTGCAACAATGGGGCTTACTTGCATGTATTGGATTGATTTTTCAAAAATTAATCTAGAAATCTAGGACTATCAGAATTATTACATATGCATCCAATCGACATGGGCTGCCTCTACAAGAGAGGTTTAAAGCTCTTTCAAGGCGCTTTAAAAAAATTACCTCTACAAGGAGGGAGCGCAAATCGGGCGTAGAGGCGCGCTATCCCTCCGATTGTGCGCATTATCGAATGCGCGTTAAATAGCGAGTTTTATTTTGCGGCGGGATGTGCTGCTGCTGCTGCTCGCTCCTCCACTCGGCTCCTGGCTTCCCTAGCCGGCTCCTCTGGCTCCGTCTTTTGCCTTCCTCGCCCGCCCACGTCCCTCGGCAGACAGCAGGGGGAGACCCCGGCCGGCCTCGGCCAGCCCCTCCTTCCCTCCCTCCGGCGGGGGAGGGCGAAGCAGCCAGGCACGCAGGCAGGCAATGGAGCGGAGCGCTGAGGCAGCCAGCGCGCACGGGAGAGCTTCGCGTGGCCGAAGAAGGGGTCGCCCTGCCGCCGCCCCCCCTCTCCCCACCGGGAAGGAGACGCTCCCGGTCCAGCAGTGACAACTCCTCCCGCCTCCCCTGAGCACCTCCCCCCCACCCCCGGTTTCTCGCCTTTGCGGAGAGAAAGGCCGGCGGAGGATGTAGCCCCCCTCCCCGCTCCGTCCCTCCCTGGGGTTTGATCTTGCCTCCCCCCTCCCATCTCCCTGCCTGCCTCTCGTGCAGAGGTATTAGGCGTAAATGCGGTTCAGCGATGAAGCGCATAATCACTTAACCAGGCGCAAAAGCGAATCCTTGTGGAGGGGGCCATGGATGCTCATCAGACACATCCTGCATTCTGACGATGTAGTGTGTTGCATGCAAAAACGTATGCCTCAATAAATAAATTCTCAAGGTGTCTTTTTTGCATGTTTGGCAGTTTCCCTTCATACTCTGTGTACTGGATGGAGCCTTGGTAAAATTGGAGCACCTCAAGAAAAGAAAGGGTGATCAATATAATATTCCAGAGGATTGATGGGGGTGGGTGGGTAGTTCTCTTTCAGAGCTGACAGCCCAGGTTTAAGTTTAAAAAATAAGAATTAAACCACCGCTAAGAATAAGGAGATCCCTCCCCCTCTTGAAGATTTTAAGGAAAGGACCATAAAGGAGAAGGCCAGCTGTTGAAGCCCATAAGAAAGGAGGCACAATTGTTCACCTTCCTAGTAAAGGTGCTGCATTTTAAGCAGAGAGACACATATCAGAGAGCAGCTGTTTCACACAAGTCTACCCACGGAGAGGGAGGGCCTGGCAGCTTAATGCCTCTTGCTCTAGCACTTGCAAACAAAAGATATTGCGCCGTACAGATGAGGACAACCGCCCACACTGCAGTCCTTCAGATGCCACCTTCGGGCAGCCCTGCCAGCAAGAGGGTCCCGCCCGGGTCTCTTCCTTGCAGCCAAGGGAGGTCTTTCTTGCACAGAGTACCTGCTCAAACTTCGGCCCGCAGAAACGCCCAACGACAGCATGGAGGGAGGGAGGAAGAAGAAGACGAAGAAGACCGCAGCCTCGCTCCGACTGCCCCAAAGACCCCCGGCCGCTCCCAGCCCCTGCCTGTCTCTCAGAGCGCAGGCACGGTCCCCACGTGCCTGCCCGCCGCCGCCGCCGCCGCCTCTTCACACACTCGCCGCCGCGGAGTGGAGGGAGCGGCGCGTTTGCTTCCGCCGCCCGGGTCTCGGTGCCGCGCGCCCCCTTCAGGCTCCCGCCCGCCCTGCCTGCTCACGTTGCCACACGGACGACAACAACGCCACGGGAGCGAGCCCGGGACGGGGAGAAGTTTGCAGCGCTTCGACGCACCGCGCGGGCCGGCGGAGGGAAGAAAGCAGCCTCCGAGCCGCCAGCCATTGCCCTTCCCGCTCCGCCTCCTCCTCCTCCTGCTCGCCAGGTAAGCTATCGCCGCCGCCGCGGCTGCTGCGTTTCCCTTGGCGGGGATGCGGTCCGCTGCAGAGCCGCGTAAGAGCTCTGACTGTTCCGCCGCAGAGAAGCTGCTGCTGCCGTCGCCACCTTTGCGTAGGGAGCGGAATGGCACAAACATCTGGCTCTCCCAGTTGTTTGTGCGTATTGGAAGGGATGAAGGATGCGGAGCATCCCTTGGGGAGCCGTTATCTGTGCCTGGCACGGCTCGAGGCAGGGCCCCCCTCCTCCTCTTGTAGGGCGCTGCTGAGCCTGTCCCACCCACTCGGATGGGCCATGATAATCTCTTCCCCCACATTTAGGTAGTCCCTAACTCAGCCTTCTCCAACCTGCCGCCTCCAGATGGGTTGGACTACAACCCCCATCATTCCCAGTGGCGTTGTGGGCGCCCGGTTGGGGAAGGCTCTCCAAACGCAAAGCTTGGGAACCTAGGGTGGACACATCTTAGGGTATGGGATGGAGAAGATGAGTGAAGTGAGCTGTATGGGTCAGGTTTCCTAGGCATGTGCAGGGAGGATTTCTCCCGTGTGTGTGTATGTGTATGTGTATGATAATTGCTCGGATTGTGTGCTGTGATTCCTGAAGCTGTCAAGCTACTAAATGTAGTTTCTAGTCCATATCTGGATAAACCTGAGTACCAATTAAAAATATCACTCCCAAAGACGGGCATTTCAAATATAGCGTTGGCTAGTTACATAACCCAGTAAAGTGTATGGGGAATGTAAAAATATGACTGTAGGAATACACTGCCTCCTCCGTTTGACAGCATTTACCTCAAGTGGGCTGTTCCACCATTTAAACAAAACATGTTTATTGTATGACAACACTTATGCTTCTCTATTAGTAAGCAACCCTTTGGATATTCATCATCAGCCTTAATGTCTAAAACACAAAACACTTTTAGTATTTTCGGCATCAATATTAAGATGTTAAAAACTTTTTTCAGGATGAAATGGAAAAACAATTGTAAGGGAAAGTGAGAGCCTATGAAGTTGGACTGAAATGGTTTCCTAAAGTCATATAATTTCTAACAGAGAAGATGCTGAATGCAAATGAAGCTCTGAGTCAGCAATGTGTCACTAATCACAAGTTTGCATTGAGGTCACCATGTTCTAGTTTTCATTCTAAAGTGCAGGTGTGTGTTAGGAGAAGACAATATGTATGTGTGTTTTATGAAAAGGCAGATTTCTTATTACCTTTTTCATATGTATTCTTAGGTTCAATAGCACAGTTCATTTAACTGCATTGTTCATTTTACATTTTAATGCATGGAAAGCAATTTTGAACCTGCAATCAATATGCAATACTTTATTTATTTATTTATTTATTTATTTGTATAGCACCATCAATCTGTAGGGCACTATACAATGTACAAGAGGACAGGGCCTGGAGAGTTTAGAGTGTAAAATTCAGCACAAGGGAGATCGCAAAGGTACATAGGGGAAGAATATATTTTGTTTTGATCACATGTAGTAATATTACATTGTCATCATCTACAGATGTCTGTTCAGCAAATCCTACTCATTTCAAAAGGATTTACTCCTGAGTAAGTGTGTACAGTAGAGCTGCTGAAACTCAGGCCTATGGGCCAAATTTGGCACACTTGAGGTCTCAGTCTGGACCTCAGATGACCACGTCCCCTTCCCCAGGCCCTATCCTTTTCTCTTGACCACCAATCTTTAGACTGGTTTCCCAACATTTTTGTGTTCCCTCCCCTCCATACCCATTCTAAAAAGTTGAAAAGCCTCTCCTGAGGCTCAGTTACTGGCAGCAATAGCTTTAAGTTAAATATGCTGGTATTTTTGGCCCCACACTTTTTTCTTTTGGCCACCCTCTGTTGCCTTTGACCATGTGGCTCCCAAGAAATACTCTGGAATTGGATTCGGCCCTCAGACTGAAAGAGGTTCGATACCCTTGGTGTATTACAGTAGGGTAGTTTGCCATGGCTTTATGGAAGAAATGGGTTTGGGGAAGGGATTTGAAGGAGAGGTGATATCATGGAAATGTTCTGGTACGCATTTCTAGGTATAGAGGGCAGCAAAAGAGAGTAAGGCTGCCTCTACAAGAGAGGTTTAAAGCTCTTTCAAGGCTGATTAAATTTTTTACCTCAACAAGAGAGGAGCGCAAATTGGGGGCTGAGGCGCTTTAAACATCCGATTATGCACATTATCGAATGCGCGTTAAACCATGACTTTTAATTTGCAGTGGCAGTTAAAGCGCCTTGCCGCCATGTAAACATGCGATTCTCCGCATGTCAACAAGTTTAAAGCGTGTTTCGGTCGTCCCGTAATGCGCTTCGCCGCCTCTCGTACAGAGGTATTAGGAGTAAATGCGCTTCCGCAAATATGCGCATAATCGGGCAGCCAGGCGCCAAAGCGAATCCTTCTAGAGGGGGCCAGAGTGTGTAAATCAACATCACCAGCCTGAGGTCTGACTGGAAGGTAGATGCGAATAGGTGCAATGCAGGGGTGAGGAACCCCTTTCAGATCAAGAGGGTCAAATTCAATTTTGGAAAAGCCTGGGGGGGGGGGGGATTCCATTGGTGGGCATGGCTAAAGGCAAAGGGGGTGGGGCCATAACTACAAAAGATACCAGCATATTATAGTTTAAAGCTCTTCCTGCTAGTAGCTAAGCCTTAGAAGAGGCGTTTCAACCTTTTAGATTGTGGAAAAAACTGCTCAAAAGCCAAGAAACCACCAAACAGTTGGTGGTGGGCGGAAGGGGGCATGGCCAGGGGAAGGGTGTGTGCCCATCCTGGGAACCTGTGTGGGCCAGATTGAGATCTCTGAAAGGTCAGAAATCTTTGGTTGGGTGAAGATGCTGAAAAGAAAACTCCATGCCTTTTGGACTAGGTCCAATAATGTTTACTGTTTTTCTAATACGGCAAAGGCCAGAAAAAGTGAAGAAGGGATTTCCTCCTTGCCAGTATATTAAAGATTCAAAAAGTGAGTGCCAACCATAAATCCACAGACGGCCTTAGCCAGCCTAAGGCAAGAGGTGGGGGGAAGGGCCTTTTTTGTTGTGGTATCTGCTTGTGCAACTCTTTCCCCAGGGAGGCTTGCCTGGCGCCTATACTAATGTCTTTTAAGAGCCACACAAATATCTTTTTTATTTTCCCAGACTTTTAACATCCAGTGTTTTTTAAAAAATTCTACTGTGATACTTTGTAGAGTTGCCTTTTACTGATGATGGCTGTTTTACTGTTGTTGTTTTTAAAATACAAATTATTGTAAATTCTCCTAGAAATTATTAATGGAAAAGCAATATAGGAATGTTTTAAATAAATATTAACTTCAACCCAATGCAAAATGCAGCATCATATTAGACCTGCACAGACCCAAAGTGACTAGTTTTTTTTGTGAAAATCTTGAGCTCAACAAGCAGTCATCTCAGATTAGTTACTTCTTCTCTGATAATGACTGCATTCACTCTTCACCCCTGGGACTTTGTTCTGCATCAAGTGAGGAAGAGAGTGCCTTTAAGAATATGTAGTGTGCCAAGTCTCTCCTCTCCGACTGAAAAAAGCTCTGGCTTCAAGTAATTTTTAAACGTACTAACAGTCCAATCTACCCCATCTTACCCCTCTCAAGGGTCACCAAGGCTTAGCACTAGAACCTCTTTTGAATGCCACAGTTCAGTCATAGTATGATGACCTCTGAGCACGAGCAGAGTGCCAAACAGCCTCCATATTTTGAGAATCAGGGACAGATTTGGTAAAGGCTGAGAAGCAAGACATAGAAACAACGGAGACAATACAAAGGAAGATTCCACCAATCTGCCCTGCAAAAACAAAACAAAACCCAGCAGTGTGCTCAAACTGCAGCAACCTCTTAATAAAACCCAGACAAATCCATACATACAGTTTATGTAACAGTGAATACTTACAAATTCAGACAGGCAGGTTTGGATACCAGGGCCAACACTGGCAAGCTCCTGCCAGCATAGGACTGAAGATAAGGACCAGAATGGGAACAGAAAACCCATGGAGAGGGGAGAAAAATCCAGAGGCAGACAGGAATTAAAAATACAAAAGGAGGGAGAATTTGAGAGCCAACCAACAATATAGTTATTCTCACAATCTACCTCTTCTTATGCAAGGCAGCACAGCAGACAGGCTTGGCTAACTGCCTTTTGCAAGTCCCAACAGCTCAGCTGTGCAAGAGGTTGACTGGTGTTGTCTTCTCTCAGCCTACAGATGGCAGCAATGGGAAGGGGCAGGGCTAACTATGAGGATCAAAGACAATTGAATGAAACTTCTAGCAATCTGGGACTTGGGCAGAACATCCAGGAGGAAATAAGTGGTGTCACTTCCCCTTCCCTGTTGAATTTTGAGAGGAACAGCTATGGAAAAAAACAAAATGATTGGTTAAGTCCAATGGGAAAAATAAAAATGATTGGTTAAAACAAAATGATTGGCACAATGTTCTTTAATTGTATTTTTCTTTGATGTTGGTGCAGGAAGAGCCTCACAGCCCATAATATCTTCCAATGTATCTATAATGAGCTCTTCTAGCTTCCACTTAATGGATCGAAGTAGCATCTAGAAAAGCTCTTGTTGAAATACTTTCTGAAGAACTGTGTACTGTGACTTTCCAACTTCACTAAAAGCTTTGGCATGAAAGGGGTTTTAAGATGAATAATCATATTTCAAAATACAGTTTTACTGAGCCTCTCTTTGTTTCCTTAGCACTAATTTGATTGTTCCTCCTTTTATGATGCAGGAGAGCTTCACAAACCTTGAAAATGTCTTCTGTCAAACGCCTTGTATATGCTGTCATCCATTTCTTGCGAGAACAGAGTCAGATGGATACATTCACTTCAGATGAACAAGAAAGCTTGGAAGGTTTGTGGTGATGTCTGATGGAAATATTGACATTAAATGAGAGACAGTGTGGTGTAGGGGCTGGAATGTTGGATTGGGAGTTGGAAGATCCGAGTTCTAGTCCCCACTCGGCCATGGAAGCTCACTGGGTGACTTTGGGCCAGTCACAGACTCTCATCCAAACCTACCTCACAGTGTTGTTGCTGTGAGGATAAAATGGAGAGGAGGAGGAGGAGGATATACACTGCCTTGGGTTCCTTGGAGGAAAAAAGACAGGATATAAATGTAATAAATAAATAAAATGTGTGAAAAGCAAGTAAGGGAAATTAATGTTGTGTTTGTTCTCTTTTATGATAGTGGTTTTCAATCTGTTCTGAGGAACTCTGGAGGTTCTTGGATACCTAACAGAGACTTCTCATTAGAAGATCAGTAATAGCAGACAAGCTTCCCAGAAAGACAGCTTGCCCAACACTATCATTTTTTAAAATAATTATTTTTATTAAAACATACAAATTCATAAAAACAGTAAACGAAATATTCAATCGATTTGGTGAGATGATTGTGCAGATAAAACTGTTATGCCAAAGCATGTCAAAGTATCTCTACAATTTATTGTCTTTGTCACTTAGGAAATTTATGAAATAATATCAGGTCTTCCCCAAATCATTTGTTTCTTCTTTGCCTGCTTTGAGGTGTTTGTTGTGTCTGGGACCCTTGGAAGTAGGAATCTGGTTTCACACAAAACTCAGGTGGTAGATATTTATTGTAGTGCTCCTTCTTTGCAGGCAGCTACAGGCAGACTGGCCTTTGCATTGCCCGCCTGCTACAAAACCTGGAATGGATTATCTCTGCTTAATTGCAGGTCATTCATAAATCCTGGCCTGGCTCAAAGAATGGGCCTACCACAAACACTACAGTGTTTTGTTAGCTTTTTTGGCCAACATGATACTTGATACATTAGTATATCACACAACTATTGTAAAATTCAAGTAAGACTTCCAATTCTTTACAATTACTTGTTGTGTGGCAAAAAATACAAATATAAGCATTTCCTTGCAAGGTAAAGTTTCATTATTATCTTAAAATATAGTTAACAAAGCTAGCTTAGGGTTCAAATAGATTCTTGTTTTTGGTATTTTTCCACGTTTTTAAAAGATTTCAGACCCAAATCAATATATCTCACCTCTCAACACTACCAGTGTTCTCTTGCAATATGTAACCATGGAGAAGTGCTGGGTGTGTTCCAGGGCATATGCTCAATTCACATGAAGCAACACTGAGGGCCAATAGGCTGGGTCCACAAACTTTGGGAGGGCTTAGTAGCCAATACTTGCTTCTAGTAACTGGTGAGACTCTGCTTTGTTGCTTTGTACTCCATAAAGGCGAAATATTTTGTTTGTGGTAAGAGAATTTCATCTTGCAGTTGCTTCCACCACTTGGACTTAACATGGCACTTCATATTTGGTTGAGTTGCAATTGCAAACCACGGTGCAATTAGGAGCTGGCTAATTGCATATGTCATTGTTTTCTTCTGCCATATGTGAAGCAGGTCCTTACTGCAGGTAACAGACTGTTGGGATTTGTTTCAGGTGTTTGCTAGACTTGGAAATGCGGTGGTGCATGCTTATGTCTTAACTAATTTTGTTCAGTACTGTAGCTAGGAAATTTATGCTAATTAGGAATTACATCAAGGGCTGCTGTTTGAAGTAATGAAGAAGCTCTGAGAGGCTCTAGATTTTCTTACATGCTCATGTTTATCATTAAAATATTTCTTATAAATATTTTCTAAAAAGTATAGCCACCTTGAGTGCCATTTGTTTTGGTAGAAAGTCAGGGTACAAATCAAAACAAACAAAAATGAATGGTGATTTTGGTAAATCATTTTTCAATACAAATGTGTAATGTTATATATTGATGGGATAAAAAAAAATCATTCCTAATTTGTAAAAGGTCAAAAGCACCTCACTACTTCTTCATGATTATAACCAGTATAGAGGATGAAGGAAACCTAGACAATTATCTTGACTCAAAAGGTCGTGCAGAATATCTAATATGGAAGTGGCAGAGCCTTACCTTTGTCATTTAATTTTTATTGGCTGCGCATATAAAATCCCATTGTAATAACTGGTACTTTTTGCTTCTTAAAAAAAGATTTTTTTATAATAGTATTTTAAAAATCAATATGAGTTGAAGCTACACGAAGGCTATAATCATAACACCACTTACTAAAGGGTGAGTTCCATTGAAATTAGTGTGACTTATGTTTGCATAAACATACACAGGATTTATTTTTTTAAATTTTTTTTGCAATTCACATGCTTTTCTTATTTAGGGCGTAATTCTGTCGGGATGTGCAGGAATCCTATGCAGAGCGGGATTTTGCTAGAGAGGCTTTTTCGCCCATCTAGGTGGTGCTCCACAGAGTGGCGGGAAGGAGGTTGGGTAGGCTGAAGGTTTCCACATGGGCTGGCCTTCCCAGTCTCCTCCTTTCCCCATCCACAGACCATCCCCCTTTCCCTCCTTTCTAAGGACCCTGGCAGGTTATCTACACACCAGTTGGGAGGGGGAAGGGGGCGTGGAGCTCGGACTCCTGGGTCCAAGGTCGGAATGCTGTTTCCGACTTCAGAGCCAGGAATCCAAACTATCCTATGGCACCACAGACACTGTCTATGGGCTGTAGGATTGCGCTCCCTATGATTTATTGCAGATACAAGGGAGATCTGGGTTCTAGTCCTCACTCAGCCATGGAAACCTACTGGGTAACTTTGGGCCAGTCACATACTCTCAGCCCAGCCTAACTCACAGGGTTGTTGTTGTGAGAATGAAATGGAGAGAAGGATTATGTTCACCACCTTGGGTTCGTTGGAGGAAAAAAGGAGGGATATCAATGCAAAAATAAATAAATAAATAAATAAATAAATAAATTTTATTGTGAGTTAGAAATCCAACTTGACAAAAGAACTGTATGTAGACTGGAGTGCAAATTGAGCTCTGGTTTAGGACAATGAATTGCAGTACCTGTACTGGCATCAGCAGGAAAAAGAGGGTTGAGTGACTTGTTGAGGGATTAGAAAATGTGTGGTTGATTGGACAGACAGAAGTTGGTTCCATGTGAGCAATCCAAGGAAGCAGGGAAAGATTAGTTTGCAGAGCTAGAGACCAGGTAAAGCTCAAGCTGAAGTCCTCAGAACATTATCTTCTGGGTTATGTATCAATTTAATAGTCAACAAGACACCACTTTGATGTTACTGTGTTTGTCCCTCTCTCTCTCACTGTCTCTCTCTGTGTCTCAAGAAAAAGCAAAAATTTAGTTGGTGAAATAACATGTTTTCTGATAGTTTACTGGGAAACCAGTTCAAATTAAGTGAGAGAATGGCTCAATTCAGACAACACATTGGTCAACGCAATATGAAAACTCCACTCAGTGGTTGAGTTTTTAGGGGGTACTCCCCACACAGCATGTTCCAACTGTTGTGTGACTGTGGGCTATCATGGAATTGAGCAAAATCCATTGTGACATTTGATTGACAGTTCCTCCACCCTCTCTCCTCCCCCGGTCCTCCCGTTGGTAGCCCATCAGACATTGCTGCAAAACCCCCAATTCTGACAGCTCTCCTAGAGCACTCCCTTCTTTCGCCACTCTTGCCAGGGAACTCTGTAGTCAGTGGGAAAAGTCAACTCAACGGAAAACTCAACGGAGCCTGCCACACAACATGCAGCACAATGGTTGTGCAGGAACTCTCCTCTGCACAGCGTGGATAGTCTGCATTGGGTGTTTTCCCAAAAAACTCCAGTGTTGCGTGGAGTTTTCCCGCCAGACACCATATTTCTCAACAGTGGTGTAAAAACTCCACTGTGGCATTCTAAAACCACCGTTGAGAAACGTGTTGTCTGAACTGAGCCAACCAAACTGTTTTATTAGTTTGGGCCTAGAAATAGCAAACCAACTTTTAATGTGAAGTACATTCCAGAGAAATATAAATACAATGTTACACTTAGCTGGAGGCAGAGAAGGCTGAAAAGTTAAATGCATATTTTTTTATTGATGAGTTGTGTTTCTGTAGCTAGGTTCATCAACAGAAGGGTCTGGGGCAGTGGGTGATGATTGAGAAAAGGCAATGCTTTATTGATCTGTTACACATTGTAGTTTGCCGATAGTTTGCAAAAAAAAATTATCTACTGACTTCTATCCTTGATGCCTTCCAACTTCATACTTATGGATTATCCACCTGAATTGGTTGTAGGGAGTTTTTTGGTTCAATTGTTTGGTACTTATTGACATACATACAATAAAACCCAGTAGTTTTAATGCTTTACATAAAAAATGATTTTAGATCTAATTCTTCCAGATAGTTGATTATTTGATTTTTGTTCTAGACAATTGCCTTGATATGAGGTAACAACAATGTCATGAGGAATTTCTGTTATTTATACATGTTGGTAGGTCAATAGGTAATTTACTGTTTAAAAATACTTATTTTTCTACAGTGGCCATTCAGTGTTTGGAGACAGTCTTTAAAATTAATCTGGAAGATTCCCACCTTGCAGTACCTGTGCGCTTGACAGAAATGTTTGCAGAGTCTTGTCATAAGGTAAAACTGAATTAGAGGATATCTGTGTGCAGATTAATAACTTTAATGGGGCACAACTGCTTATTTTTAGGTCATTCTTGTTCTAGTGTGGACTAACTTTCTTACAATGAGTTGTAGCTTTTGCTTTTTAAATTGTAAGTTATCATACTATGTACAGTGTCCTAGTTTGAACAATTATATGAACAAGCCTTTTGCCTACATGCACAGCCCCTTCCTGTTTCCCTTCTTGGCATGCCTGAATGCAGTGTGGAATCATACTTTCCTGTTTTGTTTGAACCTAGAAACTATGCTCACTAGTTTGGAATAAGCCATGATCTTAAACCATGGATTGAAGTTGGTTTAAATTCCTGGTTAGTTCTGAAGTTGATAACCATAGCTTCTTGGTTAAGATAAAACAGGAAACAATGGTTAATTGGAGACTTCTTCATTTCATTCAGGCATGTCAAGGAGGGAAGAGACTACAGTCCTAGGTTAATTCATACCTTGACTTAGTGACCCAGTTCACACATAATATTATTAAAATTGTGTTTTAATTAACTCAAAATTTTCTGAGTCACATATCACATGCAAGCTGCTTCCAATTTCAATTTGCAACCTCCAATTGGCCTGAACATAGGTTGCTATGTGATGTACAATCCTGGACACTTCGGGTTGTTTCTGGGTTAAACTATCCAAAGTTGCTAGGTTAACTTTGGGTTGTTTAATCTATAAACAACCCAAAGTGTTGAGGTTCACACATCATGCAGCAACCTATGATCGGGCTGATTGTGAATTTGGGCTGCATTAATAGAAGTATAGCTTCCAAATCGCAAGAGGTACTGGTTCCCCTCTATTCGGCACTGGTTAACTCTCACCTTGAGCATTGTGTCCAGTTCTGGACACCACACTTCAAGAAGGATGCAGACAACTGGAGGGGGCTGAGACAAGTGCAATGATGATGATCAGGGATCTGGAAACAAACGCCTATGAGGAGAATCTGAAAGAACTGGGCATGTTTAGCCTGAAGAAGAGAAGACTGAGGGGAGACATGATAGCACTACTCAAGTACTTGAAAGGTTATCACACAGAGGAGGGCCAGGATCTCTTCTCAACCATCCCAGTATGCAGGACACAGAATAATGGGCTCAAGTCACAGGAAGCCAGATTCCGGCTGGACATCAGGAAAATTTTTCTGACTCTTAGAGTAATACGACAATGGAACCAATTACCTAGGGAGGTCGAGGGCTCTCCCACACTAGAGGCATTCAAGAGGCAGCTGGACAGCCAAATGTCAGGTATGCGTTAAAATGGATTCCTGCATTGAGCAGGGGATTGGACTTGATGGCCTTAGAGGCCCCTTCCAACTCTACTATTCTATGAATTACATCTTCATATCAGAAGTGTCTTGTGCACAGCATGCAACCCAGAATATTGTAAGTTAATTAACCCATGATTTTCTATCGTTACATGTAAACTGGTCCATTAAGTCAGTATCTCAATATCAACAATGTTAAGATGTTGGTAATATATAAATGTATAATTCATTTATCAACTAAAAACGAATAAATAGTATATTCAACTATCCTGATGTGTGTGTTTCTAAATTGCCTGTACCATTTTTTCTTGATATTTAATTTTTCCATTAGTAAATTTGGTTATATGTGTGCAAACATTGTTATTTTGGGGAGAAGGCAATCAGGATTCATTCATTTCACACAAATAGGCAATCAATGCTATCAAAGCTGACTATGACCCATTTCAGCATGGATCACTGTACTTGCATGCCCAACTGCTAGATGCTTTGTTTTAAAACCAAATGTAGTAAGTGTAAATCAGGAATACTTGAATACTGCCTTGACTGGGCATCCATACTGCCTTGATCCACTTAAAAGGGATTTTCTCCTTCACTATATTATCTTATCCCTGTCCATTGCAGAATAGGCCCACTGAGGTTCATTTAAGATTGGTGATAGAGATAGTTAAATTTAGATAAAATGATCCAAAAATGAAATTTTCCTTTCTTTAAAATTAATATAGAGTGAGATACTGCCTCTCTCAGATTCTTTACCAGAGGATCTTGAGAAAGCTGACCAGCTGAAGGATGAAGGTACGTAATCGAGAAGAAAGAGAAAAAACACACAGCATTCCATTCTCCCATAGCTCTCGTAGTTGAATTATTGGCCATACATACTGAAACTTGGCTCATGAATGATGCACAACTATTCAGGCTTCTAGGCAACCCTGTTTGGTAGAGAACTGTTGGATGGTGTGTTTCAGCATTGCATGTTGGAAGATGTGTCTGCTGCTGGCTCTGGAGGAAAAGAAAAAGCACAGGAACCACTAATGTCTAGCACAATCAATGCATGTTTACTTGGAAGAAGGGCTGCAAAGTTTAATCAGTTAGATTCATCAACTGAAAACTTTTAATCTCTTAAAAAGTGCAGCCATTTGGGCAGCAATTAATTTTTTCCCCCTTAATTGAAGTGCTGATAAAAACTCCAAATAGCCAGCATTGTCTCAAAAGAGGCTTTGTCCATTCTCTCTTAGGCAGAAGGAATTAATTAAATTTTCATAAATCTGCATAAGGGCAGCAACAATATTTCCGAAGCAGGAAGTATATTTCTTGCTTCAGAAATATTGTTGTTGCCCTTATGAAGATGTATGCAAATTAAATTGATTAATTGCCAGAGTGAGTGATCCTATGGCCCCTAGACTGAGTCTGGGATGCCATAAGATGCTGCTGTGGATCTCCTTCGCACCTGTAGACAAAGCTACGAGGATGGAGGCAGAGATCCAATCACAATTGCGACCTTGTAAGATAAGTTGGGGAGGGAGAAAAAGGGATGAGCTGGTGGACAAGGAAGGGAGGGGACAGGAGAGGCTGGCATACACAGTATCCTATTGTCTCTCTAGTTCCCGTCCCTCCCACCAAAAGGTAAGTTAGCAAGATGGGCTGCTTCTTGTAGTTTAAACAAAGCAACGGAGGTTGAAGTGCCACCGTCCTCTCACCCTGCTTGGCTCTTGCTGGCAGGGCACAGGACAAGCAGAGGGCTCTGAACTTGAAGCCCTCTGTCTATTGGGAACGCAACCCATAGCATTGCACCCTAAAGCTCATATGATTAGTTAACTAAAATTCTTTAATTTGGTTGTAGCTCTATTTGGAAGTAATCCCAACTGAATTTAGTGGGACGTGCTGGGTAAAATACAACCCAAGCCCTACTTAGAGTAGACCCATTGAAATGAATGGGGCAAATTAGGCATGGCATACCAGTCTATATGTTAAAATTTTATATATTATGTACTATATGCATTATGTTTATGCGTTATGATTAACCTTTGTGTTTGTTTTCTTGTTATTTTTATTTTGTTGGTAATTGTGCTGTTACTGTTTGTTGTATGCAAAGGCCATTGGCCAAAAGCAATAAACTTGACTGACTATTGTGGTGTTTACCTGTTGTCTGCTAACTTAGTTCAGTAACGTATGAGCAATATTAATTGTTATTGCTATTATCATTGCTACTATTCGTGCGTGTCTATACAATCTCCTTACAGTTGGTATCATGTTATAGGTCTGTGAAGTAGGTCATGAAAGCTGTTCCTATTTTACAGATTTGGATCACTGTAGCTGAGGCCTAGTGATGCATCCAAGCCTTTTGTCATGTATGACATGACCTTTTTCATATACAGATGATACCGTAGCTACCAAACTGTGCTGACAAAGCAAGTTTTGGATTTCTATAAGCGAAAGTTATGCCACATTGTATCAAACAAAATTGCATGGGAAATGCATGGATAATGCCAGGTTGCATGTGTTCCAATGTTGAAAGCAATTTGTTTTTGAAAAGATAATTGCAAAGGGTAATAGAATCATAAAACTGCTTTATAGGGTACATTTTACAGCACACTGTGGCTGTTGCTGAGATACAGCATTCCATCTTCTTAATTATCCACAAACATTTCATTATTACAATTTATTTTAGGTAATAATCACATGAAGGAAGAAAATTATGGTGCTGCTGTGGATTGTTACACTCAGGCTATAGAACTGGATCCAAATAATGCAGTCTATTATTGCAACAGGTAAATAAATTTTAAATACCTTGGGGGATTATTGTTGAATTAACTCTGTCTTGCTCTCAGCATGCCATATAGTTCTCCAAAACCAGCACTTTTGCTCTTGTTTTGGCCACCCCTCATGTGGAATCCTACTTCGCCTCCCTGCCTGCTATCCTTCCTTAATTCCGTCAAACCCAAACCTACTTGCTTGGAATTTAAGTCCTGTTGAGATTGATAGATTTTGGGGATTGGGCTGCAAATCAGCTTAAATCTTGGGACTTCAGTTTAACTGGATGATGGATGATGGCAGCCTATCTTGTTGTTGATATTTATATTTCTCTATTTGCCCTCCTTTTTTTTCACACTTCAGAGCTGCTGCTCAAAGTAAGCTGAACAACCACAATGAAGCAATAATAGACTGTGAAAGAGCAATAGCAATAGATCCAAAATACAGCAAAGCATATGGAAGAATGGGGTAAGCATGCTAATAATTTGTCTGAACATCAAATTAAGCATGTTGTCCTAACACAGTTAAACATCAGATATCAATCTCTTGCCACAGCGTCGAACTTTTTAAAATGTGTGTTGAGAGGTAATCTGGTCAGGCGCACGCCAGCAGTGGGCAGGCTTACCTCTTTTCCTCGTTGCCTTTCCCTTTTCTCTTCTTCTCCTTTTTCTTCCTCTCTGCCCAGTAGTATGTTGCGGGAGGGATAAATTGCTCTTGCCAGAGGTCTGAACTGATAACTTGAAAATAGTCCGAGGGCTGCATGAAATTAGTCGTAGGGCTGCAGCATGCCCCATCCGTGGCTTAGAATGGCCTTAAGATAATTGCTGATCTCTTAGCAACTGCCTACCAGATATATTAATTCTGCAAACTTAGGGGCAGCAATAGGGTTATATGTGAGGAGTGAGCATGGGCTATCCAGGCAGGGAAAATTGCAGTGCCGTTGTCAGATGGCGGTAATGGGCACCAAATATTGGGGGACTGAAAACCATTTTGTTTTCTGGCAACTGTGTGCAACTTTGAAAGCCTGTATCGGTGCAGATGCAGTGATACAGCATTGAACTTATGCGATACTCATCATAACTGCCCCTACTTTCGTACCCAGACTTTAATATTGCCACGGCAGCCATTATTAGGCTTGTCAAACCTGCCCCCTGCCTTGAATTCCCTTGCCTACCCTGTACTGGGATACGCCCCTAACTACACCCACTCTTTTAATCCAAACTGAAGCCACCACTGACGGACAACAAAAAAATGTGGTGACATCTGAGCAATGTAAAAAGTTGCAGTAAAATGACACCTTGAAAAAGCGTAGTTTTGCGGGGAAAAGCACGATGTGGCTGCAAGTTGGTGGACAACGGGGTGCAACTGCACAGCCACGATGGAGTATATAGAACGTACAGACGAGCTCTTAGTCTAAGGAGCCAAACAACTATTGAGAATGATTGAGCAGCAATAGCAACTACTTTATTAAAAAAAATACATAATTATCATCATCATCATCATCCATAGTGATATAATACATGATAAGTAATAGCACCAAATACTGTTCACAATGATCAAATTTGCACATCAAAGATAGTAAAAAATTTAAAGTAGTTTTAAAAATTTGAATGCAGTCAATGTTTATACCATAGTTTACATTAAATCCTCAGAAAAAAGGGTTTTTAATGATTCTGTGAGCTTTTTCATCCCAATAAATAATAAAAACCTCCACTTTTCTATAAATTGATCCTCTATTCATCTCCCTTCTCTAGCTGTTATCATATGTCAGTTTAACCATAGTAGCCATATCCCAGTCCCTAAGGCACCAATCGTTAATTGAAGGTGGATTCATGTCATTCCAACTAAAATTGATTGCCGTTTGGGCCGCTGCTAAGAGGCGATTCGTTATTTCAGTATCTTCACATGCCACTATGCCCTCAAGGTATCAAAAAAAGAAAAAAAGAACTACTAATGGGTCCTTAGGGAGTGCATGTCCCATAATTAAACGGATTTCATTCAACACTGAGAATCAAAATTTTATAATCATTGGGCAAGTCCAAAAGTTATGCAAAATGTTTACTCTCTCCAAGCTACACTTCCAGCCTTTGTCTACAGCTTACTTATTGATCTTATTTAGTCTAGCTGGTTTTAAGTACCATCTAAACATCAGCTTATAAAAACTTTCCTTGATGTTCGTGCGTAGTGTGCTTTTGGGGCTGGTCTTCCAAATCCACTCCCATCCCTTTTCGTCAATATTTCTTCCTAAATCCTTTTTTTCTCATTTGACCTGGTAAGGATTTTTTCCCTAACTTCTTGTTTAGCCAATATTCTATAGATTTGACTCAATGTATCCCTGGACAAATTGCCTGTAATTAACATTCCAAATTCAAAACGGTCCCTCAAGGATCTCCCGATTTAGCTATTAAATTTACACTTATGTGTCTTACATGTAAGAATTAGAAAAGTGGGGTATGGTTTTGCCCTCTTTGTTCAATAATTTCCCGATAACTCTGGGCTAGCCACCGTTTTCTTTAATATATGTGGTTAGATTCCTTATAACTTCTGTCAGTTCTCTCTCCTATCATTTTAGTATGATTATGTAATAAACATTTTTTTTTTGCCTAAAGCATTAGCTGTATAATTATAATTACAACTAGTGTTGAGTCAGAATGTATTGTTAGCGGTCATGTTGGGCTCACAGAATCAGAGACTTAAAAGTGGACCATTAAGCAGTTAAAAGAGGTGCAAGTTTGAGTTTTCTGAACCTTTCAACAATCAGAATTAGTACTGAAATAATAAAAGGGCTGTATAGGCTCTGACATGACTTCAAACTGAATATGTACTTTGCTTCAGATCTTTAATACAACTCTAAGCCAAATCAATTAATTTTGCTATTCTCTGTCTTCTATATTGATAAAATTTGCTGTGTCCCATAGCGTTTCGTAGATGAGAATCAATGCATGTTATTTGATTTTGTCTTTCAATTTACTTCCCTTCTGTAACCTAAGAACTACTAAGAGCCATCCACCTCTGGCCAAGAGGGAGTCCAGTTCTTTGTTTGCAGACATCACTATGGCTGAAATATATAATGGACTTTCAAAAGCCTGTGATCTCTTTTTATACTCTGAAGACTCATTTTTACTAATTTGGAGATCAGTAGAAAGTAACCTTTGCGTGACAGGGCATTCAGAATAACATGGTGTGAGGAGCTGCTTGGTGTTACTGTGCTAAAGGTGGATTTTAGTTGTGTGCTGAAAGTAGGTTTCTTTATGATGCTTCTTACATTGTCTGTCCAATATTATACTCTATCACAGGGGTTAGGATTCATGGGCACCCGCCAAAGGGCCCTGCTCCTAACAACATCTTACTGGAAGCTGGGATAACTTCAAAGGAAAGTGAGAGCCTCTAGTTGCTCCCATCTACTTTTCCATGCATGCTTCTGGGCCACACTTGGGACTTAGAGGCATTCTTAGGAAATGAAGATGGCCAATGCTTTCATCTGCAGCAAGGCCATTTTGTGGTGGTTCCCAGGACAGTTTCTCAAATTGCCAAATGTGCCCATGGGCCCAAAAACGTTGCCTACTCCTGCTCTATAGTAAACAATAAATAGTATTTATAAAAGAATCTTGGTGCAGTGGCCCCAGGACTTCAGTTGAGAATTTCAGAAATTTCAAGTGTACAGGGCAATACATGCCCAAGTGTTGAGATAACATTTGATGGTTTATAACTTATGACTTCAAAAGTATTGGAGAACTGTATTCAACGATCCTACTTCAAGCTACCAATGGAAGATTAGTTATCTTCTAAATTTCAAGATGGAGGATTGGCCCTCCCATGAGGCAGGATGAATCCTTTGTCTCAGGCAGTGGATTGCACCCACACTCCCCCTTCCAAGAAAATTTATGGGACTGACATAACTGTTGATCCCAGCCTGTGGAAAGGAATCCTTTAATTCTAACCTGCCATAGAAAAGGTCTAGAAGCACTTGAAAACGTCTTTGCAAGCAGAGGAAAGATAAACACAGCATTCTTCTGTATGGACTGGGGTCCATGGATGCATGCAGATTATCATTTACTAAGACAAAACATACCATGTTATGCAAGTAACTACATGGCAAGCCTATTTACTGATAGTATCCTGCCAAGCAGTACCAAAATTATACAACTGCCTGCTTCCTGAATGTGGGCTCCATCACACCAGCATTTTATCCCACTCTTCCTGCCTGGTTTGCCATTTTGAAATGCAATACTCATATGATGTCGTGCCTGTCCTGCAGTCACCTTGCCTCTTCCCCTCCATTTTTCATCTTTTTCTAGGGTGGGGAAAGTGCGATTTATTTCCTCCATGTGAAATAAAAGCGCCCTTCCGTCCTGCGTATTGCTGTCCTCACGCTATGTTGCTTTTGTTAGGGGTGGTCCTGCTGACAAAAGAGGAGGGTGGGGCAGTTCTCTAGCTTGCTGGGTCTGTCAGTCAAATGAACGGACTTGTGCTGAGCTGGTTGAATGGACTTTTGCTGCTCCAACCCCATACTCATTGCCCACAGAAATGGCACCCAGCCGATTAAACGCTGAATCAGTAAAACCCTAGACAACAAAACCAGAGCGAGGGGAGGGAAGGCAACCATGTCCATCACTGGACAAGAACTAATGAACTGGAAGGGGAAAGTAAAGGGGCAGGGTGGGGCAGGCGCAATAGCAGGAGAGCAAACAACAGTGGAAATCGTGAAAGGGACTAGCGCTTGCCACGCTAATGAAACAGAGGTCAAAATTGCAGGTGCATATCAGGAAAAAAAGTAGGTGTGATGGAGCCCTGTGTGCAGATGTGCAATAAAACTCTTCTCACACTTGGTGGGATGCTACTCACTACCAGTTTAGTATGGGGTTAAAGTACACCATAGTAAATATTTCTGTATGGTATATGTTTTATTAGGGCAGGGTTGTCACTGAATGGTACAGCGCACGCTTGCATGCAAAAGGTCCCATTTTCAATCATTCCATATCTTCTTTTGCTCATATTAGATTGGCTCTGACTTCAATGAATAAATACCAAGAAGCAATTAACAGTTACCGAAAAGCATTGGATCTTGATCCAGAAAATGACTCTTATAAATCAAATCTGAAAATAGCTGAGCAGAAATTAAGAGACATGTCCAGTCCTGTAAGTTAGCTTTCAAAGATTAAAAAAAAAGTTCAAATATTTTGATAACTCACTACTACTTTATACATGCTTGACATGCATATTTTATTTTCAGACTGGAACTGGATTGAGTTTTGATATGGCAAGCTTGATAAACAATCCTGCCTTCATTAGTATGGTAAGTGCACTTAACATTTATTTTTGTTACTTCTGTTTCATGTTCCATTTGGACAGTATATTTGATTTTCCTAAAATGCCATCTTGCCTTCTTTTTATCTTTATATTGGGCAGGCATCGGACAGTCCTGTTGACATAGTATTCTTTTCTTTTAGTGTTGGCAAAAATCCCACAGCTAACATAAATTCTAAATTATTTTGCTAACATAAATTCTGTTCTCAGGTCTTTGGAATACATTTCTGTAGAAAATAGTTTTGTGAAGGATCATATTGCTCTTTTCAAAACTGACCTACATTGTATATCCTGATGGAATAAAGTTTTTATTAGATTCTCAGAACTGAGACAACATAGTCAAGATGTTTTTTCTCCAAATTTTAGGGTAGGTCAGTTTGACCTTTATTCACAATGCTGTGGAATTTAAGTCTTGACCTTTACTCACAATGCTGTGGGGCATTTCAAGCTGGCCTAGCTAAACATTGGCTTCATTATGAGTCAAACGTATTTGATCTATTTCAGGCAGCAAGCTTAATGCAGAATCCTCAAGTTCAACAACTGTAAGTATTAACATGGAGTATCTGCTGAAAGACACAGATGAAAAAGCCTTTGGCATACCAGAGAGGATTAGGTTGTTCTGGGGAACTCTGAATTGCAGGTTTTCACCTCATGGGCATATATTTTCCTTATTTTCAGTGGACACACCATAGAGCTGGAATGTCATTCAGTACTTTTCTTCCTAATAATGAGCAGCAATCCAGGGATTATTCAGAGCAAAACTCTACTGAACATTTTGTGTGCTGGGGATGGTAGAGGTGGTGAAGAGACTGTGGTTCTGGTTTTGGTCCCTAGAATCAAGGCAGATAGTGAGATCTAAGGGTCAGAACTTGAGTAGTTTAAAACAGGAGCAGCAGACTAATAAAGCAAACCATTTTATTATTATCCAGACAAATTAATCAGGAGTTTCCCAAGTGCAAATCCCATTGCAATGATTCAAGAGTTGTGTAAGAGAACAGCTGTGCCTTACAAAACTCCCAGTTTAATTGGAGTTGTGCGACGGGGAAATTAACCATGGTTTGTGCTAATTGACCTCCTTCCCCTTGTAATTAGAGTTATGGTGACCTTTACACTTGTAGTTAATTGCTTTTCTTCGTATAACACAGTAGATCAATTAATAACTTGCGTTTCTAAAATGCCTATACTCCACTTTCCCAATGCCATATGTATTTCTCGTAGGATGTCGGGAATGATGACCAATGCTATAGGGGGCCCTGCTGCAGGTGTTGGTGGTCTCACTGATCTGTCAAGCCTCATACATGCGTAAGTGATTCACCTACTGATTAATAGTCATGAAAATTATTAATTTTATGAGGTTTTAATAGGGGCCAAGTTAGGCTTTCTAGGTTTTTGCAAGGGAAATCATGCTTGCAGTGGAAGAATAATTGCCATCATTTAGTTTGCATGTTGCTTTCCACAAAATATTACTCCCCAAATGGGGCATAAAAATAGAATAACATAATAAACAGCAAGACAGAGAGCAAAAAAATACATCATCATGTCAAAATAGTTCAATAGAAATTAGCTTCAATAAGTATTTCAAAAATATTTCATTACAATAGCAAATCGAGCATTTCAGTAAATAATAAGCCACAATCTCAAAGCAGCTGCAGAACAAGTGCATAGGTGTAAAAAGCCCTCCAAAAGGGCAGCAGTAATGTAAATATGCGTATGCAGCTGGGCAGGACCACAGTTCCATTAACCGTAGCCAATATGAGAGCACCAGAAGATATCCTTGAATCTTCTCTCCCCTCACCTACCCAAGTCATTCATGTTCAAGGGAGTTTCCAATGCCCAGCAACCTGCTTCTCACACAGGCTGGTTTCCTTTTTTCATAGGTCCCCGGAGTGGCACCCTCACCCTTGTACTAACTTGAAAGGGATGAAGGGCACCATTTGGAGCCACCCGTTTAGTAGCCATTCCTGTTTTAACCTGCCTCCTGCATTGTTTTGGTAAAAAGGTACTTTCCCCTTCTAGAAGTGGCTGCTGACCTCTCTGATAACAGCGAGTGGATGTTACTGCTTTTTTTCCACAAGAGATGGGTCCCCTCACCAGGCCAGATGACTGGTCAGCTAGCTCCCTAGCTCCACCTCCAATGTTGATCCTTGGAAGTAGAGGGACATAGCAGAGTGCTTATGAGGAACTGCTGTAAACTCTGGCTCAATTCGGACCACATATTAGGCAACGGAGGGGTAAATAACGTACTGACCGTGCATTAGGCAGGAGGAGCTTCACAGACGACATGCTGCAGCCAGCGCTGCTCGGCACCGGCAAACGCCCTGGCTGCTACGAACTTGCGGCGGCCATTTTGGTTGCAGCCTCTCCTCCCTGTGTCCTCCAGCCGTATCCCCGCATGCACCATGAGTTCTGCCGGCTGCATAGAGCGGCCGGGGTTTTTTGGCTGCTCTAGGCAGCAGAACTCTATTCCGAAACAGAACAGTCCACGGAGAGAGGGGGTGCTGAATTCGGACGACACTTTAAACAACAGGGCTTCGGGCTAAACAACGTGCAAGCCTGTTGTTTCGCTTCGTTGTTTAAAGTGCCTGATTAACGTACCGTCCATTGTATGTGCGTTGTGTGTTGCCCTCCAAACAACACAATAAGCAACACAACTGACGATTGTTCCCCCCCTCCTCCATTGCCTAATGTGTCGTCCAAATTGAGCCTCTGGGTTGTATCTGGAGGAAATTAGGCTGGGGAAGGCAGGCTTCCAGTGTTTGGTATGGCCTGGATCCTAACGCTCCAGCTCGCATGCCTTGGAGATCTTGGGAGTGGCAGGAGTCATCCCCCACTATGGCATGAACCAATAGCATGGATTCTCCTTCGACCTGGGTGTGAGGTATGATGCCTTCTTGTTTGATCCTTTGTATGAGTGTGAGGCCACAGTGCCTTCCTTGTGCCCTGCCTTACCTAGGTAGCGAAGGACATCTTTTTAAATGTTATGTTTTTCTCAGTTGGGGCAAACGGGATGTTGGTCATCACCAGTATCTGATTTGAATTCTTTCAGCTGCAGAGTTAATCTTGGTTTTGCCTTCCTGTGTTTTGAGGACCACACAGTAGTGTCTTCCTCTCACTTACTGATCTTTGTAAAAATTTTACGTACAGAGGGCAGCAGTTTGCGCAGCAGATTCAACAGCAAAATCCGGAGCTGATAGAACAATTGCGAAACCATGTTCGAAGCAGATCTTTCAGTGGCAGCACTGAAGAGCATTCCTGATCAAAAAAGCATGTGCTAGAAAGCCGTTCTACCAGTTCCAAAAGGCATATTGTAGCTTGTAGCAAATATCACCATTGTAATTCTTCTCAGACATGAGATGAGAAATCCTTTGTGTGTATTCCTTATTGTCTGTTGAAAACAGATTCATTGCACACAGATTTGGACATATCATGTATGTATTTTGATGCCTTTGTAAATGGACTATAAATAGAACTGTTGACTTATTAAAATCTCTACCTATAAGAGAGCATTTTCATATCAATGAGCAACAGTGTATGACATTGCATTCTCTGTGAGAGAATGGATTTTTTGCACCAAGACTGCACATGGAAAGAGATCACCTGGTGTGTTGACAGAGGAGTGGAGGAATAGTGTTTGTTAGGCCATGCAGTCAACCTCAATTTGAGGGTAGTCCCCCACCCCACCCCCATATAAGACTGTGGGAGGTGCAAACAATTTCGCATGTCTAACTGGAAATAAAACTATTGCTTTACTGGTATAAATGAAAAGGAGTAGAGCAATGAGTCTGATTGATGGAGTTGCTACAGGCTGAGATGATGTGGCAGAAGAGAGAGAAAAGAGAGTGGACAGGCACAAGGGGGAGAAATGAATGTGTGTCTGTCTATAGGAGTTTGACCAGGAGCCTAAAGCTATGCTGCGTTTATGGGTATATGAGCTTGGCTGATACAGCCAAAGAACGTAGGTTGATAAGCATGAACTATCTACTAACATTTAAAAGAGGGCACTACTTCCAACTTTTAGAACACACTCTTATAAGGGTCAGCTGTAAAGGCTGGTGGTGCTTGGCCTTCTTCGCTACAGTTGTTTGTTAAACAGGGTCAACGCAACAATTCTGTGCTGAGATTAATGTATTGAGAGGAAATGGAGGATGGATATTATGAAAGCCATGCTTAAGACTTGTGATTGAGCAATGGAGTTTCGGATCATTTTGCCATGGATGGTTAATGGGAAGGGCTAGTCAGAAGAGAGGTACACAAAGGAATGTTAAGAGAAAACTGTATAGAATACAGAACATGAGATTGGGATGAGAGGTCTCTTTTGCATATACAATGAATCTCTTTTGCATACACAATTAATCCCTTTTGCATACACAAAATGACATTTTACATCAAGAATAGCTCTAAAATACTTTATTATGGAATGACACCTTGTTTTAATTTATGATAGTTTTATGTTCATAGCATCAACTGTAGTTGTCAACTGCCTGCTCTCTTAATCCTTGAAGGGTTGGTTGCACATTAGAAACTGCCTTAAGGAAATCTGAAACAGCAGAAATTTGGTGTATGTTTATGGCTATGCTTAAATTCTTAGTTTGCAATATGTATATCTCGGATGATCCAAATCCGTATTTTATTTTTCCCTTTGGGGTCCTGCTTTTGTTCTGGATCCTTTCTCCCTTGCTGTCGTTATGGCCCTCTCCTCCTTTCTTGCAGTTCATATCTTCTTCCACTGTATTTCTTTTATAGTCTCAAATAGAACATGCTTGTACATTTCTGCAGAAATGATTTAAAATCATCCAGGAGATAGGCTTTCAAATTAACCGTGTAGCATCCTATTCAGAAAGTGCATGGGAGGAAATTCTAGAATGTTGTGGGGGTGGTAGAATGCCAGCAGCCTACTTCCGTGCTGTTGGGTCTCTTATCAATTTACTCAGTATGAAAAGGAACAATTCATTCAATTTATTCTGAATATACTTGGTCCCCACTGACCTGTCCTTTTCAGAGATTTCTCTTCCTCCTGTCTCTACGTTTTCATGTCCCTCGGGTGTCTGGTTAATTGGCATTGGGATAGATGCTGCCCAGTGCATTAAGCACATAATCCAGGTTTAGGAGGAGTTGCTGAGCAAATGTAATCAGAATACCGAAGCGCAGTATGTGAAGCTTGCTGTCTAGAGCTAAAGATGCAAACCATTAATATCATTAATTTAATCAAGAGTAATTAACCTTTATAGCCATTATAAATGGCAGCAATTATACGTCATTGCCCTGAAGCCTTTGGGTAGAAAGAGTCCAGGGCTGATTGAACCATTGCCACGGCTGTGCTCCCTGTTAAGAACTAGGAACAAAGATGTCATGTCCTTCACGGCTACTACCCCATAATTGGTTTGCTGAGTACCTGTTCAGATGTCCTGTGTAAGCAACTAGATCGAGATGTTGTGAAAATTCAGAATAGTGGGCAGTGTTATGTTGTGACAAAGCACTAACACTTCCACACTGTTAGGTCAGGCAGAGTGTGTTCTAAATGTAAATTTGAGAAAGCAACACTTTAGATAGCAACTATTCACACTCCACCCTAATTCATTCTCTCAACTTTCCATAATTAATGGATCAGTCTTGTGTTGTTTGGAATGTGTTTAATAAAAGGAAATTAAAACAACAACATACTTTTACCACTGTTTTGTAACACTGTCTGTAATGTTACTGTCCCATTCTTTATTTCATGAAGAAATTGACTCAACTGTAGTGAGTTGTTTTTAACCAAGGTTACTTGGAGTGGTTACTGTCTGCTAGTAAAACTTTTGCACTGAAGCACCATATCTCTATAATGAGAACAAGTCTTCCCTGTCCAATTATTAAGAAATAAACAGCCTTGCAGTTTACCTCTAATCCAGCAGGCCACCTCTTACGTTTTCATCAAGAATTATACTTAAAGTGTGTGGGTATGAAATTATATTTTCATTTTGGATATTTTACTTACTTCATCATAGACGTAATAATTGCCATAGGTATTGGTACAGATAGCATGTCACCACAACCCAGTTTTTTTTAAAAAAACCTGGGTTGTGATGAACTGTGCGATCACTCCCACTGTGTTCGGAGTGTCTCTGGGCTGTTTGTCATGATGGGCAACCATAAGTTCAGGCTTGTCACTCCCCCAACAAGCAAGAGAAATTACTCAACAACCAACCATGGTTTATTTCTCTTGTCAGTGGAGAGACAAGCCAAAGTTCCTCATTTGCACATCATGACAAACAACCCAGGAATGGAGTGTCCCTGGGTTGTTTAGCTACACTGTGCATGAGCATGGTCATTTGTTCACAACAACCAAGGGCTTTAAAAAAACCATAGGTTGTTGTGACTTGCGAACCTGGTCATTATCTGTATGTAGGGCTATGTCAACATCTACCATTACAGTGTCTTGTTATATGCTGCTCTTCTGTTTTGAGTCTCAGTTCTGATCTAGACCAAGCAGGATATAGCACTATGAAAGTGGTATATGGTATGTGTCTGTGAGCCCCAACAGTTGTCAGTGCAGTTCAATTCCGCTATAAAGCAGTAGTGTAGCTCCTGCCTTTTATATACCACTTTCATAGTGCTATATCCTGTTTGGTGTAGATTGGGCCTCAGACTAAGATATCATTCACAGAGAAACTATTGATGTCTTCACTTTATTTTACATGGTGCAGAGCCAAGTTCATGGACCAAATACACTTCATATTGCCAATACCTATGTCAAAACTAAGTATTTTTTATTTTGCATCAATACTGATCTAGCAGATCCATGTACTAATCAACCTATATCAAAAGGAGTGTTGTCAATGTACTTCACGAATTTTAATTTCCACAATCAAATGCTTTGGGAAGGTTTCTTCAGCTTACACAGAATCACTGGCTGCCAGTCTGTTTCCAAGCACAATGAAAACTGGTTATATCTTTTAAGCTCTATGAATTGGGATCTATACAGCTAGAGAACCATCTACACATACATGACCCTATCTGAATATGGAGATCATCCTCAGGGGCCCTTCTTTGAGTTCTCCTGCCTTGTGATGGAAGCAGGTTGTGACCACGGAAAGGTTCTTCCTAGACATTGCATCCCATTTCTGGAACTCTATCCAAAGGGAAGCACAGCTATTCCTCCCATCGTTTTTAGTTATCCAGCCTTTATTTCTTTTAATCTGCTTATCCCCTGTTCTGTTACTGTCTTTAGATTGTTATAATTTGATGATTTTCTTTTTAATTTTTTAAGTCACAATCATTTGAAACAGAAGGGCTGCATGTGAAAAGGTTGTAAGTAGATGAACTATTTCCCTTAGGAATAAAGATTGCAGGAAGTGGGGCCTTACAAGTCGCATGCAGTGCCCAAGAGAGTAGTAGTCATGGCAAACACTGACGCAAGGAAGACAGTAAAAAGGTGCACTGAAAATTTAGCGCAGCACAGAAGACAAAATAAGCATTCAAGATCCTAATGAGTTTCAGGTGACACAGCCCTAGGACGATCCTTCCCTGAAGAAGGGCTTTATAATCCAAAATGCCCTGGGAAGTTTCGATCAATAAATTTTCTGCATTCCTTTTGCAGTTTTCTTTACTAAGAGAGCCACTGTGGTGTAGTGGACTCGAACCTGGGGGGAGGATGCTGCACTAGATCAATCTTTGGTTTGATTCCGGGCTCATATTCTGAATGGTGCCACTTGCTTGTTCCTTCCCTGAATCTACCTGCCTCCTTACCTCTTATTATGTACATAGGGTTAATGTATTTATCACAAAAAGCATCTGTACAATATTGTGCATTCCTATATTTACAGAATTCTGCCTTAAAATGTAGGGCATTGGAGTGGCTTTCAGGTTATCTGTCGCTTTCCCAGTAACATAAGCTTGCGTTCTTTAACTTACACTCTTCCCATGTACAGAATGATAAGAATTTTATTCATTCAAGATTGATCCAAGTACTGTAAATCACATTACAAGTATCATTAATTGAGCTCTACAGAAATATAATACAACTAAGACAGTTGCTTAATTTGACTAAAGGCTTTATTTCGAAAATAGATTAAAATACAGATGGTTGGCTCTTTACAGCTGTTTTGAAAACAAGTTGCCAGATTGACCTCCAGAGGTACAGTTAAATAAGGAAATATCCCCCCATTACAGATGGATGCAGTTTGGCTGAGTCATGTTGTTTTCAAACAATTGGTCCAAATATCTCAAACAGGAAATATTAAAACAGAAGCATTCCTTCAGTTGTCTTTTATTTTTGAAGACACCACACAGACTTGTGCAATATCGTCATACTCGTACGTTCTCTTCAAAAAGGTGTCTGTTAATCTTAAGCCAGAGACACTCTAAAATGGGAGGAAAAGGATCGACAAACATTTTAATCTAGGATGAGACAGATTTGGCATCCAAATTGAAAAAAGAGCCACTTGTTTGACATTGCATTTATTTGCATATTAAGGAAGGAGATCTTACTTGTAGTCCTTGTACTGATGACAGCAGTGTAAGTGTCAAGTGTAGGGATGAGGTGGGGTGTAGTTTGCCCAGCTGCCTTCCTGACACTCCACACCAGTGGATGGAATTCGTATTACACATTTCCAAAACCAGATCCATGGTCCTTTCACTGCTAGATTGAAAAAAGAATGAATTAGTATGGATCTCCATTTGTCAAAGCCGAGTTCATTCCAGGTTTTTCTTGCCCTATGCCACCCATTTTTCAAGGAACTCTTTTGAGTGGTGCACAACAGGGTTAACCCACTTTATTGTCACAACGGTTGTGGCTTAGTGACCTGATAGAGTGGACTACCAAAAAACAAACCACCGGGGGGGGGGGGGAATAAATTAAGACTTAATGCAATACAAAAACACACATCTTCCAACTTATTTCAACGTCTTTCAGCATTGCAGGCACACACACACACGCACAAAAACAAACTCACACAGCATCTGCCCATTTGATGCTGCAGGTGTACACCCTCTCCATCACCAGATGCACCACGCTTGGTTAGAGCACCTTTGTTCTCCCCATTTAAAGGAAAAAGCAACCTCAAATTTAGGGGGGAGGATTTTAAAAAACTGCTCTGAGCATTGCCTCTTGGTAAGTGAGGCACAGGATTATTCTCAGAAATGTTCATTTCCAAAAACATTTCTAAAAATCAGTTGGTCCAACAGAAGCCATTTGAAGCCATTTTTAAAAAGCAAGTTTGTATTCTCTCCTACAGTACAAACAAAGTGTTAAACAAAAGCCTCGATGTAAATAATTTTTAGAACAACTAAAATCTTATTGGGTGAATCATCTCTACAGAACTCTTATCCCTTTGACCGGAAATGAGAAAGCCAACAGGAAGGGTGGGGGAGTCATTTCATTACCTGCAGTTTGTTATTTTACATGTAATATCAAAAGGTTCTTCCAGATTAACTGTGTCTGGTATGGTCTCCAATGAAAGCCTCACGTCACCATAACCTGGGGCCTACGAAAGTATTACCAAAAACACAAGAGAGATAATACTCAGTACTGTGTAGCATTAGCAAATTGTGGAATGAAATTCTCAAGAAGTCAAATATAACTTTATGAACTTCATATGTGGGCTGAAATACTTACAGTCCTCTCTTGGGTTTTTATGAATAGAAGCAACCCTAAATATAATTCTTTAAAAGAATAAAAACAACAACAAAATTCTAGATACTCACTAGAGAGTGCATAAATCACCCGCCCCATGGCATGTGCTAGCCTCATTAAAACAAATGAGAGCCATACAAGAACATGTTGCTCCCAGCTGTTCACAGAATCATAGAATAGTAGTTGGAAGGGGCCTATAAGGCCATCAAGACCAACCCCCTGCTCGGTGCAGGAATCCACTTTAAAGCATCCCTGACGGATGGTTGTCCACTTGCACAGCTTTGGTTTGTTTCAATGGGATCCCATGTAGCTGATGTTCCTGATGGACTACATTGCAAGGTAGTATGGTATTACAATCTTTTTAATAGTGCTATATTCCCATGTGTATGAACCCAGAAAAATCGTCAATAAAAATCCTGCAGACCAGACCAAGGCCCATCTAATCTAGCAATCTCTTTACTAGCTGGTGGCTAGCTAGTAATCTCTGGGAAACGAAAAACCAAGGTTCTTCTCCCATTTGCTTCCCAGAATCTGATACCATATACCGCTAATCCCGATACCAAGATACAAGGTCCATTTAGGTATCAGGACTATTAGCCATTGATACATCTACTTTCCATGAGTTTGACTAATCCAACCTTCCCCATCCTGGTGCTCTCCAGATGTGCCATCATTCCCAGCAGCAGGGCACCATGTTGGGAAAGCCTGGTCTAATCCTTTTGAAGACACATAAGCTAACAGTCATCACCATAGGCATCATCTGAAGGCAAGTATTTTCTGTAACATTTTTTTTTAAGGTGACGAATGAGAAAAAACATATACTTCATACATTAGCCTAAGGCATGACTTTTAGTACTAATTGTTATTTAAGCTATTTCAGAGGAATGCCTGCCAACTCTTATCAGGGCAACACGTATTTTCTGAAAGGCCACAAGAAATTTAGGAACGTTTATTTCTGACGTATAACAAAGGTGTGCCAAATTCAGTGTGTATTAAATCAGTAGAGAAACTCTTCATTCTTTTCCTTCCACTCATACTGTGGAAATTTAAAGATAACTGAACATCAAACTGAAGTGAATATTCTGGAAAAGACTTACCATTCTTTGGAGCTGACTGGTTTGCAACCTCCCCCTTTCTCCCAGGTTAGTCTTCCATACTATATCAAGTTTCCCAATAACTGTTACACCTTTAATAACTCCAGCTTTCTCTGCAAACTCCTGCTTAGGTTTAAGACAGTATAAATACTGACGTGTATCCATGGGTTGTAAATATGTCCTTGTACCAAATGTTGACATGCTAGAAGAGAAGAAACAAGTTCAACTTAATTTATACTCCAGATTTGGATTGCTGGACAATACAATGAATTCCAAATTGGTGTTGGTGTGGTGTTTCCATTAAGGAATGAAAACAATCTGCCTCCAGATACGGCAAATAAATGAGGCCATGCAGAGAGAGAACCAAAAGAAAAAAAATATTTCCAAAGTTTGGGAAGCAGGAACATTTTTACATGGATAGCAAGGGTTACAGCTGGTCTTACAAGGCCAGTTTTGCTAGATTTAGAGCATATTACATTGTGCTGTTTTCCATAATACGCTTCTGATCATAATTGTGGTGGTATTTAAGGAGCTTAAAATATATTAAGGTATTTAATGTTGTTTGAAACTGAAAGCAAAATACTTTTCCTCAGATCCTAAGACTTCCAGAGGATCAGACACAATAGGAAGAGCATATGGTTTCTGTAATAGGAGAGCCAATAGAGGGTATAGATACTACAGTTCACACCACACCACGAAATATTTCCATTAAATGTTAATGGAAGAAAAAAGTCCATCTTTATAGTACTGTATCTGTCAAGCTACCCGTTCCATTGACACAAATAAGGAAGCCAATTTACATAGAACTGTTGTACATTGGTCAATACATTTTGCTGGTCACAGATCCACTACCTTTAGTGTGACCAGCAAAAACAGCCACCACATTTTCAAATTCAACAAACTGTCTGTCTTACAAAACAGCCAGCAACTTGTACCATTAGTAATCCAGATGCAAAAATAGGCAGTGACACACAGAATTACACTCAGGACCCATAAACCAGAAGACCACAGTATGCAGTATCCATATATAAGAACATCTCCATCATCACACATGGCTTCAGTTTTCTATATAGGAACGGTGCCTTTTCATCCACCGCTTGAGCACTTCTGGAGTGAAATCCCCCCCCCCCCCATCCCCACTGCAACAGATGGCTCAGGGATTTAAAGGTCTGAGTTGGAAAACATATTAGCTGCCAGATATACAGAGCAGTGTTGGGGATCTGTAACATATACAATTTCAAAGGAAGAAATGGAGAGAGGAACAAAGCAGGGGGGGGGGGGGAGCCAAAAGCAGCAGTAACTTCCCCTGCCTAAGTTCTTTGGCAAGTGTAGAATATGGCTCCCCTGGGCAAAATGAAGTAGTGGATGGACAGGAAGAAACTGACATGGATATTTACAAGGGGGATAATGCTGCTGTGGGGCCACACAGCAGACAGACAGACTTGCACAAGTGTGCACTTCCATAGAGCCCCCGATAAAAATCACATTTTAAAAAATGATGCCATTTACACGAATTTAAAGACCCAGGGTAATTGCCACTGTCAAAAAAAATTTCCAAATCTGAGTACTGGATCAACTTGCTACAGATTGATTCGATGCCAGCGGGGAAAAATGGAACAAAATTGGCCAAGGCCGAATGGGTAAAACCCACCACGATTTCAGTTCAGAATATAATTCTCATACATCCCTACCCCATCCCCAACTTTAGTTCCTATATAGTCAAGAGAACACATGAATCGAGGTGGACAGTGCTGCAGGATTTGTGAATGTCATCAATTGTCATTAGCACAGGTTTCAGGATCCCATTTTCAAATGTTCGTCCCGTCAGGACTTGAAATGACAGGAATCAGTATACAAGCTTGCTTCTACACTATTCTCTGATAACAAACTCTTTTTGTATGTTATTGCAACGCATCCTATGTTGGAGGAATAGATTCTGTCTTAATGATTGTGAATGTTGTGCACTGGATCTGATTGACATTTCAGTATCAAGTTTTTCAGATATCCAATCCCTCTCACCCAAACCCTTGACTCAAAACAGTGATGTTTAATTAACACTTTCCATGCTGAAATCTTTGTGTGGTAGCTAGCTGCCTGAGCACGAAAAATAACAACACAGTCTGGTGATACGTGTTCATGAATTTCTCATACTTTAATGTACTCCCTTTCTGCATACATTCCGGATCTTGTTCAAAGTTCTCAGAAAGTCAGAGTAGGAAGACGTGCCAGCAAAAGTACCAAGGCATCAGTATCTTGGCAGGATATAACAACCACGTCATGAGGAACATTTGCTGCATCGAAAATGGATTTTGTGTTGCCCTCTGTGGGAAGCCTTTAAAGGTGTTACATCCAGCCTAATAGATTATCTCACTTCAAGTGGGTCAGCAAATGCTCCAGCTGCCACAGTGTCCTTGTCATTTGGTGCCTTTGCCATTAGCTCGATAGCTAGAAATTTTGCAAAGTCCACCTTGTTGTCAACTAATGCCATGAAGTTCTTCCAGTCTGCAAAGAGGGAAACAGATAGCCATATCAAGGCTGTGTGGTCGCACTTTTTATGGACACGATATCGTATCACTTGTATGCTCGACCAGATGTTATCACTGATGTAACAAACCCCTGGGGGCAAGACTTTCAAAACTCTTTGTGCCCTGAGGAAATCCTATTGAAAATATAAGGGCTAGTGCAGTATTAATTAGAAAGGCCTGCCTGTTTGTACAACCAATGCTTACTGGGCAATTAACATCGGCTGTCATGGTATCTGACAACACAGAATTTGTCCAGTTTCTAATGATCCCGTTCTCTGAGCAAGCCATAAAGGCTCATGTTGTGGCACCTCTGAGAGAAGTGGCTATGCAGACTGGGGCTGATAGGAGTTGTAGTCAACACATCTGGAGAGCACCAGGTTGGAGAAGGCTTCTGTAAATATGTCTGCCTGCTTTAAGGATGTCTTCTTTTCCTCCAGTTTGTGTCACCAATATACAGCAGCCATGAGAACCCTGTGGCCCTCCAGATGTTGCTGGATCCCCAACTCCCATTCTCCCCAGCCAACAAAACCAACTGTCAGATAGCCAAGGAAGTGAGATGGTAAGAGCTCCAATAACATCTGGAAGGCCACAGGCTCCCCATGTGTGGTAAATATGGAATCAAAGGTTTTGGGACTGCTCCTTGTCATTTTGGCATGAACTTCTTTTTCACTAGGCATTTCATTGCCAAGAATCAGCCTTTCCTTTATGAGTGCATTCAGCAGGTCATTTCCCAAGTAGAGAATCTTTGAAGTCTGGTGAGGCCAGGGCCCTACTGGCAATATTCTACAAGCATGGTTCATCAGATGCTGAAAGATACTGAAACTGCAAAGACCATTGAATAGTGAATCCCAACAATTCCGCCACCTCTCTTTCCAGTTCCATTAAAGCCATTTTGAGGCCTGATCTGAATCAACCCGATTGAAGTTTTTGTTTGACCATGTGATGACAAAGTTTCCTGCTTGGAGTTCATTATGGATAAGAAAGACAGACAGAACACACACTTTCCAGTTAGGTGGACTGCAGTTGCTTGCTTCGCATTGAGTGCAACAGTCCACTTGACTCATTTGTAAACCAGAAATGGTGTGCATCACTCTCCTTTAATCTAGGACAAAGCAATTTATCATGCTACAGGAAATTGAACGTAAAAAATAATGCGTTTTCAACAACTGGGGTTTGCACTTCATGGATTTATAAAAATAATAATACACTGTGCCATACAACATTTTTATTTATGAGCCAATTTAAAATTTTGTAGAAGTACACAGTAATCCTTGTAAAGGTGCCTAAAAAATACTTCATATGAAAAAACTTGATAGATTTGGTAGACAATAACCAAAAATGTGAAAATTTCCAGACATTTTCTAAGATGGCAGCTCAATTACTAGGCAAAACGTTTTTGACAATCTAGGTTTTTAAATTCAGCATACTTTTTTTTATACAGAAACATCTGATTGCATCTAATTCCCACGAAATACTATCATCTTCCTCAATTTTGGGAAAATAGTCTAGTTTAATAGGTGAAGATACCATAGCACTATGTTGCTGGGCAGTAGCCAGCATATCTGAGTAAGTAAATAGGGCCCTTACCTGTCCTCACCTTGGCTGACCACATTTAATTCTGCTACATTGTACATAATTGACGGTTCCAAGGACACCTTCTCCATAAACATTGGAGAGGTTGTGATATTTTGGATCTGAGCTTCCAAAAAGACTTCATCAGTCTGAAAAATCAAAGAAAATGCTTAAGTAGAACATAGTCTGACCTGATGAAAGCACCAGTTCTTAAATGTTTGAAAAACATTAAACCACAAACGCAGTTAGTTTTCATGCCTGAAAAATCAAAGTAACAGTGATTAAATGCGAGAAACGTCTTCATCCCAACAGAGAGCAATAGAAGCAAAAATGTTAGTCAAGTGGAGTAGTGCTGATCAATGGATGTGGGATAACTTCAGTACATTCTCCTAGTTTAAGGTAGTGACTATATGGGCCTTAACAGAATTTGCATATGGAGCTCCAAGTTCACAACAATTCAGATTTTTACAAGGAAATTAAAGTATGTTTTGGAAATATGAAATGATCGCCATACACAATATAGACATGCCATGCTAGATGAATGATGCATCAGGCTGCATACAAAGAAAAGGGACATTAATAAGGAGTTTATTTTTTTTAATAACACATCAACTGTTACAGGGGCACAGATGCATCCTATGAGCACTGTTTAAGTTTACCTATGCACTATCTATTCTTCATTCATAAACACTTCTCTAGTCTCTCTGTTATAAGCTTTCACAATGGCACAGAGCTTAATTTTCCTACTACCCCTACTACATTTATTTCTGGCTCCAAGACATCCAACAATGGACATCTATTTTCATTCCCATTTTAATGGCTAAAGAATTCAATGCAAGTGGGCTCTATGTTAGGAAGGTTGATTCTAGGCTGATCCAGCCTTTGAGAAGGTTGGTTCTACACCTTAAAGACTGAGTAAATAGGAGCAGATTGTTAGAAGTGAAGACTGATGGAAAGTAACAATCAGACCTCATGGCCACACTGCACAAAGCCATACAGTAGCACCACAATCATTGTGTGTCTTCTCAGAAGCAAGTCTCACTGCTGTCAATGAGACTTACTCCACAGTAAGTGTGCATAGGAGTGCAGCCTAAGAGTGAGAATTCCGTTCATTGAGAAAATACAGAAGTACTGTATAGAATTAGGGCAATATTTTATGCTTACTTCTGCATTTCCTTATGTTAACTGGTATGCTATATAATTAAATTGTACCAGACACAAAACATGAAGTTATGGAGAAGGTATAAATATGCAGGTCTAGCACACCCTACCTAAAAATAAGTGACAGGAATTAATCTTGCTTGATCCTTGAAAGGTTTCTAAATAATCAAGTGATGGGACGTTTTAATATATTAAGTGGTATAGTAGTAGTATAAATAAATACATTAGTGGTTCAGCACTTTAAAAAAGTCACATTAATCTGTAATTTGTACATCAGACTGCAGACATCAATGCACATTTCAAGTGTAAACTGGATGATATCCCTTAATAGGGGAATGCCACCATACAATTTGGATGGCATAAATGCACTTAGTCCTGCAGAAAAAAGTATCTGGCAATTCAAAGCTGGAATCAAAACCCGCTGACAAGGGATGCCACTTGATCAAGAACTCTTATCATCATGTCTTACTACAAGCATGCTGAGTTCCTATGTACAAGGAAAGCTCCATCAGCAAACAGGGAATTACGGTTTTCTACAACTGAATACAGGATAACCCCATTATCTACATTCCATAAGAATAAACTGTAAAAAGTTACTTTGGAACTGCCTGTTGATTAGGGGTAGCAAACTATAAAATAAATTCCATCCTCTCAGATTCCAGATTGTGCAGAGGACCTTTAAAAGAGAATGGAAACATAGGATTGGTGCAGACATTAACACTACACCATAATTTAGTGTAACTAGAACAAGCCACATTGAGCCTTGGGCTTGCATACTTTTACCTCCCTCCTCATTGTGGCTCAGAGAAGTTCAGAAGCTTTCACATCCATGTTAGATAAACCACAGCTTGCCAAAATTTTGAACCAAGCAACACTTAAGATAACTACGGGTCATAGAAACAAGTCAGCTTGTTTACACTAACCATAGTTAAGATCAACTGGGGTTTGTATGCCATGCTAAACTGCAGTTAAGCTAAAACAGAAATTGATGTTTCTAATCTCTTTGCAGCTGCACTGGAGGAGAGGGGAGTGCACGAACTTAAGGCTCTCTGAGGCTCATTCATATAACACTAAAGCATGGTTTAGTGTTATTCCTGAATCAAGACACTCAAGGAAACACCAAAGACAAAATGCAGTTATCTTGCTTTAAAAACAAAACAAAAACCCATAATGGCTATCCCTGTCTTTCAGCACCAGGGATTTAAAATGTTGTACTGTTCTAGAAGAATATCCCATAAATCCATTGCTAATGTCTGTGTTTACCAGATTTCTCATCTGTATATTTTAAAACCGCAACCATCAGCAAAACTTTAGTTGAGGGAAGAAAACAAAACCAAGCGTCATAATGAAAAAGCAAGGTAGCTCACAATGAGGTAAGGCCTGATTAGTCTCAATAACACTTTTTAGATCAGTGATTTGTAGAAAATTTTCAAGATAATTATACCACACGCATTCAGATTTGAAGTAAAATCACGCTGCAATCACACCATTGGAATCATTGCCACATGCATTTAGGAGTTTGAAAGCAGAGTTCTAATAAGCATGTAAAAGAAGATGAGATACAATCTTGGGCTCTCTCCTCCAATCCAGTGTCTTCACAAAACAGCAGATAATGCAAACCTAGCCATGATTCAACATGAAACAAGGTAACGTGCAGGGTTGTGCGTACTTCCATGCTACCAAAAAACAAAACAGCAAACAACAAAAGATAACACAGCTCTACACCCAGGCAATCCAAATACTGCAAACTAGAGGTTATTTAAATTAAGACAGTTTGAATACTGGGCTGGCGCCAAAAAAAGATGAATGGAAGAAAAATAGCGACTAGCAGCCTTCTGCAAAATGCTTGTGCAAGAGTTTGACATTGTTATAGCACAAAGGTTATTATTCAGTTTCAGGCTTCTGCTTATGCAAGAGATTTTGAATCCTTTAGGACAAAAACAACTTTGGATTTCCCTCCATGTTTTTCACATTTCACATTCTGGCATAAGGTGTAAAAGAGCCCTTCTGTGAATGGTAGGTACTTTCCACCTACCCAATGCTTCTGATGTTACATAATTCCTTCTGAAACTTTTTAGAATTTGCCATAATTCATTCTGGCTTTGCTAGTCATGGGGTACAACCAGTAACTATGCAGGAGCATGGAGCTCCACTACCTGGCTCTGGAAATCCTCTTCAGCTAACCTACTGGCTTCTCAGATTTCTGTAGGTATTGCCTGTAGGTATTGCCTTCCAACACATCTTTATGGTTCCACATGATCTAAAAATTCATTTTGCTTATTTTATAATTGAACCAGAAATTCTCAGGAAGGTGCTCAATGAAGTACTCTGTGCTCCCACAGAATTTCAACACAAACAGCCCTGGTCATGTGATCTAGCAGTAGCACGATGTACCCTAGGAGCATTATTTGGCATGCTGTGTTCATCAAACTAAATAGAGGAATTCATTGCTTGCCACATTGCTTTAATGAAATATTTGTTCAGCATGAAAGTCTGAACTACTAAACATTGTTAAACAATGGATACAAGGAGAGAGCTAATACATTTGAAGAGTAGTTTTATTCTCTCCCCTCCAACATTTTTTTTATTCAAGGGTGGGGGGGAAGGACACAAACCAATATATATAAGTAGGTACAACAAACATTGCTTTTCCATTACGTTTTTAAAATAATGTTAGTAACAGGCAAAAAGACAAACGGAAGACAAGCATACATACATATTTATAAATAATAAATAAAATTACCACAGAACTGAGGTCACTCTAATGGGAAAATAAAAAAGAAAAACATTAGAGAAATTAGAGTTAAATGTTAAAGAAAAAAGGAGGACAACTAAGTTGCAAATAAAATGCATCTTTTTGCATTTTTTTGTATATTCTAAACAAGACAGCATTAGTAAGAGAAGAATGTAAACTGGCAATAAAAATAAAAAGGACCACTAATAAGAAATCTTATTTCTAAATAAGACTTGTGTCAGCAAATGGTATAATGACGAAAGAAATTATATGGAACAGTAAACACAGTTATTGCACAATGAACACATTGGAAAACCAGTACATGCTCACAACAGAAGTCCCTTATTAAGCTGAGGAGGGGGAATTGAATATCCCTTCTTTTACACTTCAATCTCATGCCCACTCTCTGAGTGTGGAAGATCTAAAGAGAAGAACAAAATCTGTTCAGTGCTGACTCACCTTTTTGACATTGAGCCAATTTGGATATAATCAACAAATTGCAAGAATGTGGTAAGCACCATTCAGTCTTTTCATTTGGCCTTTTATATTTCTATTCGTTGTCTTAAGGTTGTTTAAATGTTTTAATATAGTTTTATTGTTGGATTTCTATGTTTTTATGCTAATATTGGATTTATTGTACACTGCATTAATTACATTTGTGGAAAGGCAGTATAAAAATATTACAAATAAATAAATAAGGACAATTGCTAAATGTACCTTTTAACCAGTTACATATGTTCAAAAACTTAATCCACTGCTTTACTATCACAACAGTCTTTAAATTTGAGGCGTGTTTGACTTCATACGTAGAGCTCTTATTTTGCTTTCTGTTTACTGAGCACAGTGCCAATAAATATTGTTCTGCAGGCCTCTGAAACTCAAGGTACTATAGATCATGCCATTGGCAACTGAAGAGTAGAGTTTGCTGTAATAATTATAATAAAATTCAACAGGTGTTGCTTTCCCAGGATGGAGATGCAGGAATGGGAAAACTTGCACCTAGAATGCTGGCGTCACACAGCTGTTAAATGCACTACATACCTGACATGTTCCCTAGCCTACTTAACATCGATAGTAATTCATTAGAAGGGAAAATCCACACTTCATTGCTGAAAGCATCTCTGCAGGAAAGACTATTTCACCTGACAATATAACAATGCTTTTAAAACTGATTATATCTATATTCTCAGATGCACATTTCTCTATGATGATGGCAATGACAAACGGAGAAATTAAAGTGAAAGGGGGAACAGAATATATTTTACTCACCTGGTTTCCTCACCCTCAGCCAAGAAATAGGGCAAGATTATTATTCCCCCCCCAACGCTGCAAAAGCTAGGCAGCCACTTTGTATAGCCAGCATATAGAAATTTAATGCCAGAACCAGCATTCCCTTTTCAGATTTTGTGTGTTCTTGGTGGCTTAGTGTGTTAAACAAATCAAGTTGTCAGAATATTTAAATACATTCGCTCTTTCAGGTAGTTTTAAGATCCTTCCAGGTTTATTTTTTCTAGTTTCTCATCTTAATTTTTAAAGTACTATCTATGCCTATTCTAGCTAATAAAAAGTGCAATGCTCCAACTACCAACAACTGTCAAATGACTCTAACAGGCAAAAAGATCTGTAATATATGCAGAAAGCCACAATTTTAAATGCTTTGCCAGGAGAGGAAGAGGTGTTTATTTGTCTGGGTAAACAGAACAACAGAATATGTAATGGGCTTATTACATCTTAAGCAGAAGATACATGCACATAAAAATCCTGATTAATAACCACAATCTCCATATCAAGGTAACATTTTTGAGAGCCTGTTTATCTACTTACACTATTGTACATAAGGCACCAAGTACAATATTCTGCACTTACCTCAGCATTGTAGAATTTAGTTTTCACATCCAGTGGTTTGAGGACCTGTTTGAAAAAGGAATAGATACTAAAGGGAGATTTATCAGACCCTTCCATCAACACTAAGTACTACCTGCTTTTGTCTCTCTTAGCTGCTAAGTATTCCAAAATAAAACCATTAATTTGGAGCTCTTTGTGCAAACCTAGTGCAACTTGTGTTCACATATACAAACACCAAAGCTTACTTCAGCTGAAGAGCCCAGCCCTACTCAGTCCGCTTCTTCCTGTCTATGGGCTACACTTTCTTCAGTATTTTGTTTAAAGCCAAAAGGATTTCAGAGGCAAACAGCAAATGCCTTTCCCACAAGGCCGGTTTTGTTACACGAGAGGCAGAATCTTGAGCACACAGTTCAGAAGACTCCTTAAAGTAATAATACATTTCTGAGTGAACAGTTTTTACTTGAAGGCATCTTTATCAAGAAATGCAAACATAAGCCCCTCAGAAAGCTAAGACAACGCTGCTCTTTCCTGGCTGCTACTATTAGAAGTGAAGCAGCCAGTGACAGTTCAGCTGTAAGCGATTTCCACTATCAATTGTTGGCCCAGCTTTCTAATTAGAAGTATACAACTTCTGCATCTGCACTGAGGATTATTACACTCGGCCAAAGCATATTCAAGTGTCAGATATTACATGTAATGAATAGATTAGAATCCAATGTTTTAATTTGCATATGAACAATTCTGATCTTGAAATCAAGATCAGACTGCAGGTATTGAGCTATTCTTGTTCAGGGCCCAAACCTAGAATTCAGTGACACCCTGCAGTGCCTTGAGCATTGGGGAGCATGTTCAGAAAGGCACTCTAACTTTTGAATAATTCCTATTAAATTCAGTGACATTATCTCAACTGCAGATAAGTTTAGATCGAGTGTCTTAACGTAGTATGCAGATTTAACTCTGCATCTGCCAAACTCACATGCAACACCACCATATAGGGATGATGTTTTTCTAGCTGAGCTCCTATACCTTTAACAGCTACATGACAGGCAGAAATTCAGCAGATGCAGTTTCCCCCATCACTGTAACCACGTGCCAAAAAACTTCATGTGTTCATTTTCTTTCCATTATGTAGTTGTTAAAGCCACAGGAATCTTATCGCCCCCAAAAGGAGGCAATTCAATCTCTCTATGAACCTGATGGTACCCCAATTCTTGTCTCATGAAACGTGTCACTCAAAGGCCTTTCATAGTATTTTAATTCCTACCTTAAAAGTAGCATCTTACTTTTATATAGTTTGAAGAGGCTTTAAACTCTTCAGTTAGGTACAGAGTTAAACTCTCCATGCTACTTATAATCCTGACCTCTGCAGCTTTACCCACTTCTGCTTTATTTATTTGACAGTGAACGGCCCAGCTTTGCACAGGTTGGAAAAGCCCATAGTTTGACACAGCGAAGCCTTCAAGCAAGTGACATAGCTGTCAGAGTTGGACCTATTATGCCCGCCTCTCTGAGTGAAGCCACACCAACTGGCATCCCTAGGCACAGCCAACACGATGATGCATCTCCCCCCGAGGGAGGGGGGAGCCTCTCCGTAGGGGGAGGGGATGGCTGTACAACTCTGTCCTTGCTGTATAACTCTGGTAAAAGCCATCCTAGCCACCAATATTATCCTTGTCTCCATAGATAGTACTGGGTTCAGAAGAACCCCGAAACTGGATAACTAACTTTTCAGAGGGAGTGCAGCCCGGTCCAAATCTGGCTGCAAATCTCCATCCAGGTTGATAGTCTTCCCAGTCAACAATACTTCCATCTTGTCTGATTAAGCTCCAACCTGTTTGCCATTGTCTATTCTAAAACTGCCTTCAGACACTAGTTCAGAGTTTCCACTACATCTTTGGGACTAGAATTGAAAAAGAAAGGTAGATCTGTATGTCATCTGTCATCTGATGACACTTCATCCCACACCTCCAGGAAACCTCTCCCAGTAGTTTCAGGTAGATGTTGAAAAGCATAGGGGACAAGATTGAATCCCAAGTCATCCCAAAGGCCAATGACCATGAAATGGGACAGAAGTACCCCAGCACTTCTGATGGGAGCTGAAGTCCAAAATATCTGGAGAGCACAAGGTTGCAGAAGGCCAGCTTAAAGCAACAAAAGGACTTTAGAGCTGTCAACAGTGCTAAAAAAGAAGTGCTAATTTTTCAATTTCTCCCAAAATTTCCGTTTTTTTCGGCGGGGGGGGGGGAATGTTCTTTTACCCCATGACCTCAACATTTCCAGTAATTTTACTTCTCTAGTTAGGATCCAATCCAGTGTATTTGCTTTATATCATATGCTTCTTCCTGTACTTCATCTCAGCACTAATGTGAAGCGAATTTGTGCAGACAAACCGAACACTAAAGGCCACCTGAAAATTTCCCCCCATCCCCACTTTGCCCCAGAAATATTCTGGGCAAAGTTACAAGTTTCAAGCATGTGGAGGAAGAGAGACTGAGAGGGGTAGAAAAGGGTAATCCAACCTCAGTCACTCTCAACACTGCCAGCTTTCTTGTTTCAGTACCTGAAATTTGAAGAACTTTCTGAAATACATCTTCTCACCGGTTTGTGTAGTGTAGCTTACTGCACACACTAAGCTGAAAGGACAAAAATGGTTTAATGGGTTTTTAACTATTTTTCAGTTTTGTATGAGTTTCAAGTGGGAGAAACGGGGTACAAGAGGGAGATGGGGGTTAAAAAAAATGGATATTTACAATACCAATTCTTTAGAGTTCTGAACGTATTTGGTAAAGTTTCTACAAAGTGGAAAACTAGGCAAAGTTTATGAATTGGGAGAAGTATTAAACGGCTCACATGTGTGTCCCTATTTCCTTTACTTCATGGTGAATCACATCATCGATACAACAGTCTTGTTTGAGTTCTGCTACCGCAGCACTAGAAGCCGAAAGGTTTAAACGCTGCGAACTCGTCTGTAGATCAGCCTTGGAATGAAGAACAAAAGCCATTTTAGGAGATGCCTATTGAAAGAAACTGTGTCGTAGCAGTGCCCAGGGGATGGTACTCAACAGAGAACTGTTAGCAGAAGGAGAATAGTCCTTTGCACGTTTACACAAAATGTTCATGCAAGAATTCATGCAGAATTATAACAGATAAATGATAAGACCTCATCTTCATATGATTATGAAACAACAAAGAGCAGAGGCCTTGACTTGACCACAGACATCCAGTAACTATATGGCTCACCTATGATACGAAAACTGAATTTTCCTGGTCCGATACTCTAATAGCTGGGTCACAACATTTCCCCTATTGTAGTTCTTATGAGATCAGGTTAATATATAGTCAGCTGCAGAAGCCAGACATTCAGAATTAAATGTATCGCTAAATGGAACAGTCACATCCACGACATGGCAGTTCCAGACAATGCTGTATAGTCCATGTTGTGAACTGGATTTGATTACCTGCTCTAATTTTATATTTCCTACTTTTACCTGCTCTAACTCATTTTACATACCATATTTCCTGAGGCATTCATTAAGAGCTTGGGCACAATCCACCGGGAGAATGTGCTGCACAAGCATTACTGAAGTGAGTGCGTGCTTATAATGTTTTCTTGCACAATGGTGTTTGCGCGATAGAATTTCCCAACAAATTATACCATCAGAACGTAACAAAAAGTTATTTTTTTAAACACCCAGCAAATAGAACAGAATATACTTTTAGAGTTGCCCCAGGTTTATTATTATTATTATTATTATTATTATTATTATTATTATTATTTTTTAAACAATCCTACTTTTGTTCTGTTCTGAAGTGCAAAAGTCCCTTTGGCCTGGTTAGCTGAAAAACATCTGCTGACTAAAAACAACAACAACAACAACAACAACAACAACTGATCTTAAACATAAACTACTAGATAATATCGAACATACCTTTACCAAAATGTCTTTCACCACTTGGTGACTGTCATTATGTACACTAATGTAGCTTGAAAAAGTTTCTCCTAAGAATATATTCCTGTTCAAAGGGGAGGATGGGAGGAAAGAATATTGTTAAAACCATGGCTAAAAACGTGTCTCAAATCTATTAATGGCCACCTTTAACTATTACATTCACGTCTCTTATAGTGCCCTGAAACATTTATGAACTTCCTCCTGTGCATTTCTGAGCATAAATGATACTGCATTACTTTGATACTATTCAAAAACTGTAATTGAGAATGAATCTCAGTTGTTAGCATAGCTTCTAGCCACAGCAGAATGCTGAAGAAGGGGAAAAACCCAACTGAAATTGAATTAAGAAAATTTGAAGTTAATGATGGCAGGCAGACCAAGATTGTGCAAGAGTGTTTATGGAAGGTAACACTAACAATGACTAGTAGTCATGATGGCTATATATTACTTCCAGGTTCCGAGGAAGTATGATAAAGAAACAAGATTAGGATAGTATTGCACAGGATCAAAGGTCACAAAACTCCATCTCAATTCTTACCCAAAGTTCTGAGGCAAAGTCAACATTTCTCCAAGCATTAATGTTTCTGCTCCTTTTACAGTGGAAGGATCATCTTTCATTAACTGGTTAAATAGATCTCCTACAATAATATAAAATTATATGTCAGGTCAACTATATTTAGTGCTGTCAATGGATTAAAGATTTTTAAATGATTAACTGCTGGTTTTAAACTAATTATATTTAAATATATACTTGTTAATGTATTTTAAGGATTTGAAGAAACAGACCAGCATCTCTTCTGGGCAATGCAATAACAGTATTTAATAAATAAAAACTGCCATTCCTTGTCAGACAGAAATGTCACTTTAAAATGTTTATCATTATAAAATGGCAGGATTCAAAAACAAACAATCTGAAGTAGATTTGCAACACATATCAACACTGGTTTTAATAGAATGTTAGCTTCTATTGCCCATGAACATTATTCTTAAAAGAAAAGTCAGGGTAGCTTAAACTTGGCAAGGCAACCTATCTTCAGAAAAAAAAGCCATGTTAAGCTTGCTTATCCTCCATTTTGAAAAATAAGAGAGCTGAAGTGTGGGTGGGTGGGGGGTAGCTTTGGCCCAGCCACCTTTGTGCTGGCTCCACCAACCACTGGCATGTAGCTCCCGACCACTGCTAGCTCCAGGTTTTTAAGGGCCCTTGGGCAAAGCACCTTCAATGGGCCTTGTCCCTCAGTGCGCCTATTCTCTCATCACCATTATCATCAGCTGCTCTCGCTCCTCCTCCTCTTCCTCATCACTTGCTTGACAGGCAGAGAGCCAGAAGGCAATGGGATCTATTGCTCCTCCTCATGACCACCACAGTCTGGGACAGAGCAAGAGCCAGGTGAACAAGCAGGTTGCAATGGTGAAGAGGAGGAGCAACTCCATGGGGCCCTTGTCAGTGGGTCCTTCCTGAGGTGTGGGCCCTCGGCAAGCACCCAAATGTACCTACCCCTGACTTCAGCCCTGTTGCAGACAGAGTAACCCCAAGGGAATTTGGCCCTGATTTAGTTCAAGAAACTGTGTACCTAACTAAAGCTTTCAACCCTAGCAATATGCACATGGGTCTCATTTTTGCAAAAACGTTGGTTCTTCTTTTAAAGTAACAAAATAAAAGTTAATCTAATCAAGTCAGAAAAATTGGCTCCATATTTATTTAAATTATAACTGGATCGAGATTCTATGGTGTGATTGTAATTATGCCGATTTCACACTAATTTGTAGACTTTTATCGGCAATTCTTCTTATAGAATGTGGTAATCATGAAGCATTAACTTGCTGCTGTTTGGGAGCAGCAAGACCATCTTCTCTGCTTGGGTTGGGTTGGTATTATCTGTCCCCACCAGCCTTATCTACACTGACAAGGCGGCTGAGGTCCAGCAACTTCCAGATGCATTACATGTCATTTTGTACTGTATTTTGTACCATTTCCATCACAACAACGGCTGAGTTTTCTGGTTTTCCTTTTCTCTCCTTATTCCTTTGTCCTTTTGTGTTATCTCTTTTTAGATTATAAGCCTGACGGTAGAGACTATCCCCATTTTTATTAACTGAAAAGCTACCCTGGGAGCCTTTCTGGCTGAAAAGCAGGGTATAATTGCTTTAAACAAACATACCGTTTTGGCAATCTAGATAGAACATGGAGCACATAGACAATCTACTTTTCTCAATTTCCACACTTTTAATTAACCACACTATTGAAACTATTGTTGTTCAGCAACACACTATACATCCCCTTTCAGAGTTAGAATTCCAATATTTTCAGATGTTTACTGACTTAAAAAAAAAACCCTGTCTGAAATGCAAACCTATGAGAGCTTCAAGCATTATTTAACATCAAAATATCATTTACCTGGCAAATCTCTCTCTTCACAGGTCACAGGGATATTAGTGAACAAGGTAGGCTTGGTCAACCTCATTACTGTGAATTTAAAAAGCAAACGCAGTATTATCACCAGAGTATCACATGGAGCTCAACACCTTAACTTCAAAAATCACAAGGCCTGTTCAAACTTGACTTTGCCTCTGACATTCCACCTAGGGTGAGATAAGGACAACATCTCTAGCATACATACTCCCTTCCATTCCCATCACAGTGGGTAGAAGCCAACAAGTGAAATGGGAGATCTTGTGTTCACCTGAATGGGGGATCTCTCTCCCCCTGCAAGGTAGATCTCACTACCAGCTACAGAAAGAGATTACAAACAAGATTCAGAGAGCATGCATGGAGCAGGTCACTTGGAAGAAATTTTATGCCGGCCATCTCAAAGGATATTAATTGGAAATATTTCTATCCCATCTTTCAGTTTCAAAAGGCAGCTAACAAAAATAAGATGCAATTAAAAAAACAATCAAAGTAGTAAGACAGCAGCAAGCAATTAATTAAGAACTTGGGAGAATGAAGTTGTCTTCATTGGTTCATAAAGGCTGCTAGTGACGGCTCAGTGCCCTTGAAAGCATTCTGCAACTAGGACACCATATCCCTAGTTCTCAGACACCTAAACTCTGAAAGCAGGAGCACACAGAGCAGGCTCTTTGATAGAAAACCTTAAGGGTGCAACCCTATGATTGGGGAGAAAAAAGTCCTTCAACATGTCAGGCTGGGGGATGTTGAGAGCTGTTAGGACTCTTTTCAGCCTATTTATTTATTGCATTTCTTTACTGTCCAATAGCCAAAGCTCTCCGGGCAGTTAACAAAAATCATTCATAGGGTTGTACCCTTAAGTTTCAGATAACTTAGTTTGAGAGCAGGCAGCCCTTAAGATACTTTGGTCCCAATTATAAGCCCTGCAATAATTCATACCTTTCTGTATTCTCAAATAATGGATATGTCAATGGGGCAGATAGAAGGTAGTTGGAGTGATGAAAACTGTTCCATTCTTCAGCTTACATTGCTGAGGTAGTTTATGGGGGAACACTAGAGTTGCCACGGATTAGTTTTGATTCATAATCATCAGGAGTCATACGAGTACTATCAGTGATGGGGTTGGCCTTGAATTTCTGATATCATGGTAAGATTGTGTGATTGTGTGTGTGTGTGTGTGTGTGTGTGTGTGTGTGTGTGTTTAAACCAGCAAACCGACCCAGCCTTGCACGGGTTGAAATAGCCCTTCATCTGATACAGCAAAGCTTTCAAGCAAACTTACATAGCTATCAGAGTTGGACACATTGTGCCTGGCCCATCTGAGTAAAGCCATGCCTGTTGGCACCCCTAGGCACAGCCCCTGTCATGGTGCCCCCTGTGGCCCCCTGTCCACTCCATTCACCTGAGGGGCTGCGTCACAGCAGCGGGGAGGGGCACACATATAATTCTGATCTCTGGCCTACTAATGTCCCCTACCTTTAAACAGAGTTTTGCTTTCTCCCAGTTCTTTCTGTCCTGAATATGAAGAACTTTGCAAATATTGGTAAATTCTTATCAAAATGAATGAAATTCCCACCCATCCCAAGCTTCAAACCATATGGACTGCAAAATTACATGCTGGTTGGGAACTCTGCCCTAGTGGCAGAAGACTTTATTGCAGGCTTCAACCACATGGACAATATTAAAATTAATTAGTGCATATTTAAAAAATAATAAGCCGAAGTGCTCGCTCCAAGATTTCATGGTCTTAGTGCTGATGGATAGACAAGCATCCTCTTTTAGTATCATAGCTGTAATGTTTTAATTCTCAGCACCTGGAGTATCCTAATATATTTCTTTTAACGATGATAATGGTTTTCAAAGGCTTAAATACTGGCAACTACTACAATCAAATAACAGATAAAAGTACAGAAAGCAGAGTTATTTGAATGGCTTGCTCTTTTACTGTACTGTTTGTGCATGTACTGAACACAACAAGAAAATAGGAGAGGAAATTGGGCTTATTGTGGAAACAATTAGAAACACAACAGGTGCTCATGTAAGTACCTGACCAAACACAGCCTAAATATGCAAACCCCCAAACCAAAAAAAATCAACAGCATTATAACAAATCTATACATTTTATGGTGATCATTCAGGACCAGTAATTCTCATAGCAAACATTTATAACCATAGCTCAGTGTGATAGAGCACATGCTTTGCATGCAGAAGGTCCCAGGTTTGATCCCTGACTTCTACAGGTAGAGCAAAGAAAGAATCCTGCCTGAAAAACTGGAGAGCCGCTGACAGTCAGTGTCGACAATACTGGGCTAAATAGACCAAGGGTCTGACTCAGTGTAAGGCAGCTTCCTCTGTTCCTGTAACCGCTGTATTCCCAATCCAACCATATGTTGAGAGTACCTTTTGCAGGCATTGTTTGGCCCAAAGAACAGTTGATCCCTCTGGAGGTTGCTCCCCTTTCTAGCTATTCAATCAATCACTACTTTCCCTGTTCATTCAAATGTACATATATTGAGGACTGGAGAAAGGCTGGTTAACAAACAAACCTACGGAAGCTCCAAATCTCTTTCAATAACATCTACAAGATATCAATCAATTAATCAATCAATCAATCATTTATTATGGTCACAGACCAGTAAAATCAATATAGAACATACAAAAGATAGTTAAAAAGTGACATGAAAATAAGATACAGCTTTGTAGACTTCCTTCTCTCAGGAGGATTGCAACATTTTTTTCCTAATTTGCATTGATGTCATAAAAAACTTAGAGACCCTTTCAGTAATACAGGAGGACACATCCCCTAAACAAATTAATACCAAAGTTGTGGGGTTACTTCCAGAAAAGGCTGTTAATAATGGAAAGATTAGCTTCTTTCTGCATTCATTATACATGTTACAATGCATACAGATTCTATTGTTTCAGTGCCACAGGGACATATCCGCTCATCAACCGGGATTTTACTAAAACGTCCTTCTAGCAGTCCTGATGGCGAACAAGGGTAAATGCTCTTCTGTACTTTGGAATGGTTAACGTATGCAGATATGAAGCTGCAGTGAGTCCATAGTTACTAAAGTTATTATAGAATAATGGAGATCTACAAGATATCAGATGACACAGCTGGGCGAAACTCAATGCAAATGATAAAAAATACTTATAAACGTTGAGTATGCTAGACCAAATAGCTCAGGTGAATTTTGATCAGATGGTTTTAACCCCCTTTGCATTCGCTTTTATGAAGTTAATTTAATTCCACTGAAAGGGACTGATTCAGTTGAAAAATTAATTAATCAGGTCTGTAGACTGTAATCTAAAAATATTTGATTCTAGCAGAAATCTTCAACAGATATGGATGACAATCACACACTTCTATGGAGCTCTTTCAAAGTCAGACATTCTCCAAGAAGAATAATTTGTGTTTAATTATGAGTAAGACAACTGTAAATATAATGTGATGAACTAAGATGGCAGAAGTCCTTACTCGCTATTACTCAAGCTTCAATCCATTCCCATGGATGCATATTTAATTTTCTGCAATATAATTTGCCTCCAAACAACCATATTTAGTTGGTGTGTATATCTCTAAAGCGTTGCTAAGAATATCACAGACGCCTCAAATATAACAGCCAGTAAGAGGACAGGAAATTCCTCCATGGTCTTCACATGCTGCCCAGCCCTGACTCAATTAGATGCTATAGTAAGGATCAAATGTATGTCAAACATACAAAATGGGAAATCAAAAATATCAATAACATAGACCTCATATAATTGTCTTTTATTATTCAGTACCTTTAGACAAATAATTTCAAACACAAATGAGGCAATGACAGATGTAAAATGTCAATTCTTTCTGTGTATTACTCTTACATGTGGCATTATTCTTACTAAGGATATCTCCTGAAGTAGTCATAGATTTTTGGCAAACTTAGAACAAAGCATAATCCAGTCTCATGGAGATTAGTTCACTTAAGAGGATGTTGTAGTTTCACTTACAATTTGCATTGAATCCATATAGTTTTTTAAAAGCTTCTGATCAAAGGACACATACATAGGGAGGCATGACTTAGTTCAGAAGTAGTAGGCTAGTTATATGCTTTTTTCATCATTGATAAAAATCTGTGGTTTTCTTAAATGTGTATTTAAAACAGAATATTTTAGAGAAAACAGCCTTGCCTCATTTTGAGCCAAAGTTACAAACGATGTATGATCCCATATTTGTGAACAAACAAATTCATTTCCCCCATTAGGTTTAATTTTTCTCTAAGGTTATTGGCAACATATTCACAGTACAGTATGTCACAGAAAATTGAAATCCGACCCTCACATCTCTGAATTGTAGCATTACAAGAAGGCAGTTCACTGTGTTTGATCATCCTGTTGAGCTTTATCCAAATGTCTTCCAATGTTTGATTATTAAAAATGGATGGTTCAATTATCCACTGTGCTCTATAGAATGCATGTAGCTTTAATTTTTCTAAAGTGCTCTGCAGTTCTCTAGATAACGGAAGAATTTGGTCTTTAAGCTTAGAGTTGGAAACAGACACACTCCAAGATCTCCTCAGGTTTTGTCTGCCATTTGCTGATTGCTTTCCCAAACTGCTCAAATCATTTTTTCCATACTCTGCTTGTAAATACTGTCGAGGTTTTCTATCAGCATGAAATTCCTTAAGCCCTTCTGTACAGTCATAACACGGGGAGCCACAAACACTTTCTTCAGTTGCGAGGTGTTGTTTCACTTTTTCTGCTTCTTCAACAGAAATAACTGGAGGTTTTCTTCTAGGCTTGAAGGGAAGTTTGCACAAGTCATTTGGAAACCAGGGTATGAATCTTGGTAACTGTTGAACAGAAAATTCCTTCAGTGCCTCTTCTGCAATTTTTTGCAATCCTGCGGGATCCCTTTGCCATGGCCGATAGTACAGAACCACCTCCATGCTTGTACAATAGGAGTCCACATGTTCTTACTTTAAAAGTTCCTTGCTCAGGAGCATCACCATTAATAAGATGTTATCACTTTAAAGTCTCTTATGCCGTATGCTGTGCAGATCAGAAGTTAAACTGGACCTAGGGCAGAAGTATTGCAAGTAATAAGACACACTACACTTTTACCACCAAGTTTACCATCACATTGATCCAGTTCTTACTAGAAAATGTTATAACAAATATAATTTGCTGCAGATATATGCCATATATGCCAGAACAGCACCCTCTCAGTTTTGCTATCTGTTTTTTGTTTCTAACAGTCAGCTAGTTCTGCTACCACTTCTAATTTAAACCACAGTACCAATATCCCCCTAAGGGAGGAGGATGTCCACTCCATTCCCCAAACGGGAGGGAGAAGCCATATAACGATCTCTTGACCTACTAATCTTCCAATTTAAAACTGTATGGACTGCAAAGCTAAGTCTGGCTAGGGAAGTCTACCTCCAGTGGCTGAAGATGTCATTGCAGGACACATGGATACATTTAAGGGTACAATCATATGGGCAGCACCCTCATTAGATGGAAGCCTCCAATCTCGGAGGCTTCTGAATAATGGAGGTAATTTCCATCCTCCTTTTGTTCTTTAGAAGGGCTTCTCAGCCCATCTAGAGGAGGTATGCTGGTAGGACAGGGGAGGCCATAGGATTCCTCTTATCCTGGCTTCTCCTCTCCTCTTCCCTCCCAGTCCACTGGAACACTCCTTTTTTTACTTCTCTGAGGTCCTCTAAACCTGCTTTTGCGATGTCGGAAAGCAGCTGGCATGTTTTTTTCCGTGGCACCTGTGAGAGTCCAGATTCCAGAGATCTCCTTCCGAGGTAATAACAGTGTCTACTGCCTCAGATGGGGGACTCCGAAGTAACTTATCATGCCTGGGACACTATCCTGGGACCATAGGATTGATTGTTTTCTAAATTAATTAAAATTAATAGTGTTTAAAAAAACACAAAAAAACAAAAAATTACCAATAACCCCAAACAAGATGTGCATGCCTGATCTTTAGCATGCATGCCAAGTTTCAGGTGTCTGTTTCACAAACCTGATGCTATGGCACTGATGGACAGTCACACAACTTCTGTTATAATAGAAGATAACGGCCACACTAGCAAGTACATAAGACTTAAGAATATTGTTATAACTATTTAAGATTGATCATGTATTGTCCTTTTTTGTTTTGTACTAATTTTCATTATAATTTATTAATTAAAAATGAAAAGAAAATACTAACAGACAGAGAAAGGTTAAGTGGCGATGCATGCAGAAAGTATATTTCTCAATCCTGTTAAGAGCTTAACAATGCTGGCTTGATTACCCAGGATGAACATACTAAAAATTGACCAAACAATATTTCAGCCAAATCCTATACATGCTTACTCAGAAAAAAGTCCCACTACATTTAATGGAGCTTACCCCCAAGTAAATAAATGTTTGCAAGATGCTAGGTTTCAAAGGCTTCAGTGTTGATGAACAAATTGTACACCTACAATAAACCTAAGAAGCTTGAATTGCATAGTTTTTCACATAATATTACAGACTGCCTGTGCTCCTTTGCTGCACCTGCAGAAATACATATTACGATGAAACTGCTTAAAAGTATTTCTATGTGTATAAAGTGATTAGGATTTGGCTTCTCAGAGGGAAACTATTTCAAAAAGGCTGTCTTTTGTTTCCACCTCACAGGCTATTAGAAGTTGGAGGTTTCAGAGATATTTTTCCAGCAAAGGCTGGAGATGCTAGATATTGCACCTGGGACCTTCTACATGTAAAGCTGTACTACTGAGCTATGCCCCCGTCACAATCTCCATGTATCCTTCAAAGCTTCTCAGCCCAATTCTTACTGCATAGTTTCTTTCAATGGGGTAAAACTTCAATGTAAATACATCTGGTACAACATTCAAAGCCCTCTATAAAGTTCACTAAATTAATATGCTCATGGTAGAGAAAGACATGTATCAAAGATGTGAGCAAAGGAGGTGGGACACCAAACTATCTGCATGAAACTTTTGGAGAGGAGCTATTCTTCCACATGATGTTGCAGGTGCCACAGCTGCAATACCTGGTTTTAAGTCATTAAGAAAGGATATGGACTACATTGCAATGATTAAGGGATTCCCTCTTTAGAAGTTGATTTGATCCAAAACTTGATAGATGTCTTATTTCAAGGGAATGTCCCATTTTCCAAGGCATCACAGTTGAAAAGAAGATAGTAGGGATCCCTTATTTCCAAGTCACCTGAGTCACACATACTATGTGCACCATTCATTGTCTTGGAGCACTTATCTGAAAGCTCATTTTCTACCAGCACTATCCCTCAGTTCACAATGGGGCAAGCAGAAGGAAGGCATTTCACAACTGATTTTGCAGAGCAGATACAGATGTCTTATATAAAACTTCAAGTAAAACTGTACTTAAGTGCGCAGACCCATACATCACTAACCATTCTCTACAAAGTGATTATGCTTTGGAATGAGTCCTTCAGTTTAAGTGAAATCTTAAAATGTTGGGAGAAATTGGCCATCAGTGTCACATTTCTTCTCCTTAGCACCTTTCCCTGACTTGCACAAATAAGACTGAAATTGATCCAGGTTTCCTAGTTCCTTATTAAACAAGTACGTGTACAAGCAGTCTGAATTAGGATCTAATAATCTTTGCGTACCTCTGCTCCCTAGAATAAGCTTTAGGCCAGCCCAAATTATGCACCCTATCATCTGGAAACTGTCCATTAAAAGATGCCTCCAATGTAATTGTGGTTCCAAAGCTTTGTTTTAACCCAAAATGGTTTAACATGTGTTACCATTAGGCCAACATATATAAATTGGGAGTTGCACGCCAAAACTACAAAACCCCAGTCCTTCATTCATGTGTGTTGGCCTGGGAGAGTATCACATGTTAAAGCATGTTGCTCCAGTCTGATAGAAAGTATATCATTTGACATGGACCAAAACTTACTTTGGGAACAGTGATGTGCAAAGTTCAGTTCCATATTAAGGCTTTTTACCTACCTTTGCGCTGAATAAGGAACTAGGATCCAAGAAGCAACTTGAGCCTCGTTTTGTGTGACCCTGCCTCTACAAGAGCGATTTAAAGCTCTTTCAAGGTGCATTAAAAAATTACCTCTACAACAAGAGGCATTTAAAGCTCTTTCAAGTCTCATTAAAAAATTACCTCTACACCAGCGGAGCGCAAATGGGGCGTAGAGGCGCGTTATCTCCCCGATTGTGCGCGTTATCGAATGCGTGGCTGCCTCTACAAGAGAGGTTTAAAGCTCTTTCAAGGTGCTTAAAATTTTTTACCTCTACAAGAACGGAGCGCAAATCGGGCGTAGAGGCGCGTTATCTCTCTGATTATGCGCATTATCGAATGCGCGTTAAATCGCGAGTTTTATTTTGCTCCGGCCATTAAAGCGCATTTTGTCTATGTGAACAACTGCTTATGCGCATTAACTACTTGTAAAGCGCATTTTGGTCATCCGTTAATGCGCTTCGCCGCCTCTCGCCGCCTCTCGTGCAGAGGTATTAGGTGTAAATGCGCTTCAGCGATTATGCGCATAATCGCCTAGCCGGGCGCAAAAGCGAATCCTTGTAGAGGGGACCCGTGTTAAATAGCGAGGGTTTTTTTTGCTCCGTCCATTAAAGCGCATTTTGATGGGAGGGGGCTGCTGCTCCGGCGAGCGGAAGGAAAAGGCTGGTGCCTGCGGAGGCGGCTCCTCCTCCTCCCTCTATTGTCAGATCTCACCCCCTTCTCCAGAGGGAAGGGGAGGGAAGCGCCTTTTGACAGCTGCCGCCGCCGCCGCTGTCAAAAGTTGCGGCGGGCTCGAGCTGCCGAACTGAAGCTGGGGAGACACGTGGCGAAGGCGGGCGACTACCCTCCGCCCGCCGGCTGGCTGTCCCTTCCGCTCGCCGGAGCAGCATGAGGAGGGAGCTGCCTGGCCGCGGCGAAGGAGGGAAGAGAGCCCGCTCGCCCACCCGCGGGGGGGGGGCCGGCGGGAGGAGGAGGAGGAAGAAGAGGGGGCAAAGGAAGGCGAGGAGGAGGAGGATCGCTCGCCTGCTGCCCACAGCCTACCAGCCAGCCAGCTGGGGAGCGGCGGGGAGGGAAGGGAAGGGGAGGGAAGCGCCTTTTGTCGCCGGCTCTCGTGCAGAGGTATTAGGCGTAAAGGCGCTTCAGGGATAGTGTGCATAATCTCCTAACCGGGCGCAAAAGCGAATCCTTGTGGAGGGGACCCCTGGGCAACTACAAAGAAGGCATCCTTCACAGTAATGGGGGGGGGGGGGGAGAGCAGCGGTAATATTAATAAGCCTCATTCCCCCAATTTTAGCCAAATCATGGGTTGTCTAACTTAAGCTTCATTCATTTTAATGGATCTACTCTTTTTGGACTAACATTGGATGCAACCCCATGCACCCCTCCCTCAGCCTTCTAAAAACAGTAGCTAAGTAAGCCATTATAAAGGGACACTGCACCGATCCTTTCTTCTTCTATTGGGATTTAATGGCGATCGGAGCAAAAAGGCCCCATGACCGCCACCTACTGAGGGGAAAAAAACCACAGGTGGGGAAACCCATAACTAATTATTACAAATAGATACAGAAGCCTGTAGCTCTCAAAACTCCACAGCGCTTTGATGACCCCATTTCTAGGGAGCGATCCCTGCTTGTCTCTACGCGGCCCTTTCAGGATATGCTGTGGCCCTTGCCCGTTGCCCCAGAACCAGTTCGAAACCAGAGAAAATAGAGGCCCCGGGCGAGGAGAGCAGCAGGCAAGCATCAAGGAGGCGAGGGCCAGTACCTTTCAGGGCCAGGAGATGCTCCTGTTTGGGCTGTGTAACGTCCATCGCCTCAGCCGCGCCGCTGACGGTCTTCCCTCTTCACGGAATCAACCAACGACGAACTTCCTCCAATCGCGGGCAAAAATACGTCCAAAAAAAGGGAGGGGGGCGTGAGAGGAATGATCTCCGGTTTGGGCCCGCTATCTTCTGCCAGCTGCGTTTCTCTCAATGCAAGTCACTACCGCTATCGCTTCAAAAACTACAACCCCCAATGTGCCGTACAGACGCGTTGCTTGAACTCCCTCATCGGCTTCCGTACCCCGGTAGTCACGAATGCTGCTCCCGCTTTGCGTCATGGAGCCGGTCTTTTTTTTTTTTTTTAAAAATCCTCCCTGGACATCGCGAGCTGACAACGTGATGTATGATGGTAATTGTAGTCTTTCTCGTACCTCGGCATTGTTATCATGGCGTGCCGTGGTACGTTCGGAAGGAAAGGGGAGTGGCTGGGCACAGACATGCGCAGTGGTTCGTAACCACTGCATAGCAAACGACAAACAAAAGATAACCAACAGGTGGCGGATTTGGAGGGTTATTTTTGACGTTGTACAGTGTCACTACCAACGGCTCCTTTCGGTGACGTCGGCGCGTAGTCCCGCCCCTCCCCGTCTCCAAGGGGACGTCCGCTGTGGGAGCGGTGTGGAGACCGCTTCTTCTCGGGCTTCATCCCTCGCTTCCCAAGATGGCGGCGCTGAGTGTAAACAAGGTCGGGGCCGGAGCGGGGTTGGATACTGGGAGCAGGCAGAGCCGGAGTCCAGGCGGGCCTGTGGTGAAGGTGAGGCGAGTGAGACCGGGTGGGTCTTCCACGTCATCAAGTGGTGAAGCACCCTCGTCGCTCCTGTCTTTGGGGGCGAGATGGGGTGAACCCCTGGAGAGGCCAGTCGGGAGAAAACGGAGAGGGCCCGCCCCCTTAGCCTGCTTGGGGTTTTCTTACTGCAGTGTCCACTAAAAGAGCTTTCAATTGAGGGTGGGTTTTCGCAGGCTGTGGCCGTGTAGAAGGGACGATCCTCGTGCGTTTCCTTCCTCCCCCCCCCCCGCCCCATCTGCTGTTGCTGTTTATAAACCACCGCCACCCGGGGATGCTGGGTACTGTAAAGAGCAAGTGTGATTTTGATACTTTGCACAATCTTTATTAGATCGGTTAATAAACGCATAGCTAGGACACGTTTTTCTCTAGCAAGGGTCCTGTGCTTTTACAGCTGTGTGAGAGGCAGAAATTAAGCAGAGGAAACTTCTTGGGGCCTGAAGATGCAGTGATGGTACAACTACAACAAAAATCCCCTTTCTGCCTAAATTCTGCCTGACATATCTGTTGATGGCATAGGAATCCTTCAATGCAACTGTCAAGTCATTGGAGGTACACAACATACAAAGAGATACAAACTGGAATTTTTATTCCTGTGGAAGGAAAGTCTTGAAAAACTACGCAATTCAGTGTAAATATCTCCAGAGAGTAATAGTCTGTTCATTTTTCTTCAAAGAGCTCTCTTGGGATCATTTCTTTGAAAAGATCTCTCACTTGCTTAGAAGTGAAAGCATACCCAGACTAAGGCTGTAATACTATATCCACTTACATGACATGTAGACATGTAAAGGATAGCACTGTATGGTTTTTTTTAAGGAAATACTCAAGCCAGACCAACCAATAGGAATACTCTTTGTCTAATGTGCTTGAAGATGTGGGCAGCATCTCCCAGGATATATTGATTATCTAATAGCTGATTAGTATACAGAGCCAATGTATTGGCCTGGATGGGGTTGCACTCCCCCTGAAGGAGCAGGTTCGTAGCTTGGGGGTTCTCCTAGAACCATCTCTGTCACTTGAGGCTCAGGTGGCCTTGGTGGCATGGGTTGCCTTCTACCAACTTCGGTTGGTGGCCCAGCTACGCCCCTATGTGGACAGGGATAACCTTGCGTCAGTTGTCTATGCTCTGTTAACCTCCAAGTTAGATTACTGCAATGCACTCTACTGGGGCTGCCTTTGAAGACGGTTCGGAAGCTGCAGCTTGTGCAAAATGCAGTGGCCAGATTGATAACAGGGACCAGAAGGTTCGAGCATATAAGACCTACTCTGGCCCGTTTGCATTGGCTGCCTGTATGTTTCCGAGCCCGATTCAAGGTGCTGGTTTTAACTTATAAAGCCTTACACAGCTTGGGACCACAATACCTGATGGAATGCCTTTCCCAACATGAACCTACCCGAACACTACGTTCAACATCTAAGGTCCTCCTCCGAGGGAAGCTCGGAGGTCGGCAACAAGGAAGAGAGCCTTCTCTGTGCCCCCCCCCCCATTGTGGAATGATCTCCCCGACGAGGCTCGCCTGGCGCCAACGTTGTTACCTTTTCGGTGCCAGGTCACCACTTTCCTTTTCTCTCAGGCATTTAGCAATATGATGAGCCTGGGTCTGTTTTTGTTTTTAGGCTTATAGCTTTTAAGTTATTATAGTGATTTTAAATGTATGTGCATATTGTATGCTTTTGCAGTTTTAATTTTTGTATTTTGTTTTTAAATGTTTTAATCTTATGTAAACCGCCCAGAGGCTATGGGGTGGTATACAAATGTAATAAAAATAAATAAAAAATAATGTGGTCTGACCCAATGGGAGGATGGGGCTGTCCTTCACTTCTCCCCCATAGTAGCATGTATTGGCCATGTAGTATATACAGATTCTTAGTCATTTAAAATTGAACATATTCCCCTGTAAATTATAGGTTCTGGAGTGTGGAGTCTGTGAAGATGTATTTTCACTGCAAGGAGATAAAGTTCCCAGACTGCTTTTGTGTGGCCATACCGTCTGTCATGACTGTCTCACTCGACTTCCTCTCCATGGCAGAGCAGTTCGGTGTCCTTTTGATCGGCAGGTTACTGAGTTAGGTAAGACAGTCTGAAATTGAAATGGTGATACTTATATGACACTAAGGTACAAGCATAACTAGATTTCATCTTTTGTTCAGAGACTTCATTGTATACTGTGCCTGTCCACATGATAAGTGATTCTTCTCCCTGGTCAACTTAACTAGGTAGTAAAGATTTGTCTCCTTAAGTATATGCAGTACTTCATTCACTCAGAACTATTTGAACTTTGTATTTATTAAAAATCTTTCTTGTCTTGCATGTGTCCATAGTGATCTTGTAAACTTAGTGATCTTGTAAGCTGGTTAGTGCTTAACTTCATAATGCAAAATAACTGGTGGCAAAGCCAGAGAGATCAAAGAAAGCTTGATTTGAGCAAGGTTGTGTTTCCAGGGGAAGACGGTGTTTTATTATTATTATAATTAATATTTTCTATTATGCCATTGATATGCATGGAACTATAAGGAATGATATTAAAAAAAAAGATGTGTCCCTGCCCTGAGGAACTTACAGTTGAGTTTTGATTTGTAGAGAAAGAAAGCAAATGAAGAAGCTAGAGTAAAAGGGCATAAATATGTAGGGTGAAGACTAAGGATTTAAAGGAAATAATTAATCCAAGGCTTAATAGAAAAGGTGGGTTTTAATGAGGGATATGAAAGAGGTGAGAAGTAATGGGTGGCATTGCACAGATATTCTGGAAGGGACATAGGAACTGGAAATGGAGGGAGTTGAGGTGTTTAAGAGAGCAAAATCAATACTTTTAAGAAGAAAAGCAACATTTGTTTTTTATTCTGCCCTTTTCAGATTCATGTTAAATCAGGCTGTGGTAGAGCTTTAACAAATGTTCAACAGTGACAATACTCACCAGGGTGTTCAAATATGTATTTATTAAAACTGTGGGTGATTCTGACTTCATAGACCTTACTCCTTTTGGGATCTCTTTATAACTAAGCTAAACAACCTGGATATGTTTGTGTCCCAATCCTTGGAAGAAATATACAGAGTAGTTGCTGGGGGATAAAACTCCAGAGCTACTGCTTGCATTATTTTCCCAAACATTAATAGATTGAGGGATGGCAATTTGTTGCTCATTTCCCCACTCCCATTGATAGAATTAGTGAATATCCATTTCATAATTTATCAGTGGTTTTCTAACTTGTACACAACCCTTTCCCAGGGGCATGCAATTATCTGAGCCAGGATCTGGCTATTTCTGCCAATGCTTATTTATTCCCATTAACAGATCTTCATCATGGAGATTCGCTAAATATGTTGTGTATAGAGCTCTTATTTTTGTGTCTTCTCAATGGCTGCTTTCAGATGATTGTATCTTGGCTTATTGTCAAGATGCACGTGGGCCTTTTGCCTGCTCATGCAGCCCCTTCACTCCCCCCTTCGTGGCATGCAGCAATCAAACCAAGAAGTCTTTTATTTATGATAGTTTCCCTATTGGATGTTGGTTGAAGAGCCTGGCTTGTTCCAAAGCTGGTAACTATAGTTGCACTGTTCAGACAAAACAGGAAGTTGTGGTTATTTAGAAAGTTCTTGCTTTAATCATGCTTCTGCAGAGGGGCTGTGTGGATGGAAAAAGACTTGTGCATATCTTGGCTGCCAAGATATTGCCCAAACTGAGCCAATGTTTCTCTTGCAGGAATTGTGTTACTTTTGTTATCTGGCATTAAGTATTACTGTGATGCTCTCAGTTGTCTTCAACTCTATAGAATGCATTGTTGTATCCTAAATGTTAGGTGTATATTTGTGTGGATGGGTTGTATACATACATACACCCACATGAAAAGTAGCCATTTGATTGGCAGATAAGAATCTCCTCTAGGCGATTATAAGAAACAAGCATAGATATGTGTGAATAATAATAATAATAATTTATTTATTTCTTACCTGCCTCTCCCTCTGGATCGAGGCAGGGAACACTTTTAAATACAAGTGGTCTAGTGACTTCTGTGAATTTATTTGCAAGGCTGAGAGATCCATTGAGGTGGGAGAAGAGTTTAGAAAGTGGGAATAAAAAGAGAGCAGTCTTGGCAAAGCACAAATAAACACCAATACAGGACTCATAATGGGTGTGAAAGACTCTCAACTAGCACCCACTGGTAAATAGTTTTTTTTTAATCTCCTGTATGAGACAATCACAACTACTCTTCTGGAGTTTTAGTCTGGTTTCTTTGGCAGAAGTGCTATTCTTGATTTCTGTTGTTGAAAGCAAAGCATGTGTTCTGGCTCAGATGTCCTCAGTCACTGAGGAATCAAAGAAGAATGTTTGCCTAATAAGTGACTGGTATACTAAAATCAATGGGCTCAGTATTCATTTCAGGATTGACCACATAATGCTGTCTTGTTTCTGATTTGCATGCTTCCTGCTATTCAAGCCTGATGCCTTTTCTAATGACAGGCTGACAAACAGGGTAGGGTTTTCAAGCTTAGAATGTATCATTTATTGCATGAAATAGGCATATTTGTGAAAACTTATATTCATGTGGCATATGGCAGAAGTAAATACTTGTGTAAGAAACTTGACAATGAATACTCTGAATGGCTACTGCATTTGCTGAAATAAACTCCTAAAGGCTTGATGAATACCGACATATATTTTGAAGTACCATAGTGGAATCCATCTATGAAAACATAATCATGTGAAAAAGTGGAAAACCCAGCTGTATATTAAGTATTTATCCTGGCCCCAAGATATTTGCATATGTCATGTAGAATGTGAAGCCTGCAGAGATCAAAGCCTTTTTTGTTGCAGTTTGCATTGGGCCAGTTCAAATTAGATAGAACTAACATATTTAAAGGAAGATTAAAAATGAATAGCACAATCCAGCCAAAGGTCAACATTTTTATGCCTCATGGATTTTTTTCAGAATGTCTTATTGAAATGAATGAGTCCCAAAAGTTCTTAACTTTGGATTACATACAAAGGTTTACTAGTCTGTGAAGTTTTGTACAAGTTAGCAGACTTCTCACAGTGCTATGCCACCGTGTAACACAATGTCAGTATAGTATGAGAGACACATTGAATAAGAAAGATCCAGGCTGTAGCATTTCAATTCTAGCACCCTATAAGAAACCCTTGAGAGAGAGCTCATACAAAGTCTTGCACAAGTTTGTACAATGAACTTCTCTGGATCTGGGATCACTTTTCTCATGCAGCACTCTTCTACTAGGTCAGAAATAGACATCTGTGAGCAAAACGTTTTCCACTGAAACCTTTGGATCAAAGTCAAAGGTTTTGCTATTATACTATGTGCTTTTGTTAGAAGTATGAAGGAGATCAGATAGACTGCACCATGTAGTGATGTGTTAGAAGTTAAGTGGTTGGGGGTAGTTTTAGCATGACACTTTTATTACATGTTATTTTTAGCCAAGAAGGGCACTAGCCTGCAGATTTACAACAAGACATCTAGGGAAGGGAGGCGGATGAGCTAGAAAGGCCTTGGTGCTTATCAGTCCAGAGCCATAAACTACCACGGCTGGCAGGAAGGAGGATTTTGCAGCTGGGAAGGTGTGGGCAATATATGGACTGCTCCAGCGGGGAGGAGGGAGGTTGAGATGGATTGGGGGGTTAGAGGGTATAAAGGTGAGTTGCTTTCCCCTGGTCTTTGACTTGCCCTCCTCATGGTGCATGTGGAGACGTTGGTGGTGGCGGTGGCGGCAGGGGCCTACTTGGGAGTAAGTAGTTCAGCTAGGTTTTATTATTTTTAAAGTTACTGGGATTTTATGTTATGCATACCTGTATAGTGTTTTACTTATGATTGTTCCCATTTGCCCCTATCCTTACATAAGAATAAATTTACGGATGCTGCTAGTTTCTTGCTGTTGGGTCAGTGCTAAATCCAGAGATATTGGACCAGGATTCTGGTTTCCTTCCCTAGAAGTTCTGGATGCCAAGGGGCCTCCTAGAAGGTGGTGGCAGCAATGGCGAAGTGGCAGGCTGCCAGCTCCCTTTGGGCTACCTTTACATGAAGTCTCATTAATAAATCAATTTTCCTTATTAAAATAAGTAGATAACTAATAAGTTCTGTCAAGAAGATGAATTTGGATTAAAATAAACACAAGAAAATAAAACATTGACTATATCAAGGTTCAAGTGGTGTGTACTGGATACTTGAAAGATATAATCAAGAACCATTACTTTCTTTTAGATAAACATATAATTGAGGATATTCTTGGATTAATAAAACATAACTTGGCCAGCTGTCAAGATGATAAAAATAGATATTCTTCCATGACTCAACTTCTTATTTCAAAATGTACTTATTTAGGGAGCAATCCTAGATAGCATCTGAGGGGCCATAGGTTACTTTGAATTCACAGCTCAGACCTTAGAAGGAGGAATTGTAGCTCCGACCCCCCCTTCCCCTTAGTAGCCAGTGTGAAAAGAACCGCACCAGCTACTCTCCAAGGTCGGAAACCTGATCTCAGAGCAAGGGAGAAGGGGATGTTCCAGTAAGTGGGGAGGGGAGTGGGAGGCCAGCTATCCTAAGGCCTCTCCAGCCTCCTTCCCTCCCACTCCAAAGCATTCCAGCTTCAGGCAAAAACAGCCCATCTAGGACAAAAAAAGGGCAGAAGAACGGGGAGGCAAAAGTCACCTCCATTGCTCCTCCTGCTCTGCACAGGATGACCTTAAGCCTCTGAGTTCAGAGGCTTACGATCAACACAATAGAATTGTGCCCTTAAAAGAGAGAGTAGGCAAAAAGTTACTCAATAATGGTTCTTGTCAAATATTTTTGAATACTGGGGTGAACTGGAAGACTATTTGCCAAGGATAAAAGCAACAATTCAAGAAAAATAGATTAAAATATTATAAGATTTACAATGAAATCTATTACATGTGTACTCAGAAGGAAATCTTACTGAGTTCTTTGGGGCTTATTCCAGATATATGGGTATAGGATTGCAGCCTGCTTACAGCTCAGCTAAGCTTTCTGCCACTCTGCAGTTGCCCACAATTACTTCAGCTTTGGAGAGCACATATATCTTTGTATTAGTGTCACTGCCACAGGTTCTTGCATGGTTCTAGAGTACGCCAACATTTTTATGGCTGACTTAGAGCAACACATCCTCGGCCCCTGTTCCAAAAAAAGCCTCTCTTCTAACTGATATATACTGATGACATACTTATGATCTAGATCCATGGATAAGAGTCACTTGAGAGGTTTGACTATCGCAACTTTCATCTTACCACCAGCCTGAGCCTAAACAAGTCCATGCAGTCACTGTGCAACTACATAATGGACACCTTATAACAAAACCCACTACATAGCTCAATGATTCCAGCTTCCACCCAGAACACACCACAAAATCCATTGTCTACAGCAAAGCCCTTCGAGACAACCACATCCATTCTGTCTCATTGTACAGAGACTGGCAGTTTAAGGAATTACTCCAGGCTTGCTTAGACTACAATAAGACTACAATACTACCCATTTTTTTTTATTTATAAATTTATGAGGCACCTTTTGGCCCAAATAAGGCCTGCAAGGAGACTTACAGTTAAAATTTTAAAACTTCACAGCAGCTTAAAAATAGCTTGGAGCCAATATATTTAAAATACTAAAAAGCCATGCAGAATAAAAACATTTTAACAGCCTTCCTGAATCTGAACAAAGAAGTGAAATGGCAAATCAGCAAGGTCAGACTGATAACCAGGAATAATCTAGTATTGGACAGGCGTAGAAGAGAAAGCGGTAGAATACTATATGTCACCTATAGCTTCCAACTAAAATTACTCCTATATAATAAAAAATCTACAGCTCAGCCTTGACAGTGATACTTCTCTCTCATAGGCTTTGTGTGGTAGACCTGTTCTTGCTTCTCACCAGCAACAGCTGGACATATAACATAGACACAAACAAGACAAGATGGAGGTACTGTGGGTTGGGAGACCAACTACTCCGGATGGGGTTGCACTCCCACCAAAAAGACCAAGTAAGCAGTTTGGGAGTCCTCTTGGACTCTGAGCTAACTAGGGAAGCACAGGTGGCTGCGGTGTCCAGGAGTGCATTCTGCCAGCTTAGGCTGGTACGCCAGCTGCAGCCCTATCTGGAGAGGACGGACCTTGCCTCAGTTATCCACACACTAGTCACATCCAGGCTAGACTACTGTAATGCGCTGTACGTGGGGCTGCCTTTGAAGATGGTTCAGAAACTTCAGCTGGTGCAGACTGCAGCTGCCTGAGTACTGGTAAGGACAAGGCGATTTGATCATATAATGCCTATATTGCGCCACCTGCACTGGTTACTGGTGTGTTTCCAAGCCCAATTCAGTGTGTTGATTTTGACCTTTAAAGCTCTAAATGGTTTGAGACTTAGTTACTTGAAGGACTACCTTCAAGCATATCAGCCTGCCTGCACTTTAAGATCAGAAAGAGAGGCCCTTCTCATTTTCCCACCTGTGAGAGCAATTAGGTGGGTGTCTAAATGGGAGAGGGCCTTCTCTGGGGTAGCCCCAAACTGAAACACATTTCCATCAGAGGTCCGCCATGCACCATCCTTGCAGGCTTTCAAGAAGGCCTTAAAACCATTTTATTTTACCATGGCCTTCCCATGATGTATTGCTGCTATTGTTCCTGCTGGTTTTATTGTTTTAATTACTATTTTATTGTGAACAGGTTTTTATTGCTTTTAATATTTTATGTATTTTAATATTTTATGTATTTTATTGTTGTAAGCTGGCCAAGAAGTGTTTTAAATAAATAAATCATTAAGTAAAAATACAAAATGTGAAATTCAGATTTGAGCAATTTAAAACTTTTCCCCCCAAAACAGGTGATTCGGGAGTCTGGGGCTTGAAAAAAAACTTTGCTCTGTTGGAACTCCTTGAGCGACTGCAAAATGGGCTTGGTGGTCAGTGTGGGACAACTGAAGAGGCTATTGGCCTCTCTGGAGAGGTAGTATAATTAACTTTGTATTTCATTATAAATATTACTTTTAGTGAAGTGTTGACTAGTCTCATTTTAAATACTTTAATTTGAATGTTCTCCTATTTGTAAGATAAATGTTTGGTTTAATTTAAGGGTTACATCATTAAAGCCGATTGCAATTTAATACATTAAGGTAATTGTGATGTAGAGCCAAACTGCATGTTCAGAAATATTAAGTCATACAGGCCTTTCTGGACTGTCTCACTTCATATTGTATATATGCTGGAAGAGTTTATTGTAGAATTCTCCCTCATAAAAAACAATTTCTGCACACAGAAAGAAAGCCCGTACATCAGGGAGAGAGGATTTAGCTAGAACTCATGTCATTCCCTTGAGATGCTAGCTTTCCATAGCCAGGGAATTTCTGACGGAGGGGAGCATTCAAACATATGATCCACCACCTGCAGTGTGAAGTGGAACAGTATTCCTAGTCATGTAGGTTGATCTTAAATCAAGGTACCACAATATTTCATAGATAGAGTTGGCAAAGATTCGTGTAGTGTTGGGATTCTGATCTGCAGCAATTAGACATTTTTGCAGCCACTGCTAAAACCAGTTTGGATGGAATGCTCAGTATGTCCCTGATGAACACCACAACTGAACATTGGAATTTAAAATGGGAAGGTATCACGTTTATGTGTTTTCACATAAATATTTTGTTCTTAAATGAGAATTATATTTTATTTTTGGATTGACTTACTAATCAGGTATGGCACACAGTGCCTTTTACCACTCTGCTAGCTTACTAGCTGCGGCCACTTTGTACAGAGAGAGACTAGGCACAGTGATCCACGTTCTGGTAATCTTCTAATTGGATTAATACAATAATTTATATGTGGGGTTGCCCTTGAAGACACTTTGGAAGCTTCAGTTAGCACAGTTGCAGAATTTTTAATAGTGTTTCTCTGTCTGCCCATGTCATGCTAATTTTAAAAGAGCTTCATTGGCTGCCTATTCACTTCCAAGCCCAGTTGAATGCTGAGTCTTACATTGAAAGCCAGTCTAAGTAAATAACCTAATATCTAGAAAGCACCAGGTTGCCCACTCCTGCCCTAAGCAGCTTGGGACCAAAATACTTGAAGAAGCACCAATTCCCTGTGCTGGGAACCCCTGAACTAAGTAGGAGAGGCATTTCTACCTCTTAGGATGGGGGGAATTACACAAAAGCCAGGAAACCACCATACGACTGGGAGAAGGCTGTGTGGTTATTTGGGGAACCCCAGAGGGACAGATTCTGCCCCTGGGACTGAGGTTCTTCACCCCCTGCGTTAGAGATACAAGGATCGTCTACGTGGGAGAGGGTTTTCTCAGCAGTGGTGCCCTGGTTATGGAATACCCTTTCCAAAAATGTTTGCCTGGTGTTGACATTCATATCATTTAGGTGCCAGACAAAAACATGTTTATTTATCCATGCATTTTAATAGAGTTTGCTAGATTTTAATTAAGCAACTTTTAGACTGTGTTAAATGTTTTATTTGCTGTCTTCCTGCTTTTATATTTGTTTTGTGCTGTACACTATCTGGCATGGTGAAGGGTGGTCTAAAAACAATTTTAATAAGTGAATAAAAATGAAGATTAAAGGGTGGCAACAGTTACAAGAAATGCCTTTTATCAGCTGATACGCCAGCTCGGTATGCTGATTCCTATTAGAAACTGTAGAATCTAGTCACAGTAACCCATTCCTTTGTTATTTCTAAACTGAATTACTGTAATGTGCTTTGTATTGGTCTGCCTTTGAGGCCAGCTTCGAAACACCAATAGGTGCAAAAATGCAGCTGTCAGGATATTGATGGGGGCCAGAAAAACAGCACGTTACACCTGTTTTGCATGCGTTTATATTGGTTACCGCTTCCAGGCTGATCTTAAAGTGCTGCTTATTACTTTTAAAGACTTAAGTGGTTTGGGACCAGTCTACCTAAAGGACTTCCTTCACTCATACAATCCTACCCATATGTTTAGGTCATCACCAGAGTCTCTACTCATGTGCCCACTGTTTACAGCAAGATTGAATACAAGAGGTAGGGCTTTCTTGCTGGTGGCCCCTCAGTTATAGAACTCCTATTCTGCTGCTTTTTTCTTATACTTTCAGTGCTGAACTTTAAGAAAAAATAAACTTATTTATTCAAACAAGCCTTTCTTGAGTAGGGCATTGACAGGTGTTGAGCTCTCAACAATTTCAAACTAGGCTTAATTTCCCCATTTTTGACAGTGCTGTTTTTGTATATTTATATTTGCTTGTGTCCAGCCCCTTTATTATTTGTAAGCTGCTTTAAGAGGGCACTTCTCTGAAGAGTTGAATATATATTTATTGATTGAATGAATGGTGCATTTCTGTTTTGTTAGTGCATCATCCGCTGTGATGAAGATGAGACCCATCTTGCTTCAGTGTACTGCACTGTGTGTGCCACTCACCTGTGTGCAGAGTGTTCCCAGCTTACACATTCTACAAAGACACTAGCAAAACACAGACGTGTGCCCCTTGCTGATAAACCTCACGAAAAGACCATGTGTTCTCAGCACCAAGTGCACGCCATTGAATTTGTATGTCTGGAAGAAGGTTGCCAAGCCAGTCCTCTGATGTGTTGTGTCTGCAAAGAGTACGGAAAGCACCAAGGCCATAAAGTAGGTCTTCTCTGTTCATTATTCTTCAGTTACATCAGTGGTAATACACAACTACCTGAGAAGGGGAGTGTGTGTCTTCCATTTCCTGCCAATTTTAGTAATTACCAACCTGTATTTCCTTTCCTTTCTTACTCTTTAGATTACTGCTTTAATAATGTAATTAGCTGCATTACCCACAGGAATATTGCCTCTTTTTAAAGCTTTTTTCTGCAGGCACATAGGACTACTAATCATGAATATGTTTGCAGTTTAGTCTGTCATGCCATTTAATTTTCTGTAATGTTTCAGATCTAACCAATCTTTATATACCGCATTTCTTCGATTCTAAGACGCCATTGATTGTAAGACGCACCTTAATTTCAGTACCACCAACAGAAAACTTTGATTCTAAGAAAAAATTAAATAAAACGCTAAAATATATCTAAAATTCAAAAACTGCGATTCTAAGACGCCATCAATTCTAAGATGCACCCCGTTTTTAGAGATGTTTATATGGGGAAAAATGTGTGTCTTAGAAAAAGAAATATGGTATGTCTGAGATCTTGCTTCAAACATCTGTCAAAATTAGTGATCCTACTTACTTTCTCATAGTAAACTTTAAAATATGTATATTTATTGTTTAAATTTATACTTCACTTTTCTGAACTAAGGGCATTTATCCATCGGTGTCATTCTACAAATTGAAGTAGCACTAGCAGAGCTCCATTAAATCTTTCTGTTGTGTAGGTGGTTGCACATTACATTTGCACAAGTGGTTGTGCAAGCATAATGCACAACTACCGCTCAACTGCTCTTGTGCAACTTTAGTTGGATTCTCCTCTTGTGCAAATTTTGAAACCTTGTTTCTCCCAGCGTAACATCATTTGTACTAGCAAAATGAAACAGTCAGATACTGCCCTAGGTGTCCATGGCAGGATATCCAAACGTCTTACACTCTTTCCAAATTTCATAACATGTGAGAGCAGAGAGGTACCGATGGGAAGAGCTTTGGGAAAGGATTTCAAATTTACTTCTGATGCTTTCCTCTTAGCACAGTGTTTTGGAACCAGAAGCAAATCAGATCCGTGCTTCCATTTTAGACATGGCTCATTGTATAAGAACTTTCACAGAAGAAATCTCAGACTATTCTCGGAAACTGATTGGTATTGTTCAACAAATAGAAGGAGGAGAACAGATAATTGAAGATGGTGTTGGAATGGCTCATACAGAACATGTAAGCAATTTTGTATTGTTCTCAACCTGCACATTATAACTGCACTATTTATTTGTTTCATTTTTAATTTGGCCAATAACACATGTCCTCTGGCTGGATTACAAACAATTCAAAGAATAAAATACAATGACAAATAGCCCAAAAATAAATATAAAATAAATAATAACAGCCATAAAATCTAGCCCCCAACTCTAAAATCCCCCTTTTGATATTTTTAAAGTTTTTAAATGCAGTGTTACCATGTGTCATGAAACCTTTTTCGAGGCCACCTCTCTTAGGTAAATTGATACCAGCAAGAGCCTCCTGTGAAAAGTGGATAGCGCCAAGAAATCTACTCAGTTAATTCATTGCTGGTGGTGGGTATCTTACAAAACTGTTCTGTAGGAAAAGGCAGATATCAGAATCATTTAGGACTGGGGAGGGCAACCTCCGGCCTGTGGAGTTTGCCCATCTGGCCCAAAGAGACTCGGCTCATTCCATTGGCTCTGCCCAATCCATTCCCGAAATCTACCAGGGTTTTGAGGAGGGGTGGAGGGAGAGAAGCCCCTTGTTATCAATGATCACACACTGGAGATAACAAGGGGATTGAGGGAACAGCATCTATATACTTGCAGGAGCTCCTGCATGTGCCAGATGAGTAAGCTTTGCTCGTTTCTGTGGGGAAGGCAAAGGACAAGTGAATCAGACATCAGGGCTGAACAGCTTCACTCAGTCATGTCTTCTCCCCAGCTTTCAATTTTCCCTGCAATGATTCAGGCTAGTAAAATTTTAGAAATGAAAGCTATTATCTCTAGGGAGAGAAGACTCACCTGTCTCCTTAATTTCATAATCACCCAGGTCCCAGGGACTGCAGAGAATGCTCGTTCATGTGTCCGAGCCTATTTTTCTGATCTTCATGAAACCCTCTGCCGCCAAGAAGAAATGGCACTTAGTGTGGTTGATGCCCACGTGAGAGAGAAATTGATCTGGCTTAGGCAACAGCAAGAAGACATGACTATCCTGTTGTCCCAGGTTTCAACAGCTTGTCTTCATTGTGAAAAGACCTTGCAACAGGTAGGGGGTAAAATCCATACTTGGATATATGTATCATGCTGGTAATAGTAAGCACTTCATAAATAATAAATGTTTGGAACATTTATGTGTTTATTCTTTTACATTAATTGTACATGTACTTCAGTTATTCTAAAATACTTATTTTACAAATGGTGATTTGAGAATCCACCAGTCTTGAGTGACTGGACAGGTTGCCACCTTGTGAGAGGAAGGGAGGAGCTTTGGGGCAGAATGGATAACAAAAGGGGCTGACAGAGTGATCAAAAAGGTTAGTGCATCTGAATCAAAATAAAAGTCTAATGTCGTTAGCGATTCCTTTTTTAGTTAAATGTTTGGGACTCACACATGGAAGTGCACAGGAATGTTTGTAGGACTGTGTTAGGCCTGGCTTTAAGGCAGGAATGGACACCTTCCATTGCTGTGGAGGTCAGTTTTCCTTCTGAAACTCAGTGGAGGCAACACCCTCCCAGGAATGCTGCTGTGCCACTAGATGTGCTGCTGAAATTTGGTGGTGCAGTGCCGAAAATATATGATTTTGCATTAAACGAGGAGCACGAGTATTATTTTAAATCAAAATTGCATTTTGTGGAGACTGATTTTTAATAGCAAAGTCGTAACTTTTTTACTACCATTCTACTGAATTTTGGTTGCTAATTAAGCTGGGGGGTTTCATGTGGCCTGTGGGCTGTGTGTTGCTATGTGTTATGCCTTTAAGGTATAAATATTTATGGGAGAAATGATTAATAGGGCACAATCCTATGGGATGCGCTTTGGCTACTTGGAGGCTTACGAGTACCCAGTGCAGAACGGGAGGTGCCTCCTGCTCTGCATTTTAGGAAGACAAGCGATTTCGGGGAGGGTGAGGAAAGGAGGCTGGGAACCTTCATATTCCCACATTCCCAGTCTCCTCCCCGCATAAGAACATATGAAGTGCCATGTTGGATCAGACCAAGGGGGCATCTAGTATAGCATTCTGTTCACACAGTGGCCAAACAGCTGTTGACCAGAAACCCACAAGCTGGATACGTGTGCAACAGCACCTTCTGCCCATGTTCTCCAGCAACTGCCTCTGCTACTGGAGGTAGCAAAAAGCCATCAGGACTAGCCCCAGTCCTCTTCCAGGAACGCCTGTCTTTCACCTCCCATGAGCTCGTGTTTGCGACCTCGTAACAGCAGCCAATGTGGTTCTCTCTGCACTGGCTGAAAGGGAGCGGGATGGGGGAGTGCTGTTTCCTGGCTCCAAGTTCGGAGCCCTGTCTCTGAGCTCAGATCCAGGAAATCAAAATATTCTATGCCCTCCAGATGCTGTCCTTGGGGTGCAATGCTATGCACATTTCGTCATAAAACCCCCTACAACTTCCAGCATTCCCCAGCCAGCATTCCGTTTTGTGTTGTGTCCAATATGAAAGAATATAAGTAAAGCAGCAAAACTGTGATAGCAGTAATCCTTTTTATCTTAACATACTATCTTTGGCCTTCAAGCCTTTGGCAACTGGTCAGATTCCATTTTAAATAACTACAAGACATTTGCCTATGTTCTTTCAACTGAATATAACAATCACTTTCATGTTTCACTTACTATATAGTGTTGTTGTATCTTAAGTCAAATAAAAGCTTCCTTGAATAGCATAAGTTGCTTTCTTGCATTTAAAATAAATTGAAATCCCTTTGACTGTTTTATAATACAGCAGAGTTTTATTTCTGCTGAAGCGAAAGTTCTATTTTAAATTTATAGATTTAACTGTTTTTGTAGCGGATGTAAGTTCTTGTACTGTTGGATTTTGATAGGGAAAACACATAGGTAATGCTGTGTTGAGTTAAATTTAGCTTTCTTGTCTTAGGATGACTGTAGAGTTGTATTGGCCAAACAAGAAATTACAAGGCTTCTAGAAACACTTCAGAAGCAGCAACAACAATTTACAGAGCTTGCAGACCACATACAACTTGATGCCAGCATTCCAGTTACTTTTACAAAGGTACATAACATTGTCCTTTTTTTTGGTCTCCCCAACCTCCAGTAACAAACATACTACTTTGTACGCTGACTCTTAAATTTGGGAGCTTCAGAAGCAATTTGTGACCTGGTGCGGGGAACTGTTTGGGTGATGTGAAAACTCTGCTTTGTGCCTGAAGGGATTCATTGGGTCATAATCCATAGCTAAATGTGCAAGCTGCATTTTTAAAAGGATAACTTTAAACTTGAAGACTACTTTTTCCAGCTCTATAATAACTTTTCTTAGGTGTGGTGACCAGAACTGTACATAGTATTCTAAGTGTGGACGCACCATAGATTTGTATAAAGGCAGCATGATATTGATAGTTTTATTCTCAATTCCTTTTCTAATAATGCCTAACATGGAATTTGCCTTCTTTACAGTGGCCGCACACTGGGTTGTAGATTTTCATCTAGCTGTCCACCATAACCCCAAGATCTCTTTCTTGTTCAGTCACTGCCAGCTCAGATCCCATCAGGTTATACTTGAAGTTGGTTTTTTCCCCTAACATGCATCACCTTACACTAGCTTACATTGAACTGCATCTGCTATTTGGATGCCCACTCTCCCAGCTTGGAGAAATCCCTCTGGAGCTCTTCACAAACCTTTTGTGTTTTAACAACCTTAAATAATTTGGTGTCATCGGCACAGCCACTTCACTCCTCAGTCTTAATTCCAGATAATTTATGAACAAGTTGAAAAGAATTGGTCCCAATCCCGATCCCTGTGGGACTCCACTATTTACTTCCCTCCATTGGTAGAATTTACCATTTATTCCTACTCTCTGCTTTCTGTTCTTTAACCAGTTACTGATCCATAAGACGACCTCTCCTCTTATTCCATGACTGCTAAGTTTGTTCAGGAGTCTTTGGTGAGGGACTTTCTGAAAAGCCTTTTGGAAGTCCAAGTAACAATGTGCACTGGATCACCCCTGTCTACATGTTCGTTGACATTCTCAAAGGATTATAGAATATTAGTGAGACAGGACTTGCCTTTGCAGAAGCCGTGTTGATTCTTCTTCAGCAGGACATGCCCTTCTGTATGCTTACTAATTTTGTCTTTAATAATGCTTTCAACCAATTTACCTGAAACGGATGTCAAGCTAACCGGCCTGTAATTTCCCAAACCCCCCCCCCCCCCCCCCGATTCCTTTTTAAAAATTGGCATTACGTTGTTCATCTTCCAGTCCTCTGGTACAGAGGCTGAGTTAGAAGGTCTGCAATTTCATATTTGATTTTTTTGAGAACTCTAGGATGGATACCATCAGGGCCTGGTGAATTATTTACTTTCAATTCGTTAATAAAGTTTAGATTTGTTTAATAGGAATTGTTTAATAGGAATTTGTTACTAGGAGAAGTTAGGGAGTTTATTTAGAGCTTAGTATGTGTTTGTTTTAATTTCAGGTTCTTCTTCGTGGTCTCTGTGCATCACACATATGGGCTCTGCGCCGGCGCCGAGCCCCAATCGGGAAAACTTCACTAGCTAGCTTAGTGCTTTTTGGTGGGAACCCCTCCCCCACCATCCATTGCGCATGCTCTGGGTCCCGCCTTACCTCAGTTCTTCTTCGACCGCTTGCTGATCGCCTCGCGGGAGACTTCGCTGAACGTATTCCGTTCGTATTACTCTGAAAGAAATAAAGGAGATAGTTTATAGGTTAGCTTAGTGTTAGTGTATAGTTAGTGTAGTGTTAAACTTCGTTAAAAAAAAAAAAAAAAGATATTATTATTATATTTTATATAGTTGTCCTCTGGGACTATGGCGCAGTCAGCGCTATTTAAGCATTGTTCTCGCTGTAGAGCAAAATTGACTCTTACAGATGGACATTCATTATGCCTTGTCTGTTTGGGAGAGGGGCACGTCGTGGACTCCTGCCCACATTGCATGACCTTTTCCCGCCAAACTAGGCGGAATAGGGCGGACAGGCTCCGGAGTCTGTTATGGAGCAAGGCCCTATCCGCGGTTGACCGCCCGCGGCAACTTTCTCGATCGCCGCATCCGTTGGAGTCGGATACGGAAAGATCGAACTCCGGTGAGCGTAGGCGGACGCCGCAAAATCGCTCTCCACCGGCATTGCCCAGCTCACCCCCTATTGGGGAAGCAGCAGAGGCCCCCCTGCCGCGACTTTTACCGAAGCCATCCAAGAAGGCGACCACGGCATCGAAAAAGTAAGGCAAAAGTAAAACTAAGTCAGCAAAGCAGAAGCCTTCGGCATCGACTCCGAAGCAACCCTCGGTGTCGGCACACTCAGTTGGAAGACCCGATGCCGGGCCAACATCGAAAAAGCATTCCGTATCGAGGGAGGAACGCTCGACTCCAAAGCGGCCGTCGACGTCGGCTTTGGAGCCTCATTCGGCGTCTAAGCGCCCTTCGACATCAACGGAACCGTCGACATCGAAAAAATCTTCGGCGTCGAAGAAGCATCCAACGAAGCCAGCTTCGACGTCGAGTCGGAGGTCGACCTCGTCGACACCGAAACAACGGGACCAAGCGAAGACGATTTCGACGACGTCGATACCGACGCGACAGCCTTCAATACCATCGAGGAGGCACTCGACACCGACACCTGCTCGTCCGGCGTCGTCGCCTATTCCATCCCAACGCTCCACTTCGTTCGTTCACAGGGCTGCATCTCTTCCTCCCCTAACGGTCGTGCAGTCAGCGGACTTCGAACTCGGCTCCTCGGATGTGGAGTTCGTGGATGTTATTCCGTCCGACATGTCTGTGGGGCACGAAGCCGACCTCCAAGAGAATGTGGACCCACTGCCAGTGGATGTCGTAGCATCCCCGGTGTCGAGATCCTCGAAGGTTACGGATCGCTCTCGGTCCCGGACTCGCTCCCGATCTCGGTCACGGTCCCGACGCTGGGAGTCATATTCAGATAGGTCCAGGAGTAGATCCCGACATCGTACTGCCCCGCGCTACCTCTTTGATCCCTATACAGGGAAGAGGATAGGACGGTCAACCTCGCAGCGCAGGCAGCAACAACAAGTTACACGCCAACGTTCTCCTGGGGCACCTTCGCAGGTATCGGCAACGGTTGTGCGAAGGCCACTCTCACCGACCTCCGGTGATGATTATGAGTCTGACACCTCTTCCATTAGGTCTCAAGCTCCATCAGTTCCGTCACCACCTGAGGGCATTGCGTCCACGGACAGACCGTCCCCATCGTTAGAATTAGGATCGTTCTCGGACCAAATGCAGAGGATGGCACAATCTCTTGGCCTGGAGATAGATCAGCCACAGGAGAACTTGAACGATAAAATCTATGATGTGATGTACTCAGAACCAGCACCTCAGCTTACCCTGCCGTTAGTCCCGACACTTCTTAAAACATTGAAAAGTGCATGGGAAAATCCAGCCACAGTGGGCGCTACATCAAAGCGTTTAGACACTTTATATAAGGTCAAGGAGGTCAAGGCTCCGTTTTTGAGTAACCATCCACGACCAAATTCCATCATCGTAGAGTCGTCAATAGGACGCTCATCAAAAAACCATTCCACCCCCGTTGACAAGGAGGGCAGAAAGTTGGACGCATTTGGGCACCGGGTTTATTCGTCAGCTACATTGGGCTTCAAGGTGGCGAATTATCAGGCTACCATGGCGAGATACCAGCTCTTCCTCTGGGAGAAAATTTCTACATTGACAGACTATCTCCCAGACGACCAACGTGAACTGGCCCGAGTGTTCCAGGCGGAGGCGACCAGACTGTCTAGGCAGCAATTAACAACTGCCAACCACCAGACTGATTGCGCGGCAAAGGCTATGGCAGGCGCAGTCGCATTGCGCCGACATGCATGGCTGCGTTCGGCCACGCTGCCAACCGAGACAAAGGCCCGTATAGAAGATCTTCCGTTTGACGGTGAGGGCCTGTTCCATTCGTCTACGGATAATACAATGGACGTGATTCATAAGTCAAAGGTAACGGCACGTAAGATGAGCGCGCCTGTACAGCAACAAATGCAGCAACAGTCTCGCCCGCGGCGCTGGTACCGATCCTTCCAGTATCAGCCTAGACGGCAGCAGGAACACACCCAGCGATTCCAGGCGCAACAGTCACAATCTTCCTTTCAGTCAAAGAAATCAAACAACAGATACACCAAAACACGCCGGCAGGACCAGCCGTCAAAGTGGCGCCTTTGACTCCATTCCCATGTTTCTACCGCGGCATCACACCACCAGACTCCAACCTTTTCTGCAGCGCTGGGCGGCTATAACGAGCGACAAATGGGTGCTCTCCACAATTTCCAAGGGCTACCTTATAGAGTTTCAAGCTCTTCCTCCTCTAGGCACCGTGAGGAGCACCGTGCCGTCTCCCACGCTGGTACAGGAAACAACAACCCTGTTGCAAAAGGACGCAATTGTCCGCGTTCCTTCGCGGCTTTTAAAAGCGGATTTTTACTCGCACTACTTCACGGTTCCAAAGAAAGACGGAGGGCTTCGCCCTATAATGGACCTCAGACATTTAAACAAATTTATCAAACCGAAAAAATTTCGCATGATTACATTGGCCCAGATCCTACCACTCCTAAAACGGCATCGGTGGTTCACTTTGGTGGACCTAAAGGACGCTTACTTTCACATTCCAATACACCCCGCTCATCGCAAGTATTTGAGATTTGTCATAGGACAAAAGGCCTATCAGTTTTCAGTCCTTCCCTTTGGCCTCCGGACAGCACCAAGGGTCTTTACAAAATGTATGGTGGCGGTTTGTGCCCATCTCAGATCACAGAACGTCGAACTGTACCCTTACCTCGACGATTGGCTAATCGTTTCTCCATCCCGGTCGCGAGCGCTCTCCGATGTCGAAATCGTCATGTCCTGTCTCACCAACCTAGGCCTGCAAATAAACAAAGAAAAGTCCATTTTTCGCCCAACGCAGAGGATTCAATTTATAGGGGTGGTCTTAGACTCCACCGTCGAACGGGCATTCCTGCCCATGGATCGCATTCAAACCGTTGTGTCTCTTGCATCTCGCCTTCGCCGGAGTTCACGAGCTACAGCATTCACAGTGTTACGCCTACTAGGCTTCGTGGCTTCGGCGGTGTTCGTTGTCCGATGGGCTCGCCTCCACATGCGCCCGCCGCAGCAGGTGCTCCTCCAACGTTACCGTCCTCATCTAAATCCAAGAAAAATAATACTTACGATCCCGTTCTCACTCCAGTCGTCCCTCCGTTGGTGGTCGTCAACAATACATCTGTCCCGAGGCATGCCTTTTCACCAGAAAGGTCCCACTCGAGTCGTCACTACCGATGCATCTCTGGAAGGGTGGGGAGCTCACTTCGACGACCTGAAAATTCAGGGAAAATGGACGCAGTCAGAGTCTCGGCTCCATATAAATCTTCTGGAGTTTCTCGCAGTAAAGTGGGCGTTGCACGCTTTCTTACCACACCTGCATGGACAGCATGTTCGCATCCTGTCAGACAATACCACTGTGGTGTGGTACGTCAACAAAGAAGGTGGCACACGGTCTCCTCGCCTCCTGAGTCTGGCGTTGGACATTCTTCATTGGGCCATTCGCAGGAGCATCTCTCTGTCTGCGCTTCACATTGCAGGAATGGACAATGTGAAGGCGGATGCGCTCAGTCGAGAATTCACGGACACCCACGAGTGGGAATTGTCTCAAGACGTTCTGGAACGCCTCTTTGCGAGATGGGGAACACCATCGATCGACGTGTTTGCGACTTCTGCAAATGCCGTTTGCCAGGACTACTGTTCTCGGGCAGGAATTGGACCTGCATCGCTCGGAGATGCATTCCAGTGGGACTGGTCCAAAGGCTTCCTGTATATGTTCCCCCCGTTCCCGCTTATTGCAAAGACGGTGGCCAGGGCCAGCAGATGCTCATTGAACGCGATTCTGGTGACCCCTTGGTGGCCGAGGCAGCACTGGTTCACCACCCTCTCTCGCCTGGCAGGACAACAATGGTGGCGTCTACCCAAGATACCGCACCTGCTATCAAAGGATGCGGGAGCGATCCTGCACCCAGACCTTCGGTCCCTGCACCTCACAGCGTGGAGGATCCAACGAATTGGAGATCTCTAACTATGCCACCTGAGCTAAGTTCCGTTTTCGAAGCCTCTATCAAACTATCTACTAGAGCTTCGTACACTAGAAAATGGAACCGCTTTATGAAATTTGCTAATGAAAAAGGGTTCCCGGCCCATGATGGCCCCATAAAGGGGATCATCGAGTTCTTATACTCTCTTCATACGGAAGGTTTGAAACCCTCCTCTATCAAGGTGTACCTAGCGGCCATTTCAGGACAACACGATAAAATAAATGGCTACACGGTCTTTGCACACCCAGTAGCAAAAACTTTTATGAAACGTTTGCGCCACGTGTTCCCACCAATTCGCCAGATTGTTCCTCAATGGAGCTTATCGGTGGTGTTGACGGCGTTAACGTCAAAGCCTTTTGAGCCGTTGGCTACGGTGGACCTCCGACTCCTAACGTTCAAGGCCATATTTTTAGTAGCTATAACATCTGCTAGACGCGCTTCAGAGTTAGCAGCACTAATGGTGGGGCCACCTTATACTCAGTTTTTTCGAGACAAGGTTGTGTTACGTCCTGGCCCCTCGTTTGTCCCTAAAGTTTCTTCCACTTTCCACATTAACCAGGACATCGTTCTTCCTACATTTTTTAAGGCGTCTACAGACCCCCTGTGTTCGGCTTTACACGCCTTGGATGTTCGGCGTACGTTAGCTTTCTATAAGAAACGAACAGAGTCAATCCGTAAATCTGATAACCTGTTTATATGTTATGGGGGTAAGTCTAAGGGGCTGGCAGTTTCTTCCCAACGGCTAGTTCATTGGATTGTTGACACTATCGTCCTTGCTTATCAAGTCCTTGGCAAGCAGCCCCCTGCTTCGTTCACAGCGCATTCTACAAGGGGACAAGCCACGTCAACGGCCCTGATCCATGGAGCTACTGTTCCGGACATTTGCAGGGCGGCAACATGGTCAAGCGCTTCAACCTTTGTGAGGCACTACAGGCTGGACGTCAGGGCGGCGCGCGATGCTTCTTTTGGCCGGGCAGTCCTGTCCTCTATTTGTCAGTGATTCACCAGCGTGCATACCCTCCTCCGGTAAGTTTGGCTAACTACTCGCCCATATGTGTGATGCACAGAGACCACGAAGAAGAAATGCAGGTTGCTTACCTGTAACTGTAGTTCTTCGAGTGGTCATCTGTGCATTCACACAACCCACCCGCCATCCCCTCTTTGCAACGCTATGGTGTAAGCAGGAGGTTTTTGGGCGCATATGCTTCCAATCTATTGCCTTAGTACGAGGCCATAACGCGGTCTCAGAGAACTGAGGTAAGGCGGGACCCGGAGCATGCGCAATGGATGGTGGGGGAGGGGTTCCCGCCAAAAAGCACTAAGCTAGCTAGTGAAGTTTTCCCGATTGGGGCTCGGCGCCGGCGCAGAGCCCATATGTGTGAATGCACAGATGACCACTCGAAGAACTACAGTTACAGGTAAGCAACCTGCATTTACTTACTGTGAGTAGAGTAGGGAAGAATTTACTGCCCTGGCTTCCTCACCCTTCTACTAAACTTGCCCAGTGGCTTAACTCGCGTGTGTCCTGATGCTTTGTATCTGGTATTGATTTTTAATTCTGTATGTATATGGGTTTTTTATGTAAACAAAAATAAATAAATAAGAAAACTAAGGGATAAGTTGAGTTCTTAAACTTGCTTTAGGTAACGAATTGCTCTCTACAGCCTAAAACCTGAGCCTAAACTGAAGCTAACAAGCAGCGGGTCTTATTTCGGGTGTTGTTGTTGTTGTTGCTGTTGTTGTTGTTGTTAATAAAAACTAAGGGAGAAGTTGATTCTTAAACTTGCTTTAGTTAATGGATTGCTCTCTAAGGTCTAAAACATGAGCCTAAATTGAAGCTGACAAGGAGTGAGTGTTTTTTATTCTATTTTTTTCTGTGTATATGGGTAGTTTTTAAAACTAAGTGATAAGCTGTAGTCTTACACTTGATTTATATAAAGTGTGCTTTAAGGCCCCACGGAGTCTAAGCAGACACTTCCAATATGTATTCCTGTACAGTGGCTCTATCAATATAGAGCTGTGAATTGCTTCCCCCTCGTTTATAGCTTGGGATTAGTTAAAGTATGTAGCTGGGATTCTTTTCAACTATGTAATCTTACAGCAAGAGCTGTAAATTCTTGCTGGATTTCCCCTCTGATATTTAGCTTTCTACTCTAAGTTTGTAAGTGGTTACACTTTTGGGATTTAGCTCCCTTTGCTGTGGCCTTATTTTGGCTTCAGCAGCTGTTTATGAATTTTTAATTATAAATTATTACCTCAGGTTAACTAAATAGTTAGTTAAGTAATTTCACTTACCTCCCCTCGCCCAGTTGCTTAACTTGCGTGTGTCCTGACGCTTCGTCACTGGGGCTCCTCATGCTTGGAGCTGTTGGCATACTTGTTAGTTTAGTAAAAGGTGTTGTCTTGCCATTTTTGCCTTTCTGATAAAATGCTGAATAGGTAATGATTCTGATATTAAACCTTGTAATATCCCAAATAAGAAACTTCCTGTTCAGAAATCAATGGGAGGAATTAGTCATTTTATAAGTTAGCGTTTAGTATTTATACTAAATTAAATGTTTCACCATGCTGTACTCAAGTTCTGGATTTACCTGTGGCAAAATGGGGAGTTGTTGTTTTATTAAAATTCAGATTATATTTATTGCTGGAGTTAGCTGTAATGATGGTGAAACTTTGTGGTAATTGAGCTTCATTCCTGAGCTGGGATTGGTCCATGGCATTCTGAGGGGTTTGACAATTGAAAGAAAGAGAGAGGCAATTATGTTAGTTTGGGTTCCAAGAACAGTTAGAGGACTTAAGGGAAAAGACGAGAGCTAAAGGGGACTAGATATCTTTGTGTGTTTTTGTTTTATTATTTTATGTGGCTTTGAAAGTACATGAACTGTTACTGTTATGTAATCAGTAAATAAAACATTGTTATTTATCCACTGTGGCTTAGTGGAGGTCTATACTCATGTGAACTGGAGCTGACAATTTATATAGCAGCAGTAGAGTTGCCCTAGTATTCTGGAGGCTATAGTGTAACGAAATAGAAATACCTCTGGTAGTGGCAGTGGGCTAGTAATACCAGGGTTAGACATCTCACTTCCACAGGGTGAGGCGTCATATGTGGTGGCACTAGCAGTGGGATCAAATTAATCGTAATATGACTTGGAATTTATATTGGTTTTCTTCTCATGCATGCCTCGTGGACAGAAAAGGCATTGTTTAAAATGAAATTTAGGTATCATAAATAAGATACATTGTAAGACATCCGAAATACACCCAAACACTTCTGTGGATGAACTAGGGATTGTTCAATTTCATCTTCTGACCGCAGTTGCTTACACCGCAACAGAGAGTACTCTAGAGGGTGCCCTGACGTTTGGCTCTTATAGGAGCTGAAGTTCAAAGGCACATGAATACAAACCAATGTACATACTCTACAAATTAGAGCATAGTCTTCTTTCATTGTGGCACTTCATGATTTTGGCAGTTCATGAAACTTAAAACAATACTTGTGAGAAACTTACAGGACACATCACATGAGCTTTTCCTTGGCCACAACACCAAGAGCAAAATGATCTTTTGGGTGGGGTGAACCTTCAAGGTTCTCTTTTAAAATCTTTCCTCTCTGCTTTAGGACAACAGGGTACACATTGGGCCAAAAATGGAGATTCGAGTTGTAACCCTTGGATTAGATGGAGCTGGCAAAACAACTATTTTATTTAAGCTAAAGCAGGATGAATTCATGCAACCTATTCCAACAATAGGCAAGTAACAGTGATTTTGCGAACAGTCAGCTTGCATATGAATGTTTTGTTAAAAATGTGTGATTAAGTGCCTTCTCTTCCCTACCTACTTTTAGGTTTTAATGTTGAAACTGTAGAATATAAAAATCTGAAGTTCACTATTTGGGATGTAGGTGGTAAACACAAGCTGAGGCCTTTATGGAAACATTACTACCTCAACACACAAGGTAAGCATGTTGTATTTTGTCAATTGGACTAAATGAAATATTAAATTAATGGTGAGAAATCAAATGTTTGGCCTAAGTTTGCAATTCTAAACATGTACATCTGAAAGTAAGTTCCATGGAGAACTATGGGTATTGCAGTTCAAGTAAAGTATTTAGGGACTGGCTGTTAAGATGGTATATTTGTTGCTTCATCTTGGTGTCTGAGTGACTTGCTTAAATGTGACTTTGCATCACAGTTATCACTTATTATGGGATTAGCTGCATTACCATTTTGAATAGCATATGAAATATTGGATGAGATCCGAGGTACCCTCTCCATAGGAGGGAGCAGGGTGTCAGTTTTCACAGATTTCTTCTTCCCCTTGCACACACACAACCCAGTGCCACTTCCTAGGATTTTTTTGTGGCCCTCCAGAGCATGTTCATGGAGGCATGGGGAGCTCCAGTGGGGATTGGGATTTATTGAAAGTTGCTTCCCCTCCCTCCAGCTGCAAGATTATTCAGAGTTCTGCTTCACACAATGTTGAGTCCCATCCAATCCATTTCTGGAGCCACCTACTGTGTTTTTACTTTCCAGTATAGTTTTTCATTCTGCTTCAGGCTGATGCTAGTTTAGGCATTTGTATGATACAATTTATCTTTGCAAAGAAAATGGTTTAATTATTAGTTTATAATAATTAAGCAAATTCTGGAAAATATGAACAGACCTCAGATGTTTAACTTGAGTTAAAATTTAATCCGTAAAACAAATTCTGATATCTGACTATAGAATGAAAATGCCTAACAAAATGTAGCGGCATAATTGTTCTCTTTCTCCAGCGGTGGTGTTTGTAATTGATAGCAGTCACAGAGACCGGGTCAGCGAGGCACACAGTGAACTGGCCAAACTGTTAACAGAGAAGGAATTGCGAGATGCTTTGTTGCTGATCTTTGCCAATAAGCAGGTATTGTGGGCCCGTCTGACTCTTCTCCCCTCCCCATTTGACTTTTGTGAAATAGGAGTGAGGAAAGAAAATTAAAGAGCTGTGTTCTTTTAAGTTACAGTCCTGTAAGAACAAATCAGTTTATTTTATTGACTTGTTTACTAAAGATAAGATCTCATATTCTTTGCCTGTAGAATTTCAGTGAAGGCTGTGTCCCCACTTCCGCAGGAGGCTCTCTTTTCATCCACCCCTTCTGCACCAGGGTGGGGTGGGGTGATGGAATGCTGCATGCAGAGCATCCAGCTTTATCCTTTCCTTGGCACAGCTAATCTCTTTACCCCCCTTGGACCAATCGGAAGGTGGCCTGAGGGAGAAGCAACAAAGAATAGGCCTGGGCTGACAGAGAGGAAACATTTCCCCTCTGGTGCCTTCATTGGCTATAACTAAGGCAGGCCTTCTATAGACCTGGTCATTGTGTCCCCCTGGGCTATACGCCCACTTCTTTCGCACTGTGTTTAGTCATGCTGCACATAGCTATGGACTCTGTGAGTCACCAGTTGATGGAGTTGGGAAGGAATTTTACTCAGGGTCACTATTGGCTTCTCTGAACCCAGGGTTTTTGGCTTCCCCATCATAATCCCTAGGTAGCTGCTCTCCAGTTTCCCCTACAGAGTTTATTTCTTACATCATAGCTGCCTCTACATACGGTGCTTAGGACATCAGGCAGGAGCCTTAGTGGAGAGGTGAGTGAGGGTGAGCTCCCTGTGCTCTCATTCAAGGAAGGGCCTCAGGGCTACAGGGCATGGCAGACCACCTCAGAATCTGCTTCTATTGCCATGCCCCCAGGTGCTTGAACACAGTTGTGGAAACAGATCAAGCTGTGTCCATTGCCTTCCACTTTCCAACCAGGACGAAGCAGGTGAGCTGGGACTAGCACTTCTGACCACATGCAGGTCATCAAACAGGATCCTTGTCTGTATGGCAGGGGATGGCAACCTCTAGTCTGCACTAGGGCCCAATCCAGCCTGTGGATGGTAACTCCCTCTACAGGTCCCTCCCCAACCCGCTTGTTCTCCCTCCAAACCCCTGGGGGAGTGATGCAAAGGGGAATCCCTTTCTTATCTCCAATTAAGAGATTGGCAATCACCTGGGGATTACCCTGTACCACACAGCCAGGGGTTGCAGTTGTAATCCAGCCCCCCCCCCCCAAAGTAGCTACCCTCCCCTGCTGTATGCCATGCCTTGCTGCTGTACGTTGAATCGAATACCGTTGTGACCAGCCTCTTCTTCAGTTCAGTATCTTGTATTTCTCCCTGCCTCCCCCACCTGCTAGCTGTACTCCTGTCTTTCGGCAGAAGCTGTTGAAAACATACCATGTTCTTAAAGAATAATATTTACTCTTAAATTACTATCTGTCCGCACGTTTAATAAGCATGCGCCTGTTCTTTACAGGATGTAGCTGGGGCACTTCCAGTAGAAGAAATCACAGAATTGCTGAGTCTGCACAAACTCTGCTGTGGCCGTAGCTGGTACATCCAAGGTTGTGATGCCCGAAGTGGCATGGGACTGTATGAAGGACTGGACTGGCTCTCAAGGCATCTGGTAGCTGCAGGTGTGCTGGATGTGGCTTAAGTTCCTATTGAGAGCCATTAAGCTTGGAGATCAGTTAATTTATTTGTGTGACATGAGGTGGTCAAACATGAATTGTTAATCTAAAGCTATTTTTCCTTTTAAAAAACTACAACAGTTTGACTGGAATGTTTATTGGAATGTGGTACAGTGAGTGTGTCATTCCTGTAAATTATGGTAAATGAATAGAGTGGCATAGTGGATTTGCAGGAAAGATTGAAGAAATGAAAAAGTTCTTCAGCTTCCATATTAAACAAATTAATCTATACCAGTACTTTATAGGACTCAGCATTTATTTGACCTCAGTCCTTTGAGAGTTGGCCTTGTTGCATTCACTTTCTCAAATCCAAAGTAGATGTGTGCACAGTTGTTTCTTCACATTAGCAACATAGGTCACAACTCTTTTGTTCTAGTTAACAGCTCTATTTCTTAAAAAAAACAAAAGCTTCAGATCATGCTGTAACTTTTGATCTAGGTTATGATCTCTTTAGTGATTTTCTAGACATTTTTATACACACACTTTGTGAAGTTACCATCAAAAATTCCTACTGCTCACATGCTTTCCTTTTTATGTTCATTTATTCTTTTGCAACCTGTTGTTTACAGAATATCTGTAAATGCTCCTTTAAAACATTTATTGGCAATAAAATATGCACACATTCATGTTAAGTATAGTAGAACATAGGAACAGAAACTTACAATGGTCAAATGTTCATAATTATGAAAAATCCACCCATTTTGAAATTGTCATACTCTTTCAAGAATAGAAGCTGTGACAGGTTATTTGTTTTGGCTAATGTGCCTTATTCGAAGTTATATGGCACATTGTCAGTTGAAATCCTTTTCTTCTTGTGCCGCCTCATCCTGTTATCTAAATTTCCTATGTACTGAAATGATAGTGATTACATATCCTTCTTTTGCCCCCAAGATGAGACATGGTTTATCATCATTATTTCTTAATGGAAAATCGTATGAAATCGTAGAACGTTCAAGCTCCCCATTTATGGGACATTAAAGCAAAATTTCTTTCCTGTATCACATTGGGTACACTTTTATTCCTTAAGCAAAGAGTGAGCCTTACCTTAAATTGCAACCTTCTCTTTTTGTCCATAGTAGATAATTTCAGCATATTTCTATCCTGATATAAGATCATTTGTTTATTGAGAAGTTCTATAAAGAGTCTGTAGCAGTTCATCTTGTTAACTTTGATCTGTTTAGTACTTGGTTAGCTGCTTGAAGGTGAAGTTAATATTTAATCTAATTAACATTGACCTGAAGATAACAATTGTTAGCACTTGGATTCATCTGCTTAGTCATGCAGTGCTTTGAGGACAATAGGATGTGCTACTTTGATAGGATGCTTGAATAACAAGACCTAGATAATTTTCTGCAAATCTGCTAAAGATTTTGCAGAGATTTTTAATATTTGGGGGGGGGGGTTGAGAAGGCTCCCTATATTTTATATTATAATGAAGACATGTCTCTGAGTGAATAAGTTCCAAATCCTGAGTCCACTTGAGAGTTGTTTACTCTCAAAATAAAGTGGAAGATGACTGGGATGAAGCTGGAAAATTTAATCCAGGTACAATCCAAGAGAGTACAGTTGTATGTTTTGAAGACTGATCCTCTTTCCCAGCAAATAATGTTCTCAGAAACTGTGGATAGAACAGTTTCTCTCATATTACTCTCAAAGAAAAACATTAAGTCATTCATTAGATAATCTTTGGAGTAGCAGTATGTAAACATACCCAAAACACCTCACCAATAAAAAAAGTAGATTAATTACACATGCAACCCCCAGGTACCTGATCATCCAGGATTCTGCTTGTGCTGTTGCATGGGGTGTGGGAAGAGGAGGGGTGGCGTGGAACTGGGGACGAGGGCGTGGACTGGGGAGGAAGAGTTCTCTCCTGGTCCTCTTCTGGGACATCCAAAGAAGAGCCCAACCTGGAGGCTGCCATTCCTTCATAAACCCAGGTTACAGGAACATCCAGAGTACTGATCCATGCCATGGTGGGCTTGAAACCCTGCTATTCCCTATGCTATTTGGCATGTGGGTTGGGGCAGAGAATTGGCCAGCAGTCAGGTTGCCCAGTGATGGCATCCTTGCTGTGCCAAACTCTGCAAGCTGTAACCAATACAAATTGTATAATTTTATAATCCACTATTGGCTAAGTGTAGTTACTGCCCCCTTCCTTTTCCTGCTCCCACTCCCAATTTGCACTGCTGGTACAGTGTGTGTTTAGATTAAAGAGAGGCCTGTTCAAAATGCTTTAGTATCCAGACTCACTCATTGAGATGTGCAATGCAAGTCCATGTTTGTTTAGTTGGAAATAAGTTGCACTGTGTTCAGTGGGGCTTATTCCCAGGTAACTGTGCATAAGATTGTAGCCTTAGCTACCTTTCTAATGAAATACGCCATGTAAGTTGATATACAAAACTGTTACCAATGTAAGCATCAGAATTATGTTAACTATTTGAGATACAGCCTTTGTCAAGACAGTTCCTTCCATTTTTGGCTGTGTTGGATAAAGGGAATAGTTCTGTATTTCACCACCACACACTTTAACTGAAATCTTAGTTACTAAATCCTGCTGTGTTGGTGACTGGCTATAGCTATCCAAGCAAAACTAGAGGTCACTTACCCCAAGCAACTCTTCCTCAACTAATAACCTGCTCAAGACATACTGCAAGGTTAGACTTGATGCTTTGGGTTGGAAAGCCTGTGTTTGGAATAATTTGGAGGCTTTTTGTTACATTTCAGTGGAGGCAGACTTTGACTTCTGTGCTTTTATTTTTAACGCTATTAAAATGCATGACAGCCCTTGTTAGGCAGCCGTTCGGAAGGCTAAATGTGAATTGTTAGTTCTTCAGTGGCTTTAGTTGCTGTAGCTTTGCTGTTTTGAGCTCTTTGCTCCCTGCAAAGCACTCAACATGTTGATTCTAGGACACTGGGGAAATACTTGTTTTTGGAAAACCTATTTGTTTCTTAATACTGATAGAAATCAAGCTCTTGCTACAAATGTAGTGTGCTTGCATAAAAGTATTATTTAACTAAACTCTACTCAAGTGACTGTGAAATAGGTATTGCAGTTGTTGTCTGAATTCAAGTATTACCAGATACACTTAGCAGCTTGTTTGTATTGTATATAACTGCTTCAACTATACACTTAAGCTTGTTTCATATGTTGTTGAGCTTTAATTGCGTTTATTGTACTGATGTACCAGTTTTTAAAGGTGTTTCAATTCCAAGGGTTTTTTAAAAGTATAATTTGTTTTAAGAGCAGACTGTATTTGACTAAAGACTTGTTCGTAAAATAATTGGATCATAGTCAAGTTTTAACTGTGAAACTAAAATGCAACAGTAACTGTAAAGAAAGATATATTAACATCTTGCTTTAAAAGTACCGTCATAATACATAGAGCTTCATTGCTTAATATACTCTTTTAACTGTATGTAATGAATTATTTTCTAATTCTGGATTGGGAATAAATGAAAGGGTGGAAAAGGGTTGTTTCACTAAAATGCCCATGTCCTGGAGCTACACTAGTTGGAAAAGAGCTCACAAAAAGGAACAGCGTTTCATTTGACAATTATGCTCGTGCAGTTTCAAAATGTCCTGGGATACCTAACAATAAAAATTCTTTAACAAAAGGTTTGAGTCAGCCTCCTTTCTGATGAAGCTAATTTTCACCATTTAGTTCTTCCTCTGCCTTTTTGGAAACTGACATCTGGTGATTCTATTTCTGAAGAGGTTATAGATCCTACCCTTAATGTACTAAGCTGATGTAGTAGAAGCGAAATGTTCCTATTGCAGTCACTGGGCTGTATGTGTACTAAGATTTTGTACATGTGGTTCAGCACACTAAATGAATCTGTTCTGAAATCCGTCAAATAGGCTGGCAGCCATATTTCTTTTTCTCAATTACTCATTATATTTGCCTCTTAAAAACTTTGATAGCCCTCTTTTGAGCTCATTCTAATTTTTCAACATTGATTCTATCTGTCATTGTTCAAAAACAATCAGTATTGTCTTTATTATGAAAATAGAAAAGTAAAAAAAATATGCGAAGATACAAAAATTTTAAAGCTGGAAATCACAAACATACAACACAAGTTGGAATGGGTTACATTATAACAGATGGTTCTTCTTCGTGGTCTCTGTGCATCACACAAATGGGCTCCGTGCCCGCGCGGGCCCCTCTATCGGCAAAATTTGTCCGTATCGGAGCGTGGCTGCTCGATGTTCTCCTTAGGGGACGGAGAGCGAGAGTGCAGATATGATGCCGTGAGTGGAGACGCCCTCAGAGGCTCCGTACTGGGAGGCCTGTCTGGCGTTGCCTGAGGCAAATCGAGTGGGGGCTCCGTACTGGGAGGCCGAATCGATTTAGGCATTTTCTTCTTCTTTAAAGTGAGAGCCTTGATGGAAAATGAGCCCTGTTTCTGGGTTTTCTTTTTAGCTGAAGATATAGCGCGGGAAAGAACTTGTGACGTTTTCCCTGAAGTTGTTGGAAGTGGCGCCGGGGAGTCCACAGACAACAATGCCTTATTCCAAAGTATTGCCTTGAGTCTATCTGCTCGATGTTTTCGGGTCTGTCTGGAAAAACCTTGACAGTGAGAACAGGAGTCTACAATATGGCCCTCACCAAGGCAAGGAAGACACAATGAGTGTCCGTCAGAGGGGGGTAGTTTACTACCACAACTAGTGCACTTCCGAAATGGTGCTTTTAATGCCATATGTTCGTCGAGAAAACAAAGAAAAATAAAAATGAAATTAAAATAAAAACAAAAGTGAGAAGAAACGCCTCAGAAAAAAGTTCTCTCAGAGAAAAGCCGAAGAGGTGTTGCCACAATGCCGGCCTCAAGGAACTGAGGGCTGGGCGGGAACTCCGGAGCATGCTCAGTGTGGTTTGGGGGAGGAGTTCCCGCCCAGAAGCGCCTCAGCTATAGAAAAAAAATTTGCCGATAGAGGGGCCCGCGCGGGCACGGAGCCCATTTGTGTGACTGCACAGATGACCACTCGAAGAACCACAGTTACAGGTAAGCAACCTGTTCTTGCCCTCATGGTACTGATAAAATATACAAACAATACTTGTTCTAGGGTATTTGTTCCTCCTTGTAAGCTAAACAGACACAGAATTATCTTGACTTGCACACATCCTCAGAGTTAGCTACCACTACGTGCCAGATCATATTTGTTGGTGACCTGAATTCTCAATTTTTGGCAATTAGCATTTGAGGTCTTGCCAACATATTCCCCATCAAGAATATTGTGGGGTCTTCAGTATAATGCCCTATGAATTGTCTAGTGTATTATACCACTTTGTGAACATTTTTGGGCATTTTGCATGGCAACACCAGCAATGATTAGACACTGTATGAACACCTGTTGAATGTGAGATGGAATGTAGTCCCATTGTAAATATATTTTGTGGACAATAATTTATGTATTTTCCATGCAGATTTTATCCACTAAGGTATTGATCTACAGATCTTGGGTGAGAGTGGGCAGCTAATGTCTCTTTGAAGGTGTACCTACTTGATTGTAACTCATTAACCAGAGATTTAGCAGAGAGGGCTTTCAAACTAGGCCTACACCAAAACTTCTCAAGAGCTTCCCTCTTGTCATTCCACTCTATCAAAAAGCTTTTCCCATATCAACAAAATATAAAAAGTTAGTCCCTTTTGTGTCAAGAAAAATAATGACTTCTACTGTTAATTCTTTTGAGTGTAGACCCATGATCAAATGCAATCTAAATTGTAATATTAAGAGTAACATTTAATATTTGACGTTTAATAGTGCAATTAGACAGTAAGCATTCTTCTATTGGATCTTTACCAGTTTTGAGAACCATTCAGTCATTAGTATCTATTCACACAAGTCACTTAAAAACAACAACTATGCTACAGTGTGTAAATTGATCAAACTGTCTAGGAAACCATTTTTTAAAAAAGATTTGTAAAATTCCACAGGGTGCCTTTAATTTTAGCCTACTTATTGCCTATTCAATATCCTTAGCTGAGATGAGAACACCCAATCTTTGAATAGCTGAATTTTTGGGGAGCTCTATAATGTCTGAAACATGAGGTTTATCAACTTGTATAGTGGATTATAATGTGCCCAAAAAATCTTGGGCTTTATATTCCATGGAAATAGCAATTATCTATGCATATAGCATAACTTTTGATACAGAATACATCTTGACTAACTTTAACTCAGGGGTGGGAAACCTCTGGCCTGCAGAGGTTCCCCATCCAACCCATAGAAGCTTGGGCTCCCTACCCTGGTCTGGGAGCTACAAGGGACAGAACAGAGTAAGGAACCCCATTATCTTCAATTGTAGACATAACAAGGGGATCCCCATTACTTAGTATGCTGCTCCTATGAAGGGAATTAGAAGGAGCATAGCCAGCAGAATGTGCTTCACTCATCCTTTGCTTTTCCAATAGGGAAAGTGAAGCAGGATTGGCTGTCCCATGAGGTGGGGTGAAGCCCCAGCCTAAGGCAGCAGAACAGGAGGACCAGGAAATCATGTCACTCCCCCCATGCCCCTACCCCCAGCATGTACTCCAGAGAGCCCTGCCAACTGCTCTCCTGCTATGGCATTTACTGCATCAAGAGAGCTGGATTGGCCATGCTCTCAGGATCAGCCTCATGTTTGGTGTAGCTAGCAGGTGATCTGGAGAGCTCAGTTGGTCTCACTCTCCCACTGTGGCAAATGCTGTAGCAAGAAAGCTGCCCTCTGGAAATCTACATCTGCCAAGGAAGCAGCTCTTCTGAGAGCTGGTCAGACCACAATGCCTGAGCCAGGCATTGTGGGAGGAGATGCCAGAAGGTCACCTGTACAGGCCATCTCCTGGGGCACCCCTCCCATGTCTGAATATAAGGATAGACCCCTTCAGAGCGAGGCATTTTAGCAAGCTCTCAGAAGAGCCACACTGCCCACTTCCTTTGGTCGATGCTGTAGTGGCAGTAAGGGAGTGTTGGGGATGCAACTCAGCAGGAGAACTTATGGTGGAGCTTGTATCTTCTGTCAGTTTTGTGGTATTATCCTAGACTTTCAATCCCTGATGGTTGCTTGTGCCTCTATTCTAAAGATCCCAAATTAACTCTCTTCTATGTTTTTGAGCCTACAACATGATCTCCTGGCTACAATTTTCCAGTACTGATCTGGGGCAGATTCGTGCCTAGAACTACTCGTCAGGCAATAAAAACATACCTTAATCTAATGTATATGAATTAGAGAACTATAATTCTGTTTTGTTGAATGCTTTTCCACACCAGTTATCAATGAATATTGTTTAATCATACCCGAAACGCTTTAGCATTTATATTAACCATCTGAGTCAACTGGAAGTATGGAGAAAGAACATGTTTGGTGAAGCTAATCTTCCTGTTTTGTTTTGACCAACACACACTTCTAAACTGAGCACTTACAAAGATTCCCTGAGCCCTTAGGAGTGATGTTGCTGTTCTAATTATCAGATATGCTATTTTGTCGGATAATGGGTTGGAAGACAGACAGTCTAGTGTTGGGATAGGTATACAACCCCATTGGCAATGCTGAAACATTTAGACAAGAAACCAATGAAATACGTACATACCTTATACAAGGGATGCAACACCTCTCTTGGCCCAAGGGCCAAATTCCACTTTAGAGACACACTTGAGAGGGCTCATTCCACTGGTGGTCCAGGTAAAGGCAAAAAACAAATACCAGCCTATTTTAACTTAAAACGCTTAACTGTCAGTAACTAAGCAGTGGGAGAGACATTGCGAAGATTTAGAATGGGGAAACTGTGTACAAAAGCTGGGAAATCATCAAGCAACTGGTGGTTGTGATCTCCTGGGGAACCCCAGAGGACTGAATCTGGTCTTTAGGCCTGAAGTTCTGCACCCCTGCCTCATACAGAGAAGCACAAAATACACTCTTGTTATAAGAGGATTGGATTTTATTTTTATATATTAAAAAAAATTAAAAACACAGTTTAGAGCATCTCAGAGACATGATAACCAGAAAGGCTGGTATCTGTTCTGAAGCTTTTTACAGCAGAAAAAAAGAATACCATATACTCATTGTACTAGAATTCCCTCTACCTTGAGGTTTCCTATAAATCCTGTCTTCATTTCACTGTGATATTAATAATGCTGACATCTTCATAGGGTTTGTCGGTTTTTGGATTGACTTTCACATTTGAAATTCTCTGAACTACTTCCATTCCTTTAGATACTCTTCCAAATACGCTGTGCTTGTTGTCCAGCCATGGCTATACATGGTCATATTAAGTTGACAGAGCAAAAGAAAGAGAAAAACTTTATTAACATAAGTTACAATATTGACAGAGCAGTAATGTAAGCTACCATTGGTGGGATCTGTGCAAAGATTACACCAGCCTTCCCCAACGTGGTGCTCACCAAAGGTGTTGAACTGCAACTCCCATCATTCCCAGCCAGCATGAAGATGCTGGCTGGGAATGATAGAAGTTGCAGTCCAAAACATCTGGAGGGCAGCAGGTTGGGGAAAGCCGGACTAACCATGACTATACTGAATGCTGCTTTTTTTTACTGTCTTCTGCACTCCCATCTAGGGCAAGGTATGCAGGCTGCTGCACATATATCCCAAGCTGCAGAGGGAATTATAAGCACAAAACAGGTGCTACCTGTGGGCTGTGAAGCCCAAGCTGCATGCATTAGGTTGCCAAGATTATTGTGCGATGATATGATGGGGAAAACTAAATCCTGCCACCTTCTCCTCAAACAGATGGTTGGAGCTTTTTTTAAAAAAAAAAAATGTGCCCCCTTTTTTGCTTACTGGTTCCCAAGACAGTTCAATACAAAGCAATTAACTCATCCCAGGGCATAAAATGTGGAACAATGTGATTAGATTAGGGCTGTTTCACACTGCACCAATCTTTCACTGGGCTTTTAGGCCCAGGAAATGTTTGTGCAGTAACCAAATGTGCTCTCTACATGCATATAGCTTCGGCTATGGGGCGGTTTATAAGTGTAATAAATAATAATAATCAGAGAGATTTTTGTATCACTATGGATAAAGTGAGCTTTAAACCAAGATTCAAAACCTGCTGCTCTATTAAATGGGACTGGAATTGCTGATAGAGCTGAAGCTAGACCATACAACATGCCTGAGTGCCTACAGCCCTGTTTTGTCTCAAGCGTAGCCCTACACTATATAGGCCAAGTGCAGCCTATTGTTATGGCCCTTTGGGTGAGGGCACTTCTCTGATCTTCCGTTAGGTTTCAGAGGTGTGTTGAAGCTCTTCAGGTGGAATCCAATTAAGTCCTCCACTGATGGAACTGCTTCTCAGCAGAATGGGGAGGGGAGCAATTCCCTCTCCCCTCTGCGCCCCCCTCAAATCTGCTCCAGAGGATTGGGGGACCCTCTGGACCAGATTTTGGGGATGTGCTGGTGGAGGACAAAGTCCTGCTCATACTATATTGGATTCTGCCTTTAGATTCCTTGCTTTTGCATACCACCAAAGGTGCAAATCACTCAGAGCAACTGGCTTGTGCATCCCACCACATGTTATGGTAGTCTGGGCAAGAGCCAAGAGTGGCCTGATTCCAGCTTAACTCTCAGTTCTCATACTCTCCTATTAGACTGTAGACTCAACTGAATTCCCTTTTGATTCCAGTTAATGGCCTCAAAACACCTTGCCACTCAGAGAGGTGGCTCTTTTCTCACTATGGCGTTTGACAGCCAACTACTGTGTTACTTACCGTTGGTACTACTGTTACGAAGAACTGTGAGCCATTGGTGTTTGGTCCTGCGTTAGCCATACTAAGTGTGTAGGGTCTGTCATGTCGTAAAGTTGAGTGGAATTCGTCCTCAAATTCTCCTCCCCAGATGCTTTCACCTCCCATTCCAGTGCCAGTAGGATCACCAGTTTGAATCATGAAGCCCTGCACGGGAAATAAAAGTCATACCTCCCATATTGTCACAATTTAAGGATGTAAGAATTGCTCTGATGAGTCAGACCAAAGACCTATAGGCTGCATTTGGACAACACATTAAGCAACTGAGTGGGGGGAAACAATCATCAGTTGTGTTGCTTATTGTGTTGTGTGGAGGGTTTACACGCCGCTCACAAACTGCCGGTATGCTATTCCGCCCAAATAAGCAACTGAGAGAAACAACTGGCTTGCAAGTTGTTTAGCTCGAAGCCAGTTGTTTAAAGTGTTGTGTGGAGGAGTGAGTGGGTTAATGGCGTGTGGTGAGTGGGTTAAAACACAAGCCCATAGAGGCAGGCGGCAAGAGCGACCAAAGTGGCGGCTGCCACTCTGCTACAACTGATGCAACTTGCAGAGGCTGCTGGGATAGAACTGGGAGGACTGAGGGAGGAGGGAGGGTGGGGAGAGGGGCGGGGGCTGTTTCAGTCAAATGCTGGGTTGACTATTACTCCACTCAACACCAGCCCCAACCACCCACAGTTGTGTAGGAATATGTTGTGTGGGGAGTACCCACAAAATAACCAACTGTGAGTTGGCTACTCAACCCACCATTGACTAATGTGGTGTCCGAACGCAGCCATATAGTCCAACATCCTGCCTACAACTGTGGCTGAGTACATACTTCTGAGAAACCCACAGGCATGGCTTGAGGGCAACAGCTCTTATGTGCTGCTGTTCCCAGCAACTGGTCTTCAGAAACATATCGCCTGAAGGTAGCTCAGAGCCATCATGAGCAGCAGGCACTGATAGCCTTATCCTTCATGAGTTTCTTATCCCCCTTGAAACCCTTCTAAGCTAAAGCGATCACAACTTGTGGCAGCAAAGTTTGCAAGTTAATTATGCACTGTGAAGACATACTTTCTTTTGTCTAAACATACTTTCTTTTGTCTATCGTGAATCTATTGCCAACGTTTCATGCAGCGAAGCAATATACTTTCTCAACATGCATAATATTATAAATCTCTACAATATCTCCCCTTAATCATCATCTCTTTCTCAACTAAAGAGCACCAAATGCTTTAGCCTTTGCTTGGAGGGAAGGTGCTCCAACCTCCTGATCCTTTTGGTTGTCCTTTTCTAGCTTTATAATATCTTTTTCGAGATGGGGCACCCAGAGCTGTACACCATATTCCAAGTCAAACGACAAATTATTGCCAAAGGGACAGTTTATGTCTATTTTTGTAGAAAAACAAAAACCCTACTATCTCTGCTCTTTATCTGACCAGTTCATCATCCTTGGCATTTTGCTAGTATAGTAACACTTGTATTTATATGATAGCTTTGGGGTAGGCACAAGATGTCAAACTCAACACGCATTGGCATGCACATACACACACATGCACCAGATGGCTAGTGAACGGGAAGCAATGCATCAGTGATTTTAGAAGACAGAAATGCTTTTGTTGGTGGCAGCTGCAGAAGCAATGCCTTTTGTTCTGGAAGCTGTTACATCCCAGTGACTAATACGCTGTGGCTGCAATTAGGAAATTCGTTATGAAATACAAATCCATAGGAAGATCCTGATCGCAGAGTACGCTAAGTATGGGAGGGGGTGCAGCTCAGGGACAGAGCCTATGCTTTGCATTCAGACAGTCCAAGGTTTGATCTTTGGCAATGGTCTGATTCTGTATAAAGCAGCTTCCTATGTTCTTAAGTACCATGCATAGAGCCATTCTGGGACAGGCAAGTCAAAGATACTGCAGCCCCATTGACATAAACAATATAATCTCAACAAGGCAGTGTCGTTCAATTCAGAACAGGAAGATATTACTAAAACAGTTTATTAGTCATTAGTTACCTTTATGATGCGGTGAAAGGTGTGACCATTGTAATAACCATTCCTGCTGTGTACACAGAAGTTTTCCACTGTTTTGGGGCACCTGCAATCAGATGTATTCTGTGTTATTACAATGCACTAAAAATGCAATCCAAGTCCTACAACTCCCAGCATCCCCAGCCAGCAGTGCTGTCTGAGGAATGCTATGAGTTGCAGGACTTATCTCTGTCTAAACATGCATATGACTGTGTCCAAAGTTAATGTTTTGAATTAAGACGTAAGAGCCCTATTTAGTCCAGCATTCTGTTCTCACCATAGCTAACCTACGGACAATCCACAAGCACACTCCCATTTATGTTCCTCAGCAACTGGAAGAAATATATAGCTATCATGATTAGTAGCCTCCATGAATTTGTCTAATCCCCTTTTAAAGCCATCTTGTGACAGCAAGTTTCATAGTTTAACTATATACTGTGTAAACTTTCACCTGTCTTTAATCTCCCAACATTCGGTTTTGCTGGACAACCTAAGGTTTTAGTATTATGGGAGCATTATCCACTTTCTCCACACCATATATAATCTTATACAGTTTTATCATAGCCCCCTTATTTGCCTGTTTTTCTAAACCAAAAAGCCCCACATGCTTTCTTCCTAGGGCAGATGTTGCAGCGCCCCTGATCATTCTGATTGCCCATTTCTACAACTTTTCCAGCTCTACCATATCCTTCTTGAGATGTACTGGTGAAAACCATACACACTATTCCAAGTGTTGTTGTACCATAGATTTGTATAAAGATATTATGATACTAGCAGTTTTAGTTTCAATTCCTTTCCTAATGATCCCCAATGTTGAATTTGCCTTTTTTCACAGCAGAAGCAGGGCCATTTTCATTGAGCTATCCACTACAGCCCCAAGATCCTTTCCTTGGTCAGTCACTGCCAACTCAAACTGCATCAGCATGCATATGAAGATGGATTTTTATTTTTTAGCCATGATGTGCATCACTTGATACTTGCTTACGTTGAACCACATTTGCCTTTTTAATGCCCATCCCCCCGTTTAGAGAGATTCCTTTGGAGCTCTTCACTATCACTTTTGTTCTAACCACCCTAAATAATGTGGTGTCATCAGCAAGCTTGGCCACCTCACTGCTCATTCCTAACTCCAGATCATTTATGAAAAAGTTCAGAAGTCCAAATACAAATTCTTGGGGAACTCTACTGTTTACATTCCTCCATTGTGAACTGACAATTTATTACTGCTCCGCTTCCAGTTCTTTAAACAGTTACTAATCTATCAGAGGACTCTCCTCTAATTCCATCACTACTAAGTTTGCTCAGGAGACTTTGGTGAGGGACTTTTTCAAAAATGTTTTGAAAGTCCAAGTAAACAATGTCTACCATATCACCCCTATCCACATGTTAACACTCTGAAAGAACTCTTAAAAAAAAAAAAAAAAAGTTAGTGAGACTGGATGTACCTTTGCAAAAGCCATGTTGTTTCTTCTTCAGCAAGACTTTTCTTTCTATATGTTTGTAGTTTTTTTTTCTCTTTAATGTTTTCCATCCATTTAATCAGAACAAACGTTAATCTAACCTTTCAGTAATCTCCTAAATCCGAGCCTGAGTGCCATTTTCCAGACCTCTGGTACAGAGGATGATCTTGGCTACAGAGACCGATCCGCAATTTCATATTTCAGTTCTTTAGGAACTCTTGGATGAATACCATCTGGATACAGTAATTTGTTTAATTTTTAATTGGTCAATAATGTCTAAAATGTCATCACCTCATTATTTGCCTCAGCTTCTCAGACTCCCTTCCTGAAAATGTCAGTTCAGATATAGGTATATTTTTCCTAGATGCTACATTCTAATTGATTATCTCTGTCCATGGAAGACCTAGAATCACCCAGAAGATCACTGTCGGAAGACAGCTCTAGGTTCACTGCCACATTCTTTGTACCTTTTAAATTGAGAAATCTGGCTTGATCATCTCACACTGGGAAAATGTGTGTACAAAGAAATGTGTGCCCCAGCTGGGGGGAAATGTAATAATACCTTCCTTAGATTTCAACTTTGTACAAAGGAATATGCTAGTCCATCCAGAAAAAGGCAGTGGGGTAGAGTTGAGGGAATGGAACACAAGCAAACAACATGAATAGGTGCAGATCTATCACCTATGACAGTGCATGGTCCAACATTAGTTCTAGGTAATAAGCAGTCACAGAAAGTGTCCCCCCCCACACACAAAAAAATGGAAAAAATACTCATATACATACTCAACAGGAAAGAGCTTGACATGAATATCTCCCATGCTTGTGTGGATAATGGCACTATCAGAAACTCGCTTGGGCCCTTCAGCTTGAGTGGCTGCCATGACTTCTTCTTTAGATGGCTTCTCATTAAATACATCCCTGTCAGAATCTGCACTCTTGGTGTCTTCTGGTTCACGTTTGGTAAACTGAAGGACAAGACAGTAGCATCCTTGTTTCTCTCATATTGGTAAGACTCATATGGAAGATATCCAGAGAACATATACTGTAGTCTCTGCAACATGCTGCTCTGTACCATATCTACAGGCTCTCTAGGCAGCTTATCTGGCTGCTGAATATATAAATTTGCTGCCTTCCTGTAGTTTGACAATTGTTTCTTGTCCTATTCTAAATGGAAAGTATTGTACCTTGACATCTTTTAATATATTTGAGGACAGTCAATATCTCATTCCCCACCTGAAAAGTTACATCTTTTCTGTGCGTAAACCTATCTCATATATTTAGACTTAAAAGACTTTATCTTATAAACCCTGTGTCATTTTGTAGCTTTCTTCTGTATTTACTGTTGTATTTACTAAGTCCACAACTGAACTTAGTATTCTTGTGTGCTTTAGAAAACCATTGAGTAGTACTGTGATGCTGCCCTTGTTCCTATCCCTAGTCTTATAAATGATGTTCCCCAGTAGCAGGTTCTAATTGGACAATCATGTATGGAAAAAATCTTGGGACCATAACAGGCTTCCTAAAAATATCAGTTGTGTGCTGTGGCAAAATGATATGAAAAATTAATGAAATTATTAGGGAGAAAACAAAAAATTAAAGCGCAAGTATCACGATACTATATATACATTTATGGTGCACCCACATGCAAAATGCTGGTTGTCTAATTTCAAAAGGGATATGATGGGAGAACATAGGTACAAAATCAAACAAATAAGTGATCAGGGATAGAAATGGAGCCTCTTATGAAGATTGGCTTAAGATATTATGGGGAATGAAAGCAATTGAAAGGGGAAAGCAATGAAAGGGGAAAGCAATCAAATAGGAACTGATAAAGCAGCATAATCTTTAGTTATTCCTGGTCTAATAGATGGAATCTAGTAATGGGAAAGCCCATGAGCCAAAACAGCCACTCAATTGCTTAGATGATAACATCATATGAAGCTATTGCAATGTTGTAACCATCAAGTGGAGATCCCATAATGAAGTAGCCACCTGGATATTTCCCTGGTTTAATAGAAGGAAGAACAACTGCATGCATGTACAAAAATACACATTAGAACCAGGAACAAGCTGTGAGATACAGGAACAGTCTGCTATCAAAGGCAATATAAAAATAGACAATATGTCGGGGGGGGGGGGAAGCTAATTGAACTGGAAAGAATAAATGTACCATATAAAATCTGTTCTTTTTAAAGGAAGTACAGATTATAGTTGGATCTGCTTGGATATTCTGAAGAACAGGATTATCAGACGCTTTCATCTCTACAGTAACAGCAGCACGATGTTTCTTTGCTACACCCTGGAACAGAGCCAGCTGCATAACTCTGATGTTCTCCTGTTTGCCTAGGATTCTAACACATCTATACACAGGAAATAAAAATCCAGAATTAGTATAATTAAGTTCCAAGGTCATCATGGCATTTGCTACTCTTGAATCAACAACAGGACTTTGCTGCAATATTTCAGAGCATCCTCCATTCATTTTGATTAGAATATCATATCCTTGCCAATCTGCTATGAATTTTTGCAGGATGACAATGACAACAGCAAAACCTGACTAGCCATGCAATCTGGAAGTTTTGCCACTTACATGAAAAACAGTAGGTGAACTTCAGATTAGATTAATTCAGAGCTAGCTACAGAAGTCAATAAACGGCCTTTTCTCAAGACACCATAAAGATAACAGTTAACATATACACATTTAGAAGCAACACACCTGATATCATTGGAATATGATAAAATGCCAGCAACTGCGTATCAGAAACCAGTTCTAAATTATCAATTTTTATCATATATGGAAAGCTACTGGAAATAGTTGTATGTGGTTTGAATTCCTTTTACCATGTGGTGAACCCCACATTACGTGCACAGTCTCTTTCAAGCATCCACCAAGAATGTGTGAAGCTGGGCATGGAATCTCCACATAGTTGGAATGATCCACATGGTAATTACCATACAAATGTCACAGAACTTGTGGAAAAATGCTAACAACACATTAGGATTTTCAGCAGCTTCCCACACCGAGGCCCATAATGTTAGTCTATGGCAGTGATGGCCAACCTTTTTATTTTGGGGCTTACTTTTATTATCCAGTGGATAATAAAGTAAGCCCCAGATGCTAAGGGTAGTTTGCTGTACAGCTAAAGCTGTCAGAAATGGAAGTTGATTAGAAAAAGTAACAGTGGGGGCTTCCCTATTATGATACACATGCACTCAGGTATGGCCAAGGCTTCTTATATACTACTAGTGAACTTATTCTCTGAATGTTCATCCTTACATATCCAGAATGACACCATCCATACGCAAGAGGAAGGCTTGGTGGAACCCCACAATTTGCAGAATAAATAATTATATAAATTTAGAAAGCCAGAAAACCGCCACTGTTTCCAGTCTAAGGGTTAACTACTGATAGTGCTAGGTTTATCGATACGGATGTCAAAATTGTGAATAATCTGATGTACACATTCTCTTGACTCCCACCTTGTTTTTCCCTTCTAAACAAGCCAAGTAGGGTTTATTTTAACGTGTTGTCTAAACCAGGATTCCTGGCTTATCACTCCATGGCCAAGACAGAATTGCAAGGCAGTGATTGTCCTTGGCTTACGATTCCTGGTTTGTTTGGGAGTGACAAGCCAGGAATTCTGTTTTGGGTGTCATACTAAACAAATCCTTCCTGGTTTCTTCAGCACTCACTGTAGTGGGGAGGAGCGAGGCGGGAAGTGAATGTCTTGTGTGCATCACCATGCCAGACAATTCGGGCTTATGATGTAGTCATTTACATAACAGAGTTGTGTGTGTTTGTCTGACTAACACTTATCAACACATCAGAAATAAGCCCCCAAAAATCAGACTGTTCTAACAATTAATAAAATGGTAAACATTCTTCTAGCAGATCAACTGCCATGAGTCATGTAAACTAGATGGATCAAATCTATACCATGTACAAATTTGGAGCAATTAAAATACACATGAATGTTGAAGTTCCCTCTTTAAAATCTTTGAGCAAAATCCGTAGGCAATATAGCTATAATTATTTTATTGTAAAATAGTAAGAGTGATACTTACCGGTTTGTTTCGACATTTATGACCTTAATTCCCAACATTGTCCCATAGAGTACGAAGTGTCCAGTTTCATCAAAAATGATATTAATTAACCTTACGGCATCAACTTTTTCAAGCTCTCGCTCCACAGCCATACGCCGTCCAAATTCCATGTCTGGTAGTTGCTGTCTCATCTGTTGTAGCTCAGTAAACATCTACAGACACAAGACACTTACCTATGAGTGTAACTTGACTTGGATTAAGTATACCAATACCTAAATAGTAAATCATAATTATGGAAGTAACTGTATTGGCTTCAGTTCAATACAGTTTTATGTACTAGAGTTTAGCACTGACAACAGGAAACGGGAATCCAAACTAATGTGCTCAAAGTGCTCTTGAACCAAGAGGGATAATGTATGCACATATAATATCCATACAAAATATTTTCTTAAACATATTGGGATGGATTCAGATTTAAGCTGGGACAACTGCACTGGTAGAATAGGACATTCACCACCCCTTTCTTCCCATGGCAGCCCCTCCAGCTGCCTGAAAATGCTGTGTTCCGACAACATGATAGTCAACTGTGGGGTAATAATCAACTCAACAGTTGTTTATCTAGGGGGTACTCCCCACATAACATGATAACAATCAACTGTGTTGTGGATTAGGATAAGCGTTGAATTGACTATTAGTCCACATTGAGTTGACTCACACACACCCCCACCCTCTGTCCCCACTCAGTCCTCCCAATAATATCCCATCAGCCATTGCTGCCAAAAATCTATCCTGCCGGCTGAACTAGAGTGGCAGCCACCATTTTGACCACTCTTGCCTTATGACTCTGTGGCTGACAAAATAACCAACGGTTCCCTCCACACAACACAATAACCAATGGTGGTTCAAATAGCCTACTCTGCACAGTGTTGGTTATTTGCGTTGGTTATTTCAGCCAAATAAACAACAACTGGTTAAAAAAAACTCCCTCCACACAACACGATAACTCATGGTGGGCTAAATAACCAACCGTCAACTATTTAAACCACCTTTGGTTATCACATTGTCTGAACCCGGTCAGAGTCAGGAGAGCCTGCTGAATGAGGTAAGCTGTGGTATGGCGGGAAAGAGGAATCCACGAAAATCAGACACAGCGCCCTTCCGGAAATGGACCCTTTCCTCTCATGGAAGGCAGATCCTGGATCCAACCCAATATGACTGTCACATGAGACTTTATACAATTAAAATATATACAACTCCTTACTTTAATATCTACAGCAAATCGTTGCTGGCCCATAAACTGGATTGTGGCATCTGATAATGTTACATTCATTATACAGTTAATTGTAGCACCAAACCCCCCATCTTTTTAAAACTAGAATATGCAATAAACAAATCCTTCAGAAATGGTATTTAATGTAGAGGCTAGATAGCCATCAGTCAGGGATGCTGCATCTGCATCATTCATTGCAGATCCTGCATTGAGCAGGGCATTGGACAAGATGACCTCCAAGATCACTTCCAACTCAGGATCTATGATTAACATTCAGATTAATTTTTTCTCCTGATTTCCCTTTTTATCAGCATCTTTACTGCTACCCACTTTTATTACACACACTTTTGAGGAGCAAAAGTACTATGATAATTATGGCTGATTATTCATTAATACCTGACTACATTGGAAAACTTTAGCGTATTTTGCTCTGGCTTATACATTACTGAAAAATACCAATTGATACTGTGTTTTAACTATTGATATTGCCTGTTTTGTAATGAATTTAAAATGTTATGTTAGCATTATTGAAATGAATTGGTACTAAACCATCTACTGCAATCATGCAGGATTCTTGTTTTTTTACTGCTGTTCATGTGTTGTGAGCCACTTTGGGCACATTTGTGTGAAAAATCAGCATACAAATTAAAGGAATCATAATGTAATGATACTAATTAACATCAACCAGATACTGCAATCTAAAGCTGAATATGAGAACAAATCCTTTTAAAGAGTACATATATAGACACACACACACACACACACACAGAGAAAATCTCATTTTTGAAAGAATTAAAGAGCATTATCTGTACTGGCAAGTAAAAGAATATGGAAAAAAACAAACTTACACTCAAGGATTCATCAAAGACCCTCATAAGTTTCCCTGTCAAGAATCTGAAAATTCGGACTTTTCTGTCAGAACCAATAGTAGCCATTTTTTTGCCATCAGAGGAGAAACATATACTGGTTAGGTATGCTTTACATTTAGCAAATTCATATAAATCAGTGTCTGTTTTATATTCCCAGTTCACATTTTTGGGAAATTTGTATTCATGAGGAGGCCCAGTCCAGTATTCAATCATTCCAGACTTGTCAGAAGATACTACGACTTTATAGACAGAGTTCAGTCGTATCTGAGTAAGAGGAGATGTATGGAGTTTATCAAAAATATGAAGTGGTTGGTTATTTCCTCGACCATCATATATGAATATTTTTCCAGTACTCTTCTCAGAAGCTGCAACTGAAGATATAGCATCTCCTGGGCAGTATACCCATTCACACTGCCCAGGGTAGTAGCTAGAATAAAACAGAATGATCATATTAGCAGGATTTTACGATTACTTCATGTCAATATTCCAAACAAACAAATAAAACAGGCAAGTAGTAATCCGAACATACAGAAAAAAGAATATTATATAATCATAGCTGAAGTCAGTCGGCTGCTATAGTTCAGGGGTGCAGAACACCTTTCAGCCCGAGGGCCAAATTCCATTTTGGAGAATGTCTCAAGGGCTGCATTCCAGTGGTGGGCAGGGCCAAAGGCAAAAAGGGAAGGGCTGCTGCAAAAGTACCAGCATATTTTACTTTAAAGCTCTTACTGCCAGTAACTAAGCATTTGAACAGGGGTAGACCTTTTTATCAGAATCTTTACTGCTACCCACTTTTATTACACACACTTTTGAGGAGCAAAAGTACTATGATAATTATGGCTGATTATTCATTAATACCTGACTACATTGGAAAACTTTAGCATTTCAAGCTTTGCACAAAAGTCAGGAAAACATCAAACAATCAATGGTTGGGAAAAGGGGCGCAGCTTCTGGGGAACCCTAGAGGGCTGAACTAGGACAAAAGAGGGCAGGATTTGGCCTCCAGGCCTGACGTTCTGCACCCTTGCTTTAGTTAGTTGGTTTTCAACTGATGTGTCAGAAACCACAAGTGAATTGCACCATGATACAGTGACATCCCCAGTGTTTTGCTTTGTTTTGCTTAGTGTTTCTTACTTAAAAACGTGAAACAGGAATGACAAGACATAGGCTCAATTCGGACGACACGATAGTCAATGGTGGGTTGACTAACCCTAACCCTCACGCTAACCCTAGGGGGCACTCCACACACAACATGGTAATAAATAATCAACTGTGGTGTGGATGAGGATCAGCGCTGAGTTGACTATGGCAGCATTCGGATGACACAATAGTCAAAACAACTGACGATTGTTTCCCCCACACCAGTTGTTTATTGTGTCGTCTGAATTGAGCCATAGACTCTTTCTTCCAGACACATACTGCGATAAGAAGCTTCTCTCTCAAACATGTATGGAATTTACAGATGGATTAGAATTTCCCCAGCCACTTTAATTAAGGGTAGCAACTCTGGATAAGTACCCCCTTTTTCATGCAAGATTCCCCCTGGATTGAAGTATCGAGTAACAACTCTGGGTGTTGCTGAAGCATTTGCAAAGTTCACAGAAGAAGGAGACTTGTGGCCCTCACAGTTGTTGTTGGACTACAACTCCCATCACCCCAATCACTGGCCATACAAAGCCCTAAACAAGTTAGGACCAGGATACCTGAGAGAGCACCTTCTGCCTTATCAGCCTGCCTGGTCACTGAGGTAATCAGAGGACATGCTCCTGATGATTCCACATGGACCTATGGCCAGATTGGAGTCCACCAGGAGAAGAACCTTCAGCGTAGTGACCTCCTTTCTTTGCAACTCACTGCCCCTGGAGGTCCGGCAGGCACCAACACTGTGTTGCTTCCGGTACCTCCTGAAAATAGCTCTATTCCAGGAAGCATTCCTTTACAGTATTTATTGGCCACAGTATTTATTGGCATTCTGTTTTACATATGGAGCGGTATACAATTTTTGGTAAATAATTAATTAATTTTGTAATTAAAAATAATAAATACTGTCTGAGTTTATGGGGAGTCCAACAACACCTTGAGGGCCACAGATTCATCTCCCCTACAGTGTAAGAGTAATTTTTGTAAGATGTGTTATCTTAAGAGATCTGAGTTCAAGAAATAAATGCAATTTTAAAATAAGTTGCAGCTGCTTTTATACTTTTCTGATATATTTTTCCCTTCAGTTGTCACAATTATATGCAATGCAATATACTTTTGCCTCTGGAGGTTATATTTCCCTGAACGCCTCCCACCCCCCACAAGCTCTTTCCCTTCCTTTGCTAAAAGTACGCCAGCAATTAAGGATGCTGCAGTTCTTTGTATACCATGTCTACCAACAATGTATCACTTTAATTTAATCTAACCTGATTTAAGATTCATTAGAAAATGTTAACATCAATCATAACTTTCTCTAATTTCCCCCTAGGCGAAAGAATCCTAAAACATTTGGTAATCACATCAGCAATGTTACAAAAAGTAGTGACTTACCCAAGTTTCAGCATGTTGATCATATCAAAGTTCACTACATCAAAAACCTTCATCGCTTTGTCATCCCCAACAGAGCACAATAACGCCCCTTCTGAACTAGCCGCAATACTCTCAACAACACCTATTGTGATCAAACCAAAAGAAAGTAAATGTTCTACTCTCTGTTTATTTGACAAAGTTATTAAACAAAATCATAATCATTACACTACAATATAAATGCTTAAGATGCTTAAGATGATGCTCTGTCACAAACTAAAGCAACAGGTAAAGATATACAAGGCTGTAATCCTACACACACTTAGGTCCCCATTAAACTTAATGAGACTTACTTCTGAGTAGACAAATGAAGGACTTCACTGCAAGGCAGAGAGTCAAAGATCAGAATACAAGCCTATTGCAATTTTCTGGTCTCACTGCAGCCAATATTCAGGACTGATTTTTAGGTGATTCAGGGAGTTGAAGAATGCCCTCAGAAGCCTAATGCATTTTGCAGAAACTCCTCACACAGTCCTTTGAACCCTTCCTTAAATCACTTTGTCTGCCTATCCTGAGTAATGTTATCGAAGAGCCCCCAAAATGACAGATTGTTACCTGAGAAAGGATCAAATTAATTTAAGTGTAACAAGGATCCCAACAGTGGTATAGATCAGGGATCGATAACACAGCACCCATGACCACAGCAGCACCTGACAATGACAAGGCCCCTGATGGCAACTACAAGAGCCCCTGCTTGCTTTCACCTCCGCCACTTTTCCCTACCTCTGTGCTCATGTGAACTTCCTGCTTCCTCGGTGGCGGCAGCCACTGGGAGAGGAAATTTGGAGGAGGAGGATGCAGAAGTGGGAGTGATGGTAAGCAGGAGTGGGGAGAGAGAGAAAAAGGAGAGGTGGCGGTGGAAGGAAACCAAAAGGAAATCAGGAGGAGGAAGGATGCAAAAAAAGCGGGCAACCAGGGAAGAGAGCAGCAAGAAAAAGCAAGAATCTGGGAAAGGGGAGGGCAAGAAAAATCAGTAATCTAGGGAAGCGGGGGGGAGAAAAGAAAATGTGCCCAACCTCCCCTTATAAAAATGGTCACATGTGCACAGGCTTAGATTTTTTTAAAAATATATGTCACCTTTGATGAGGAAGTTACAGATTTTACTGCCATGGATATTAAGCTCGATTAAATATTACAAATAAACAAGCCAAATAGCTAAACGTACAAGATAATATGTAATAGTGTAAGAGCTCTGAAAAACACAGAAGGAACGCTGAAAGAAATCAATTCTAAAGGAACAAAAAACATTGCACGCTCGCACACACACAATATCTTACCCAAATGGCTACGAAAATGTTTAACAAATTCAATCCCTTCTTCTACTTTCTTCCAGAATTTGACATGCCCATCATGGCTGGCTGTTATTACAAAATCTGTCCTGCAACAACAAGCATATAAAAGAAACATGGATCTGGATATAAAGATATTGGTGTACCAAAGAGTGCTGTGCTTTACTAGTTCCACAGAAGGACGCTTAGCACTGAATATGATAAAGAAGCTTACTGGGACTCCTGAGCTAGCAGGAGAACAAGAGGAGCAAGAAAAGAGTAGGAGTAGTGGATTTCACCAAGGTGATTGAAAGCTCAACTGCTTCTTGGAATAAATGCCTGCTTCTGGGATCTAGCTTCCTCCCAGAGTCTCATAGGGACACAAAGGGAAGGTGACTCCATTCAAAAGGATGGAAGCTAAATGCAGATTTAAAAAATCTTATTTATGGATTACCTAGGTTTAACTCTTTTACTGTATTTTCTATACGACTTAGTTTTATTATTTCTTAATAGATAATTAAAACTTTCATGGATTTATTGTGAGTTAAGCTTGTGCTTTTGTGGGGAGGGAGAAAATGCAGAATAAAAAGAGAACTGATGGTGATGGTCTAACTCGGGCACCTTCCCCCCTGAATCCGATTTTAGAGCCTTCAGCAGTTCGCTGTGATGCCTTTAACGATCATTTCACAGATAAAATCTCTCGGATAAGAGCCGACTTAGATGCCGTCGTTATAGCAGAGGCTGACGATGGAGTGTCCGGCGACTCCGCAAGTAGAATTACACTGGATCAGTTTCAGTTGGTGAGTACCGAGGACGTGGACAAGCTGCTTGGACGAGTGAGGATGACGACTTGCCCTCTCGATCCCTGTCCTTCATGGCTGGTCGTCCAGGGAGGAGATGCGGTTAGATCACAATTACAATATATTATTAATGCATCTCTCAGGGAGGGGACTTTCCCATCATGTTTAAAAGAAGCGGTGGTACGGCCGCTTCTAAAGAAGCCCTCCCTGGATCCCCTGGACTTTAATAACTACAGACCGGTATCAAACCTTCCATTCTTGGGCAAGGTGATCGAGAGGGCGGTTGCCTTTCAACTCCAAGTAGTCTTGGATGACACTGATTTTCTAGACCCATTTCAAACTGGCTTCGGGGCGGGATACGGAGTTGAGACTGCTATGGTTGCCTTAGTGGATGATCTACGCCTTAGTATTGACAGGGGGAGTGTGTCCCTGTTGGTACTTCTGGACCTCTCAGCGGCTTTCGATACCATCGACCATGGTATTCTTCTGGAACGCCTGAGGGGATTGGGAATCGGGGGCACTGTGCTTCAGTGGTTCCGGTCCTACCTCTCGGGCAGGTTCCAGACGGTGATGCTTGGGGATAGCTGCTCTGCAAAGAAGGAGCTGCTGTGTGGCGTACCGCAAGGTGCCATCCTTTCCCCAATGCTGTTTAACATTTATATGAAAACATTGGGAGAGATCATCCGGAGGCATGGGGCGGGGTGCTATCAGTATGCTGATGACACCCAAATATATTTCTCTATACCTTCGATAACAGCGCCAGCTAAGGATAGTGTGTCTCCTCTGGATGAATGCTTGGAGGCAGTAATGGGCTGGATGAGGAAAAACAAACTGAAGCTGAATCCAGACAAGACGGAGGTGCTTGCTGTCAAAGGCCGCAACCTGGGTTTGGAGGTGTGTCAACCAGTTCTGGATGGGGTTACACTCCCCCTGAAAGACTGTGTTCGCAGCTTGGGGGTGCTCCTGGATCCGTCGCTCCAAATGACAGCCCAGATAGATGCAACGGCCAGGAGTCCCTACTATCAGCTTCGGCTGATACGCCAGCTGCGCCCCTTCCTAGAGTTGGAAGACCTAAAGATGGTGGTGCACGCACTGATAACTTCGAAGCTCGACTTCTGCAATGCGCTGTACATAGGGCTACCTCTATGCCTAGTCCGGAAACTTCAAGTAGTTCAAAATATGGCAGCCAGGTTGGTCACCGGTACATCTAGGGGTGACCATATTACGCCAGCTTTAAAATCGCTCCACTGGCTGCCAATTAGTTTCCGGGCGAAGTATAAAGTGTTGGTTATTACCTTTAAAGCCCTACATGGTTTGGGTCCAGGTTACCTGCGGGATCGCCTTCTCCCACACAATCCACCCCACACGCTTAGGTCCTCTGGGAAGAACTTACTGCAGTCGGCCAAGACTAGGCTGACAACCGTTACCCAGAGGACCTTCTCTTCTGCTGCTCCCAGACTGTGGAATGACCTGCCGGAGGAGACTCATCAACTTAACAGTCTTTTAGAATTTAAGAAAGCCATAAAGACTGTTCTCTTCCGGTAGGCATATCCAGTGGAATTTTAGAATGTTTTAAGGATGTTTTTAGGATGTTTTAGGATTTTTATGCAGTTTTAATAATATGTGTCATGTTTTAATCAGTTTTATGTATTTTATCATGTTGTTGTTCCCCGCCTCGATCCAGACGGAGAGGCGGGTAAGAAATAAATTGTTATTATTATTATTATGTTAAATGAGATTAATACACCTCGGCTTTCTGCCATCTTATTGTAATGTTGCTGCTTTGATAGACTTTGAATTTAATTGGTTTTGATGTATGTATAGCTACTAATATTTTAGAGACTTGGATTAGTTGATGAAGGTTTTGTTATCTCAATGTGATTTTTTTGTGATTCTTATTCATGAAAGGATGTTTTTCATAGGTTTAGGGAAACTGCAATGTTAGCTTGCTAATGTGGATTTAAAGATCTTATGAAATGTGTTTGAAATATTTATGACTGTTTTAATGTACTTATATAGTGATTCGTTTACTGTTCTTGTGAGCTGCTCTGAGCATAATTTGAAAATGCTACATATACATAAACCTGATTATGAAAAAAAAAACACCTATTGTTACCAAAGAATTCCTTTTCCAAAAAAGATCTGGAAATATTCATATAACTGTACAAGTACTGGCAAATGTTTAAAAGATTCCACTTCAGTAACTACTTTTAAAATTCTTTTTTCCTTTTTTTTTTTTTTTAGCAAAATTGGACTTGCAGGTCTTCAGTGTAATTTAAGGCTTTTCCCATTCAGCTTTGTGGGTATCTAACACACTCCGCAAAAACAAGCTCATTATCAGGGCAGTCATTCCTTTCGATGCCTCATGATGAAAGGCCATCTTGGTACAATGTGTGCAGGGATACAACTAGGCATAGATACAATCAAGATTAAATACTTTCTGTCAACTCCCCATCCCTCCAATAGCAGCCTTTCAATATCTGTGTCTTTTCCAAGGGTTTTCCACAGAGGTCCATGAATTTGGCTGGTCTTGCTGGTCATACAAATTTTGTGGTTGCCAGGATCCTGCCTATCTCTCCAAAGGGAGGGGTGTAAGACATTACGCTGAACTCCAGAGGAGCTCATCCATTTTGCACTGTACTTCCAAGACCGCTTGGGTGCCTCCAAACTGTATCACAGCATGGACTGAGCTTGGAGCTCTGGAGGGTGGTGTGGGATGGTTCACATGGTTGTGCTGTACTTCAGAGATGCTCCAACCAGCCTCAGAACCACAGCTCAACTCAGACAAGCCACAGCCTTTCTCCTGAGCCTAGAGATGAGAAGTGGAATGGGAGAACCAATGGCACCATTGCATTGCACTTCTGAGGTACTCTCTAAGCAGGAAACACTTCCTGAAACACACATCTGATCTAGTACTACAATGCTAAAACTGAATAAATAAAAGACTTACTTAGTACATACTACATGTGTGATGACATCTCTGTGCATATAACTGCGCTCATACATTGAGGCACTGGGAAGATTATCCAGGTAGACATGTTCAAAGTCAAGAACTATGAATAAATTAAAAAAAAAAGATTGTTTCATAAAAATTATACTCCATTTGAATTATACTTGGATTGCCTTCTTGGTTGAAAAGAGACAAGTTTATCTTTAAATAGAATCTGTTTGGACAATATTTATACTTCTTAACCTAGTGGTGGAAAACAAAATATAAATATAAATGTTTACACTGATGATCTAATGTTACACATGGCTTGATCCCACCATGAACAATAAGGAAATATTTGTTAGATTATCTAATTGAAGTAATCCTTCTATCACAATCCTACTTTATATGGAAATATATACCTACAAAAGAAATCTGTCCATTTTGTTTCAATGGGGCTTACTCCCAAATGAGTGTGTATAGAATTGCAGATTAAATTCCATCAATTTCATGCCAAAGTAAGCATACTTAAGATTGTGGAGATAAGTTATTACATGAGAAAAGTTAGTATTTCTTATAACAAACTTTTAAGAGTTATTTGGTTAAGATCCAAACCAAATTATGATCTGATATCTATTTTCAACTGAACTGTTTTCCGTGTAATGTTTATAGATCGTGAAAATAGGGCCATCTTGAAACCTCAATGAAGTTGGATCTGACCAATAAAGGATTATGAGCCCTCAATGATTGGAAGTCCTTAGACTTGGAGGTGTCTGATCATTCAATGCAGGGCAGGAGAAACACTGGAGGTGGTCTTCACTTCCCCATCCTCCAGATTTCGCTGGAGGGGCTTTTTAGCCCACCTAGCAAAGGTGATTTGAAGGAGACTGGAGGAGCCTCAGGATAACTCGTTTCCTTGTCTCATTGGTCTCCTCTCCTCCCCTCCCCTCCTACTAGAACATCCCCCTTCCTCCTTCTCCTCCAAGGTTGCATTTCTGACCTTGGAACCAGACCTTTCTCCACCAGCTGCAAGGGGGTCAGATCTCTGACACCCCCTTCCAAAGTCAGAGCACAGTCTCCAACCACGGGAGAATCCAAACAATTCTATGGTCCCTGGGACACTCACCCAGGGACCATAGGATTGCCCTCTCCTCATTAAAAGTCAGTATTACTGCTCTTCTCAGTATGGGGTACTTTGGCGTTTTAATTTAATCTATAGTCTGAGCGAAAACCACATTTAGTAAGCCTTAATGATTGAAATGGGGCTTACTCCCAGATAAGTGTGACGAACAGAATTGCTACATCTTAACACTATTATGGGATAGGTAGATCAAGAAATATAGAGCAGAGCACAAGGAGTCTGGTACATGTAGTTGCACCACTCAACTCACTGTCATGCTCTTTAAAGCTAATCCACTGCAGGCATTCGCAACAACCCCTGTACCACACCACTGATCACCAAGAATTTGGATCTTTAATGGGATTTAGCTCACTGCAAGCAATCCGAAAGATATTTACCCGGGAATTCGGTGGTACCCCCAGGGAGACATGCCCAAAACCACAACATTAAGACTCGTCCCACCCATGGCTAACAGTGTCCGAGATTTCTCACTGGACCTGGCTCTCTCGAACTCCTCCCTTACCTTTTCGCTTTTTCACTTGCACGGCCTCCCCAGGTAGAGGGCCCACCCAGCGGTCTTGCTCCCCTTCCTCCTCCTTTCCCACTTCTTCTGCTTCTTCATCTTCCTCCTCCTCTTCCTCAGAAGCTTCATTTTCCTTCGCCTCTTCCTCTTCGCGGTGCCTTTTCTTGCGCTGCGATTCCACGGACGCCATGTTGCCCCTGCGTCATATCTCAGCGACGACCAGCCTCACGCTACACAGCCGGACTCAGGCAGTGGCGCATAGAGGCGCCCTCACCGTAACCCCTTCGAACAGCCAATGAGCGCTCAGCCCGCGTAGGTTTGGAAACGGGAGTGAAACGGCGGAGTTCGGTGCCTCCCCCCTCCGCGAGACGGAAGGGATAAAAGGAAGAAACGGGAAAGGCCGTTATGGTAATATTGGGGGCGGGAGAGTGTGGCTAGTTCCTATGTCAGGCTGTGTCTCAGAGGACTCCCCTTCCTTAAAGCCTTTTGGCAACCTTCCCCGAGCTGGCTGGGGGATGCTGGGAGTTGTACAACATCTGGAAAACACCAGGTTGGGGAAGGCTGCTCTAGGGCAGGAGTGGGCAAGCTTGTCCTCCAGATGTTATGGCCTACAGCTCCCATCATCCTCACCATTGGCTCTGCTGGCTAGGGCTGATGGGCGTTGTAGGCCAAAACATCTGGAGCACCACAGGCTGCTCAGCCCTGCTGTAGGGGAAAGCGAACTGGAACTGGTAATCAGAGCTACCTGTGCTGGGTTTCCTCCACCTGCACTTCCTCCATTTATAGAATTGTAACTAAATACCAGCTGTTGGGGAACAACAGCAGGAAAGGGCTATTTCCCTCATGTCCTGCTTGGGGGCTTCCCAGAAGCATCTGGTTGGCATCTGTTGAAAACAGGATGCTGGATTATATATACCTTGGGTCTGATTTAGCAGGACTTTGCAATAGGAACTAAAATCTATTGAAACTCTTGGTGAGTTCCAACGTTTATAAAGGTATATGATCAGCAAAACCAAGTCTACCAATCCTGGCAAGACCCTGTGTACATTATTGTCTGCCTTGACACCCTTGGGTTGGGAACTGTGAGACCAGGTCTAGCATGCAGGTTGCTGATCCTTACACAAAGATAATTGGATACCATGTCACATAAGACAGCTCCTGCCCTGAGCATCTTATTATTATGTGTAAATTAAAGGATTTCAGTAGCTCTGGCTTGGCATGCCATGGTGCTATGGGAGGGGGGGAAAGGGAGTTGTACTTTCTGAAACTTCCCCTTTCTCATTGCTGTTATCTGCTCATGGAACTGATAATATTCATTGCTGACTTTGTTCTGGCTGACACTCTGCCTATGACAGTTACTTGTCAGGCAGGAATTCTATGACTGTTGGATTTCTACCTGTCACATGGCTCCAGAAAGCATGGAGCCTCTGTCAAGAAAAATGGATAGTAGCTCTGTTAGCTTATATTCATAATCATGTGAATATTGCTTTGAAATCAGAGATTTGGGTGAAATCCAAACCCACTGAAACTGATTGCACCTTGATGTTGAGTTCAGTGAAACAATTTCCAGACCTTGAGGATTTGCTAATGTATTATAGGATATTCAGCCTGCTAAACCTGTTGCTAATGGTAACAGATTTTTAAATCGATGATTTCAAGAGAGTTCACAAAATTTAAAATAACAAGTATACTAACAATAAATACAAACATTGTTATTCATAGGCTGAGAAATTTGCCAAGAACATGTCTCTGTACAAGCAAGATGTGTCTCCAACAATCACCAGCACATTACTAAATTCAGAAGATGCCAACGAACAGCTCTTACAAGAGTGTGAAGAAAAGTGGAAAGAACTGGAAGAGGTAATGGGCAATTTATAGATGAATCCTGATGTTGCAACTATATATATTGATGTGATTAGTGGAGCTGCACTCATACATTTTTGATACTAATGTTACTTTTTATTCATCCATATGTCATGCTTGTACATGTGCCTAACTGAGCAAAAGGACTTGGAACATCATGTCTAGACAAAATAATATAAAATGCAGATAAAAGTAAAAATAATTTTTGAAATGTTCACAAAGTTAGTTCTCACATTGTTTACACATTCGTGGATGTAATGAAATTTCATAGATTAAATATAGAACCAAGCAAGGAATTTCTACTACATTGTACCTGTCATGCTGGCAAAGTATACAGGCACAATTCTACTAATGAAAAATTTGGCAGAGAATAATGAGAGTCAGAGGGTGCAATGAAGAATTTAAAGATACTATATATACTTGAGAGAAAGATACCAAAGATCATAAAGCTAGGTACATTTTCCAAAACAGGAAGGTTGTACAAGATACCCAGGTTTACTTCTATGAGGCACAATCCAGGCAGAGCAAAGTGCTTTTATGTTTCAGCTATTTCAGAGGGAAACAATTCAACTCATGCTTTAACTCTTCAATTTAAACCACAGGGAACTCAGTGCATTTAACATTGGCTGAAATTTGTCTTTAATATTTAAGCTCTAATATTATAAATGGTAGAGGAATTTGACTGTTCTTATGAAGGAAACAATAAATATAGTGCAGACTTATATGTCATTTTTTCTCTCTCTCTCTTTAACCAAGTCTCAGAACACATTAACACTTCAGGAAACAGAAATGCTTCCAGATTCAGATCCCAAGGTAAGGCTAGAATTTCAGAACCATCAGTGAAAATGTTTTCTATTCATGGGATGTCGGGCTGAACAGATTTCCTAGCCTGTTTGTTATGCATTTATATAGTTATTTAAATGTCTTGCCCACCTCATCCCAAAAGTGTAATAGTGGCTTAAAATATACCTACTTTAAAATGCACAACAAACAAAACTGGAGGGGAAGGCTATCAACAGCTATTATCCCTGATGGATATGTGCTACCTCCAGTATCCAAGGCAGTAAACTGAAATGCACCAGTTGTTGGAGAACATGGGTTGGAGGGTGCTGTTGCACCATGTCCTGCTTTGTTGGTGCACTGGTTGGCCAGTGTGTGAACAGAGTGCTGGATTAGATGGACCCTCGGTCTGATCCAGCATGACTCTTCTTATGTTCTTAACTGGCAAACAGCTTAGCTCTAGCTACCAACAAAAGGAATGTTTATAAAATATGCTGAAGGCCAATCTAGTTCAGCATTCTGTTCCCCACAGTGGCTGATCAGATACTTCTGGAAATCCACAAGCAGGGAATGAAGGCAGTATTCCCTACACACACACACACACACACACACCTGGTTTGTAGAGCAGAGGTAACTTGTCACCCTCCAAACGTTTTGGCCTCCATCAGCTCTAGTCAGCATTGCCAAAGGTAAGGATGAGGGGAGTTGTAGGCCAAAACATCTGTAGGGCCACAAGTTGCCCACCCCGATGTAGAAGCATATTGCCTCTGAACATGGAGACTCCATATAGCCATTATGACTAACAGCCATAGATAGAGTTGGCATGATAATGTATGTGGTTTCTGGCCCCTATTAATGACATAAACCTATTCTCTGCAGTATCTGTTCTGACAAGCTTTTGCTTGCACTGCAGCAGCTAAAATTGTGCTGGAACTGTCTACCTCTGTCTTTCTTTCCCCTCCTCCTCTCCCCACATCTGATCTCACTTGGTTGGTGATGGAAGAAAGTCTTATACTAGGGTGACCATATGAAAAGGAGGACAGGACTCATGTAACTTTAACAGTTGTAGAGAAAGGGAATTTCAGCCGGCATGCAATTAGTACCTGGTGAAATTCTCTCTTCATCACAACAGTTAAAGTTACAAGCACTATACTAGAGTGACCAAATACAAAAGAAGGCAGGGCCCCTGCAACTTTAACTGTTGTGATGAAGAGGGAATTTCACCAGGAACTAATTGCATACAAATGACACCGGCTGAAATTCCCTTTTCTCTACAACTGTTAAAGTTACATGAGCCCTGTCCTCCTTTTCATATGGTCAGCCTATCTTATACATAAATTGAGTGGAAACTTGGAGATGGCTACTTGAAACATAATCAGGTGTATGGTGTGATATGTTCTAGATCCCACTACTTCATAAAATCTCTCCCTACCTATCCGCCTCCTTTAAAACCTTTATGCTGCCCAAATTATGCTTCTTTGGTAACACAAGTTTTTTCCATTGTTAGATGTGTGGGGCTGCTCCCATGGTCCTTACAATGCTGCATTAAGGGGTGGGGGCATAGCTCAGTGTGACAGAGCACATGCTTTGTGTGCAGAAGGTCTTAGGTTCGATCCCTGGGATCTCCAGGTAGGACAGGAAAAATATCTGCCTGAAACTCTGGAGAGCCACTGCTGATTGTCAGAATTGATAGCATTGGGCTAGATGGACTAATGGTCTGACTCAGTATAAGGCAGTTTCCTATGTTTTAAATGTTGGAGCTCTAGTACTAATGGCTGCTGCTGCCCCAGCTCTGGGACTGGAGAAGGTACTGAACCATACTAGGCCTCTTCAGACAACACGTTAAACCATCGTTAGGCCGTTAACAATTTTGCAGGAAATGGTTAGTGAATGTGTTTAAACCGTGGTTATGTAGCTATCATGGTTAGGAATGATTCACACGACACACTAAGCCATAATGTTTACCTCTAAATGCTTAACCACTGTGGCTTAGCGTGTCATCTGAACACGGTCACTATATACTGTAATGCTGTTCTATAACAGAGCAAAGGTGAATATTTTGTTAGAGCAGCTTTTCCAAATCTGGTGCCCTCCAGATGTGTTGGATGACAACTCCTATCATCCAATGGCCATGCTGGCTAGTGACGATAGGAGTTGTAGTTCATTACATTTGGAGAGCATCAAGTTGAGGAAAGCTGTACTAGAGGATGGGGGAAGTTGCTTAAACATTCTGTGCTTCCATTGGTTAGTTTTTAATGTCTTTTATTTAGAGAGAGAGAGAGAGAGAGAGACTTCTAAATGTTTTCAATGTTTGACAGCTTTCATTGTTAATGAAGCGTTTGAAGGCTCTATCAGCGGAGTTCAACCAATGGCAGAAAAGAAAACCAGAAAGTAAGGCTTTTTATTTGAATATTTGTAATAGAACTTTAAACCCAACGCTTATAAAACCTGAAATGTTTGAAATGTATAATATGGAATGTATAATAATTACATTAGTTATGTCACAGACTCGATCTGTTGTGTTCTCTGTATTTTTGTAGACCTTTCCCCTCTGTCTTTTGAGCAACTTCATCTCTTAACTCTTTATTTCCTCTTATTCCCTGATAAAATCCATTCTTCCAAATCTTTGGAAGAGATATCTCATATCTTTGTTTTTCTTAGCGCTGAAGACATACAGTAACCACTAACAACAGTCTATCAGAAATGCTAAAAATGGGAAACATAAAGATTTCTTCCTTATGTTTCATCTAATGTTACTTTAGTTTTGAAAATATTGGAACAACAATTGGGTTTACAATACCTTAGACCTCACTTGCCTTTATATAATCTAAATAACTAATATCACTTTACAATATGATTCTATGGTTTAGTGTTATTCGCACTACACTCAGTGGACTTAGGACTGTCCAGCTTTCCTTAGGCAGTACCCAAAGGGCATTTCTCATAATGGTCTATCCAAAAGAAATCTAGCATTTGCTACATCAATTCCTACCCTTACTGATGGGAGACCAGTCCTATGGTTCCTGGGTAAACATCACAGAGACCATTGGATGGCTCAGATTACCCCCTCTGAGGTCAAAGGCAGCGTTCCAACTTCAGAAGGGGGAGCTGGAGAGCCAGCCCCATCTGCCGCAGAGAGAACCACACCAGCTTCCTTTACGGGGCTGGGAAATTGATCTCAGAAAGGAGCAAAAAGGGGGCATTCTGGTGGGCAGCGAGGGGAGGAGACTGTATAGGCCAGGATACGATTTATCCTGAATCTCCTTCCCTTCCCCTCTGAAATGGCCTTGTGAGATGGGCTGAAAAGACTGTCTAACGGAAAAGTAAAAAATGTGAGGACGGGGAGACTAAGATCGCTCCCACCATTCCTCCCACTTTGCTGGCTTCAGCCCGACAGGGCATAGGATTCTTCGAAGCCTCTGCAAAATTTGGAATACAAATCCATGCAGAATCAGTACTGGGCTGCAGAGTCCCTGTAATGAGTTCAAAATGTCCTTAGTCGGGACTGTCTTTATGGGACAGATAATTATGCTTTCCTATTAGTAGCTTTGGTATTGATAGTGATTATCTTATAAACAAAATGACATTTGTATCCTGCCTTCCAGCAAAGAGCCCAGAGTGGCATGCATGGGCTTCTCATGTGTTTTCCCATCTAGGTACCTGCTAGGCCTTAGACCTGTTTCAGGTTCAGAGATGATTTTATATTATGTGCCTTCAGAATGTTCTCTGAACTAAAGGCAATGCAGAATTAGCAAATGTGTCCATGTTATGTCCATGGCGAAAAAAAATTGGATATTTTTCCGGGAATATTTAGTGGATTTTATTAATATATTTGGGTTGAGTGAATGCTAATTCCTTCATATGTTAAAATCTTCTGCTGAAAGCCTTAAGTCCTTGTGGGCATCATTGAAGTGCTACCTCCATCTGTTACTCATTCAGCTTCACATGTAAGCATTTTTCCATCGTTGTTTTCAACTGAGCTTATTTCCAGCTCTGAAGTTTCCATCAAAAGGTTACACTTGCTTCAGGGCTATGATTTCCTATACAATAGTTTCATACATTAAATCTATAACATGTCTTTGAAAATTTCTGTGAACTGCTTTTTCTGCTGTCAACATTTTATGGATCTTTTTTTCAGCGGACATAAGATCGGCAACAGCTGTGGGGCAGCTTGCTGAGAAATCCCTTAGAGATGGGCTGTTAGCAGTTTTCAAAGTGGCTTTTGGACTTCAGTAATAGAAGTCATTTGTGAGATGTCGTGCTATTCAAAAGACTGCATTCCATAAGGATTTTCATGCACTCTGTAGCAGGTTATCTATACTTACCTTATCACACACCACTTTAAACTTAAGCTATGCTATCCCATAGGGCAGTCGTTTTCAGACTTTTTGACCTTTTGCAAATAAATTAACATACCCCCATCCCTGTCCTGTCACAATATCCCACGTCCCCTGTCCTTCTGTCCTCAGCCAATCACAGGCCTCTTTCTTTTCAGCATACAATCCCAGCTTCCCATGCAGCTCCATGAATCTAACAGGCATTTGATTTGTTTTCTAAATACTTTGTTTTAGTTTCCTGTTCTTTGTGTGCTTTTCATATTCTATAATTGATGTTTATAAACATGTCAGCTATGTTTTAAACAAGTTATTTAATGCTAAAACATGCTTGAGTCCTTCCCTTTAAAATAAAGAAAGCAGCCACATTCCTAAGTCTGTAATGTGGCAAAGACCATCAACTGCCTTTATTTTGTCAACGTAGATTTAGCCATCTGCCAAACTACTTCAAGTTCAATAAGAATTTTCATACACAGATTTGCCCATTAAAGGTTCTTTAACTTGCTTAATGCATGAAGCGTGTGAAGTGTTTTGCTTAGTACTAGTTCTATATAGTAGCACACTATTTATCTCATGTTTCTCAAGCTTCGCTTTATTTTATTAATTTTGCATTCAAGGAAATGTAGGGTGACCATATGGAAAGGAGGACAGGGCTCCTGTATCTTTAACAGTTGCATAGAAAAGGGAATTTCAGGAGGTGTCATTTGTATGCATGCAGCAGCTGGTGAAATCCCCTCTTCTTCACAACAGTTAAAGCTGCAGGAGCCCTGACCTCTTAACCAGATGCAACTGGTTAAGATGCAGGAGTCCTGTCCTCCTTTTCATATGGTCACCCTAAAGAAACTTTTTGAAACAGCACAAAAAGTTGTATCCTCTTTCTCTATCAGCATACCATCTTTCATGTTCTTTACGGTCTTTCCACAGAAAGAAATGCTCAGTATTTTTGTACAGTAATTTAAAGGACCACCAGCTCCCACATGGTCCTGCCTGCTCAGAGCCTGGAATGTGCTCTTCCTCAATCCATTGAGGAAGACTGTCCCTTTTTGGCATGTCATTGGTATTAATTCATGTTCCCTAAGATGTCTTGTTTTTCAGCTGTTCTTATTCTCTTCATGTTTTGACTACTGCTCAAGTATTTTATTGCATTAAATATTCTTTTATTTTGCTATTTACTTTTGCTGTGTATTTCTTGTTGTATGCCAGTTTGAAGGCTCTGTGGATGAAAACATTGTTTATAAATTTTAATTTCAATAAATACATGGGATTTGTCCTGGTTACCACAAACATTCTGGATTGTTTTGTACAGCTATGGGGCCCTCAAATTCCCATTGCTGTTTATGACGTACAAAGTCTAAATGATTTTTAAAAAATCCTGCTGAAGGTAAATTGTTATCTTGCTTTTGGGTTTCAGAATAATTGTAAGAATTGAAGAGGAATAATTATAGTGGTATGGGCCAATAAACATACGGACGGGGGGGGGGGGAATTAAAAATAATTAACTGAATTGCTCAAAATAATGCAGAGAATTAAGTTAAATTCAATGAGCTAAGATAATCAAAATAAATCAAATTATCACTGATCATTATGATGGACTTATGAGATCAAGGTGTAAACAATCAGCTCCTTCATATTCTAAATAGTTACTTAATGAAGTAATGTGACTTAATGAAGGGAGAAATGCAATATTAATTGGTGGATAATTGCCTTACATGATAATATATTTAGAGGCAGAGAGACAGAGAATCCGTTTAGTAAATGACACCCAGGAAGCCACAGTAAAACCATTTTTTAAAAAGGAGAAGTAAAGTGCCTCTGGCGAACAGAAGTTATTCAGGTGCTTTTTAAAGATAAAGAGGGATCTGGAGGAAGCTAATTTCAAATTTAAGTGTCCACCAAAGCAAAGGCTCAATCACAGGACAGTGGTCAGATCCCCAATGAGCAGGAGATGTCTCCATGCAGATAACTACCGGACTGAGAGTATTAGAGGTGATCTTGAATATAGCTAGACCCATGAATGATAACAAGGGTTGGTCGAGGATGATGCTTGTCATCCTCTATCCACCTAGACCCTTCCAAATCTTGAGGCGGGGAAGAGAGAGGAAAAGGCATCTTCCTTTTGGCCCTTTCCCCTAGTGGTGCTTGGCTTGCCAGCATAATCACTTAACCCGGAGGGGAAAGAAAATGATGTACATTTCCCCCAAATGAGGAGGAACCTGAAAATCTAGCAGCTTTTCACATTTGTTTAGAGAGCCACCACACAGTCGGAAGTCCTTGTGAGACACTTACCCTGTAAGAGATGCCTACAACCAGGCACAGGTCAAGAGTCCAGAATTACCTGTCAAATATGTGTTTTCCAGAAAAGTAATCTAAGGTGCAGCCAAGGTCCAAACACAAGAGAGTAGTCAAGTAAAACACAGTTCAAAAGCAGTTGGGCAGGAGTCCAGGGTTCAGTAGCACAAAGGTCCAAACACAAAGCAAGGTCAGGAAAACAGGGAGCTGAGACAGATGTTGTTCCAACAGTGGCTAGACTGAAACTAAAGGTTTATCTAGCCAGAGTTTATAGAGCCCCACCCAGGACTCAGCTGCAGTTAGTTACAGGCCCTCTGTCAAAAGTCCTACATATGAGGGCCTTGCTGTCAAGGAATCCTCCTTTGTAATTGATCACTCCTTCTGAAAGGAGCCCTGCTGGCCTGTCTCTTGAGGCAATGATGTTCTCAGAGGTACGTGGTCATCCAACCTCTGCATCAGAGGCAGAACTCCCCTCCTTCTGTAGGAATGGACCTGTGGTCATGAGGGCCCAGGCTCCCCCATGTCTCCTGATATGGGTGGTTTGATGTGTCATCCATTTCTGGGAGTTATTATTATTATATTTATTTATATCCCGCCTTTTTCCCAATAATGGGACTCAAGACGGATTACAAATTAAAACATGTACAGTTAAAACAAATAGCAATATACAAAAATTAAAAATATAATTAAACATAGTACAACTTTAAAATATTGAAAACATTTAAAAACATTTTAAATACACATAGCTCCGAGGAGGAGGAGGACGAGGAGGAGGATTCCTCCTACAGGGGCATGTTATGTTGTGCCTCTTGCAACTTGAGAGGCAAAAAGACGCTGTGGGGCATCATAGACATTTGTGGGTATTTTTGTTCAACTAATTTTCCATATGTATGAAGAATGTATAGAAGTCACTTTTTAATTGGACTAATGATGTAGTGACTAATGCTGGAAAGAGAAATGTAATTGTTTCAGTCAGACTAATAAGATATGTTGCGAAGAAACTATTTTTAAAAAACGTGTTCTATTTTTTTGGCAACCTGTTCTATTTTTCAGTAATGACTACGAATCCAGATGTTCTGGTAGCATTAGGAAGAGACCAGGTATGTCCATTGAATGATGAGTTCATTGTAAATGCATCCATTTTAGGAGTAAATATTCACATATGCAACTAACTTTCCCTAAGACGTACTTGGTAATATTGAAGGAACTCTGCTTCTTTTGCCTGAACTGGGGACATAGTACACACTATTTTATATTTATTTATTTATTTATTACATTTGTATACCGCCCCATAGCTGAAGCTCTCTGGGCGGTTTACATAGGATTAAAAACAATTAAAAACAATATACAAAACTAGAGTTTAGATACCTTGATCTAAAAAGTATGATTAGGCAAGTAATGAATGGAGACATAACAATAGCAGAAATATTTGAATGGGAAAACATGTGGTTGAAAGATTTAAAATTCACATTAAGCACTAGACTTAAAGAGAACTTTTACAAGGTGATGTATAGATGGTATATGTCTCCATTGAAGTTAGCTGAAATGTATAAGGGGGACTCTGGAACTTGTTGGAAATGCGAAGAGAAAGAGGGAACCTTTTATCATGTATGGTGGACTTGCAAAAGAGCAAAAGCTTTCTGGATACAAATTCATTCCCTGATGCAGAAGGTATTAAAGATTAATATACAATTGAAACCGGAATACTTCCTTTCATCTAGGGGAGATTTCACCAGCTGAGAGAGCCCTCCTAGTCGGTTTATGAGCCATTCTGTCACTCCGCTAAAAAAGACGGAGAGCTCAGTCTGTCATGGTGCTCACCGGAAGTCAATAACAAATAATTTTTCAAATCTAAAGAGCAGCATAAAACATACTATAATAGCCATGCTATCACAAAACCACAAAATACACTACAAACAATTAAAATGAGAAATAATAATAAATCCAACTCTTCTTCTTAACCAAAGGTAAATTGAAATAAAAGGGAGAGCACTTGAAGTATCCCTTGAGGGAGAGAGTTCAACAGATAAGGGACCAATCACTAAAAAGGCCGTCTCATGTTCTGGCCATTTTCCTACTGGCAGATCTGCAAACAGGATGGCTGTGGCCAATCTCAAGATCCAGGCAGGCTCATATGCGTACAAGTGATCCATCAAGTAACTTGGTCCCAAAACATTCAGGACTGTAAACATCAAAACCGCTATTTCAAATTGGCCTTGGAAATGAATAGGCAGCCAGTGCAGCTAATGTAATACTGGAGTAATATACTCCAAACTAGCCCTCACAAGCATCCAGACACCTACGTTCTGCAGTAGCTGAAGTTTCTGAACCACCTTCAAACTCAACTCCATGTGGAAGGCATTACAATAGTCTGGACGTGTCCGGGACATGAGTAACTGAGGCAAGATCAGTCAACATCAGATAGAGATGCAAATGATATATCAGCCTAAACTGATAAAAGGTTCTCCTAGCCATCATTGCTACCTGTGCTTCCACAGATAGTGCAGAGTCCAGGCGGACCCTTAAGCTGCAAACGTGGTGTTTCAGAAGAAATGTAATCCTGTCCAGAGCCGGTTAAACACTTCCATCCAGGTTAACCAGCTACCCTCCCACCCACAGTACCTCTATCTTATCTGGATTAATCCTCTAGTTTCCCTGGGATTAGTAGATGAAAACTAGAGGTAGAGGTAGTACATCTGCATACTGATGACACTTTAGCCCACATTTCTGGATGACTTCCCCCAGTGGCTTCATATCAATGTTAAAAAGCAAAAGGAGATGAGATGGAACCCTGTGGTATCTTGCTTAAGAATGGGAGGTCTAAACAGTAAGCCCACTTGGCAGCTTTTAATATCCAAGACCAAGGATCTAGAAAACAGGTTGCAGGCCTCAATCTTCCAAGCAATAATAATAATATAATAATAATAACGATTTATTTCTTACCCGCCTCTCCGTCTAGATGTCCACATCCTTGGATTGCACAAGCTGAAATTTCTCCAGATAATCTGACAAGAAGGTGTCCTAGCTGCATCCATCTCTGACTCTGTGCAAGCAATTACAATGCATAGTACAACGCAAACAGATCACAGCAGGCCTTTGAAGGCTCTATCCGCTGACCCCAAAGCCTTCACGCAAAATGCTCCTCACGACTCAAAATATCATCTGCTAGCCAGCACCCTGCAGTTTCAATAGTGGCAGAGAAGTAAGATTTCTTCTGCCACTTGTGCTCTAGTTGTCAAACCAATCATTTTGTTGCCTGCAGCTCTCCAGAATACCAGGAAGCTTACAAGTTTTTACAGTTGGGCTCAGGAGCAATTGTATTGCTAGTCCTGGTCATCTCCCTGACCCGGAGAGACATGAGGGCCTTGGCACGATTGCTAGCCAAACCTACAAGAAACTCCTCCAGAGACCTCAGAAAACCATCTAAACTATAAGGCATGTTCAGTCAACACACTAAGCCATGGGTAGGCCACTAACCCTTTTGCAGCAAATGGTTATTGAGCGTATTTAAACAGTGATTATGTAGCACCATGGTTAGGAATGATTCATACAATACACTGGTCCTGTTCAGATGACACTTCAGGCTCTGTGGTTAGCGAAACTGGTCATCTGTGGTTAGCACCAACCTCAAGCTGTGCTGTCACACACAACACTTTAAGCTATGGTTAGAGTCGCTAACCCTGCTGAAGACGGTCTAACTGTGATTAGTGAATGAGCAGGGTTTAGCAAAATGCATTGCACAAGACACCTTAAACCCTGCTGCTTAACCAAAAGCCTTAACCAGCACAGTTTAAGGTGTCTTCTGAACAGGCCCACTAAGTCATGGTTCACATGACAGGCTAAGCCATAATGTTTAGCTCAAAATGCTTAACCGCCATGGTTTAGCATATCGTCTGAACAGGATCATAGTTTTTAAGCATAAGGTATACAAATGCACAAAAGCAAATGTATTGCTTTTGATAGCAGAGTAGCAAAGACTTACATTTCTATAAAACATATATTTTTCTTTCCAGCTGCAGAAATTAGACCATGATCTTGAAATGATGCTGTCAACAACTTATGCAAAGAACAAAAAACTGAAGCAAGACTTACTAAGGTATATGTTACGCTGTATCAAGCATTGTCATAGAACTGTTTCTGCAGATCTATAAAATATGAATTATCTGTTTTGTCTATTATTTTCCCCACATCGATTCAAAGGGAACAGCAATGGTTAGAAGAACAGCAACAGCTAATAGATTGTCTCAGTCAAACAGTGGAAGAAATTGGCAATCAGGTTGTGCAGTTTTCAGAGAAAAGGTATTCATGCTATTTGGCAAGTTTTTTTGCGGTGGGGGGAACTGGGGAAATTTGAATCGTAAGATAGAGGAAATAGCACTATCAGATTGTTTGATGTGAATAAAAAACAATGACCAGTTTTTGGTTGTTTGCTAGTTGGTCTAATGGTACGATGATCACTATGGTGTTAGAACTCTCTTATATATATATATATAAAAAGTGTCACTGCAATTAAACTTTGCCCTTTTTTTCATCTCAGAGCCGTTCAAGAATTGAAAAGTAAAACGCTGAAAATAAAAGCCTATAAGGACGGGATTTTGAATTCTCTGGGGGAATTCCTCAAGGAACATTTTCCTCTCCCTGAGGAGAGCGGAACTACAAAAAAGAAAAGAGTATGATTGTTTTCATTTTCATATTAAATCAAGAGGTCTTTTTCTCTTGATGATCATTCAATGCATAGGTGAAAATGCTATAAACATCCCCAAAACGTAGTTCCAATGTCATGCCCTTCATTCTGCTTTCGAGTACTCATCCTGCCTGCTGTTCAAAGTCCTGCTGGTCCTAACTGTACTCACACTACGCCTGAGCCCACCTCAGTCCCTGAGGCTGTTTCTCTCGTTCTAATTTTTCCTCACTGAATTGCCCACATTCTGTAGCCATCTTAGCTTTCTTGTTTTCAGTTCTCACTGCCTCTCGCATATGTGCTGTCAGTCTCTCCCTTCCTTAAATCTTGCAGGCCATGGGAACTGGTCCCTGTGTTCACCCCTCTTGCAGCTGTTGCAGGAAGTCATTTCCACCAGCAGCTTCAAACATAGGTCTGTTCCTTTCCCAGATGGGATTGAGAACCTAGTGCTTGCTATGCCCCCTGGTGGCCATAGTTGGCAAAGTTACTGAAGACATCCCCTCTAAGTCTGGCGGTATGAGATTTTCTACCTAATCATGAAGGCCGGGTTCAAAGTTTTTGAGGAGTCAAACAGCTGTAAATTTTCATGCCTGCGATAAGTCTTTTGCAAGTTTGGTTTCTATAGTATTTTAAGAAAAATTGGCAATTATAGTTGGACAAAATACATTCTGAATATTAATCTCTTACGCATTTGGATATTTGCCTCTTCTAAGAAGTACAGTCTTCCTTAGTAGGCTATAACTTGCGTGACTGTACTGGAAATGTGCAGGTAGATTTATATTTTCTTTGCAAAATGAATTTTAAGCTATGTAGTAAAATCTGCAGTTGTGTAAGTGTAATTTAGAAGTAGCAAAGATGAGGTAATAATGGGGAGAAATAGGACCATGAGCCAACCCTCTCGTGAGTGAAAGTCTGCTCCTGCAACAGGAATTCTGCTTGTGCAATGGGATTTCCTCATCCTCTCCTTCCCACTGTAGCTCCCCCCCCAGCATGTACCACAAATCTGCTCCGAAGGTTCGCCCAACCTTCCTGAGCAGATTTACAAAGGCGGAAGAGGGAAATGCATTCCACCAGCCGTTTGTTCCCACTAGCAAAACACCAACATTGAATACAATGCATTATATCGATCGATCAATAGATCGATAGATTTCCCCCCTGATCATTAACTCTGGCCAGCTGCTCATACTTTTTCAAATGATCACCCACGTCCATCGTAGCAAAAAGCGTACTATTTTTCAAAATCTGAGAACACCAAGTACTCAAAAATTGAGTGGTATGCTAAATGCTACTGGTAAATACATAAATCACACTCTAGATTATGATGTTCATATTTTGTAATTTTGTACTGTAACACCCTGATCCAGTTAAGTCTGGGTTCGTAAGCAGACTTTTGCATGTTTGACTTGTTGGATCAGGAATTATGAAAGTAGACCAGAAGATGGTCATTTGAATGAGGATGCATCTATTCTGTTGTAACACTTTAAATGGGTCCTATGTTCGAATGCTCATTGCTACCCAGATTCTGGAACAAGTACTCATGCATAAATCCCTTTTTTCCAACTCAAAAGTAGAGAAATGCATTCTAAACATGAATGAGTTCACAACTATTTATTGTATTTTTCTTTGTGAATATGCATGTCTTCAGTATATAATTGAACTTTACTTGTCTTTTGCTTCCTGTAGCATTCGTCTGAAGAGCCAAATGTACAGCTAATAACATTACAGGAAATTTTAGAGGTAAGAGGTTCTGCTTGAAGGTTCCTGGTCAACAGCTGGTTGGCCAACGTGTGAACAGAGTGCTGGAATTGATGGACCCTTGGTCTGATCCCGTATGGCTCTTCTTATGTTTTTAAGATGGTGTGTGTGTGTGTGTGTGTGTGTTTGCTTGCTGCAGTTCAGTCATGCTTGCCTTTCATTCAGAAACTTGTTGGACTTCTGTCTATTTCATATTAGAAATATATTACATTTCTTTGGCTAAAACATTGCTTCTTTTATTTAGCATTTAAATTGTGCCATTTATGTTCATGGTGCCTTGCAGGAGTTAGGGATAAACAGGAAGAATATGCAATTACTTCCATTACACATTCTTAGGCTTAGTTACACTAGGGTGTTGTGACTTGGAGGTTGTGCCAAAGGCTGCTAGTTCAAGATTAATACTGAGGAAGAACGAGTGGTGGCATCATGTAAATGTTCTGGGAGGCAGTTCCATGCATAAGAGACACTACTGGAGAAAGGATGAAATCATTGGAGAGCCAGCGTAGTGTACTAGTTGGAGTGTTGAACTGGGACTGGGGAGACCTGGGTACAGATTCCCACTCAGCCATAAAACTCACTGGTTGGTTTTGGGCCAGTCACTTACACTCAGCCTAACCTACCTCCCAGGGTTGTTGTGAGGATAGGATGAAGAAGAAGACACTGGCTGCATTCGGACAACACATTAGGCAACTGAGGGGGGGGAACAGTCGTCAGTTGTGTTGCTTATTGTGTTGTGTGGTGGGTAACACTCCACTCACAAACTACTGACGATATGCTATTCTGCCCAAATAAGCAATGCAGAGAAACAACTGGCTTGCAAGTTGTTTAGCTCGAAGCCAGTTGTTTAAAGTGTTGTGTGGAGGGGGTGAGTGTGTTAATGGCATGTGGTGAGTGGGTTAAAACACAAGCCCATAGAGGCAGGTGGCAAGAGTGACCAAAGTGGCGGCTGCCACTCTGCTACAACTGGCGCAATTTGCAGAGGTTGCTGGGATAGCACTGGGAGGACCGAGGGAGGAGGGAGGGAGGGGAGAGGGGCGGGGGCTGTGTCAGTCAAATGCCGGGTTGACTATTAGTCCACTCAACGCCAGCCCCAACCACCCATCGTTGTGTAGAAATACGTTGTGTGGGGAGTACCCACAAAATAACCAACTGTAAGTTGGCTACTCAACCCACCATTGACTAAAGTGTCGTCCAAATGCAGCCACTGAATTGGATCCAATGGATCCCTTGCATGGGTGGCCCCTTTCATTGGAGGCCGCAATGTAGTGCTTCCGGGGGGAAATACCAAAACAAGCAGAAACTTCTAGAAGTGCTACATCATGGCCGCCAGTGGGAGGAGCTGCCGGTGAGCGTGGGCCGCCCCCACAAGGGAGCCATTGGATCCAACCCCATGTGAACTGCTTTGGGTTCTTTGCAAAAGGAAGAAAGGTGCGATATAAATATAATAATAAATAAATATGAGGGACCAGGAATCTTTCAGTTGGCTCAGGGTGATGGAGGTAGAGAAGTGAAGGTCACAGGCAGGGGCGAATTGGGATCTAAACGCACAAAAATGGTACGGAGGAAAACTATGGAGGGCTTTAAAAATAAGGACAAGAACATTGTGCCGGATCTAAAAGCAAGCTAAAAGTAAATGATGAATTCTATATACATGCTATATATTTGAAAAGTTGTGTCAGGTATAACCAAAACAATTGGATAGTCACATTCACATCTTTATAGTGCAGCTTTGAGGATAAACTGCTGTACTGCACTCTGAGTGGGTTGCCCTTGATGTTTATTTCTTCATTTGGAACATTCAGCTGGCACAATACCTTGCAGCTTGTTTTGTGGGAGTTCTGGGGTTTAGCCAGCAGCCAATGTTGAAACATCTGCCCAGCCTCTGGTGCAGCCGCACTGCCAAAATTTGGCAGCAGCAACAAAAAAAATGTGGTTTCAACTGTGACAGAGGTGGAAAAGGAATAAATTTAGCTTGAAAACAATGGGAGTCTTTTTTGCCAGCACCACCAAATTTCACTGGTGTGGTAGTAGCAAGAATTCGGGCCTGCTGAGGGGCAGGGTGGGGGAATGGCTCTCAGACTTGCCAAAGTTGCCCATCCTATAAGTCTCCTGGACTTAATTCCTGTAGCTATTTATGTCCTCTAGAAGATGTCATTATTATTATTATTATTATTATTATTATTATTATTCGGACTGGGCCCAATATACATGAGACACTGCTTTCCATCTTATATTTTGTCATGATCTCTAACACAGGTCCTTCGAGTTTTATTTTGTACTTGAGCACCAAATACAAAATCAGCTTTTGACAAAGGGACTTGCCTGGTCACTAGTGAAGAGCAGCAATTTTTGTCTGGGGAGTTAGAATCCAGATGTTCTAACTAAATGGGGATAAATGGTGAGAATGGGTCAGCCTTGCCAACGGTGGCTGCAGAACAAAGCTGTTTGCAATCCTGGCTGCATTTGCATTGAGTCAGGAAGGAGAGGTTGGGCCTGGAGCTTCACAGAGCAGAAGCAGAAAAACAAGGCTGTTTGCAGCATGGATGTACATTTGGGTCTGTTTTTGTAAAAACAACCACTTTTATCTTTCAAATATGTGGAAGTAGGGGTCTGGTTCTCTGCATTTTATACACATCTGCTCATCTCCACTGATGGTCTGTGTGTGTATTTTATATTCAACAACAAAACCTACTCATAAGAAGGAATTCTAAAGCAATAATGTGGGCTTCTTGAAAAAAAAAAGTTCTGATGCCTACATTAATTGGGATCTGATGTAGCATGTTTAACAGGCTTCAGTCCTATTCACACATACCTAGGGTAAGTCCTACTGGATTCAGTGGGACTTACTTCTGAGTTGACATACATAGGATTGCACTGGTTTTTTAGTAAACGAAACTAAAAAAGCACATTATGTCAACTTGAACGTGTTGCAAAATTTCAATTTTTCCCCCAGTAGCCAAATACTTGAATTGAAATACTTCATTAGATGAAAGAAAATTCAGTAAAGCACACATAGGGTGCAATCCTGTGTTATATATATACTGACACTAACAGCCTCCGTTCCTCTATTTAAAAGTGGAGAGGAGGATATCCGCAGCAGCATCCTGTGGTGTCCCATAGGATTGCTCTCTAAATCTTTTAAAATAAACTTGAATCAACTTTCATTTTGTATCATGTAATTTTTAGTTTGAAGCCAACTAGTAGAAGCTTCTTTCAATCATATTTATATTTTTTGTAAGTTCTTATCACATTTATCCCAATTTCAAACTGAGTCTGACAGATCAAAGCTAATGTTATATTCTAAATCTTATTCTCATTTTCAGAGACTTATCAATAGACTCATAGACACACCGCATGATCCATATATAACTATCAGTGCTTCATTTTGGTCGCCGTATATTGAACTTCTGCTTCGATACGGAATTGGATTAAGACATCCTGAGGATCCAAACAGAATTCGTCTAGAAAACTTTCACCAATAACAAGATGTATTAAGACAAAGCTACCACCTGCTCAGTAAAATAAAGTTAACTAGAAGGGATATAAATGTTTTTCTCTGCCTGAGAAGATTATACAAATTACTGATGTTTCATGTCTTTCATGCAGGTTTTTATAATGTTTCTGTTAAAGAAGGATCTAAAGAACTGGATTTTAGTGTGAGCTTGACAATTCCTTCTAATGTTACTTTTACTACTATTAGTAAATAATGCTTAATTCTGAAAGCTATTCAGACTGTTAAAATAAGAGATCTGCTCAAATTAAAGGACTGTTTTAGACCAATGGTTTACTTGGTAATTTCTATTCAGCTTTGCTACTATCAACTGTTGGACTACAGCATGGGCTTAAAAGAAGACAGAAAATTGTTTATTTTCCTGAGAGAAGGTAAATAAAGTCAAAGGGTATTTTTCCTCTACTGTGTGCCCTCCAAATGTTTTGGATTACAACTACCAAACATTCATGACCATTGGCCATGCTGACTGGAGCTGTTGGAAGTTGATGTCCAAAACATTAGGGAATGTGTAATTCTGTAGGGATAAGTGTGAAAGAAAGACAACGGAAATGTATTTAGAAGTCTATAGCCAGAAACGAAAAGGTTTCTACCTCAAGACTGGGTATGCTTAGCATCTTGCTGTCCCCCTTCCATCTCTACCCCCCAGTTTCAAATCCTCCAACTGCTGCTGGTGTGTGATGGCAATTATCATCTCACGAACACAATTATGGCAGATTTGTCTCTTAGATAATTTTTCCTACATAATTTATAAAAAACAAACATACAAACAGAATTTTAGGCCTGCCCTCAGCTACAGCCAATTTCAGAGTATCTAGTAAATAAAATCTAAAATGTGCAATTCCCTTTTCATATTACTTATTACAGAAGTGTGCACAACTATACTCAAGTCCAGGACATATGGTCCAGATTTGCCTCACAATTTGACTTCTGGGCAGTAAGTATAGGAAGTCATATTCCACACAGAATAAAAAAGTATTATTTGAACTAAAAATGTTTACTCCTAGCTTGCCTTCCTTTTTTTTAGAACCACTGGCGCTCCATGATTGAAGGATTTTAAAACTGGGACCAATGACAGGACTGGACCACAGGAATATCGTTTTTTAGCCAAGCAGCTGTTTTTTGTTTTAATAGAAATTTCTTATCTTATACCATGAAGAATAATACTGTCTTAATTTGGGCAATTTCTGTCACAAGGCAGCAATTTTAAACATGCTTGAATTAACTCCCATTGTAAGATAGCTAAGGTTAAGAGCGATTATAAGCTAATTTTAGAGTAAATATGTCATTATTAGAATCCAGCACCTTATTTGATTCAGTTGTATAACCATTTCCTTTTAATACTTGCAAGATACGTTTTGGAAAGACTTCTATGTGCTACACACTATGATCCAAATCAACTGGACTTGTTGGTGACATTCTCTTGCAAAATGCAAGAATGCAAGTCTCTGTTTTGTATTTGTACTACCAGAAGGTCTACCTCCTGCATTGGTGCTAAGAACTTAGGTAATGCAGCTGAACTGTGAAATGACTTACATGAATCTCAAATTGGCAAAAGAATGGTGTGGCATGCAAAGTGCATGGAAATGGCAGCGTATCAGCACCCTTCTTGTAATGGCTGGTAGGGCAGAGAGCAGATCAGCAGAGTCAAAACCAAGGGATTCGCCAGAGGAGGAGCCCAGGGAATAGTCCTCACATTCTCACCACCAGTCCTTTGGGGATGTTTATCTGACAAGAATAGATGGTGATGATGAGTGGAAAGTGCTTTTTTAAACTCATTCTCATCTTCAATCCTTTGTATGTGTGTGTATTTCCATCCATTCTCAGCACCAGTACTTATTACAAAATAGTTTTCCACCCATTCCCATCACAAATCTGTTTCCAAAAACATTTCCACCCGTTCCCAGCACCAATCCATTAAAAAAAAATCCATCATTTCCCAGTACTAACTAATCCATTAAAAAAATCCAATTCCCAGCACCAATCCATTTTTTTAAAAAAAATTGCCACCCATTCCCAGCACCAATCCACTTAAAAAGTTATTGCCACCCTCTCGCAACATATCCTTCTGTTTTTTTAAAAAAATCCACTCTCACCCCAGTCCATAATTCACACAATTTATTATTTCCACTCACCAATCTATTTTAAATTGCACAGTCCACCCTCTTTCATACAAAGGCAAGCAAACACTGCACACAGCAACATATCACACTCCTCCATTGAAAATGGGATCACACACACCGAATAGTAAACAAAGCAGCAACCAGCTGAAGAAAAATGGAAGAGAGACGAAGAGTTGTTTATTAATTAGTAATACTTATTAATAGTAAAACCTATTTGTTTAAGTCAGAGCTGTAGGTGTTGGTGTACGGAGTGAGGAATAATCAATTTGGTTTTGAGTTGTAAATTGGTTGGTTGTTTTAATTGATTGGTTGTGAATTATTTTAACTTTTGGTCAGCAGTTTATCTAATGTGTATTTATTGATTTTGTTTATATTGCTGTCTTTTGCATGTTTTGGTTAATTAGAATGCACTCTGGTATAGAGTGCTATATAACTTTGTGTTAGTATTATTAACCACTTAATATAGCAAAATTTAACAATAGGAGGGAAATTGGAAGTTGGGACGATTGGTCTCACACTCTTCTGCATCTCACTTCCTCAGAGTTAGCAAAGACTGGAAAAAGGGCAGAAAAGGGCAACTAGAATGATCAAGGGACTGGAGCATCTCCCCTATGAGGGAAGGTTACAACAGCTGGGATTGTTCAGCTTGGAAAAAGGAGGCTAAGGGTAGACAAAATTAAGCATGGTGTGAAGAATGTGGATAGTGGGACAGTTTTGTCCCTCTCCCATATAACTAGAACCTGGGGTCATCCTATGGAGCTGATCGGTGGGAGATTCAGGACAGATAAAAGGAAGTACACACAACAGATAGTTAAACTATGGAATTTCCTACCACAAGATGTGGTGATGGCCACCAATTTGCTAGGCTTTAAAAGGGGTTGGATAAATTCCTGGAGGAGAAGGCAATCAATGGCTACTAGTCCAGATGGCTATGTGCTACCTCCAGTATCTGAGGCAGTAAACCTATGTACACACCAATTGCTGGGGAACATGGATGGGAGGGTTCTGTTGCACCATGTCCTGCTTGTAGGTCCCTGGTCAACAGCTGGTTTGAGGAATAATCAATTTGGTTTTGAGTTGTAAATTGGTTGATTGTTTTAATTGATTGGTTGTGAATTAGTTTAACTTTTGGTTAGCAGTTTATCTAATGTGTATTTATTGATTGTGAATAGAACGCTGTACTAGATGGACCCTTGGTCCGATGCAGCATGGCTCTTCTTATGTTCTTAAGAATGAATCACCACTGCATTGGGCTCACTATACCTTGCCAAAAACAATTTCTGTTGGCTCAGGTGCACTGCCAAGTGGAAAGTGATTTACCCATGTGGCCCACACTGCTGCCCATTCACAAGTTTGACCCCATTGGCTCTTTCTGCCCTATTTTTCCATGTACAAAAATCATGTACAACATTCAAGGATGGCAAGTGGGTGGATTAAAGGATATACTACCAATTAGCTTATGCAAGTTAAAGCAGGAGTACAGAAACAATCATCTTAGCTGCAACATAGGACCAGACCAGAACATTTTTCTTTTAAGGTAGAATCATAGAATAGTAGAGTTGGAAGGGGCCTATAAGGCCATTGAGTCCAACGGACTGCTCAATGCAGGAATCTACCTTAAAGAATCCCTGACAGATGGTTGTCCAGCTGCCTCTTGAATGCCTCTAGTGTGGGAGAGCCCACAACCTCCCTAGGTAATTGGTTCCACTGTCATACTGCTCTAACAGTCAGGAAGTTTTTCCTGATGTCCAGCCAGAATCTGGCTTCCTGTAACTTCAGCCCATTATTTCGTGTCCTACATTCTGGGTTGATCAAGAAGAGATCCTGGACCTCTTCTGTGTGACAACCTTTCAAGTATTTGAAGAATGCTATCATGTTTCCCGTCAGTCTTCTCTCCTCCAGACTAAACATCCCCAGTTCTTTCAGTCTCTCCTCATATGTCTGATGGTTTTTAAGCTGTCATAGTTAATATGATGGAGTTCATCAGACATCGTTTTTATATAGTCCCCATTTCCTTGAGTATGCCTTTGTCGAAACAGTGCTCCATGCATTGCACATCCATAGTAAAAAAAAACTTGCAGTAGCCATTAAAAATATGACACTCCAACACAGCTGGTTCTTAAGGAACAGCTCCTTCCCACAGTACAAAGTCCTTTTTCTTTCTAGCAGACTGTGCTGTAAACACCTGGCTACATTTTGAGGAAGCTCAAGCCATCGGGGATGGTGGGGGGAAGGGAATTCTTACCAGACTCTGGTTATTTAAACAAGATGTTTCAAGCCCTTCCTTCTCCTAAACTTACCAAATGCTCAGTCTCAGCCAATTTTAGAGAAAATAAATTTGGATAGCAAATGTGTACCCTGGTTTATTGTTTTTGTCTTTCTTAGGAGTTTCACTGGGTGGCTTTGACCAGGACGCTGTCAATGAAGCTAACCTGCCTTGTGGGGCTGTTACGGGGCTAAAGCAAAACCCTGAGCTTGTCAGATGGAAAGCAGGCTGCAAATCGAGCAGATATGTGCTACTGGCACTCATGCAAGGGAGGCACAGTTTGAGTTGATTTGTGTGAGTGGAAACTTATTCAGGCTTGAGCGTGAAAGCAAGGCTTTTTTTGCTAAACCTACCCAAAGAGGAAAAGTTCTTTATTCCTTATCAGTGCTGGTGTGTGTGAGGGTGGGGTGGGGTGTTACCTTTTGGTTAATAGCTGCGCACCAAACCTGCACCTTCCTCTGGGTCTGTCAGGATGTAATTCATTTTCACTCAGAACCCTTTTAGCTATATAACTATCCATAACTGAGCATATTAGGGTTTGTTTTGAGGTTTTGGTGCTGATGCCCAGTACAGAAATTCAGTACAGAAAGATAATATAGTGAGAACTTTAAAAGGTGGTGGTAAAACTGGATTAAGTAAAGTAATGGATGAAAAGAATTAGTAGATGTTTGGAGGCTAATAAAAGGGGAAGAAAGGAAGTACACCTTTTATTCACCGAAATATAAGAGTTATTCCAGGATTGATTATATGTTTGTGTCAAAGAATTTGATTTCTAAGATTATAGACTGTGAAACAGGAGTTATTAAAGTCACAGATCATGCATTATTGAGTATGGATATTAAAATGAAGAAAGATTATAGAGAAGCAAAAAGGCGGAGACTGGATACAAAGATTTTAAATTATAAAAACATTGTTGAGAAAATGAAAAAAGAGATACAGACAATATGGGAAATTAATGAAATGGCAAAACTCTCAAGCGATAGTATGGGACACGATGAAAGCGGTAGTAAGGGGGATATGTATTAGAGAATCGTGCAATTTAAAAAGACAACAAGAAGCACAAAGTAAAAAGATTGAAAAGGAGGTTAGGAATTTAGAGGAACAACTGAGAATAACAAAAGATAAATGAATATACGCTCAACTTCAAGCTAAAAAGAAGGAACTCGAAGCGGATTTAGAGAGAGTGCAGAAAGATCTGATATATTTGAAAAGGGATTTTTTCGAATATAGTAATAAAAATTCTAAAATGCTGGCCAGGTCCACGCAGTCGAAGAAGGCAAAGATTATGATAGGGACAATTAAAGACAAAACTGGGAAAAGCTGTAATTTAATGAAAGATAAACATATTTCAAGAATTTTATCAGAAATTATATGCATCAGAAGTGGGCCCACAGGCAAGGATAGTGGAGTATGTAGAGAGGAATTGGAAAATAAGATTACAAGGGAAAGATAGGGATTATATGGAAGGTTTAGTGAGGGAAAATGAAATAGAAGAAATTATTGATAAATTAAAAGGAGGGAAATCTCCGGGTTTAGATGGGTTGGGGCTGGAATATTATAAGATATTTAGAGAGCTATTGGTACCGAGATTGAAAGTATTATATAATAATATATTAGAGGGAGGGAAGACCCCACCATCATGGGAACATTCTTTGATCATATTAATCCCGAAACCAGATAAGGATTTAACGGACCCAGCTTCTTATAGACCTATATCTTTAATAAATCAAGACTTAAAAATTTATATGGCAATTATGGCAACAAGAATGAGTACTTTCATAAATAAATATATACAAAAGGATCAATGTGGATTTATTCCAGAGAGGCAAATGCCTAATTTAATTGGGAGAGTATTGAATATAATAAATGTTATTTTAAAAAGGAACATAAAAGCAGGGTTGATAGCATTAGATATTTTCAAAGCCTTTGATTGTGTGGAATGGCCAGCATTAAAAACAATTAAAAAAACATTTGGGTTTGGAGATAAATTTATAGGAGTGATCAATCAGTTATACGTAAATAATAAAGCAGTGGTCATGGTTAATGATGGGTTAACACAACAGAGTACCTTAGCCGGAGGTACTAGGCAAGGGTGTCCACTCTCCCCAATATTATTTGTAATAGTTATAGAAATTTTGGCAAATGTTATCAGGGAAGATGGGAGATTAAAAGGGATAGGAGGAAAAGAAAAGATAAAAATCAATATGTTTGCGGATGATACATTAATGACATTAGAAAATCCATTGGAGAGTTTGGAGGAGATAAAGCAACATCTGAGAGAATTTGGGGAGATTACAGGATTAAAGTAAATTGGGGAAAGTCCGAAATGATGTTATTTAATTATAATAAAGAGGAAAGGGAGGAGTGTAGTATAAAATTAGGTTTTAAGATTAAAAATATAGTGCACTATTTAGGAGTTAATATTATGAAAGATTTAGAAAAGTTAGAAGAAATTAATTTAATAGTTGAAGAAACAGATAATGAAAAAATTAGAGGCTTATAGAAAGTTAAAACATTCATGGTTTGGTAGAATAGCGGTTATTAAAATGAAGATATTACCAAAGATAATTTTTTTGTTTAGAATGTTACCAATTAAAATAAAGGAAGTAGAAATAAAGAGTTGGCAACGTATGATAAATAATTATTGTAATGGAGATAAAAAAGCTAGGATTAATAAAGGGAAATGGTATAAGATACAAAAGAAAGGAGGGTTGGGACTTCCAAATATAAAGATGTATTATGTAGCTAATCAATTAAGACATGTTATAACTAGTATAGTAGGAAAAGAGGATTTAGAATGGTTAGAGATGCAGACAGGAGAAATAGAGTTAGAATTACAAAATATTTTTTTTAGCAAAATACAAAAGAAACAATTAACGGAAATGGAAAATCCCCTTTTAAAAAATATTGTAGAGATTTGGGGGAGGTATATAAAAAAATTAGCACCAGGAATCTCTCCTGTAACTCCAGTTGTATTACTGGAGAACTTCCCAGGGAATCTAAGAAGAGATATGGAAGGGGTATTGAGGGGACAGAAAATTATTAAAGTGAAAGATTGGTTGAAAAGAATGTCTAATAAGGAGCAAATAGAACAAATATTAAGAGGACAAAAGATCTCCTGGTTCAAATGTATACAATTGGAACAATGGACGCAGGATTGGAAAAAGAAAAATAAGGATTGAAGAGATAATACAAGATTTGAAGATTTAATAGAATCAAGAGAAAAGGAGGGGGAAAATAAAAGTAAAATAGGTATGATAAGTGAAATATATAAAATACTGATAGAGGATGGAGACCAACAGGATTCTCTTAAAACAATATGGGAAGATGACTTAAGAAAACAAATTAGTGACTACAACTGGGGGAAGATATGGGAATCAAAAATGCTAAAGTTATTATCAGTTAGGATAAAAGAGAATTATTACAAAATAATTTGGAGGTGGTATTTAACACCAGTAAGATTACATCAGATAGATAAGAAAATTTCAAAGAAATGTTGGAGGGGATGTCAGGAAGTTGGAACATACTTTCATATGTGGTGGGCATGTGAGTATGTACAAAAATTTTGGAAAAGGGTTTTTAAAGAAATAAGTGAAATAATGGGAAGCAATGTGGAAGCAAGTCCAAATTTAGCTTTACTTTCAATATGGGATAAAGAAATTGGGAATCAAAATATGAAGGATTTGATTAACAACCTCCTGACACCTGCCAGATTAATGATAGCTAAGAACTGGAAAATACAAAAAAATTACAGAATAGAAGAATGGTATAAAGAAATATGGGATATTGCAATTAATGATAAATTCACATGTAATATAAAAGTAAAGAGGGGATTATCTAAGAAGAATGATTTTGAAAATATATGGGGGGCATTTTTAGATTTTGTATTAATAAAGGGGAAAGGTTGTACACCTTTAAAAGATTCTTTACAATTTTGGAAGAATGTATAATATAAATGAATAAAAGAAGGTATCAATGGGTTAGAGGAGCACTGGGAGGTTGTTAAGGTTATGTTAGTATATTATTTTATGATTAAGTTGTATTATATGTTGAAAAATAAAAATATTTTTTTAAAATTCATTGTTTAGACACCACCACCACCCCATCATTGCCGCTGCCTCCTCCTCCTCGTCATCTCAGGCAACGGTAACATTCTGTCTTCATTCAAATTGTTTCCAGGTTAAACAATGAACATTCCAAGGCACCTCAGCAGCGCAGATCTACTCATAATTATAATCAGCTATGGTTACAAAAAGTTCTTTGTTCCGTAAAACTTTTTTTAAAATCTGCATTTTACAAAATTTATTATGTCAAATGAAATTGAATCCTGCTTTCTTTTTTTGGCAACCAATACTGTTTGCAGGTGCTTCCAAATGAGCTTTAGGATTAGAGTAAGCCAAGAAAAATTTAATTTTGGTGGTATTTCTATTGTAATTTAGAACTCATTTCAGTGAGTTGCTGGAAGCTGTTCCTTGCAGACATATTTTAAATGCAAATTAATCTAGATGACTGCTTCGGGGGCCTTGATAAATCCAAGTGGCAACTTGAGACCTATACTATTTATAATAAATCATTTCCTCTTCAATCAGTTTCTCATGTTTCCCCAATGTTATAATATGCTTTTCTTTTGCTAAGGGAACACAGGGAATTCTGACTGATTGGCAAGGAGTTAAGACATTAGCCATTTGGTGAAATGATCATCCAGCAGCATCATTGCCAAAATTCTAAATAAACCACACACAAAAATAAAGTTCAGAAAAATAAACCCATTATTAAAAATGAATTGATACTTATCAGGGCATTTATTTTACCTATGTCTTCTAATTTCTTTACTACTAGTTGCTTTCTTTAGTGGCTTTTGCAAAACTCCCAAGTTTGTATGGCTTATTATATCTTCATATGTACTCAAATTGCAAGTATTATTAACATATTATATTACTTTTGTGTATATGTATTCTGATGCTCAGACTGTGAAAGCAAAATCTGTCGGTTTAGCCTGACCAAGAAAAAACAAAACACCAGCTCTCAGCTCTTTGACAGCAGAGTGACAGTGACCCAGCTCCAATTTGAAAGTGGAGCTTGATTTTACTTTGGTACCTTCTCTTACATATATGTGCTGTACATAGGAGCCGGCCTTATATGGTTGGACTATTGGTCCATCTAGTCTGGTATTATCTACTCCAGATGTGTAGAACCTCTTTCATCCCAAGGGCTGAATTCAACTTTGAAGAAGTTCTCAGGGGCATGGGGGGTATTCTAGTGGTGGATGCAGCTGAAGGCAAAAGGGGTGGGGCCAGAATACAATAAATAAATAAATACCAGCATATTGTAGCTTTAAACTTTTACTGCCAGTAACTAAGCCTATTAACCTAAACCTATTAAAATTGTGGGGTGGGGGAAATGCAACTGCACAAAACCCAGGAAACCACACAATGATTGGTGGTTGGGGGAAAAGGGATGTGGCCAGTACATGGGGATATGGTTCTCTGGGAAACCCCAGAGGGGACTGGATTGGGTCCCAGGCCTGAGATTAATAGTAGAGTTGGAAGGGGCCTAGAAGGCCATCGAGTCCAGCCCCCAGCTCAATGCAGGAATCCATCTTAAAGCACACCTGACAGATGGCTGTCCAGTTGCATCTTGAATGCCTCTAGGGTGGGAGAACCCACAACCTCTCTAGGTAATTGGTTCCATTGTCGTACTGCTCTAACAGGAAGTTTTTCCTGATATCCAGCCAGAATCTGGCTTCCTGTAACTTCAGCCCATTATTCCATGTCCTGCACTCTGGGATGATTGAGAAGAGATCCTGGCCCTCCTCTGTGTGACAACTAGGGGTGTGCACGGACCCCCCGGATCGGATCGGGACCCGGATCGGGACCTCCAATTTTGTCCCGGACCGGTTCGGACAAAATCGGAGGCCCCCCGGACCGGATCGAGTCCGATCCCGACCCAAAAATCGTAAATTTTTGGATCGGCCGCCATTTTTTTCCCCATAGACTTGCATTGCAATGCAAGTCTATGAGGAAAAAATGGCGGCGGGTGGCTGAGGGGGGGCCTAACTCCCTCCCCCCCGGGGCCGTCCGCTGTGGACGGCCCCGGCAGGTAAGCCCCCTCCCCCGCGCTCCCTACCCCCCCTGGGGCCGCCCGCTTCCATCCGCTGGCGCCCGCGGGCACCAGCGGATAGAAGCGGACGGCTCCGGGGGGGGGGGTAAGCCCCCTTCCCCGCCACTGCTTACCTTCTCGGCCCGTCCGCTCCCGTCCGGCGCCGGCGCCTACTACTACCAGCAGGCTCCGCGGCCTACTCTAGAGTAGCGCGCCGGGTGATGACATCACCCGGCGCGCCACCCTAGAGCAGGCCGCGGAGCCTGCTGGTAGTAGTAGGCGCCGGGACGGGAGCCGCCGGGACGGGAAGGTAAGGGCCCCCCTCCCCCCTCCGCGCGCCCCCTCCTCCCCTCCACGCACCCCCTGCTTACCTTCCCGTCCCGGCGGCTCCCGTCCGGCGCCGGCGCCTACTACTACCAGCAGGCTCCGCGGCCTACTCTAGAGTAGCGCGCCGGGTGATGACATCACCCGGCGCGCCACCCTAGAGCAGGCCGCGGAGCCTGCTGGTAGTAGTAGGCGCCGGGACGGGAGCCGCCGGGACGGGAAGGTAAGGGCCCCCCTCCCCCCTCCGCGCGCCCCCTCCTCCCCTCCACGCACCCCCTGCTTACCTTCCCGGCCCGGCGGCTCCCGTCCGGCGCCGGCGCCTACTACTACCAGCAGGCTCCGCGGCCTGCTCTAGAGTAGCGCGCCGGGTGATGACATCACCCGGCGCGCCACCCTAGAGCAGGCCGCGGAGCCTGCTGGTAGTAGTAGGCGCCGGCGCCGGGACGGGAGCCGCCGGGACGGGAAGGTAAGGGCCCCCCTCCCCCCTCCGCGCGCCCCCTCCTCCCCTCCACGCACCCCCTGCTTACCTTCCCGTCCCGGCGGCTCCCGTCCGGCGCCGGCGCCTACTACTACCAGCAGGCTCCGCGGCCTGCTCTAGAGTAGCGCGCCGGGTGATGACATCACCCGGCGTGCCACCCTAGAGCAGGCCGCGGAGCCTGCTGGTAGTAGTAGGCGCCGGGACGGGAGCCGCCGGGACGGGAAGGTAAGGGCCCCCCTCCCCCCTCCGCGCGCCCCCTCCTCCCCTCCATGCACCCCCTGCTTACCTTCCCGGCCCGGCGGCTCCCGTCCGGCGCCGGCGCCTACTACTACCAGCAGGCTCCGCGGCCTGCTCTAGAGTAGCGCGCCGGGTGATGACATCACCCGGCGCGCCACCCTAGAGCAGGCCGCGGAGCCTGCTGGTAGTAGTAGGCGCCGGCGCCGGGACGGGAGCCGCCGGGACGGGAAGGTAAGGGCCCCCCTCCCCCCTCCGCGCGCCCCCTCCTCCCCTCCACGCACCCCCTGCTTACCTTCCCGGCCCGGCGGCTCCCGGCCGGCGCCGGCGCCTACTACTACCAGCAGGCTCCGCGGCCTACTCTAGAGTAGCGCGCCGGGTGATGACATCACCCGGCGCGCCACCCTAGAGCAGGCCGCGGAGCCTGCTGGTAGTAGTAGGCGCCGGGACGGGAGCCGCCGGGACGGGAAGGTAAGGGCCCCCCTCCTCCCCCCCCCGCTGTCCACTTTCATCGGTGGGCTCCCGCTGGCGCCCGCCAATGGAAGCGGCGGTGGGCGCCAGTGGGCGCCCGCCGATCCGCCGATCCGCCGAACCGGTTCGGAGCCTTTTCGGACCGGTTCGGATTGGATCGGCCGATCCAGCTGCGGGATCGGAAATCGGATAATTTATCCGATTTCCCACTGGACCGGACTCGGATCGTGGATCGGGTCCGATCCAGTGCACATCCCTAGTGACAACCTTTCAAGTATTTGAAGAGTGCTATCATGTCTCCCCTCAGTCTTCTCTTCTCCAGGCTAAACATGCCCAGTTCTTTCAGTCTCTCCTCAGAGAGCTTTGTTTCCAGCCCTCTGATCATCCTTGTTGCCCTCTTCTGAACTCCCTCCAGCTTGTCTGCATCCTTGAAGTGTGGTGCCCAAAACTGGATGCAGTACTCAAGATGAGGCCTAACCAGTGCCAAATATGGGGGAACCAGTACCTCGCGTGGCTTAGAAGCTATTCTTCTATTATTGTAACCCAAAATAGCATTTGCTTTTTTTGCAGCCACATCACACTGTTGGCTCATATTCTTTTTTTCTTTTCTTTCCTTTTTTTTATTGTGAATAATAACAAAATAGAACAAAAAGGAATCTTGAGAAGAAGAAGAAAAGGGAAAAATTACATACATAGAAATATCGTCATCCCACCCATCAAGTATCATTTGTAAAAAAAAAAGGGGGGGAGGGGGAGAGACTTATACATAGGTTTCAAGAAACGCAGACCAAATATTATTGTACTTATATAACACTTGTTCAAATGTTGATAGCATTATTAGATCCTCAGTCCATTGCATTGTTGGAGGTGAGCATTTAGCCTTCCAATGTGATTATATAAGTCTTTTGGCTGTCATATTGGCTCTGAAGATCCATTTGCGCTGACCATGCGTTAACTTCCAAGGAGCTGGTAGGTAATTTAGGAGGACATGCACATCGTTCCATATTATAGATTGTTTTAGAACAAGGTTTATCCTTATTATAACCTCCTCCCAAAAGGAGGCGACTACTAGGCATTGCCAAAACATGAATAAGGGAAGCATTAGGTGCATTATATCTCCAACAGTTGTGCAAGTTAGACAAGCCCTTATTAAGAAAGCGTTGTGGAGTCCAATAAATGCAAAACAAAAAATTTTGCTGAATAAGATGTAACCTGAGATCCATAGGAGCTTCAGATACAGGTGCTAGGGGCACAGTTGTTGCGGGAATTTGAGTCCCCCAGGGAGGCCTATGACTCCCTCTTATGAGAAAGGGGTCATTTATTGTCACAGATCCCTTATGAGAAAGATCTTTACTCTAATTCTTTATAATGCGTTGATACAGTAACTGGCCTAAATGTAGACTAGGGATGAATAACCCTAAGTGGGGAAGGGACCTCCCATAGATCAGTGACTTCCCAATAACTCAAAGGAGTTATATTCATGCAAGCAACTAGACTCGGTTTTACAGTGGAGACCAAAGATACTCACATAAGTTTTCTTAGAGGCAGATTTATTGAAGAAGACACATCAGCTGATGGAGCCAGAGATAGACCTCTGACTGAATTAAGTATATAGGGTATCACTCTTATATAGGAAACTGGAAACATCAGAATTAGCATATCTAGCTCTTTGTACAGAATCACTTTTGTACTAAGGGAAAGTTTACAATAATACAGGGTAGCACATAGGAATGATGTAACTTGTCTCTAGGTCAAAATAAAGAAAGGCGCCACATAAGAATGATGGAGGTCAAGATAAACTAAACAATACAGAATGCATATAGTTGCTAGTGGACCAAAGTTCATTATGGTGAGGGCTTAACACATCTAGCTAGTACATTGCTGGTTCTATCTTACAGGAGAACAGATACATGTATTTATTAGAAGAATGAAATCAATATTAGTTTCTCAGTTATTTGAATGTTCTTATTACAAGCTATTGGTATGATCATACCTGAAATATTCCCGCAACAGTCAATTGATTAGGCAAGATAGGGCACTCCAATTCTCTATTCCAATTCTGTCTTAAACTATGGGTGTCATATTTATTTACTGCTACTAAATGCTAATATATATATGGGCTGTGGATCGGTGTGTCTGTTCAGCTGTTCTAAGTGATTCTAACAGTGCTGGAGGCTCTGAGGCTGTAAAAGCAGCTGGACCAAACCTAGATTCCAGCATATGTTTCAGTTCTGTTGGCTCATATTCAGCTTGTGATATACAACAATTCCAAGATCCTTCTCGTTTTTAGTATTGCTGACCAAAGTATCCCCCATTTTGTAACTGTACATTTGGTTTCTTTTTCCTAGGTGTGGAACTTGGCATTTATCTATCTTAAATTTCATTCTGTTGTTTTCGACCCAGCACTCCAGCCTATCAAGATCACTTTGAAGTTTGTTTCTGTCTTTCAGGGCGTTAGCGATCCCACCCAATTTTGTGTCATCTGCAATTTGATAAGCATTCCCTGCACCACCTCATCCAAGTCATTAATAAAAATGTTGAGGATTCCCCACCCCTGCCCCTAATCTGATGCAGTAGTTCTGCAGGATCTCAAATGGAGAGGTTTCCCATCACCTGTGACCAGAGATCTTTCCATGGAAGCTTAAACCTGGGACATTTTTGCGTGCAAAGCATGAACTCTGCAGAGCTATGGCTTTTCTCCAAAAGTTTCAGGCCCCTGGAAGGTGGGATTTTAAATCAAGTAAAAACCACTGGACCAAAACAGCCCTGTTACTTGTGATGCCTACCAGACCATTTGGCCATATGCTCAGTTGGATTACTTACAGGATTAGTTCTGGGAACAGCATTATTTGAATTGTAAAAAGCTTCAATTGCCCCACACCGAAAGTTCTGAAGTGGTCTGACCCTCACCTCCATCAGTCCAAGATCAGCTCGGTAGCCTGGTTTTGGCAACGTGAGAACAATGGAAGCACTGCCAGCATTTTCCCATTCTCAGCTTGGTAGATGTTGAGACTCAACAGAGTATTGGACCAGTACATGCTTGACTGAATTTTTAAACTTGATCAAAGTCCTTTATTTAGGACAGGAACCTGACAGCATTAAGAACTGACTGAGCTGAAACATTAACAAAGTTGTAAGGGAATAACAGGGTAGCCATTCACACTAGTCTCCACAGATATTTGTTATTTATTGTTTATTATTATTATTATTAATTGCATTTGTATACTGCCCCATAGCCGAAGCTCTCTGAGCAGTTTACATAAGATTGAAACATTTAAAAACAATATACAAAAATTAAAACTGCAAAATATACAATATACAAATACATTTAAAACCATTATAATAACTTAAAAAGCTACAAGCCTAAAAAAAAACCACACACACACAGACACAAGCTCATCAGATATTGCTAAATGCCTGAGAGAAGAGAAGATAATATGTCTCAAGATGGACAAGTTCTGATGATATTGTGCCTTCTGCAAAAACAAGATTATGGTTCATTCCAATCGAAGCCTTTTTACTTTGTCCCCTTATCATATATGCTAATAGTAAATCCAGTTCCCTGAGTGGTGCTTGGCATATCGCTGAATCAAAACCACAAGAGGGAGGTGTCAGCATACTTGAAGGAGCCTCAAAACTTGAACGGGAAAAACCCTAAGGGGAGTACCCCAAAAAACCTAATAAAGACTGAGCATGTCTAGTGGCTACAGAAAGTTGGCTAAGTATTGGGGTGTGTATGTGAGGAAAATAGAATGGAAAACTAGAGTGGAGGGGGAAGGGAAAGGAATATTACGGAAGAGACTGTGGCTGTAACCCTGAATAGGAGCACTCCACAGACTACAACATTTTCTCCCACTTTTAATTTCGATTGGGCAAGCTAGCTAGTGCAAAGGGTGGATGTGCGTGCACTAGTTCAGGACTATGTTGTGCGAGTAGGGGAGCAGTGCCCTTTCCCCAGTGGAGGTTGGTGGCTCCGATGTCAGTGGGGTGATGACTCCGCTCCGGGTTCCAGTCAGAACTCTAAAGGAGATTTCCAGCCCCTTGGAGAGCTGCTTTACAATGCTGACTGGTTCTGACTGAAACACAGAGCAGATTCACCGCCCTCCTGATATCACAGCCACCAGCCTCGACTGCTTTCCCCCTTGCTGTGGTCCCATCAGAATCCCTAGCCTCAGTATCTTCTATTTGCAATGGGAGGAAAGCTCTACTGGTGCCTCTCATTGAAAACAGCAAAGGGGGACATTCTGACCAGGGCTGTGGCTGGAGCAAAGGTTTAAAGCCTTCCCCACACGCCGCCCCTATACACACACCACAGCCCCAATCTGGCTTAGCAGCCTCTTCCCAACATGTAGGTTATTTGTTTCTCTTTTAAAAATTAGCTATAAGAGGTTGTCAAACCACATGACAGATGTCATGTCAACTTCGGCCCTAGGAGAGCCATTCAGGGAAAGAAGTGAGGGTCTCAGGACTCTGTGTACTTGGTCTTATAAAACTAAATGGGAGCCATTTGGAGCCAAGCCTATTTACGGAGCTGCCTCTCCCCAACATCCTCACTTTTGTTTCTCAAGTCATGATAAATCGTAACTAAGAGACGAGCTCAGAAGTGGCTTTTCTATGTAAGATGATGCACACATACTATTTCCACAGAGATAGCTGTGTTAGTCTGTTGCAGCAAAAAGTCTTGCGGCATCTTCAAGACTAACAAGTTTATATTTTTCTGGTATAAACTTTTGTGGACAATGTCCACTTCTTAAGTTGCAGGCCTACCCAGTTGAAATTTAAGACGTTTTTAATGATGTATTAGTTTTTATTTGTTTTACTATTTTAACTATTTTTTGGTTCTAGTGTTTATATTTATTATTGGTCCCCGCCTCAATCCAGAGGGAGAGGCGGGTTAGAAATAAATAAATAAATAAATAAATAAATAAATAAATAAATTTATTATTATTATTATTATTATTAAAAGCTTATGCCAGAATGCATATGCACAATTATACTGTTCATAATAAGGAAGGGTATCTTTTCATTAGGTTTTTACGTTTATGAATCTAACAGCACACACAATCCTCTGTGTGTGTGTGTGTGTGTGTGTGCGTGTGTCCATGCACATTACTTGCAATTAATCCCAATGTGTTCAATGGGATTTATTACCTAGTAAGTGTATTTAGAATTGCAGGCTAAGTGACTCCATTGCTGGAGGCAGCGACGCCATCAGCCTCTCCTGGTTCTAACAGAGCAACTTAATTGCACCGGATGAAGTGGATTCTAGTCACTGAAAGCTTAAAACATGATATATGTATCCGTTTTAAAGATGGTACAAGACTGAAACAATGAAGTGTCTTGTAGCAGCGCAAAAACAAACACATTTAACATTTAAGATTACCTTCCTGTTCATTCAGTCTACTCTGAAAAGGCGTGAACATGCTTCTTTCTGTTCAAACAAGCATAATCCTTGGCCAAGCCCTTCTCCCAGATAAGAAGGCTTCTCTAAAGGTCCATTCCAGGGGTGTAGAACCTCAGGCTTGGGAACTAAATGTGGCCCTCCTTGGGTCTCAATTCAGCCCTCCAGAATTCTCCGAATGTCCATGCCGATTTCCCTCCGATCACCCATAGTTTGGTTATTTCCTGACTTTTGAGCACTTTTCCCCCCATTTTAAAAAGTTGAAATGGCTCTTCTGAAGCTTAGTGATTGGCAGTAAGAGCATTAAGCTAAATTGTGTGGCTATTTGGAGTATTTTGGCCCTGCCCCTTTAATTTTCGGTCCCACCCGCCAGAATGCAGCTCCCGAGAGCTTTTCTGAAATTGAATTTGAGGTTCAATACACCAAGTCTATTCACTCAGATTATTTATTTATTTATTTATTTATATTCCACCTTCCAGCCCTTCACGGGGGGGTCCAAAGCAGTTCACAGCACTGATTAAACAATATATGATCCTCAAAAGCAGAAAAGACAGGACCAAAACAAAGACAGACAAACAAGCCAGAAGACACATTTGAGAATCACAAAAGGGAGAGGGGAAACTAAACCAAACCGAAAGCATGGTGGAACAAAAAAGATTTTGGCAGCACACCAAACTACCAATAAAGCTCCACTATAAAGAAGCCAAATTAGCATTCATTTGCAAATTGGATATCGTAGGTCTTGGTCTCAACAAATCCTCAGAGTACCTAGTTCACTGCAAAGTATTTATTTAATGGATTTCTAACTCAAATTTCAGGGCACACTGCCTTCACAGGGCAGTTTACCCAAAATATTTTTAATAAATATAAACACAATAAATACAAAAAATTGTGTAAAAAAACAAAAAAAAACCCATTTCATTTCAAAATCCATTGGGACTGAAATGCTTTTCTGTGCATTAATTCAAATCCAGTCTGGAATTAAAAACAAATGCCTTCCGGGTTCTCACCAGCAGAGAGGAAATCATGCCTACTTCCCAGGGAAGCGAGTTTCAAAGCTATGGAACCACCACTGTATAGGCTCTGTCTTTACAATTCTTACTGGCTGGCCAGAAAGCAGGGCCTTGGATGTCCCACTTTAGGTTTATTCACATCATATATCCTTCTATGACAACTTATCACCAGTGTCTGTAGTCAGGTGTGTGCCATACCTATGCTGATTGGAACTTGTATTAATTTGATTGGTTGATGTATTAACTTCATAAAACAACAGCAGCTTGTTCTTTATTTTTCTCTCTATACTCAGGGTATATTTAACTGATCTCTTAATGCACTTTTAAAAGTGAGCTCTGGCTCACAAGGCACAATATGTTTTTGGATGTTAAGGTAACATAGGATCTGTTGCTGCTGCTGTTTTCATGTGTACTACACCTACTTGCAGGTATGGAAACAGTTTCAGGCTCTGTCTTTTGGTATGGTAGAAGTGTTTTACTTTTATATGCAAATAGGAGGTGTTTTCAGGGGACAGAGTTGCACTTGTGCAATGGAGGCTGGCAACTCTGGTGTCAATGGGGCGTAGGATCAGCTCTGGGTTTCAGTCAGTACCTTGGATAGCTCCGTTTGAGTTCTGACTTGTTCTAACTGAAACCCGGGGCGGGTTCCCCACCCCACTGGTGTAGGAGCCACCAGCCTCCACTGTATTTGTGCCTTACTTCATGGAGTAGATGGAAACTCTGTGCAGACATCTACTTTCTCCCACTTAGGCATTTTGATCCCAAAGAATGATACAATCCATATGTCAGCTACCTTTGAAACTAGCATAGTGCAAGTTATAGAAGGCTGTATTTGAAAATTATGCAAAATCATCATTCTTAGTTTATTGTAGAATCTTATGTAAATACAGAGGGTTTTGGGCAGGTACCCTAATGATCCAATGAATGACTGCTTTTAAAAGAGATGCATATTTTCACATTAATCTTAAACCAAAATAACTCGAGAGGCATTTAAGAGGTTGGAATTTTCAAATATTTTTGGCTAAATATAAACCCATAACAATTCTTAGCAGTCTTTTGAGGTAAAATATCTTCTTCCAGTTTTCTTATAGAAAATAATGGCTTTTTCATCTTTTTTTTTTGGAAACTTCTACCACTCTCTAAGACTCCTTTTGCTGTCAAATCAAATTAAAGGAGGCATTGCTGTTGTAAAAACCCACAGTTTTGTATTTTAAGACTAACCTTTATTCCATTTGAGATCAGTCATTCACATTTTTCCTTTTGATACGGAAGCAAAATGTGCAGTGAAGATCTACATATTTTACAATGACCTCCTATGACTTATGTCCCATTGTGCCCATACTGGGAAGAGAGAGAAAAGGCCAGGGAATATCCAGGGCTGGCCCTACCATTAGGCAGAGTGAAGCGGTTACCTCATCTGGCAGATGCTGAGGGCTGGGAACAGACAAGAGTTGTGTGCCACATGGCCTCCCCTGCACCTGCTAACCTAACCTGCTGCCCTCTGGTGCATTGGAGGACATTGTCCTGTTGCCAGTGTTGAAATAAGTTCAACTGTCAGTCAGGTTGGCTTTTATATGTGGAATGAGGTGGGGTGGCGTGCCATCTTGTCCTTTACCTCAGGCAGCAAAATGTCTTGGGCAAGCCCTGGATATATCAAGCTTGAAAAAAAAAACTGTTACTTTGGCATCCGATAGGGTCAGGATCTGACCAATTCCATCTGTTTGGGTATCCAAGTAAGAAGCAGACAATGAGAGTTACAATGCTGCCTATAACTACTCACCTGGGATTGTGGCCAGTAGACCGCCTTGTAATGGGCTGGCCTGTATACCCACACTCCGGTAGAGTGGGTACCTTGGCTAGTTCCTTTAGAGTTCTGACTTGTCCTAACTGAAACCCAGAGTGGATTTACCGCCCCAGGCCACTGGAGCCACCAGGTTCCACTGCCACACTCTCAAGTCCCCCTAGGTGGAGCCATGGGGGGTTTCATGGGAAACCTGCTCTCACTCAAACTCTGAGTGGCTCCATGCCCAGTGCCTAACTGCCACAAGAGCGTGGTGTAGTGGATCCAGGGTTCACAGTGAAGCAGCGCTGGTATTTTTTGATTTGCAGAGACGCTGACATTATCTGCCAACCTCCCCTGCCCCTAAGAAACCCCTGTTCCCTCTGGGTTTAGCTGCAACCCTCCATCTTGGGTGAGAATGTGATGTTCTACTGTTTAGAAATGTGAATGTGTTGTAAAAGTTATTGTTTAGAGTTGCAGGTCTGGGTGAGTATGGAATGAGTGGTGAGTGCTGATTGGTTAGTTGTTTAGAGTGCCTGGATTGGTGGAGAGTGGGAGAGTGGGAGGAGCTGGGGAGCGAATGGAATATATATATATATATATATATATATATATGTCAGACAGAGGGAGAGCTGACAGGGGGGTTGTTTTGGGATGAATTGAGGAGGGGGGTTGATTGTGGGTTGAGCAGAGAGAGAGAGAGAGAGAGAATCTAGTGAGGTGTTTTGATTGATAGCTATTGAGAAGAAACAGTTTAGCTTAAGAGACATTTTGAAACATAGAAGTATTATACTTGAAACCAATAAGCTTACTGTGCATACAATATACTTGATGTTAATAAAACTTGTTAATTTCACCCAACTGGTGTGGTCATTTAAGGTGTACCTGAAGAAGGTACTGGTGGCAGCGGGAACATAGATGCTTGTCTGAGGCCAGGTCGCTGGGCTGTAGAGCTGTGGGGCCTAATAGTAAAGGCGGGTCAGGGGCAGCAGCAGCAAGGGGCTAGGATAAGTTATCACAGGGAAATCATTTTTCCCAACAAAAATAGTTTCTCCCCTGTTGTAATGCAAAGTATTTTGGGATGGCAGGGATCAGATCTACACCAAGCAGGAGGTTATGACACTTTGAAACCAGTTTGAAAACTGTACATGGAGTGTGTCCTGGGCCCCAACAGTTATCACTTCTGTTATAAACCATTTTAAAGCAGTAGTGTAGATCCTGACTTGGTCTTGAATGGGAAATTAAGGCCCGTTACCTTTACAAAACATTTTCTCCTGTGGAGAAGAAAACTGAGAGAACTGATTTGTTGACATGGATCAACACAGGTGCCTGCATTTTTGTACTCTCCTTGGGGGTTATGGTTATGGAGACCGTTACGATGAGCGCCTGCATGTCAAGATTTACCATTACACCACTGCACAAGAGGAGGGCAGCCTTCATTTGTCCAGTTCCACCACCAATCAATGGAAACTTCAGGAGCTCCACTAGGTCCAACTGGATGTCAACAAACAAAACATCATGTCCATTAGCTGAAAGATACAGAATGTTATCCATATAACTCTCAGGCACTTGTGCAAGATGTCCATGTGCCCAGTCACCCTACATACTTCACCATCCCATTGACCTTCCAAGGGAGGTTGTGGGCTCTCCTACACTAGAGGCATTTAAGATGCAGCAGGACAGCCATCTGTCAGGTATACTTTAAGGTGGATTCCTGCATTGAGCAGGGGGTTGGACACCATGGCCTTATAGGCTCCTTCCAACTCTACTATTCTATTATTCTATGTCCATGGTGCCCTCCAGATGTATTGTACTACAACTTGCATTACCCCAGCCAGCATGACCATTGCCCCTTTTGGCTTGAGATAATGGAGTTGTAGTCTAAGACATCTGGAGGGCACCAACTCAGGGAAGGCTGATCTGAAATAAGGAAGTTTGAAAACAACCTTAATATCCAAGGAGGTAGTAACAATGACCAAACTTTATTATGGACAATTAAAGAAAAACTGAAATTAAGCTCTGCTGGCAGAATTATTGTTCCTATATTCTCATTAACTGGATTTGCAGTCCGAAAACAGTATGGACCTGTCATGAACATTAGATTTTCAAATAAGCGGCAGCTGCTAAAAATATATTATTTCTTTTGCATCGGAACAGGAGATTGCATTCCAACCTGTTGGATGATCACCTGTCCACAGCCATCCACACATTTGTAACCTGAGAGGCTGCTTTATTCTCTTGGGCCAAACTGTCCCAGGATAGTTCTGTTTTGCAGGAACTGTAGAGCTGCCAATTTAATTGAAGGTGTGTCTGTTTGAAAAGGTAGAGTTTTCTTGGCAGATGTTGGATGCTAGTTATTTTAAGATGACAAATGGCATGCTTGGTAATGAAAATGTGGCATAATAGTAAATTGTTTAGCCTTGTGTAGCAGTTTGTGTGGTATAGGCAACACCAGAATTGGGGTGAGCAACCCTACCTGTCCCTTCTTAAATGCTGGAGGAAAGGCACTTTTCACATGCCAATGATAACTGAAACATAAACTGAAAATTAATAGGGCTTCCTTCAGAATAAATATATGTTTAGAAATCTGCCATGGACTTTGCGCCTTTGGGCATTTGGGATTTTTTTTTTAATGTCTCTTTGTGGGTGAATTTTTCTTCAAGAAGCTCGATTGCCTATAACCACTTATTGTAAAGTCCTGAAATCTGTGATGGCGAAGTGGCACAGCCAGGGCTGGACTTTGGGAACGAGGTCCACCCCCACCCCCCAGTCACCACCAGAGAGCTGCAGGTGATGGGGAAGTAGCACAGCCAGCTCAACACCAGCACCTGGGTTGCCATGGGCATGCCAAGGCCTGGGTTGGGGTGCAGGAGGGAGACTTGCACACCACTTTCTATGTAGCTGGATGGAACTCTACTTTTTAACATCGTTAGAAAGGATCCTGGGTTGACTGCAACTACAAACACTTTCCTTGCTTGGGGGAAAAACCTTTCCTCAAACTTCCTTCTTTCTATAAAATAAATACTTCACATTGTGGCAGAAACTATGCTAGCTGTAATTGTGGTTTTGTTGATTCAAGATCATATATAATGTATCGTTGGGGATTATGACAAGGCATGTGGAGAGCAGTGGAACCCAGTTTATATTTCATGTGCCGGAATGTTAAAGAGTTTATCCATTGAACTTTCTAAAGGTATGATCCTATACATACTTACTTGGAAGTAAGTTCAACCGAAATCACCAATTTCCAAGTAAGGTTGCCCTCCAGGTCCGGGTTAATACTCTTCTATGGTTACTCTTCTATAGTGGTGTAGTGGTAAATGTGGAGTGCAGGCACTCATCATGACAGTCCCATAGCTACACCCCCAAGAAGAGTCCCGCAATTCAGGCACCTGTGTTGATTCATATCAACAAACCATTTCTAGCAGCTTTCAGCCGTACCAGGAGCAGGCCCTTTGTAAAGCTAATGGGTCTTAATTCAAGATTAAGTCAACACAAAATATTTTTCATTACAATAGGGAACAATATCTTGTTGTAGGAAAATTCATATCCATTCCCCCCAGCTGAAGACTGCAGCTGCTGCCTCTACAAGAGAGGTTTAAAGCTCTTTCAAGGCGCTTAAATTTTTTTACCTCTACAAGAACGGAGTGCAAATCGGGCGCAGAGGCGCGTTATCTCTCCTATTATGCGCATTATTGAATGCGCGTTAAATCGTGAGTTTTATTTTGCTCCGGCCGTTAAAGCGCATTTTGACTATGTGAACAAGCGCTTATGCGCATTAACTACTTGGAAAGCACATTTTGGACATCCGTTAATGCGCTTCGCCGCCTCTCGCCGCCTCTCGTGCAGAGGCATTAGGTGTAAATGCGCTTCAGCGATTATGCGCATAATCGCCTAACCGGGCGCAAAAGCGAATCCTTGTAGAGGGGACCTCAGGATGAACAGGGAATTCTGAAGGGATGGCAGATGCCATCAACACCCCTGCTAATAAAAAAATGCCAGTGCTGCGTCCCTGGGAGCCCTGGCTCCGCTACACCATTGCTCTTCGAATAGTGCAATCCTATGCATGTCTACTCAGACGCCTCCACTGAATTGAATGGGACTCTCTTTTAGGTAAATGGGTATAGCATTTCAGGCTAGGAACACCTTTCCCAACATGAACCTACCCATACACTACGCTCAATATCTAAGGTCCTCCTCCGGATGCCTACTCCAAGGGAGACTCGGAAAACAGCAACAAGGGAGAGGGCCTTCTCTGTGGTGCCCCCCCCCCCCCCCAATGATGGAATGATCTCCCTGACGAGGCCTGCATGGCACCAACATTGCTATCTTTTCGGTGCCAGGTCAAGACTGTTCTCTTCTCCCAGGCATCTAACAGAGTATGTTGAGGGTGGTTGTTGTTGTTGTTGTTGTTGTTGTTGTTGTTGTTGTGACCCAGGATAATTGTTTTAAATGGATAGTGTATTTATAACCTGTTTTTATAATCTTTATGGTTTTAAATTTTGCATATCGGTTTTTTAACGTTCGATGTTTTTAATTTTTGTAAACCGCCCAAAGAGCTTCAGCTATAGGGCGGTATATAAATGCAGATAATAATAATAATAATAATAATAATAATAATAATAATAATAATAATTTTAAACAAATAATTGATATAGAGACCCTGGCATCTCTAGGTAGGAAAGACCCCTGGAGAACAACTGCCAGTCAGTTTAAACAATACTGAGCTAGATGGAGCAATGCGTGGCTTCATATGTACTTTCCCCTGGTCTTTTGGTATATGCTCATTTACGGGATGAGGATTCCAATCCCTACTATTAAACATGGAACCAGCTGGTAGTAATGATCGTAAATGAATTAATCCAGGGGGGGAAAGTTGTGATTTTGAGACTGTGGCTGTTTGCATGTGGAAGGCTCCTAACCTTACTAACCCAGGCATTGTGCAATTATTCCATTTTTTCTTCCCTAATGATTTTTGTATGGAAAATATAGTGCTGTGCCGAAAGTTTCTCCCATTCTCATTCAATTTGATAGAAAAGATATTGCTTTTGTAAAAAAGTTCAAAGAAGAAGAAGTTTCAGAGAAATCAGGGTTCTTGTGCTTACTTAAGAGATGGCTGAGGAGTGTGTGTGTCCAGTCTTTCATTGTACAATAATCTCTCTGACAGCCTGTTTCTCCCAATTTTTCTTTACCTCTGCTGACCGCAAGATGGTGCTCTTTGAATAGGCAATTGCAGCCAAGAAGGCAGGCTGTGATGAAATATTTCTGTTGGATCCCAGATTTTCACAGCACAAGTTCCATTCCTGTTGTTGTTGATTGTTATAGAGGCTTCCAAAGTGATTTTGGTAGGTTATATTTGATACATTTATTTTTACTCCCATCATGTCTTGAGATACACACATGAAGACATGAGATTTGTTGCCCTCAAAAACTGCTGGGAGCATTTCTATGTTAAGAATCTTGTCCCACCAGCTCTGCCCAAACCCAATGTGCTTCTTCCCGACACAGTGTGCCAACAACCGGCCATATTTCTCCATTTCAGTGGGCGTGAAGCTAGAGCCTTGCTGAGGTCATGATGGGGACTCTCGCCTCTTTTTGCAGGATGGTCCACTCCTTTTTGGAACAAAGTGGGAAAGAATTGTTTTCTTAGGCCTTTCCATTCTAAATCATACACTGCTCTAAGCCAAGTAGTATTCATGGAAGCAATAGGATTATTCATATCACCTCCGGCATAGGATGAAAATAATTTAATAATAGGAAATGAGATATAAATGGTAGAACTTTAGGAAGGAGACTTCTCTGTCACACTCCCCCCATATCGAAAATGGACTTGGCCATTGCGTAGGGTGAAATTTCAAGGCGCCAAGTCTACCTTCCCACTACCCAAAAGCCTCTTTCCTCCCATCTCCTCTTAAACCCCCCTCTTCTTCTCCTCCCCCCCCCCCCCCGCTTCAGGCTGTCAATAGGTTTTGTGTCAGTGCAAATGAAAGTGAAAGCATCTTGTTCCTGAACTAGTTGAAAGGATGAAGGCTGAACGCATGAATGATCAATCCCATTTCTACGACTACGTCTCTTGGCTGAACGTTTGTACCTCTCTGTGCTTAGCTTTCACAAATTGCTGCAGCCATTGATATTCTTCATCCAGTGGATTTTTGAGAAGGCAGTGGGTGGGACAACACCAAACTCTTAACAACCATACGAGCTACCAATTCAAAAGACAGCCAGTTTCTTATCCCCCATCTGGAAATAATGTACTTGACACGGGGCGGGGAAAGGAGCCTCTCTCATAGAGCACAAGGTCAATTCAGTGTGGAGATTGGAGTGGGGAAGGGAAGTAGAGGAACAACAATTAATGCTGTTCTGAAATCTTCTGAGAGAACTTATAATGCAGCCCATCATTGTGAGATGGGATAGGGTGGGGTTGCCAAAAATGTATAAAAACTAAGAATCACTGGGGGTTGCTTCACACATCACCTTTTTTTACACGTACACCTAAAATGGACAATGAATCTTATGGCACCTTAAAGATGAGTGCATTTATTCTGGCATAAGCTTTTGTGGAGACTGTCCATTTCATCAGATACAACCTAAAATGGAATATGTGAATGAGATGAACATGTGTCTGGAAACAAGTGTACAGGCTGGTTCATAAGAAGGCATGAAAGCATCAACAGCTGCATGAGGTAGTATACAGCTCCTTCACTCGAGGGAGGATCCCAATTGTCCCAGGATATCCACTCAGGTGGGTGTACATCAATGTGCAGAGCCTCTTCTCATGGTTGTCAACAAGTGTATAATGATGGGCATGCTGGGAGCATCATTGGTTGGGGAGGCTAGCTCATGTGCATGTTCATGTTCTTTGAATGTGCAAGGAGTGTTTGAACTTCCCTTATGTGAATGAGTTATCACATCTGATAAAGCTGATGACTATTTATGCAATTTGTTAGTTTTTTTAGGTGCCACAAGACCTCCACAAGAGAGGTTTAATGCTCTTTGAAGGCTCATTATAAATTTTACCTCCACACCAGCGGAGCGCAAAACGGGCGTAGAGGCGCGTTATCTCCCAGATTATGCGCATTATCGAATGCGCGTTAAATAGCGACTTTTATTTTGCTCCGGCCGTTAAAGCGCATTTTCGCCGTGTGAACAAGCGATTATGCGCATTAACTTCTTGTAAAGCGCTTTTTGGACATCAATTAATGCGCTTTGCCGCCTCTCGCCGCCTCCCGTGCAGAGGGATTAGGAGTAAATGCGCCTGTGCGATAATGCGCATAATCGCCGAACCGGGCGCAAAAGCACATCCTTGTGGAGGGGGCCCTGGTTGGTTTTGCTACAAATATAGCACTGATAGATCATATCTCTCGCTCCATGCTTTTCAATAAGAACACAGGAAGAGCCCTGTTGGATCAGACTGAATGCCTATCTAGTCCAGCATCCAACAGTGGCCAATAATCAGATGACTCTGAGAAGCCTACAAATAGGACCCAGGTAACCTTTTAGCTGGCTGAAATAGTTTTATGCCTCTTAATATTTAGCGCTCTCCTGCTGTTGTCCCCCAGCAACTGGTGTTCAGAGCTGTGCTGCCTCTGTAGCCATCATGGCTAATGGCCCCTGATCAATTCACAGATTCGGCTGCAAATCATCCAGTGTTCAGTAGTACAAAGTGGAGAAATCAAATACCCATGGATCTGTGAATCAGCCCCCCAGCGAGCCATGATTAGTTACAGCTCTCAGTCCAAGATACACTGGGGACGGGAGGGGGGCAACTCGGGTTTGCTGCTACCTAACGTGTGGAACAGCACTGATACCACGTTGCTATTCATGAAGTGACTAATGTAATCTTTTGCATTCTGCAGGCAAGAGCACTGCAAGTTTGCGTCGAAGCTGGATCTGCAAACACCCCAGGCTTGCTTGGGCCCCCTCCACAAGGATGCGCTTTTGCGCCCGGTTCGGGGATTATGCGCATTTTCGCGGAGGCGCATTTACGCCTAATCCCTCTGCACGGGAGGCGGCGAGAAGCGGCGAAGCGCATTAAAAGATGCCCAAAAAGCACTTTACAGGTAGTTAATGCGCATAATCGCTTGTTCACACAGCGAAAATGCGCTTTAACGGCCAGAGCAAAATAAAAGTCGCTATTTAACGCGCGTTCGAAAATGCACATTATCGGGGAGATAACGCGCCTGTACGCCCGTTTTGCGCTCCGCTCGTGTGTAGGTAAAATTTATAATGAGCCTTCAAGGCTCATTAAACGTCTCGTGTGGAGGAGGCCTTGGTCGTCCATCCCCGCTCCCTCTTCAGTTTAAGCGGACTTCCAACAGCAGTCATTTGGAACCCGTCGCGTTTTCAGGGTCTTTTACACTCCCAGGGAGCGGAGGAGGTTTATCCCAGTTTCACTGCCTTATTCGGAGCAAGTCTCCTATCCTTCATCTCAGCAGAGCAGCTTCTAAACAGAATGAGAATATAAGGACGAGCTGGCGGAGAGACTTTCCCCATTCACTATTCCACACACCCCCCACCAAAAAAACAGAGTGGGGGAGGAAATGCACATCGTCCCGAGCCCCCCTGCGGATTGTCTTTCGCCCCCTCGATTGTTACCCTGATTGTACCTCCGCGTCCCCCTCCCCCTCCACGTGATGGGCCCGACATGCGCAGCAGCGCCAGGGGCGCCGGAGGCACAATTTGCAGACTGACGTCAGTACAACCTCCCAGGCCAAAATAGTCCGCTCCTGCTGCAGCTCTAAACTTGGCTGAAGGCCGGTAGTGAGAAGAGATCTCGAGCAACTTCAACAAAACTTTCTCTCCAATTTTTCCTGCTCCCTCTTCCCCCTTTCCTTCCCTCTCTCTTTCTGATGGTATTCACATCATAGCTGTGCACTGAAAGGGGTGCCCAAGAAGAATACCCCAACCCCAAATTAAGTCTCTCCCCCTCTCCCCACTCTTCCTTTCTACCCTTTTTCTCTCTTCTCCCCCCCCCCGCCCCCACTTTTTGGTTGTAAAAGACAAAAATATGCGGGGTGCTAATGAATTGGTGGCATCCCTTTTCCTGCCTGGTCAGTCCGTTTTCTCAGCTTCCCCTTTCTAGAAAAAGCTAGAGGATTTTATTCTGCTCTAGAATATAACTCTGGCGTGGCTTGCCAAAAGGGGGGAAATCAGAGAGAGGAATACGGGAAGCCTCCAGTGCAATTTCTATTGTTTGAAACTCATTTTGTAGCAAAGAAATTGAAGATGAAAACGGTAAGGAAAGACTTCACGGACTCTTTGCCTTTCGATTTTCTTGTCTCCCGCATAATGGTGCGTTCAAATGTGGAGTGGGGGTGGTTTATAATGCGCTAGTCGAAGTGGATTTTGAATGATTTCACAGAAAACTTTTGAGCTTTGGGGATTAAGGGGGGAAGAGTGGGGGTGCGAGGATTTACAGTGGCAACGCAGCTTGATTTATTAAGTGTGCTCCCGAGTAGTGAAAACTTTTCTGTTGTGATAGAAGCAAGCAAAACTGTGGGCAAAATAATGCGAAATCTCTGTGTGTCCGTGTGTATTTGCTTCTTTAAATCCATTGACTTTGCTTCTACCATTATACGCCCATTATTTGGTGGTGGCACGTCAGTGTGCCTATATAAATGGGGGAGACAAGTGCATATTTTTTTGTGCATGGACTCAAAAGAGTCGCGTTGATGTGATAGCTAGAGCCCGGATGCTCGACTAAAGGAGAGAGACGTTAAGCTCTTAAGAGGCTAATGGGAGAGAGATGGAAGAGTGTAGCTTTGATTTACTCCTAGACGCTGAGGGATTTGCTAGACTCGTAACCTTTACGGAGGCTATTGAATCGGTGTGTGTCTGTTCAAAGAGGTTTTCGGGAAGGGGGGCAAAGGTGTGTGACTGGAAGGTGGGGAAGTAGCTGGAATCGTGCTCCCTGCTAATGTGTGTTCAGTCTCTTGTCTTTGCTAATTTCTTTCATTGTTGTACAAGAGGGGAGAAAGAGAGTCAGTCCCAGACTCTTGTTTTTATTTGGACTGCCTTTGCAACGCATTTGGGCCTCATGCCAAGTGTCTGGGTCACACGCGTTGTATCCAAATAGATTTAGCGCTGCTGTCTGGAAATCGGCTGCTGGAAGTTAACTTTAGGATCAACTCCACCAGAATTGCTAGACTCTTCCGGCGAGGGGGGGGGGGGAGGCAAGCAGGCGGGGAGAGGGGCTTTTGTTCTTTACAGTTCTTTCTCAGGGGGTAGATGTAAAATGTTATTTTGTACTCAGAAGGGAGCGTGTGTGTGTAGCAGGATTTGCTTTAAAAGTAAAAAAAAAATGTCTGGACTTTCAGTAATAAAAATGACAGCTGATCCCTTAGAAACTTAAGCGGGGGTGGGGTGGAGAGGCGGAGTTACAGATAACTTCAGTTTTGCCCCCCCCCCCTTCACCACCCAGGTGGCAGCTGATTTGGCGAGTTTCACAGAGAGAGAGAGAGAAAAGAGAGGAGAACCGTAGCAACGCTTTTATTCGTTTTTCGGCTCATATAAAGGCTGCAATCCTAGGCCTGCATATTTAGAGGAATCCCATTGAACTCAACGGAACTTACTGTCGAGTAAACATGTATCGGGCTGCACAACCTCCCCTCCTTTTCCCCATTGCTCTGCCATAGTATCTAAAACTAAAAGTGATAAATGAATCCTAACCGTTCCGTTATTTTTATTTTTTTATTTTTTTTAGGCTATTGCTCCCTTCAAATAAGGAGGCTTTTGAGTGAGGTGATTTGCGTCTGTGATTTGCGGCAAGCCTAAACAACCACAACAACCTGTAGATGTGGGTGGGGGATGCGACGTGAAACCAGTACCTGTGCTTGATTTGGCTTTGATATGCTTCATCCTTTCCCATAGCCCGTGTATTGCCTTAGCAACCCCTCGAGGTCCCAGTGATCCCTGGCCGCTCCTCCGAGTCCTGTCCATTCAAGAGGCCGCTCTCCGGTCCCAGCTCCTTGCCAGAAGGCTCTGTGACTTGCATGTGAGCAGCCAGGAGCCAGAGTGGTGGGGGATGGGCCAGCTTCCTCTGTGTGTGTGTGTGTGTGTGTGTGTGCCGATATGGAACCTGGAGCGGCCGCCAAGGAATATATTTGCCTCTTACCCAAAGGCGTAGCTGCCAGACAACCCACGCGTATTTTAACCTGAAGGCTGCTCTGAGGAGCTGCAGCAGACATCTGAAAGAAGAAGAGAAGGGTCAGCAACTCTTGGGTTATTTGCAGGAGAGGCGAGGAGAGGCGATGACCTTCCCTTTTGCTGATCAGTCCCTCCTTCCTTCCCTGGAGCGGATGCGTTTGCGGGAGTTTGTTGCGGCTTAACGCCAGGCCATTAGCGGGCCGCAGGTATAACCGCGAGAGGCGAGTAATATCTGAGCAAACATTGCACAGGGAGATAGATGATGGGGCTGGAGAATGAGGCTCATTGAAAAAAGGAGCTGTTGCTCCTGCCGGCGGCGGCGGCGGAAAGCCGATCGGCTCGGTTTCTCTACTGCTGCCTTTGGAGTCAGCCCAGGGCCGGCGGTGGTGACTGACTGAGCTGTGGGCACTGTAACGGTGCCAGGGCTCCAGGGAGAGAAGGAAGGGAGACCTTTTGTAGGAAGCTGGAGGGAACACATGGGCCGAGACTGTTGCTGCCGCTACCTGTTTGTATGAAGAGAGGACGGATAGCTTGGCTTGGGAAGGGTCGGTCAGGTCATGATTTTGGATAGGTCTCAGTTCAAGAATCTATTTTCAGTATCTAGAAATATATCTAACAGTGCTCAAGAAAAGTGCAGAGTGCCTTTCCATCACCACTGATCAGCCACTGCCTGTTTTGTCTCTGCCCCCTTCTCAATGCCAAGTTAAGTAGAAATTTAAAGCCAGTGTCATAATTCAGGACAGATAAAAGGAAGTACTTCTTCATACAACACATAGTTAAACTATGGAATTTGCTACCACAAGATGTAGTGATGGCCACTAGTCCTGATAGCTATGTGCTTCCTCCAGCAGCAGAGCCAGTAAGCCTATGTACACCAATTGCTGGGGAACATGGGTGGGAGGGTGCTATTGCACTCATGTCCTGCTTGTGGGTTCCTGGTTGATAGCTGATTAGCCACTGTGTGAACAGAATGCTGGACTAAATGGACGGTTCATCTGATCCAGAACAACTCGTCTTATGTTCTTATAATACCAACCAAAATGTCACAAAATCTTGAGCAAACGTTCAACATCTCCAGAACAAAACTAAACAAAAGTTGTGCGGGGGAAAGGAAAGAAAAGGTAGGGAATCCTGTTTTGCCTCCAACTCTGTATTTCTTAAGATGAGTATAACAACAGTCTTGCAGACATAATTCAATTAGCTTCACTGGATGCCATATGCATTCAGGGGTATTGGGACAAAAAATAAAAATAATGATTGTTGCCCCATCGTTGAAAATAGAAAATTATTTGGTCCTTTTTCCAGCCATTTCCAGGACAGATGGCATGGCTCAGGGCAGACCAGCATGCCTCTGAACCTCTCTGTTTAGAGAGTAAGCACTGCATCAGTGGTTGCCAACCAGCCCAAGTTTCTCTGTACAGCAGAAGGGATGAGGAGCACCACATCCCCTTTGCTTGGCCTCCCTCTGTCATTGGCCCCCTCCACAAGGATGCGCTTTTGCGCCCGGTTCGGGGATTATGCGCATTTTCGCGGAGGCGCATTTACGCCTAATCCCTCTGCACGGGAGGCGGCGAGAAGCGGCGAAGCGCATTAAAAGATGCCCAAAAAGCACTTTACAGGTAGTTAATGCGCATAATCGCTTGTTCACACAGCGAAAATGCGCTTTAACGGCCGGAGCAAAATAAAAGTCGCTATTTAACGCGCGTTCGAAAATGCGCATTATCGGGGAGATAATGCGCCTGTACGCCCGTTTTGCGCTCCGCTCGTGTGTAGGTAAAATTTATAATGAGCCTTCAAGGCTCATTAAACGTCTCGTGTGGAGGAGGCCATTGCAAAGTTTCTAAAATAGCTATCCTCTGGAGAAGGAAACTGAGGTGAATGTCAATGTAACTAGGGCTGCCTCTATAAGAGAGGTTTAATGCGCTTTGAAGGTTCATTAAAAATTTTACCTCTACAAGAACGGAGCGCAAATCGGGCGTAGAGGCGCGTTATCTCTCCGATAATGCGCATTTTCGAATGCGTGTTAAATCGCGAGTTTTATTATGCTCCGGCCGTTAAAGCGCATTTTTCCCGTGTGAACAAGCGCTTATGCGAATTAACTTCTTGTAAAGGGCTTTTTGGACATCTATTAATGCGTTTCGCCGCCTTTCGCCGCCTCTCGCCGCCTCCCGTGCAGAGGGATTAGGAGTAAATGCGCGTCTGCGATAATGCGCATAATCGCCGAACCGGGCGCAAAAGCGAATCCTTGAAGAGGGAGCCTAGGGCTGCCTCTACAAGAGGCATTTAAAGCTCTTTCAAGGTGCATTAAAAAATTTACCTCTACAAGAACGGAGCGCGAATCGGGTATAGAGGCGCTTTAAACATCCGATTATGTGCATTATCGAATGCGAGTTAAATAGCAAGTTTTATTTTGCTCCGGCTGTTAAAGCACATTTTGACTATGTGAACAAGCGATTCTCCGCATTAACTACTTGTAAAGCGCATTTGAAACAACTGGTAAGGTCACCCGTTGAGTGCTCAATTACCTCCTGCATACAAGCATTTATGATAAAGTGCTTCAGCGATTATGCGCATAATCGGCTAACCAGGCGTAAAACCGAATTCTTGTAGATGAGGCCTATATCATGTCCTCGCCATTGCTAATATATTTATAGCATTTTAATTGTAGCATATTGAAGGAGAAGAAAGGCAGGTTTGTGCTAGTCAGGAAGAGGCTGCTAAACCAATCACCTGCACCTCCACGGAGTTCCCCTGTGCACTATTTATTGCCTCTTTTCTTCACCTAGGTTTTACTATTCCAGAGAGGCTTTTTCCATTAGGCACATGGCAATTGGATTTACATATGTGTTAAAAATTAATCAAGGCGACTTTTTTTTTTGCTGCATGCAGTTCTTTTTTAAAAAATATAATGCATTTTACTTAGTGCTAGCAAAAATATGTTGGGATGCTGAGATCCTCATCCCATGTGATGCTACACATGCTTTGCAGAGCATATGATTAGTTTTGGGGTCCCAGCATTAGTGTCCCCTTGTTTTATTGGGTAGGAATAGGCTCTGCCCACTCCATGAAAGCAGAAGCAGCCACTGGTAATGTTGCTTCAGCACAGGAATGGAGGTGGGACCCTTTTGCGATACTGGAACATCCTACAAAAAGCTGTGTGTGTGTGTGTGTGTGTGTGTATGTTGGGGTTGAAGACATAGGCACCAGCATTTCCACCCATCACCCAGTCTCTGGCCAATCTATACGGCTCCTGAAAACCGGTGTAACCTGTGCTTTCTAGGAGCTGTAGTAAGGGGATTTTTGCTTGTCCATTTCTGCACTGCTTATTTTATGCAGGATGCCATGGATGCTGCTACAGCACAAGCTTCTGTTTGTGCCATATCAGCTACCAAAGGGATAAGAGTTGCTTGCAAATCTCATAGATGTATCAACAGAATGTGAAATGGGATATGCTTTCATGTGTGTTTGATCTGTATGCGTGTGAGACATATTAATTGATTTTGGACTCAAATCACAAACCACTTATTCTGTTATAGATCCATATACTTGAATAGGTATAATAAATGGGTTGTGAATGGCATTTTCACTTAGATTGGAAAAGTTTCAGAAAAGAACTGGAATGATTTGAAATATTCTAAAATCTTTCTGAAATGCTTTATGTAGTTTAGGTTATTAAGATATTCAAATAGAGATTTTTGAGTTAAATCCAGAGACAGTGTAAAGCAAAGACCCAAGAGATGTTAAATGAAGGTACATATGTCTGAGGCAAAACACATACATATTTCAGTAAAATTCACTAACCATTGGAGCAACCTTTGATAATGAATACATATATTTTATACACACAACATGTACCTACACATAAACACATTACACAGCATGCACACTTGTTCAATAAAAAAGTAAATTAGGTCTGCTGATATAAGAATTACTGGGCACAATTCTGAGTCTCCTTTTATGAAGAGAGCCAGACTGCGTAGTAACGTAATAGTCCCTTGTATTAAAATATATGAATGAAAACACTTGATAAACCCAACAAATCCCAACACCTGCATACTTGACAGAGGCTGCCTCTACAAGAGGCATTTAAAGCTCTTTCAAGGCGCATTAAAAAATTACCTCTACAAGAACGGAGCGCAAATCGGGCGTAGAGGCGCGTGTTCTCTCCGATTATGCGCATTATCGAATGCGTGTTAAATAGCGAGTTTTATTTTGCTCCGGCCGTTAAAGTGCATTTTGACTATGTGAACAAGCGATTCTCCGCATTAACTACTTGTAAAGCGCATTTGAAACAACCGGTAAGGTCACCTGTTGAGTGCTCAATTACCTCCTGCATACAAGCATTTACGATAAAGCGCTTCCGAGAAGTTGCGCATAATCGGAGGAACAGGCGTCAAACGGAATCCATCTAGAGGAGGACTTAGCCAAAATGATGCCACCTGTAGGCAAAACAATATCCTTTGGGCTCGCCAGAATTTCTGTGCCTCACAGGTGGACTCGTCTTATTTTATATAGAGTAAGAACATGTGTGCAGTACAGTATATGACATAGCCTTAATATATTCACATACTGTATTATATAGAGCCATTTGGATAACATTTGCTTGCTGTATAGAAATCATACCACCCCACCCCAAACCGAGAGAAAGGTAGTCAAAACTCCTAAATCCTGTGAAAATCAGTTTGAAGAGGACTTAGATGCAAATAACTTTGTTTAGATCAGGGCTTAAGTCTACTGAATATTCATCTATATCATACCTGAAATAATTTTGCATAGCTAGTTTGATATACCTGCTTTCAGTTAGGCAACAGTGCAATCCTGTGCACGTCTACTGGGAAGTAAGGCCCAGTGGGTTGTATCCAACAGTGTCATTCTACTAGTGCAAATGGCGTTGTGCTATTGGAAACCAATTTCCAAACTATGCACAAGGTGGGAATCCAACTATAGTTCTGCTTGTGCAACCATTTGCACAATAGGAAAAGCCAGTGGATCTCAATTAGCGCAGTAATTTCTTCCACTAATGATATGTTGGATTTAGGCCGTGGAGTTTAACTAGATTTACTCCAGAGTAAGTGTGTATAGGATTGCAGCTCAAATAATTCAAGTGTATCAAATTGGATGAGAGATTATCATTCATAACTTTTATCTTGATCGAAAACCATCTGCTAATATGACCTATATTTTTTCAGCTGTATCGCCAATGAAGGCTAGAACTGGGGGGAAAAACACAAACTAATAAGTTACTCTTAAAAAGCCCCAAAATTTATTAGATTCCAGATGTAACATTCAATAGTAATGAACATCTTTCAGTGAATGGCCTAAATTTGATTACTATGGACCACATGTAAATGTTATCCATCCCAGAAAATATTTTATTTGTACATGTTTAGAGTTATCCAGATGTGATCATTAGCAGTACTTTGTGTATGTCCAAATAAATAGTTGGGGAAATAGATACTGTTTTTTGAGCAGTCACAAAATTTATTTGGAACTTTCAATCTCCATGTATGGATGCTGACAGTAGACATTTGAATCTCACCTTCCACCTTTCTGCAATTGTTTGCCCTATCCTTTATGAAACCCTCAATAACCCCTGCAGGTCTGGTTCACACGACATGGCAATCTATGGTCTGGGGGTTGCATATTCACAATAGCAGCTGGTATGCACTGCAGCTCATTGACTGGATGGGCTATCGTGTCCTGTGAATCAGGTCAATATATAAACACAATATATGTGTAAACATTGTATGTTTAAAATGTTACTGTGAAGAAAATGGTAACTGTAGATGTTGTCACACCGTGGCCTGAAACGTTCTGGAAAATTGAAGGGATATGGGAGCACCCCAGAGCACAGGGGTTGAGCCGGAGATCAAGAGGTAAGATAGGAAGTAACCTCTTCTCCTGCCTTAACCTCTAAATTAGAACTCCAGGGTCAAAAACCTTAATACAGGTCCTCATCTTGAGTGTAACATTGTTGGAAAATTCTAGAATTAAATCTGCATATAAAAAACTGAGTCAACTCTCTTGTGTGCATGCATTATGTAATGCTCTATAATTCATACTTTCTTGAAAGTGTACATTATGTCATGGTCTACAATTATCACACATAATCACAGTTTATCACTGCCACGTAGTCCCTGTGTTGATAGAAGGCAATTCTGAACCTATATGTGGCCCCTTTAGTTCTCTGTAATTCATTTGTTTAGTTTTGTTGATGAGCTGAAGAAAAGTGGAGCTTTTATTATTGAAGTGGAACACTCACAGCTGCATTTATAACTGACAGCAGGTGAGCTTTGAAATCAAAGAGTGCTATAAAAATGTTAGGCACTAACAAAATAAAATAATGCACCTTACTAGCCCTTATGTCAAACAACAAGAAGTGATCTGTACTGTTAATGAGCTCTGTATGGTTCTTGTAAAATATTGAGGAAGGTGGTTCTGTCTTAAACTCACTCTTTGTTAGAAATTAGACCATTGATTGTATTGGAAGTTTCTTGAAAGTACTTTATGGAGAGTCTTGTTTGTGTGTGTAAAGACTAAGAAACCATACATTTGATCTAAGTTGAAGATACGTTACAGTTTTCTTGGACAAAAGATTATTCAGTTAGGTAATAGTCAAGAATGCAGATATTTGAACATCTATTCCTTGTAGCCAGGCTTTTCTGCCAGGTAATTCTAACAGACAGGGGAACCTATTTTTAATGAGCTTTTTAAAAAAAAGGATTGGTTAAATATCAAAATAAATTAAGTAATACCACCCCAAATCCTTCACTGAAGGTTGCACCAGAGGAAGAAGAAGGATGATGAGGATTGTTCAAGATGGCAGCATTCTGGGTACTTGTGCTCCATCCTCCCCTTTCCTATAACACCACAAACCTAGGCTAGTATACACTGGGAACAGCATGGAGGTAGCATTGGCAAAGGGAAGACATTGCAATAGCACTTGTTTTCTTTCATCTTACTGATCATTATGGCTTCCTCCAACTAGCATGGAGAACAATTTTTGCAGGAAGGCAAAACCAAAGCGGTAGCTCGAAATGAGTATTTTCAAGCTTAAGTCCATATCCCTGGGCAACAAATTAGAAGGTCCAAAGGTGGGAGTTACTGATGCAGGAAATATTGGATAGAAATTAAATTTTGGCTCTGATGTTTGTCAGCACCTGGTATATGAGCAGACTGGTCAATGAGATTGACCAGTGGGAAAGTGCAGTTGTCCTTAGCATAATACAGTAGCATAATCCAAAGAAGTATAAGATCTACCAAAAATATTATTACTTCTGACAACATGGCTAAACACTAGCATCTTTTGAGCACTTAAGATAGGATCACCATTGAAGCAATTCTTAATATGCAGTAAGTTTTGCAATTTATTATTTCTGGATTATTTTTAAACCACACTGAGTTAAATGAGAGTTTGGGATGTATCCCACCTCCTTCCCCCCCCCCCCCCCAAGTCTGCATCTGCGATTTCCTCCTCCATTTCCTTAGCGAGTTTAGCATTGGGCACTTTCACGTCTTTGCGTTGTTGCGCAATTTCAGCTCATGCATCTTTTTGCCTGTATCGCTACTATGCTGGTGAAATATCCCATCCCTCCCCTACATTCTTCTTCCCCCTGCAGTTAATGTTTAATTTTTTTTAATTTCTGCTCAAATACAATAGTATGGCCAGCCTGAAACTGTACAATTACTGTAAAACAACACACTGCACTTTCCCCTAAGATCATATTGAACAATATAAGTGAAGAAAAAGTATTACAATTAGTTTTTGGAGAAGGTTGTGGCAATATTGGCATGGCAAAGGGAGCCGACATTGTTCTGGTCAGGAAACCTAGACATGCCTACTCAGGAGTAAGAACCATAGAATTGAATGGGGCTGACTCCCAGGCACAGATGGCGGCGGCCTCACTTGCCTTCTCCATTGGGTGTTCGGGCGCCTGCTCTCCCTTCCCCGTCATGGTTGAGCAGTTGAGCAGTTGTACGGACTGGAGGAGAACTACTCTGCCATCCTGTTTCATCAGTGAGTCTGTCCGACACACATGGCCCAACCAAAAATGGGATGGTCTGATATAGCACAAAGAAATTAATACAGCAATAAAGGAGCGGCTTTATTGCACATGGAGGGGAGGGGAAATGGACTTTCCCCACTCCAGAATAAGATGGAAAAGGGAGGGGAAGAGGCAATATGGGCGCAAGACAGGGATGTCATGTGAGTACCATGCTGCAATAACACATACCAGGCATGGCGAGAGTGCAATAAGTTGTTGGTGTGATGGAGCTCTTACTCCCAAGAAAGTATGCATAGGATAGTCTATCGCCTAGGTTTGCAATCCTATGCACACTTAATTTGGAATTAAGTCCTTTTCATTTTACTGGGACTTACTACTAAGAAAACATGAATAAATTCAGGATGCCCATAACTTGTATATTGCTTAAACCACAGTCAAAGTTTCAGAACTCAATCTGATCCTACTTTTGTTGACTATGTGAAGAATTAGTCTTGCCTTTATATGTATGAGAAATGCTCAGTGTGAGGGCCCTTTCACACATTGCAAAATTAGTCAAATGTTGATATACTTTGTAAGTATCAGCAGTGTTTCCTGTAACATGAGGTGGGGTGAAAAACCTTTTAAAATGCTAATTACCATGTATACATAGTTGTTTGCCTCTAGCATATTCAGGTACACTTAGTGAAGTGTCTCTGAGTCTTCTTCATGTCTGCCATTTATTGTATGTATTTGGGAATTCCACCACCTACATGTTGCCATGGAGAAGGTTCTCTGAGATGTCCACACTGAACTATCTCAGATACAGACGGGATGCTCAAAACGGTCTCTCTGGCTAATCTGAGAGGATGGCCAAGAATAGGCTGACCATATGAAAAGGAGGACAGGGTTCATGTATTTTTAACAGTTGTATAGAAAAGGGAATTTCAGCTGGTGTCATTTGTATGCAATTAGTTCCTGGTGAAATTCCCTCTTCATCACAACAGTTAAAGTTGCAGGGGCCCTGCCTTCTTTTGTATTTGGTCACTCTAGTATAGTGCCTGCAACTTTAACTGTTGTGATGAAGAGGGAATTTCACAAGGAACTAATTGCATATAAATGACACTGGCTGAAATTCCCTTTTCTCTACAACTGTTAAAGTTACAACTGTCCTCCTTTTCATATGGTCAGCCTAAGCCGCTAAGAGGAGCATGGTTCATTTTTGTGGCAACCTCAATACTATGGGATTCTCTTTGAAGAGTAGTCCATTCAGCCCAAGCCTGGATAGTATTCCTCCTATCAAGCAACATGTACCTTGTGGATATATGTGTTGTTTTCAATCAGGAGATGCCAGCTCCCTGTGGAGGGATAAGCCAGAGTAAGGCTATAGTCTGCTGAGGGAGGGAAACTGGGGCAGAGCTAGAGGAACTCCTTGACAGGGAGCAGACATTTCCTGATTGAAGTTATGTACTAACTTTACTGGGAGGTAGGGACTTACCAGGAAGATAGGAAGGGTTGGCCCAGCAACAGAGCTTGTACTCTGCTGCTATTTTTCCAAACCTGTATTAGCCTCCTTAAAGCATCTGGTATATAGACCAGTGAGCCTCCAATATCCACTGAGGCAGGGAAGGGGAACTTCAAGCCCCGGGGGCCAATTCTGGCCCTCCTGGGTTACAATATTGTCATTTGGGGTTCCCCAGATGACCCTCCCTGGCTCCATTCCCTTTCCCCAACCACTGATTGGTGGTCCCCAAGCTTCTATGCAACCCCCCCTCCCAATTCTAAAAGGTTGATCTGCCTCTCCTAAGGTTTGGTTACTGGCAGTAAGAGCTTTAAGCTATAATATGATGGGTTTGGGGTTTTTTAAATATATATTTTAGTTCCACATCTTTTATGTTTGTCCCCATTCACCAGGGCTGGCCTTAGGGTTGGGTGAGCTGAGTGGTTGCCTGGGGGCGCTGAGTTGAAGGGGGCGCCAAGCTGATCTCAGTGGCTGTTGTTTTTTAATGTACTGTCTGTAGTGAGCTAGAGTGGCAAAAAGCATGTAGTCCCAGAGCCAGACCAGGATTTATTTACCCAAAGAATGCAAAAGCTTTGTGAATATGTTTTGTTTATATATGACATAAGTGTCTCAGAAAAGTGAGTCTTACAAAATTCCAGTGGTGGGGGGGCTGCATGATGATGTCATCAATATGGCTGCCACGCTACTATATAGTTGCCACATTTAAATATGCATAACTTCTCACCCGTTTATGCTACAGAGATGATTTTTTTCCTGAAATGTTTCAAACTTAATGACAAATACTTTTTGTAATTACACATTTTTGTTAACTCCATTAGTTTTTGAGATAATTTCATTTGAACATACAAAATCAGTGTTCACATTGGTTATGTGTGACGTTTAACCATGATTTACTCAAAAACTATACAACTTTTGAAAGAATAATCAAGAACAAAAAAGTTGCATTTTAATGAGGATTAAGAAAATGTATAATAACATGGGGTTTACCCCACTGCTTAGGGAATTATGAGTGATATCTTGTTATACGTCCACTTTCTCAGAATTGTATGAATCAACTGAATCAACACCAATGTGAGCAGGGTGGAATTCCAAAGTTTTAGAAGATACATCTGTAAAACAGAAGATTGGTTACATGAGAAACATCACTTTGCCCACTAGACAGAATGATGTGGTGATGGAAACTGTGAAGGTAACACAGCAAGTAGCTGCTGAGTGTGAAAAGTCTTCAATCTTGGTTCATTACAATCTACAGCTATTGCTAAATCTGCAATCATGATCCAAAATCAAGAAAGCCCTTGCTTTGACAATCTTTTCTTTTGCTTTGGATCATTCCACATAGAGTTAGCCTACTTTGGAGCTCTTGGATACTATCTCGAAGGTTCAGGGTTTGAACATATTCTTTCAGAGAGCATTTGGTTCAATACAGAATTTCTCAGAGGAAAGCATTTCAACAGAAAATGATGAGTACACATCTTACTTTCCCTGTCTCTCAAAAGCTGCCTTTTCCAGAAGTTTATAGAACAACTACAAAACAATACAACGTTAGAAGAACTTCAAGATCAGGTGAAAAAACTGAATGATGACCTTTCTCAAGATACTTTTGAAAAGTTTATTGAAAGCTCAAATATAAAGCAAGTGTATGATGAGTTCAACGAATTCAAAGCAAAAACAAGATCAGGATTTCACTGAAAAACAGTTCAGTTCTATCAACAGTACATTGATCTTGTTAACATCTACAAATTCTTCAGCAGAGCCTATAGGACAAGTAACCTTGAAATGTATACGGATGCCCTGGAGAAAATTATTCCAGCTTTTTTCTCAAGCAAGAGGCTGAACTATGCTCGATGAATGACGGTGTACCTCCTGAAACTTCTCAACCTAGGAACCAAATCACCAGAAGTCATATATGCACTTTCTCAAGGCGCTCTAGCAACTCATTCTTTAGGGTACCAGTTGACATGACACTAGAGCAGACTGTAAATGCTGACGCTGCTTCAAGGTTCACAGGTATCACGGCATTTGCAAACTCAGAATCTGCTAGCGCCTGATGGATGATCACAAGGTCATTGAAAAGTGAGATAGTGAGCAGCTTACTTGAAAGCAGTGGAATTACAAAAGCTCCAGATCCGAAGCATGATTTGCAACAAGGAAGCATTGAAAAAGATCACAGAGATATTGAAAAAATATTTTCAACCTTGAATAGTTTTTCAAACCTATTTCAGGAATTGGATCCTCAGACACCTCTAAGGAACATTTCAACTGGATAGACAATCAATGAAAAAGTCACACTGGATCGTCTTTCATTTTCTTCTAAAGGGAAGAAGCTACTGAAAAGTTCAAAAAAATGTATGTGCAAGATCCAAAGAATGTTGAAAAGCCCATACCCTGAAATTTGGTAGCTAACTGCGCATCTTCTATTGCATCCAGTAACCTGAAAATGGAACGAAAGAAACTAGAGGTTGCCAAATGCACTTTAGATGCTTTCAGTAAAGTAATTCATATGGCAGCTGTTCAAAAATGTGATGTGGAAAAGTGATTGAATATCCTCTATCTCTTGTGCCATTCTCTCTTGCTCAGATTGGTGGATCAATGGATAAAGTAAGTTGATGCACAGACTAGAAAAGTACCAGAATTTAGACGAGGAGCATGATATAACTACAGGCCAACCTTACATAGATGTGGCTGTATGTGATGCAATGTTCGTGTTGCACACTTTGAAGTTCCCGGAAACCTACGGCGCTCTTGCACATAAATTGCTGGAGCACATTACTAGTTGTACACCAGCTAAGGAAGTGCACCTGGTGTTTGACACTTACGGCTATCAAAGTATAAAAGATTGTGAACATGAATGGTGAACAACTGTACCAACTAGTGACATCAGAGTAGCAGGCGCAGATCAGAAGTCCCTCCAAAAGGCAGTTGATGCACTTCAGAATGAGCAGTTTTAAACATTGCTTACATCTTTCCAATGCAAAGAGTGGAAAAATCAGAAGTATGCTTCACTCCTGGCAGGCAAAATTCTCTTTGTCAGAGCAGAGATTGTGTGTTACAAATACACCAGCAAGGATGTCAGTGTTGAGGTAAGAGGTGCCTGATCTTGCTTCCCATCATCAAGAGGCAGACACAAAGATTATTTGGCACATCCAACATACATCACATGGTAGTGATCAGGCAAAGAATATCCTGGTTAGAGCAAATTACACTGATGTGTTGGTTCTGTTAATTCACCATCAAAAGCACTTCCTAAACTCTCACGTTTGGTTTGATTGTGGCATGTCTTCTAACAACAGCAGAAGGATGATCAATGTAACTTGTATCACAGAGGAGCTCGGACATGATCTGGTAGAGGCCTTGTCTGACTACCACGCTTTTACAGGGTCTGATTTCACAGCTGCATTTGCAAGACAGCGAAAAGTTAAACCATTTGAAATCATGAAAAAGATTAATGAATTCCAAGAAATTCTCAGCCAGCAAGGTGAGTCATTAACTTTAACCGAAGAAAAGATAGCTGGGTTGGAGAAATTTGTCTGTGCCATGTACGGACACCCTACATACTCCTCTGTGAGTGAAGTAAGATATGAAGAAAACAACACCTAAGATCCAAGCTAAGGCATTTTCCAAAGTTAAAGGAATTGACCCAACAATGCTGCCTCCCTCTAAACCTGCATTGATCCAAAAGATTAAAAGAAGCAATTCAGTGTCATAGTTGTGGATACGAGCAGGTTGTAGAAAACCTGATGATGGGCTTGATCCTACTGAACATGGCTGGTACTTGGCAGGTACCACATAAAATGGTACAATGGTCCAACACTCCCAGAAAACCTTGAAACGGCCACAGAAGAGGACAGTGAAAAAGAAGACAAGGAAAGCGATTTTGACAGTGATGATAGCAGTTCCAATGAAAGTGAAGAGGATATCCAATGAAATTTATTTGTTAACCCTTCTCACAGAACATAGTTTTTATTTTATAACTTGTACATTTTTGCTGAAGATTTTAAAAACATTTGTTAAAAACAATTCAACCAAATCAGTAGTCTTTTTTATATATCATCATACTCATCCTGTTTAAAATTTTGTAAAGAACATTTCAACATGTTCAACTGTAAAAATCACAGTTGAACATGTTCAAAATGATCTGTGCATCAGATCAAGAGATATTTAGGGTGGATACTTTTGAAATGAAAGCCCTGTATGATAAACTGTAAAATCATACAATCCCGAGAAAGTGGACGTATAACGAGATATCACTCATAATTCCCCAAGCGTTGGCATAAACCCCATGTTATTATACATTTTCCTAATCCTCATTAAAAATGCAACTTTTTTGTTCTTGAGTATTCTTTCGAAAGTCATACAGTTTTTGAGTAAATCATGGTTAAACGTCACATATAACCAATTGATTTTATACGTTCAAATGAAATTATCTCAAAAATTAATGGAGTTAACAAAAAATGTGTAATTACAAAAAGTATTTGTCATTAAGTTTGAAACATTTCAGAAAAAAAATCATCTCTGGAGCATAAACGGGTGAGAAGTTATGCATATTTAAATGTGGCAACTACATAATAGCGCGGCAGCCATATTGTTGACGTCATCACGCATCCCCCCCCCCACTGGAATTTTGTAAGACTCACTTTTCTGAGACACTTATGTCATATATAAACAAAAAATATTCACAAAGCTTTTGTACTCGCTGGGATAAATAAATCCTGCCTGGCTCTGGGACTAATGTGTCTGTAACTTTTCTTTCAAAGTTCTGCAGGTTTGGGTACTAACTACAAAAATGGTCATCCTTGAATTAACTTGAAAGTATGTTTCTTTTTCAATTTCCACTTTGATGTCATTTGCATTAAGTGAAAATCAGTGGAATGCTGCTTTCGTTTGACACAATGTTACTGACGACTTAGCACTTCAAATACTATAAATATTATAACCACTATATAAATAATAATAAAATAAAGCCGTAAATTGTAAGTTGTCAGCTGGATATTTTTTAAATGGATAACTTTTCTGTATTATTTTTAAAGATAAAAATAATGGATATTTTAAAATAAGGAATGCTTACGAAAAGATAGGAACTGCTGCAAAACAAAACAAAATTAAAAGTAAAACTTGTGATAGTTCTGTTGTGTTGCATAGTGCACTGCCACTGCTCAAAATGTGCTTTTTGAACTTTGCCTTGTGCAAACTGAAGCAGAAGGTCTGAGAGATCAAGGGCTTGAGCAATATTATTCTCAATGGACATCACAACTTCACCAGGTCCCATAAACCCTCAGAGTTTCCCTGAAAAGCTGACCACAGGGTGCTAGGCACCAAAGGCCCTCCTCGCCCAGGGTGCATTTTATCCTACAGCTGGCCCTACTGCTCACCACTGGAAGTGTGGTGCCTGACAGCTTCTTCGGAATATAATTTGGTCCTCAGGCTGAAAAAGATTCCTCGTCCCTGCACTTATGGCACTTTCTGCCATAAGATGTACTTTCCCTCATGGTTGTGACTGAAATGACAATAGATAATCCGACAAAATGAAAACTAAACAAGACTGGTACAGACCTGCCTACAATGGCTTTAGAATTTGAAGATTTTATTGTGCATCTAGTATTTAATATGATTTTCAATGTTATCTATGCTTTACAGGTAAATAAATTGTGTATCTAGTATTTCACCTTATTTTCAATGTTATCTGTTCTTTCCAGGTAAAGAAATGGACGTTTGTTTGCTATTCACTTTAACTTCTCATTGACATGTGAAGGAATGATTTTCAATTTGCATTTGGACTAAAAATGTCTGCAGACATTAAGAAAGGAGCATATTATTGCAAAACATCTATCAAGAAGTGGAGCCACAAATAGCTAATCCTGAAGAGATACAATAAATCCTGGTTATGGTGCCATGCTGGAGTGGAGTTAAAGCTGTATCACATAGGTAGCCCACTTCTTCTAAATTATGGAAATTTTGTGGAAGACGTTGACTTGGATTTTGTGCTTAATTATGGTTTTGTCAGAATTTCACGGTGACAACAGGCTTTCATATAGTTCTCAAGGTAGGGATCCAACTTTTTAAGCTATTGTTTTTTTGCCACTTATTTCCGGTAATTAGTTTTCCTTAACATTGATATTTATATTCATTGCAACAGATCACAGATGATTCATGAAGTATGATTTATAGTTATTCTTTGAGGGAATATAATTGAAAATATATATGCTTTTATTAGCATATTGAAGTCAATATTTTAATTTGTTACTTCATATTAAAGTTATCTTTAAAATTAAATGGTTGCTTAAGTATCTAAGGATGTGGTCCTATACCCATTTAGACAGAAAAAAAGTCTAAGCATTGCTGGTTGGGGAATGCTAGGAGTTGTAGGATTGTTTTCTGTCCAAGCAAGCATAGGATTGCGCCTTAAACCAATTAATATAGTAAAAATGTCTTAAAATGCTTGCATTTTGTGTATTCATTAAAATATGTTAATTTTACACCCCCAGCCAAGGACTCCATGTTCACTGCAGTATATATGCTGAGTTCCTCTGTGCACAGGTTCCCCATTAATTTGAAAGGAAATAGTGGATTTGCCCATTGAAATTATTTGATAATTCTTTTTGTGCACCAATTGAAGCATATATGTCCTGAACTGACCATTGAATCAGCACACTAATCCAGGACAGTTATATTTACTTGTGCTTTCTTGAAATCAATGGGGTTTACTGGTATGGAACTGTACCCCGAGATATTTACAAAACAATTCTTTCCATGCAAATTATTTTTTCAATTAGTAAATATGTAATCACTTATAACCTTCCAATAAACATTAGGCTGAAATGTACAAATCATATATTGGAGTGGGTAGAATATTTAACAACTGTAAAAGAGAAGAGCAGATTTTTTTTAGGGCTAGAGTAATAACTGTCTTTAAGAAAATGAAAATTTTATTTAATAAAGGAATTGTGTGTTATTGTTTAAATTTTTTGAAGGCAGTTGGATATAGTAAAATGTGGATAATGTTGTACTACTCCTTCTTGTGTCCTGTTATATTTTCTTCTCTTTTATGCCCATTCCATGGACTGTTTTACCATATGGTTTCAAAGAGGAATTCCTGTCTTACCTTGAACACTACCAACTAACAATCCCAATAAGGGTTGATCATAATGGAGCCTTCCTCAGCTTTACTGTGAAAAATACTAAGCCCTCCAGGAGAAAGAAGAGGAGTACTGAACATTATGACCAAGAACTAGCTGTTTCTAAATTATTTTTTAAACTTTCTGCCTATGGCAAGCACTTTCATTTAAACCTGACTCTCAACACAGATTTGGTCTCCAAACACTTCACAGTAGAATACTGGGGTAAAGATGGACCTCAGTGGAAGCATGACTTTTTAGACAACTGTCATTACACAGGATATTTACATGGCCAGCATGGTACAACTAAAGTAGCATTAAGCAACTGCAATGGTCTGGTAAGTGCAAGTAATGTATTTTGGCACGTTGATATTCATGATTCTTTACATTATGTGCAAAGAAGGAAACTGTGTCCATAGTGGTATATCTCCATTACAATTCTTATTATTTGGTTTCTGGATATATTGTTGTCCTATTCTAATAACTTTGTGTTCCAATCCAGAGAAAGATAAGCAAAGTTGTGTGCGAGTAAGCCCTATTGAACTCACTGGGACATACTTTCAAGTAAATGTGACTAACTTTCTCTGGAATTGGCCCATATATCCTGTTTGCTTTCCAATGGCTATAGTATAATATATGTGACTGCTGTTTTGTATGTGGGTAGGCTTATTGATGTAAAGTAACCATAACAAAATAATAATTGTGCATAGCCACATGCGCTTTGCTAAATATGCAGAGTGTGCAAAGTTAGAAAAAAAATCAAAGGTAAAAAGCTTGTGTTAGTGGAGAGTGCTAAATAATATTGTATGTTTGAGTGGATATTTTAAGTGTAAGGGGAATCATTTTCCATGAGCCCTTCAAAGCTCCTCCTTTTTGGTGGGTGTCAGTAGCCTCAGGTATTTTCTCCCTCCGTTTCAATAGCCAATCAGGTAGTAATTATACTACAAAAAAGAGGCAGTCACTTTTAAAATAAAAACGTATGAGTATTGAAGAGATCAATAGTGAAAAGATGCTATATTACTATAAGCCATATTCATTGTTAATCACGAATCAGAATGGATTATTAAACCATTAAACAACTTTCAGTGCAATCCTATACCTGTCTACTCAGAAGTAAATTTCATTTAGTTCAAAGATGCTTACTCCCAGGTAAATGGATATAGAATTGCAGCTTTAGTCCTTTCACTTGCTCACTCACCTTTTAGCTCCATTTTGTGCTTTCAGATAGGTACTGAAGGTTGCTCTTCCACTGTAAACTACAAGCAGAATTGCAATTGATTTTCCACACTATCAGGAATATTGCAGTTTAGCTATGTGTCCCTGCTAGGGTGACCAGATAAAATCCAGGTCAGGGCTCATGTAACTTTAACAGTTGTAGAGAAAAGGGAATTTCAGCCAGTGTCATTTGTATGCAGTTAGTTCCTGGTGATATTCCCTCTTCATCACAACAGTTAAAGGTGCAGGCACTATCCTGCCTTCTTTTGTATATGGTCACTCTAGTATAGTGCCTGCAACTTTAACTGTTGTGATGAAGAGGGAATTTCACCAGGAACTAATTGCATGAAAATGACACTGGCTCAAATACCCTTTCTCTACAACTGTTAAAGTTACATGAGCCCTGACCTGGATTTTATCTGGTCAGCCTAGTCCCTGCCCCCCATACATTCTGTCTGTACCATTGGGACCATTTGAAGATCAGCATGCAGTCATTGACCTGGTTCACATGATCAACCAGTGCGTGCCGATGCATACCAAGTACAGTTTCCCTAATTATCCACCCTGGCACAGCTTGTCATGTTGTCTGAATCCAGGTGGGAAACAATCCTCAAATAAACCATGGCCTTTGTGCCATGATTCCAGCCTTTATGCCATGAATCCCACAAGCCTTGGGTATGGTTGGGACAATACAGTAGCCCTTTTCTGAGGAGGTCTGTACTCCCATTCATCCATTTTAATAAAAGTGTGTGTGTGGTCTTTAGCAATATAGAGGAATGAAGTTTTCAAAGAATAGAATAAAAGCATTTTTCATTCAATTAAGGGTTGCTGATGGAATGATCATGTTCTTCCTCGTGCTAAAGTGGTACACAAATGCTGTAGTGTTTGAATATGTGAGTGCTCAACACTTGAGGCATTATAAATAAATAAAACCTCTAAAAGTTCACAAAAGTGTGTGTGTATAGGTAAGAAGATGTATCATTTCATGTCACAGACCAGTAGCAACTGATGAGGGGTGAGGGCAGCCTGTACTGGGCATTGCTGGCTACTCACCAGCAATATGCCTGCATGCTGCTGACTAAGGTCCTTTCCACACCATAGGAGTGGAGAGGGCGGGAAGTGGCAAACCTGGAAGTAGCTACTTCTGGGTTAGGCATGCTGAAGCTGCATCAGGAATGCGACAGCCATTTTTTTTTCAAAGATCCACGGAAGAGCGCACAAGCGCTCCTCCGCAACTGTAAGTATATATATATAAAATCCCTGCACGCCATCACACCCCCTCCCACTTGCCATCCTGGGGACGGCGAAATCGGGTCCCCCCTCTCCTGATGTCCTCGGAGCTGCGCAGTGTGGCTCCAAGGCCATCAGTGCAGTCGTGCTTACTCGCAAGTAAGCGTGGCTGCGCTGGGATGGTCAGCCACACCAGCCGCCCATCTCGACGTTGTCCCGAGAACAGGGGAAAAATTGGGATAAAAGCATTTCCTGAACTCCCGGGAAAATGGAGGGCTGGCCATGCCTGCTTGCAGGATACTCTGTGCGTCATGTGGCCTCTCCGTGAGCAGGTAAGGGCAGCCCCGGGAAAAACGGCTGGTGCGGCCTAAGCTGCTTTTTGCCTATGCAGTCTCCAACAGTTCTCTGTTGGGGCTCATTTGCCTCTTGGTAAACTTTCAATAGTAGCATTCTGCCCCACCTCCTTGGCTGCTGATTTCACAGGTAACAATCAACAATTTCCATGTGTTACCTGTGCAACCAAATTCCATATGGGAATTACAATAGCAATGGATGCAATATTGAGGAGGGGTGGGAACAACACAAATGTTGATGCTTGAATACTCTGAAAATGTAGCATTACCACATCCTCCAGGAAAGTATCTGAAATGCCTGAATCACATGGAGAGCTACTGTACAATTATTATTGTGCAAAAATCCTATTGTTTGAAAATATCATAAAAAGGAAACAAATTAAAATAAAACTTCAATTATTAGACAGGAATTGTCATCGGTTTTAGAAGTTTGTTTCTTGTGCAAATTTACAGCGCCTATAGTGTTTTTATGAGTGTATAATATGTATCCCGTGAAATTAGATTAACAGGAATCAAAAAAATCTTTCAGCAGGAGGGGTAGTATGAGTTCCTCTTATGAAATACTAGATACTCGAAAATACATTTTCCTGTATTTTCCTAGTACGTCTATCGGACCAGTTGGAGAAAAACACGTTTGGCTTACAAATATGAAAAATGGGGAGGACAGATGAACCTTTGTTACAGTATCAATGGTGATATATCATGGCAAAAGGTGTACAGTCCAAGCATAAGCAGTGTTTTTTCTAAGCAGTCCATTTGTTGTTGATGGGACTGGGATATTTCAGCAGTAAGTCTTATATGGAAAAAGACTTGTAGAGTTGTACTATAATTCAAGCCTAAAAATAACTATGGAGTAGTCAGTTACAAAATGATAAAAGAGCACACCATGTTTGGAAACCAACACACTACTCATTACTGTAGTAAATCTTAAAAAGTATATAATCCACTATATGTGGAGATTGGTTTACTTTTCCACACAGAGACACCACCCATGACTGGATATCAGTTGTACTTAGGTGTCTTAAAGTTTCATTACCTTTCAGAAATGGGATTATTGATCAGAATTCCTCAGTGTTGGAAATGGGGCCATCTCTGTATTGAATTACTTCTTGTTCCCCTGATACTCACAAGCAGTAACTACTCACAGCATCCTTTCCAAGGACTATGCTTCCCACCAATTCCACGTAGAGTTTTACAACCCTTAAAGGTTTATGAGAATCTCAGGACTTGTGGCACACACAGGCTTGGATTTTCTGCTGTACCTAGGTTCAGAAGGGAAGAGGAGATGCAAGGTCTTACAGCCCAGTCTTCACTGTAGCTGGATCCAGAGAGCTCACACATGAGGACTGTACACCAAGGGGAATAGCTGTTCTTTTTTCTTTTGAAGAACGGACTTCTCTACCACATTGCAAACTCACTTCAATTTTAGAAGCAACTTGCCACATGTCATTGGGGGGCAGGTGAGAAAAGCTGTTCAAGGAAAAAATAGTCTAAAGATTGCTTGGGCTTACAGAACTAGTTTCATAGTTCTTTGGATTGTAGTTCAAAGAACCATGAACCAATGTGATGAAGATAATTGTACACTAGACTTGGATAAGGAAGATCCAGGTTCAAATCCTTCTTCATGCATAAAGGTCAGTGAGTAGCCTTGGGCAAATCACTCTGTCATATTCTAAAACCTCACAGGAGGGTGTTTTAATAAAATATATAATCCTACTTATGCTACTCTAATAGAATGGATATATATTCATTTCTGTACTGCCCAATGGCTGAACCTTTCTCGGCAGTTCACAAAGATGACAAACCATAAATCAAGATAATAAAACATAATATAAAATCTTAAACATATAAAATATAAAACAGTTTAAACAGCTAAATCAGTTACAATAAAATGCTGAACTTGATAAAACCAACTGACATAAATGCCCCATCATATGCCATCAAATGCCTGGGAGTAGAGGACATTCTTAACCTGGCGCTGAAAAAGATCTCAGTGTTGACACCAGGTGGACTTCAGTGGGGAGAGCATGCCATAATTGCGGGGTGGAGGGGGAGGAAGATACTCGGAGGAAGGTCTCAGATGTCGATCATAGTATCCGAGTAGGGTCATGTTGGGAGAGGTGCTCTGTCATATATGTGAGAGCTAAATAAATGACTATTCTGAACTTAGTGGTAATTTCTACACATATCCATGAATACAACACATTGCTCTTTTCAGAATGAGGTATTTTTTTTTTATGGAAAAAAACATTTAAAGAGGGCTTCAAAAGGCAAAGTTAATTACATTTTAGAAAAGGGTGCAATCCTATTGGGATGGCCATAAGCCTCCGAACATGGACGCTTATGGCTGCCTAATGCTTAGGGGGAGGAGGGGCAGAGTGAACTTTGCTTCTTCTTTCCTCCAAGCTCTGCATTTTGGCTACATGGACTTTTTTGCCCATCTAGCTGGGGATCAGCAGAGTGAGAGGGAAGGAGGCTGCAGAGGCCTGGGGATACTTCATAATTTAGCCTTCCCAGTTCCCTCCCTGCCAATTGGCACGCCCACTTTCCCTCCCCTCTTTTGCAACCTTGGAGAGGCAACTGGTGCAGTCCTCTGTGTGTGTGCGTGTGGGAGGGGAGCTCTGACTCCTGTCTCCAAGGTCATAGCATTGTCCCTGACTCGGATCCAGGAACTCCAATTATCCTATGGACCCCCAGACTCTGTCTTGGTCCATAGGTTTGCTTCCTCCAATGTATTTTTTTACTGGATAATTTGTAGGCCAAGGAGTAAAGGTATATAATGTACCATGTATGGCTAGGATGGGTTTTTTGGTTCTCACTTTTAAGGATATACTCTTTTCCTTGAAAAAAAATGCTGAGTACTGAAGAAAGCACTGATTTCCTTTTACCAAAAAATTAAACTGAGAAAATATTAGTGAGTGTCAGTTTTCTCCTTTGGTGCTAGACATTGAAGAGTTTTCATTCGTTATAATACAAACAAACCACTGTTGTTGTGAGACTAAGAGTACTTCCAAATCGAAGAGTCCTAGCGCTAATAATCAAAAGACACTGCACAGCTATTCTGTTTTTCCCTCAATAGAGCTTTTGTAAAGACAAAAAAGATGGAAAAAATGGTGGGAAAATACAGAAGGTTAGAAGTGGAAGACAGTCCAGTTCACATGATCACTGTGGCTTAAACACTGTGGCGGGGTGCCATTTGCCTAATCACCTGCCTGGGTGCAGCTTGTTGTGTTGTCCAAACCTAGGCAGCATGGCTTATTTGAATGGGAAAACAACCCTCAAATAACCCAAGAATATGCCATGGGGTACTTGAGGGTTGTTTCCCCCTCGAATGCGCCATGCTGGCTGGGTTCGAATGACACAACAAACTGCACCCAGGCAGGTAATTAGACAAATGGCCCCCAGAACACAATGGCGTGCAACGTCTTAAACAAGCCACTGTGCCTTTTGGAAGCTACAGTGATTGTGCAAACTGTAAAAATTCTGTGAATGACGAAGTCTAATTGTAGCTTCATCTGGAAGCACTCTCATTTACAATGTCTTAAGACCTGCTTCACACTAAATGCTCATTATGTATAGGCTATCACACTTCCTGGCAGCTGCTTCATACAACAAGCCACCTATTAAGGTGCAGCAACTCTCCATATGTATCATCCCTTGCTGTGCATGTTCTTCTTACAGCAGTGTGGAGAATCACATGGGAAGCTGCTGCACAAAAATAGCTTACTGTACATTGAAGCCACCACACAGTTGCAGTTACTGTTAATTTCTGTTTTTTTAAAAAAAATCTTGTGCTAAGTTGAAGTGTTTCCTGCTGGTTTTATTTTGTGTGTGTGTAATTTGTTTGATTGGCTGTTTTATGTTGATGATACATTGATACATTGTTAAATACATTGTTAAATACATTGTTAAATGCATATACACATTTTAAAAACAGTAATAAATAAATTCGAGCAGGGTCCACGTTGAAGCCATTTTGTGTGAAAGACCACAGTGCCTGGGTTTAGAACACTGCACTTCATTCTCTTTCGGATCACAGTTAGCTGGAATACATTATCAGAACACCTTATCAGTTATGTCATCATCACAGCTCTTTCCAACTACATGTTAGTTTTGGACTTGAGTGTTTTTTCTGTAGACTATTAGTTTAATGCAGTGGTGCTTGTTACTCTTAGATAGGGTGACCAGATAAAATCCAGGTCAGGGCTCATGTAACTTTAACAGTTGTAGAGAAAAGGGAATTTCAGCCAGCGTAATTTGTATGCAATTAGCTCCTGGTGAAATTCCCTCTTCATCACAACTGTTAAAGTTGCAGGGGCCCTGCCTTCTTTTGTATATGGTCACTCTAGTATAGTGCATGCACCTTTATCTGTTGAATAAAATAGCCCTACTTGTGTCACCAACATTTTTATGAGTTAAGAGAGATTTATTACAATTATGATTTCATAGTTCATGTGGTGAAACTCACTACGCTGTAGTTCATATTGATCAGACATTACTTCAGATTTCATTGGGTTGCTAGTCCCAGAAAGTCCCAGTACGTTTGGTTTCAGTAGGCTGACCATATGAAAAGGAGGACAGGGCTCCTGTATCTTTAACAGTTATGATGAAGAGGGAATTTCAGCAGGTGTCATTTGTATGCATGTAGCTCCTGGTAAACGTCCATCTTCATCACAACAGTTAAAGCTGCAGGAGCTATATTACAGTGACCAGATACAAAAGTGGGCAGGGCTCCTGCAGCTTTAACTGTTGTGATGAAGTGGGAATATCACTAGGTGCTGAATGCATACAAATGAAACCTGCTGAAATTCCCCTTTCAGTACAACTGTTAAAGATATAGGAGCGCTGTCCTCCTTTTCATACGGTCAGCCTAGTTTCAGTATTTTCTGTGCTGCGAAGTTTTCCTCTTTTGTACTGCTATTGGCTGTTAGTGCTGATTAATTGTCCTGATTAGATAAAAAAGGGTTCAGATAGATACTTTTTTAATGGATGCAATTGGATAAAAATGTAGAAATGTGTGTGTTTTTCTATCTCCTTTCATGTATTCCATGGTATTGTTGTAAGCTCTTGAGCCAAACACTAATGGGAGAAGAGGATAGATATATTCCGCTGTAGTAATATTTATCTATATTTTCCTTTGGGAATTTTAACATTCCCTGCATTAAAATTAATATATTCTGTGTGTACATGTGGGATACAAAAACGCAGCTGAAAAGGACATGAATAAATCACTATAGATGGGGAAAGAGACTCCTGAGGTATGCAGGTAAGCCTACATTTTTAACAGGATCCCTACCTCTCCTCCCCGAATCAGTGGGGGTTGTACACATGCATACTATCTCCATACTGCCAGCAACAACTGGCAGCAGCAAAGAGCAACACACAAATGTGAACCATGAGTTTGCGGGCTGAGAATTCAGCAGAAGGGAAACAAATGCCTTGCTTCCTTTCAGTTTGGGGTCTAAAGGGGAAAAGAATTGGATGTGCATAATCTGGTCTAAATACTTAAAGGATACTTTAAGCAGTGAAGGGGATTTCCCCAAATACCCAAGGTGAAATTTCCCCAGCCCTTTAGACACACTTCTCTCCATTCTAGCCCAAGGCTCCACGATGGCTTCAGGAACTGAAGGGGAGAGAACCCAAGCCCCCCATGCCCTTGGATGATATTTGAGGGACTTAATTTCCATGTTCATCACTGAGCCCAAGTCTAATATCCATGATTACTTAAGGGCTGAATAGCGAGAGGAGCTTACTCACAAACATCTTTTGACACCCAAAGCTATCATGGGGGCTAAATAGTCACTGCTTCAGTCCTTTTCCTTGAAACCAGAAGCATTCAGCTTGAGCAGAGTGGATGTGCAGGCCTTGCTGGACTGGGCTACATGTACTGCCTTAGCAGCCTTTTTGTTGTTGATGTTATTATTATGTGTGGCAACTAATTATTATTATATAGCAACTCATGTCAGACAGGGATGAGAGTCTTCTTTAGAACAGAAAAAAACCAACAGTGAAATGTGGCAGTTCCAAGTGAGAGGGGGAAGGGCGAGCATTCAAAAATTCTTTCTAACTGCCATTCTGTGAAGGTACAAAAAGACTATTAATCTTTGAGATTCATTTACTGCTCTTCCTTTCCCACCACAGTTACTTTTAGCAATGAACAAGGAGGGGAGGGGAAAAAACTGAAGTGTTGAGCAGTTATTTTACCTTACATAGGAAAAGGGGAGAACTGCCCATGTGAGGAGAAGTATGTAATGGCTTCTGAAAGAAGGAAAAAACACGGTTCATCAAACAATTACTTAGCTAACATTATTCTTCCCCTCTTCCTCCTCGAACATATGGAAGCAGCCTTCTGCTAGAAGCTAGAAATACTTTCTCTCAAACTAATTTGAATGATGAACCTTAAGAATAGTTTTGGATTGGGAGTTTGTTCCATAATGTATTAACCTCATATAAGTAAGGTCTCAAAAAGCTGTCAAAGAATTGTCTAGAAAGCGAATTTAGCGGCCATTTATATTAGGCTGACCAGATAAAATCCAGGTCAGGGCTCATGTAACTTTAACAGTTGTAGAGAAAAGGGGATTTCAGCCAGTGTCATTTGTATGCAATCAGTTCCTGGTGAAATTCCCTCTGCATCACAACAGTTAATGTTGCAGCACTATACTAGAGTGACCATATACAAAAGAAGACAGGGCCCCTGCAACTTTAACAGTTGTGATGAAGAGGGAATTTCACCAGGAACTAATTGCGTACAAATGACACTGGCTGAAATTCCCTTTTCTCTACAACCGTTAAAGTTACATGAGCCCTGACCTGGATTTTATCTGGTCAGCCTAATTTACATGATATGTAATCTCTGAAATAATTTTGAAAAGTCAATGGCTTAAAAAAAACACCAGGTGCCTTTTTGTGCCATGGGGTGCAAAGGAAATAGGAAAAAAGGAGCTATTGTTCAAATAATTATACCAGTTTTAAAATTCAAGATCTAACTCTAGCATAAGGATGAAAGATGAATAACAGTGCGATTCTAGCCATGTTTACCCAGAAGTAAGTTGCACTGTTATTTCTAATCACCTCTCTCTCTCTCTCTCTCTCTCTCTCTCACACACACACACACACACACACACACACATACTTAGAATTTATATAACAATTATCTGTTTTCAACGTGTTTAATATATGTTATGTTGTGTAATGGGCCACCTTATGAGTTAATGGCAGAAGCCCCAAGCAGATGAGGGAGAAAAACACCTTAGGCTCTCTTGCGCATTCCACTACAGGCAGGGATAATTAGTGTTATTATAGTCATTCTTTTTTGTAGCTATTATACTTGGGATTCTTCTCCATCCTGTTGCAGCTGCAGTGGTAGTAATCTCGCTGAAGGATACTTGGGTCCCTAACCCCAAACAAGTTTCAAAATGTAACTTCTGACTCAAGAATGATTCTTCCTTTTCTTCTGCCTTCAGAACCAACCCCCTTCATTACTGCTGCATCTCCAATCTGGCCATCAATTTTGAGCCTTTCTGCCCTGCTGGCATCAAGAAACTACTGATCATTGGAACCTGTCAATCACTCAGCAGCCCCACATATAACACACTGCAGTAATCCAGACAAGAAATTATTAGAGCATGGATAACTGTAGCTAGGCTATCTCTGTCCAGATAAGGGCGTAGTTGGTATATCAGCTGAAGTTGATAAAAGGTACACAAATGAGGGTGTGTCTGTCCAATTCTGAATTTTTGCCACCTGAACTAATATATGTTTGTGATCAAGAATTCCAGGTACTCTAATTAGGAGACATTCTCCTTTTTTTTAAAAAAAAAATGCCTACTTCTATTTCACCATTTCAGAGAGGCACCATTGGTTACTTGACAACATGCACCACCAATACAGAATCCTCCTTTGGTCTTTGCACAATTACAAGCGTCTTTTCTAAGTACGTAATTGTGATTACTATTTACATCCACCTGAAAGATTTCCAAGTTTTTCCTTGGCTAGCTGGCTTGCTTGTAGCATACATATCCCTCCACAAAACCGTGGTACATCAGAGAGTATTATAATTCCCTTCCTAAAATCTCTAGGGCTACTCATCAGTTTGGAGAAGTCTCATCTCACTCCTACACAATTCATCACTTTTATCAGTGATGACATCTTCTTTGTTCTGGTGATTGCTCAATCTCTGTTAGACTGCTACCAAGCCTTGTTCAATGTCATACTTTAAATTAGCCTTCCCTACCTGGTGCCCTCCAGATGTTTTGGACATAAACTCCCATCATCCTCAGCCAGCAATAGTCAATGGTCAGGAATACTGGAATTTGTTCTCCAAAACATCTGCAGGGCACCACATTGGGGAAAGTTATTTGGGATCAACAGCCAAAACAACCAGGTATGCTTTTTCAGAAGCACATGGCACTGACAAAGTTTGTTGTTCCAAGTACCCAGTTAAGGATGCATTTTTTCAACTATAATGTTTTGGAGCATCCTTCCTGTTCCAACAGCATCAGTCCAAGGTTCCAAGTCCTCTAGTTTCTTATCACTGATGACTGAACCTTCTATTGCAATGTTTGGCATACACATCTGGCTTCTGGAGGTAGATGTCCTCTTAACCAAGTTCAATGCCTTGAACTTTAGCTAGGCTTTTTTGTTTGTTTCAAGGGATTGTCAGTGTAGGGTCTATAGAATATATCAGAGGCAAGCCCAAATAATCCTGCTGGTTAAATAGGGAGTCTTCTCCTCAAAGGGTTTGTGGCTTCCCTGAAAAGTGTGATTATTTAGGTTACGATCGGCACCATAGTTATACATTTTTATCTTAACAATCACAGGGTATTTATTTTCTTTTTTGTGTAGGTTGGTAATATGCATTTACAAGTTGGCTTTAAGCCGACTCATCTCCAAGGGTAAACAATACTAGATTAGATTTCCTCAATTGATCCAAGCATCTTCTGCATGAATCGTCTCTCCATCTGACCATTCCATTTTGGGTTCTAACCAGATATCAACCTTTCTGCTAAAACAGATAACACCAAATGTCCCCAGTTTTCTTCCAGAGTTTGCAGCAATCCTGTTTTATCAGTTCAGAAAAATGTTTGTTTTCCCTCCATTCCTACTGATTTTAAGGATCCTGGAAAAGTTGTTTCTGTCTTGCCAGGGAGCATGTTTATCTATTTATTTTAGACCAGATTTCATCTCTCAGTTGGGGCTGGGGTTTGTACTCTTGGGTATGACTCCTTCTCCTCTACAAACTGACAAAGTTGGGGAGACCTTTGGTAATGTAAGGTAGCCTTTCACTTGGAAGTCATACACTGCTTGAGTTTTTCAATACAGCAACACAGACATACACCCCAGTCATATTCTGGACTAATTAGTTTACATCAAGGAGTACAGCCTTCGTTTAAAATGCACACTGGAGCTATTTCAATTTTTATGTTACTGTTGATATCTCACTGATGTCTTCACATGGCCTGAAAAATCCTTTCTCAGAGGTCTAGTTAACATAGCCTTTGTTCACAAACAAAGGTTGTTCCATGGAGCCTAACTCTTGGTTCTTACTTCCTTGATAGGCAAACCTTTTGAACCTCTGACCACCTGTTCCTTTCAATGACTTTAATACCTTGGTCATCCATACTTTAGCTAATGAAGTGTTGATCTTTATGAAATGGACTTACCTTCCACTTATCTGCTGTTTTTCCTGGTAGACAAAGTCATCTTTGTGCAGTTACACAAGAAGTTGGAGCCAGGTTCTGCCTTCTGGAGACAGAAGGACTATGCTCATAGAAGGTGGATCCATCCAGTTTTGGGGGATTCTCCTCCCACCCTGCATCATAACTCACTCCATTCAGTAGTGGCCCCTGAGCTTCTGTGTAGCATTTTCATGGAGCTAGAGGGGCTGCCATGGAGAGGAGGAGGTGGGGAAGTTCACTTCTGTAGCTCAATTAGATGCACCTAAACCTGATTCCAACCCAAGTTATTCTGTATAGTCACACAATATGCCCTCCTTTGCTGCACAAGGACCCTGTACTGAAATCAATACCTTCACGTGTGGGTTTTCTGTTATTTATGCCTTCGGTGACTATCAGTGGATGGAATGAAGTGGATTGGCACTGGCTCCATCTTCTCATCCCATAGATTGGAAACTACTGCTCATGGACAAGCCGAGGTGGACTGCATTTTTAATAATGCAGAGTTCTGGAAGGTGATACACTCCTGTGATATGCTCAAGTATATTCTCAAGTATAGTCTGTGTTTGCACAGAATACCCACTCAAAGAATAAGTTACAGTCAAATAATTTTGTTTATTGCAAGTGTCTCTTAGTATAATTGTAAATTTATATTAATTAACAATTTACTGTAGAAACTAAGAGCTTCCTGTGCTTTGCTAATCTGCTAATCTGCTCAGAGATGGTAACTGGCATTTAAAATATTTTTATGAGCAATATAAATAGCATAAATCAATTCTGTTGGTCTTTGCTTACATGAGAGTGATGTAATGTTAGTTTTCAGCATCTGGATAAAATCAGAGAATCTTCTTAATAGTATTTGTTTTGAATCAATATTGTAATTAAAAACTATCCTTAATACATTATGTGATACTAGTGTAAACCCCGTGTCGTCATGGATGCTAGTAGTTTGAGAATAATTGGATGAAAAGATATTTGGCCGTTTCCCTTGCGACTGGAACAACTTTACACAGGATCTACTGATGTATTTTTTAAAATAAACTGATTTATTAAATTTAAAATACATTTGTAAAATAGATCTACTGTAATACTTCTGGGAAGACAATGTTAGGGGTAAACGTGAAGCCATTTTTATGTCGTCCAGTGTCAACGTTTGGTGTCAATAACTTGAACTTTGATGTTGGAGAGGCGACTAAGAGCAATCAATCAATTATTTACAGTCAACAGACCAATTATACATCACATTTTATAAACAGTTAATACCACCAGGAGTTTTGCGATCCCCAAATAAAATTCCAATAAATCTAAAACCTGGCCACATTGAGAAAAATAGGGATAGTGGTATGACTACTTCAAAACTTAAGGTGAGGTGATTCTCGAAAGAGTTACTACTACTTTATTGTTAAAAGTCCACAGACTGTACAACTGCGATTTAAACAGAACATAAGGGGGGGGAAAACTTATAAGTTAAAATGCAGGCTAAGTAAGTTTTGAATATTCAGCAAACTCTATAGAATAAGTAATACTTTCCCTCGCGTCCTAAGCATGTTGTAAGCGTGTTCGAGCTTTTCTTACTATCAATGCACCATGTGTCTCGTTAATTAATACTTAAAAATTCCAATTTCCTGTAGCTCATCACTTACTCAGCTGGATTCTATTCCTCATCGCAGCACAGAGGAATTTTGCTACTTGCAGGGTTATGTACTTATTTGAGCCCTGGAGAAGGTTAGCCAATAGGGTTTCCCTGGTACATCCCGAAAAACGCTGCATAATGGGGTGTAACAGATCATCCCTAGCCTTGTTATAAAAGTTGCAGGAAAACAGTACATGTTCCACATGCTCCACCTCATAATTATTACATGGACAGCATCGATTGGCTGCTGGGATTTTTTTAAATCTACCCTCCAGTAGCTTAGACAGAAAGACATTAAATCTGGCCAGCGTGAAGGCCCTTCTGTATTTAGCTACAGTAAGCCAATTTAAATATGCCTGCACCCCTCTGTGGGCAGAATCTAAAAGGCCCAAAGAATGGGGAGAACGGGCCTCTGGCCATTCCGCGGAGCTCCTGAAGGTCCATATCCGCTAGTCTTTGCTTGATAATCCGTTTGGCCTCATCCTGTTCCAATGTTAACAAATACCTGGGGGGAATACCTAACGTGCAAACTTTGAATACCACTGTTTTTGTCCAAGGTGATTCGTGTGAGTCAAGCAGAACCTGGGATACTAAAGAGTTATAGGAGAGTAGATGATACTTTCAGAACCAAAATTGCAAAGTTTGGGTCCAGGCCTGGCAATTTAGGGTACACATCGCAGCTTCTAAGTTCAGAGCTGTGCCCGCAATTTAAAGCTCTTTCAAAGCGCATTACCGATTTTACCTCCACATGAATGGAGTGCAAATCGGGGGTTGAGGTGCTTTTTCTGTCCAATTATGCGCATTATCGAATGCACGTTTAATAGCGAGTTTTAATTTACCACGGGAGTTAAAGTGCTTTATGACCATGTAAACAAGTGATTCTCTGCATTAAACACCTTTAAAACACGTTTCATACAAGCTGTAATGCGCTTCACCGCCTCCCGTGTATGGGGATTAGGCATAAAAGCAATTGCGAGAAGATGCGCATAATTGGCCAACCGGGCGTCAAACCGAATTCTTGTAGAGGGGACCTAACTCTTGAAAAAGCAACATATAACTTAACTGTCAGTTTCTTTTGTGACAATCACGTGATATCAGATCAGCCGCTGTTTGGTGCGGAGCAAATAAACCAGCACTGAACTTTAGAGCAATAGGAGACTGTTAGTGTGGAACAAATAAACATACTATTTTGCTATTAAAGTTTGACCTTTGAACTTCTTTGAAGTTTCAAAATTTTCTACAGTTCTATACTGCTCAAACTTTAGCTTAAAAAACCGAGCAAAATCAGTCTGGTAAATCTCTAGTAATAAGCATTACACTAACGTATTCTTATATAGATTAAACCACTTATAGTACAATGTATGTCACTATAACATCTGTGTGTTCATTATCTAAAAAGTTTGTTTGAAACTGTTTTACTTGGACACTGTTGTTGAAAGTGTTAAATCTATGATATTTTCAAACTTTTTTTATAATTCTAAATAATTCGTACTGAAACTTCTTGCTTTGCCACACTACAGCTATACAAAACTAGTAGAATATATATCTTGAGATCTTGAGAATATAAATCTTTGGATGTTATTTATATATGTGAAAGCAGGAATGCTATTAATGGTTATTCGTTTTCCCCAAGGGAGATACACAAGCTTTCTCCATATCAGGACATTCTCTTTGGGAGACATGTGTGAGCTACCAATTTGAATATTAATGATATAAACATATATCTTATTTGTGCATATAATTAACAAGTAAAGCCTCTCCATTATATGTTTTTGTTTTCATTTTGATACTGTGCTTTGGAAAGAGACTTGATTTTACTGAAATTGGTAGGAACAATTTAGCTGAGAGGGACTATATATTGTATATAGTGTACAAGAATTTCTGCATAGCAATTTCTACAAAGTTATCCTTGCAGCACATTAAGTATTTTGTACTAAAATACAAGTTCCATAATATTTTTTAATGCTAGGTAACTTTTATTCCCCCTCTCTTTCTCTTAAGCACGGTGTTATTGCTACAGAAGATGAAGAGTATTTTATTGAGCCTCTAAGAAACATAACTGAAAATTCGAATAATTTTAGTTATGAAAATGGTCATCCTCATGTTATTTACAAAAAGTCTGCCATGTACCATCGGCTCTTCTATGACCATACCCATTGTGGTGTCTCAGGTAAATAATCTAGAACTCCAATCATATTTTTATTCCTTTATTATAAAAATGCTTAGGTTATTTCTGTTTTCTTTCAAAGGAAGATATAACCTAGGATTCTATTACAGAAGTTCAATGTTATCAGGTGTTTTTTATACATTGTGCTACAATGTATAAAAAGTATTTCAGAAAATCTAGCACAAATATAACTTTTTATATGAAATCTGGCAGACTAATGTTTTTGATGAAAATCTAAGGTATATAATGTTTATTAAAAGATGGAGTTTAATTTCTCTTTGCTGTAAACAAAAACCTATTCATTCAGGAATTTTAAATAATATAAATATAAAATAGATGTAGATGAAAATGTGAATATAATAACCCATTTGATGTCATTAATTATTTTGATTCCTAGAAGACTCCATAGGAAGCAGTAAACCTTGGTGGTTGAATGCTACCATTGCTTTTCCAACTTTATTTCCAATTAATCAAACATTAAGTAGTCACCATCGACTGAAGAGATCAATAAGCACTGAACGTTTTGTGGAGACGCTGATAGTAGCAGACAAAATGATGGTGGGATACCATGGTCGCAAAGATATTGAGCATTATATTTTGAGTGTCATGAATATTGTAAGTTTGATCCCTCTATATGTTAATGTTAACTCATTTTAATATTGTAGGCATTAATGACGTTAGATTCAAAAACTAAGAATATATGAGAACCAGTTGGGCATCACTTATTGGGTATCCACTGGGAAGTGAGTCATTGTATTAATTTATTTTGCAATGTTTCTAGTAAAGTCTGGACAGACATTGCATTAGGAATACTGCCCGAACAAGCTTTCTCTTAAAAATGGCTGGCACAGGTAGTTGATACCAAATAGATCCACTTTCAGGTAGGCACCCAAGTTAACTCCTTCAATCGGTAAAGCTCAAGCTGATTCTGCTTTAGTTTCACACTTGGGGGAAACTACTACTTTCCTTTTATCAGTGCTGGAAATTGGTTACAATCCTTGTACTAAGGCAGCAATAGCTACTGTTTAAGGTATGCCAGATACTGCTGTATCTTAAAGAGTAGCTATTTATTAACTACAAATTAGAGAACAGTTCTAACAAACTCACTAGTGCAGGCTTCTCTTTCTTGTGCTTCAGTTCTTCTGCTTCAAGTTTTGCTCTCCCACATAAGGCATTGTCTCTCAGTCTCTGTTGAGGATCACATTTTACTACATTTCCCCTCCTTTGAGTTCTAAACTTTGTGAAACCCAACAATTGAACTTTTTAAAAAACTCCTGTTAATAACATCCCTACCTTGAGGTGATGAGTAAACTATCAATCACCTTTAATAGCATCTGGTTATCATTCTGCTCCACACCCAGTTGCTATTTCTACCAATATAATAATCTATGTAGCATACAGGTTTCCTGATCACTCTGACTCTGGAAGTCCCTGTCTCCATTGGCACCTTGACCAAATCTTTGCAGTTTATCAGTGGTACTAAAGGTTTATGTTTGGTATAGAATGTGAAGGATTCTAGTCTGTAGAGGCACTTTGAGAATCTTTCACATGGCCAGACTGGTTCCAGACACTCCTTTTCAATTTTATCATAACAGGTCTCTTCGATAGGCCACTGGCTTTAACTCTCCTTTGTGTTCTTGAATTAACACTCCTCTTAACCAGTAGCAGCTAGCATCAGTGCTTATTACAGTATGTCAGTTGATATAAACATGCAAGTACTGGTGCCTCTGTTAAAAGCTGTTTTACCTGAACGATGACTTCATCTTGTTTTGAATCTCAGTATCAAGCAATATTTGCCTTTAGTAGGTTATTTAAGGGGTGCAGTACCTCTGTCAACTTTTGTAGAAATCTGCCCAAATATTGTACCATGCCTAAGAACCTTTTCAGCTCGACAATAGACTCTGAGGTGCTGATTTCTGAAATAACCTCCACCTTTTTAGGATCAGGGCTCGCACCATGTTCATCTGTGTGATGACCCAGTTATGTCAGCTTCCGCTGTAAGAGGCACGTGCTTTCACTCTATTTTAAACCTGCAGCTTTTATTGTAGCTAAGACTTTGGCAAATCTTTCATTGTATTCTTCCTCAGTAAGGCCATAAACTAAGATGTTGTCCACCTAAATGAACACTCCATCCAGGTGTTGCATCAGAACTGTCATTTCCCTTGAAGACAACTCTGGGGTGCTAGACATCCCGAAGGACACTCTGTTCAAGTAATGCCTCCTGAATGGAGTGATGAATGTGATTAATTTGTCACTGTTTGGATCCAGTGCAGTGAAACCCCTTATGCTGGCCATTTGTTAATTTCCATGAAGCAGGTAAATAATTCAAAAGTGCTGGTATGTCAGTGAATATTAAAGACAGTTCCAGTACAATATTTTTCTGTGTAATTCCTCGCAAAAAGACATAACTACTGGACATTACCAAAACAAGTTTAAAAGAAGCATTAGCTGTATTGCATTGCCAGCAATTAGGTGAATTAGACAACCCCTTATTAAAAAGACATAGGGCCCATTCAGACGACACCATTAACCCTGCTAGTTAAGGGGTTTTGGTTAAGCAGCATGGTTTATGGTGTTGTGTGCAATGCGTTTTCCTTATCCAGGTGCCCCTGCTAACCACATTATGGTCAGCTTCACTAACCCTGTAATGCAGAAGGGTTAGAGGCACTAACTTTGGCTTAAGGTGTCGTGTGCAATGCACCTGTGGTTAAGGGCCTGAAATCATAGAACTAGCAGTATAGAGCAGCTCTAATTGCCTGGGCCACTCTAGCGTGCAGGCTTTCTCATTGCTGCTGATTGTTGCAGCGCTAGAACGGCCGTAGTGGCCGCCATTTTGTGCCATTGGCCCCATTTTTCGAATGATACATGCAAAATGGCCGACCACATATATTAGGGCAGGCTGACCCTCCCAAAATGGTGTTGAGAGTGGGATGGCACTGCTGCGCCTTCCGTGTAAATAAAACTGCTGGCATAAATCCTGCCTGCTAAAAGGGTGAGGGATTAATAATCCTGAACAGCAAGCGGGGGTTTTGCTACAGAACTCTGGAATCGCTAGCTTCGAGGGCCGTGTTATACAAGTAATGGCTGCTAACTGTAGAGATGGAACTAAAATAGGCTCCTTTAGCACAGGGACTGCTGGGATACAGGGCGGAGCATTCTGAGGACTCAGGTGCTCATCTAACAGATTTGGTTAGCGTGTGGTTAAGGAAACCGGGAACTGGACAGGGTTAACAGTGTAGTGTGTGACCATTCCGCTTGTGGTTAGTGCTAACCACAGAGCCCTCTGTGTCATCTGAATGGGCCCATTATGTCCAGTAGACATGAAGCAAAAGTTTGTGCTGGATAAGATGCAGCCTAAGATCCATAGACACGACAGGTAGACATTAAATGAGCGATCCACTGATTAGGCATTTTGTGGTGTTGCCCACAGCAGTATGTCAAATTCCCAAATGCACCCACATGTCCAAAGAGGTGGTGGATGCCTGATGTACTCTTCATTGTTCTCTTCCTTTGCAACCTCTCTTGCCCCTCAAGTATGACACATAGCTACAAAATCACCTGTCTTCTTGCATTTGTGGCATTCTGTAGTTTTTGCAGGACATTTTACCCTCTGTGCATGCCCTTTCCCACAGCATGCATATCTTTTATATTTGGGTGGCTTGATCTTTGGTATGGTGTGCTCAGTCTGGTTGTTGCCATTTCTTCCTTTCATGTAAGTGTTTGGGGGCAAAATCCTCTTGGATGTTTCCTGAAGCCCTTTTAAAGATGCCTGGTCCTGGATCTGGCCTTTGACCAATTCGGAATTTCATATCATCTGTATTGCTTCTTCCAAAGTGAGATTAGTTTCCATCTGCAGTCTCTAGGGATATATCTTTGTCTAAAATGTCCACTACAAGTCTATCCCTAATAGTTTCACTTCTGCTGCCTCAAAACTCACAGTCTTCTGCTTTCTAATGCAGCCATTGTATCTAGGCCTCAGCAAATTCCCCTGGGATCTGATTCCCCTGATGAAATCAAGCCCTCCTTTAGATAAGTTTCCTTTTTGGCACAAAATACTCATCAAATTTCCCCAGGACAAGGAAGTAATTATTCTTGCCCCTTCAACAACAAATGCAAATATCTTTTACATCTTAAATATCTGTTCTGCTTGTTGGCCCACCACATAAATCATGGAGCATATCATGATCTCTTCTTCTTCTTCTGCACCTCCAGGCCTCTCAATCCAGTTTTGGCTCTGGCCCCATCCATTGCTGGAATGTGGAGGGGTAAAAATCCCGGACAGGTTTTTACTGAGGTTATGTGGACCTCAACAGGAAAAAACTCTCCCACCACATATGTGGAACCCTGAAGGGACAGATTGGGACCCCAGGCGGGTTGGATTTGGCCCCAGGTCTCAGATTCTGCATCCCTGATGTATACAATCCCTAATGCCTTGGGCTGTACCTCAAGAGCAATTGCATGCAATCATTCAGCTCTGTGATACAAATTGTTATAAACTTTAACAATTAATTGTGAAGCTGTCAATTTATTTCAGGGGTGTGATTATTTTCTGCAAATCTAGGCCTTAATTTGAGACTGCTCCGAACTCAATCAGATAATATTTAGGAGTTGAAATGGAGAGAACAAAAATGTGTGCTCTGTATTAATATATAGATGTGACAGAAAAAAAAGCTGAATTATGTTCAAACCTCTGTCAATTTTTGCCATTATTTTTTTTGTCTGACTTTGTGTCTTTTCTTATTTTCTGGAGGTCAGGTTGCCAAACTTTACCGTGATTCCAGTCTAGGAAACGTTGTGAATATTATAGTGACTCGTTTAATAGTCCTCACAGAAGATCAGGTAAGAATGAGTTGTGGCATAAACCTCAGTTCTCTAAAATATTAAATAATAATAATAACAATAATAATAATATAATCTATTGTTTAGAAAAAGTATTTGATAAAACTTCATCTACAGGCATTTTGATCTTAAAATTAGACGTGCTTAGAAAGGTATTCATTGAAAATGTTTTTAAAGTTTTTTACCTGTATTTACTGAAAATTACTTATGTGGAAGATTTGAGTGCTAGAAACTCGTCGCAGCTTGTTTTCTCTTTCTGTATTTTGAAATTGTAAAGGCTGCTTTAAATATTACTTTCCCCACATGGTAATAATCTCTATGTGGGGAGGAAAAGGTTAAGTTTGAAACTAATCTATAATTCTTACTTTTGACAAAACCATTACTGAAGTTTGAAATTCAATTTATAAGATGTATACACACAATAAATTGTAGGTCAGATTTAATACAGATAAAATTGGCAAGAAGAAATTATTCCTAAAAATCACTGCTTCTAATTATAGATCATATTTAGACTTCAGAAGTCTTAACCACTGACCCTAGTAATTTGTTTGGAACATTTCTGGTATGCATGTTGTATTGCAGCCAAACTTGGAGATAAATCACCATGCAGACAAGTCCCTTGATAGCTTCTGTAAGTGGCAGAAATCCATTCTCTCTCACCAAAGTGATGGAAACACCATTCCAGAAAATGGAATTGCCCACCATGATAATGCGGTCCTTATTACTAGGTATGGTTTGTTGAAATTCTCTCATTTCTTCTCTTTTCTGTTTCTTATTAATTTGTTTTCACACAAAAAAGCTAGAGTTGAAGTATTTGTGGTAATCATATACAGGGTAAAATATTGCTTATGTTTCACATTGTAATAAAATATTAAGTAGTACATCCAGCTACTGTTTTCCGTTCAATAGTGGGAGTAATATAAAGCTTACATGAAACAAATGAATGTGATTGTATATACTTTATCACTTTTAGAATTGAGCAAACCAACTGACAAACTGGTATTTAAAATAAGTTAGAAAGCATTGCAGCCAATAGAAATATTATTTCTCATACTTTTGCTATTCTTCCTAAAGTTTAAGAGCTAAATGTTATTGAACAAACCCTTAGACAGCACAGATTAGTGATACTTCACAGGTAGTTCTTATTCGTGGTCTCTGTGCATCACACATATGGGGTCCGTGCCTGCATGGAGCCTTGCTTCGGGAACTTTCTATAGCTATTGGAACAAAAATTTAGGTGGGAATCCCTCCCCCACCATCCAATGCGCATGTCCGTGAGCATTCCCGCCTATTACCTCAGTTCTTCTTCGACCACCATTGTGAGAGTCTCGCTTGGAAAATGCTTAGTATCTGAAGAGAACTTTTATATATATATTTGTATATAAATAGACAGAGATATTCTTTCTTCTCTCCTTTTCTTTCTTTCTATCATTTTCTTCATAACTTTTTAGATTAGTTTTATAATTTTTTGTTACTCGGAACGGCGATCCGTTGAGATCGCGACTTCGTCAGAAGTGTATGGCCTTAATAGGCCTATTTCGCAGATGTGTTAAATGTGCGGAGAAATTCCCTCACATTGACGGACATTCACTCTGCCTCTTGTGTTTGGGAGAACTACACATCGTCGAAACTTGCCCGCATTGTCTGAAATTCATCAGACAAGCCAGACGTAATAGAGCAGACTGCCTTCAGGCGGAGCTCTGGAAGTGGGCATTACAGGCTGTAAATACATTGTATCAGATGGCCCAAAACTCTGTGCAGCAAATGAAACTGGTCGCACAAAGCGAACCTTCCAATCTTGCCGACGCACCACCGATATCACAAAAAAGGCAAAAATGCCTAAATCCTCAACAGAGATTCAGAAAAAGAAACAGAAAAAGTGCCTGCTGTTACCTTGGAGCACACAAAAACTCCCGAGCATACAGCCACGCTACCGATACAGACGCCACCGATGCTTCTAAACTCCCTAAGACGGTAGTTCCAACATCGGCACCAACTGAACGCATATCTATTCCTTCGATTTCCAAGGAGGAAATATGCGAACCAAAGAGACCAGCCTGTATTTGCAAGGCCACAACCACCAGCTTGCCACAGAGAAGAAGTTAGATACCGAGAGAGATCTCCAGCCTCCAGCTCTTCTTATTATGTACCGTACCGACGGGATCGGTACCGATATCCTTCGAGCTACAGAGACCGCTCGAGATCACCTGATTCTGATTACGACAGACACTCTAGACAGAGGTATAGGACTGAGTGGAGATCAACTTACGAGGATGATTGCTATGATACTGAGAGAATGTATAGACCTAGCTTTGTGAGAGAGCCACATATACCACCAGATCCGTTGCCTTCTCGTCTTCCGGAAACTAACACTAGGGAGGATACGAATGTGCCCACAACACAATTGAGCACATCAGTTATAATGCCTCCTACATCAAGAGAAACAGAGGTTAGATCTAGAGTTCTTCAGACAGAGATTCCTAATTTGATTTCAAATCAGGACCCTATCTCTCAACAATCAGATAAAGAAGATTATTCTTCGGATTTTGCATCCATATCGTCAGTCACACCATCCATACCATCTCCCGATACTAGAGTGGGAACCTTGGAGGGTGCGTCTCCTTCCGAGGACATGGGACATTTTCCAGAACAAATTGGAAGAATGGCACACTTTCTTGGTCTCGAAACTCAACATCCTGTACAAAAAGTAAAGCATCCTATATTTGATGCTGTTGTAACAGAAACTATTGCTCCAGTCTCCATTCCATATTTTCCAACTTTGTTGAACACAGTTCAGCAATCATGGAAGTCACCAGCATCAGTGATTCCAACTTCTAAAAGACTAGAGGGAATGAATCGAGTTCAGGAGAAAGACGTAGATTTTCTTTTCTCCCAACCGATCCCAAATTCAGTCATTGTAGCGTCTTTGCAGGGACGCCCTCAGAAACCTCATTCCACTCCTGCCGATAAGGAAGGCAGATGACTAGACTTCATGGGCAGACATTTCTATTCTTCCTCCACTTTAGGACTGAAGGTAGCAAACTACCAGGCAGCTATGGCCAGGTATCAACTATTCCTGTGGGAGAAAATGGACTCTCTGCAAATTTCTTCCAGATGACCAAAGGGAACTGGCTAGAATTTTTCAATCTGAGGCTATGATGCTTTCTTGTCAACAAATTAACACATCTCGGCATCAAACAGACTATCATGCGAAAGTTATGGTCGGAGCCATAGCATTGAGATGCCACACTTGGCTTCGTTCAGCCAGATTGTCACAGGTGGCTAGATCTCGTATTGAAGATCTACCCTTTGACGGCATAGGATTGTTCAACACTACGACTGATGAGTACAGAAAGCCAGACTCACAGCACGCAAACTGGGACTTGGTCAACAACAACAGCAACCTTCATCTTGATATAAACCAAAGAGATGGTATCAACACCCATATCAAAACCGAGCATTGGGCCATAGACCAGCAAAACCTCAACAACAATCCACAGGATGGAAGAAGCAATTCCCATCTTTCCGTCCTTGACCCCCAACGAGGAAGCAGAGACCAACAAAATAAATGGCATCTTTGACTCCACAGATCCTGTCCAATTCGAGAACCCACAGTTCAGGCATCGACTCCGACTTTTTCTTTTCAACTGGAGGGAGATAACAACGAACAACTGGGTGCTTTCGATTATCAGCCGAGGTTACAGAATAGAGTTCGATGTCCTCCCTCCCTTTTCGGGGATCAAATACACAAATCCTTCAGAACCTATAATGATGGAAACATCATTACTCCTCCAAAAAGGAGCTATAAAACAGGTTCTAGAGAACATTCAAATAGGATATTACTCAAGATACTTCACAGGCCCCAAAAGAGATGGAGGACATCGACCTATTCTAGACCTTTGGAATGTAAATTTCTTCATCACACCCAAGAAATTTTGGACGACCACCCTCACAGGAATCTTTCCGCTCCTAAGGAAAGGCGATTGGATGGCATTGGTGGACTTGAAGGATGCATATTTCCATATCACAATCGAAGAATCTTACCAGAAGTTTCTCAGATTTGCAATAGGAGACGACGTCTACCAATTTCAAGTACTTCCCTTTGGTCTGTCAACAGCCCAACACATATTCACGAAATGTATGTCAGTAATTTGTGCCCATCTTCATCTCCAAGGTATCCAGATCTATCCTTACCTGGACGATTGGCTACTTGTAGCACAATCAGTGAATGGGCTACAAGAAAATCTACAGACCACACTTAATCTACTGACATCATTGGGACTATACATCAATATGGAGAAATCTCTCCTCAATCCAACTCAAACCATCAAATTCATTGGAGCGGTGTTGGATTAAAACGATACCAGAGCATATCTGCCAGATGACAGAATGACTACTCTGATTGCACTAGTAAGGGACATTCAACTGAAAAACAAAGTACTTGCCTTTACTATTCAATGCCTATTAGGTCTAATGGCAGCCACAACTGCAGTAGTACAATGGGCCCGACTATGTATGAGACCATTGCAACTCTGGTTCCTGCATTCTTCTCATCACCATCCTCACCTCTGGAGACATCCTTGCATTCCCTCGATGTTAGAAAGGCACTAGCTTATTACAAGGCAAGGACAGAGCCTTTCAGACAATCTCCTAGACTATTCATCTGTTATGGAGGAAAGACGAAAGGGCATCCCCTTTCACCTCAGAGATTAGCTAGATGAGTGGTCCAAACAATTATACTGGCATACAAGTTTACAAACTTGCAATCTTCAACTCCGATACATGCTCACTCTGTTAGAAACATGGCATCATCAGTTGCTTTTGACAGAGGTATTCCTTTGCCAGACCCTTATAGAGCTGCAACTTGGTCACAGCCATCACCTTTTATAACGCATTATAAACTTGATGTCAGAGCAAGAAAAGACTGCGCTTTTGGCAGAGCAATACTTTCTTCACTCCTTCAATGAACACCGACCCTCCTCCAGTAAGTCAGCTTGCTACTCGCCCATATGTGTGATGCAAGAGACCATGAAGAAGAAGGACAGGTTGCTTACCTGTAACTATGGTTCTTTGAGTGGTCATCTGTGCATTCACACAACTCACCCACCATCCCTGCTTCGGTGTTATCTTTAATTATTCCATACTGAAGTATCTATTTTCCTTCATTCCTGAGATTGCCTCACACAATGGCGGTCTCAGGGAACTGAGGTAATAGGCGGGAATGCTCATGGACATGCACATTGGATGGTGGGGGAGGGATTCCTACCTAAATTTTCATTCCAATAGCTATAGAAAGTTCCCAAAGCGAGGCTCCATGCAGACGCGGAGCCCATATGTGTGAATGCACAGATGACCACTCGAAGAACCACAGTTACAGGTAAGCAACCTGTCCTTGCTGAATAATATTTGCAGCACCATTCTCTGTGTGGATCATGGTCACAATGCTTGCCCAAAAACATAATGACTTGTACATCATTTGCCATATCCCCTGGTTTGGTGCAGAAGCAGGCATCAGTCTGAAATAGCATTGCTTATGCTCCTGGAGATGAAGCAGCAGTACAGTATTTCATTGGAAGTGTGATTTAAAGCTGCAATTATGTCCATATTTAGCTGGAGGACATTCCATTGAATTCAATAGGGGAATGCACAACATTTTGATGTATTTGACTCATTAGTGATGTACCAGCTTTTCATGTGCATGTGCTTTATGGGCTTCCAAACATGGAATTCAGTAATTTAAAAAAATGTTTTGCAAAATTTTAATAGTTTGCTTCAAGTAATGCCAGAATATATGAGATTATAGTTATCACCAAAGCTTTTTTTCCCAATGATAAATAAGTAGAAATTTCTGAACTCCAAAAGAAGACTGGTGTAGAAAGCCATTTCTGTTTTCTTATTTACTTTTGAGGATGTTAACAATATTTTGCTGTTACTAATTCATTGTTTGGAATTGATATTCTGATCTTTATTCAGAATGTTAAGAAAAATAAATTGAAGGCTGGACAGGTACAACACTATGGAAAGATTTAATCTCCAAGTTTGCTTTTGTGCACCTTTACTCTGTAGGCATTGATCAAATGCCAGAAATAAATCTAGGCATGTAATAATTAATCGAAGCGATAACATAAAACAACAAAAAACACACCTGGTCTATGAAAGAGAGGGTTGTTTGAATGGGCAACAAAATTGCAAATGAGATTTAGTGTAAGTGTAAAGTGATATCTATTGGGACAAAAACAAAAATCCTAACTTCAAACATACGTTAATGAGGTCTGAACTGACCGTGTCAGAGATGTCAGCATCGTGGTGGATGGCACAATTAAAACATCAACTCAGTGTTCAACAGCAGTGATGAATAGGAAAACAGTCAGTAATGCCTTTATAGAAATCGATGGTGTGGCTGCATTTAGAATACAATGGCTGAATTCGGACGACACAATAAGCAACTGGGGTGGGGAAACAATAGTCAGTTGTATTGACTATCGTGTCGTCCGAATGCTGCCATAGTCAACTCAGCGCTGATCCTAATCCACACCACAGTTGATTATTTATTACCATGTTGTGTGGGGAGTACCCCCTAGATGAACAACTGTAAAGTTGATTATTACCCCACCATTGACTATCGTGTTGTCCGAAGTCAGCCTATGTGTTGTTCTGGTCACCTTATCTCAAAAAGGGTGTTGTAGAGCTAGAAAACATATTGAAACGGGCATCTAAAATTATCAAGGACTGAAACGTCTTCCCTATGAGGAAAGATTAAAGTGTTTGGGGCTTATTAGTTTGGAAATACACAAATAAGGCAGGACATGATGCAAGGTGTAGAGAAAATGGACAGACATATTAGGTCACTCAATTAAATTGACTAGTACTAAATTTAGGACAGACAAAAGAAAATGCTTCTTTGCATACTGAATAAGTAACTGCTACTAGATGTGATGATGGCCCCTAAGCTATATGGCTTTAAAGGGAGATTAGATAGTTCTATCAATAGCTGTTAGCCCTGATGGCTAGGTAGTTCTGAGTTCAGATGCAGTATGCCACAGACTACCAGTTACTGGCAGGTAATGGTGGAGGAGTTTTATTTTCATGCTTAGGGTTTCCTGGAAGCATCTGGCTCACCAATGATGGAAATAGGAGGCTGGACTATATGAACCTTCGGCTGATTCAGCAGATATCTTATATTTCAACATAACTTCTGTTTGCTACTTTGCGAGTTAGGTTGGGTTGAGAAAGCCTGAGATCCCTCAGTGAGCTTCAGGGATTCAAACCTGGTCTCCCTGCATTATCTTTCACATTTGTTCTGCCTGTATGTTTAGGGATGAGAAAATGAATTCCTGGAGGAGAAGGCTACCAATAGCTACTAGTCCTGATGGCTATGTGCTACTTCTAGTATCAGAGGCAGTAAGCCTATATACACCAGTTGCTGGGGAACATGTGTGGGAGAGTGTGTTGCACCTGTGTCCTACTTGTGGGTTCCTGGTCGACAGCTGGTTGGCCAATGTGTGAACAGAGTGTTGGACTGGATGGATGCTTGGTCTGATCCAGCAGGGCTCTTCTGATGTTCTTCTGAGTTAATTTTGTTAAGAAGTCTTATAAAGAAGTATGAAACTGGGAGAAATTGACAGAATAGACTGGTAATTCTTACTGATGGGCAAGCTCCCTTCAGCTTAATTTTGAAGAGGATCAGCAGTTACAAGCAGCAGGGGCAAAAACTAACAAATTTTGTTTTTCAAGAGTTCTAAATTGACTCATAATTTTGGTTTTACCAGAAGATATTATCTTAAATCAGTATCAGGTTTTGTTTTTCTTTTTGGTCAAAGACTTTACTAATCACAGCTCAGACAGGGTTTTTAAGCTATGGATGGTGAACTATATCTTTTGCTGCCTTATAATAATAATATTTAATTTGATTATTGCGTTGAATTATTTTGCACTTCATTGTTTGTTTTTAAATGGTTTAATATGCATAGCAATATATTAAATGTGTTGTATTTTTATGGTTACCATATGGTCAGGAATAATTTATCTTTTCTTGTTCTGATTCTACTTCCATAGATAAAAAGTTGGTTTTACTATAAATAAATAAATAAATACAACAAAGGGCAGCAAACTATAACTTATTTCATTTATATTGCATTTTATCACCATTGTCATTAAGATAATTCATGTCAGCTGTTGGTGGAGGATAAATTTGTGTTTATTTATATATTTATACATAGGCTGACCATATGAAAAGGAGGACAGGACTCCTGTAACTTTAACAGTTGTAGAGAAAAGGGAATTTCAGCCAGTGTCATTTGCATGCAATTAGTTCCTGGTGAAATTCCCTCTTTATCACAACAGTTAAAGTTGCAGCGGCCCTGCCTTCTTTTGTATATGGTCACTCTAGTATAGTGCCTGCAACTTTAACTGTTGTGATGAAGAGGGAATTTCACCAGGAACTAATTGCATACAAATGACTCTGGCTGAAATTCCCCTTTCTCTACAACTGTTAAAGTTACAGGAGCCCTGTCCTCCTTTTCATATGGTCAGCCTATTTATACATAGAGCCTGATATAGAAGGCAGGATATTATAAGACAGGAAATAATAGAATTGAAGGTACCAGAAGGCCATCTTATCTATCCCATTGCCCTAATAAGAATTCTGTTGACATCCATGATCTGTAACAAGTGCCTATTTTTGAGTATCAGCTTGATCCAATACATGGAGCTGTACATGTTTACCAACAGAGAATCTGGCTTGCACAACACTGAATCAAAGGTTGGTGCTGTCAGCTTAACATCACTGATTACCTGTTTAGGGGTGGTGGGAGGTTGAATCCAGGTTCCCTACCCTTTCAGAGAGGAGACAGATGCTATTAAAGCTGACAGTGCTGAGCATTTACTGGGAGACTGGGTGAATGCTGGTAGGATATGTATAGTAGCTCTAGCTGGGGGCCACCATCCCTTCTATTTTAAAAAGTGTTTTTAACCAATTGCTTTATCTGAGAAGTGTTCTTAGAAACAGAAGTTGAAAACACCAGTGCTGATACCTACTTATATTTCATTTTAAATGAAATAGCAGGAGTTTGACAGTTGAAAGCATACATTTTAAGTTTAGGGCAAGCATGTTTTTAGATTTGAGTAGTAACAAATCTTGAAGCAAGCCATTTATAGTCTAAAATTTGAAAGGATTTACCATGTAGTGCAAATGTTATGCATATTCTAATGCGAATGAATAGCATCATGCATACATTACTTGGCTCTATTCTCAAAACTCTTCAGACTATTAAAACTTTCCAAATAAAGCAAATAAAGAACTACAGGAAACCAGAGTACTTAAATATCTAGTCATAACTGTGGGTAATTCAAGGTTCAAAGAAAACGTACTTGCCTTTTGTGATATTGATAACTAGGAATAATGTAATATTAAAAGTGACATTTGTATTCAGTGTAGTTTAAATTTGAGATTTATGTTTTAATTAGGTTGTACAAAAACGAATATTCCCTTCTTTGGATATAAGCAGAAATCCTGTTCCTTGAGGCTAGGAGGCAGAAAATTGAAGTTGACCTTACACAAAAAAAGAAACAGCTGTCTCTTCAGTACTGCCTGTTTGATCTTATCATTCTTATGTCTGCCTTTAACCTTAATTTTAATTTCCTTCTCTTTTCTTCTCCCTTCCCTCTTTACAGCTAGATGAGTTATATGCAGGTGCTTTGGTTTAAACACAAGAAGTGCAGGGTTGGAGGAAAGAGCACTGGCTTTACCCCTGGGGAAACCATACCTAGGCATAGCACATACTCTTCTCCCTGGGAAAGGAATGTTTGTCCTTCATTTCTTTGTACCATTTTGGCTACTGGAGCCCATCTGCTCAAATCTCCTCATAGTGGTCAAACAGCTGTTTGGAAGAATAGTGATTTTCCTGAACTTTCCTTCTCAGCCATGGCCACCATCTTGCTCATAGCTGGAGTCAGGGATTTGCTACAGTAACCATCCAACTCTTGCAGTTTACCTAAATTGAGTCTTGGGGGAGGCATTCTTAATTCTCTAATAATAAATAAAGTTCATCCACTTAACTGTTCTAGAATGAACTAAAGTGTTATCTTATCAGAGGATTCTAAACTGCCCCCTCTGGCTCAGCAACCACCCCTGCAGCATTATCCTTTACTTTGCTGAAGCTAGACAACTTTTAGTGATGGAGTGCCTTGAGGCCATCTCTCCCAATCCCAATATTTTTCTGATTATATATCTATATCTATAATCTATATCTTTGTATACACACACACAATGTGGAATGGTAGCCCTCCCTCTACACAATCAACATAACAGAGACTCAAACTACAAGCAAATTACAGTTTTAATTATGGTAATGGCAAGCTTTTTCACAATATAGATTCAGTGAAACTCAAAGACTGCCTTAGGGCTTGTGGTAAGGGGTTCCAAGGACCCCAAAAGTCCGTGTCCGGCCGCTAACCAATCACGTACAGACACATCAAGTGGTGAACTCAAAAAAAAGCTTTTATTGATAGCAATGCATTGCGACTGCCCTCCACTGAAAGGCGCGGGGAACAGCCCCGGCTACAAGTGGGGTGCGGCTACTTATACTTTGAGGGTCATCAGTCAAGCAGTACTTTTCCATTTCTCAGCTCACAGACAAGGGAAGGGGGAAGGAGGAGAGAAAAAGGGAGGGGGGGAGGTTGTGGCGAGGGGCTTTCTCAAACAATCATGTCGAAAGTCTGAAACAGTCAAATAACAGGAACTTTGTGAACTTTACGTGGTGAAGCCAGCTAGCTAGCAATTGTTCCTCTTGCAGTTGTTTCAACATTAGCAGCCAAGCGTAGGCGTTTTGCAACAGGCCTGACCTCCCTACATAGAGCATATAGGTCAAGATGGCTATGCCCTGGTTCTAAGGGTGTGTGTCGAGGGTCATGCCACTTCCAACAAGTTTTCCAGTTATTCCACATCATTCCTTACACCATTTACATCAGGCTTAAATAGCTAATCCTGAACTCTTAGGGAAGGCCTTTGCAAGGTAACTCCTCCTACTTAGACCAATAATACACCCTTGCATGGTCCAATTTGAAGCCCTCCTCACTGAGGGAGGAGGCAACTTCCTGGCCTGGGCTACCTGGTTGTCAAGGCCTTGGGAAGATACTGGAGACCCTTGGGGAGTTTCCTCCCCTGCTCTCTGGTCTAACTGTTCTACTTCCAGCTCTGAATAAGAATCTGAATAATCAGAAACTGTAGGGCCTGGTCTCAATTACCGCACACACACACACACACACACACACACACACACACACATTTTATCCTTCCTTTCAGCTATAAGTTCTTCAAGGCAGTTTACAAAATTAAAAAAATACAGTTATAATAAAGTATTAAAATATATAATTTTTAAAAACATAAGAAAATGGATTGTAGCCCCTGGAACACAAACTCTAAGGTAGGAAACCTAGAAAACTCCAATCACAACATAATTCTTGCTGCAAAGGTAGAACGAAACATTATAGGGAAAGGTTATTTTCTCACTCCTGTTGCTCCTGTGACCGTTCATGCTCTAGGGCAGGGGTGGGCATTGTTGGGAGGTCTGGGGCTATTTTTGTCCCCTCTCGTGCCTCACTACTACTTCTGATGCAACAGCCCAACTCATTTCCCAGTGATTTTGACCACTACATATGACTAAAATAGCCACATTTAGTTTGAAAACAAGCTAAATGTGGTCATTTTAGCTTCCCATAGCAAAAAAAAGGCTAGTTTTTGTCATTGCCATATGTGTGTGGCATGTTTCCCACTAAGCTCTAGGAATTGTAGTGGAAGTCAAAATAGAAATGTCCTACAGGACTAAGATGGCCAATAACCTAACAAATGGACTGTATTTCCTTCCCAAGAACATTTCTGACTTTCAAGCTATTTTTAAGGTTGCTGTCCCTGTTGCTGCTTTATCTTCTTCTACAACAGTCCAAATTAATTGTGGAGCTCCCCAATGACAGAAGGCAGAAAGCTGCTCTTAGAAAGAGGTTTGACGCTGCTGCATCTGTCATCATGTAATCAGTCCTTTGATAGTAGCCTCCACCCTTGCCAAGGCAGTGTTCCTTTGGGCTAATCAACTTTAAGACTTCATCTCTGACTTTGCTTCTGAATAAATTCAGGAAATTGTCCTTGGGTTCTGATGTCATAATAGATGCATCCCAGAATGCCCTTAAATTCTAAGAAAGATCTGTGGTTTCCAATACTGTTATATGTTTTAGCATCTGGCTCAGAGCCTGATATGGGACAAGAAATCCAGGAACAGATTGACCACTGCTTCATTCATTGAGGCAAACTCTTCAGAGATTGATCAGAGTCTATCTAATTGGAATCAAAGGGAAGGGGAGGTACTGCCATCACAGAACAGACAAAGTTCCTCCTTAGTCCTTTCATGTCTGCAAATCTATACTGTATGTTGCTCCCAAGCTATTACACAATGTGGTTTCCTTAAAACAGTCTTTGAACACAGCCTAAACAGCAGCAAGAAACCTCTACCTATTGCTCAGAGGTATCCTAGCAAGTAGAAGAAAGCTGTCTTCAGAACAGTGATGGGCAGCTTGTATCATACATAAATACGTGCTGGACACAGCCATTTGGGGCTATTCATTCCACTTTTCTGAGCTCCCTAAGACCAGGTTTCTGCATACAGCGTGATCTGGAGATTCATCCATGCTCCTTCATACTCTGGATCAATTTAGTTTTTTTTTTTTAAAAAAAATAGATGCCATGAAGGATGCCCCTCGGAAAGTGATATCAGGAATGTTCCCCATGTTTTGGCCATGGCAAAGTCAATCTAGCTGGTGATCTGCCTTGGATATTCTGGCCTTACTCAGACATACGGAGGCACCCATCCATATTTCAATTCTTCCATCCTAACGAAAGTACCTCCACTTCACCTACAAAAATCAACAGTATTAGTATCAATTTCTCTAGGTGGGACCTTGGCTCCTCAAATCTTCTCCAAAGACTTGGTAACTCTAACTTCCCAAGTTAGTTACCAACGCTATCTTGGTAACTTCACACTTTCAGGGGATCTGCGTTCATTTGTACTTGGACAACATTCTTATTAAGGCAGTGTAATATGCTGTGATGTGACATAGTTGACATAGTAATACGATGACTGAGGATAGATGATTCCCTATTTCGGGTAGTTGGCGTTTAGTCTGTTCTGGATGGGGTTACATTTCCTCTGGCAGGTCAGGTTTATAGCTTGGGAGTACCTCTAGATCAAGCCTTGAGGCTCAGGTATCCTCAGTGGCATAGAGTGCTTTTTATCAGCTTAGGCTGTTATGTCAGCTGCAATCTCTCATGGACATGGATAGATTAGCTGCAGTGATCCATGCCCAGGTAACCTCCTGTTTAGACTACTGTAATGTGTTGTACAGATTGCAGTACAACACATTACAGTAGTCTAAACAGAGGTTACATGAGCATGGATCACTGCAGCTAATCTATCCATATCCATGAGAGATTGTATGTGTCTGTGAAGATGGTCCAGAAGTTTAAGCTGATTCAAAGTATGAATGTCAGGATTTTGACCAGGATGGCTTGTTGGGAATATATCTCCCCAGTTTTGAATGAACTTCACTAGCTACCAGTTTATTTCTGAGCTCTTTAATGTGCTGGTTTTGACCTTTAAATACCTGTATTATTTGGGATTCATATATCTTAAATATTGCCTACTCCCATACCAACTTGGCTGGATGTTTTCTATTGAGGCCCTCCTCAGGATGTTTCTACCATCATTCACTGACCTTTACAGAGGGGCCAGATGATGTTGTGATCCATTTGTAATCATTCATTCATTCCATTTCTATACCACCCAATAGCCAAAGTTCTCTGAGTGGGTTACAAAGATTAAAACGTTAAAATTACAATACAACATAATATTAAAAAACATTTACATACTGTATGTGTGTGTACACACATATACCCATAATTTTGACAATCAACAGTAAGAATTCCCAGAATGTATTAAAAAGCCTATCATATGCTGTCAAATGCCTGGGAGTAGAGGGTCTTAACCTGGTGCTGAAAATGTGACAATGTTGGCACCAAGCAACCTCAATGGGGAGAGTGTTCCATAACTGGGGAATGACCACCGAGAAGGCTCTCTGCTTTGTTGCCATTCTCCAAAACTCCCTTGGCGAGGCTCTTGGAGAATGGCCTTAGATTATGATCGTAGAGTATGGATAGGTTCATGCTGGGAGCAGCATTCCATCAGGTAGTATCGTCTTGAGCTATGTAAGGCTTTATAGGTCAAAACCAGCACTTTGAATTGGACTCAGAAACATACAGGCAGCCAGTGCAGGTGGACCAGAATTGGTGTTACATGTTCAGACCTTCTGGTTCCTGATGTCAATCTGGCTACCGGATTTTGTGCAAGCCGCAACTTCTGAACTGTTTTCAAAGATAGCTCCATGTAGAGTGCATTGCAGTCATCTATCAGAGGTTAATCAGCCTATGCTTTCCTATTGCTATACATGTCTTTTTTCAAAGCGCAAAAAATCTGGTAAGGAGGGAAAGAACAGAACAGCAGGTATTTTTCAGCAGGTGTGAACAGGAAATTCTGCAATTGAGACAGGGTGAGAGAATTTGCTCTTGGGTCAAATGGACAACGTGTTAAAGATGCCCTCCATTTTCTGTAGCTTGTCATGCATTCCAGTTGCAAAGCCATTTTGTGTCTTGCAAAGCAAGTCCTGTCCCTTCTCCCAAGGTTTTTCCAAGCTTACAAAGCATGGACAGATCCCACTGAATACAGCAAGTAAACATGTGTAGGATGTGGTCGTAAGGCTGCAGTCTTCTTACTGGCACTTGATTTTAAATTTTTTTTTAGCATGTCATTGTGCTGCAAAAGGGAAACTCCGAAATGGGTAAGACCTTCCTATTTTTATTTTAAAAATAAAGAGACGGATGCAAAACTGCCACACAGATTGTCTATTTCAACTGCTGCTTTCCTTTGTCCGTTTGCTGAAACATAGCTAGGAAATAATAAAAGCAACCCCTTCTAATGTCACAAGAAAGGGATGGGGTTGAGGATGTAATGAAATTCTGCAGTTTTCTTGTCTGGTTGTGTAACAATTTAGAGCAAATTGTTACAGCAAACAAAATTCTATTTTATAGAAAATACCTTCATATTTTTACAGTTAAATATATACTCCCAGATACAGCAAGGAATTTCATTGTGTGCAAAGAGGTTTCCAAATGTAAAATGTTCTTTTGGATCTGATTCCGCATGTCTTAAAATGGTTTGTGAAAGATTATGGGAAATCTGGCTCCAGCACCCTGGAGTGTAAATGCATTTTTCTTGCACTACATATGCATCTTCCAAAAAGCTTTTTAGTGTAGTTGGTATGAGAGGAATGGTGCCCATTTCCATTTCTTCTTTTGGAAGGTGGTTGGTGCCCCCAATTTTGACAGTATCAACAATCTGTTTAGCAGCGGAGGAAGTCTTGTATTCAGTACACTACTGCATGCAGTGAACCTGGTTCAGTTCCTAAAAGTGATCATGGCAGGCACAAATGATATTGTTAGCCAAAATAAAAAGTCATCTCTTATCTCTTGCCTAGTCCTGATGTCACTTAGCTGAACAAGTGCGCTGCAGGCAGGAAAAAACCACTTAGAAAGCTCTTTGGGAATTTTATTATCGACTTTTTAAAAATAAAGTAGCCTTCACATGTGTATTTCAGAATTGTGTACCACTTAAAAAGAAAATGTTTCTGCTTGTTGTTAATTGGTAGGAGTGTTGCTTCAAAGTTAAGTGTCAAAAATCTGTTTTACATTAGATTAGGTGAGGTGAATCTTCTTAAACTCATGTCAAAACATGATTAAACAAAACAAAATATAAGAACGTGCTAGCCTTAAAATGCTCCATCACCCAAGACCCTGCTTTGTAATGGGCATTGTGCCAGGAGAGCAGTTGGAGGATTCGAATGCTTGCAGCCAGCAATTGCTGTTTTATATATACATACAATCTTTTTTGTTTAACTCTGAAGATTAAATGTCACTATTTCTCAGTGTGAGTAAATGTTAATAAGAGCTTATATTTGTTCACAGATGTTGTTACTGTTGTGAAGAAAATTTATATATCTTGCTCTATATCTGTAATTTAGGGTGACCATATGAAAAGGAGGACAGGGTTCCTGTATCTTTAACAGTTATATTGAAAAGGGAATTTCAGCAGGTGTCATTTTTATGCATGCAGCACCTGGTAAAATTCCCTCTTCATCACAACAGTTAAAGCTGCAGGAGCTATACTAGAGTGACCAAATACAAAAGAGGGCAGGGCTCCTGCAGCTTTAACTGTTGTGACAAAGAGGGAATTTCACCATGTGCTGCATGTATATAAATGACACCTGCTGAAATTCCCCTCTCAGTATAACTGTTAAAGATACATGAGCCCTGTCCTCCTTTTCATATGGTCACCCTACTATAATTTGTGGATGTTAGAAATGTAATTTCACTGACAGCCAGTGTGAAGTAGGGTTTAGAGTGTTAGACTGAGACTGGAGAGACTTAGCTTCAAGTCCTCACTTAGCCATGAAGCTCACTGGGTGATTTTGGGCCAGTCTTGGGGAGGAATCCAGTGAGGTGGTGCATAAAGGAATCCTCCACCGATTCCTTTATGCATCACCAGTTTCTGCCATAAGTGGGACCCACTGCTTACATAAAGAAGATTTAGTGCTTCCAGGGCAACCAGAAATGAGTGAAAATGTTCATTTCTGGAACAGGGCAGGTTGGTGGAGCTCTCATAAAGGAGCTGTTCCAACCTGCCCTAATCAAGAAACGAGTAGTTCTGCTAATTGCAGGGCTTCCCCTGCATAGTGCTAAATTGCTATTGCGCAAGCAGTGCATCCTGGTTGTGCAGTGGAATTGGCTTCCACAACAGAATCAATGGGGCACAAGAGAATTGATAGAGACGTAAGTGTCCTATTTGATTCAGCTGACGGCTCTCAGCCTAACTTACCTCACAAATTTGTTACAAGGATAAAATGAAGAGGAGGAGAATCATGTATGCTGCCTTGGGCTCCTTAAAGGAAAAGGTGAGTGTGAGGAGGCATCAGAGGTCACTGTACAATCCCCTAGGTCTTCCTGTTTGCCTTGCAGCAGTAGCCAGCCACAGTTGGGGCTGGTTCAACAGAAGAAAAGGGAATCAGGACAGGGGCTCTTTAAATAGATCCAGGGCTCTGAGAGAAGAGAAGAAGGAGGTGGAGCAGAAGCACAGGATAAAAGTCTGAAGACTAGAAGTTCAGGGAAGGAGGAAGAACATGAAGCAAGGAGATTCAGGAAGAGTGGCTTAGGCTGACCGTATGAAAAGGAGGACAGGGCTCCTGTAACTTTAACAGTCTTAGAGAAAAGGGAATTTCAGCCAGTGTCATTTGTATGCAATTAGTTCCTGGTGAAATTCCCTCTTCATCACAACAGTTAAAGTTGCAGGGGCCCTGCCTTCTTTTGTATATGGTCATACTAGTATAGTGCCTGCAACTTTAACTGTTGTGATGAAGAGGGAATTTCACCAGGAACTAATTGCATTCAAATGACACTGGCTGAAATTCCCTTTTCTCTATGACTGTTAAAGTTACATGAGCCCTGTCCTCCTTTTCATATGGTCAGCCTAGAGTGGCTGGAAAGAGCAACTGGAAGGAGTAAAGACTGGAAGGTAAAGAAGGGGATAGGAAGAAGGGGAGAAGAGAAGCTGGGCTTCCTTGAAGGCGAGATACCCATAGCAGTGGTAGGGCTGTTGGCAAACATAGAAGATCCTTACCTGTGCAGTCAGCAACAGCAGTCAGAAACCCATGGGAACAGGTGCCTGAGAAGAGACTTGCCTAATTTTCCAGCAAGCTCGGGAACAAATAATCTTGACTCTACAATTACTCAGCTACCTCTGGCATTATGGAAGCAGTCCCTCAGGTCTTCTAACTACTGCTCTAGGGATATGCACTATAAACCTACAGCTACCAGCACTGTAGACGTTCAACCAGATCCAGTAGATGCTTACTAGTATTGTACTGAGACTGTATGTCCCAGTCCTGCAGCGACTTAACTCAAGCTGTCACTGTGTATCCAGGATCCTTCAGAAACTTAGTGCTATTGCTCCAGAGACTTTGGGCCTCATTCTAGAACTACTTACTACAGTTGTTGAAAGGTGATCCTGATCCTGCAGCAACTGATTTGACTGATCCTGTGCTGCAACAGGAATTAATAAAATCTGTCATTTCTATATTTATGTTGTTCCAGTAATCAGTTGGGATGGAAAGTAAACAGAGGGACATGTTCCCCTTGGCAGAGGGGGGCACACTTTGTGACAGTGAGATATAAATGTAGCAGATGAAATAAATAAACAAATTGGCTAATTTTATGAAATTCAGGTTTTGTGAGTAATATTTATTAAGAAGAAGAAGAAGAAGAAGAAGAAGAAGAAGAAGAAGAAGAAGAAGAAGAAATTTATTTCTTACCCGCCTCTCCGTTTGGATCAAGGCGGGGAACAATAGTAAATATAAAACCTGATAAAATACATAAAACTGATTAAAAACATGGCAAACATTAAATTAGCAATAAAACATCATAAAAACATTCTAAAATTCCACTGGATATGCCTGCTGGAAGAGACCAGCCTTTATAGCTTTCTTAAATTCTAAAAGACTGTTAAGTTGACGAGTCTCCTTTGGCAGGTCATTCCACAGTCTGGGAACGGCACAAGAAAAGGTCCTCTGGGTAACAGTTGTCAGCCTAGTCTTGGCCGACTGTAGTAAGTTCTTTCCAGAGGAGTGTGCGGGGTGGATTGTATTGGAGAAGGCGATCCCGCTTTAAAGGTAATGACCAACACTTTGTACTTCACCTGGAAACTAATTGGCAGCCAGTGGAGCAATTTTAAAGCTGGTGTAATATAGTCACCCCTAGGTGTACCGGTGACCAACCTGGCTGCCATATTTTGAACTAGTTGAAGTTTCTGGACTAGGCACAAAGGTAGCCCTATGTTCAACGCATTGCAGAAGTCGAGCTTCGAAGTTACCAGCGTGTGCACTACCGTCTTTAGGTCTTCCAACTCTAGGAAGGGGCGCAGCTGGCGTATCAGCCAAAGCTGATATTATTACATTTCTATATCGCTAGTAGCAAAACCTTAAACTTAGCCTGGTAGCCAATAGGCAGCCAGTGCAATTCCGTACATGCTGAAAAGAGGCAGCTCCCAATAACAGCCAAGTTGCTGCATTCTGCACAAGCTCCAGCTTCTGGAGCAGCCTTAAGGACAGCCCCACATAAAGCGGATTGCAATAATCCAGTCTTGAGGTTACTAATGCCTGTACCACCATGCCAAGCTGTCTCTGTCCAAAAGAGGCCGTAGATGGCGAGCCAGCCAAAACTGGTAAAAGGCACTCTGAGCCGCCATGTCCACTTGGGCCTCCAGCGACAACGACCCTGATCTTTCAGAGGGACTGCAACCCCATCCAGAACAGGCTTTGAGCCTATCTCCCAGACTCAGGAACCACTCACCAACAGGGCTTTCATCTTGTCAGGATTCAGCTTCATTTTATTGGCCCTCATCCAGCCCATTATTGATTTTAGGTACTCGTCCAAGACTTGCACAGCCTTTCCTGATTCAGAGAGAGCTTACTGGCAATCAGATCCAGAGTTATTTGAATTCTATGAAAATAAGATGAATTTCTCTCACCGTATTTTATAAACCTCTATCGTATGCCTCCTGAGTCTTCCGCCATATAAACCAAAAGGTGCTCTAATCCCCCCTCTTTCTGTGCCTTTTTAAACTTGACACATTGAGCTTTTCTACACTAGTCATTCCCTACTCATGGTTGTTTACGGGTTCTTTAGATGATGTTGTTACCTTCCCGTTTTGCTTCTGTTCGTAAACAGCACTTTCTGTGAGGTTTTTAGAGCAAGGAAAGTGGGGTATTCTTTCTGATGGAGAAAGAAAGTGCAATTTCCTTTTGTGTATTTGCACTATTCCCCTTTTCTACAATGCTACCTAGAGGTTATGTAGTGGACAAGCATGAAAGGAAACACTCCTTGTGTTGTGCTGGGATCTCAATTGTGCTATGAAACTGAAAGAAAATGTAGCGGATTAACAACTTTATGTAGAAAAGCTCAGTATTTCAAAAGTAGTTGCCTTAGAGATTTATACATTTCTAGGAATAAATTTTCATTTTCACTGTCACAGTATATAGTATGCAGTATATTTACATTTGCTGTACACCACGACCCTACGATCTCTTTCTTGAATAGTAACAAAAAAATTAGACTCTGTCAACATATGTATGAAGCTAAAATGTTTTGCTTCAGTGTACATCAGTGTACAATCCAGAAAAGGGCAACTAAAATGATCAAAGGGCTGGAGCTGTTTGTTGATGTAGAAGGCAGTGACAATGTAGTGATCTGTACTGCACAACCAACAGCTTTTTCTTGAATACCTGCAGTGAAGGTATTCTGCATGAAGGCAAGTTTCTTCCTTTGTCCAATTTGCCTGAGCGTGAAAGGAGATGCAATGTGAGGGACACATTGGTTGTTACTAGGCATGTGGCTGATGGCAGCTTGGGGAGAACCCTGCAGTAGGTTGTGGCGACATGTTCACCAGATGAATGAATAGTAGACAGCCTGCAGAAGATGCAGGATTAGATTTAGAGGGCATACAGGGTGTGGACATTAACCCAGAAAACAATTTTGTAAACCCTCAAACACAGCCTTGTATAGGGCTTAAATCCAGTTGCCACCGTGAGTCCAACCAAGCATTGGATCAGAATTGTCATGGGATTGTGAATGAGGGACACCACAAGCCTAGCTATATAGTGTGGAATCTCTTGGCAGGCAGGTGAGCATGCTCTGTCCAAAATTCCTGATGCACCCTGATTAATTGAAGTATATGGGATGGGTTGAGGTGGGACTTTTGCAACTTCATGCAGAGGCCAATATCTTCTAGAAGCTAGAGGGTGAAGTGGATATTGGTGAGTAGGATCCTTCTGAAAAATGCGGTAAGAAGTCAGTCATCGATGTATGGGAACAGTATAACCCTTTGACGGTGCTGCCATGACTGCCATGCATTTATAAATACCCTTGGAGCTGTGGTAAACCCAAATGGAAATACTTGAAATTGGAAGAATTGGGCACCCACTGCAAAGTGGGAAGCAATAGTGGGGAGCACAGATATGGAAATAAGTGTCTTTCAAATCAGTGGGTGCAAACTTGTCACCCCATTCAAGCGGGGCAGAATGTTTGATGAAGTGACCTTCTTTTTGTTCTTTGTGGTCTCTGTGCATTCCCACATATGGGCTTTGTGCCTGCGTGGAGCCTCGGTTCGGTAAATTATTTTACGCTGAGGAAAAAAGTTCTTCTTTTGGTGGGAACCCCTCCCCCACCATCCATGCGCATGCATACTCGGTTCCCGCCCATCTCCTCAGTTCCTTTTCGACCGCTGATAGCGTTGCCTCGTCGGATTGTTGCTCATCGTTGAGCTGCTGAGGAAAGGAAAAAAATAGTATATTTACTTTAGTATTTCAGCTGTTCAGCTTAGTTAAGTTTAGTTAGCTGTTTTTGAGGGGGGGAAATCTATTCTTAGTTAAGATCGCATGGCCCTCAAGGCCCCTTTTAAAAAGTGCATCAAGTGTGGGGGAAAGATCCCTCCATCAGACGGACATATTCTTTGTCTTCTTTGCTTGGGAGAGACTCACATCATGGAGACATGCAGGATATGTATGTCTTTCTGTAAACAGGCAAGACACAATCCTTCCGACCGATTGAAATCGCTTTTGTGGCAGAGAGCTCTGAATGCCGTTGACATTTCTACTACTCCGGCTATGACTTCTTTGGAGGCCCTAGGGCCATCGTCAGACATAGTTCCCAGTCAGGATCCCCCTACAGTGGGTGGATCTCTTTCTGTGGTTGTGGCTAAGAAATTGGCTAAAAAGGCTAAACACTTGAAGCCAACGGATGACGGCACTCGTAAAAAGAAAAGGCCCAAAGATCCTGCTAGAAAGAGGAGTCTGTTGCCTGAAAAGCCGATTCCGCAGCCACCTCCATTACTCCATTCTCCAATTCTAATGGTGGTGGATAAACCAGTCTCAATAGCTGTTCTTGACCCAGTTTCCACAATATCAGAAGGAGAAATTCGCAATACTTCTCCATCGCATTCGAGATCTCCTCGGGATCGACGGCAGTCAACTCCTGCTCCTCCTACGGCTGTTTAAGAAACATATTAATGTCCCTGAGGCTGAGAACTAGACAGAGTCCTTATAAGGGACATTGAAGTATCGGGAATGAAATTTGGTACCTTCCTCTGCTGGGGAAACTGATTCAATAGCCCTTCTGAAGGAGTAGCCAGACTTCTGCTTGAAAAGCTGAAGAAGTGAAGATAACTAAAAGATACCCCTGAAGTACAATAACCAACATCCAGGCATCTTGTAATTTTCGTCCAAGCTGGTAAATGATGACCCCTGTTCTAGGATGTCAACTTCAAATAAGATGGTTGAGAAGAACAGATTCATCTTTTAGGCTATGGTGTACAACATCTAGACCCTGTCAAGTGTCATCGTTTTTTGCATTGAAATGTCCTTCTTTGTCAAAAGGCAGGTCCTCTATATGGAAACAGGCCTCCTCGGTAAGTCCTGAAGGAATAAGAAAAAAACCCAAACATGCCTACATAGTGCAATAGCACTAGTCATGGTTTTGGAGCCACAATTAGTTTTATGATGTATTAGGTGTATTTGGTGTATTAGGTAGCAAGCCTCAATTTGGAAAACACAAGCAAGCTCCTGCTTGTTTTCCAGAGATGATTGAAAACTGCAGGTGTTATCTCCCAAAGGAAGTATTGGTAGCATGACATGCTTTCCTGGTGGGTAGCAACTGTGAGCGCAGGGGCCACAGAAGAATAGAATTTATGAGCCATGGCATCCAAATTTACAACCCTCACAATCCACCAAGTATGCATGGATTTTCTGAGTGGACCAGCTCTGGGCTGCTTCCATAGAATTAGCCTCTGGTTGAAAAATAGGAAGCCATGTTCCTTCTCATTCATTCCATCTGTGTTCTCAAGCTGCTTGGAGCTGGGAGGCCTGCAACAAGGTGGGGAGCATTGGTATAACAATTGGAGTGAAAACGTCTGGTTAGCTGGGCACTGAAGTGACCAACTCAGTGAGGACCAAACTTGATCCTGTTCTGGCAGCAACCAAAATGGAAGGCCCCTCAGTAACAGGTAAGGTCATGGACAGTACTGGATGGGAGCACAAGGCAAAAGGATGAGACTGAGAAGTCTGTCTTGAATTGCGTGATTTCCAGCCTAAAGAAGTTGCTCACATGAGAAGGTCTCCAAACAAGAAGGCCAAGTGCAATCTTGGCAATACATGAATGATGCTACAATGTGCCCTTCTCCTAAACACATACGGCACAAAGAGTATCCATCAGATAGTGGGAGTTTGCTCCCACAGTTTGTACATTTACAAAATGGCACCTTCAGGGCCAGAAACCTCCTGTCGATGCCCAGAATGCTTGTGCCAGAAAAACGAAATGCAAAATAAATAGCCAGAACAGGTGATGGAAGAGAAGAAGGAAAGAATAATGCCTGGAATCAGCTCAGTCCCCTCAGAAAAACTGAAGAGACGGAAGAATGCTCATTGCCATGTTACTGCTGTGATGGTTGAAGAGGAACACCTTAGAGCATGTCTGCTGAGGTCATGGTGGGGGCTTCCTGTCTAAAATCTCTAAGTAAGTTTTGAATGAAGCCCTGTGCAGACACATAACCCAAATTTGTGATACACAAAAACACAACAAAGAACATTCATAAATATAAGTCTTGAGGAAATTTACAATATACAGTGGATTGTTGAGCACTTTTTAAAACACAAAACGTTGCTGCTAGTTATCCTAGGACAGAATGAAAAAAAATGGGTATGGACTATGTTTCAAGACTAAATTATAGTTTTGTGTGTGCTTTTTATCCAAATTTTGTTGCCAGAGTCAGCAACAGACAGATGGAAGATATATTGGCCCAGTTCAGATGTTCAGTTCCCACCTTGCTAAACCATATTTTAGAATTTTAGGAATGAGCAATGGGACCTCACAATCCATCCTAGCTCTTCTCTTCAACTCCTCCTTTCCTTAGCACTTACAGCTTGGTTTAATTTAACCATGTAGCCATTTCAACAGGGATAGTTTACTAACCAGGATATTAAGCCACAGTTCGGAGGTTCTTCATTTTGGTTTAAACTAACCATTGACATTTTCAAATGAGAAGATGAAGTATTATTAGTGTTAAACAGGAAACAAATATTTCTAATCCTCAGGATGAATCCAGGACTGACCTTCTGTAAGAAGCTTTGCTCACAGAAGGTCTATTTGCCCCCATTTTGGGGGATTCCTCACATACACACATACAGCTTACCCCATTCAGCAGAGCCTCCTGACTTTCTGTGTGGAATTTTCAGTGGGCAGGGGGTGGTGTGTTGCTGTGGGAAAGAAGAGATGGGGAAGTCCACTTCCAGCAGAGTAAATCTGGATCCAATCCTGCTTATTGCACCCACACTAAAGGAGGAACAGGGAATTGGGGAGAGTGCAAACACAATGACTGATCGTGGTTTAGTGTTGCATCTTACTATGGCCATTTTGTGTATTTAGGGAACAAGCATTAATCTTCTGTTGTCCCAGGTGTATGGATCCAGTAACTTTGAATATTTTAGAGTTATACAGCCTTGTGAGAAAGTTAGTGCTTCTGCTAACATCATATCCCCATTCATTATAATATTTTAATGGTATTAGAGCTGAAGTTGGAAGTTCTTCTTCGTGGTCTCTGTGCATCACACATATGGGCTCTGCGCCTGCGTGGAGCCTGTTTCGGAAACTTCTATAGCTAAGGCAAACGTTTTTGGCGGGAACCCCTCCCCCACTGTCTACTGACTCCATGTTCCCGCCTTTCTCCTCAGTTCTTTTTCGACCGCCTTGCTGAAAGGATGTCTTGTTGGGAACTTCTGTCTTTCTCCTGAGGAGAAAGCTTTAGAGTGCTAAGGTTTTTAGTTATTTTACTTTGTTTTAGTTCATTTTTAGTCTTAATTAATTAATTTCTTTATTACATTAGTATACCGCCCCATAGCCGAAGCTCTCTAGGCGGTTTACGTGCGATTAAAACAATTAAAAACAATATACAAAAATTAAAGCAGCAAAAACATACAACGTACACACGTACATTTAAAACAATATAATTTATTGTTATTATATTCTTAGATATTTTATTCTCCAGAGATCTTGGATCGCTTTGAGGGGGATCGCACAGCCATTAAGGCCCCTTTTCAAAATGTGTTAAGTGCGTCAGCAAGCTTCCCCAGCAGACAGACTTTTCTCTGTTTAATTTGTTTTGGGAGAGGCTCAGGTCATCAAAACCTGTCGCTACATTATTATTATTATTATTATTATTATTATTTATTATTATTATTATTATTATTATTTACACATTTATATACCATCCCATAGCCGAAGCTCTCTGGGTGGTTTACAAAATTTAGAACCATAAACATAAGACAGCTGACATTTAAAACATTTTAAACTGTTAAGCCTGGCTACAAAGTCAGTTAAAACCTCAACTTAAGCTGTTGAAATGCCTGGGAGAAAAGTTTTGACCTGGCGCTGAAAAGATAACCGTGTTGGCGCCAGGTCTATGGATAAAAGCTCTAGAAGCCATGGTTTCTTCCAGACAATTGTTACACTCATGGCACAGGCTCCTCGATCTACTGGAGACATGGCCGCTTCATGCCTCATCTGATCTTCCAACATTTGGAAGCTCCCTAGCTGTATCTACAGCAAGAGAGATATCTAAGAAGGCTGGAGCCTTCTGGGGCTATTCGCATGGAGCGATTCTACGGAGGAGAGCCCCTCTGCGTCCTCAGACCCTGACTCTGACCAAGGGTCATTCCGATCTTCCAACATTTGGACGCTCCCCAGGCTGTATCTACAGCAAGAGGGATATCTAAGAAGGCAGGAGCCTTCTGGGGCTGATCGCATGGAGCGATTCTACGGAGGAGAGCCCCTCTGCGTCCTCGGACCCTGACTCTGACCAAGGGTCATTCCGATCTTCCAACATTTGGACGCTCCCCAGGCTGTATCTACAGCAAGAGGGATATCTAAGAAGGCAGGAGCCTTCTGGGGCTGATCGCATGGAGCGATTCTACGGAGGAGAGCCCCTCTGCGTCCTCGGACCCTGACCAAGGGTCATTCCGATCTTCCAACATTTGGACGCTCCCCAGGCTGTATCTACAGCAAGAGGGATATCTAAGAAGGCAGGAGCCTTCTGGGGCTGATCGCATGGAGAGATTCTACGGAGGAGAGCCCCTCTGCGTCCTCGGACCCTGACTCTGACCATGGGTCATTCCGATCGTCCAATGTTTGGACGCTCCCTAGCTGTCTCTACAGTGAAAGGGATATCTAAGAAGGCCAGGTTACATAGGACTTCTGGGGACTGATCGCTTGGAGCGATTCTATGGATGAGAGCCCCTCTGTGTCTTCGGACCCCCACCCTAACCATAGGTCGTTCCGATCTTCCAACATCTGGATACTCTCTACCTGTGTTTCTACAGCTAGAGAGAGACCAGGTTCCAACTCCTCTGCAGCGGTTAGCCCCCCCCTGATACTGAGGGTGGCCCCTTTGGCGGCGATGACTTAACTGGCTCCTTGGGTACCGAGGTCTAAGCTCTCGATACTGGAGCTTCTAACATGCATCTTCGATGTCAAGATGAGACGTCTAGCAGGCAGAATCGACATCACAGGCTGAGACTCAACTGCCTCCTTCGGTACCGAGCACCATGGTACCGAGCTCCTTGGTACCGAGCTCCTTGGTGCCGACTTCCTTGGTACCGAGCTCCATGGTGCCGATCTCCTTGGTGCCGATCTCCTTGGTGCCGAGCGCCATGGTACCGAGCTCCTTGGTACCGAGCTCCTTGGTGCCGAGCTCCTTGGTACCGAGCTCCTTGGTACCGAGCTCCATGGTACCGAGCTCCTTGGTGCCAGGCTCCTTGGTACCAAGCTCCTTGGTGCCGACTTCCTTGGTACCGACGTCTTTGGTGCCGAGCTCCTTGGTGCCGAGCTCCTTGGTGCCGATCTCCTTGGTGCTGAGCTCCTTCGTATCGAGCTCCTTGGTGCCGAGCTCCATGGTACCGAGCGCCATGGTACCGAGCGCCATGGTACCAAGCTCCTCGGTGAAAAGCTCTTGGTACCAAAATGAGATGTCTAACATGCAGCTTTGACGTCCAGATGAGATGTCTAGCAGGCAGAATCGACATCAAAGGGTGAGACTCAACTGCCTCTTTTGGTACCAATCTCTTGGTACCAAGAAGAGACGTCTAACATGCAGCTTGAAGTAGACATCTCCCCACCAAGTTAATTAGCACAGCCATTACAGGCTAGCTGCCAATTACAGGGCTGCTCCCTAGAGCTGCTACAATTGGAGTGCTATGATTTCAACAGAGAGAGTTTTTTATGCCTGTAATGTCTAGGGGCATCATTCTCAGGTCCCTGTAAAAAAGAAAAAAAAAAAAAAAAAAACAGGGACAGAACTTCAACTGGGTTGCCTCCCCCGAGAATGCCATACCAGTACAGAGATTGGCATCAATTATAAAAGGGACACCTCTTGCAATGGGTCCGTAACTCCCGTACCAGGCATCGATACCAACCCCTATATTGGTACATACGCCTTTCTCGATACTGAGCAGCTCCATCGGTATCGTGATTGCCACTGGAGGAAGTTTTCTTGCAACTCCCTCTAGCTCTACCAAGATCACTGTCATTGTGACCTGTCCACAGGGCTCAACCATTGACTCATGATACCGTCGTGAATGCGTCAGTACGTCCACCTAGCTCTTCTCCTTTCCAGACCCACTCTGTGGGGTGTCAAAAAGTTCAGCTTGGAGAAGATGGGTTTAATCATAGAACTAAACCTGATTCCCCTCAATCCTTAGAGAGCTCTCAGTTGGACTCAACATTGTTCTCTTCTGCATCGCCTGTTGATGGGGTAGCTGTACAGAGTGGAGCCTCCTTTGGAAGACCTATATCACTCTCTGATTTAATATTTGGCCCACTCCTCTACAGATCTCTTCAACCTGTTCTGGATTTGAGATGGCTCCATACGTACATCAGAATCACAAATTTCTGATGACACATAAAGCCCTGCCCCAGAATATTTACAAAATGTATGGCACTGCTCCTTCCATTCATTTGCCTTCAAGGGGTAGAAATCTACCCATATTTAGACAACTGGCTTCTGGTGGCTTCCTAAAAGGAAATGCTATTGAAGGCAAGGTGACGACTCAATTTATTGAGCTCTTTGGGCCTCATAGTGAACACAGAATCCAGACTCCCCTGGATCTAACAACCCTACATTGGTGTACTTGCACAGACTATTTGCTACGGGGCATGCGCTTTCCCACTTCCTCCCCCATCTCAAGTCCTCATACAAACACTTTCCTGTTCAACTGGGAATGTCTTTGCAGCCCTCATTTTTCTTCTCATTCCATGAGTACTGTGGTATGATAATATTAATATTGTGTAGTCCACACAGTCTCCATCATAGTCACCCCTTGGTGGCCGAGACAGGTGTGGCTCACTCTACTTCTGAAGATATCAGCCAATGGCGACCAATTGGGTTACCATCAGCTCCGCTGCAGCTCAAAAGATTAAAAAAAAAAAAAAAAAAAAGTCGTGGTAAGTACCCGACTTTTAAAACCGGAGCTTCAGGGATTTGCTCCTGGATGGCTTCGGGATGCCAGCTGCATCATATAGATGACCTGCTGCCACTCCGGATACACCCCGACCGGAGGCAAAACTCTCGTCAAGATGTACCCAGACTGTAATTCCTAAATGGGCAATCTTTTGTCTTACAGCGCCTGAGTGGGTAGAAGAAAATAAATCTGGGGGAGCCTGACCCTGACACAACAGGAGAGTGGCTTTTGTCTTGCAAGGAGATCTGCTGGGCAGCTGATGAGGAAGCAGGATGTGCTTGGATGTAATTTAGACTGCGTCCAAACACATAAGAATACAGACAACTGGAGACTGACTGAGGAATCTGTCAGTCAGGCTGTGAGCTTACTGATGTTACTTAGTTGGGCATTGCCCCCTTTGGGAAATCCCAGTGGGGACATTGCACCCCCCGCTACCCCCCTCCCCCCATAGTTTATGCCCCTGCCTATGCTCAGACTCATGGCATGGGGTATCCCAATACCGTAACTACTTTCGACATGAGGTCGATTCCATTTTTTCATGCAGCCTGCAATGAAGTCATATACTGCACAATGGGATTCTTTTCTAAATACATGGATCTTCAGGGCCTCAAGCCCCATTCAGCCTCCTTAACGATGTCCTTACACTTACCCCCTATACACTATAGGGCTAAAATAGTTGTCGATATGCAGGTATTTTACTGCTTTACGTGTTTTTGCACCAACCCCATTGTTAGGGGGTTCCTCTGGGCATTACAAATCTGTCTCCTCTAATTAGGAGTTTCATTCTGGCATGGAGTTTCTCTGTCATGCCACAATCTCTGACATTGAAACCAGTTAAACCAATGGTACCTTCAGATATCACATTATTTTTCTTAGAAAGTTGTTTTCTGATGGCTATATCAACACTACGCAGATCGAGTGAATTAGCTGCCTCAGTATTGATGCACCCTACCTGGGCTTCCACACAGGGCTAGAACTGACAAATTCCATAAGACGCAAGAGTAGCAATGACTCGTGGAGTGGATTGTACATGCTATTAAACTGCCCTACAAGTTGAAGGGCTTGCAGCTTGTTGGTCCAGTAACAGCTAAGTCGATGTGCAGTGCATCGAAGTCCGTATCTTTAGCAGGGGATTGTCGATCCCCTGCTAATATATTTATATTTGGTGTTGTTCCCCGCCTCGATCTAGATGGAGAGGCGGGTTAGAAATGAAATAAATAAATATGTAAGGCAGCTATTTGGTATAAGTCCTTTAACTTCATTACATGCTACCACTTGATTGTTTGTACCAGGACAAACTGGAATTTGGGGCAAGCAATTTCTTTGTCTTGTGAGGGAACATTGATCTACACCTACCCTCCACCAGGAATTTAGCTTGTTAATCGCCCATATGTGTGATGCACAGAGACCACGAAGAAGAAATGCAGGTTGCTTACCTGTAACCATAGTTCTTCGAGTGGTCATCTGTGCATTCACACAACCCACCCACCGTCCCCGCTTTGGTGTCGATGTAAATGTACTGTCGATACAGAGCGGTTTCTCTCCTAGTTATGGGGCCAGCAAGTCGGTCTCTTTGAACTGAGGAGAAAGGCGGGAACATGGAGTCAGTAGACAGTGGGGGAGGGGTTCCCGCCAAAAACGTTTGCCTTAGCTATAGAAGTTTCCGAAACAGGCTCCACGCAGGCGCAGAGCCCATATGTGTGAATGCACAGATGACCACTCGAAGAACTATGGTTACAGGTAAGCAACCTGCATTTTTTCCATGTTTTATTTCATAAAATATAGGTAATTTCTTTCTGTTGGCAGTTTTGCAAGAAGATTCAACTCAGCCTTGTAAATAATTACCATACCCTGTTTTTGTTACCTGCCATTTTTCTTCCTCTCCTCTTCTACCTGTCACTACCACTGCTCCTCCTGGATCAAGAAATCCAGGAAAAGTAGTCAGAGCCATAACAAGAGACTAATCCAAATAATCCTTTTTAAAAACAAAACAACCCTACTAATTACTAGTCTCTTTAATACAAAAACATTTTAATTAAAGATAGCAACGTGTTTCTAGTCAGCAAAGAATTTTAATTGTTTTTCTGAGATGCCTTTCCTTTTACAACATGTTAGCTGCCTCTGGGATAGCCTAGACATTGTAGTCCATTAGTAACCTAACATTTAGGTTACTGTAATACGTTTTATCTGGGGCTACCCTTTTGCTGGAGGCTGCAGCTGATGGTGAATGCAGTGGCCAGGATGCTACTGGGTTGCCTGGCCATGCACATATTACACTGGTGTTGAATCAGCTGCACTGGCTGCCTATTAGTTACCAAGCATAAAGCTCTGAACAACTTGGGATTTGATTACTTAGAAGATTGCCTTACTTAGTATATACTTGCTTGATCACTAAGATAATTGGAAAAGGCTTTGCTGACAGCACCACAACCTGCAGACCGCCATCTGTTGACAACCTGGAAACAGGCTTTCTCCATGATGGCACCCACTTTGTGGAATGCCCTCCTCCTTGGTATATAGGAGGCTCCAACTGTGGCATATTTTAGGTGCCAGTTGAATATCTTTTCATCCAGATCTTCCCTGAATGCACTGCGCAGTTTGTTGATTGTCAGTTTTCTAATTTTAAATGTTTTAATGGGGAATTTTATCTTTTGATTTTAAATGGTTTTAACTGTTTGTATTTTCTGTTTTTAAATTGTTTTACTGTGGATGTTTTGTATTTTAAATGTTTATGTTGTAATCTGCTTTCCAATATCTTTTTATTAGATATCTTCAAGCAGTCTATAAATGGATTAAATAATACATAAATAACTTACCTTTGTAGTTGTTTCGCAGTGCTTGCTGATGCCAAAACAAAATATTTAATCAAATGGGAAAAAAACTACTTTTTGCAGTGTGTGTTTTTGGGTTTATTTTCAAACAAGTTGTACTTGATGTTACTTCTTACTGCTGTGTAAGCCTTGTCACTGCTTCAGAAGGGCTTACGGATTTACAGCAGAACTAGCAAAGCTTTAAAATCTTAACAGCCCATTAACTGCAGGATATGGTTCATGAGATTTAATGGGTAGTTGTTAAAATGAGACAGAACTATTGGGCGGGGGGACCGTAGAAATGTTTGCTTTTCCTGTTTTTTTCTCACCGTAATAAAACACCAGAGCTGCATTGGGGAAAAAACTTCCTTCAAAAAGCATTGCTGTTTATGTGTGTGTGTGTGTGTGTGTGTGTGTGCGCCCGCGCGCGTGCGTGTGTCTTAACTCTTTTTTCACTAAATATGTTATCAATTTGTGTGAAGAAACTTTAGTGACATGTATATACATGGTATTCATTAAATTAAATTTTACCTTTCATTAAGTAGCACTTCCTTTGCTTTTAAAAATCGCATGTTTTATGTATCGATGGTATAATAAGCTGCTGAAATGTTTTCAAAAACAAAAGAGCAGTCACAAGAATTTTGTATATCATGGCAAAGCCAAATTTAGGGCTGCCTACTATAGATTTTAAGCCTAAAACCAAAATCATTTTTCTTCTTACTAATGATAGATCTCCCCACCCCACACTGTCATCCCAGCTGTCACTGTCATCCCAGCTGCCACTCCTTGCCTTCTCCTGTCTTTTCCTCTTGCCACTGTATTCACAAGAACTTTTCCTCAACAATCTGTGGCTAAAGGTCTTCTGAGAGCCTATCTACACTACTGTTATAAACCATTTTAAAGCAGTAGTGTAGATAGGCTCTGAGAGACATGGAATGAAGGTGAACATATGGCAGCAGTTTAACAGCTTCCCTAATAATATTACATGCTAGAAAATAATTCCTGTACTTTAGTCTGTCCCTCTCCCCCCTACAGTCTAACACACACACAACCACACACACACACACACACAACCACACACACACATTTTAAGTATCACTTGGCTATGAGGAAAAGGTAGTTGGCAGGGCCCTTCTGGGTCTGCATCCTAGCCAAGAGCTTTGCTGTACTGTCTGCTTTACCCTGAACCTTTTTTTTTTTGTATTAGCAAATGAGAAATACAAATAAATCCCCTTATGAATAGCACCCCCTCCAAGTATTATGTACTAATTACAGATAATTCCTTGTGAGGTTGAATAGAAGCTATTTGAAATTAAGAATTTAATCATTTTTTCTAAAGTTGCTCTATAAATCTTGAATTGCAGAACTTCTGATCAGATGTAGCAGAATAGTCATAACACCTCAACTTGTACAATTTGCTGTTCCACTTTAGACTTCTGAATTATAATTGGAGTTCTAATGAGAAGATGTGCAAGTAAAAATGTGACTGAAAAACTTTGAAGCATTACACTAGTAATTCCTCCTAAAAACTGAGTTATGCTAAACACTCCACAAAAGTATACATTGCTTACTTTTCATCCAGAACTGAAACTGGCTTCTTTTAACAATGGATTCAGTATCAAAGGCTCTGAGATCCAGGAAGGAAAATTGTTAAATTATCAGATGTGAAATCTTGGTGACCTTATTTATTGCTGATTTCAGCTGCATTAGAAACGCTGTTATAGCAGTTTACTATGCACAAAGTTAAAATAGACAATGGGAACAGATAAAAGTAAGATGGGAAAAAATGTATAGAGCCTATATGCGACAATTCTGAATGGCAGATTTTATAGCAATTAATTAACTGTTAAGTTTAAACATTCACTTTAAGGTTGTTAATTAGTTCGTTGGGGATCTAGTACTGATAGCATTGAATTATTTAATATTTGTTAAACCTTTAATTTTCTAACGGTATTAGAAAATTTTACAAATACTAAAGTTTCTAGAGATGTCCTGACTTGTGTGTATAATATTATATATGAAAACGAACCTCTATGCATCAGGCCTGAGTTCGCATAAACATAGCTCTGGTTTGCTATATCAGCTGCTTCAAGTATTTGTTTTAAGTGAAAGCATAACAATAATTAAAGGCTTATGCAGCTGTCACACAGCTCTAGTGATGCAGACTTCCATTCATTAGTTATTTATGTCAGCACTGCGGTCTGCAGTGAGTAGTTTTCAGATTTAAAAAAGAAAAGAAAATGAGGATACATTCTTATGTGCTTATACTTAACTTACCACTCAAATCTGGGATAGTGGCAGTGTCTGTGTTAAAGATTGTATGTACTGGGGTATGCTCATATGTCACCTGCTGCATTCCCTGTATAGAAACCAGGGAACGAAGCAGGTGATACCAGGAATGTATGACTCCCTCCCCCTTTGGAGGACGATTTGTAGCTCCCTGAGCTGAACATCTCAGAGAAACAGATTGTTTCAAGAAATCCTGGGGCTAATCAAGGGGATCCTGTACTTTTAGGAGAAACCTTAGTAGACCTGCTTCTCCATGATGCAGAAAAGACCCCTTTCTGTTTCAGTGATGGAAGCTCAGCCCCTGCCTAGTCATAGGAAATGCAGGTATCTGAAAGTGCAGGCTCAGCTGGCTGCCAGGCAAAGATGTGCTCATCTTAACAATCAAGAATTCTCCTGAGTAAAGGGCTACATGTGAGAAAAGCTTCCCCCATGAAGAACTTTTCAAGGCTTTTCTGATGATCTGCAGCTGAGCCTTGGCCCAAGCTCTAAGAGCTCAAAAGCCCTCAGTTCTGGACAGATGGAATGTCTGTTCTCAAACTCCCAGGCCTCTGTCTAGAAATCCCTTGCTACCTAGTTCCCCTTTGGAATTGGTGTTCTCTGACGCTTAGATCTTCTGCAGAACTTGCCTTTGAAAAAACATTCATATCTGAACTGCCCTCTTTGCTGGCTCTTAATACCACTGCTTTGGTATGCTGTGGCACCACACAGATCAAAACATTCAGTCAGCACCAAAGACTGGGTATGGCTTCACTTGAAGCAGGACAGAAGTTAGGCAGCCATGATCTAGCTACCCCACAATACTTTGGCTTTACCCAGTTTACAAAATGTTTGTGTAGACACAAGAAGACAAAGAAGGAAGTGTTCAGTCAATGAACTTACTAATGTACATTATCCGCAATACATTCATAATTGGCAAACTCCATTCTGTTCCCAAATAATGTAAATTGTACACTGTAGTTATGTGAACTGGAACTAGAAATCATAACACAATATAATGGAGATAAATTTTATACTAGTAAATTACTGCATTTGAGATACAATATACACAGTTACTGTATTGTTGCAGTATATTTTGCACTTCCCCCTTCCAAATGGCTGTGAGGGTTGAGCTACTAGTTTGAACTTCACACAGTGAATTGTTTCCTGAACATGGGTGTCCTGAAAATGCACACCAACTTTCATTCTGATATCTCACCTGTGTCCTGCTTGTGGGTCCCTGGTTGACAGGTGGCTGGCTACTGTGTGAACAGAGAGTTGGACTAGATGGACCCTTGGTCTGATCCAGCATGGCTCTTCTTATGTACTCAGTTTTCAAGGGAAATACTGTATTACAAAATATTTACATCTTTGCTTCTCCTGTTCAAATTGAGTGTGGAGGTTGTGCTGGTATTTGATCTTCAAAGATTATTTCCGGAAGATGCATACCAACTTTCATTCTGATCTCTCAGTTCTCAAGGAAGACTTTACATTACAATGTCTCATTCATTTTCCCCTTGCTACTTCAAAGCAAGTGTGGAAGTAGGTTTGGGTTTCAAAGGCAGAATTCTGTCATGCCATGTTTCATTGTGATGCCTAAATGATGGCGGCAGCAGCAATAGTAGTAGCTTGAGCAAAGGCTCTCTTCTAGCTTCACATACCCTGGAGCTCTCCAACTAAACAGCTGCAGCTATTGTTGTGATAGAGTGGGGAGTATTTGCATAGCTTTGCCCCTAAATTTGCATACTTCTTCCCTACCTCCCAGGAAAGTGTCACAAAGACACAGAATTTCTATTATGTGTGAGAATAATATAACCAGAATTTACAATAATGAAGTAGCATTCTTCCTGTTAAAAATCCTGCTGTGTGTATTTTTTTATTGAATTACTACAGTGAAGAGGTAATATTTGTTCTTTTCTTATAACTCACTGTAATGTAATCTCCAAAACGAAACAGTGAAAGGAAATACTGTACAGTCAAAAGTTTGGTTTGTTTATAGCAACTTTAAAAAGAAATGGCAAGCTAATAATAGACAAGCTATTTCCATTGAGAAACATGACATGTATATTATACTTTTTGATTATATATCTTTGATTTAAATAGGGGTTTCCCCTTTCCTTTTTTGGGGGAGGGCTTTAAGACTTTTGAGGATGAAATCAAATGAGCTGTGTATTTTATTTTAAGGCAAAATGCTGTTGTGGTGTACCACATTCTGTAAGATTAAGCAGATGCTATGGCACAAAAAATCAAGAGTTCTAAGTCTTGTATGAAGTATTGTTCTTCCTAACACATGCATATGAAATCTTGTACTAAAGCATTGAAGAACTGATGAATTTATAGTATTTAATACCAAAAGAATTTCCCTTCCTACAGTAATTTTAAAATTAGAAATGGATAATTAGCATATTTCTATTTAATTTCTTTAATACAAGAGGTATTATTAGAGTCTCTCTAGGAGAATTAGTGGACACATGGATTTCCTATGTAAGCAGGCATTCCAATTCACTTCAGCACTAAGGCAGTTTATTTAGTTTACAATGTAATAAATGAGGAAGCATCTACATAGGCAAAAATAGTGAAATAAATCACATGTAGCCTATGTGATCACATATTATCAGTGAAATGTTTGGAGTGTGATGCCTGAATGAATATAAATATAAGTAAAAATATCTACAACTTTCTGCGATGATACTTCCCAACACAATATAATAATAATGTATCTATAAAGTATGTTTGAAATATTCAACAACCCTGTAAATTTGGCTGGTATTCTTGAGCTTTTATTGCAGATAAAATATTGATACTGAGAGAATAGCGAGATTGTGAGAAGGGAGGTTTGCCTTGGGGGTTTCCTAGCTCACAGTACACTTAGCTGTTACTCTACACTAGCTCCAAATATAATTATATTCCACTACAATAGTGCCTAAGGTGGTATACAATGTATTCAAATTAAAAATACAATCAATTTTTTTTAAAAAAATATTTATTTATTTATATTTATTTATTTATTACATTTGTATACCGCCCCATAGCCGAAGCTCTCTGGGCGGTTTACATAGGATTAAAAACAATTAAAAACAATATACAAAAATTAAAACAGCAAAAACATACAACATACACACAATCTGTACATTTAAAAACCACTTCAACACTTCAAAAAACTACAAAAACAAAACAAAACAAACCCAGGCTCCTCAGATATTGCCAAATGCCTGAGAGAAGAGGAAAGTCTTGACCTGGTGCCGAAAAGATAACAATGTTGGCGCCAGGCGGGCCTCGTCGGGGAGATTGTTCCACAATTGGGGAGCCACCACAGAGAAGGCCCTCGCTCTTGTTGCCGACCTCCGAGCTTCCCTCAGAGGAGGCACTCGGAGGAGGGCCTTAGATGTTGAACGTAGTGTTCGGGTAGGTTCATGTCGGGAAAGGCGTTCCATCAGGTATTGTGGTCCCAAGCCGTGTAAGGCTTTATAGGTTAAAATCAGCACCTTGAACCGGGCTCGGAAACATACAGGCAGTCAATGCAAGCGGGCCAGAGTAGGTCTTATATGTTCGAACCTACTGGTTCCAGTTATCAATCTGGCTGCTGCATTTTGCACAAGCTGCAGCTTCCGAACCACCTTCAAAGGCAGCCCCACGTAGAGTGCATTGCAGTAATCTAACTTGGAGGTTCCCAGAGCATGGACAACTGAAGCCAGGTTATCCCAGTCCAGATAGGGACGTAGCTGGGCCACCAACCGAAGTTGGTAGAAGGCACTCCGTGCCACTGAGGCCACCTGCGCCTCAAGTGACAGAGATGGTTCTAGGAGAACCCCCAAGCTACGAACCCGCTCCTTCAAGGGGAGTGCAACCCCATCCAGAACAGGTTGAACACCCTCCATCCGGTCAGCGGAACCACCCACTAACAGCGTCTCAGTCTTGTCTGGATTGAGTTTCAGTTTATTAGCCCTCATCCAGTCCATTGTCGCAGCCAGGCACTGGTTCAGCACATCCACAGCCTCACCTGATGAAGATGAAAAGGAGAAATAGAGCTGCGTGTCATCAGCGTACTGATGACAACGCACTCCAAAACTCCAGATGACTGCAACTTCAACGGTTTCATGGGGGACAAAACTGACCCCTGCGGAACCCCATACTGGAGAATCCACGGGGCCGAGCAATGTTCCCCAAGCACCACCTTCTGGAGCCGACCCACCAAGTAGGAGCGGAACCACTGCAATGCAGTGCCTCCCACTCCCAACTCAGCCAGTCGTCCCAGAAGGATACCATGGTTGATGGTATCGAAAGCCGCTGAGAGATCAAGGAGAGTCAACAGAGTCACACTCCCCCTGTCTTTCTCCCGACATAGGTCATCATACAGGGCGACCAAGGCTGTTTCCGTACCAAAACCAGGTCTGAAACCCAACTGAAATGGATCCAGATAATCAGTCTCATCCAAGAGTGCCTGGAGCTGGCTCGCAACCGCCCGCTCCAGGACCTTGCCCAGGAATGGAACATTTGCTACTGGCCTGTAGTTATTAAGATTTTCAGGGTCCAGGGAAGATTTCTTTAGGAGTGGTCTCACTGCCGCCTCTTTCAGGAGACCTGGGACCACTCCCTCTTGCAAAGGGGCATTAATCACTTCCCTGGCCCAGCCAGTTTTTCCATCCCTGCTAGCTTTTATTAGCCAAGAGGGGCAAGGATCCAATATGGAAGTGGTTGCACGAACCTGTCCAGGCACCTTGTCAACATCCTCGAGCTGCACCAACTGAAACTCATCCAAGAAATTCAGACTCAGTGAGAGCAATAGTAAACTCTAGATCTCCTGGTTTGATGAAGTTAGGATGGGCGGAAGTGCCTGCCAGCCCCTAAAACATGGCATTCCAGAAGTGGGTCAGAGATGACCTTGGATCCACTGAATCCAATGCCCCTCCAAGTCTCCAATCCAAGGCCCTATGATTGGGGCCATTCCCTACACGAGCCTGGAGTTCTAGAGGATTTTCTTCTCATTGAACCCGTTTCTGACATTTCATTAAAAAAGCTACATATGTTAAAACATGCAGGCATTTTATGGATTTTTCATAATTGAGATTGCGTTCTGGGAACTCCTATGTGGATGGAAATGGTTCATTGATCTAGTCACTGTCATATTGCTAACAGATTGGAATAAGATAAGAAATTGGCCACCCCTGCTCTAATCTGACTGCTTGCTACTCTATGTCATGAATCAGATGTTCATTGAGGACTTGGGCTGGGTCTTCACGACGTCTCTTTGACGTTGTGGCGGCGGCTGGCAGAGCGACGCGCATTTGCGCTCCCTCTGCCCCTCTTCACTGGCAGCAGCAGCACGGCGGGTTTTCTTGCCACTGCTGCCGCACCCGGTACCCGTGCCTCCTCGAAAGTAAGTGTTTTTGGTTTTGTTAAGTGGGGGGGAGGGCAGTGGAGGCACGTAGTTAAGGGTTGTTTTGTTTTTTAAAAACTAAAAATGGGAGGGAGGGCAGTGGAGGTGTGGAGGTAAGTTTTTAAAAACTTTTTAACTTAAAATGGTGGGGAGGACTGCCGAGGTGCGGCGCGGAGGTGGTGCAGCGAAATTATGGCTCGTTGGGCCATCCCCTTCCCTGACCAACCCATGGCGACCAATCAGTGGTCGCCAGGACTGGGCAAACCTCCCCAGAAGTGGCAGAGAAAAAGCGACAGACTGCAAAAGCCGTCGTCGCTTCGCTGCAAACTAAAAAAGTCACGCTAAATGGCCTACTTTTTTAGTTCCCGGCAAAGCCCCTTTGCCCCTTGATGGCTTCGGATCGGCGGCTGCGTCATGTAACGCAAGTGCCGCCATTCCAAAGCCACAGCGACGGATACTGTCCATCTAGAGTTATCCCTGGTGTTCTTCTTCGTGGTCTCTGTGCATCACACATATGGGCTCTGCGCCTGCGTGGAGCCTGTTTCGGAAACTTCTATAGCTAAGGCAAACGTTTTTGGCGGGAACCCCTCCCCCACTGTCTACTGACTCCATGTTCCCGCCTTTCTCCTCAGTTCTTTTTCGACCGCCTTGCTGAAAGGATGTCTTGTTGGGAACTTCTGTCTTTCTCCTGAGGAGAAAGCTTTAGAATGCTAAGGTTTTTAGTTATTTTACTTTGTTTTAGTTCATTTTTAGTCTTAATTAATTAATTTCTTTATTACATTAGTATACCGCCCCATAGCCGAAGCTCTCTAGGCGGTTTACGTGCGATTAAAACAATTAAAAACAATATACAAAAATTAAAGCAGCAAAAACATACAACGTACACACGTACATTTAAAACAATATAATTTATTGTTATTATATTCTTAGATATTTTATTCTCCAGAGATCTTGGATCGCTTTGAGGGGGATCGCACAGCCATTAAGGCCCCTTTTCAAAATGTGTTAAGTGCGTCAGCAAGCTTCCCCAGCAGACAGACTTTTCTCTGTTTAATTTGTTTTGGGAGAGGCTCAGGTCATCAAAACCTGTCGCTACATTATTATTATTATTATTATTATTATTATTATTATTATTTACACATTTATATACCATCCCATAGCCGAAGCTCTCTGGGTGGTTTACAAAATTTAGAACCATAAACATAAGACAGCTGACATTTAAAACATTTTAAACTGTTAAGCCTGGCTACAAAGTCAGTTAAAACCTCAACTTAAGCTGTTGAAATGCCTGGGAGAAAAGTTTTGACCTGGCGCTGAAAAGATAACCGTGTTGGCGCCAGGTCTATGGATAAAAGCTCTAGAAGCCATGGTTTCTTCCAGACAATTGTTACACTTATGGCACAGGCTCCTCGATCTACTGGAGACATGGCCGCTTCATGCCTCATCCGATCTTCCAACATTTGGAAGCTCCCTAGCTGTATCTACAGCAAGAGAGATATCTAAGAAGGCTGGAGCCTTCTGGGGCTATTCGCATGGAGCGATTCTACGGAGGAGAGCCCCTCTGCGTCCTCAGACCCTGACTCTGACCAAGGGTCATTCCGATCTTCCAACATTTGGACGCTCCCCAGGCTGTATCTACAGCAAGAGGGATATCTAAGAAGGCAGGAGCCTTCTGGGGCTGATCGCATGGAGCGATTCTACGGAGGAGAGCCCCTCTGCGTCCTCGGACCCTGACTCTGACCAAGGGTCATTCCGATCTTCCAACATTTGGACGCTCCCCAGGCTGTATCTACAGCAAGAGGGATATCTAAGAAGGCAGGAGCCTTCTGGGGCTGATCGCATGGAGCGATTCTACGGAGGAGAGCCCCTCTGCGTCCTCGGACCCTGACTCTGACAAGGGTCATTCCGATCTTCCAACATTTGGACGCTCCCCAGGCTGTATCTACAGCAAGAGGGATATCTAAGAAGGCAGGAGCCTTCTGGGGCTGATCGCATGGAGCGATTCTACGGAGGAGAGCCCCTCTGCGTCCTCGGACCCTGACTCTGACCATGGGTCATTCCGATCGTCCAATGTTTGGACGCTCCCTAGCTGTCTCTACAGTGAAAGGGATATCTAAGAAGGCCAGGTTACATAGGACTTCTAGGGACTGATCGCTTGGAGCGATTCTATGGATGAGAGCCCCTCAGTGTCTTCGGACCCCCACCCTAACCATAGGTCGTTCCGATCTTCCAACATCTGGATACTCTCTACCTGTGTTTCTACAGCTAGAGAGAGACCAGGTTCCAACTCCTCTGCAGCGGTTAGCCCCCCCCCCCGATACTGAGGGTGGCCCCTTTGGCGGCGATGACTTAACTGGCTCCTTGGGTACCGAGGTCTAAGCTCTCGATACTGGAGCTTCTAACATGCATCTTCGATGTCAAGATGAGACGTCTAGCAGGCAGAATCGACATCACAGGCTGAGACTCAACTGCCTCCTTCGGTACCGAGCACCATGGTACCGAGCTCCTTGGTACCGAGCTCCTTGGTGCCGACTTCCTTGGTACCGAGCTCCATGGTGCTGATCTCCTTGGTGCCGATCTCCTTGGTGCCGAGCGCCATGGTACCGAGCTCCTTGGTACCGAGCTCCTTGGTACCGAGCTCCTTGGTGCCGAGCTCCTTGGTACCGAGCTCCTTGGTACCGAGCTCCATGGTACCGAGCTCCTTGGTGCCAGGCTCCTTGGTACCAAGCTCCTTGGTGCCGACTTCCTTGGTACCGACGTCTTTGGTGCCGAGCTCCTTGGTGCCGAGCTCCTTGGTGCCGATCTCCTTGGTGCCGAGCTCCTTGGTATCGAGCTCCTTGGTACCGAGCTCCATGGTACCGAGCGCCATGGTACCGAGCGCCATGGTACCAAGCTCCTCGGTGCAGAGCTCTTGGTACCAAAATGAGATGTCTAACATGCAGCTTTGACGTCCAGATGAGATGTCTAGCAGGCAGAATCGACATCAAAGGGTGAGACTCAACTGCCTCTTTTGGTACCAATCTGTTGGTACCAAGAAGAGACGTCTAACATGCAGCTTGAAGTAGACATCTCCCCACCAAGTTAATTAGCACAGCCATTACAGGCTAGCTGCCAATTACAGGGCTGCTCCCTAGAGCTGCTACAATTGGAGTGCTATGATTTCAACAGAGAGAGTTTTTTATGCCTGTAATGTCTAGGGGCATCATTCTCGGGTCCCTGTAAAAAAAAAAAAAAAAAAAAAAAAGAGGGACAGAACTTCAACTGGGTTGCCTCCCCCGAGAAGGCCATACCAGTACAGAGATTGGCATCAATTATAAGAGGGACACCTCTTGCAATGGGTCCGTAACTCCCGTACCAGGCATCGATACCAACTCCTATATTGGTACATACGCCTTTCTCGATACTGAGCAGCTCCATCGGTATCGTGATTGCCACTGGAGGAAGTTTTCTTGCAACTCCCTCTAGCTCTACCAAGATCACTGTCATTGTGACCTGTCCACAGGGCTCAACCATTGACTCATGATACCGTCGTGAATGCGTCAGTACGTCCACCTAGCTCTTCTCCTTTCCAGACCCACTCTGTGGGGTGTCAAAAAGTTCAGCTTGGAGAAGATGGGTTTAATCATAGAACTAAACCTGATTCCCCTCAATCCTTAGAGAGCTCTCAGTTGGACTCAACATTGTTCTCTTCTGCATCGCCTGTTGATGGGGTAGCTGTACAGAGTGGAGCCTCCTTTGGAAGACCTATATCACTCTCTGATTTAATATTTGGCCCACTCCTCTACAGATCTCTTCAACCTGTTCTGGATTTGAGATGGCTCCATACGTACATCAGAATCACAAATTTCTGATGACACATAAAGCCCTGCCCCAGAATATTTACAAAATGTATGGCACTGCTCCTTCCATTCATTTGCCTTCAAGGGGTAGAAATCTACCCATATTTAGACAACTGGCTTCTGGTGGCTTCCTAAAAGGAAATGCTATTGAAGGCAAGGTGACGACTCAATTTATTGAGCTCTTTGGGCCTCATAGTGAACACAGAATCCAGACTCCCCTGGATCTAACAACCCTACATTGGTGTACTTGCACAGACTATTTGCTACGGGGCATGCGCTTTCCCACTTCCTCCCCCATCTCAAGTCCTCATACAAACACTTTCCTGTTCAACTGGGAATGTCTTTGCAGCCCTCATTTTTCTTCTCATTCCATGAGTACTGTGGTATGATAATATTAATATTGTGTAGTCCACACAGTCTCCATCATAGTCACCCCTTGGTGGCCGAGACAGGTGTGGCTCACTCTACTTCTGAAGATATCAGCCAATGGCGACCAATTGGGTTACCATCAGCTCCGCTGCAGCTCAAAAGATTAAAAAAAAAAAAAAAAAAAAGTCGTGGTAAGTACCCGACTTTTAAAACCGGAGCTTCAGGGATTTGCTCCTGGATGGCTTCGGGATGCCAGCTGCATCATATAGATGACCTGCTGCCACTCCGGATACACCCCGACCGGAGGCAAAACTCTCGTCAAGATGTACCCAGACTGTAATTCCTAAATGGGCAATCTTTTGTCTTACAGCGCCTGAGTGGGTAGAAGAAAATAAATCTGGGGGAGCCTGACCCTGACACAACAGGAGAGTGGCTTTTGTCTTGCAAGGAGATCTGCTGGGCAGCTGATGAGGAAGCAGGATGTGCTTGGATGTAATTTAGACTGCGTCCAAACACATAAGAATACAGACAACTGGAGACTGACTGAGGAATCTGTCAGTCAGGCTGTGAGCTTACTGATGTTACTTAGTTGGGCATTGCCCCCTTTGGGAAATCCCAGTGGGGACATTGCACCCCCCGCTACCCCCCTCCCCCCATAGTTTATGCCCCTGCCTATGCTCAGACTCATGGCATGGGGTATCCCAATACCGTAACTACTTTCGACATGAGGTCGATTCCATTTTTTCATGCAGCCTGCAATGAAGTCATATACTGCACAATGGGATTCTTTTCTAAATACATGGATCTTCAGGGCCTCAAGCCCCATTCAGCCTCCTTAACGATGTCCTTACACTTACCCCCTATACACTATAGGGCTAAAATAGTTGTCGATATGCAGGTATTTTACTGCTTTACGTGTTTTTGCACCAACCCCATTGTTAGGGGGTTCCTCTGGGCATTACAAATCTGTCTCCTCTAATTAGGAGTTTCATTCTGGCATGGAGTTTCTCTGTCATGCCACAATCTCTGACATTGAAACCAGTTAAACCAATGGTACCTTCAGATATCACATTATTTTTCTTAGAAAGTTGTTTTCTGATGGCTATATCAACACTACGCAGATCGAGTGAATTAGCTGCCTCAGTATTGATGCACCCTACCTGGGCTTCCACACAGGGCTAGAACTGACAAATTCCATAAGACGCAAGAGTAGCAATGACTCGTGGAGTGGATTGTACATGCTATTAAACTGCCCTACAAGTTGAAGGGCTTGCAGCTTGTTGGTCCAGTAACAGCTAAGTCGATGTGCAGTGCATCGAAGTCCGTATCTTTAGCAGGGGATTGTCGATCCCCTGCTAATATATTTATATTTGGTGTTGTTCCCCGCCTCGATCTAGATGGAGAGGCGGGTTAGAAATGAAATAAATAAATATGTAAGGCAGCTATTTGGTATAAGTCCTTTAACTTCATTACATGCTACCACTTGATTGTTTGTACCAGGACAAACTGGAATTTGGGGCAAGCAATTTCTTTGTCTTGTGAGGGAACATTGATCTACACCTACCCTCCACCAGGAATTTAGCTTGTTAATCGCCCATATGTGTGATGCACAGAGACCACGAAGAAGAAATGCAGGTTGCTTACCTGTAACCATAGTTCTTCGAGTGGTCATCTGTGCATTCACACAACCCACCCACCGTCCCCGCTTTGGTGTCGATGTAAATGTACTGTCGATACAGAGCGGTTTCTCTCCTAGTTATGGGGCCAGCAAGTCGGTCTCTTTGAACTGAGGAGAAAGGCGGGAACATGGAGTCAGTAGACAGTGGGGGAGGGGTTCCCGCCAAAAACGTTTGCCTTAGCTATAGAAGTTTCCGAAACAGGCTCCACGCAGGCGCAGAGCCCATATGTGTGAATGCACAGATGACCACTCGAAGAACTATGGTTACAGGTAAGCAACCTGCATTTCCTTGACCCCCAAATTTGTTCTGCTTTGAAATATCTTTGATTACTCCTTACCACTTGTGCCCACGTAGTTTGAATGTTGGAATGTGTGTTATGGTGTAATACTGTTCTAATGCATGGATTTATTTTTTAAATATTTATTTTAATATTTATATCCTGCTTATCTTGTTCTGTTCAAAGTCTCTTAGTTGTACTGCAAAAGCCTTGAATGATTCAGAAAGTGTGCTTCACCTAATGAAGTATGTTTCTCATTCTCAGGAAACATGAATGGCATCAGGAATGAGAGGTTGTTCTGATAGCTTTCCAAGATCTTTGTTTTCTTAAAGATCTTTCAAAAAATGTTGAAAGATGATTCTCCTTTTCTGTTCTTTGCTCCCCCTTTGTTGCCCTGGAACTACTTATATCAGAGGTGGGCAATCTTGTTGAAAAGTGATTGTGGACAGCATACCAGTGGTTCTATCTGTAATACCATACATAGATTCTATCTGTCTTAATTGTTTACTCTTAGAGAGGCATAATTATCTTGAACTAGGGAGCCTCATATTGAAAAACCCATATACTAGGCCTGTTCAGACCTGTTCAGACAACCCGCTAAGCCATGGTTAGGCTGCTAACCCCTTTGCAGCAAATAGTTAGTGAGCATGTTTAAACCATGATTATGTTGCCACCATGGTTAGGAATGGTTCATACATGTTAAATCATGGGTCACATGAAACACTAAGCAATAATGTTTAGTTCAAAATGCTTAACCACCGTGGCTTGGTGTCTCAGCTGAACAGGGTCACTGGAAGCTCCAAAGGAGGCCTTTTGTGACATTTGTGCCATTGACTGGGTTCAGATAACACACCAATGGCTTGTTGTAGGTTATTGAACCCCTGATTAGTTGTGTGCCCATGGGCACCAAATTGTGTATGCAACCCTCACTCAAGGTGCATCATGTCATGTGAACCTGGCAAGTGTGGGTTTTGTGAGGGTTAACCCTTGCATAACCCATGCTCATTGGGTTCGCACAACATGGCAACCCTTAAGCAGGGGGTTGCATATTCCAAATGGTGGTCACACACACTCTGCATGCACCACAGCCTCATTGTAGGTTAATTGACCTTCAGTGAGCTGTTTTGTCATGCGAGTAGCTCCAATAATTGAATCTCAAGTTTAGTGTCTGTGTGAGCGAAAGAGAGAAAGTGCAGCCTGAAAAGGAGATATGGAGCCAACCTAGTGCTTCTTCCATCTTCACAGAATTAACATCTGTAGTTGAGTGTAGCTTAGGGACTGAGTGTAGGACACCAATGTATATTAAAAATTCCCTAACTTGTAAGTGAACACTGACTGAAGAGGGAGTCAATTTGTTTCACTTTTAGAATGCCACTGAACTCAGGGGGACTTTCTTGGAAGGTGGACAGAGGAAAGAGGAGAGAAGGAGAACAGAATGACCCCCTTATTTTCTGGATAGGTCATTTTTAAATCTCCTGCTGGGAAGAGGAGTGAAACTGCCCATAGAAATCCATGGAGAAATCCAAGGTTTTAATGCAGCTGTGCACCAGCCCTTCAAACAAAAGGTATAAGCAAAGAGAGAAGCTCCTGCTCTGTGTAGCTCAGGTCTTATTAATTCATTAGCCTGACAATGCAAATACCAAGGAAAATGCAGTTCAGCTTGGAAGGGCTTGTGACCGGGGAGAGTGGTTTCGATCAGCTGTGCTGAATAGTGCAGGTTGGGAGTCTGGCTGAAAAAGAGATTTAAAACAGCACTTTAATGTTGTCCAAGGCTGTCAACCCCACATTGCAAGTTGGGCTGAGAGAGTATCATACAACATCCCTGCAATATAGTTCACTGTTACAGTTTTATTACTGCATAGGGGTGGGGTAGTGGCTAAAAGAGAGGAGCTTACAGCATCCTTGAAATCACTGTGAACATTCCCAGTCAGAGATGGATCAGAGGCTGGTTTGGATCCCCAGCCCCCGTAGAAAACACTGTTCAGGTTGTAGCAAAGGCCAGTTTATTTCAGTAGTCCTCCCATGTCATATCCAGCCCTCAGTTGCATGGAGAAGCCTCATGCTCCATTAACTTGCATGCTGAGGGACTGTACTTTTCAAAAACACAAGAATATGATTGAGTAAGTAAGAAAGGCCCAAGTTTGAAAGAGCAAGACCTCCTGTCTTTTCTGCTACCATTTTGTTTTTGGGTGGGATAGGTGCTGCCCAATCACAAATAAGTGAAATCTTGATTTCCACAATAGAAATGTACACTTTGGTGCTGATTTTGGTACAGGATCTAGATAAGAAGTGTCCTACCAAGTTTTTTGTATTAATGTGCCTTCTGCTGGTCTTGTGATCGTAATAATAAAAATTGAATTTAATTATTAATGTGCCTGACCAGTACACGCATGCATATCGTTATATTTCCCATTTTATACTTACAAGACTTGTTTTTATATGTAGCGATCATTTTTGTTTAAATGGGTGGACGGAGGAAAGTTAGAGGAAGATGGGGTAGTGCCATGGGGCACACTGATATTCTGCTGTCCCAGCTGTCCCCCCACACAAGAAAAAACTTGGAACAGTCCATGTCTGTTATGTATCACTTAATATACAAATGTTTTGACAATTTAGATTTCAGGAAACACATTTTTTGCTAAGAAAGCAAGCGAGATGCAAAATGTTAGGCTTTAAAGATTATTATGCGGTATAACATATGCAATGTCCTTGGAAAGAAAAGTTTTCAACAGGTTTAGAACAATGGTTTTCTACTTTTCTCGTTGAAATAGTAATGTTATGCAGACATACTGCTGCAACATAGCAGAGTGGCAGACTGTTTTACAAGGGCAGAGATTACACTTTAACTTTTTTTTCCTTCCTGGCAGGTGTCCCACTGGCCTGAGGCCAGAGGCTGTGAGCATACTGCAGCCTGTGGTTTACACCAGAATGCAGAGCCGACACTCCAGCTGGCTGCACATAATTACAGTGATTGCAGCCTGACAACTGGAGTTACACTACAGAAATGTGATAAATACAAAATGTATTACCAAGATGAACCTCTTATAAATATATCTACTTTCCCCTCTTTACAGATATGATATCTGCACATATAAAAACAAGCCTTGTGGAACACTGGGTAAGGTTGCAAAGTGTAACCTAAATTAGTATTTATTTCTTGAATGTTTCAGTAGAGTTTATTTCTTGAGATGGTTTCCTCACATTCATATGTTTATGTAGAAATGGATTTTGAAATATATATTTCAATTAGGGAAGTAATGTTTCAGCTAGGGATAGGCAACTCCAGATGTTTTGGCCTACAACTCCCATCAGGCCTAGCCAGCATAGCTGATAGTGAGGGATGATGGGGTTGAGGGATGATGGGAGGCCAAAATATCTGGAGGGTCATAAGTTGCCCACTCCTTTAAAACTCTATGAATGGTTATTTTTTTATATAGTTGTATCCATTTAAAAGCTTAGAAGATTATCAAAGTAATAATTATGAGGAGTGGGGAGCAGAGGGAAACACACAATACTTTCTTCTTCTTGAAGACTGCTCGGATAGATTTTACATATATAAAGAAGATTCCCAGAAAATCAGAAATGTTAATTGTAAAAATATGGTGTTTGAGAAAACTTGCACTTTTCTGATTGCCCCTTGTTGTGTAAAGCCTGCACTGTTCTTGCTCATCTCTCCAGCCTTCCGTAAGTTCTTGATCATAAAGATGCTGTTGTTGCAAATTTTATGCTGGTTTTTGTGCTTTTAAACTAACATTTGTTATTAAGATGTTCTTAATCCATAATGTACATTGAACTGAAAATGTTAAAAACTCAGAACATCCCTTTAAAATTTTACTCAGTATTAATTTGCAGTATTGGCATTTTGAGCAGAAAACCATTTTTTATATAATTTTTCCAGAATTTTGTAATAATTCTTTTTCCCAGAAACGTTGTTTCCTTGTTGAATGGACTCTATTAACTTGGATGTATTCAGGTAGTTCACAAGTGGTTATACAGCACCGATCCAATAAAGCACCTGAAATGCAGGATGATTGGTCTGCATAAAAAATATTCCGTAATGACCATTAATCTTCTAAAGAAAATGTTTCCATTATTAATATTTTCAGTTTCTACCTGTTCTAGATTTAAATTTACAACATGATTGACGTCTCTCCCTGAAATTACATTCATGTTCATCAAGCATTAAGGAGATAAGAGAAACTGCAGCTAGACTATTTTTTTCCCATTCCCCTTTCCCTGCATGGGGAGTCAAATAAAGAGCTATGTGCATTAAGTCACCTTCATTGTAGCTTCAGGGAATCATTTTTCTTCGATTGTACATCTGTCTTGCACCTGGTATAGATACTTAGACCAGGTGCTGTGCTCTGATTTTGAACTCTATTGTCTTTTCAAACCTAAAAGCATTGTCCAGAATCATAAATTATTAGCTTGGCCTTGTAGCCTGCATTAAGATATTTTAAAGTATGACTTAAGAATCAATTCCTCCTGGTGCATAGACAAGTGTCCACAAATTGTCCCCTCAGGGTCCCCCTATATGCAGTGAGTTGCAGTAACTTCTATTGCCACTGTTTCCTTCTCCTTCCCAGCACCAACAGGTGCTGAGTGCAGGTGCTGCCTCCCTTCCCAGCTGATGATGGGTTCAAGAGTCATTATTGCTCACCACCTGCACAGCTCTTCCCCAGGTCATGGGCAGCCATGCAGGAGCTCATATGCTCAACAGTCTGACATTGAATGGTGCTGGGAGGGGAAGGAGCAGGCTGCTATTACTGTGGCTGCAGACAGATAAAGAGAGGAGGAGGAAAGGCAGTTTGCTTACCTGTAAGTGTAGTTCTTCAAGTGGTCATGTGCACATTCACACATATGGGCTCTGCGCCTGCGCTGAGTCTCATTTTGGGACTCCTATAGCGGGAACCCTCCCCCACTGTCCATTGCGTATGTCCTAATGGTTCTGGCCCATTCCCTCAGTTCCTTGAGACTGTCTAGTCTACCTGATTACTGAAGAGAACGATCTCACCGTGGTATCGACATTGTAGCCTCATCGACACTGAAGTGGGGGTGATGGGAGGGTTATGTGAATGCACAGATGACCACTCGAAGAACTACAGTTACACGTAAGCAACCTGCCTTTCTTCTTTGTGCTCTCTGTGCATCATACATATGGGATATCGATAAGCTGACTTACTGGAGGTGGGTAGGTGAGCGATGCTGCCATTACGGTAGAATTGATGACAAGACTGCTTGGCTAAAACTGCAGTCCTTTCATGCCTGAACATCCAGCCAGTAATGGGAGAGGAAAGTTGACGTTTTCGACCAGGTTGCTGCCCTGCAGAGTTCTGGTAGTGATATCCCCCTCCCGAAGGCTGATGATGTGGCTACATCTCTAGTTCAGTGTGCCCTCACAGAATGCTGTAGCTGCAAACTCTCTAGCTGGTAAGCTAATTCAATAGTTCGCACAATCTATGCTGCCAGTCTCTGCAATGATACTGAGAGCCCTCTTTGCGCTGCACCTTAGCAGACAAAAAGTCTCTGCAGCTGGTGGAATGATTCTGTTCAGTTCTTATAACTGAACAGAATGCTTTCCTGGTGTCTAGAGTATGCAGGGCAGCTTTCAAAGGAGTCAAGGGATTGGTGAAATAGGTAGGCAGCATTATGTTCGGATTCATATGAAAAGATGAAACGGCCTTTGGCAGAAATGACGGGCATGGCCTTAGGACCACCTTGTCCTTGTAGGACACTAAATATGGTATATCAATATGGAGCACCGCAAGCTTGCTTGACTGTCTGGCAGAGGTTATAGCCACCAGGAAGGTGACTTTCCACAAGAGGAAGCGAACGTTTACCATTGCCATACGTTCAACAGGTTTTGAGGTCAACACTTTCAAAACCACCGGGAGACTCCAAAGAGGTATTGTGCATGTAACGGGGCACTAAATTATTAAGACCCCTCATGAATTGTCAGACAACGGGTGCATAAATACCGAGTAATTCTGAACAGTTCCCACATGTGCAGAAATTGTTGCTAGGTATACTGTAAATGATGTCACCTGCAAGCCCTTGTTGTATAGAGAATGTAAAAAAATAAGTATCGGTGATATTGATGCTATATTGGTAAGGAAATCCTTTTTATGTATAGAATTGCATAAATTGCCTCCACTTAGGCTCTCCTCGTAGTTGACTTATGCGCTGCCTGTAACTATCATTACTCATTTTGAGAGTCATGTTGACGAGGCCAGATTCTCCATGCTGTGAGCTTGATGGTCTGTAGATCCGGATGTTGAAAGCAACCTGGATCTCTCATCAGCAGTGTTGGTATGGACGGCAGTCTGATGAAGTCTCCCCTTACCATGTCACAGAGGAGAGTGAACCAGGGATGCCTGGGCTACCACAGGACTAGTACGATACAGTCTGTGCCCTCCAGTCAAATCTTTTACAGTACTTTCGGGATTAGGGGGAGAGGGGGGGAGAGGTAGAAGAAAGTTCCTCTCCATTCCATCTGAAAAGCGTCTCCTAGTGAGTGCTGGCCCTTCTTGGTCGTCGAGCAGAATTGGTGGCAAACAAGTCCATCTACGGTGTGCCCCATCTCCATGTCATTATTTGCATGGACGCTGGTGCTATTTGCCATTTGTGCAATACAAAAAACTCCCTGCTGAGAGTATCTGCCAGGATGTTGTCCTCTTTGGCAATATGGATCGCTGACAGCATCATGTCCCTGGCTATCACCCACTCTAATAGATCTAAGGTCATCTGAATTAGGTGGGAGGACTTGGTCCCTCTTTATTTGTTTATATGCCATAACACAGAGGTATTGTATGTCACAACCTGAACTCAATGCCCCTGCTGGTAAGTCTCGAATGAATGAAATGCTTTCCACATGGCCAAGAATTCTAGAACATTGATGTGGAGAGATCTCTCCCATGCCATTCACCCTGGATTCTCAATGGTCTGAGTGCACTCATCAGCCCCAAAGTGAGGCATCTGTTATCAGGGCTCGTGTCGGGGGCAACTGTAAAAAGGGCATACTCTGGGTCAAGTTGTCTATGTTTGTCCACCATTGCAAGGTATGTCAAATTCTGGTTGGCAGCAACAGGCGGACCTTGTGTGCATTGGAAAGTCCAAAGTTCCTCAGGAACCATCCCTGCAATGGTCACGCAGCCCATTGCATGACTGCCACCATTGATGCCATGAGTACCAGCAGTCTCGGGATCTGAAACTCCATGGAGCTGTGAGCACGGTTGACCCTGTGACCTAGTTCTGCTAAGATCTCTGCCTTTTTCCTTGGAAGGTATGCTCCTTTGAATGCAGTTCTGCTCCAATGAACGAAATTGAACGGGTTCAAACTTGGACTTTTCCATATTGATCACTAGACCTAATGAGTTGAAGAGATTCCGAACATGCAAGTTGATCCTTGGACGGTGCCACTATTAGCTAATCATCCAAATAAGGGTACAACTCCACCCCCTTCTGACAGAGGTGGGCAGAGACCACTTTGCAAAGACCCTCGGTGCCGTTGCCAGTCCGAAGGGAAGAACACAAAACTAGAACACCTTCCTGATGATGAATTGGAGGTAGCGCTGGTCTGTTTCCCTTATGCTTATGTGGAAATAAGCATCCTTTAAGTCCACAGCAGCGACCAGACGTCTTGGCGTAAGAGTGGGAGGATTGTCGCCAGCATGGTCATACGGAATTTCCTTGTTGCAATGAACTTGTTGAGGTTCCTCAGGTCTAGAATGAGTTGAAGTCCCCCATCCTACTTCGGTATCGTGAAATAACGAGAAAAGAACCTGTCGTTGGCCTAATATGGCAGTACTTCTCCCTTCTGCTGCAGGGACACCATATCCATTCTGAGTGTTCTGAAGGAGCACTTACTTTCACGATACCGACAGGAGGGGTGACTTCGAATTCCAACTGGTAAACTGACTGAATAATTTTGAGGACCCATGCATCAGACATTATGGCTTTGTAATTGTTGAAAAAGTCTGCAAGATGCATTCCGAAAGGAGGACGTTGAATTCCCTGTAATAGAGACTGATGGACTAAGTCAAAGCCTCCATTTAGAGTCATGTTCCGATTTTTGCCTCTGCTGATGGACACTATTAGAGGAGTGCTGTTTGAGTTGTGGTTGTTGTTGGATCCGAGAGGTGCGATACCTGTACTTGTCTGTTGAGGTAATAAGGCTGCTGTCTGAATCATTGCTTCTGCCTGTACTTGGTCGGCTGGTACTAGGGGGTCATTCCCATTTTCCTGGCCTTTGTCTTGGCCTTTTGTATGGAGTCCATCACCTCATTTGTCTTTGCATTAAACACGTCCTCCCTATCAAATGGGAGGTCCTCTATGCGTGATCTTGTTTCCTGGGTGAGTCCAGCTGAATGAAGCCATGCGTGTCTCCTAAGAGCAATTGCTCCCACCATTGCTTTTGCCTCACAATTGGTGTGGTGCCAAGTTGTGTTTATTTGTTGCCGAGATAGTCTGATTGCCTCAGTCTGGAAAAGGCAAGCAAGTTCCCTTTGGTCTTCTGGGAGGTGATCCGAGAGGGAACTCATTTTCTCCCATAGAAATAATTGATACCTGGACATAGTGGCCAGGTAATTCGCCACTTTAAGTCCCAATGCCGCAGATAAATAAACTCTCCTCTCAAGGAGATCTAAATGCCTTCCTTCCTTGTCCAAAGGTGATGTGTGCAATCGCTGAGACTTCCCTTGCAATGATTCTACTATTATAGAATTCAGTCGAGGATGGATAAAAAGGAAGCCAACATCTTTTTCCTGCACCTTATATAAGGCTTCAAGGAGCTTAGATGTTGACATAATTGAAAAAGGAGCTTTCCACGAGTTCTTAACCATTTGCAGCATTCTTGGCAAAAAGGGGATTGAAACCGCATCGAACACTGGGTCCTTTACTGTCTGCGCTGGCATTTGAGTTTCGATGCTGAGGGATTGAGCCATTCTAAGTATCTGGTCTGAGAAGTGAAAAAGGTCCCCTGAGGGGGACGCCACCACTTGTGTTCCCACGATGTCATTTGGATATGATAGAGAAGGCTGAACTGAGGATAAAGATGTTGTATCTGAGTGATAATCTTCCACTTATGAGGTGAATCTGGCCAGTCCTTATTCCTTCCTATAGATGCAGAAGGGGATGGAGATTGGTGCATGGTTTGTGTAATCCCTGAGTTTTCCTGTTGATGATGTGTCTTCCCGCCCTTCCCGCCCTCCAGGGCCACAATCTCCATCTTGCTCGGGATCCACCTTTCCAAAAAAGTAAGCAAAGATGTATTGCATTGCTTCCACAGCTCACAAATGCTCTCACCCACAGCCCTTAGGCACAGAAGCTCACTACTGCCCCCACAGGTAGAGTAAAGCAATCTTTAGCCCACTCCTCACATGCCTGGCATAAGTAGCATGTAAAATTGTAATTACTTACAGTAGGACCCTCCACCATGACATGCCCATGGTATTTCCCATGCACTTTTTCCATTTGAAGAAAAAAAAGAGTCTCGTAAGGAAAGCTAGCAAACAAAGACTGGTACAGCCTGAAGCCAGCAGAGCATGCGAGGAGGTCCTCTATAGTAAGGCTCTCTGTGTACCATTCCTGGGTAGGCCGGACCCAACTGACATTGAGAGATTCATCACTATTCTCTTCGAGAAATAAATCATTATACACTGTCGAGTCAGGAAAATGTACCACAGCAGAGCAAGCAGGATTCATTGTCTGCATCCACCAGTTTATCAGCTCACAGTGAACACCACCAGGAAATACAACAGCATTTATACTTTACAAGCTCCACCTTTTCCTTCCTGCTGATGAGATCCAACATTACCATTACTAGCCTGCCCAACCTTAATATCTCCCGCTTTCCTGGGAGGGCCAGGATATATATTTTATATATATTGTGAATTCTTAAGCATGTATAAATTGCTATTATGCCTTTATAGCTGCAGTTCTAAATTTAGTTATATACATGTACCAAATGGCCCAAAAGTAGGTATACAGTATAGTTTATTTGCATTTTATTACATTAGGTATACAGTATAGGTTATTTGCATTTTATTACATTGTTTATTACATTTACATTTGTTTAACACTGTTTAATCTTGTAAGTGCTCGAAATGTATTCCATCAACGTTGCAACGTTCCTCGAACCTGTTCAGAACACTGTGACACACAGTACGACACAAATTCCAATCAGCATCAATGTCCATAAATGCTTCTGAGATGAACTCTTTCAATTTGTTCACTGTCTGGGGATTCCTCTCAAAAACCTTATTCTTTACTACACCCCCCAAAAAGAAGTCCATTGGTGTTAAGTCAGGTGAACGTGGTGGCCATTCAATGCTGCCATGTCATCCGATCCAATGCTGTGGGAAGGTGTTGTCAAGATAGTCCCTTACTACAGAAGCATAACGAGGAGGTACCCCATCTTGTTGGAAGAGCAGTTCAGCGAAGTTAGCCCTGATTCTGAGTTGTGGCACTACCACGTCGCGTAACATGTTTAGGTAATTGTTACTATCCACAGTTGTATGGAAGAAAACCGGTCCTACAACACCTTCGCTGGACAGTGCACCCCACACTGTGATGCCTGGCTGGTTCAGTTGAGATGTGATAGTCAAATGAGGATTTTCATCTGCCCAATACACAGTTATGCCTGTTCACGTGGCCTGACAACTTGAAAGAAGCCTCATCTGACCAGATGATCTTATCAAGAAGGTCTGGTTCATTAGAGATTTGGTTACATATCATCTCACAGAATTGCAACCGACGGTCTGGGTCGTCCTCCAGAAGACCATGTAACAGTCTTGGACAGTACAGCTTCAATTTACGCATTAAGCGTTGCAAGGGCATTCTAGGTATGGATAGTTGCTTAGACGCACATTGTGTGGACTTTTTCAGACTATTCACAAATGTCAGAGTGACTCTCATCTTATTTTCCTCTATCATAGATGTCCTAGGATATCCAGATTTCGGTGCATTAGCCACTGCACCTGTTGCTTCAAATTTATCTCTAAGATGATAAATTGTCAGATGTGTTGGTGGAGGACTGTCTGCTGTGCACACCCGCTCGTCATTTTCAGTCTTCCAGTACTGCTTTAGAATCCACTTTCTTTGTTCTTGACTCAAGTTCGCTGCCATCATTCACAATATCAGTAAAACAAATAACTAAATAACTAAACACCTGTACCTACTTTTGGGCCTCACTCCCCTCACTCTCCACACCTGTCACCACCTGTCACTCTTCCCAACTGTCATTCTGACTCCACCCACACATCTTCTACTCACACATTCTCTCCCCCTCCCATCAACATTCTAAACAACTGTATACCTACTTTGGGGCCACCCAGTATATACACTGATTACCATGGTTGTTCCTAGCATGCAGTGGGGCACAGGATTGTAATTTAAATCTACTATAGAGAGGTCATATAGCAGGAGCCATACCTCAGTGACAGAGTGTATCTTGCATGCACAATGTCAGCTAAGTCTGTATAGGACTGCAGTGTGAGTCAGTAGCAATCGCCACATCTTGTGGCAGTGAATTCCATGAGTTCATAAGTATTGTGTGAAGAAGTATTCTATTTTGTTATTCCTGAATCTACTGTGAATCATTGTGTAAAGAAGTACTTTATTTTGTTAGTCCTGAATCTCATGAGAATCATTTTATTGGGTGATCCCATGTTCTAATATTATCCACTTTCTCTTCATAATATTGTTAACTTCTATTGTGTTCTGCCTTGGTAATCTTTAGAAAGAAAGTAAAACGTCCTGAGCACTTTCTCAGGGTTTCTTAACCTTTTTGTACCCATTGGCACATTTGGGAATTTGAGAAACTGCTTTGAGCACCACCACAAAATGGCTCCCATGGAAGATATGGCTAGTCACATAATTGCTGCCATGGGGTCACATAACCAATAGTGGTTTAGGGTTGAGTCATTTGTGAGGTTTGTTGTTGTTTGTTCATTGTTGTAATTATTAATTAACTAGCTGTGTTAATTGTTCATATTCGTTAGGAGTGATTTTAATCCTCATCCATAGATGAGAACTGTGTGCACTACATTTGACAGACTTCTAAAAATGTCAAAGATACTATTTTGGAATTCAGAGTAAAAAGTTTTGAATACATTATTTAGTTATGATGATCAAGATATTTAGACAAGTGGAATATTGTTATCAGGTTGTCTCTAAATAAATTGGGAGGAAAAACATGATTTTAACTTTCACCAATTAGAAATTGCCATTGGTCAAGTAATTTCCCCCCTACATTACCAGAGCTTGTTTTGTTTGTTTTCATTTTGTCCCAGTCTACCATAAGAGATTGCAATCAGTAAGAGTCATGTAGATTAAAAAGATAAAACATTCAGCTGTCCTTCTCATCTCTTGCCCATATGTTCTTGATTCCACTACTGAAAGTTAATCCAAATAATACGTACATATAATATTCCTAAATACTGAAAACCCAGGTCTTTGGGAGTGTGGAAAGGGTTTTCTCCCCGTAACTGGAACAGCCACAGGTAATATCACTGTATATGCTCTTGATCCACAGACTTTGTACATAGCAATTATGATCAGTAGAACTAAGGGATCAAAGAAGGCTAATGGGGAGGAGGGTATCTATAAGGTAAGAATCTTTTCTGAATCATGCAGTGCTTTATGGATTAAACAATCAGCTTGAATTGAGCAGAAAAAGGCACAAAGCTACCGTATTACATTGAATCTAAGACGCCTTCGATTGTAAGACACACTGGCTGGTTTTGGACGACACATTAAGCAACGGACGGGTAAATAGTGTACTGACCTTGAGTTAAGTAGGCAGTGTTCCACACACAACATGTTGCAGCCTGTGTTGCTCGGCAGCGGCAACTGCTCCGGTTGTTAATAGCATGACTGACAGCCCGCCCGCCATGCTCCCAGCCTACCAACCACCGCCAGGCCTCCCAGATGTATCCCAGCACGCACTGTGGCCTGAAATCCATAGGCACCGCCATTGAAGCTGCAAGAGGACACACCTCTCAAACCCCATTGGACGCTCAGAGGCACCGGGCGGGACACACCAGCCCTGGGCGGAGCAGCAGACAGGAGGAGTGGCTAGACCGAGAGAGCGGCTGCCCCATGTCCCCAGCATAACATCCCAACCGTAGGCACCCATGCCCCATCACACCCGGTGCCCCAAAGGGACCGGGCAAGGGCCAGCCGGCTAGCCATGAGACAGGCACAAAGCATGCCCACCTGATCCATCCCGCACAGTGCCCCAGAGCCCCATCCATAGGTAAGGAAGGCTGCGCTTGACCAATGCACGGGCAAACCGCAGCCGAAATGCACACCCGGGCACCAGAGTCAGACGCAAGGTAGCCCTTCCCCGGGAGCGGCCCACACCCACCCTACATGGGAGGCATGGCAGCTGTGAGGGCACCCAATGTCCCCGAGCCCCCACCCAAGACAAAGCCCCCCAAGTGCAACTTCCCACAAATATTGGAATGAAGGCAAGAGAGGGGGAAAGTGAAAAAGCTTTATTCAGCGTGGCATTTAAAAATGGTTACGTGGGCATAGGGCCACTGCGAAGCATGAGCGGAGGAATCGGAAAGGCGAGTCACCCCTGGGCTGACAGAAGGTGACCAGGAAGGCACAGTGGTTAGGGGTCTGCAGAGCATGGCACCTTGAAGCAGCAAACGGTGGAAAGGGATGAAGGGAAGGCAGATAGAGTCGCACTGAAAGGAAGTAACATCAGTCCACAGACGGCACCCCACAGCCAAAGCTCACACGGGGTGGGTGGGGGTAGTGTAGCCAGATCCATTCACTGATACTCTCATGCACCCGTGACGCTTCCGCACAGGCACAGCGCTCCCCAACAGGGTTTGCGGGCCTGGGCAATGGTTCAACGTCCAGCCCTTCCACAGCAATGGCATCATCGTCCTCGCCCGGCTGAGGGAGGTCAGGGTGCTTGGCCAATAACACATCCCCACGGGACTTGCAGATGTTGTGCAGAATGCAGCAGCACACCATGATGTCCGGAATGATGTCAGTGTGCAAGTCCAGCAAGCTAAACAGGGAGTGCCAACGCTCCTTCAGCCGCCCAAAGGTGCGCTCTACAGGCAGGCAGACACGGCAGTGGTAGTAGTTGTATTTACATTGCACAGCATTGCAGGGGTAGCGGTATGAGGCCATCAGCCATGGCTGAAGGGTAAAGGCTTGGTCGGCCAGGAGCAACAGCCCCACGGCATGCCCGCACACAGAAGCGAGTCCGGAGGAGAGGAAGTGGCCCAATGATAACTTGGCCGCCAAGGGGAAGTTCCAGAAGATGGCTGTGTCGTGGCTTCGCCCAGACACGCCTGCATAGACATCCAGGAACGTCCCCTTGGCATCTACCACCACCTGAAGAACCATGCTGTAGAAATGCTTGCGGTTGAAGTACTCCTCGCTGCGAGGGGGGGGAGGATGTGCACATGGGTCGAGTCCAGAGCCCCAACAGCCCGTGGGAAGCCCAAGGCATGGAAGCCACACATGTTCTCCTGCTCATCCCCAACCCGGATGACGTCGGCCAGGTACAGCTCATTCAACACAGTCACCATCTCCCAGAAAATTTCGCATGCGGTGGACGCACCCACCCAGAAGACCGTTGACAGCGGCAGGTACCCCATGTTGAACGCCAGCTTGTACAGCGTTAAGGCCAAAAGGCGGGAGACCAGAATGAACGGGCGCATGACGGTACACTCCCTCTGCAGTACAGGGGTTACCTCGGCCACCAGCACATTGAAAGTCGCATGGGACATGAGGAAGCTCCCGCGGAAACGTTTGTCGTCCCAGTCCTCCAAGTTCTGCATCTCCTTCCACACGGCATCCGTCCGTGGGAGCATTCAGTGGCAGATGGTCTCACGCTGCTCAAGGAGGTCGGAAGATGTTGCCAGGAGGGGAATGCAGTGCAGGGCTTCCACGGACGTATTTCTGGCCAACGCCCCCGTAGTCACCGTGCCTGCATCACGTCTGTGCAGCAGCAGCAGGACGGCAGCCCAGCAACAGGGCAAGGCCTCTGCAGCACCAAGGGGCCAGCAACCACTGCCCATCCCGAACGTCAGCCCTGTGTGCAAGGCGCCACCCAGGCAGCGCAGCTGGGAACATAGCACTTCCTCCTCATCACCATCAGCATGGTTCTGTGGAGCCGCCTGGATTGCCGCCTGCAAGCCAGCCGTAGCGAGGTCTTGGTGGGACATAGCCACTAGCGGTGGAAAACCCAGAGGGGAGGCAGGCATGACGGGAGGGCTGGTGGACATGCTGGAGCAAGAGGGCAGAGGGAGGGCTGCTGCCGTCGCCAGCATGGGACAGCCCAATATGGGAGTGTAGGAACAGGAGGACAAGACAGCATTGTTATGTCTGCTGCACACCTGCAAGAGAGGGGAGTGAAAGGAAGTGGCCGGAATCAGGGGACACTATGGGGCAGCGCCGCTTCAAGATGACACGAGGGAACTACAGAGGAGGATGGGCGCAGCTTGCATATGCCAATGGTAGGGCCTACGGCTGCACAGGGATCGAAAGGCGGCACCGCCTGACGCTCCGCTCCAGACGTCGAATGCGATGCAGGACGTCTCCCAGAGCCAGCTCCAGAGTGCAGAGGCACTGTGCCATATGGGCCCTCCACCTTCTGCGGACGGCACGGCGGAGGGAACGCAGCTTCCCTGGGGGGGAAGAGAAGGGGAGGAGAGGAGAGGGAGGACAGCCATCAGCGCCACGGAGGCCATAGTGGTTCCCCTGCACCCAGTCCAACCAACCTCCTTGCTGCAGGGACCTGTGGCGGTGGCATGGGGCGCTCACCTCCCTGCATCGGCTGGGGCAGCCTGCACGGAGCCAAGCAGACCTGTAGGGAGCCTATCACGGCATGGGGAAGGGGGTGCCTACTGCCAAGGACCATCAGCGGATGGCCCAGGGGGGCCATTACATGCCTGTGGCTCAGGGCATGCCATGTGGGAAGGGCCCCTCCTCCTCCCCCTCCTCCTCTCCCTCTTTGTCGGAGTTGGTTGGGAAGTCCCAGGTCCGCTTGGCCCGGCTGCCTAAGTGTTGCCGCTCCTGCCCTCCTGTATCCCCCCCTGCCATCCCTGAGGCACCGGCTGCAGCCGGTGCTGCTCGTGGCCGCTGGTGGAGGATGGTATTGCTGGTATTGCTGAGGCAGCATGTATCCGTACAGTGGCATGTAGTGGGCTGGCTCCAGGTCGCCATGGTACTCTCTCCGGAATGCCTGGGCAACCTCCCTGAGGAGGTTTGGCGGTCGATGGCAGCTGTGCACTCGCGCATGCCTCAATCAATGATGATGTTAGTGGCCGCCATGGCCTCAGTCATCCCGGTGACATGATCCTCCAGACCACGGCACACCTCCCGCCCCGCCTCCCATATGGCTTGGGAGCATTCATCCACGGCTTGGGTGGCCATACGCGTCACCCACACGGCGAGAACATGCTCCTTGGTGCACCTGGACTCCTCCTCGCCCGCCATGCGTGTGAATAGCTCATGGATGCGGCCTCCTGTTGCCTCTGTGGCCATGACCAAGTCCTTTGCCACCTGCAGTCGGTCTGCCTTGTACCTGTCACGCAGATGGGCACACCTCTGTGCATTGGTCAGGGGATGGGCTTGAGCGGCTGGGGCCGCGGCTTCTTCGCTGATGGGTGGCGGTGGTGGCTCCTCCTCTAGGGGGGCAGCGTCCTCCATCTCTGCGACCTCTGACTGGGGGGGGGCTCTATCTCCTCTGCAAGCACGGCCTCACCAGCTTGGAGTTTGGCTTCCAGAAGCGCATCCTCCTCCATCTCATCCACTTCCGTGAAGGTTTCATTGGTGGTCTGCATATCGATGCTCTGCAGCTCTTCCTGGGAAGTTGACAGTTCTGGCTCCAGAACGTTGCCCACCTGGAGCTCCACGAGCTGCTCCATTTCATCCTGCACCTCCTGTGACACTGGCCCCATCTCCGTAACAGGGTCCATGATGCTCCAGTCGAACCCCTCCACCATGGTGCTGCTGCTCTCCGTCTCCACCCACATACGTGGTGTGCCCTCTGCCCGCCCTGCTCCCCCGGTGCCTGTGGCGTGGGCGCCGGCTCTGGCACTGGCTGGTTGTGGCTTCGTGGGTGGCACCCATGGCCATGATGGCCCAAGTTGATCGTCCTCCTGCTGTGTCTCTGGCACTATAGGCACAGGTCGCTTGTCCTTTACCTGCAACTCTGCACAGAACAGCTGTAGGAACGCCGTAGGGCTGTTGGTGCTGGAGGAGGCTGTCACAGGGGAGGCGCTCCTTGAGGACCGGGCTCTTCTGGCCTCCATGGGTGGCGGTTGTGGCAGCAGAGAGGGGCTGTGGCCTTCCGCGGGCCTGCTCCTCGGCTTCGGCACAGCTGGCCGTGGGTCTGGTGGTGCCCTTGCCGTCAGCGTGCTGGTCGGTGGCAGGCGTGGGGCATCCATCTGGGGAGGCGGTTGGGGTGCCCAGGTAGCAGTATCATCACGGTGTGGCCCTTGGGCCTGTCGGGCTCATTGTTGTGTGCGCGGTGCCTCGCCTGTTGGGACCTCGCTGCCCGTCATGTGCCCTGGCATTACGTTTTGGCACTCCTCCCACAGGCGTGCCAGCTTGTCATAGAAAGGCATGGTGCGTGGCTCGACCCCGGTTCTGTTATTGTGCGTGATGGTCTCCTTGAACTTTCTCTTGAGTCCATGCAGCTTGTCCCTGCGTTGCTTGACGCTGCGGTTATGTCCCAATTCCTGCATCTGCCTGGAGAGCCCGGGGTAGAGCTGATCGTGCCTGGCTGTGGCCATGATCTTTCTTGCGTCCTGGCTGCCCCACAGTTCTATGAAGTTCCCAATTTCTGCCTCAGACCAGTGCTGTGCTCTGTGTCTTCCTGAGGGGTCCTGGGTGTCCCTCTCCTTGGGTTTGCGAGCCGGCGTCCTCTCTCGGAGTGCCATGGCTATCCTCTCCTTCTGGGTCCATGGTGCCAGTGGTGGTGCTTTACTGTGCTGCCAGGTGTCTCTGGCCCCCACCTGGTATTCCCCATCCCGTGTGCTTGTGGGATTGTTGGTGCTGGTGGGCTGTTGTGTTTGCTGGGAATGTGCCCTGTTTGGCGGCAGAGGTGTTGTTGCTTGCTGTGGGCACTTCATGACCGTGGGAATGTTGTGCATACCTTTGGAGGTTTCCCACAACATCCGCAGCTGGTCGACTGGCATGTTGTGGTGGTGGGCTGCCCACGGGCGCCCTTTGCCTTGGCATGCTATGTGTCTTGGGGATGGCCATGGCCAGTACACACTGTCCGGCTGTGTTGGGTGGATGAAGGGGGCTTGGTGAGCACCGCTTCCCCAACCTGCCTGCTTCCGGGTAAGGTGACGGGAGAGAACGCATGGCCGTCGGGGGCATTTTTGCCTGGGTTGCTGTGCTCCCTGCTGGGTGGGTGGGCGGTGCCCCATGTTCCTGGGCATCTGGGGGCATCGGGGTGACACGTGTGCTGTGGCCTCCCCCCCTCCTTTGCCCTCGTTCCCTTATTACAGCATTGCTTTTATGTTTGGGTGCTGAACGCCGCACGGAGCACGTGCTTTCAGGAGCTGGCCCCTTGTTGAGCTCCGTTCCGGCTGTCGGGGTGGGGGAGGCAGGCGTCTTTGGTTGTTATGCCGACAACGGCATCAAGCTGTTGAGGGTGTGCCTGAGTGGGCAGCCACTCTTGCCGCTTGCCTCTATGGTCTTCCGTGGTAACATTCTCAATGCATGGGATTAACACACGTGCTCCCCCCACACGACACTTTAGTCAATTGGTTTTGGTCTAAACAATGTGCAAGCACGTTGTTTCTCTCTGTTGTTTATTTCTCCTGTTTAGTGTACTGTGGGTTGTGTGTTGCTCTCCACATGACACGATAAGCAACTCAACTGATGGTTGTTTGCCCCCCCCCCCAGGTTGCTTAATGTGTCGTCCGAAACCAGCCACTTTAATTTCAGGGCCACCAACAGGGAAAAAGCTTTGCATCAATTCTAAGACACACCTTAATTTCAGCACCTCTTCCCCCCTTCCCCCCTCCATCGCCATCGCCTGTCCTCACTGCCGCTGCTCCCGCCGTTCCACACCGCTGCCAGCGCTCGCCTCGGCCTGGCAAGGCGTCGTTACTGGGAACTAGGCCATGATCCGGCCTAGTTCCCAGTTATGATGCCTTGCCAGGCCGAGGCAAGCATTGCCAGCTGCGCAGAGCAGTGGCGGCAGCAGTGAGGATGGGTGACGGCGATGGAGGTGAGGGGGGAGGGTTAGGGCTTCGCAAGTCCCCCCTCCCCCCTTACCTTGATCACTGCTGCCTCGGCCTGGGAAGACTTCAGTACTGGGAAGGAGGCCAAGTTCTCGCGAGATCTCCCGAGACTGCGGCCTCTTTCCCAATACTGAAGCCTTCCCAGGCTGAAGCAGCATCAATCAAGGTAAGTGGGGAGCGGGGGACTTCTGACTGGCCTTATGAGGTTCCTCGGGACCCGCTAGGGTGAGTCGCGGGGGAGGGGGCATGCAGAGCTCCAATGCCTTCTACAAAACGCGGGAGAAATCCGGTGATTCTAAGTCGCCATCGATTCTAAGATGCAACCTGTTTTTACAGATGTAAACATGGGAGAAATAGTGCGTCTTAGAATCAATGAAATACGGTAATGCAAAACCTGAATGACTGGTGTGATCTGGTCCCTTGTGACCCATCCCTATCAAGAGATAATTTGGCATATTTTGGTTTCCTTTTCCCATAAAGAATACATTGCCTTCGGGGTAAACCTATCCTATTTTCAGTCCTTGTTTTGAAGCAATATTTTCTAGGGCATATAATCCCTTAGAATGGTATATTAATGATTTTTCCAGATTAGAGTCCTCAGGGAGGAATACCTTTAAGGCTGTAACAGGTCATAATATATCAGTACTGGTAACAAATTAATCCTGCAGTAGTGTACATCCTGTGTAGTACTGAAAGGCATGCATCTTATTTGTAAATATTTGAAGATTTTTTTTCATTTTATGAATGCTTAATAACACACGTTTATAGTAAACTGAATTTCAGAAAACAGATAAATAGAAGTCTCTATGGTTTAGTTTTATATCTCTTTCTTTGCAATTGGTGCACTGATTTTTTTGTGTTCATAGAAATTCCTAAAAATACACCACTTGAGTTTTTTGTAGCTAAAAATGTTGTTTGTATGTTTTATGAACCCACTAAACTTAAACAGATATCTTTAGAAAAATAATGTGGACACATTTTGCTTTCTGCAACCTCAAGAATGTTAAAATAGAAATGCTTGCTTGAATTCCCTATCCTGGCTCAAGTTACTAGGTGGTCCCAAGTTACCAGAAGTAAAATTTATAAATCTAACCCCTAGTCTAGACATTTTTCAGCAGTGACTGCAGTTCAAAAAATATTAATGTCTAGCCGGCAAAGTGAAATTCCCCCCAGTGCTTTTGCAATGACTAGAAAGTTAACCTTTTGCCAATTGCTGCTTCTATGCATGAAGGTTATTAAAAAGCATCCAGGCATTTATAGCTAGGGCTTTTAAGATTGAAACACCTTGGCATGACCCTTTGTGTGTCCTTTTGTTTGTTCAGGCTTGGCCTCTGTTGCTGGAATGTGTGAGCCTGAAAGGAGCTGTAGCATTAATGAAGATATTGGCTTAGGTTCTGCTTTTACTATAGCACATGAGATTGGTCACAAGTGAGTACATTTTTAAATCTTTATAAATCTTAGTTTAATGAGCTCTATCTTTGTCTGTGGCCTTATTCACTCATCTGTGCTTCTTATCCTATACATAAAATAATTCTAATCATTAATTTAATTTTACTTTTTTTGTACTTTATTAACAATCTTTATTAAAAGTTATATTGGTCCAGTACTTAAATACTCAAGATGGGATGTGCCAATAGTTACATCAGTATAATATTGCAAAACATGACTATGCAGGCATTACATGAACATTTTGCCAGCATTACAACAATTACAGGGTTGTATCCAATGCTGGCCATCCACCAGTGGTAGAAAAGATTTTTCCTCTCCACCTACAACACACCTCCCAAATCTGCTCTGGATGGTTTGGGGACTCTTTGGAGCAGATTTGGAGGGGGGGATGCAGCGGGTAGGAGAGCAAGGGGAAGTCCTGTTGGTTGAGCAGAAATCCACATGCACTATATTAGATTTAACTCATAAAGCTGAAACTTCAGGGTGCAAGTTTCCGTGCTGAAGCTGAAAACTCTTGCTCATCATTATATTTCCTGATACAGTATAATGAATGTATATTATGTTGCAGTTATAAACACATATACAGTTCTTCTAATGTGATTAATTTCCTATAAAGATAGTTTTTCCATGTAGGAAAAATGTGTGCAAACTTCATGTAGATAATCAGGTGTGATGAAGACACCTACATGTTTCACTGAAGATACATAAAAGTGCTATCCATATAGAAAATACATCAGGTTTGAAACAACTCAGGTCCCAGGATGTGGTTTGAAAGCACATGAAGCAGCTACCTCGCTGAAACTGAAGTAGGTCTAGGTCTGATCAGTGCTTGGAGGGGAGACTACCGCTTGTAGCCACCTTGAGTTCCACAACAGAAGAAAGGTGGGATGTAAATGCAATAAGTAAATATAAATAAACTGCACTTGGGAATAGAGTCCACTTAAATCAATTGAAATCAATACAAAAATGTTTTTTTGAGGTATAAGAAAGCTATTGTTACTATTAAAAATAGACATTCATTTTAAAGATTTTTTTTATTTAGCTTGGCTACTATCCAAAAATGCTGTCTCTGTGCATGTAAAGGGAACAGTTTAAAAACTCCAAAATCAGTTTAGAAACTCCAAAATCCACAGTTAGATATTTTATTTGGACCAACCAAAATTTCACAATATTGTGAGCAAGCTTTTAAGTAGGCTGACCATATGAAAAGGAAGACAGGGCTCATGCAACTTTAACAGCTGTACTGAAAGGGGAATTTCAGCAGGTGTCATTTGTATGCAATTAGTTCCTGGTGAAATTCCCTCTTCATCACAACTGTTAAAGTTGCAGGCACTATACTAGAGTGACCAAATACAAAAGAAGGAAGGGCCCCTGCAACTTTAACAGTTGTGATGAAGAGGAAATTTCACCAGGAACTAATTGCATACAAATGACACTGGCTGAAATTCCCTTTTCTCTACAACTGTTAAAGGTACATGAGCCCTGTCCTCCTTTTCATATGGTCAGCCTATTTTAAGTTCTCCCTAACTCTTCATCAAACTATTATGCAAAGCAGGGAATGAGGAAAGAAAAAAAATAAAAAAGAGCAAAAAGCAGACTGGGTGTTATAGCCATAAAGTCTGCATTTAGGCTCTGCTTCAAATTTGAGATTGGTGGAATTAGTTTCTGCTAGCTATTGCAGGTATCAGGTTACACCTAGGATTCAGGAACCAAAGAAGCAATGGCTGACATCAATTTTTGAAAAAAATAAAGCCCGGTAGTTACTCAGTTCTGTCTGCAGCTTTAAGCGAAACACAGACCCCTAATTAGGCAGAGAGCAAAGTAATAAATAAACATGGCATTCTTTATATTAGCAAACCTGGATATTGATTTTTGGTGGTAAAAAAAGATCAATTGAACCCAAATTATCTTTACTTTGTAAACTGGGGAGGATCTTGGGTACAGGATTTTGGATACATGTATGTTTGCTTATATGCACATAAGCCACTCCTTCAGATCATGGGCTGATTACCATGTCTGCTTATGTTAGTTTAGCAGGATATGAAAAGATGTGCAATGAAGCTGTAATCCTGTACACACTTAGCTCCCATTGAACTCACTGAACTGAACATCTATAGACTGTGCTATGTGTGTTTTTCTGGAATAAGGGGATTTATTTCTGTTTGTAACCTATTTTCCCTCTTTGTTTAGAAAATATAATTAAAAATGCTACAATGTCTGAAAGCAACTGTTAATAACATATATAAATAATTATCAATACTCATAGAAGAACTTCATAAAATTACCACAAAATGTTCCATTCCAAATAAAAAGGCATTATACTTTTTACACAAGGGCAAAGTTAGTCCTCACTTCACATGGCAAAGACGATTAAATTACACCTTCCAACCTTAAATTATCTCAGAATAATGGATCTAGCATGTGCTTTGCCACATGTTTAGTTCCGTAAAAAAGCGTGTAATGCTTGGTATTCCTTAGCATAAACAGAACATTCTGGACACAGGATACCAAAAGATAGCTTTTAGTGAGTAAGTCACAAGACAAACTAATATTCAACCCTGGCTACAATATCACTTGAGTCCTTTTATACTAATCAGTGTAACGCTCAAACAAGTCCACCCAAGCAACACAGACCAAATACACACATATATTACATCTTCCTTTTTTCCTTTTTTTTCATTCATCATACCCATATCTTAGAGGTTTTCTCACTATTCTTCCTCTAGATGTAATTACTGGTTTCTCCTCTGGCTCCATCTTTCTAAAATCATTCTGTTCTATATTCACACTTCCACTATCTTCCTTCCCTGTCTCCCTATCATGACTTCCCTTAGAAATCCTTTCAGACCTGTGCAAATTCTTTCTATTTCTCCTATGCAACCTTGCATCTGGGGTTTCCACCACATATGATCTAGGAGTTTGATGATGTTCAATTATTTTTGCAGGTTGCTACTCTCCCTCTTTTTGAATTGTAAGTTTTTCTCCCACTTTCAATGGTAGCAAAAGCTTAGCCCCTCAATCATAGACCCCCTCTAGATGGATTCCGTTTGACGCCTGTTCCTCCAATTATGCGCATCTTCTCGGAAGTGCTTTATCGTAAATGCTTGTATGCAAGAGATAACTGAGCACTCAACAGGTGACCTTACCGGTTGTTTCAAATGCACTTTACAAGTAGTTAATGCGGAGAATCGCTTGTTCACATAGTAAAAATGCGCTTTAACGGCTGGAGCAAAATAAAACTCGCTATTTAACGTGCATTCGATAATGCGCATAATCGGAGAGAAAACGCGTCTCTACGCCCAATTTGCGCTCCATTCTTGTAGAGGTAAATTTTTTAATGTGCCTTGAAAGAGCTTTAAATGCCTCTTGTAGAGGCAGCCATAGTAATATATCTGCCTTTCCTGTCTTTTTCTTAACTGTTTTTGCACACTATTACATGAGACACTTCCTGGTTGCAACAATGATTTCGCTAAAGGTAACCTTGTTCTCAGACATCTTCCCATTAGTAACTGTGCTGAAGACTGCTTGTCTGAAAAAGGTTTATTTCTAAAATCTAACAACAAACTGCTCTTCTTTAAGATTTCCTTAACCGTCTGGATCATTTTTCAGCCATTCCATTTGATCTTACACAAGATGGACTGGAAGTGACATGCACAAAATCTCATTCTCTCATGAATATTTTAAACTTTTTAGAGTTAAATTGAGGTCTATTATCAGTTATTACAATTTTGGGTATACCAGTGTCTAGCAAATACAGATTCACAATACATAAACACACATTTACTAGTTAAAGTTTCCAATAAACAAACTACAAAAATCTTTGAATTATAATCTGCTATCAAAAGATATTTCTTCCCATGAAACTCAAATAAATCTGTTCCCATTTTTACCATCTTTATATTGCTTATATATTTTCCAGAATCCATTACTAGCATCCAACATTGAAAACAATTTTGCACCTGCCAACCTGTTAGTAATTTAATCTACTGTTGGTAACTGGAAGTACTCTCTACGAATGGCTTTATTCATATCTCTTGGATCCAAACAAATTCTTATTTGGTCTTAATCAGGTTTATTCACAATCACTATTGAATTTACCCATTCGCTGGGTTCTTCCACCTTAACAATCACACCAATCTTCTGAGTTCTCTTTCTACCTTATTCCTTAACATAACTGGAATTTTACAAGAAGCATGCACTACTGGTGTTATCTGTGAATCCATTTTAACAGCATACTGATCCTAATCTTTGAAACATCTTCATATTGCTTATATATTTCCTTCCTTACATTTTAACACATTTACTCTTTCCACTGTTATTTATTTATTGCATTTCTTTACTGCCCTATAGCCAAAGCTCTCTGGGCATTTACAAAACTTAAAACCATGAAAACCATTCAAAATATAAAACAAACAACAGTATAAAAACATAGTATAAAATGCAATATAAAAGAAATGAGCAGCAATGCAGAAATTAATACAGACTTAAAATACAAATTTAAGACAGCAAAGTTTACTAAGTTTAATTCAATAACTGCTTTTAAACCCAAGATTGATTGTGCTTTAAAATCTATTACTTGAAATTCTAACTCAAATTCTTTCCCTTTATATGTACATTTTATAACACACCTCTAAAGCCCTTCCAACCTTGTACCTGAATCTTATATTTGATTTCTGTAAATATTCATTCTGAAAACTCTTATAAGTTCTTACGGAAATAGCATTAGCCTATGCTGCAGTGTCGATCTTAAACTTTACATCCTTATTCTTTATTTTAAGATCTGCAGCCCACTCTTCTTTCAGTTTATTAGATGTTAAAATCCCAATAAACATATCTTGCAAATCTTCTTCCTACAACATGCACTTATTCTTGTGAACAAACTTGACATCTTTGGTTTTACACATCTTTGCAAAATGATTTGGTCTTCTACATTTTCCGTAATCTTTCCCATATGCCATACATTGGCTCAATTTGGATGACACAATAAACAACTGGTGTGGGGGAAACAATTGTCAGTTGTTTTGACTATCGTGTTATCCGAATGCTGCCATAGTCAACTCAATGCTGATCCTAATCCACACCACAGTTGATTATTTATTATCATGTTGTGTGGGGAGTACCCCCTAGATGAACAACTGTAAAGTTGATTATTACCCCACCGAATTGAGCCATTGTCTTATCTTATGGTTGTTAACATATCTAGAATAAAACTTTGAGCTAAAAGCAAAACTTGAAACAGGTTTCATAATCTTCTCATTATGCAGCTGAATTTTCTTTTTAACACTGTCTTTGCTTTTAAAATACCCATTCCTTTCTCTGCTGGTCCCAATCCTTTTAATTGCTTTACAGTCATTTTTGCTCTGCAGATATCCATAGCTCTTTCCAGGGTCAAATCAGCTTCTCTCAGCAGCCTTGCCCTGAGATTATCTGATTTTATTCCACAAACAATTCTATCCTTAATTAGAGATTCAGCTAAACTCACATGACAGCTGCCTAAACACACATAACTTCAAATCAGTCACATTGGAATCAATAGGCTCTTCTTCATTCTGAACTCTTGAAAAATCTTGTGTCTCTCATATGTAACATTTCTTTTATGAACACAATATAATTCAAATTTATTCAGCAAAATTTGTATCTTGTGTCTATCTACTTAGTCATCAAAATGGAAGATATTGTATACTTGCTTCTTCTCCTACCACATGCAAAAATAAAGCTGCTTGAAGCGTCTCACTTTTCTTGTCAGCACCACTTGCAATACAATTCAAATCCATGCTTCCATTTTCTCCAATTTTCAGCCACATTACCTTCAAATGACAGTTTTTCTGGAGGCTTCAACACAAACCAGTTACACACGGTGGTCAAGTATTTTGAGCTAAACATTATGGCTTAGCGTATTGTGTGAAACATTACTTTGTGTCATGTGAATCATTCCTAACCATGGTAGCTACATAACTACAGTTTAAACACACTCACTAACCATTTGCTGCAAAAGAGCTAGTGGCATAACCCTGGTTTAGCGTGCTGTCTGAAGAGGCCCATAAAGTTGGGTATCATCAGCATATTGGTGGCACCAAATCTCAAAACTCTGAAATCTCTCTGAGTGGCTTCATATCTATGCTATATGTTGCATGAATTCCCCAGCACCATCTTCTGAGATCGCCCCTCCAAGAAAGACCGGAGACACCGTATAACAGTGCCTCCTAATCCCATCTCAGACTAATGCCCCAGAAGGATACCATGGTCGATAGTATCGAAAACCACCAAAAGGTCCAGCAGATCTAACAGGAACACACTTCCTCTGTCCAGTTCCTGCTGCAGATCGTACACCAAGGTGACCTAAGCAATCTCTGTCCCATTACCAGGCCTGAAGCCAGATTGAAATGGATCTAGATAATCTGTCTCATCCAGAAATCCCTGGAGCTGAGAAGCTACCACACACTCCAACACCTTGCCCAAGAATGGAATATTGGAGAGCAGCTGGAAATTATCCAACACAGTGGGGTTGAGGGAGGGTTGTTGTTTTTAAAACAAAGCTCTTACCACTGCCTCCTTTAGGTAAGATGAAATAACACTTTGTCATAAAGAGGCATTCACCACTGCCCTTATCCACTCAGCCAGTCCCCCCAGCTGCTTTTATAAGTCAGGGAGGGCAAGGGCCCACCATATGAGGCAGGGCTCACTTCTCCAAGGATCCAATTCATTGGCATTGTTGGGATCCCAACTGGGCTGCACCATCTTACCTATCACCAAGAGTTCTCTGACATTAGAGCTGCAAATGAGCAGATCTACCATAGTACTCAAGGGCTGATGTCTTGTGGGTTTCACAGCTGCAATGACAGCTGTCATTTGGTACGCTTGATTGTGTATGAAACAACTCCAAAACTGGCTCATACGCAACTTCAATACCAATCGGGACTTCTGCTGGACCAGATTCTGTCTGCCTCCGAGAGGCAGATTCTGTCTGCCTCAGATGCAGAGAGTCTCTGCATCAGAGACTCTCTCCAAAGGTGATTAGTACTGAGCAATCTAACCAGGGCATGTCATTCCATCAGCCTTCTCCAACCAGGGCTGTGACTATGGACGTGTTGCTCTTGGAATGGGGAGCTCACTGCCAGAGCCTCACGATCCATGGTTGATGGGCAGCCAATGAAGCCACACAAAACATCAACCTCCTGGAGTTAAAGGCAGTGGACAAAGCATTTTGTGCATTTGAACTGGACCTGGTGGGCATAACTGTTGTCACATATTTGAACAAACTGAGCAGAACCAGATCTCTCGTTTTGCTCACCCTTATGCTCCAGATCTTCAACTGGGCTGCACCCATCAAATTGTGGTGACACACGTAGCTGGTGTCACCAATGTCCTGGGTGACCAGCTCAGTTGGACTATGCTGTTCTCCCACGAGTGGGAGTTGGACAGAAGATTTTTCTCCTTCCACAAACAGAGAATGATTTTATTTATTTATTAGATTTCTATACCACCTGTTAGCTGAAGCTATGTGAGCAGTTTACAAGACAAAACTTAAAGCCATAAAATACAATAACACAGTAAAACATAATATAAAACCATAACTTCAAAACAGAATAAACCAAAGCTGTAACCAAGATAAAAGCCAGAAGCAATACAAAGATCTAAAAAGACACTAACACAATTTTTAAAACTGAAGGACTAAAAGCCTGGGAAAATAGAAAGATCTTCACCTGGCACCGAAAAGAGCACAATGTAGGCCCAGACAAGCCTCTCTGGGGAGGTCATTCCACAGCTGTGGTATCACTATTGAAAAGAACCTCTCCTTAGTAGCACCTGCCTCACCTCATTCAGCACAGGCACTTGGAGAAGAGCCTCTGATGATGATCTCAGATTCTAGGCAGATATTTATGGAAGGATGGGTGAAGCTGATTGGTGGGAGCTTCAGGACAGGCAAAAGGAAGTACTTCATACAACATATAGAAAAAATATGGAATTCACTACCACAGGATGTAATGATGGTCATCAATTTGGATGGCTTTAAAAGGGGACTGGATAAATTCCTGGAGAAGAAGGCTATCAATGGCTATGAGTCTTAATGGCTATATATTATCTTCAGTATCAGAGGCAGTATGCCTGTATACACCAGTTGCTGGGGAACATGGGCGGGAGGTTGCTGTTGCACTCATGTCCTGCTTGTGGATTTCCAATGGGCACCTGTTTGGCCACTGTAGGACCAGAATGCTGGTCTAGATGGAACTGATCCAGCATGGCTCTTCTTACATTTGAAGGAGATGATCTTTCAGGTAACCTGACCCCAAGCCATTTAGGAATTTGCAAGTTAATACCAGCACTTTGAATTTGGTCCGGAAATGGACTGGCAGCCAGTGCAGACCATAAAGCATTGGCATGATATGATCATATTGGCCAGTCTCTGTTAACCATCTAGCTATTCTATTTCAGGACCATTTTCAAAGGCAGCTCCACATGTAACACATTGCAGTGATCCAAAATAGAGGCTTCCAAAACATGGATAACGCCAGCAATGATAATACTTCCTTCTTATTTAATAGCACTGTTTTAACGATATAGCCATAAACTCTAACAACCCAAGTTTGTTATTAGTATATATGATAGGTTATAATAGTAGATAGATTATAAGAGGTTTCTCACATAATGCGGAACATTTTTCCTGCTGCAGGAGGTTGTCATCTGCACATTTTTAGTGGATAGTTGTTCCCCACCCACTTTTTATGTTTGTTTCTCTACTTTGAAGACATTAAGAATTCTGGTACTGTTTATAGTCAAAAAGTTTGTACTCCTGCTGAAGTGAATATAGACATTGTAAAAAGTCTTCACCTTTTATGTAGCTTTAAATCTGACAATTTTATTAATGATGGGGTGAAAATAATTATGTGTGTGGTTTTTCCTTTCTAGTCCAAATTTATAAGAGCATCTTACTGCTCTTTGACAAGTGATGGTAAAACATAAGAAGAATCTCTGATACCTTAATTTAGGAGAATTTAATAGCTCCCCACAGTATGAAATAGCTTTTTGGATAGGTCAATCACTTTTGAACGTTAATGAAATCTTTTACTGCATAGTAAATGAGAATACTTTTATTAGAACCAATTGGTGTTCAAACTGAAGTATTTGAACGCTATTCCTCTCACTTGCTCTGTGATCCTTTTTTGTTGAGCCAACACATTTATTAAGATTTCAAAATCTTTGTTTCCCTAAAGTAGATGTTTCTGACATAGAGAAGCTTTTACCAAATCCTTCCACTTATAGTTCCTCTCAATCTGTTCTTCCAATCTGACATTTATTCTTTTATTTTGCCAGCCAAATAAATAAGCCAGTCGTCTAATGGGTATTTTATCCATGCTATGCAGTAGTTTTGTGCTACTGATTTGTTTCAGAACTTTCCTGAACGGAAGAAAGAATTTCAAGTACAACTTGGAACTCAAATTTATCTTCATTGGAGACAATGATATTCTTTTAATTGTTCCTAGTAAAAGTATTCTTAGTATGAAGATTCAGTTATGCTGCAACTAGTGATACAGTGGCTGCTAAGTTAGCAAGAAAAGAAGGAATATTTGAATGGTCCTAGCAAACATTATATCTCTATCTGAAGACTGTTACAACTTCATGGCTTTAACATCATGCCAACTATTTCTCTTTCACTTCCCATTTTGTTTAACACCCAGCTTGACAAAGTGTTCTGATATTGACAGTTTAATTGGTCCTAAAATATGTATTGCCCTACTGATTTTTTCTATGGACCATTACAGCCACCTATGCCATGGGGTCACCCAAGGATCTATATTGGGACAGATGCTTTTTAACTTGCTCATAATTGATCTGGAGTCAGGGTGAACAGTGAGATGGCCAAATTTGCATTGACACTAAATTATTCAGCAAGGTAAAAACATAAAACTTCATGAAGAACTCAAAAGGGAGCTCTCTAGACTGGATATAAGGCATATGACAAATGTGGTTCAATGTAAATAAGAGTAAAGTGATTCACATGTGATGGGGTCTGAGCTGGTGGTGATTGATCAGAAAATGGGTCTTGGGGTCTTGGTGGATAGATCAGTGAAAACATTGACCCAGTGTGCAAAAGCAATGCAAAGGCTAATTCCATGTTAGGAACATATGGAAGGGGTCAAAAGAAATCTGTCAAAATCATAATGCCTTTATGCAATTCGATGGTGGGTTACACTTGGAATAGTGTGTACAGTTTTGGTATCACATCTCAAAAAGGATATTGTAGAACTGGAAAAGGTGCAGGAAAGGGCAACCAGAAATATCGGGATAAGAGCAACTCCCCTTCAATTTCTTTATATAGAGCATAAAGTATGAGTCATGGAGCGTCATCACACAGAGGAAAATCATGTTTCCTTACCGTTGCTTCTCCACCCTGCCTTTGTCCCTCATTATTTCCTCTTTCTTTCTGGAGGGGAAAGAGGAAGTAAACAAAGACCACATGACCCATTCAGGGGCCATTTTTATCATACCGCTTTTCCTGCATGCAGCAGGAGATTGTGCCACATTCAATTTTTTTTAAAAAATTGATTAAAAGGGGTCTATTTTGCTATGGAAAAATGAGCTGAGGAAGCAGGAGGTGCATGGAAGGCGAACATCATTGTCTAAAGGATACACGCACATCTGAAAGTGAGCAGCAGTGAGTGTGCAATAAAACGCTCGTATGATGAACCTTATGATGGTTGTATAGTACCTCCGGAAGCTATATAGTACCAGTCACTGGGGAACAACACTGGGAGAGGGATATTGCCTTCATATCCTGTTTGTGGGATCCCCATAGGCATTTAGTTGGCCACTGTGGGGCACAGGATGCTGTACTAGATAGGTCTTTGGTTCTTAGGTATGTGTATCATTGCTATAGATAAATTCAGAAGACAGTTTACCTTAGGGCCCCACTTCACATGTTACCTTTGCAGCATGGGAGCCACTCCATTGCATCTCTTTCCAATGCTGCAACAATACACGAAAAGCTTGGACTCATCCCCATGCCTGCTCTTCCTCATGCCAGTGTCATGCCTCCTTGGAACTGGGCTAACACTGTTGTGTGGATGAGCCATAGCATGGGTTGCTCCCGAGTGGCCTGGGCTTCTTGCATTACCTGAGTGGTATGGGAAGGAGTTCTATCTTAAAAAAATAATGTGAGAAGTGATCTTGGATGACGTAGAAATCTGCATTATCAAAGCTATGTATTAGAGGAATTATCCAAGGAATACCAGCTACACTCCAGCAGTCCTAGAACAGGGTTGCATTATCTACAGGACACCTCCATTGTAATCCAGCAGATATCTTAGCTGAGATACCAGAAACTATGCCTTAAATATCTTTGTATGAACCTGGAGGTTTGTTTTATTTTTATTTTCTTTGAAGGGGCCTTACCCACCTTTACGGTATCAAATTCCAGTTTACAGTTCTCTGAGCTTAATAAACATTTTACAGTTCATTTGGGACAGATATAAAAAAGAAAAACAAAACATGCATGCATGGGGGATTCGACTAGATTGTAGTAGTGTCAGTGTAGTTACAGACCACACATGTGCACCTGATGCATCTCATAGAGAGGCAAGTTGTCCAGGAAAACAAGAGGAAGCAGCGTCAAAAGACTGTGGGAAATACATTTATGTTTAACTTGAGAGGTTATGTATCTAAGGCCCCCTCCACAAGGATGCGCTTTTGCGCCCGGTTCGGGGATTATGCGCATTATCGCGGAGGCGCATTTACTCCTAATCCCTCTGCACGGGAGGCGGCGAGAGGCGGCGAAGCGCATTAATTGATGTCCAAAAAGCGCTTTACAAGAAGTTAACGCGCATAATCGCTTGTTCACACCGCGAAAATGCGCTTTAACGGCCGGAGCAAAATAAAAGTCGCTATTTAACGCGCATTCGAAAATGCGCATTATCGGGGAGATAACGCGCCTGTACGCCCGTTTTGCGCTCCGCTGGCGTGGAGGTAAAATTTATAATGAGCCTTCAAGGCTCATTAAACGTCTCGTGTGGAGGAGGCCTAAGAATTGAATTCCAATGTGGTGATAATAGCTCAATTAAGACATCATGACAAGAACTGTTAAGGAAGCTTAACCATGGGAGATATCATAGCTCAGTGGTAAAGCACATGTTTTGTATGTAAAAAGTCCCAGATTCAATCCTGGGTAGCCCCACTCTAGAAGAGCAATCCTATGGTTCTTGGGTGGGTGTTCTACTTGGCCCCAGATAGTCTAAAAAGCCCATGTAGCAAAATATGCAGGGTGAGAGGATGATTTTTGCCTCTGCTGCTCCTCCTGCCCTTCATTGGATGATCAGATGCCTCTGAGTTTGGGGGCTTCCAATCACCAAGAAGGCAATCAATAGGATTGCACCTTAAGAATCTCAGGTAGCAGGGCTTGGGAAGATCTCTGCCTGAGACCTTGGAGAAGCACTGCTAGTCAGAATAGCCAATGACAGGTTAGATCAACGATGTGACTGAGTAGAAGACAGCTTTCTATGTTCCTTCCTTTAGTCTGGGTTGATACCTGAATTGGCTGTTCTCTATGGAAATGGGAGTGAACATATGAATTTATGAAGGTGAGTGGAGCAGAAAAGAAAAGCTGACAAGCACCCATAAACTATGGTTTAACTGTTGTACATTTGGAAGTTCAAGTCACAGTTTGGATTTCAAACCATGATTAGTGAAACCATAATTTGGTGTAATGTCTGATTGAGCCTATGAGTTTTAACAATAAATTCTAATCCTTATGGGAGAGAATAGATATATCTAGCAGAAATGTTTGGAAAATCATGATTAATCACTTTTTAAGTAATAGAGTGGTTACAGCAAGAGATAAATCGTTAGAGGAAGAAATTCAATTACACTATTATAGTTCCATGTACTTGAATGATGCTTGAACATAGTAATCCCATAGTCTATAACACACATGCTGAGGGTTTATATATTTAAGGGAATAACTACATGCGACATTAAATACATTCCTGCAAGGAATGTCCATTTTTTAAATTAAAATCAAATGCAGGGAAGTCCAGTTTGGAATAGGACCAGAGCACACAGAAAGGGGAAGTTAAACCTCCCCTTCCCCGCCACAGTCTTAGGGTGGGGGAAAGCTCCTGTACTCTACAAATAGCAATAGAAAAGAAAACTCTCACTGCTACAATTGCTATTTGTAGTGCAGATGTTACTTTTTTTCAGGATCACAGCAGGGGATGGAAGGGTTAAACCTCTCCTCTCCGTGCACTGTGGTTCCATTCCAGATCAGGTTCCCCATGCTTGTTTTTATTTAATTTTTTTATTTTACATTTTTAAACTGATTTTACTGCAAGTAATGCATTTAATGCCACACGTAGTTAGGTTCCTACACATCATTCTTAGTTATCATGTCAGTTTATAATACAGAATATTATCTAGTTTCTTAATATCTTCCTTTTACTAAACTCAGTGACTCCTTTAACTTCCTTGAATCTCTTTTTATGCAATCACATTGTGAAGCTTACTAAGGCTGCATTCCAATGTAGCACTAACTTGGGAATAAGCCCCATTGAACACAATGGGACTCCCAAGTAAACATGCATAAGAATTTGCTGTAAAATTGAATTAAATTGAATTTTTGCAGCCTTTTTATATAAAAGGAAGGCGTGAATAGTAACAGTGTCTTATGCATGTGTAAGACCTCCAGCCTAAACTTCTGTACTAAACCTTTTTAGACTGAATGTATTATATACATATATACCTGTGTTTAATTCTTGTTCACTGAATATATTTTTAATATCAAGTGTATATGAAAATCTTACAATGTTATAATAGTTGTCTATATAAAAATAATGGACTCTGCCTCCCCTCTTCTCTATTCTTTTGGACAGTTTTGGTATGAACCATGATGGAATTGGAAATTCTTGTGGGACCAAAGGTCATGAAGCAGCAAAACTTATGGCAGCTCACATTACAGCAAACACCAACCCCTTCTCATGGTCAGCCTGCAGCAGGGATTATATCACCAGTTTTTTAGAGTAAGTAGTCTCTGAAGAGAGATCATGGATTTTTAAAAACACACACCATCATACCCTGCTGGGGTGAATATAGAATGATGATGTTTACCCATGGGCCCTTATCCAGAAATGTTTGCACATAGCAGTGGATTGTGTGTATGCTCACCAAAGAGATGGTCAATGTTGTCAGGTTTGACAGCGCCAATCCAGTTTTGGGGAAGTAGAAATGGATGTAAGGGGCAAGAAGAGATGCTTGCTATAGTGATCCAACCTCAACCCGCTGATTTGCTGGGTCAAAATTGACAGTGTTGTCCATCTTTGTGCAGGAACCCAGGTCCTGGGTGTCCTTCTTCCAACCCTCTTTTACATGGGTAGACTGCATCCAGAATGATGTGGAAACACAGTGTTTGTTGTGTGTGTGTGTGTGTGTTGGCTGCTGCCATTAGAGTGGAGGGGAAAATACGTGATTCCTCCAGCCTTGGGGAAATTATTTCCCCCCGTTGCTTCTATGGCCTCTATTAATGCAGCAGGGGAAAGGATGAAGGACGCACGTAGGTCAGAGTGGAGGGAGAAAATATGTGATTTCCCCAGCATTGGGGAAATTGTGTATTTCTCCCCGCAATGTTAATGGCAGCTGCCATTAACGCAGTGGGGGAAAGGATAAAGAGTGTTTGCAAGTCAGGGCCTATTTGAGTTCTGCCCGGACCTGCACCCCCTTTGTCCTGCAGCCAGTGATGGGGCGAAAATCCACCGGGCTTGTCTGTCGGGGCCCAGGACAGATGGACGCAGGGACATCCGCTGCCCTTGTAGTCACAAAGCCACATTGTAAAATAATCATGATCATAATCTCAAAGCCATATAGAAAAGCAATGTTTGGAACTGAGCTGAAAGTTGTGACAGCGTGTACCCCTTTGCATGTAGTATAATAAGCATCAGCATCAGCACAAAAGCACTGTTGGAGCCACATTTTTTTTTATTGCAGTGGTGTTGATGGTGGGGAATCCACTTACCTGAGGCAAAAATAAAATTTCATTCACACACACACACACACACTCACCCAAGGTAAAATCACCATAATCATCCACACACATAGAGTGACCAGGTTCTAGTCTAGCATTCTAGTTTTCTATCTGCAGGGTATTTTCATGCTGGGGAGCATTCAAATCCTCCTGACTGTTGTCTGAAGTAGTCCAGTCCAGGAAGGAGTATATACCATGCTTCTTTTGAACATGAAGATTGACACTTAGTCCCTAAGATGACACAGCACTTCATCACTTTTTGTCTGTGTATGTGTGTGCTGCTGAACTACAGTTTAGATGTTGGAAATCACACCTAAATTCTGATAACCTGGCTTGTATCCATTTGCCACTCAGTCAGTACATAAAACATCCTTGTTGTTCTTCAGCTGTTCAGGCATGAATAATTTGGACATTTGAGAGTTACTTTACCAGCAGGACTGGCCCAAGACATTTTGCTGCCTCAGGTGTCAGGGATGTTATCTGACTAGGGATGTCAGAGAAATCCATCTGGGAGGTGGGGTTCAATGGGTTTTATTGGCCTCAGCCCACTCACCTTTGTTTTGATTCCCATTGCAGCACCCAACTTGATCTGCAGTAAGATGGACCAGTTCGTAGATTTTCTGGGAATTTTGCACTGGGAGGGGGAGGTTCTGCTAATTTCCAAAACTGGAATACCCAATCCTCCTGGAAGTCCAACAAGGGCAAGAGTGGAAGAAATCACATCCCCTTACGCCTTGTTTTATAGTTTTAAGCCTTGTTTTATAGATTTGTGTATACATTTTGAATTTGAACACAGAGAAAAAAACAGGACTTTTAAAAAACATCTCTCTGGTTTGAAACTGAATGCTTTAGTTATAAGATGCATGGATGTACATCTTAAAACATTACTTTCTCTGTACCCACTTCTTATCTGCTGCTTTATGTAAAGGGGGAAAAAGAAAGCAAAGTGTGTTTTAAAATGTACATCCATGGATCTCATAACTAAAACATTCAATTTCACATCAGAGAGATTTTAAGAGTCCTACTTTTTCTCATCAACCACCCTTCTCTCTTTCTCCCTCCCTCTCTCTTCCTTCCTTCTTACCTTTTTATTTTATTTTTTGCTCTCTAGTATCACAGTTTATAATAGGACCATTTATTTATTTATTTATTTATTTATTTATTTATTTATTTATTTATTTATTTATTTTAAAAGCAAAATTAAATGCATGTGGCATGATCCACATCTCCAACACACAGCAGACTGGGTCGGGAGGGAGTAGCCCCCTGGGGCTGCCAAGCTCTGTGTACAGAGGCCAGGAAAGGAGCCGCAGGCCAGAGAAGGAGCACTCACAGGGGACAGCTGAATAAAATGAATGAACCAAGCTGCTGTGCTCGTGAGTGCGGCGGCTGGAGACCCAGGTGGGGGAACAGGGTGGAGAAGCCATGTGTAGTCAATGGGCAGCTGGACAAGGGGCTGCGCAACCTGGGAGGATGAAAGCCAAGCACCACCTCCGCCTCCACTTATAAAATAAGACCATTTGTTTATTTAATTATTTTTAAAGCAAAATTAAACCAAAGCGACATGATCCATCCACTTCCCCAACACACAGCAGACTGGGGCAGGAGGGAGCAGCCTTCTGGGCAAAAAAGCTGTGTGCATGTGAGCGCAGCAGCTGGAGACGCGAAGGTCAGAGAAGGAGCACTCCCGGGGGACAGCCAAATGAGATGAATGAGTCCAAGCCGCTGTGCCCATGGGCATGGTGGCTGGAGACCCAGGTGGGGGAACAGGCCGGAGAAGCCTTGTGCACTGGACACGGGGCTGTGCTGTCTGGGCGGGTGCAAGCCAACCGCTGCCTCCACCTCTGTGTCCCTTGTTTCTAGCCGCCAAAGGGTAATCACCCTGCCGCCACTCTTGTTGTTGCCACTGGTGCTGGCCTGGTGCTGCACCACTGGTGGTGGTGTCACCGCCACTGATAATGCTGCTGCTGGCTGCACCCTCCTCTTCTGGCTGCTACATCCTCCTCTGGGCCATGGCTGCTACATCCTCCTCTGGGCCAGGGTATTTTGGCATGCAAACAGCAAACTCTGCCGTCGTCTCACATCTCGCGAGACTCCCGGATGGTGGAAGACTTGTGGAATCTCGCCGGAAGTCTCATGAGATTTGCGAATGCTTCCTGGATGCTTGATGTCACCACAGGAGCCTGTTTTCCCTGGTAAAACACCCTCAGGCCTGGTTGGCCAGGATCGGCACTGTTTTAATAGCTCAAATTCTAGAGGAGACTGGATTTGCAGATCTGCATCAACAAGTTGGAACTTGCCAGTGTTAGCCATTCTTTTGACTATGCAATCAGGTTCAATCACTTTAGCATGGGATTGATTCTGATCAGTTGCAGCATCGTTGGGATGGCTCAGCTGTGCAATACAGTCCAAGCTAACCTGTAACTTGGTTAATCTGTGTATTTCCCCTTGATTATTTCTTTTAGGTGAATTGGCAAATGAGAGTGGAAGATTATATTCAACAGTCTCTGACCAGTCTGTCAGCTGGGTGTTTCCACTTTTACTGCCTAAGGCAGTTTCCTTGTTAGTTAATTGGGCAGCTGACTCTAAAGTCTTATGTTCATTTGGGATATTTTCAGCAGATATTTGGATTAGGCCTTTCCCTTGGGTGAAATCCTCACAGGGTATTTGGGAATATTTAGAAGGCAATAAAGACGGTAATGGGGATATTGCTCTCTTACTGTCCCCCTTCCCAAAAGGTAATAGGGATTTTATTGCTGTATCTACAAAGTACCGATTAGGAAACACTCCTGAGTGAATTAACTTGGGCTTTGTTCCCATCATTAGAGATGGAATCCTTTTAGATTCAAAGGAAAGAATCATTCTCTGTGAGTGACCATTATCTAAGATTTTCTGCACCGATTTTAGATCTAAGGAAGTATTGAAACAACGGTTATCAGACATTGAACTACAAAATAGCTTGTCCATAATGAGGAAATTGTGCCCTTACCTCAAACAGTCTACATTCAGTTCCTCAGATAAGACACCAGTCTACTTACAGCAGCTTACATACCCTAAACATAGAACGGCTTTCTCAAAAGCACGTTTTAATGTTCTTCCTTCGGCAGTACTCGAAGGTCGTTATAAGAGAACCCCATATCAAAACCGGGTCTGTGTTTGTGGAGATGGAAATATTGAAACCGTTGCCCATGTGCTGCTATTTTGTTCTTTGTATAGACATACTCAAGAAGAGTTAATTACCCCCTTACTACTGCCATATCCAGGGCGTTCAACTGAGTATTATGTGAACTTCCTCCTTGAGGATTCTACTAGATTGGTTACAGCAAAAACTGCAAAATTTTTAGCAACTGCTATTAAAATGAGGGATGCAATCACATCCGGAGCTCCGAATTGAATAAATCCAGTTCTAACTGCATTTAATGCTTTTATTTGCTTGGTGCCACCGAGTATATTTATGTTGAGGATTCCCACCCCTGAATATGGGGCATTTAACTGTTTGCTTTTTGTATCATGTTTATTTTACTGTTATAAATTGCAATGGCTATTCGCTTGATGCAAATAAAATTTGATTTGATTTTGGATCGGCACTGTTTTGGAGGAGGTCTCCAGGATTTTCTGGGTGGTTTGGTCACCCTACCTTATAGGCTCCTTGCAACTCTACTATTCTATGATTCTATGACACATTCTGCAAACAGTCTGTCATGTGTACCATAAGGCCAGAGACCTTGTGGTATGTAAGTTGATGCATTAGAAGTAGTTTTAGAAAGTCAATGTCTCTGTGAGCTTATCTCTGTCAGAGTTTCTCATGGGAGTAGCTCTCTCACTCCCTGTCGAGGCCTTGCAGCTCTCACAGGTTTCCCTGAGAACCTGGATTTGGTACAGTGGAGGGGGCCACTCTTGGAAGCTGTCACTCAGATTGTAGCATCAACATTAGGCTGACCATATGAAAAGGAGGACAGGGCTCCTGTAACTTTAACAGTTAAGAGAAAAGGGAAATTCAGCCAGTGTCATTTGTATGCAATTAGTTCCTGGTAAAATTCCCTCTTCATCACAACTGTTAAAGTTGCAGGCACTATACTAGAGTGACCATATACAAAAGAAGGCAAGGTCCCTGCAACTTTAACTGTTGTGATGAAGAGAGAATTTCACCAGGAACTAATTGCATACAAATGACACTGGCTGAAATTCCCTTTTCTCTACAACTGTTAAAGTTACAGGAGCCCTGTCCTCCTTTTCATATGGTCAGCCTAATCAACATAGTGGGTGGAGCAATCCCGCCCTGTTGGCACATGGGCATGGTTTGCAGGTCAAAGGACCTGTCTGTCAAGTGGCTTTGAATAGGCCAGGCATTATTAGTATATAGTAGCTGGAGCAAGGCTGAAGAGCCTTGCTAGAGATCATCTTTCGACGCAAGGACTGAAAACTCTCCTGTTGGATTCCATCTCAGTCTGGGACTTTGGATGCACATGCTCTCTCTCTTGCTATTTGGTCTCTGGATTTCTAAGGATTGTGCCATGGAAAGTACTGTGAGGCTTTTCATAGACTTGAACTTGCGTTTGCTGTGGATTGTGTGTTTGTGGCCAGACTCAGGTGGCAGGGAGTTGTCAGTCCTTAGCAGAAGGATGGGACTCCTGTGCCTGAGGTTTTACCTTCCCTGTGATCATACTTAGTCTGGGTCAGCTCCGTGTTTGGCAGGCTGGGTCTGATTGGTTTATGATTAGTCTCTGCCTGGTTCTGGTGGCTCAGAGCATAAGTGTTTTCTCCCCCCTGGGATTTTGTTTAGGCTTTGGCCATGTCCCTTGAGGTGCCAGCATATCTGGCACCTGGAGAAGCTCAAATCAGATGTTGGCAACCCCCCCCCCCCAAGTGATTGCCTGAAGAATCGTATCAGGAAAGTCTAAAGGTTTCTAATCATCGTTCATCTTTAAGTGGTGTTGTTTGGAGAATGTAACCATTATGCTTTTTACCGTGTGATTTCCTCAATAAATAGAAGTCTCAGCAACGTGAGTGTCCCGTGTCCGTTTGCCAGCACGTGTGAATGCCAGAGGGAACGGGCATGCACATGACACAGTCCATCTGTTTGAGAAAAAGGTTTCAATCCAGCAGATGCTTCTGCAAATAGAAGAGGAGAATTTTTCACTGACTCCCCATCTCCCTGCAGCCCCATACCATGCCACACCACCTCCTCTGCTGTTCCAGGGGGATACACAACTATTTGGAGCAGAGTTTGGGAGGTACAAGGGGCTGCAGAAGTATGGCAGTGAAAATCGTTCCCGCTACTGCATTTTCAGAAGACAAGAGTGCCCCAGATCTCAGATCTTTGGGTCCAACTCATTTTCAGTTAAAATAAATAGCAGGGTCGTGTGTATGTGTGTGTACAGATCGAGATATAAACCCATTTTATTTCCTAACAGTAGCATACTAATCAATGAAAAATGGTTCTATTTTTTAAATTTCTTACTAGTTCTATATTTATCTATAAATGTTTATCATTTCAGCATATGTTTAATTGTTACATCTGTTTCACACAACAAGAACAAGATATGGATTTGAACTGTTATGACATTCCTAATAATAATCCTAATTTCTTTGGTCCTTTATGTTGACAGTTCAGGCCGTGGTACTTGCCTTGATAATGAGCCTCCCAAGCGTGACTTCCTTTATCCAGCAGTGGCCCCTGGTCAGGTGTATGATGCTGATGAACAGTGTCGCTTCCAGTATGGAGCAACATCACGCCAGTGTAAATATGGGGTAAGAAGTCTTAATCCTTATGTTGAATGTCCTGCTTAGCCATTTATATTTATTTATTTATTTATTCATGACATAAATGTTAGTGAGATGCAATAATCAGTGACATAGTTTTCAATAAGGAACGAGAGGTGTTTATGCTGCATCTTTTGCTTGAGTCATTTGAATATATTCTGATCCCAAATGTTTGACTAAGAATGAACTGAGCAATTTCCCTCAAAATCAGGTCGGCGATCTCAAAGCTTTAGCCAATTCATTAGACCCATTCCTGATTCCTTGGTTAGCTGTAAAACTGCTGCTAATGTCTGGTAGAACAAGTTCATAAGCTATTAAATGTTCAGGTGGAAACTTCATGATACATCTTTCGTTATATGTTAAACTCAATGTTTCAGTCATGTAAGATGGATATTAAACATTCCAAGACTATTAAATTGTATTTATTTCTTCTTGCTATTCAGAAAAAGTAAGAAAAATAACAGCAATGGTGATGGTGACACTGCTGTTACTACTACTACTATTACTACTACTAATAATAATAATACTGAGTCACACAGAGGAAAAATTTAAAGGGTGGTGTTGCAAATATATTCCTTTTTCCTCTTCCTATTTAATAAGAGTATTATTATTTAATAATAATTCAAATGTTTCCTTCAAAATTGTTTAAAATAATATGTCATATAGTTCAGAGAACTGATAGAGTAATTTTGTAGGCTAAAATATCAGTTATGCTGATTCTACAGTATCTATCAGTCATCAGCAGTGTTTAAATATGAAAATGGTATTAAAAGTACATTTTGAAGATTTTTGTTGCCAAGTTACATATTATTTTATATACTTTTTAAATCAAAGACTTTTTAAAAAACATAATGTTTAGGCAAGTCTAAAAAACTATCGGTATAAAAATATATCTAATCACTTGCACTAATCACTTCTGTTAGAGCTATATTACAAAGGGAATTCATTTTTAATATCCCTGGGGTGATAAGTACAATATTATTCTTGGGATGACTCTTGGCAGCTCATATAGTGATGGATTTAAAAGTTGTGTGAGTTTGGCTGGCTAACTGGTTAGGTCTCTGGTTCCTGATTTCTCAGCAGAGGCTTTTATTGTTTTTATTTAAACTCCCCCTCCTCCCCATCTTCTGCTTCCCTCCTCTTTATATTCAGTCTAAATGCTTTGGTACTCTTCTTTCTTCTTTTCTCTGAAACTAGTCATGCAATTTTTAGAGCACGTTCAGTATCAGAACGTTTGAAGACATTAGATATTATTATGAGAAGTATCAATACACGGTATATTATGTTATAATTTTCACTGGAGAGTTAGTACTGTGCATGTTGCCATTGAGTAAGCACATCAGACTTTTTATTTTCAAGATGTATATTCATTGTTGTGTTGACAACATTGTGTAGTTGTATTCAATGGTTGGACTTCAAAGAACTGTGGGCAAAGTTTTTGACTATGCATAGGAGATTCTGGGCCTTTCTGTCTACCTGTAGTCCCTCATGATCTTGTGGAGCTGAGGTTTTAGAGTTACATATTGACCTGGTTCACACAACATGACAACCCACAGTGGGATGTCAACCTTATTTATTTCAGAGTGGCTTGTTGTGTTGTCTGAACCCAGCATGTCAGCTTGTGCAAGTGTTGTAAACCACACACAAGCCACCCTGAGAACTCATGGCTTGTTGTTGGGTTGTTCAGGGTAGCTTGTTTTCATTTGGGTTGTTCGGGGTGCCTTGTCATGACCTGGCATCCTGGGGTCTGCATGTCTTATTTGACAGGTCTACAGGGATGCCGGGCAAGAGTTGCAAAAGCTGCCTAACACTCATTGCATTTTTCAAATTACCCAGAACAGAACATAAGCTTTCTAGTACCCTTACATCAGGGATTTGATGCTCAAGGAATACCGTGTAAATAACTGTTTTCCAGGCTGAATCTGGATCACTATATTAAATGAAAGTCTGCTATCCTACAGCTTCTGCCATTGTAACATTACAGCCAGATTTAGAGAATCATTTAGGAATCATCCTTATTTTAATTAAATTTGCTTAAAAATTCTGAGGCGGCTTAAAACGCTATTTAAAACACTATGCAAGCCATATATTCAGTTGGACTTCAGCTAATAAAGCAACTATTTAAAACAAGTCATGTGATAAAAACAAAAATAAAAGACAGCAAAAAGCAGCAGCCACAGAAGGAATTTAAAATGGCAATAAAACCAACACAAACCATTCAGAGCACCAAGGCCACTAAAAACCATTAAAAGCCAAGGAAAACAGGGCTTTGTTCATGGCTCCTAAAAGGTATTAAATTTTATATCAGGGAAATCGTTAAGGGGAGGGAATTCCACAGATGATGTGCCACTTCCAAATTGGGATGGGTGAATCTGTCAAGCTAGAATTCACCCAGGTTTTTATATTTGCACTACCAAGTTCATTCTCTCCTGTTTCCTGATCAGACTGCAGTTTTTTTGGCAACATGAAATTCAAATGTGCATTTTTCAATGTATACACTCCTTTGTGCACACTTTTTCAAGTGTATGCATTTTTGGTTGCAATGTTCCTATTGAAAAAGGTTTTTGTGCATATTTCCCCAAATATATGCATTTTTGTATGCACTGTTTCAAAGCTGTGCATTTCTGTGCACATTTTTGTGTGAACAGAATCACAAACTTAAAAAGTACAGATTTCAACATTTAAATGCATTTGATGTCTAACTGCATTCCAGTTCATGTTCGGGAAGTGTGAATTTGGTAGGTTTGCATTGAAATATGAACTGAACAAATTTCTTACATGTCTCTACTACCAAGCAACCCCTGTCCCTGAGCCATTCACCTCACGTCCAAAGGTGGAACACCCAGTGTAGGGTACCCAGTGTAGGACACTGATGAAAATCTTAAAAACCCGTCATGTTCATATTGGAGCAGGACAATAGTCTTATCAGTTCTATACTGTAGTACATTTCTGTACTGCTGGAACATGCAAGAGTACTTAAGTGGTTCTCAAGTAATCTCTTCCATTTGTTACTTCTCTCTTCCATAAATGAGCCTAATGGTGGCGTTAATACTTAATACTAAAGTTGTCTTTAAAAATGCATCATTTGTGGCAGTGACATCACAATCCCATGCAATCATTGGTTGGCTTTGGAGTTGCAGCCAATGAAAGTGTATGGAGCAATGGAGGGTTCTTCTTGGGGAAATAAGGAGTTGTTTGTGTGTGTAGTGAGGACTTTGCGTGAGAAAAATAAAAGCATATGTGAGTGTGTGAATGGATGTGTTTGGCTCATGTACTTGTGTGGAATGGAACACTGTGTCTTATAAGGAGGAAGGACTGCTAGGTTGAAGTGATTTAGCCCATTCCCTTCACTAGCTGAAGCTCAGGTGGACCATTGTGCTCATGATCAGATCTATCTAGTTATTAATGAAATGTATAACTAGAGTGAGGCAACCTGTGGCCTGCAAAATGGCCCTGGTGCTTCTGGTATGTTCTACCTGAGTCTTCCCTGCCCTCTCCCTTACAGGGAGAAAAGAGCACTTTGAAAGGGAAGATTTGATTGGATCTGCACTTTCAAAGCCTTCCCTGCCCAGGTGGCAGAAGAAATCAAAGTAGGGAGAGAAGAGCACTTTCAAACTACAGATCTGGCTGGGTCCAACTGGATCTGCACTTTCAAAAAGTGTCCTTGTGGACTGTTTTAGGAGAGATTGATTTGCATGTAGGAAATGCTCGTATTATTATGGGAGGTGACTTCAATGCCCACTTAGGACAAACAAACGCGGAGCTGCTAAAACAGTTAGGTATTCCCTTTGATGATGTTTTCCTTTTGGATAGGTATTACCAAGATAAGAAAATAAATAAGAATGGCAAGAATCTGATGATCCTAGCATATAAGTATTTCCTGTTAATCTTGAATGGTAGCTCAGTGGATGTGTCTACCAGACGCTATACTTATCTTTCATCAAGTGTGTGTGTGTGTGGGGGGGTGTAGTGTAGTAGATTACTTATTATCTTTCCTATTCTACTCCCTAATGTCAAAAGATTCTGAGTGGAAAATCGGCTGGAGAGTGACCACTATCCCATTAAACTAGTCATGCAACTGGCTGTTATGATAATTTGTGATAAAAGGACTTACCCTATTGGGTTGGTCTCTTCTGGCAACAGACACATTAAATGGTCTGAATCCTTGAGCTCCAAGGTTGCAGACTTGTTACAATGGCCCTGTTTTGCTGGGCCTCAGAAACAAAATTGTGGAAGGAAATTTGGAAGTTATGGAGATTAACTGAATTATAGATTGACTGAAACCTCACTTTGTACAGTCTGGCACTTTCAGTGCTTCCAAACCTCGAAATGTGAGTTGGTTTAACAATGAATGTAGGGATATGAAAAAAAGAACTAGTTAGGCTCAGTAGAAATGCCAGAAGGACCAGATCAAATACTTTACTAAAAACCCTGATTAGGAAAAGATCATCATACAAGGCCTTGAAGAAGAAGAAGAAGAAGAAGAAGAAGAAGAAGAAGAAGAAGAAGAAGAAGAAGGTGTTTATTAGACAAAATTGGAATGAGTTGAGCCCGACAGTGAGACAGAAGGATGATGCAAAATTTTGGAATATGGTCCACTCTGGTTTACAAAAGTCTCCTTGTGTGTATGTGTTATGAGAACTATGTGTGAGGCAGACAAAAGCACTGTGTTTGTGTGTATTGATGGGTATGTGTGTGTATGAGAGAGGGAGAGGGAGAGAGCGAGCAAGAATAGTACCGTATTTCACCGAATGTAAGACGCCATCGATTGTAAGACGCACCTAAATTTCAGGGCCACCAACAGGGAAAAAGCTTTGCGTCGATTCTAAGACACACCTTAATTTCAGCACCCCTTCCCCTTCCCCCTCACCTCCATCGCCGTCACCCGTCCTCGTTGCAGCTGCTGCTCTGCGCCACTGCCAGTGCTTGCCTCGACCTGGCAAGGCGGCATTCCCAGTAACAAAGTGAGCATTGCCAGTGGCGCAGAGCAGTGGCGGCAGCGAGGATGGGTGACGGTGATGGAGGGGAGGGGGTTAAGGCCCCGCAAGTCTCCCCTCCCCCCTCACAAGTCCCCCTCCCCCCTTGCAAGTCCCCCCTTCCCACTTGATAGCTGCTGCCTCAGCCTGGGAAGGCTTCAGTACTGGGAAGGAGGCCGAGATCTCACGAGATTTCCTGAGATCACGGCCTCTTTCCCAGTACTGAAGCCTTCCCAGGCTGAGGCAGCAGCAATCAAGGTGAGTGTGGGAGGGGGGACTTCCGACCGGCCTTGTGGGGTCCCTCGGGACCCATTGGGGTGAGTCACGGGAGGGGCATGTGGAGCCCTAGTGCCTTTTGCAAAACATGGGAGAAATCCCGCGATTGCAATGCACCATCGATTCTAAGACGCACCCCATTTTTACAGATGTAAACATGGGAGAAAAAGTGCGTCTTAGAATCGACGAAATACGGTATGTGTGTAAGTGGATGGGTGTGTATGTATGCGAAAGGGTATAGGATCTCTGTGTGAGTGTAGATGATGATGATGATGTGTATGTGAGTGAGTTAGTGAGTGAGTGGATAGTGGATGGTGTGTGTGTGTGTATTTGTGTGCGTATGGGGAATGAGAGAGAGAAATTGTATGGGGTGATGATAATCTTAAGAAAGAGGTCAGATGGCTTTGGCCCCACCCACCAATAGTTTTGGGCCCACTTGTCACCAGCAGGCAGTCTCCCAGCGAACCCTCTGAGATTTGTGGCCCTCAGGAGAAAAAGTTTGGCCATTCAATGTAGACAAAGGAAGAATGACAGACATAATAGAGATTTCAAGCTCACCTCTTTTGTATGACTGGAACTACTAAGGTTTAATTAACTCTACTGGGAAATTTTCCTGCCAGATCAAGGTACATAGACAGTTTTTCCGTAAGTCATATATGCATTTCTATATTATAAGTTTTCCTAATACTTTCTTTCAAATTCTATCTATCTCCTTGCCTCTATACTGTTTCTATTTTCATGTTTATCTACTATTATTCATATAAGTCCTTAATATAAACACATGTATCATCTTATTGAGTACTCTCACATTCATCAACATTAACATATCCATAAATCTTTCTGAACTTGGAAGCTAGATTATTCCACTACGTTCCATTACGTTCTCCTCCACTCAAACAATTTGAACATGGAGATACCACTGCAGCAATGCTGCAATTACATACATCACTCTAGTTGTACCTCGTGTAAACCACCCAGACACACATGAATCCCTAATCCACAACAGCAGTGTTTTGTTGGTAGTTACAATGCTGATGTTACTGTAGGAGTAATAGCCAGCATCACAAGCAGTAAGCCTGTGTACACCAATTGCTGTTGCTCCCGTATCCTGCTTGTGGGTTTCTGGTCAACAAGGGTGGGCCAATGTGTGAACAGAATGCTGGATCAGATAGACAGTTTATCTCAGCCAGCATGTTCTTAGTTGTTGTATCTGAAGTCTATTGTGGTGCTTTTGTAGTTTGTGTAGTTGGATCTATTCTTTCTCTTTAGTTACTATTACTATACAGATACAGCATGTATATATGGAAGAATAAAAGAAAACATTATATAGCTGTCCCATAATGCAAGTTCTCTAGGCAGTTTCCTGTATGTGCCTTTCCTCCCCACATTCCACATCCCGTTTATCACCTGCATAGAGACTGACTATAATTTGCCTCTTGACTAATTCAGAAATAAACTTTTCTTCTCTTTCAATTTATTTGTGAATTTAATGTAGAGTTTTTGTAGTTAAGAAAGATGTATTTATTTTTCATTTGCTTCAAATCCACAGACATATTAGGTAGACTAAGACTTGAAGCATTTTTATAGAACTGAATGCTTTATACAGATGGTAGACTTGCTATGGTGCATTTTATTATCTATAAAGCTCCTTTCTGCTAGTGCCGAGTTGGAAATAGATCCTTGATCTTTGTATTCTGTACTACTATTACAGTACCTTTTATAGACTTTCGGTTTGCCATACTTTGTTCTAGGCTTCCAATATATGTTTGTATGTGCATATATTAAAGGGACACAGGAGTTCCCCTTTAGTTAACTTGAGTTGCAAAAAAAGGTTCTGCCATTATAAGCCTCAAATTATATTGCTTATAAATATTACGCATGTTGCGCTAATAACTTGAAACTTGGCAACCATAATCTATGCGATGAGGTCAATGATTGTGTCAAATTCCAAACCAATCCCAATAAAGATTGTCACATGTACAGCAAGTTAAAAAGTGCTGAAAATTGACACATTTATTTTACTCCCATTTCTAAACAGGGATATCATATATTTCTTTCACATTTTGGTGAAAACCTCTAATGTACTTTATTCAAGCTTACTGAGGAAGCCAATTCTTCATGAGTTTGGTGGGATTCTCAGCCAAGGTTCAAAAGTTATTAAAGTTTTCCTGACCCATTAAAGCCTAGGGCAACAACCACTGATGAAGTTATGCAGTACATGCTCAGTCTCATTCTAAAACTAGAATACTACCTGTACTCCAGATTTTGCAGGGGAGTTGTATGTTACAAAGGGAACCTTGGGATTCTGTGTGCCATGTCTGTTCTTTTAGTTATGGAATGTGACCTCTCAGGGTCAAACTATGTATTATACATGCATTGGGACTCTAGCATGGTCGGTTGAGGAGGCTTTACTCTTTGCCTTCCACTTTGGTCTCAATGCACTGCCTTTCTGAATCCAAGTGATTTCGGTGGTGGTGCCTGGAGTCAAAAGTGGCTCTGCTTGAAAAATTGTGGAACTTACTATTTGGTACAAAATCAGTATCTTAGCAAATTAACCAGATAGTTGAACACTAATCGGAAGAAAACAATGGGGTAGGCCTGGGCCTTGGAGAAGAGATGTGGAGAGGGCTGGTTCCCAAGAAGCACACGATCAGGCTACCATTCTGTGTCTCAAAGCTACTTTTGAATGAATGTTGCGAATTTTAAAAATTATTATTATTATTATTATTTATTATTATTATTATTGTTACATTGAAACAGTTACAAATATAAAATACTATACAAATATTTTAAAAAGTACAATACAACACAATGCAAAACATAGCACAGAAATCAATTTAAACGGCTTATTTATTCAGCTGCAATTCTCTCCTCCACTGTCTTCTCTAGCTGGTGGTTTTTATCCATTCTCCCTTTGGTCTTCCCAGACCCTTTCTTTTCTCAAATCCCTCAGAATTGATTTACACAAAGAAAATCCTACCAGAATCATATTGCAGCTCACTCATCAGGGCTAAAAGCATTGTGCTGCAGGGGGTACACTTCCATAGGATGGAAATACCACAGGGCTATTGTATCAATATTGTGCCACAGCTAGTACTTGTAAGGATCCTGCACACCAACTAATTTCATGAACCTGAACACCAACTAATTGCATGGAAGACTATAAACATGCATCTTGATTTTTTTAAATCTGGGACTCATTCCGTTTTGTGTGTGTGTGTGTGTGTGTGTGAGAGAGAGAGAGAGAGAGAGAGAGAGAGAGAGGAGAATGGGGTGAGATGGATGGAACTCTACTCACTGAGTTTTTGTGTGGTTATACACTGGTAAGACCACATCGCAATGGCTTCAGAAAAGGATCGTTTGTGAGATGGAAAAGTGCAAGTTGCTTTTCTGTAGCTCTGGTTCTTCGAGTGATCAACTACGCTGCTGTCCTTTTTGAGGATAGTGAAGTACCTGGAGTAAAAAAAAAAAAAAAGCTGCCTTAGGTATTCCTTGGTGAAATGGATTCTGTGATGCTGTTGTGGAGTGGTGAGAGAACGTCATTTTGCAGGGGGGGATCAAAATGGTGTGAAAAATGGGGGAAAGGAATCAAACTTGATGATGTAGTTATTGTGAATGATTGAAAAGACCCAGATTTACTGGGTCTGGAGGTCTTGACATGGTGAAGGTCACATTACAAAAGTGGTGTTGAAAGTGAACCCAACTGGGAGATGCCCTGTGCCTTCAGTACTGAGAGTAATTATCTCAGTTGTAGTGCAAGTAATCTGTGTTGGAAAAGCAAGAGTCTGGTACTGAACACAGGGCCAAGGAACAGAATAGGTTTTGTAGTGATAGGTCTGGTTATCAAAAGTACAGCTTAGAGGAGTCTGCAGGCTCTGCAGCAGAAGTTGGGATGGAATTTGGTGATGGGGAATGAGCTCTTGGATGCATGAGACAATTGTTCAGAAGATCTAATGCTCAGTGACCATGAAGTTTACCAACTGGAGGAACTTCTAGTCCACAGCTTGGACTGGGAGTAATGAGATGGCTGAAAACCTAGACTCATATAACATGCCACAGTCTTTATTTTCTGGACCCTGACCAGTGTATTGTCCATCTTTGTATTAAACAGTCCCTCACCTTCGAATGGAAGGTCCTCAGTCTGCGACCTTGCCTCCTGAGTATGTCCTGCAGGCTGTAGCCATGCTTACTTATGTATGGCTATGGCTCCACCTATTGCCTTCGACTGCAATCAGTGGTTTGTCGAGACGTGTTTATCTGTAGTTTAGTATGTCTCATAGAAGACATTGGCCAACTCCTGCTTGTCTTCTGGGAGATAGCTGAAGAAGGACACCACTTTCTCCCAAAGAAACGCTGATACTTAGTTATGCAGGCTTATTAATTTGGGATCCAGAGGGAGAGCGCTGCTGTAAAGTAGTAGTAGTAATTTTATTGTTTAGCTATAAGCCATAACAAAACAGAAGGAATATTTAGTGTTGAACAACAAATAAATGTAACACATTTCTCATTATCAAACAGAAAACAGAAAATTCTCTAGATTTCTGAATTCCTGAACCTAAACACAGACAAATATTTTTTTTTCACATGGATCCTTATAAAGAGGACATTGGGTAACATAATGGGCAATATCCTCAGTCACTTTTTGTTACAAAACACATAATAACACTGTTCTGATATTAATTTTTTATAATGGCTTCTAAAAAAGCAAAGGGCATAACGTTAAATCTTAATTCTGTAAAGGTATTCTTACATGAAGCTAACATTATAAAATCCAAATTACTGGCTTTCAGATTTCCTTGATACATGAGTACAACCTAGAAGAGGTGCTGGTGGGAACAAATGTACACCGTGACACCTTCCTTGGTGCCCATCAAGATGTCCAACCTCTACCACATTTTTTTTAAAAAAAACTTTAATACATTTTCTTACTAACATCTGGTATTGCTGCGAGATAGGTTTCTGTCGGTGTGGAAAACTGTAGTTTCAAAGGAGTGGATTAGTGTGTTGGCGGATCAGACCTCACCTCTACCTTGTATTCAGACTTTTGGTCAGGTTACTTATTCTTCACCTTGCCTCCTATGGTAGCCATTTTGTGGTGGTGCCCAGGACAATTTTTCAAATTATTATATGTGCTCATGGCCCCCCAAAACCTGCTTACCTTTGATCTAGAAGAATGGATGCTTAACATATAAGTCCAGAAGTATTTTCCAAATACAAGATGCCTTAACTGAGATTTAGACATTGATATGATCTTAGTGAATTGACAATTGAGACCTCTAGCAAGTGATTGTAATGCCATTACTCTCCTTTGAAAACTTAATGGAGATCCATAGACTTTACAAAACAAGTGTGAAGATAGCAAAAATAACAATCTGTTATGAAAATTTAGAAGCTGGATTTGCATTCTAGTCCAAAGAGAAGGCCAATCATTTTCTCCAAAGACATGAACAGCAGGGGTGCAGGCAAGTTATGCCAGAATGTTGTTGGAGAGTAGAATTTTCTTCCATGGTATCCAGCTTACAGCTAGTGGAGGGATTGTGCCATGGGTCCTTCACAACTTGTAATAGCACTGGCAGCATGGATATAATAACTTGGGTGGGCAAAGAGGGTGCATCAATTGGAAGTCTGGGTCTTTAATTGGTGGCTGAATGAAGTGTAACCCAAGTGTTATTGGATAGCTGAATGAAGTGTAACCCAAGAGACTGCATCATCCTGGTCACTTGCTTTGTGTACAACCCATTCTCCATTGGAGATGCAGTGTCTGATCCCCAGCATTAGCAGCAGGGCAGGATGTAGAGGGCACATCTGATGAGATTGAACAAGAGTTGGATTGATATTCCTCCAGTTCCAATGTAGGGACCGTTAGAGTGGCAGTGGATTTCACAAGTGCCATTGTGGTGACCTCCTCTGAGGAAGCAAACATGGGAGGTATGGTTTGGGCAATGTTGTCTACTGCTGTTAAAATGAGGGTATTCGATACTACAGGCTGCATGATGATAGGGAAACTCTCTCCATGTAGTCCTTCATCATGCTCTGTTCAGAGTAGCTGCTGAAATAGCATGAATCTGGGGTTCCATTGCATATGCTTGGTGACCTGCAATGAAGAGAACAGCCATGAGGAGAGCCTATCTAATGTATTGGAGGACACATATGGATATAACTCTGAGTGGAAGATCTCTCAATTTCCACTTCCAACATGGATTCAGTCACCTTGACCTCACTGCAAGAATGATGTTCCAGCAGGTGCTACATCTTCTCCAGGATAGGAATAGGGGAAAAACATTGGTGGAAGAGACAGCAAAATCTGTGCTGTTTGAGCCAGGAGTAGAATTTAGGTATCTAATTGTACTGAAGGTGGTGCTGAAGGCATTGGTACCAAGATAGGTGGTGTTGCTGCCCACGGTGTTGGTGCTAAGACAGCGCAGGTACAGTTAATGATTGGGTTTTTGATTGATCCTTAGTCATTCTTTTTTTCTTGTTTGATTCATTGTGGATGGCGGGCGCAGAGCACTTATGCTTTAGTTGTTTGGCCTCCCTACATCCATGGAATGTCAGGGAATAGGAAGTATTGAAGGTTCTGTCACACTGGGTGGAATGAGCCTTGAACCCAAAGCAAGCTTCAATGTGGACTGTGAGGGCCAGGCTGTCTCCATGTCTGGTCAGAACAGTACCAAAGGCACAGGAGTGTGCACTGATGATGGGATTAAGGCACCTGAAGGCTCTAGATATCCACTTGGTCCAGTGAAACCAGGGCAGACAACTCAGATGAAGCCACTGCATCCCTCGATGATACTACTACTACTACTACTACTAATTTTATTTATTTATTTCTAACCCGCCTCTCCCTCCGGATCATGGTGGGGAACAACAATCAATATAAATACAAGGGCCATAAAATAGATAAAATATTAAAAACAAATAAAAACTAATACATTATTAAAAACATTGGGACATTTTCAGTGTCATTGTGGATCAGATTTTCAATGAGGTCCAAAGGGCGATCCTTTAGCACACTGTCAGCCACCTGTAGTGCTTGTAATGACAACAGCATTCAAAGTTGTCAAAATTGAATGTGAAACTTGTCGGGTGAAAAAGTGGTCATCAGCCAAACAGAACAATAATAATAATAATAATAATAATAATAATAATAATATTTATTTATGACCCGCCTCTCCCTATGGATCGAGGCGGGGAACACAATACACATACAAGCATGACAAAGTTAAAAAATTAAAACAAGAGAAACACATCATTAAAACATTTAAAATTCATCCAGATAGGCCTGCCGGAAAAGAACAGTCTTCACGACTCTCTTGAATTCGTGAAGACTGTCAGTTTGTCTAATCTCCTCCGGCAGACTATTCCATAGTCTGGGAGCCATAGAAGAGAAGGTCCTCTGGGTAACACTCACCAGCCTAGTTCTGGCTGGCTTGAGTACGTTCTTCCCAGAGGACCTAAGAGTGCGGGGCGGATTGTACGGGAGAAGGCGATCCCGTAAGTAGCCTGGGCCCAAACCATGTAGGGCTTTAAAGGTAATAACCAACACTTTATACTTCGTCCGGAAACAAGCACATTTACTGCTCATCTGTAGGTAACGATACAAACCAAAGGAAAACCACAAAGGAAAGAGAAAGATTTAACAAGAGGTAAAGACAGACAGAATAAAACCTAAAAGAAAGGACAAACTCAGCTCGATTTTCCATGAGGGAAAGCAAAGTATCCTAAAACATTGCAGCCATCAAAGAGGAACTGGGGGAAGAGCAGGAGTCACAGTGAGAATAGGGAAGGGCATTCTGATGCTGAAAATCTTAGCTCTGGAAAATTCTGAACGAGGCTCTGCATAGGTGCAGAACCCATATGTGTGATACCTAGACCATGAAGAATTTGAAGATGTTAATACAGCAAGAGAAGTGGTAAATTGCACCTGTTGGCTGACAGACAGAACACTGAAGGGAGGAAAGGAAAGGGAACTAAAGTCTTGATGTAAACATTACTCACAAGTAAACCCTATACCTTTGGTAAAGAAATATGTAGTCATGGAAAATTATAGAGTTAAATTTATAATTGTCACTATTTTGGGTTACAGGTAAAGACGCCACCCTCAGACTGTTCTTATGTTTTACTTTCATTTTTCTATTCACTTCTGTTTTCTTGTTCTTCAATAAACAGCTTGTGGTTTGGCACAGAAAAGGAAAGTAGATTCTGCCTTCTTTAAAAGTGAGGTACTTAGAACGATGGGAGGTGGGAAGTGCAGCTGCTATAAGTGTAATCCTTTGCAGGTTATTACTCACAGGCTAGACAAGTTCCTAGAGCCACCTCCCCAATATTTTCTTACTCAATGTCAGTTGTATTTCAGTTAACGGATCATACTGTCTTGTAAATCAGAACTGAATTGCAGCTTTCATTTGCAATCCGCACCCTTCATTATAAACTGCAGAAAAGGGGTTCTAATAAACCTTTGTTTATTAAAATTCAGCACAAAAAAGCATTCCGGCAAAACAAAAAGCAGGATCTGGTTTGTGATAGTCAGTTGTTCCTAATAAAAGTATTAACTTACTATTATGCATTTGATTTGTTCTATTTAGAAAACATGGTTATCTGCATTCATGGTTTGTTTGAGGTGAACACCTGAAAAAGTTAAGCGTGCACCTCGAAATGAAATCATGGAGTACCATTTGTTAAGTATTTACAATCCAACTTGCAAGAAAGCAGATTTCCATACTTTGGAGAGATGGCGGGATTGGCAACATTGTAATGATACATTTCCTTTTCAAACACCAGGGAAATTCAATCATCAAAATGCCTGCTGGTTTAAGACCAGAGTTAAGAATATCACATGTTTGCTCAAACTCCACAAAGCCAGGAAATTGGAAGCTAAGACTAATGCTTGTTGTCATGTGGTAATTTGTGCCTGTTGGTATTTATTTTTTGGATTCTCTATTTTTTTCCCCTCCACCTTGCCCAGAGTCTTTCTTTTCTTGCCCCCCCTCCCCAGATTCTTCTTTTTCTTGCTACCCTTCTTCCTCAGGAAACTGTCTTTTCTTGCCCTCTTCCTCTTCCTGATTTCCTTCCATGCTGCTGCTGGCACTTCTCCTTTCTTCTCACTCTTCTGCCTACTGCTAGTTCTGCCTCTTCCAGATTTGGTCCACTTCTGCCTCCTTCTCAGGATATCCTTCCCAGTCACCACCACTGAAGAAGGAAGAAGTCGGCATATTGGGAGATGTCTCCTGATCTGCCGACTTTCTGCTTCCTGACTACTGAGCTGAGAATGGAGGTAGAGAGAAACAGTGGGAAAAGTGGGGTTAGTGCACACAGGAGACAGGTGAGGCACAGTCATCGGTCTTGGTGGGTGCCAATGTGCCCATGGGTGCTATGTTGTCAGCCCTGCATTAACAGATGTGCCTCATGATCAGTAATGATATAGTGCAATATCACAAAATGTGCTTTCTTAAACTTGTTGTCTATGCACCCACACTTTTTCTTGGTTGTTAGCCCAAATCCAGATGGGGCAAATGAAGTGCCTGGGACCAGCAAAGATATGGTGCTCCTTGGCAGTTTCAGTGTGGAGAACATATTGATTCTGAACATGAATAGTTTGCTTAATCATTTATATTGCAATGAATTTGGAGGCCAGTGCATCTTCCCCTCTTAATGGTACTCACAAGAACTTACATAGAATATCAACCTAAATCATTCAATTCACAAACCTTTGCCCACACATCATTTCAGTTGTGTTTGAAATGTGCAATGTGAAGAAAAGAAGTGGTGTGTTGGAAGAGCGTAAGCCTTCCACTCAACCCTTCTTTTGAAATGCAACACCATACTACACAGTTCATTATATCCCCAACAAGCACCTCAGCTTCCAAAGCAATAGCAGATGTCTTCCAACATGCCTGCTGGTGGAAATCTCAATGTGGTAGTGAATGAATATTTTTCTCATTCATTATGTTGCAGTTCCAAATCCGGAATAAGAAACTTGAACTGTCATGTCATTCTGTCTTACTGTAGTGCCACACAAAACCCTCATCTGTGTTGAGCAAGCATAAGGATGGTGAAGGGTACTAGAAGAGGGGGCCCTGCCCATTACCAATGTAAGCAATGAACAGGCTCAGGTCAACTCACAGGAGGATTCCTCTAGCAATACAGCAAGGATTAGATAATTCGTAAGGCAATACAGGACCAGGCAAGAAGGGGTTTCTTGGTGCTTCTTAACAGTCTATGAAATGGGTAGATTATTTTCAGAACTTGCTTTGACATTTTCCCATTGCTGACACCATCATCAATCAAGTGGTACTAACAAACATAGCTACAATCACCACACCCCAAGTTATTAGCACCAGTATCACTCTCACCCCTACTGCATCAGAGGAAACCCTCAACCTCCAATATTTAATCCTGTCCAGCTACTGGTGTAAGCAACAAATAGGCATGGGTCAACTCGGAGGAGGATTCCTCTAGCAATACAGTGAGGCTCAGATGCTTCATAAGGCAATACAGGACAAAGACAACATGGGACAACTTTACTGGTCCCAGGCAGTCCATCTTCCCCAAAGACCACGAAAAATATTGGTGCATTGTAGGTAAGTTGTAAGTTAGCACAATTTGTGATGTAGCATAACATCACTACTGATCACAGGGCACATCTGTTAAAGTTAGCTTCCAATTTCCTATCTTTATGGAGTTTGAGCCAATATGAGATAGCTTGAACTTTGGTCTTAAATATGCAGGGTTTTTTTTTATTGTTTATGTATACTGAAATCATGGAACAGAGTGCACCCCCAAATCTGCTCTGGAGGATACCCAGCCCTCAGGAGCAGATTTGGGGGATGCAATGTGGACTGTGGTGGGGAGAGGGGGAATCATAAAAAATTTCATCTCTATCTGTTCCATAGATAGGCATTTTCCTTAGCAGAGAGACCAGAATTGGATACAACCCAGTGCACTGTATAACAAGTCTATGGGGCGATTTCTATTTTAGGAATTTAGGTTTCTGCATAGGTTGCCTCTGCCTAAAAGCACTTCGGGCCTTCTTGAGAAAGTTGGTGCCTGATAATTCTCTAAACAGCCAAAACATTATGGACCACTCTTTTTATTTCTGAAGTGTGTTTCTGTTTCAATGATTGGTTTATTTGAGAGTCAACTGTTGAGTTCTCCTTTCTGATGCGTAGTAGTCTTTTTATTTGTCTTTTCTTTCCTAACCCTGAACTTTCAGACTGCTGCTAAGATACATTTAACCCACACTCCTGTTTCTGTCGTAGCCTTCTTTAAAAGCACCAAGCAGAGTCTGCAGATGTAATACATAGAGGCATCAAAGTTTGGAGCAGAGCCTTGGTAATCTTGACAACAGTTTTGACTTCAGGAAGATTCAAGTGGAAGGAATAGTTGCTTATAATGCAGGAAAAGTTTCAGATGCTAGTTGGCGGCTGAGGCAAGGGTTATATAAGTCTGGTGGTTCCAAAAGGAAAAGTATTGTTTTACATTTGATAGGCGGGAAGTTCATAGATTTGGTAAGGTTCAGATAAGCACCCAATATTTAGGAAAATAAGATGAGAATATAATATATTATATAGATGGAGTTTAAAATAAGATATCATAATTCCTTCAGCATGTATGAATTGATAACATGCTGCACCGCTTCATAATGAGCATTTCTGAAAATGGAGCATTAAGATTTGTAATTGTTGGGTGCTTATCTGAATCTAACCAAACATGTTGAACCTTCTGTGGTTCACACATCTCTAATACTCACCCTTATACAGTTATATAAAAATCATGATTAACAGTATGAACAAAATGAGGGTGGAAATCTACTAGCTGGACACTTTTGCAGCTCTGAATTGGAAATCAAAATACAAGTAACTGTTAATGCTCTGTTTTAACAAATGCTCATCAAGAGGTGCAGCATATTATAGATTAGTACATGCTGAAGGAATAATAATGTTTTAAGATATTTCAAAATTATATAAATTATAATTGATAAAATCCTAACTTTATTATAATGTGTTTATAAATGTATTTCCCATCTTATTTTTTCAATATTGTGAATTTGTAAAAATCTAATTTTGTAAAACTTTTTGACTTCCATTAGAATCTAGATTTTGGAAACATCACAGCATGTTGATCTTCTGCAATTAAGTTTACTCTGAGCTGCGTTATTCTTTGAATACAGGATCATTTAGATGTATAACTTCAAGATGCCTATTTGTAAATTCTGCATGACATACAGAAAAGGCTCCATCATATATAACATATAGGCAAAAGGAAGATAATTTGATTTGCTGTTTTTTTTCTCTAGATGGGTTCAGCTTTCTTTAATTTACTGCAAATACAAGCATCCGAGTTCCAAACTGAAGTCATGGAGCCCTAAGATACACCGTTACAGGTTGTCATCTATCTTGTCTTGATCTTGTGAAAGGCTACAGCTTCAGTTTATGTTTTTACTACGATTTCCCATATTTCTCAGAGAACAGTTAGCTCTTAGATACACAAATGCAGGTGCTGACTTTGAACTGATTGATTAGGTTTCGAATTTTGCTTCCCTTATCTGACTGGTGCAACATTTTCATTGGACTATCCAGAAAACAGGATTAAGATCTATTTGAAGTTCAGGAATGAATGTATAATTTATTGTCATTGGATTCCACAGATAAATCACCTGGATTTGGGTTATTGGGTCATCTAATAATAATTTGAAAACATTAGCGTTCTTGCTAGTAGTGGCTTCAGACCTGACCTTTCTAGCCCAGTGTTCTCGAATGATTTTCATATTGGATTATTGGAAACTGCTTTTCTGAGTTGTTATTGATATTATAATAGGAATTAAGGGAGCATTTAAAATCCATAGTCATAGACCAAAAAGGCCGGACTACAATGATAATTTTAAACTATTTTCTAAACCTGTCTGTTGATTAAAAGCACATAAATATTATTTATATCTTTGTAAAATATTTGGAAATTATTTGGAAACTATCCAAATAATAATTGGTTTCACATATAGGGTTATTCTTTTTATACTATTTTTTTATTTATATTTTGCTGTCGAGGAGTTCTACTCCTTATCCACACTGAATATTTGGTCGGTGCTGTCATCTTTGAATTCAGCTCTCTGGATTCTTCCAGTTGGGGAATCAGTGCTCTTACACCAGTCAGCTATGTGATCAAGGGAGGCAGATCCCTGATTCAGCAATATTCATATGCAGCTTACTGCTATGAGCAAGGACTAGGACCATAGTGTATTCTAGAACAGAATTCCTTTTTGGTTTAAACTGAACAGTTATGCTCTAAATGATAAGAAAGGGCATAGCTCAGTTGCTCACCACAAGCTGTATATACAGAAGATACTCCACAGTATCTCCACAATTTAAAAGCATCTCAATTTGCAGCGCTTGGAAAGGCCTCTGAGTGAGGCCTTGGGAGAGCCTGAAATTCTAACGAGGTTTGCAGCAATGGTGTCCAACTGATCTTGGTCATTTAGGAATACAGCCTGTGGAGTCCAGCCTTGTGTGTTTAATTATTTATTACAGTTATATGATGTATATAATTAACAGATTCAACCAGACAGTAATTATGAATCTGCTTCCTAGATAAAACTAATTGGTAAAATAGTTCATTTCATTACTTTTCCATCTGTGGTTCACAGATGAATGAATATTTGTTTGGCTATCTTTAGTATTAAGGTAGTAAAATGTACATGTGGGTATATGCGAAATCTCAGGGGAGTGATCTTAATTGTATAATGCTACCCATCCTATACCCCTTTACCTGGGAGGAAGCCCCATTGCATTCAGTTGGACATATCGAATAGACATTTATAACACTGCACTGTAAGAAGTTAAAAACAGCATTTTAGGTCCATTAAAATGTAATCTAAATGCAACTGTAACAGTTGAAATCTTTATTGAATTCAATATTTAAACAATTTATACGATTAAATTTTAGGTGCTGATAGTGAAAATCCCTTTCATCTCATGACATTTCAAGGAAATCTTTGGAGACAGATATGGCAAAATATTATCATGTTCCATATGTGGATCTAGATTATATGACTTGTATCTCTACTTTTAAAGTTTCAGATTTTATAAAGAGTGATCTTACCAACAGAAACATAGTAATGAGAGCTTTATATAAATAGAAATGTTAAAATAATAGATTACAATATAAATGAACAGAAATCTCCAAAATCTCAATGAAAGCAGAAAGCAATTTTAGGCTATTTAAATTGAAATTCTAACTAAAAATATTCAGGAGTTCTATGTAAAATGTATGTTTTAAATCTTTATTGAAATAATATTGAAAGTGATAATAAAAATCCTGGACTTTTACATTACACACCTATATCTCAACTCAGAACTAAGTCTCATTGAGTTCCATGAGGCTTGCTTCCAAGTAAATGGGTATAGAATTGAACTTTTAGGTGACTTTTTGGCTTTCTTTGCTTTTCCTCCTTGCTGTACAATATTTATGCAAGGTATCCTCTTGAAAACTCTCTCTCTCACGCTGTTTAAAGATGATACTGCATTACTCAGCAGAGATAACAGGCTTACAAATAATAATAAACAGAAGATAGCTAAATTTTAAAAAGTGACTGAATTGAATAAAAATAAAATTGCATAAGAATATTTATTATTGCATATCATACATTGCTCTGTACTAGATGACTAACTTAGTGATTCTCAAATCCCCCCCCCCCCACCGCTTTAAAATTATTGGGAATTTCAGCAACCACAAGCATTTTTATTTTGTTTGTTCTACAAATCAAACCATATACATAACACTTTTTTCTTCAGACCCATCATTATTGAAAAACAGGGCACAAGGTCAGGTCATCTCTAAAACTAGTAAATATTTAGGGAAAAATCAACAGACTTTACCACTGCTGAATTATGAAAAACATAGATCCTAGGCCAGGGCTTGTTAGATTGTTCAGTCATCTGGCCTTGATCTCCAGCATCAGAAAATAATTAAGTGCAGGGCCAAGTACAGCTATTCTCCACTGTTCCACCTTTCCCAGATCATCTGAATGGAGCTTGCGGACCACCAGTGGTCCTCAGACAAAAGTCTTGAGAATCTCTGTACTAGTTAATTGGCAGTCCAAACCATTGTTCCTACTTCCTGAGCCAATATTTCATATTGACAGACACAGAGAGCAACTCGAGTTTTTCATTGATTCATGCTACTGAACTTATTTGTTTCACCCATGAGGTGCCCTGAGACCAGGGTAACCAGAGAGAGAGGCTAGGAAGTAGAAATGTTGCAGCTGATCCCTAGTGTCATTGCTGGTTTCCACCCCAGGCTTTGCATGTGTCCCTGCATTCTCCTGCTCCCAAACATGCAAGGACCTTCTATATCTGTATGAATGTCTACATGGTGCAGAAGCTCCTTAGTGCTCTGAATTGTAGCTAAACTCTCAAGTCAAACAAGGAGTTGCGTTGTACGAAAGAAAAAAAAAGCTGGATGGGGGTCAAAGACAGAAGAGGAAGAGTCCAATGGAGGGGGGGGGGAAATCACTTCTCAGACTACCCAAGAGTACTGCAATTAACAATACAATGCAATATACATGTGGAAAGTTAGCACAATAACATCCTTTTGTACTTATTTTTGGAGGAACTCCAGATAGTGGAAGAGAACCAGGAAGAAAGGGGCTAATTGAGACAGGCATGTGGTGCAATACAAATAGCATACACTGATCCCAGTTATAATAGCAGCAGACTATGAAGTAAATGACAGGTATGCTTTAGACATGCCATTTATGTTGTTAGCTAAGGGGGAAAGTAAAAATAAAATACTGTGCCACTGAAAGCAATCTGGAAAAGTCTAGGCCTGATCCAGCTCCCTTCCCCGTTGGTGTACACCAATGGTTTGTATGCAATACTCTTGCAACTGCAGCTCTCTGCATGGCAAAGTGAGAATAAGTGACAGGGGATTCTCATTTTTAGAGTAGTGTGCATAAGACTTTGATGGAAGTATGCAGAAGATTGTCCTCTGTGTTTTTATTTTTGATATAATAAAACACTAAAAGTTAGCGAGTTAGCAAATAACCCCAACAGAAATTCATGAAAATCTCAATTACAAAAAGGTTCAGCCTGTACAAATATGCCACAGAATATTCTGAAGGTATCTGAAGTAGCTCCATGTCAGACAGTTTGTTTCTGATCAGGATTTGAATAGGAACTACCTGGGAATCATATCCTAGTCCAGCAGGATATAGATCGAACACTAATAAATGTGGTAGGCACAGAAAGAAGCAGTGTGCTCTGAATTTGATGGAAAATTTCCCCCTTATATTCTGCAATTGGGTGGGAAAAGAAGAATAAATACAGCAGTAAACATAATATTCCGTTTAATGGGTACAATGCATATTGTGTTCCTGAAGTTGTAGTAATATTAACTTGGTAGTATTTACTTGTCAGCACTTTGATAAAAACACATTAGGACTTATTTACATGATCTGCATATAATTTCATATTACTCCAGAGTTATTATCCTGAGACCATAACAACTCATGACTTCATTACATGAAGAAAGACACTTATGTTTTTGCTTCACATCTTTTCTGACTACCTATAATAATTCACAATTCACCATGTGTGGAACTGTGAACTCAATGATTTCAACCAAATTCTAGTTTAAATGATCACTTATCCTGGGATGAAAGAGATGAGATAAGATAAGGTTACTACTTTTTTCTGAGAAGGTTACTATATCTTTAACCAGTTGCATGGCCGCAGAAATTCAGGAGAAGCTTTCTCAGCAGGAGAAACTTCCCCTGTCATGACATTTATATATGAGAAAAGCCGTATCTGTTGAATTTTTGCCTGTCATGTAAGTGTTAAAGTCATAAGAAGCCTGCTGGGGAAAAAAGTGGCAGCTCTAATCAGGAGCCCCTGATATTGTCATGTGGTGCTGACTCCCTTCCAACTCTTTGATTGTGTAAACAAATCAGAGGTTGAATTGAATTGTGGAGTTGTTATTCCAGGATGACTGATCATGCTAATAGGTCTTCACAGTAGTTTTTTCATAGGTTCACTGCTGGAACCACAATGGCAAGTGAATATCTTCAGTGGCAGTTCTGTGTTTTTTCTGATTTGTTAGTGTGGGAAGATTCTGCAGTACTTCTGAGCTTCCTGGGGAAATCTGCAGCAAAAGGTCAGTAAGAGTGATTCTGACAGGGTTCAAACCCTGCAGAATGTTTTCCCCTCCCCAGCACTGTGCTATGAAAAGGGAATATTTCACTTTCTTTGCACGGTGCTGTGGGGCCCAAGCTGCGGTTGACCCAGCACCAGCTGTTCTATCCTATTGTGATTAGGGATTATTTGTGTATGGTGACTTGAGGGAACTTGTACCAAGGGTGAGTGGGGAAAGTACTCTTCTTCTGCTGAAGCTAAAAGTGACTCCCAGCCAAGTGAGATAGAATTAATTAAATGGATGGGTGAAATCTAACATCGCCACTCATTCAACAGGACTTTCCCCATTTTTCCTCCCCACTGCAACCTCTCCCCCCCCCCTTAAATCTGCTTCAGAGGTTCCCCCAACCTCCCAGAGCAGATTTTGAGGGTGTATGGGAAGTTGGAGGAGGAATAGCTCCCTCTTCATTCTGCTGACAGAAGCCATCTGTTGGCAGGACTGATTAATTGGATACCACCCTAACTCTAGTGCTAGGAATGGCTCTGCCTGGCTAAGAAAAAAATGATAGTGTCTACATTTAAGGTACTAAAAAGCCTTCATTGCTGGCCAGGCAGTAGTTATTGCTACTTCCGTTTTCTAGAAATGTGAGTTTCCTCTTCCTCTGAAGTATCTGCATTGGAAGCATGCAAATAGTTCCCCTGGGAGAAAATTTCAAGGTTTATGTTGATAATTGATAGTTTCAGGGCCAATTCACACAACTTCTTTTGGGGTTCTGTGTGGTAAACCAGGCATCTGCACAGTTTACTACAAACTGAGATCAGTACCATCAGTACCATACTTACTCACAAAGGGCTTTCTACACAAGGCCCAAAAGGAGTGTACTGTCAGACAATGTTACTATATGGCAATTCAACCCAAAAAATATGACTTGATTGTAAAAGAAACTGATGTGAATTGGTCCATCTTAATTACTTTTCCAAACTATATTTCAGGTTTTGTGTGTGTTGAGAGAGAGAGAGAGAGAGAGAGAGAGAGAGAGAGAGAAATATTGGACGGTCAGGGCAAATGTCCTTTTTAAGGAAGAATTTGAATACATTTTATTCAGTTATTCTGAACAACTTGCTTTTGCCTTCTTTCCCAGGAAGTTTGTAGAGAGCTTTGGTGTCTCAGCAAAAGTAACCGCTGTGTTACCAACAGTATTCCAGCAGCTGAAGGTACCCTTTGCCAGACTGGAAGTATTGAAAAAGGGGTGAGTTGAAATGACTCTTAATTCAGGTTTTTGTGCAATTGTATTTAGGCTCTGCAAGACCCAAAAATATACACAGGATAGAAAAAATATTACTATTAAATGTTTGTGTGAGAATTCCAGAATGAAATGCTCAACTTATTCTATAACTGAACATAAAATGATTCCATAAAACAAAACACCTTAGTCATTTATTTGTAAAATATTATTTTGGTGGTTCTTAGGATTAGTATTGTGGTTTCTCTGTGCCACCCCATATGGAAATGTGTCTGAACAGGCCGCAGGTAGAACCGTTTAGAATGTTCTAGGCCAGACTTCCCCAACCTGATGCCCTCCAGATGTTTTTGAATTGCAACTCCCTTCATCTCCATCTGGCTGAGACATCTGGAGGGCACCAGGGGAAGGCTGTTATAGACTCTAGTTTTCTCCCTTTTGCACATGCTCTGACAAACTCTGTAATCAAGTGAGACATGTTGGGCATAAGGAAATAACAAGGCTCTTAGTAGCTAACAGACCTTGCCTCACATTTGAATTTAGAATTTGCGAATGCCCGAAGATAGCCTTTTCCTTAGAAATAGCTAAAAAGAGAACTGGGAGAGGAAAAGCATACGTCCTTGGAACTGACAGATCATATTGCTGAGGATATTTCTCATGATCCAGAAACTCATCCCTCTTTTCCAGCATCTGCAGTAGGTCACCGAATGCCAAAAAATTCCTTATCACATTGTTCTGCAGCAGAACTTGGATATCAAGTTGATGGAGAGGACAATTCACAGGGTTCAGGTATTCCTGCTGAATTCAATGAGGAAGATCCAGATCTACCTAGCTCAGAACCTCAGAGGTCTTATTCAGAGGGAGTAGTATTTCAAGCATTTCCATGGAACTGACTATTTGAAACTCAGAGATTGCTTGCCCATCTTGGCCACATTGTGTTCCTGTTACAATGACATGTAGAACCTCCTGTGTTCTAATATTACAGGATTAACATACTCCTCTGTTCTCATATACTCAATGTGTATATTCAATAGTGGAACTGCATACTATGGTTCAGCCATTAGCAACCATGGAGATTGACTCCCATAATTCTACAGACTGCTTCTGCACTTCCTGAAGGAATTCTGGCTCATATTTTTTGGTGCTGCTGACGATTCTAAGCAAGTTAAGAACATGTATAAGACTCTGAATGATAATGTGAATTTGTTATTCCACCTGCCTTGATAGTAGATACTGCTCAAAAACATCAGAGCTCTACATTGCATTCATCCCCCACCGAACAAGCATGGTAAGTAGCTTGACTTAGTCTTCTGCAATGCCAATTCATCTGCATCCATGACTATAAAGTGCTCTTCAACATTTTTATTAATGATTTGGACGAGGAGGTGCAGGGAATGCTTATCAAATTTGCAGACAACACAAAATTGGGTGGGATCGCTAATACCCTGGAAGACAGAAATAAACTCCAAAGTGATCTTGATAGACTGGAGCGCTGGGCTGAAAACAACAGAATGAAATTTAATAGGGATAAATGCCAAGTTCTACACCTAGGAAAAAGAAACCAAATGCTCAATTACAAGATAGGGGATACTTGGCTAATCAATACGACAAGTGAGAAGGATCTTGGAATTGTTGTAGATCATAAGCTGAATATGAGCCAACAGTGTGATGTGGCTGCAAAAAAAGCAAATGCTATTTTGGGCTGCATTAATAAAAGTATAGCTTCCAAATTGCGTGAGGTACTGGTTCCCGTCTATTCGGCACTGGTTAGGCCCCATCTTGAGTACTGCATCCAGTTCTGGGCACCACACTTCAAGAAGGATGCAGACAAGCTGGAACATGTTCAGAGGGCAACGAGGAGGATCAGGGGTCAAACAAAGCCTTATGAGGAGAGACTGAAAGAACTGGGCATGTTTAGCCTGGAGAAGAGAAGATTGGGGGGAGACATGATAGCACTTTTCTAATACTTGAAAGGTTGTCACACAGAAGAGGGCCAGGATCTCTTCTCGATCAACCCAGAGTGCAGGACACGGAATAATAGGCTCAAGTTACAGGAAGCCAGGTTCCGGCTGGAAATCAGGAAAAGCTTCCTGACTGTTAGAGCAATATGACACTGGAACCAATTACCTAAAGAGGTCGTGAGCTCTCCCACATTAGAGGCATTCAAGAGGCAGCTGGACAACCATCTGTCAGGTATGCTTTAAGGTAGATTCCTGCATTGAGCAGGGGGTTGGACTTGATGGCCTTATAGGCCTCTTCCAACTCTACTATTCTATGATTCTATGAAAAATAACCTACACCAGTAGGTCTACCAGGTTTTACTTGGGAAAAGATTGGTATATTTACTAGAAAACTTTTAGAAAATAATAGAAAGTTCGGGTATTTCCACATGGAAATTTCTTATCTGGCAGATTGTGTGGAATATTCACTACTCTGCAACCTGTTTAGAGGTATACGTCGCTTAGATCGTCAGCCTTACGGGATGGAGGCAGACAGAAGATCAAATATCTTCCTTTTGAGAGCAGTCTGTTCAGTTCCAAATAAGAGGAGGAAAAATACTGAAGATAACAGAACCATGGTTTGATCTTCTCACGTCAGCTACTTTCAAAGGCACAGATTATTTTCCCTCTGGTTGCTCATGCATTCAATCCACTTTGAAGCATATAGTTATATACCACCCTTCATTGAAGAACACCAGAACTTCAGACTTCTACAAAGACTGTTATCTCAACATAGTACACATGTAGATGCTATTTTCGTATGGAACAAACCTGATTTCATGTGCTTCATCCATAAACTTTTCACTGGAATTGCCTTCTTGAACTAGCATCTATCCTTAGCAAGCCCTTCAAACTACTTTCTACCTGCCATCCATTTGGCTTTTGTGCCAGGCTTTCCTTCTTGTAGCAGTCACATTGGCTAGATAAAGAACTGTTAGAAAAATATTCCTCACACTAGCACAAAGTTTCAAACTAAAAATAATCTCTTAATTCCGTATCTTGCCAGTCCTCTTCCCCCAGGCAAAGACTAATGTAAGTAGGGTACTGCATAGGCTGACCATATGAAAAGGAGGACAGGGCTCATGTCACTTTAACAGTTGTAGAGAAAAGGGAGTTTCAGCCGGTGTCATTTGTATGCAATTAGTCCCTGGTGAAATTCCCTCTTCATCACAACAGTTAAAGTTGCAGGCACTATACTAGAGTGACTGTATACAAAAGAAGGCAAGGCCCCTGCAACTTTAACTGTTGTGATGAAGAGGGAATTTCACCAGGAACTCATTGCATATAAATGACACTGGCTGAAATTCCCTTTTCTCTACAACTGTTAAAGTTACATGAGCCCTGTCCTCCTTTTCATATGGTCAGCCTAGTACTGCACTCTCTTTAATGAGTCTTAGTCTTCTATGTAGCATGTACATTATTGATGTAGAGTGTGCATTTGCATGATGAACCATCTTTGTGTAGCCTATGGAGGATCCAGTGATCTGGTATCAGCAGAGGATTCAGTATCAGGAGAGAGAGTATCCAAGGGCAGATCTACACATCTGCTTTAAAGTGCTTTAAAGCACTTTAGAACAGTAGTGACAACTGTTTTGGAGTGTGTCCTGGACTCCAACAGTTGTCACTACTGTTATAAAGTGCTTTAAAGTGCTTTAAAACAGCAGTGTAGATCCTGCCCAAGAGATTGCTAAGAAAAACTGTGAGTGATTGAGAATTGTTATGATATCCAAAGCAAATTTTACCCAGTTCTTTAAGGACATACTCCACAAAGTCCATTGCACACTGATGAGGCCTTACCACTTAGGACTTCTGCAGAGCTGCAATCTGGGCAATAACATCCATATTCATTAAACATCATGTTTTGAGTGTCCAAGCCAGAGGAGTTAAAATTTTGATGGAGCTTGTTCACCTGACAGCCTGCTACATTTAGCTTCTTATAAGTGAGTGACTTAAATTTCCAACTGTTGGACATCATAGAGACTAAGAGAAGAAAAAATACAATGTTTCCCTATAACTGTTCTTCAAATGGTTCTCCATGCATTCACAAATCCTGTCATCCTACTCCTCTATAAGAGACTACTTGGGGTATTGTACTTCATTTAGTTATCACTTCATGATTAGTTCTGTGGTATTCAGGTAAGGAATTGAGTGGAAAGATGCTGTCTCTATGTTTTATTTTTGCATGACACTTAAGTGCATGGGTGAAGGTAAGGGTTTAGTACAGGGGTGGGCGACTTTCAGACCTCCAGATGCTTTGGCCTACAACTCCCATGATCCCTCACCATTGGCTAGGTCTAAAGTAGTGTGTTGGCTCAGTGGTAGGTTACGTGCTTTGTATGCCAAAGATTCCTGGTTCAATTCCTGACATCTCTAAGTAGGACAAATTCCTGCCTGAAACTCTGGCAAGCCACTGCCAGTCAGTGTTGACAATACCGGGCTAGATGGATCAATGGTCTGGCTCAATATAAGGCAGCTTCCTAAGTTCCTGTATTTTTCATGCCTGATGCTTTCTGGAAAGTTCTACCTGTGGTCTAGGCAGGGCCAATCTCAGAGGTATGGCTACATAGAAAACCACTTGAAGAACGACTGACATGGGTAAGTAACTATTTTAGAACAGCAGTTTGAAGCATAAATAATATATTTCCTATTCAAATTTTCAAAATTCTGTCTGTTTTCAAAATGTGTGATTTAAGACTAGCTATTTAAACTACCTACTTAAATAAAAGGGACAGTATCCACTGTTGGCACAGAGCTACTGCTGATAAGGTTGTGCTAGCATAAACTAGCGCAAAAGGGAAAAGTGGCAATTCACTACTGAAGTTCAGTAAATAGTTGCTTTTTACCTTTTCACTAGCAAGTGCTTATAACACTGTGATAGCACTGGTTTGCACTAGTGCAAAGTCATTAGAACTAGCACTGTGACACCACTGGATAGTGTTCATGTTCCACTTTCCTACTGTAATTGAAAGAAAGGTACTTTATTTTACTATCTCTCGCCAAGAGAGACTGTACAATCCTGGCTTAAGAGTGTCATCTGTAGAGCTACAACGTTTAATTTACATGCTAAAGGAGTTGAAACATTAAAACTTCTGAGGACAGAAAACTGTTTACCTTGCCTTGCTTGAGAGCTAACTGAGGAATTTTACATGATCTGAAGCACATTGAACTGATTTTCTGGCAGCCATGATTTCTCCTATCGTGCATCAGCCACCTGCCTTTCTATTTGCTTTTTGATCTTTTCTGACAGCTTTTTGTTTATTCTTTGCATCCCAGCTGTTTTGCTTCCTCCTATTATTTCCTCCACTTCCTGGCTGATGGTTCTTTGAATGGAAAATGTAAATGCACTAGCATGTTATCCATAAAGACAATTAAAACTATTGCTAAAAGCAGTGGCTATGAGTAGATTCACACAATTATATTTTGCATATGATTGTAACTGTTGCTTAATAGACTGCCTTTTTCAAAACTACTAAAATACGCCAGCTGTCATGGACAAAAGCATGTCTGAAAATGGTACCAACTAGTATTCAGTGAAGATCAGATATGATAAATGTATGACATGATAATAATCACATGAACTGGTTTTGTGAATCCACCCTAAGAAAGAAGAGTCTTTACGAACTCTATTATTTATTTATTTATTTATTTATTATTATTATTATTATTATTTACTTTGTTTTGTAGAGGAATTTAGAGCCAGAAGGATTGTAGTACTTTCTCAGGGATATTGAGACGGACCTTGATAGCTGCTCTCTTGATGTGGTAATTCAACTGTAGAATCAGCAGGTTAAACCTAGTAGTTAACATAGCTGCTTCCATGCATCTGGTTCTCAAACAGGACCTGAGGTGAACATACCAAAATGGAAGACAAACTAGAATACAAGTGATGACTGACTAATGCTGAAGCAGGTCAGCTATAGCATAGATACAACCCCCCCACAAAGGAACTGCAGTTGTGGCAGAAGTGAAGAAATATTTTTTCTCTCTGCTACTATTGGACCTACATGCTAATTTGAGTTATTCTGATTGGTGAAAGCCCAGATGGAACTGAGCTGTTGTTTCTTCTAGACTGAGACATGCTGTACATGCTATGAAAGGTTGTCATTTACCTTTACAGCCAGAATTGCTTATGTGTGGTTCATCTTGGGGACAGCTAATTTCAGCACATCACTCTTGTCTCACTTGTTTGGGTTAGTTAAATTTGAATCACTCTTGCCTGTTGAAGTAGAACAGGGACATGAACCACCAACCCACAGAGGTTCCTTGGATTTCTCCAGGAGGCAGTGCTTGTTCTGCAAGCCCCACTATTTGGAGGAATCCCTGCGGTTATCTCTGAGATTGGAGATATCAGCAGGGCTGCAGGTGTCTGAGAGGAGTAACTGCTTTTCCCAGCAACAGCAGTGTGACTTTGCACGGTGTGCGCTACCCAAAGCCATGGACATAGGTAGCATTGGGAGGAGTGTGCCAGCCAAGTCCCTTTCCTCTCCCAGCACAGAGAAAGGCAAAATGAGTGGAATGGTGACTTCAGTGGGTGTAGCAACTGAGTATGGTGGGGGGCAATTGTCCCCACCACCCACCCAAAACTTGTTCTGAACCCCTGAAGTAGAAGATATTGTTCAGGACATGAGGGTATTTATTTATTTATTTATTGCATGTCTATACCACCCAATAGCCGAAGCTCTCTGGGTAACCACTGCTAATGTAGGTCCACACTCATCCTTGCTCATTAAACGACATTGGGAAGATCTAGGGCCTTCCTACTAGAACGGACACTCAGCTCAAACTACCAGTAGCCTTGGGACTGGAGAACAGAAAGGAATCACACTCTGGCTACTGCCACTTGCCAGAGGACCAAGAGCCCTGGGAAGCTGCATCTCCACTTCCCATGTAGAAACATCAATGGGGAGGCTCATCCATCAGCAGAGGAGCACTTGCAGGGAGTTCCCCCCCTCCATGCCAGAAGGAACACTAGGCTTCAACTGCCAGTTGTCCTAGGACTGCAGACAAAGCATTTTCTGGCCCATCCATCAGCCAGAGGATAAGGGCTTCTGAGTTGTGTGTGCATGTATGAGTTTTTGGGAAGGAGGTGTTAATAATAATAATAATAATAATAATAATAATAATAATAATAATAATATATTTATTTATCACCCACCTCTCCCAACGGATCGAGGCGGGGAACAACACCAAACACAAGATATAATTATCTGCTGTTTGTAAGCCATGTTGAGGATCATTTGATTAAAACACGGGGTATAAATCTTCAAAAAATTAAAAATAAATGTTGGATTGGATACTTGATGTATTGTTTAGGAAGAAAAATTACTATATTATCTAATTCAAATATTTGGATCTGCTAAAAAGAAAAGTTGAATATGGATTTGCTATCTTGTATCTTGTTTCCAACCTTTCATTTCTGAGGAATGTTGTTAAATGAGTGGTTTATTTACATCTTCTGGCAGACCTGGATATTCTCAGTCAGTCCAGCCAGATAATATCAACCAAATATTATCCAGCACATCTGGATACAGTCATTTAGTCCTGCCAGTCTGACTTTTGCCCTGGATGTGAGACTGTACTTGTGGTTTTGGTCAGCAGTCTCTGCCTAGACTTCAGTAGAGGAAATTGTAGCCTGCAGATCTGGGTTAGCCTTTGATAACCATGGATCTTGAGCTAAAAATAGTTACAATCCAGTTACAATTGGCAACTATTATACATGTTGAAACATTTAATTAAATGTTTTGATTTTACCTTTATTACTAACCTGAAGCTTTAGGTGCACCTATGTGCATGTGGAGCTTGCCATAAGTAGATTATAAACGATAAACTTCATGTTCTCAAAGTAGAAAATAATGTATAGGTTTGATAAGAAGTATTGCATATATTTCCTGTTTCCTCTGAATTTTTGGGTTTTTTTTCCCCAGGGGGAAAAAATGAATATACTTGCACAGCTTTCTAGTTTCAAGCAATTTCATAGCTCTAAATCGTTTAAATTACATTACAGTTATGCCCTATAAAGCAAGGGTGGGGAACCTGTAACCCTCCAGATATTGATGGACTATAATTCCCATCACCCTGACCATCAGCCATGTTGGCTGGGGCTGATGGAAATTGGAATCCAATAACATTTGGAGGGCCACAGGTTTCCCAACCCCTTTTTTTTAAGAAAAAGATACAGTTGTGCTAATGTATAAGAATTTGAATTTCTGAACATTATCCCAGTTTGAAATAGCTCAAAAACTCTTCATGCAACAGGTTCTTAAGTACTTTTAGTTCAAAATAAGCAACTGAAATTTATTTAACAGTCTTTAGAAGTTTATTTTATTCACCGTGCTGCAGGTTAGCTGTTTCATTCAGTATTTTGGGCTAGGGTTCCCTCCCCTTAAAGCCTCAGATTAGTGATTAACCCATCTTTTATTATCTCTATCCTTCCTTGTTCTCTATGAGGAACAGTTGAATACCATGCTTCCAGCACCTTTTTACTAATAGTGGGCCTGTTCAGACAACATGCTAAGCCATGGTTTGGCTGCTATCCCTTTTGCAGCAAACTGTTAGTGAGCATGTTTAGACTGTGGTTATGTAGACACCATGATTAAGAATGGTTCACATGACACATTGGGTCTATTCAGACAACACACTAAACCATGGTTAGGCCGCTAACCCTTTTGCAGCAAATGGTTAGCGAGCATGTTTAAACTGTTGTTATGTAGCCACCATGGTTAGAAATGGTTCATCCAAAATGCTAAGTCATAGAATCATAGAATAGTAGAGTTGGAAGAAGTCTATAAGGCCATTGAGTCCAACCCCTGTGCAATGCAGGAATCCACCTCAAAGCATCCCTGACAGATGGCTGTCCAGCTGCATCTTGAATGCCTCTAGTGTGGGAGAGCCCACTGCCTCCCTAGGTGATTGGTTCCATTGTCGTACTGCTCTAACAGTCACGAATTTTTTTCTTATGTCCAGCCAGAATTTGGCTTCCTGTAACTTGAGCCCATTATGTCAGACTAACTTGTCTGTAGTTCCCAGGTTCCTCCTTTGCCCTTTTTGAAGAAAGGGACAATATTAGTCCTTCTCCAGTTGTCTGGCACTTCACCCATTGTACATGATTTTACAAAGATAATAGACAGTGGTACTGAGAGTTCTTCTGTCAGCTCCTTTATTACTCTAGGATGCAGTTCATCAGGCCCTGGAGATTTGAACTCATTCAAAGAAATTAGGTGTTCCTTGACCATTTGTTTATCAATCTCAAGCTGCAATCCTGCTCCTTCAACTTGTACTTCACTTTTTCCAAGGGAGTCATAGACCACTTGTGGGAGAAGACTGAGCCAAAGTAGGAATTAACCACTTCGGCCTTTTCTTTGTCATCTGTTATCAATTTGCCATTCTCACTGAGTTGTTGAACCACCATTTTTTCCTCTGTTTTTTACTGTGCACGTACCTGAAGAAAGCTTTTTTGTTGCTTTTAGCAATTCTCACTAGCCTCAGCTCGTTTTCAGCTTTTGCCTTCCTGATGCCATTCCTATACTTCTGTGCTACCTGTCTGTAGTCTTCTTTTGTAGCCTGGCCTTCCTTCCACTTCCTATATGTGTTCTTTTTGTTTTCAGGCCATTGTTTAAGCTTTTTGTGGAGCCATATTGGTTTCTGCTGTTGTCTTCTATCTTTTTTCTTTGTTGGAATTGTTTGTAATTGTGCCTTTAAACATTTCCTTTTTTAAAAAACTCTCACCCATCTTGGACTTCTTTTTTCATTAGGGCCACTTGCCATGGGACTTTATCATAGTTCTGAGTTTATTAAAATCTGCTTTTCAAAAATCCAGAGTAAGGATATGGATACACTCAGCTATTGCTTCCTCTAAAATCAAAAACTCAAGTCCCCCAGAGTTCCCATAACTGCCATTTTATCCACTAAGTCATCCCTATTGGTCGGTATCAAGTCAAGGATAGTCGATCCTCTAGTTCCTTCCTCCACTTTCTGTAGGAAAAAGTTATCAGCCATACATGTCAGGAATTTCTTGGAGGGGCCACTTTTGTCAGAATTTGTCTCCCAACAGATAACAGGTTAATTGAAGTCCCCCATTACTACTTCATCATACTTCCTTGAAATACTGGCAATTTACCTATCAAATGTTCATCCTCATCTTCTCCTTGAATGGGTGGTCGGCTGTAGACTCCAACTACCACGTTCCTTTTATTCCTTGCCCCATTCCTTTTAATCCAGATTTTCTCGATGGGGCTCCCAGGCTCATCGTCTTGTATTTCTGTGCAGGGATAAGTATTTTTAACATATAGTACGACTCCGCCTCCCTTTCTATTACTTCTGTTCTTTTTGAACACGTTATAACATTCAATTGGTATATTCCAGTCATGGGAGTCATCCCACCAGTTTTCAGTTATACCTATCAAGTCACATTTGCCTTCATGCATTAAGAGTTCAAGTTTGTTCTGTTTGCTTCCCATACTCTGGGCATTAGTATGTAGACATTGAAGACCATGTGCTTTATAGTCTCGCTTCTTTCCTATATTATTGTGAAGACTATTTTGGGGCACTATTAGAGCTGTTCTCTTTGATATAGCGCATAAGCCTTCATCCATTCTTGCCTCCAAGTTTATGTATCCCTTCCCCCGTAGGATTCAGTTTAAAGCCTTCCTCATGAAGTTCTTCATGCTATGACCAAACACATTCTTCCCAGTCCTTGTGAGGTGCAACCCATCACCTGCCAGCAGTCCATCTTCCAAGAAGCTTAGTCCGTGGTCCCAGAATCCGAATCTCTCACATTAGCACCACCTTCATAGCCATTCACCTGGAGTATTTTTCTTTTCCTTTCCCTGGGCCCCAAGGTTCTTGAGTTTCCTTCCCAAATCTTCAAAGTCTGACGTGATTTCTTCATAGCTCCGCTTGGCAGTATGATTTGTTTCCACATGGCTGAGAAGAAAACGATATGTGTCAGTGGGCTTTATGAGCTTCAGCAACCCTTCAGTCACATCTCTAATCTGTCCTCCAGGGAGACAGCATACCTGGCAAGTTCATGGGTCTTTGCAACATACTTGGGTTTCAAGCCCACACAGCAGGAAGTCTCCCACAATGACTGCTCTTTTCTTCTTGTTGTTATAGGCCTTGATATTGTTGCCTCTGGCTGACTGACCTTCTGCCTCTTGCTCGCTGTTGCACAGGGCCCCCTGTAATTCTTCCTCTGCAGGCTGTCCTCCAGTCTCATCCTCCAGTACCTAAAAGCGGTTACATAGCTGTTCTCATTCGTCTTATGCTAACTGTCACCCTTTCCAGGGAGTTTCCACTTCATTGGCTTTCCTCACCGCAGCATTCCCTACTTTTGCTTCCACTGGCTGTTGCTCTTCCACCTCCTGTGCTTCTCTTTGCTGTTGCAGTTCCGACATTCTGTCTAAGAACTCTTTACCTTCTCTTTTTCCTTGGAGGGTGGACACTCGCTGCTCAAGTGCACTCACTTTTTCCTCCAATAATGCAACCAGTTTGTACTGGTTGCAGATGTACTCCATGTTGATCTCAGGCAGGAACACAAACATTGCACACATCTTGCAGATCACCACCACAGGACAATCCTTTCCGTCCATAGTCTCTATTCCCTTTTTGTTTCTGCCTTTCCAATTCTATTGGAATAGCCTGTGCTTTGTCCCATCCTCCCAGAAGGTTAAAAACAGAGTCCCCTACTATTTGAGTCTGTTATAAGAACAACATTTTTTGTTAGGAACCTCCCCCTTTACCTCCCCTGTTGAACTCCCCCTGACAATCTCCTGTTTTCTCTCCCTGTTTGCTCTCTCTTATCACTCTCTCTCTCTCTGGGAGGTCGCTTCCTTATATACCTTCTAGACCAGCTGGGTCAGCTTCCTCTTCTCTGTTCTGCTCAGCTAGGAGTCAGGAAACAGAAACAGAAGTCATGGTTCACATAATATGCTCAGACATAATGCTTAGCTCAAAATCCCACCATGGTTTAGTGTGTCGTCCGAACAGGGTCAAATTAACAGTGGCCATTCACAAAACTGTTGCTACTGATAACACAAACATGCTGGCTCTAGGTAAGCCAGTTAAAACAATGCAGTGTGTGTGTGTGTGTGTGTTTTCAACTGTATCCCATTTCAAGCCTCTGCAGATAAATCTGAACCCCTTAATGAATTATAATTAGCAGTCCCTTGCTCTAATCTCCCTTGGAATTTTCTTTGCTCCATAATGGTCACTTTCAGGTCAATGACAAGAGAGGCTGGCATGTTCTCTCTCTGGTTTCTGAATATTTGCCATTCCTGATGTCAGATGTCTGTCCATTGATTCTATCTACACAGTACCTTGGAACGTTTTAAATAGTATTTTAAAACGTTCCAAATAGGTGTGTTCCAAAACATCTTAGGCCACATTAAGGAGTACTCATGTTACAGCAGAAAAATTCTTCAGTCTTCAAAGTGGTGTGTGTGGTCTCACACACCCTTCTGTCCGTCTCTTTCTGTTTCGTTTTTACAATGAGTTTAGGACAAGGTATTGTGGCCGCTGTAGTTCACTCGCCCACTTCCTCCTTAGTTCCTCTTTCATTCCCTAGCTTTCAATGAGTATCGGGCTAAGCATTTGGGGTGTTGTGGTTTACTCACCCACTTCCTCCTTAGCCCCTCTTTCTTCCCCACCAATCAACGGCTAAGCATTTGGGTGCTTGTAAACGAAGCACTGCCCCCACAAATCACAAACGGTAAGGAAGGACACATTATTTTACTTAAAACGATTTATTAAAAGTGAAAACCGTTGTATATAGCTGAAGTGAGTTTTAAAAAAACCTCAGGTATACAATGTTCAAGGGAGTGCGTCATGTGGCCCAAAGAGTTTTTGTGACCCTTATAAAACATTACAAAGCTAGTGTGTATATTGGCTCTAAGCCATAATGTTTAGCTCAAAACGCTTAACCACCGTGGGTTAGCATGTCATCTGAGCAGGGTCTATATTTCACATAACATATCTCATACAAAAAAAGTGTTGTACTTTGGATAAAATGTTGGATGGGAACTGAGGAGACCCATATTCAAATTTTGAGCCAAAACATGAGCTTACTGGTCTTACTTTAGGCCATTCTTAAAACTACCTCACTCGAGCTGTTGTGAGGATAAAATAGGGAAAACTCTTGAGACACTTTGAGGCAAAGTAAAATGTAAGTGTTCAGGATCTGTGTATGTGAGAGAGGGAAAGATTCTATTGTTTGTTAGTGATACTTCCCCTAACAAAGGAAGAGCAGTAGAAAGCCTTTTAGAACTGTTGCCTCTTGAGTTTCTATTGGGGTCAGTTCAGTTTGTATTTTCATTCCAATTCAAACTACCTTTGTGGCAGTGTTTGGCATACATGATTAGAGTTAAAGCTATCTTGACAGAATCTTGAATCAAGAGTCTGATCTTGTTACATGTCTAATAACTAACCACTTGCCAAATGGAAGGACCAAAGGCCTCATTCGCTTACATTGTTTGTTAGGTTGTAATGAGCCTGAATGTCTGAGTATGAATTTAATTAATGATGTCCCAAAATGTGAAATAATTGTATTTTATCATGAGATTAGTTGTCTGTCATTGGAGCATTAGCCGTTATGATTTACAAAAAAAGAGCATGTTGATGGCAGGCTTTAGGAAAATCCTATGAAATAGCGATTTTGCTGGAGGCCATCTTATCTCTCTTTCTGGCATTAGATAGCAGCATGTGATAGAAGTAACAGAGGGTCCTAATAACTTAATTTCATTTGAACAAGTACTTGATGTAGTATAAGGCACTATCTCCCAAACTTTTATTAACAGGACTCATGAAGAATATTTTGCATTAATTAATCAAGAATCCCCAGCTGAAAGTGTACCACTACCTTAATTTCTTAAAATAATAGCAATCAATGTATTTTCCTTTTGTGAATAAAATGAAGGGGGTTTGTGCCTGCAGTGGGAGCAGAGTTCAGGGAGAGGGAGGATGAGAACACACATGGAACTGGATGGAATAGACCACAGCCTTATCGCTTAGAGCTTCCATGAATTTGGCAAGGATACTCCCTGTTTTGCAGACTGTGAATCAGTCCAGGTAGCTTGCCAGGTTGCTTAATATAGCAAATGGTGTGAGCCACTCAAGATGCCTGCCACCACAGACGTGGCACCCAAGCTGGGTGGCTTCCAACTACACTACCCCAGCAGCTACTGTCCTTTCCCCACTGTGCTAAAGGGTACCTAAGGGTAGGGAACTGAACTTCCAGTATTTTAATACTATCATGGAGAAAGTGTGTGCCAGTTACAAATATGATGAAATCAAATCAAGCGCTTGCTTAGATATATCCAGTGCTATTAGATGACCCAGTAGCAATGTTCTTGACATCCACTTACAGTTACTGAAAATCTCTTTTGGAATCAGTAGGTATAGAGATATGTAAGTTGGGACTGTAATTCTCCCCTGAAAAAAGGCTGAATATTTATTTAATAGCATCACTTGGAACCTAGGATTCTGAACAACTGAAAATATTTTAGTTGATTCATCATAAAAGCTTTAATTGATCAATTACAATTTGGTTATTGATTATTACCATATGATGATAAAGCAACCATACAAAGTAGGACCATAGAGTGCACAAGGGGTGTGCTAGGTGTGCCCAGGCACACCTTAATGTCTCAAGCAATAAGTGCTGAATTGAGGGGGGGGCATTGAGTAGGGATCCAGAGGGAAATCCAGACACAGCGAGAATGGCCCTCTGGCTGTTCTGCTGCCACCCCCCACTCCTGACAGTGTGTTGTTGCTCCTGGCAGCATGAGTGACAAGGAATCGCTCTGCTGGGAGCCTCTCTGCCAGGAGCCATGCTTCATAGAGGCCAGGGCAGGAGGAGGGACCCTGAAGGTGAATATAATCTCTTAAGCCCCTCCTCCAGCCAGTGTCACTATAAACCCCCAACAATACTGGGGGTTGAGGAGCATCTCCTTATTCCCCCACTCCTCACCTGCAACAACCCTGTCATGGTCAGGCAAGCCAAACGTGGAGTAGGGCATCAGTGTCTGCAATGTTTAATAAATAAATGAATAAAAATAATGTCCTTTATGACAGAGTATTCAATAAATGTTCACATTTTTAAAAAATCCCTGGGTGCATACTCTAATGAAATGTGCTGCACACACCTATGAGTAGGACACAAAATCACATGTGTTTACACACACTCACAGATAGTGAATATACACATGCACACACCATGACCTCTCCTTCCAGCCAAGGGCTGGCATATAAAATCCCAGTGAGCCCCTTTTCACCCTTTACCCAGGTCCTGATGAAACAGAAGAGGTTATTACCACTATTCCTCCTGCCATACCTCCCAAGTCTTGCTGCTCAACTTCCACATTCACCTGTTCTGAGGCAAGATTAAAGTCGTGTTTGCTTCAGCAGATGAGAAGAGGAGGGGGAGAGTGATGGAATTCAGGAAAGAACAGGGCAGTAGGACTCAGGTAGAGATACAGCTTCAGAGAAACAGAAAGTAGTCTTGGATGAATTCCCATCCACCATGATTAACAGAACCCAGGAAATAACTGGGGATGGGTTTAAATAAAGTTTTATGACTAGGAAACTGATTGATTTCATAATAAAGCAATTTAAAGTGACAGCCCATTTGAAACACATCACTATAATATGTCATTAATCTTACTATGTAATTAATCTAAACTACATTTAATTGGGTTTCATTTTAAATAGGAAGGAAAATCACAGGACTTCTCAGCCCCCTTTAGGATAATATTAACTTGTTCTCTAAAAACAGGAGGTTCCAACAGTTATCTCTATTACTTCTAGACTGAATATTACCAGTTCATCTTCTGATAACTGTATGGAACTCAGTTAGAATTTTAAAAGGCAGGAAAAATTACTCTATTTACCTGCTAATAGGATGTATACTTGATTCAAGTGAGGATGGAGCCAATCATTATAATATCCCTTCAGTGCTGCCTAAATAATGTTATTAGCCATGAGGGCTACTCACTAAATGGAGACATGATTTCCCTTTCCCCACTGTGTTTTCACATTCAGCACCCTGTACTAGCTACACTAGCTAGGAGTACATGTCGTGCTAAATGTGCTTTTGCATTTCTGTCTGTGCTGATTTAAAAAAAATTATCTGTGGTGGCCCTGAACTGGATTGGGATGGTAATATGGAGGAGGGTAGACCCATTTCTCCATGCTGTGGTCCTGACAAAATTCCACCCAAAGCTAATATTTAGAGCAGAGGGAAGGTGTTGTGGGCACAAATAACAGCATCTAATCTGGGCCAAATTGCAGATTTAGAGAGAAGTGATTTTCATCAGGTTCATGACAATTAAATCTAAGTTGACTCCAGAGAGTGGAAAGAATTCAATAACATAAAAACACAAGCTATCCTTGGTGGGGGTTTTTTAAAGCACTGGGGGTACTTGCTTCACTTTCTGAGCTAAAGAACTTTCAAATTTGATATAAAACAAAAGGAGTCCCATAATAAAACATTGTAGTATTCAGGACTCAGCTAGCCTGGACCAGAAACCTTGTAGCACTGTTTGGAACTCTTAGGGATTAACTTTTCCTCCTATTCTCCTGAAACCTCCTACTGTGTTTTATAGTGCTAAAGGCTCAGGATCAAAACTGGTTGCTAGTCCTGAAACTAGATGCCTTATAGCTGGGATGGAGTATAGCATGGGGAGGACAGTTCTCCTGACTCTAACCCCATTTCTTGATACTATAGGCCGGCTGTGGGGGGGGCAGCTTGTGCCCCACTAGTTGTTATTGAACTGCAACTTCCCATCATCCCTCACCATTGGCTATGCCGGGTGCAGTCCAATGACATCTGGAGGCCCACAAGTTGCCTACCCCTGCTATTAGCTGTTATGGGCTCAAGCAGGCCAATACCAACTCTCACCTTCCATTTTCTTTCACTTCCCCACCCTCACAGGACCATTTGGGTTTCTTAAAAAAAAACTTTTCCTTTTCAAACTTAGATACTTCATACATAGGGAATTCCCCATGTGTGTAGAACCCACTATCTTACTTTTGTGTGGTGCTGTTTCACTTCCAAACTGATATGCACATGATCATCTAAGTTTTCCTTGAAAGGATTGATATTTCTGTTAATATCTAGATTTATGCAGTACCTCTATGCCTGTTGCCATGCCTCATGTAGCATTGCCAGAGGTTATTTATCCAAATAGAGTATCCAAAGCAAAGATATGTACTGCATGCCATAAAATTGTGTACGAGAAATAGTTTCAGGTAATGTGATTATATTTATTATTATTTATTTATTACATTTCTATACCACCCCATAGCCAAAGCTCTATGGGCAGTTTACAAAGATTAAAGCATTAAACATTAAAAATCGATACACAAAATTTTAAAGCATAAAAGCATAAAAACAGGCAACATACAAAGACAATATACATTTAAAACAACTTTGAAACTCTCAACCAAACCTAAAGATAGATCTGGGGTCAATTAAAAACTCAACATATGATGTTAAATGCCTGGGAGAAGAGAAAAGTCTTGACCTGGCGCTGAAAAGATAACAATGTTGATGCCATTTCATAATTGGAGAGCCATCACTGAGAAGGCCCTCTCCCTTGTTGCCATCCTCCGAGCTTCCCTCGGAGTAGTAACCCAGAGGAGGACCTTATATGTTGAATGTAGTGTACAGGTAGGTTCGTGTCAGGAGAGGCATTCCATCAGGTATTGTGGTCCCAAGCCATGTAAGGGTTTTTAGGTTAAAACCACCACCTTGAATTGGGCTCGGAAACATACAGGCAGCCAATGAAAGCGGGCCAGAGTCAGTCTTATATGTTCGAACCTCTTGGTCTTCATTTTTAATCTGGCTGCTGCGTTTTGCACAAGCTGCAGCTTCTGAACCATCTTCAAAGGCAGCTCCACATAGAGTGCATTGCAGTAATCTTAACTTGGAGGTTACCAGAGCATAGACAACTGAAGCCAGGGGTGTAGTTGGGCCACCAACCGAAGTTGGTAGAAGGCACTCCGTGCAACCGAGGCCACCTAAGCCTCAAGTGACAGAGTTGGTTCTAGGAGAACCCCCAAGTTACGAACTTGGTCCTTCAGAGGGAATGCAACCCCATCCAGAACAGGTTGAACACCCTCCATCCAGTCAGAAGAACCACCCACTAACAGCATCTCAGTCTTGTCTGGATTGAGTTTCAGTTCATTAGCCCTCATCCATTCTATTGTTGCAGCCAGGCACATCCACAGCCTCACCTGATGACGATGAGAAGGAGAAGTAGAGCTGCATGTCATCAGCGTACTGATAACAATTCACTCCAAAATTCCAGATGACCACATTCAATGGTTTCATGTAGTTGTTGAACAGCATGGGGGACAAAACTGACTCCTGCGGTACCCCATGCTGGAGAATCTACGGGGCCGAGCAATGTTCCCCATGCACCACCTTCTGGAGCTGACCCACTAAGTAGGAGCGGAAACACTGCAATGCAGTACCTCCCACTCCCAACTCAGATAGTTGTCCCAGAAGGATACCATGGTCAATGGTATCGAAAGCTGCTGAGAGGTCAAGGAGAATCAACAGAGTCACACTCCCCCTGTCTTTCTCCCGACATAGGTCATCATACAGGGCGACCAAGGCTGTTTCCCTGCCAAAACCAAGCCTGAAACCTGACTGAAATGGATCCACATAATCAGTTTCATCCAAGAGTGTCTGGAGCTGGCCCACAAGTTCGTAGCTTGGGGGTTCTCCTAGAACCATCTCTGTGATTAATAGTGACGGACACAAGCTTCACCAATTTACCTCAGCATCCTTTCCATTTAGAGTTCTAATTGTTTCTGGAATTATAAACTGGAAAGTGAAATATACTAAAGTGGTTAAAGGGTTCTGCATTATATATCTTCTTCTTCAGCACACATTAATATCTGAAGTCCAGATGCTACCATGCCTATATATATATATATATATATATATATATATATATATATATTATATTGCTCAAGATATGGGTAAGCAATATTCCTTTTCAGTGTCATTAGCAAGTTCTGCAAAGGATTTTTAATTGGATCCAGACTAACACTGCAATCCTATACAGGTTTACTCATAATTCCATTGTGTCCAATAGGTCTTATTTCATAATAAGTGAATTTAGACTTGCAGTCTAAGGTCCCCTCTAGAAGAATTCGGTTTGGCGCCTGGTTGTCCGATTATGCGCATCTTCTCACCATCGCTTTTATGCCTAATTCCTATAAACGACAGGCGGTGAAGTGCATAACCGGCAGTATGAAACGCGCTTTAAAGTGGTTGAAATGCGGAGAATCGCTTGTTTACATGGTCATAATGCGCTTTAACAGCCGTGGTAAATTAAAAGTCGCTATTTAACGCAATTCAATAATGCGCATAATCGGAGAGAAAACGCGCCTCAACCCCCGATTTGCGCTCTGCTCTTGTAGAGGTAAAAAATTTAATGCGCCTTGAAAGAGCTTTAAATGCCTCTTGTAGAGGCACCCAAAGTTAGCTGAACTTAGTTTCCATTGAAATCAATAGTATTTAAGTTAAGTTATGAATAACTTCATTTAACTTAGGTTGCAGTCCTGCCCATACTTTCATGGGAGTAAGTCTCATTGAACGCAGTGGGGTTTTACTCTTGAATAGACAAATATAGGATTGTGCTGTATCTGAACCAGACAGTCTGGTTAAAATTTTTGAATCAAGTTGGTTTGCACAAAAAAACCCAGTCCTGATAATTTCTTAAATTGCAATGTGGTGTTATTTTGTGCCCTAACCACATAGTTGGATCCAGACTCAGTCATGCTTAGAGTAAACACACTGAAACCAATGGGACTAGTCCCACTAATTTCAGTGAATCTACTCCAAACATGTCTAAGTATGGATGCAACTTACAATCGGGTAAAAAATAATAATAGAATTACTGGGGTATGGTCAAAATGTTGGTTTGACAGGACAAATTGTTTGTTTTATTTTCTGCAGCATTCTTCTCAATTTTCTACAGTGAAACAAGATAGTCAAGTTTGATCTAAATTAGGAGTATAGGGTTTGGCTTAATCGGATGTGAATAAAGTATTCCAGCTCAAGTTATGTATTTAATATAGTTATTTGTCTCAGACTAACCTGATTCTCCATCATAAAAAATATTGCCAGGTTTAAGACTTAACTGTTTGTCTGTTATAAAAATTTAGTCCATAAGCCCTGTTAGTCTTTGAATGACTGGCTAGTCAGTGAGTGTTATATATGTTTCTAGTGTCTTGGCATTACTTTTATTATGTCTGCAATGTAAGTGTAGATGAAATACTGCTTCAAATTCCTCCTCCATTGTAACATCATCCGTACATTAGTGTTTTTTAAAGGAAAAGCAATAACCCTCATAAAAATTCCTAACTGGCGAATTTTCCATGTTGTGCTGTTAAACCATTAGTCCAAGTATAGGTGAAGGATTTTCCCCCTTAAACACTGTTAAAATTATTTCTAATGTCTAAAGACGATTTTCAGTGAGTTGCAATTTATATTAATGAAAAATGTGAAGCTGTGTATGAAGAGAAAAATGTTGTCTTGTTAAACTTTTATGTGTGTTAAGGATTTATAACTCAGGCTTAGCTAAAGATAAATAACAAATAGCATTTGCGTTTACCATTGTCTAAACATGGCTAAAGAAAGTGAAACATCTGTATGTTATCTATAAAAGGAATGCTGATGCCTATAATTGGTCAATGCCTGACCCATATACTTTTCTGTCCTGATAACTCTATCAGTTGAAAGCTAATTCTGTGTTTTCTATGAAATCTTTGCAGTGGTGTTATCAGGGAGAGTGCGTACCTTTTGGCACTTGGCCCCAGAGCATAGATGGGGGTTGGGGTCCCTGGTCAATATGGGGAGAGTGCAGCAGGACCTGCGGGGGAGGAGTCTCATCATCCATAAGACACTGTGACAGTCCAGCGTAAGTAGCTAAAGTAAGCCAGAGCCAGCAAAAAAGGCATATTTGGAAATGTTTCAAAGTGTGGTTTCACGTGTTATCTGTAAAAACGTTTCAATACTGTGCCAATACTTGTCTTTAAAATAGCAGACAGGATCAGCTATCCAGGAGAAGCTTACTCAACATACTTTCACATTTTTAAATATCTGTATTAAACATACACTATAAACATAGATTGTATATTTAATACTTAGCAGGTAATTTCTCCTTTTCACCGCTTCATTTATGTAAACCAAACGATCTATCATCCCCACTTAATAAGCTAATTAAAATATGTTTCTGCTGTTCATATACAAAAGAATTAGCTTTACTATTCTATTATAATACAGACCAAATTATTTGTCCCTGCTTGATTATGCTTTCTATATATTACTTTCACATAACATATCCAACAGCTAAAATGTTCTCAAACTGCCTTTCCCTTTTTCTAGCAGCATTGCCTCTACAGCCATGTAAATACTTAGTGCTCATATGAACTGCAAGTTTCTTTCATTTTTTGCAATCCTGTCTCCCCTTATCTGGGAGTAACCTGCATTGCGCTCAATAACACTTACTTATGAGTAGATATATATATAGGATTGCACTGCCAGTATTCCAGACAGCTCCTTAATTTAGCAGGTAAACATGTTGTCTTCATTGTTCTTATTTACATTATTATCTTATTATTGTTAAGAGCTCAAATAACATTGTTACCTCTTTTCTGGTGTCGCAGTTCCAATCTGTTAGGTCACTGACATGCTATCTAATGATAGTGTTAGAGGTTGCAAGCTTACATTGCAGCCTTTTCTTGTCAACAGCTCTGCACATAAACATATATATGCACCTGCCCAGTTGTTGATTTCTATGAACTGTGAAGTCTTGTGCTGAAGAACGAATAATGCAAAGCTGTAGTAAAGTCTGCTGCTTTTCTCGAAATCTAATATTATAAACAGGCTCGTTCTTCCTTGCTTCAAAGAAGATTAGGGTTCCCTTCCTCCTGCCTAGTTACGATAAATATCAGATAACAGCTGCTTCAGAGTAGATGTTGGACTTTGCAGCCACTTTGGAACCAATTTCAGCTGTAATAATTTTTTTATACATAAACACTTTTGTGTAGGAAAAGCATGAAGGTAGGAAAAAAACGACCTGAGTTATTAGTTTTAAATATGCACATAATTGGAAAACTAATTGTTATTGTAAAAAACAGTATACAATATTGTTATGAGGCTGATACTATATGATCTGATGGGGATCATAAATTTTGAACATATAACAATGAAAAAATAACATGAAATGTTGATTTTCAAACATTCCAAAGTTTTCACAAATAATGGTCAGTTCTTTGTCTTTCAGTGGGGATGGCAGTTTTCATGTCCACTTCAGCAGTTGCTGTCATAAATCTTGTAAGAATTATAAATGTAGGATGAATCTCTCTCTTGCCGTTAAGTTAAAAGAAAAAGATAACACTACAATTGACAATCATTTTATGTAGGGCAATAATGTCATGCATATGAATCTGTCCAAAGCTAAAACATAGGACCCCCATGAGCCTGCCTCTCTCAGCAGCCTTTTCCTAGCTTGAATGGAACTGTGCAAGCTCAGCAGCTGGCCTCTAAGTGGGGGTTGCCTCCTTGCAGCCAGTAGATAGTCTGGACTCATAAATAACTGCCTTCAGGTCTTCACATTATTGTGTTCTCAACTTTCTGTTTTCATACCTCCTTGCTTCTGCTTTGCTGTTTCTACTCCTTTGCTGTCCCCCAGACAACCTGTTTGCACCTGCTCATTGCTTCTTCATGCCTTTTCACTCATAAGCTTCCTCCTCAGCTTTTCTTTGCCCCTTCAAGAGCTTGAGCCAAAGAACAGCATGAAACCAATTTAGTCTTAGATCTGGGGCATGTCTACACCAGCCATTTTTCCTGAGGTCAGCTCGAGGTTGTCTCTGTGTGTCCAAATGATGCACAGCTGATCCCAGGGTCAACTAGGGATGACCTCTCAGTTGTCCCGGGATAACTGGGACTCCACTTATTCCAATTTTTCCTGCGGTCCTAGGACAACCCCATGGACTGTGGGCAGTGTGTGGCAGGCTCCCAAGTTCTCCCTCCTCCCTGGGAGTAGTGGGGCTCCTCAAACAGGCATGGAGCTGCGTGGAGTGATTCTGTGCCCATTGGGGAGGGGGGAGCAATTTTGGCATTGCTGGGATGGCTGTCAGTGCTTTTCGACACGGGTTTTTGGTTTTAATTTTTTTTTAAACTTATTTTTTGCGGAGGATCAGGGCTGTGCAATTGCACGGCCGGCTCCTCCTTAAAAAAACACCACGCTGCATCGGAACATCCCTCTTGACTTTCAGGACGTTGCGCTGGTGTGTGCACCCTGGGGGCAATCCCGGAAGCTGTAGAGCCCGAGATCCTCCCCCTCCTTCCTGGAAGGCCGGCAGGTATAGATGAGCCCCTGGTTCTTATTATACTCCCCACACACACACATGCACTCAAAATCATGTGGAGAAACATATTTTGTGAACTGGTCACAGATACAGCCAACATAAATTCCTGTGATTGAAATGACTGGGGAAAGTACTGCTGCAATCATGAAATACTTATTTTCACAACTAGTTAACTCACAATACATTTCTCCATATGGGTACATATGCTGCTGTCATAAGCCACAGTAGTAGTGATAGCCTACCCCAAATGTGGAAGTGGCACAGCCTCCAAACAGAGAAAATTTCAGAAGGTAGAAATCTCCTAGTATTAATATCCAATCAGGAAAAATTAATAGGATAAAAGAGGAGTGTTAAATTTCTTAAAACAAAACCATAATTAGGAATATTTTTAAAGAAGAAAAGAAGCACTGTATCTGCATAGCCTTTCTCCTGTATCAGCAGAATGTTTGTGCTTTGTCCAGTCCAGCCCTCTTGCATGCTTTTGTTAGCTATCCCTTTTGAGCTGAACAATAGTTTGGTTGCATATACAGGTACCATACTGGTGCTGGCTTGTCATGTGATAATGTACTTTATAAACCTTTTTCCTGTTTTGGCTGGTTACAATAGAAGGTACAGACACATCTCAGATCTCAATGGGATCCAGGTTTTGCAGCCTTCTACAGTTGGAAGAGGAGAGTGAAACAGCCATTCTATCCAGCACCAAAAATGAGAAGGAATGAAAGCAAAGAGACCTGAAAATAATTCAGGATGGAATTTTGGCAAACCCTTATAAAGTGCCTTCTTATCTTTGCAACAGAGATTATTCCCCAAGTTGTCTCCTCCCCAGAGAATGTTCTAGAGAAACACAATATAGTTCCATCTTTGGTCAGTACCTGGATGGGAGCCAATTTATGCTACTGAGCATCTTAGAGGAAGGATGGGATGCAACTATTGCGTTATAAATAAACATATTTTAATTCAGATAAATCGGTTTGAACAGGGAAGAGAAGAATGAGAATATTGAGAGAATACCGATGACAGCAAAGCAACCTCACTGCAAGAGTGTTTTGTGGCACAGGATATTCAAGGCTGCTTGTTTATCCCTGGTTTTAGAGAGGATGTCTATCCTCCTTCCACCATGTGTTCTCATTACACTGTAGTCCAAGATCCATTGTTTGTTATCCTATTAATCTTCCATATCCAAGTCTTCATACTAACTAACAACCTGCACTTTTTCCATGTTCCCCAGTATTTTCTCCATCTGGATTTGTCCCCATTTAGGCAGAATTGAAGGACAAAGCAAAATCTGTGTAACCTGGAAACCTCTTAACACCAAGGTCTACAAATCTTGGCATTACTAAGAGTAATTTTTGGAATACCTTGAAGCAAACTGCCTTTTAAAAATTGGAGGCAGTGCATTCTAACAAGAGAGTGATATCAGTCTCTAGAAGCCTTTGAAGATACATTATCAAGTGGCAATTCATCCATGTGTTTTTTAATATGTTAGTTCTGTTTTACATTCAAGTTCATCACTCCAACTTTGTAATATCGACTATTATTATGTGCTGGGACATTTATATTCATCCATCACTTTAGCTTTGTTAATGTCTAGTAATAACCAATTACAGTCATACACTTACTCTGTATTTTCCTTGCATTCATCATCTAATGCAATGTTACCCCTTTATAAGCTCTTACATAAATCCTTTCAGTGGGACTTGGCTGCTAAATCCTTTCTGCTTTGGGGGGCTTGAAGCTCTGCTTTTTTATGGCATGGTTTTGCAAGGCAGTCTACCCTTCATCTTACTGCTGAACTTCATAGGACTGGACATTTCTTTCTAATCTTCGCTGCTACAAACCCTTGGACACTTGACATTCAGAGGAGTCTCACTGGTTTCACTGAATGCATACTATGATAATTTGTTTTAAAGTCCATTCAGCATCTGCTGCTAATATAAAAAATATTCTTTTCTTCTCCCCAACACTAGCATTAAGAGCCCTTGGGTTCTGTAAAATATGTGTTTAGGCATTCCTTAAATCATTGTTTTTATACATAACAGTATATTTCTGTACATTTAAAAACACAATGATGAAATTAATTAGGCTCCAATCCAGCAAGGAGACTTAATTTCCCCTTCTTTGGGAAGAAAACCCAGTCTAGATGTACATGGACATTTCCTATTATCTCTGCCAATGTTTATGTCCATTATACTTGGCCCTTCAGTAATATTAAAATAAAATCATTATTGTCAATAATTGTATTCCATTTTCATATTACATGGTTTTATGTAACGATGTTGTAACCACCATGTGATAGCTTGTGACCAGAAGTCACAGAGAGTGATATTATATCATAACAGCACATTGAATAATAAATGAGTGAATTCTGACTTAGGACAAGAGCCCAGTTTAGAATATACTTTAATCCCTTTTAACCATAGAATGTTGTGATAACTATCCCATCACCTGGTCATGTCATTGTTCCCAGATTCTCTTTAAATATCACTTTTGAAAATAATTTAATTTTGCAAACTCTCATTAGAATAAATACTTTAAAATATAAATGTATCTTTCATTTTGTTGATATGTGATTCAAGTCTTCTGGGGCTTACTTGGTAGAAGTGTCCCATTGAACTCAGCAGGGCTTACTTCTGACATGTATAGGATTGCACTGTGAATTATTCAAGTGACATTAGCTTGTGATTAAAAAAAAAAAAAGACAATAGCCAGAATTGGAAGAAACTGCCATAAACACCTTCAAAGACTTGAACTTCCCCAGTGAGTTTTTTGAACAGGATGCCCAAATATGATATCACAAACTATTCTTGAAACTCACTTCAGGTTGAAAAGTAATTTACCATTCAGATTTGGGTGCTGCTATTCAAAAGACATAAGTACAAAGCTCCTTTGAATGTTCAGAATGCACAGTACTTTGGAACCTGGCTAGTATTACATATTTGAGTATAAAACTGGAATTTGCATATAAATTACTGTAATTTTTCACTGACCCCTTTTTTAGCTATCTATAGCAACCCCAATGCATTGTTAAAATTAAAGTTAAATATCAGCCATTCCAGCCCTAGTTTTTCTCTTAACAAAGGCAAGTAAATTGTTCTATTAAGTTAAGTCGTAAATACATAGGATCCTTAAAAAAAATGGCAGTTGTCAGTGTGTCTCCCTCAGATCACTTCCACTAGTGTAAATCCAAAGAAACATCACTGACGTTAATTTATTTTCCCCAGATTTACAGTTATAGTATTGAGATCAGAAGCAGGCATTGAGGTACTAGAGAATAGGAGCTTGCCCATAATAATAGAAAAGTAGTATTTTCTTCATTTTGATTAATCTTAGACTGATATTAAAACATAATGTACCAGCAAAGCTTGGAGTAATGATTTGCACTAATGCAACTTTCAAGCTATGATGCTGTCAGTTTTGCACGTTTTCACGGTGTAGCAGACAGATGTTTAGAATTAAGTACATTAGAATAATACACAGTGTTTCCACATTATTTTTTCTGATTTTGGTTGGTGTGAAAACAAAAATAAAGAGAGGAAATAATATTTTACCTTCGTTATTGGTATTTTAATGATGTATTTGGTTTTATGTGCTTTTAATCAGTTTTGTATTTTATGTTTAATGCTGTTCCCCGCCTCGATCCGTTGGGAGAGGCGGGTAATAAATAAATAAATAAAATAAATAAATAAATACATTTTCTACAGCATCTAGTTTTATAAATATATATAAAAGCCAGTGGGGTTAGTATTACTTAAATCTGAAGTTTCAAAAGTGAATAATATCATCAATCTGAATTGGAAAGAATTGTAAAAAATGCACTCCAATGTATCAATTTTTCATTGTTACCTTATGTTTATATTCATAAAATGTATACTATTATTTTCCAGACCTTCAGGTGGAGGAAAATATTGTCTTGGAGAAAGGAAACGATATCGTTCCTGTAATATTGATGTGAGTAAATCAGCTTTAATGTAAAATGTAACAAAATATTTTACTTTCTTCCCCCAGAAATAGAGCAAATTATAAAGAGCACAATTTTTTTAATTACTTGATTATATAGAAACCAATTGGTTCCCCGCAAACACACTTCACAGAGAAAAATCAAATCTAATGAAAGGTTTAACTTAAGATGTACAGAGACTTTTAAATGCTATTTTGTTAAATTTAACAGCTAGAGACTTCCTTTCTGAACAATAACTAAACTTACTTTAACTGTAGGTGTCTCTCAGTCCTTTCATGATTAATTTACAGGCATATCATTGTACTTTCGCCAGCTCCTGTTTTTATAAAGGTGTACAGAGACTTTTTTGTGTTCATATTTGATTTTGCTCCAATTTGCAATTAATCATGTTTGTTTAATTATGCTTCACTTTTTTATATTAAGAACAAAACTTTATAGTACACTGTTAGAGAAGATTGCCAAATTGTATATATAAGATAGAAAAAGCATTGAGAGATCTGAAACCTTCCTGTATTAAATACCAATACTATAAGCCTGGAATTTATGGATCTTGTAGATACTATAGAGGATTGACACGTGGAAATGTTATGGTAGGAACCAAAGATCATCACAGGATGCTTACATATGAGTGGAGACATAATGCTCCCCATCCAAAGCATTCTATCAGCATCAACATTCAATTCTGCGGAAGTTAAGAAGTACAATTATCCTAATGAGAAATAAGAAACATTTAAGAACGAGACCAATGTCCTTCCTAGGTCCCAAAGCATGGATAGCAATGCTTTACTTATTTATTTAAACCATTTGTAACCTGCCTATCTACCAAGGCATTCAAGGCAGTATTTACATAAATATGTAAAGAGTAATTGAACCAGTGATAAAGCAGCTCACATTCATAGTTTAAAAACAAATGCAAATACAGTAAAAATTAAAGGCAGGTGAGGTACAGGTTTCAGCAGTGGCCAAGAGTGCATTTGCACAGTTAAAGCTTGTGCACCAGCTGCGCCCGTTCCTTGAGATTTCGGACTGGGCCATGGTGACACATACCTTAGTTACATCCTGCTTGGATTACTGCTGCCTTTAAAGAGTGTTCGGAAACTTCAGCTGGTTCAAAGAGCTGAAGCCAGATTGTTGACTGGAGCTGGTTACAGGGAGCATACAACTCTCCTGTTACATCAGCTCCACTGGCTTCTGGTCTGTTTCGGGCAGAATTCATAGTGCTGGTTATCACCTATAAAGCCTATATGGCTCAGGTCCAGGTTATCTGAAAGACCGTATTCTCCCATAGAGCCTGCCCTTGCTCTAAGATCTTCTGGGGAGGCCTTTCTCTCAGTCCCACCAACATCCCAGGCATGCCGGATGGGTACGCGGGAGAGGGCCTTCTCGGTGGCTGCTCCAAGGATCTGGAACTCCCTTCCCAGGGAAGTTAGACTGGCTCCCTCCTTGATATGTTTTCGGAGGCAGGCAAAAACTTTCTTATTCCAGCAGGTCTTTGGTGAATAATGTGGCTTTTAAATGTATATGTTCTAATTTTGTAAAGCCGCCTTGAGGTAATAATAATAATAATAATAATAATAATAATAATACTCATGTTAAATGCCTAGAGAAAGTTAAACAAATTGAGTCTAAATGTCTTTGGAAAACTTAGGCCATGTCTACACCATCCATTTATCCTGGGGTCATCTCTAGGTTGTCCCTGTGCATCCAAATGATGCACAGGGGATCCTGGGGTCAACCTGGGACGACCAGAGACTTTCCCCGGGATAACTAAAACCAGAAATGTCCCAGTTTTTCCACCATCCTGGGACAACCCCAAGGGCTGTGGCTGGTGTCCTCAAATGGGCACAGAGCTGCACAGGGTGGCTCCTTGCCCATGGGGAGGGGGGGAGCAATTTTTCCATCCCTGGGATGGTGGGGGGGGTCAACTCACTTTTTTACCATGTGACCAGGCTCCTCTTAAAAATAAATAATGGCACCCACGACATCCTTCTTCCCTTCTGGGACATTGCGCAGCCGTATAGACACTAGGGGAGGATTGCGGAAGCATGTAAGTCCACAACCCTCCCCCTTCCTCCCACTACACCCTTAGGTGTAGATGAGCCCTAGGTTAAAGAACTGGGGCTACCACTGAAAAGATAATGTGCTGGATCCCTGCTTATGGATTTCTTTTTCCCAGGCAGGATTGCCTAGTGACTGCATTAATGCCTTTCCAGTGCCAAGTGAATATTTTTTTTCAAGGCCTTTTAACTTGATGAGATTTTTTATGCTGCATTTTTTTTTGTCACAAGTAAACCATACCATTCTAAGACAGATGCAGGAATTAGTGAAAAGTTTATGTTTTTTATGTAAAAGCCTGACTATACCATTGAAACAGAAGTGTGAATGGAGGAATGACTGATAACCGAGTCTAGAATGGAATGGTGGGCAGGGTTAGTGGCAGTTGGAGAAAGTCAGGTAGAAGGAGAACAAAGACAGTTAGTGAGTTAGGATTGAGAGATAGTGACCTGGTTTGCACATAGCGACCTGGTTTACTAACCCATGCTTTATTTTAAATTTGCCACTCTACATGCCAGTACTATACCTCCCAGCATGCCTTTCACAGCCCACAGGTGCCCAAGTCCTCTGAGAGGCACTTCCGTCCTCTCGTTGCTGATGCTGCTCATTGATAGAGCATCGAAGAGTAGCATCATCGAAGAGGGGAGGTAAGCAGCTGTCAGTGGACATGCCCAGCTCTGGCCAAATCCTGCTGGGACTGCCTCAGACTGCACTTCTTGCCCACCAACTGCTCCATTAGGAGCCTGTACTGAAGCGCCAGGGTTGACCCATGTACTTCCCCCTTCATCAGGCCTGTTTTTGGGCATGCACAGAGTGCTTCCCTTTCCTCCCTCCTAAGAATGAAGGCCACGCATGCACTTTCCCAAGATTCTGAGAAAACAGCAATATCAGGATAGAGTGCCTTTGAGCATGTTTGGCCCCTCAAAGACACGCTGTTGTATCTAGTTACAATTTTAAAACCATGCAGAAGGCGGGAGGAGGCACCGCAATGGACACAGCCCATTTATGTGGGTTGTTTCCTTTTATGTGGAATTGGGTTGACAGCTTGAGACCAACCTTAAGAGTCAGGTTTGTGAAAGACATGCAGCAGCAACCTGCCCATGCACCCACAATGGCTGCCAAAGGCCAGTAAGTCTGGTCTCCCACCCAAGGCACTCTACGAGTTCCACCCAAGGCACGCTGTGAGTTCCGCCTAAGACATGTTGGGAGTTGTAGGCATAAGCCTTGGTTTTTATTAAATTCTTTAAAAATACTTTAAATCCAAAATTCTGTATTTTTAGATTTTTCTGGTACATTGTACAGCCAGACCTATCAGCCTGCCAAATTTCAAGTTCCTAACTCATCTACATTTCTGGACATACATCGGAGACACATACTTTCTGCTTTATAGGTAGTGATTTAGATACTGCCTTTCAGCGCCTATAACATTTACTGTTCCTATGAGAAATATGAGGCTAGACAAGCCATATTTTTAATGAACACTTCTTTTAGATCTTAATATAATTAATATTTTACTTCATTACAAATATTTTAATAGTTGTCTTTGTTGAAGTGCATGGTCTAGTTTTCATTTTTAATATGTACGCTTGTTTGACTATATGTAATATGAAGAGAATGTTAAAATGTTCTGACATTGAACAATTTAAATGATGCGGTTTCTTAAATACTGATTAAACATTGTAGCAATTGATAGTAATGTTATTAATTTGGATTTAATGAAACACAAAGTTGCTGAGACAGACTCATTTTCAGAATTTATAAAGGATTTAATTACACCATACTCTTTGAAGCGACAGTCATTTGAAGGGAGAGACATTTGATTAATGTGTATGTTAAAAGGCCACAAGTTTTATGTGCTTGTCATTATTTACATGAAAAATGTGTTTCTTACACCCACTGATTCCTGTAGGATTTGTCTTGTGTCAGCATTCACTTTTCCTTTTGTAATTTAAAAAGTATTCCTCCCTAAAGTTATTATTATTCATAAACAAAAAATCCTCTTGGTTGCATTTTTACATCAAAGACTAGCTACTTTCTTTCCCTTTCCTTTGACCCTTTCCATCCTTTGGAATCAGTGTAGACAACTCCTAGTAGACACATTCTTCATCAAAGACTTTCAGACACTATTTGGCCTTTTGATGGATAACATGTTTGCTAATGTTAAAATTGAGGGAATCAGAATAAACATAATCTATAAAACCTTGAAACAAAAATGGTCAGAATCTACCAGCTTCACTACATATCTCTCACATTGTGTGTAGGTTGAATAGTTTTTTGTGTGTTTGTAGGCTTTGTTGCACAATCCTATACATGTTTGCTCAGATGTACTCATTGAATTCATATAGGCTTAGTCCCAGGTAAATGGGCAAAGAGTTGGCATTTCAGTGTCCCTGATTAAGCAGCAAACTGCCAAAATGTCCTTCCCACAAGCAGAGTTACAGTGAACTCCTATGCATTTCGTCTACTTGGAAGTCCCACCATATTCATTGGAGCTTACTGCCATACAGGGAGGGGAACATGCAGTTCTTTCTCTCCTTTCCTTCAACTAGGAAGGCTCTGGAAACCTGAACAAGTGTCTCAAGATAGTTTTAGGCTAGATGAGTTCAAACAAGCTAAGGCTTAATCCAGAAGAGGCCAGTGTTGGGTGGGGTTGTCCTCTCCCTGAAGGACGAAGTGTACAACTTGGCGGTTCTCTCGGCCTCAGCACTATCTATGGAAGTGTAGGTGGCTTTGGTTACCAGGAGTGATTTTCATCAGCTTTGGCTGATTCACCAGCTGCATTTCTGTCTAGAGGAAGTGGACCTTGCGACAGTCATTCACGTTCTGGTTACATCTAGACTAAACTACTCTATGTGGAGTTGCCTTCTCAGTGGCTGCCTCAGGGCTCTGGAACTCCCTTCCCAGGGAAGCTAGACTGGATCCCTCCTTGCTATGCTTCTGGGGGCAGGCAAACACTTTTTTTGTTCCAAAAGGCCTTTATGTATTGGATTTTTTTAAAAAATATATTATTTGTATTCTAAATGTTTTAATACTGCAGTATGGTTAATTATATTTTTAACTTTTGAATATCTATATATTTTAACTATACATGTTTTAATTTGTAAAGCCGCCTTGAGTCCTAGAATTGGAAAAAATGTGGAAAATAATAATAATAATAATAATAATAATAATAATAATAATATAATAGCCATTAAAGATGGTTCAGAAGCTTCAGTTGGTGCAGAATGCAGCTATCCAGTTGCTTGTTCCAGCTGCACATTTTGACAGTGTATTTCTGGCCCCAATTTAAAGTAATGGTGATCATCTTTAAAACCCTAAACTGTTTGGGACCAGGTTATTTGAAGGACTTCTTGCACTTGGATGAACCTGCCCAGGCCCTAAGATTGATCCAGAAAGCCCTATTCACAGTAATAGCTTGGTAAGCACAAAAACATAGGCCATCTCTTTAGTGGCTCTGTCTTTATGGAATACCATATCATGTGAGCTGGTCCTCCTTGACTTTTAAAGAGGCTTAAAGACTTGGAATCTGGATGTTCTTTACTGGCGTTGTTGTTGTGTTGTTGTTGTTTTAAATGGAGCTGCTGTTTTACTTAATTGTATTCTAGATGTTATTATTTTATAATTTTGTCTTGTAAAATACCTTGAGGAGGCTTCACATCCAAAGGCATTATAAAAATATTTTTAATAAATAATAAAACTTAACCAGGTAAAAACTGATCACAGTGCTACTGTTAACTGAGTGATTTTCAGAGGGTTGACCCAGAGAAGTATTCTTTCTCCAAATGACTGGAAAGGGTTGCACATTTCACAGTGTATGAGTTTCACAATCAGAAGTGCAAAAAATGCTTTGTAGGTACTGGAGGTCTTATGGTTCCACCCTCCCTCATTTACCCACACACATTTAGCATCATGCCTCTTATCTTGGCCATACACAAACCACAGGGAAAATGTCATGTCTTACAATTGAAACCACAGTCAAAACATGAATCAGTCACTTGCCTAAGGCTTTCCTGAAAATTCATAGCAGAAAATTCTTAAGCATGATATAGAATGTAAGCAACATAGCTTCTATGCTAATAAGGACAAATATTATTAAATAAAGTAATACATTTACACTGTATGTAAAACACTGTAGGCAAAATAGTGTACTTTTATTACAAAGTTATTTGCAACTACTTTTATTGTGTGATTCAGTGGTCTTTTGCAGGGCCTTCAATGTGCTTATGGAAGTTTCAAACTCCACCCCATCCAAAAGAGCACTGTGCCTTTAATCATAATGGTTAGCATACATTAACTTTTTTCTTTTAATTTTTACTAGCCGTGTCCTTTTGGAGCCCGTGATTTCCGTGAAAAACAATGTGCAGACTTTGACAATATGCCTTTCCGAGGAAAATACTACAACTGGAAACCATATACAGGAGGTAATATGTGTTTTGGTAATCCTGGGTATGATCCATCAACAGGCCCCTCATGTGGCATAAAGGATAAGGAGTTCTTTCAAATTGGGGATGAGATATGCACTACTGTTGGTGTCCATATCCAAGCCCTCCCTGCATAGCTCATTGTACCATCTTAGGCATGTATCGGAACAAGTTAAGATGGGGCAATCAGGACTCCATGCAGGGCTGGACCAGCTCTTGTAGGCATGTGATTCCTTCTTGAAGTGTATGGAGGGCTTAGCCCAAGTCGGTCTGTAGCAGGGTGGGTATGTTGGAAGGCCCTGTATGAGGGACCATCCTATGCCAGGATATGTTGCAGCACTTACTAGGGGCGTGGTTACATCAACTATGCTGAGTAAATCAGCAGCAGTGGAATATCCTGCATCCATATTCTTGATCCAGAATGGCCACTGTACACTGGTCTACCCAGCCTCCTACCAGCCCCTAGGATGGAACCTACTAGACCATTGTCTGGGTGTGTATCCATATTTTCCTCTCCTGTGTGAAAGGTTGGATCATACTCAATGTTGTTTTGTATTTGATTACTTTTATTTGTAGATGCAGAATTCTTCTTAAAACAGAAAAAATAAAGTTTATCATACTGCATATTAGTATTTTTGTGGCTACAGTAAACTATTTTTGTGAAGGGTATGAAGTTGAACATTTTGTAAAACAAAAAGAAAGGTAGAAAGTATTAGGCAAAGAAAAGCAGAAAGTATTAATTACTACATAACAGGAATTGCTAAAATTCCTAAGCCTAGAAACAAGCTTTGGACACTATCTCCAGCATTGCCCACGCTAATTTTGAAACATCATGAAATGTATAACTTTGAGGCTGAATTTACAGTTTGGGAGCTTTAATCTTTAGGTTGTTTAGTTTTGCAGCAATTTGAAAAAAAATATGGAAAAACAGACTGACAATAACCCTGGAAGAAATTAAAACTAACTTACTCATAATCAGTAAATGTCCTCTATATGTCTTCCTTTATTAAAAGATTCCAGAACTATTGGACCAATTTGCACTCACAAGGTTCCAATCAAATGCCCATGTCACAAAGGCAATACTTAAAACTGTATAACTTAACAACATCTTCAAAATTCCCTTTAACATAAGAACATGAGAAGAGCCATGCTGGATCAGACCCAGTGTCCATCTATTCCAGCACTCTGTTCACACAGTGGCCAAAAAGCTGTTAACCAGGAACCCACAAGTAGGGCACGAGTGCAACAATATCCTCCCACCCATGTTCCCCAGCAACTGGCGTACATAGGCTTACTGCCTCTGTTACTGGAGGTAATGTATAGCTAACAGGATTAGTGGCTATTGATAGCCTTTCTCCAGGAATTTATCTAACCCCCTTTTAAAGCAATCCAAATTGGTGGCCATCACTACATCTTGTGGTAGCGAATTCCACCATTTACCTAGTCCTGGGATCCCCAGCATGGTGCCCACCACACTCCATCTTAATCCCATTTTTTAAAATAAAAGTGTTTTAACTTGGATGCTGGGGTGCTGCAAAGCGACACACTGGCCTCCAGCCTCATCACTATTTCCATGAATGACTTTGGGCCCCACATGGCCCCCAGAGGCATTCTTAGAAAATAGAAATGATGGAGGGCTGTAGCCTAGCACTTCATTTTGAAGTGCACTTGCCCACCCAGAAAAAAGAAAAAGGTAATTTGGGGATGGCGAGCACCCTGGACAACTAAGGTGTATGTCTTGGGCGTATGTCTTGGGATCAGGAGGGGATGGCAGAAAAGTCTGGGTTTTGCCTTTTTTCTTTTTCTTTCGGTGTGTGTGTTCACTAGTATGTTTATTTGTTCTGTTGTGGTGTGTGTTTTGCCTGATTTGTGTGGGGGGGTGCACACTGGCAGTTTTCCTGTGGAGGAGATTATGGGTGGTTGTTTTGTCTGTATGTGCTTCTCTGGGCCTCATCAATTTGCCTTCTGTGGAATGGGTATTTTGTTGTGCTTTGTGGGAGAAAATGTATGGTTTGGCATTTGGGACTCAGACTTTACCTATGCCTTCTACAAATGTTTTGGGCCAAGTTACTTGTCTCTGACCCTCATCAGTTTTCTTTCTATGTAATGGGTGCTGGAGCAGAAAACTGAGGTCAGACCCCACCTCTGTGTTCTTTGGGGCAGTATCCCTGCACACTAGCAGAACCTACCAGTAGTGCAGTGGAAACCTAGTGGTTCCCAAAATGCTTGCTTCCAAACCTTGCAAAAGGGAGCTTTGTTGACCTGTCCCATTCCAAAAACAAGTATTTCCAGGCATCCTCTTGAAAACGCTAGTTCCTGTTGTGCCCATGGTAGGTCCCGTGAGCATACCAGAACCAGCAGAACTTGATGGCAGTACTGGATACTGCAGCAGTACTGTTCTTGAGCAGGTTACTTTTCTTTTATCCTCACCAATTTGTCTTCTGGGAAGTGACTGTCCATGCCTATCATGGCAGCCATTTTGTGAATGGCCAAGCCTCGCCCCCCCATGGCATACCAGAAAAGGTTGAGGACTCCTTTCCAAGGCAGCCCAGCCCTCTCTTAGATATCAAAGGCGCTAATAAAGAGAGGTGGGTTAGGAGGCTTAAGAGGAAATTGCACATGTGAAGAGGTCATATGACAAGAAGAGGAATGCAGGATTATTGCGGGAGGTTTGATGACACTCATTCTTTGAGCTGTGGATGTACAAGTATAAATGTATGTGTCTGTTTTGGGAAATGGGATTGATGTTAGATTTTACATTATTAATATTTCAAATTCAGGAATTCTGGATTTTAAAAAGTGCTTTTATTTGCCTAGGTGGAGTTAAGCCATGTGCATTAAACTGCTTAGCAGAAGGTTACAACTTTTACACCGAACGTGCCCCTGCAGTAATAGATGGAACACAGTGCAATGCTGATTCACTGGATATTTGTATCAATGGAGAATGCAAGGTACCATACTTCTTATATATTTAGCAATTACTTTACATGGAAGTAATTTTAAAACATCTCCCAATCAGCAGCTTCTTCTAGTGTAAAAGCTGCCAATAAGAAACTACATTTTACACTTTTTCTTTTTTCTTTTCTTTTCTCTCTTTCTTTGGGTGGGGTGGGGAGGGGAGGGGAGGGGAGAGTGGTTTCCATAGTAGCAGTACTTGTGCCAGTTCAGAAATCTGCTTTTCTAAACCTAGGGTGTTAACTAGAGGAGTTGCTGATAGTGGAGCATTCTGGATTTTTTAATGCTGCATACAAATGCTTCTGAATTACATCCCAGGTGTAACCTCTTCTTATTTTATTTTTAAATCACACTTTCAAATACATGAGGTTTGGATCTTATGTCAGAAAACTAGAAAATATTTGGGGATTTTTCTTATTACTGAAATTTAATAGACTGAAGCTAAGATGGATGGGCGTCCAAGCATAAAGGCTGAGGCATAATAACAGGTATGCCGTGCTGTGTCACAAAAAATAACATGATGCTGTGACATAAAGTGTAATATCCTATGCATTGCAAAGACATGCAATGCAAATGTTTATGAATGGAATGTAAAGAAAATATTATTATTTTAAATAAAATATTTAATATTTTAAATATTAAGCATTATTTATTTGGGGTTTGCTTATCATCACCATAAAATAGAAAATACATAGAAGTCAAGTGAGATTCCACAACATTTTTTTATTTGAATAAATTAAGAATGGCATTAATTTGACCATAATGTTCTAAAAAAAACATGTCCTCAGTTGTATTTTGTTTCAATATTGTTTAAATATTCTGACTGTGCTTCTTTTCAGCATGTTGGCTGTGACAATATTTTGGGATCTGATGCTAAAGAAGACAGGTGTCGGGTATGTGGAGGAGATGGGAGTACCTGTGAAGCTATTGAAGGTTTTTTCAATGACACATTGCCCAGAGGAGGTACGTGTGAAGGCAAAAGCCATAATTATGTTGACTGCAAGATGACTACTCTGCAGGGGGTAGGTAAAGCCAGCAGGGACTCTGCTGATGCCATTCTCCTCCATTACATTCTACCCAGCACTTGACTGGGCATGACTGGGCTTCTAATACCATGCTTGAGTCCCTCTCGTTTGTTGCCAGACTATTTCTGGTGCTGGTTAATATTAAAGTTTTGCCCTGCTTTTCACCCAACACTGCATTATTCTCCTTCCTTCTATCATCCCCCACAACAGGCATACTGTAAAATTGTTTTGAAATATCTGAGCATCATATAATGGAAGCAAGTGTAGTTTTTTTTTATTATTATTATTATTATTATTGTTTCATATTTCAAAATTCTGGGTTGAAGTGGGACCTTTTTTGTTCATTTTAAATCTTCAGTGTCCATAAGGAATACTGTTCAGGCCATTTGAATATTTTCAGTTTTTTATTTTAACTCCTAGAAAATTTGCAAGGTTAAGTATAGCTATTAACAATAAAATAAGGTTCACCTTTGCCTTGTAGGCTACATGGAAGTGGTTCAGATTCCAAAAGGTTCTGTTCACATTGAAATAAAAGAAGTAGCAGTGTCAAAGAACTACATTGGTAAGAGGATGCTCTTATGTTAAATGCAGTACTAGTAGAGTTTGGGGGATTTTCTGTTGGTTTCTTGCCTTCAGAGGCCTCTTGAGCAGATTAATACAAAATACAGTCTTCTTCGTGGTCTCTGTGCATCACACATAGGAGCTCTGCGTCTGTGTGGAGCCCCGTTGCAGGAAACGGTTATAGGTGAAGGATTTTGGCAGGCACCTCCCCCCTTTGTCCCAGTGCAGGTGTTCCAAGCATATTCCTGCCTAGTCCCCAAGTTTCTTTCGACCACCATTATGGTAGCCTCATTTGGAAACTCTGCATTCAGTGATTGTTCTAACAAAGTGCTGAGGTTTTATTCATTCCTTTCTTCTCTTCTATCGTATTTTATATTTGTTGCTTTGTTCTATTTTATTGTGTTTTCTTTGCAATACTGTGATTGCCCCTGTGGGCGTATGTCCCTCTGGGAGCCATTCCAAAAATGTGTCCATTGTGGCAGCAAGTCACCACCCATTCCTTATGCCTTTTCTGCCTTGGCAAATGGCATAAAATGGATGCCTGTGCCCACTGCCTAGCTTTTATGAAGCAAGCTTGGTGTGCCTTCACAGTGTCTTATGGAGAAAGGCACTTGAGATGGTGGAGTTGCAGAACAAGCCTATGGCTCAGGGTTCATCCAGCCCCTCTGAGGGTATGTCTGTCATGTTGGTGTCTGCCTCACCCCACAGTCGAGCTCTCACTTCAGTTCAAGTTGGACACTGCCGGACACTGCTAACTTCCCACGACTGGGAGCTGGATTAGGGGATCCTGGCTGACGTGTTTTGCCGCTGGGGCTATCTCTTTGCTAGGAGAACACTATTTGCCCAGTCTTTTGCAGTTGATCAGGGCATGATCTGGAATTGATGGGGATGCCTTCATGTTCACCTGGATGGGAGTGCCTTTTTATATCTTCCCTCTGTTTCCCTCATCACCTGGCAAAGGTCAGAGTGGATGGCAAAGAGTACATTCTCATTACCACGTGGTAGCCACAACAGCCTTGATTCATTCCCTTTCTCCAACTAGCAAAGGGCAACTACATTTGGCTTCTGATGGTGTTCCACCTCCCCACCAGGGCATGAGGCAGAGTCTGGCACTTCACATGATTGCGTGGAGAATTCGGTGATTGGTAACTGTGAATCTGTCCCTGTCTTGATCCATTGTATTCTCAATGCCTCTTGTTACCCATCCATGAGGCTTTCATATACCTGGGCTGCATTTTGTTCAGATTTTGATCCAGTTAGGTGCTCTCTGCACCAATTTTTCATTTTCTTCTGTCACTTTTTGACAAAAGATTTTAAACTATCTTCTCTGTGTATGTATCTTGTCGCAGTTTCTGCTTCTCATCTTCATATTGAAGTATTCTCTGTCTTCTCACATCTGACAGTGAAGCAATTTCTCTGGGCAATCTAGAACAGTTCTCCCCCAGTCTGATGGAAGGTAGTGTCTTGGAGCCTCTTTGTCATTCTGCGGGTTTTGTCAACTAAACCTTTCAAGTCACTTGTAAAGGTTGATTTCCACCTCTTTTCCTGGAAGACTGCATTCTTGGTTGCCATTATGTTGGCCTGGGACTGTGCACTCTATGTGTTGATCCTCCTTACTCCACCTTTCACTGAGACAAGGTGTTTCTTCATCCAGATGTCAGCTTCCTACCTAAGGTGTCAGAGTTTCAACTTAACCTGGACATCATTCTTCCTGCATTCTTTTTTCTCTGACCCCTCTTGAATTGACCCTTCATACCCTTAATGTTCGTTGGGCACCGGGCTTTTACAAGTTGAGAACTGAGTCATTTTGACAGTACCCTGTCTGTTTTGACAGCATGCACGAGGGACTTCCCATCTCAGCACAATGGCTTGCTTCATGGATTGTCAAGATGATTCAGTTGGTGTATGAGGTGACTCGTCTCAAACTGTCTGCCCTAGTCCAGGCTCACTCCACTCATGCAGCAGCTACATTGGTGGTGTTCGATGGGGGAGTTGCCATTCCTGAACTCTGCAGGGCTGCAACCTGGTCAAAGCCATCGACTTTTATCTGCCATTGCCAATTGGAAGTGTGGACCTGAGCTGACTGTTCTTTTGGGTGTGCAGTCCTCTCCTCTGTTTTATAGTAGAACCTGCTTCCAGTAAGTCAGTTGCCCATATGTGTGATGCACAGAGACCACAAAGAAGGAAGACAGGTTACTTACCTGTAACTAAACCCTGTCCCGTCTTTGATGTCATTGCCAATTTTGATGTGGGTACTGAAGTTTGCTCTTGATTCTGAGGCTACAATGGATGGTCTCAAAGAATGGAGGGAATAGACAGGAAATCACCAGGGATTTGCACACTAAGGGTAGGGCTCTTGCCAAAATTCCTTAGCTATAGAAGTTTCCTGAAATTGGGTTCTGGGCAGGCACAGAGCATTTATGTGTGAATGTACAGATGACCACTCAAATAACTACAGTTACAGGTAAGCAACTTGTCTATCCCATACAAACTGCTAAGTTGTTTCCAGTAATGGATACTAAAGAGTGTAAATAGATTTAATGTGACCTTTGCTTACTATTTCTGCAAGTTAAAAGCAGTCTGGTAAATGTAAATTATTAAAATGGCCAGTATCACTTCAGAAATGGTAAGGGCAAATGGGATTGCTAGCGCTTAGGTTGAGATAAAGGCTGTTAAACAGTAAAAGGGAGAGAAAGGGGGGATGAATATCTTTGCTAAGATGTCTTGTCCATCCCTCCCATTTTTTCTCTGAAATATTGTAAAAATACAACCACTCACCACAAGTGGGTCTTTCCAGGCTGTGGTCCTAAGCCAGAGGATCAATATTACAGCCACCGTTACAAAAATGTTTGTTAAATATTACCCTGTAGCACCCTAGAGAACAAAGAAACCCACTAGATATTTTAATCTCTACAGTTACCTTGTTATAGAATGTAAACTAAAACAAACAAATATTAGAAGAATCACCCTAATTAGAGAACTAGAGTTGTACTGGGACTACCACAAAAGAATATTAGAAGCAAACAAAATATCTTTGGGAAGTAACACTCATCCTTTTAAAAGTAGGTTTTATAATGCAATCATTGTTATGTACACTTACCTGTAGGTAAACCCCCTTGGATATCCTTGCTAGTCCCAGAAGCTGGCATAATTAATTTCCCTCTGATTTATTTCAATGGCGGGGACATTTTTTAAAAGTTTGAAAAATGGGGAAAGGCTGCTGTTCCACCTACCATCCTGAGCCAGCAGTGCTTGGCAAGTAGTAGATCTCCTGCCACATAACTTACATACAAACGTAAGAATAGCTCTGTGGTCTTTCTCTTACATACTTCTTCGTATGTTTAAGCAATTTGTACCTTTTTTAAAGCTTTAAAATCTGAGGAAGATGACTATTATATTAATGGTGCCTGGACTATTGACTGGCCTAGAAAATTTGATGTTGCTGGGACAGCTTTCCATTACAGAAGGCCAACAGATGAACCGGAATCTTTGGAAGCCTTAGGCCCTACCTCAGAAAACCTCATAGTCATGGTAAAGTCATTTTATTGCCTTTTAAAAATGTGAGTTAGCAGGCGGGGACCTGCTAGACATGAAAACTGAAGACCACATGGGAAAAATAAATCAGATTAATTGATTTTGAGCTTTATCCTCTATGTGGGTTAAACTTTCCCTGTTGCTTATGAGCTCTTCTTTCATGCTGCTTAGACAATTAGACCATATGCCCATAAGGGCTTTGCTGTAGTGTTTTGTTTTGTTTTTTTAAAAAATAGGCTTGTGCCCTCTGCAACATAGCAAACAACTTTGAAAATGAAAGATGTTTCTGAAATAGTTTGTTATATTGCATGGGAGTGTACAAACAAAAGAAATATCCCACTGAACATCCTCAACATCTTTAGATTCAAGTATTTGTATTTCTTGCTGCTTAATGTTTGTCTTTGCTCTTCTTTTGTGTTTGTTGTTGTTGTTGTTTACATTATGACAGATTTCATTTTTATTTTCCTTCTTGAATAGTCCCACCTGATGTTATATTATAATTATATGCAGACGTGATATAATATGTTAGGTAGATAATTGGAACATTATATTGGAATAAGAAGTACAAATAGCTATAGAGTAGTGCAATAGCAGGAATTAAATTTTAAAAATAATGAATACATGCAGTAGAATATCTGCTGCAAATAATAACATATATTTTTTTCATATGCCCAGCCTTCTTTGTGGGATGCATTTTCTCATTCTTCAAAAAGTAAAACCATCGTTGGGTGACATTCATTTTATTGTTTAAGACTTCAATTGTGAGAGCATGTCGTTTTTTCAAACACGGTAGTACCAATTAGGCCCCTACATTTTCTGTAAATATAGCCTCTAATATGGGTGAGTTTAATTAATACACTTTGGGTGCAATCCTATGCATATTTAGACGGAAAAGGGTCTACACCTCCCAGTATGCCTCAGCTAGCGTACTGGCAGTTGTAGGGGTCAGCACAATTTAGTATGTCACTTTTCTATTGCTAGGAAGCTGGCAGAAAGTAGTTAACAGTATCTAAAATCTATGAGAATGTAACAATATTGCCTACATTAACGAAGAAATAAATGGTGTATATCTATAAAATATAGTCAGAGAGAGCAATCCTATGAACCTTAGGCAAGCGTTCCAGGGATCATAGGACAGCTCAGAACCCCCCTCCAAGGTTGGAGACTGCACTCCAACTTCGGAAGAGGGAGTCAGAGCCCCCCCCCCCTCCTCGGACACCTCGCAGCTGGGTTGGAGAAAACTGTGCCAGCTGCCCTCTGAGTGCAGAAAAGAGACCTCAGACGAGTAGGAAAGGGGCATTCCGGTAGGTGGGAAGGAAAGGAAAGCAGAGAGGGTACGAGTTATCGTGAGCCTCCTCCAGCCTCCTTCCTCCCATTTCCAAAGCTTAGATGGGCTAAAAAACCTGTCTAGTGAAAAGCACCCAAAACAGAGGACAGGGAGGGGAAGATTGCCTCCGCCGCTCCTCCTGGTCTGCTGGCCTTAGTCCAGCAGGCCATAGGAAACTTAGAAGCCTTCAGGTTCAGCAAAGGCAAAGGCAGAATCAATAGTTTTTTGTCCTCATTTTCTTTTGGGCATACCTAAAAGAAATTTTAACAAATATCCCAGCTGCAGTCATGCACATTCTTTTTCTATCCTGATCAAACTTCAGTATTTACTCATTTGGTTCTGAAACATCTTCATGCACAATTCCATTGAGATTTCAGATCCTTTGTTTTACTTTGGATGACAATTTCTTATATCCTGGCTGTTCCTTCTAAGGCTTAAGGGACTATGTGTAATTCTACGTTTGAAAAGGGTGCTCTACTCAACTATTACAGTTTGGAAGGACCAAAGTATTTACTCTAAATTCTAGAAACAACTGCATTGGTTTTCAAAACTGTTTCCTGGAAGTAACGATCGAGTACAAATGCAGCCATTTATTAAATGTCAATGCATTCTTTTCCAAGTGTTTTAATGGTATAACCAGTTATTTTCAAACTGCAGATTTTACTACAGGAGCAAAACCTGGGGATAAGGTATAAATTCAATGTTCCCATCTCTCGCACTGGCAGTGGCGACAATGAAGTTGGCTTTACATGGAATCACCTACCTTGGTCAGAATGTTCTGCTACTTGTGCTGGAGGTAAGTTGTTTTCAAAAGATTAGCTAGATAGAAAAACACATTTTAGTTGAGACTGAATATAATTAATAAGTTTTCTTTCAGGTATTCTAGAAACTTAATGGCGTTATTCTGTGTAATTAGCTTTTTGTTTGTATTCCACTTTCTACAACTTTTATACAGATCTAATATTTAAATAAATATATTCTGTTTCAGCAGAGTGAATAACTGTTCCATTGCCTATCAAAGATAAAATAATGCTTCTATAAGATTACTTGGAAAATGTTTCTTAAATTTAAAATAACTTAATAAACAAGTATCACAGCTCATTTATATGATTCCTATTAATAAAAAGGTATACAGGTATTTGTTCATTATATGATTTACTTCTAGATTGGCAGTCCCATATAATTTTATCATAGCTGATTTTTTATGATTTACAATTGGTTGGATCCAGACTTAGTCATATTTAGAGTAGACCTAAAATCAATGGGACTTAAGTCAATCATAATTTAATTAACTCTGATTGATTTCAATGGGTCTACTGTAAGTATGACTAAGTTTGGATGCAACCCCATATTTGTAATTCTTTTCCCTTTAGTGGCCTCCATTCTTTAACTCTGGCTGAAATAGCAGTTTTCCTTCAAAGCTAGAACCTGTGTTATGCAGCCAGTATATTTTTGAAATTAAATGCTTCCAGTGTATACATAGAAATTTACATGTAAAATGTAATAAGGACTGCATAAACACATGAACAAACATTTATTTTCTCCATCCTTCAACAATCCCCCCAAATACTCCACTTTTATTTAAGGAGTATGGGTTTGCAGCCTGAGTTTCCTTTGATAAAAGCTTTATTAACGTTAGTTAAGATCCAAACACCTGCAAGCTACCAAAAGCATGCTGGGAGGTGTAGTACTGGTATGTAGAGTGGCTGGTTTTAAATAAAGTAGGGGTTAGCAAACCAGGTCACTATCTTTCAGACCTAACTCAGCTCCCACTTTCCTGACCTCTCAATAATGTTATTAAGAGAGCTAGGCTTGAGCCTACAACTCTCAGCATGCCATGGGTGGGAGGGAAGACTTATCAGGCTTTGGCGGCCATCATCTGGAAGTAGCTTGCCATCCTGGGCCTGAAGGGAGAGTGCCTGGGCTGGCTGCCTTGGTTACTAGGCACCATCAGGAGCAGAAGGGCAGGAGGTCACAGCTCTGGGCCTGTCACAGATGGCAATGGCCAAGCTACCTGTGAGTCAGCCAGCCAGTTCACTCAGTGTAGTGTGGACTGGCTTAGCCAGACTTCACTTCCCATGAGCTTCAGCAGCAGGACTCCCATTGAGCAAGTCGGGCACCACAGCAAAAGGTATGCCAGGAGTTGTAGTTTTTGTTTTCTGTGGGGGACAAGGAAAACCATGGTGACAACTTTAAGGTGGCCCTGGCCTTATGTTGAGGGTAAGACAGAGGGGGTGGGAAAGAAACTAATTTAATTTGTTTTAAAGTTACCTCACAGGCCTAGGACTGCCCTATCTTGCAGGGTTGTCGTGAGGGTGAGAGAGGGAAAAAAATGAATTTAATTTGTTTAAAAGTTAACTCATGAGCCTAGCACTGGCCTGTGTTCTGGCTGTTTTCCTTTTTTCATAATAATGACTTCAGAGCACATGCATACAACAGTTCCCCGCATCCACTGAGATCCGCTTCCCTACTATATGTTATTATGGATATCTGGGCAATACTGGGTATATTTTGAAAACATATTTTTAGGTCTGAATCTTTTTTAGCTGGTAGAAAGGGTGTTGTGTGTCCTGATCATTTTTTAAGTTTAGACGGCTGTTCTGACCAAAGCATGATGGGAGGTGTAGGCATTTCAGGTAAAACAAAAAATGTGGTTTATCATGAAGCTCTAATTTAAAATACAGTTCTTATCAAAACAATTTTCCATTGATTCTACAAGAGAATTTACTAACTAAACCAAACTTTAAAAAAAACCAACCTAAAGATAAATAATAAATTTCTCTGCAACTTATTCATCAAATAAATGTTATAAACATTATTCACAGACCCGAGCAACGCCGAGCATATCAGCTAGTTACACATAAACGTCCGTAAATGCAGGCCAAATGCCAGAGTAGAAGTCCATTTGTAAATAACACCTGTTTGCCACGCTTTCAAATGTTGCTAATGTTGTTAAGTCTTCAATCCATTACATTATAGGGAGTGTGGTTTTATCTTTCCAATGTTGTAGAATAATCCTTTTGGCGGTCAAAAGGGTGCGAAAAATCCATTTATGTTGACCGTGTGTTATTTTCCAAGAAGACGGTACATAATTTAAGATGATGCGTACATATGAATATATTAAAGAGCTTTTTAATACGAAATTTATGTGCCTGATAATTTCATCCCAAAAGACGGTGACTATTGGACATTTCCAGAACATATGAACAAAAGAAGCATTAGCTGTGTGACACTTCCAACAATTAGTCGATTTGGACAAACCTTTATTAAAGAGATGCTGAGGTGTCCAATATACCCGAAACAGTAATTTTTGCTGGATAAGACATAACTGGAGATCCATTGATATATCAGATACTGATGCCAAAACAGTGGTCCATTGATAAAATAGGATGTTCCAATTCCCTATTCCATTCCTGCTGAAGCCCTATTGTATCATATTTATTCACTGATAATAGGTATTTATAAACATGTATCATGGATCGATTTACCCAGTCAGCCTCAATAGGTGCTTCCAATAGCAAAGATGATTCTGAAGCAGTGAAAGCTACAGGGCCAAATCTAGATTCTAACAAATGTTGCAATTGCAAATACTGCCATTCAGCTGTGGCATATAATTTAAATTTATCACACGAAGCTGAAAATAACAGGAACTCATCATCTGCACCCAATAATTGATTGTCTGTCCAAGTTCACCATAAGAACATTTTCTTTCCTATTTTTAAATCTGAATTTCCCCATATAGTCAGTTTAGCATGAGAAAATGGATCAAACTGTAATTTTCATGACATCATATGCCACACATCTCTAACTGCTAAGATTGTGGAAGGAGCCCTTTCCACTTTAATATGCCGAAAACCTAATGCCCTCTATTTGGAAAGAGGTTCCAGACAGGATGATTCCAAAACTGAAATCTGAAGGTGAAGAAATCGAATCTAAATGGAAAGGACCAAGATTTGGTGCAGGTGAGCAAAAAAGTCTGATGGTATTTAGCAAGGTCTTGAAAACCAAATCCATCACCTTTGATTGGAAGTTGCATCCTTTTTAGGGATATTCTTGGGGGAGAAGAGCCCCAAAAGAATTTATGAAACAAAGTATTACGTTTTTAAAAAATATTTGCTGGGTATAAGTAAATTCCACGTATAACGCAAACAATTCAAGGTATTGTGTTCATCTTATGTGTATTAACCTTGACCCATGAACTTAACTTTAAGGATGCGCATCTATCAATTTCTTATGAAATATCATTGATCAACTTATTTAGATTTAACTTTAATTGTTGAGATATGTCTCTGGGAATAATTATTCCCAAATAAATGATGGAATCAGGGCAATGTCGAAATTGCCAGTTGGCTAATACAGTAGAATGTATATTATCTCCAATCGGCATTATTTCCGACTTTGACCAATTAATTGAACAGCCAGACAAATCACCCAAAGTATTAATCTGTTTCGTCAAAGCCAGAACCGATGCCTGAAGTTTTGAAATAAACAATAAAATATCATCTGCATATAGAATAATTTTGAACTCTAAGTCAGCATGTACAAAACTGTGAATATTGCTGCTTATCCTAATGGCACATGCCAGGGGTTCCAAGCATAAATCAAATATCAATGGGGAAAGTGGACATCCCTGTCTAGCACCCCAACCAAGTAGAAAAAAGGCAGAAAATAATCTGTTAGTCCTTACTCTAGCTCTCAGGGCTAAATGTGAAATTTTTACCCATTTCAAAAATTCAGTTGGGAAGCCGAAATTAATCAAACTAATAAAAAACAATTCCAATGAATTTTGTAAAAGGCCTTTTCTGCATCTAAAGAGATAGTGGCTGACTGGTCAGTTCTTTCAGAATTTAGAGCAACTAGATCAACAACTAACCTAAGTTTATGTGCTCCCTGTCTATTTTTAATAAATTCCATCTGGTCTGGTTGAACCAATGCTGCAGTAACTTGTTGCAATCTATCAGCCAATATTGCAGTCAATATTTTGATATGCATATTAATTAATGATATAGGTTAATGTCAGCACAATTGGTATGGTCCTTGTCCAGCTTAGGAATCACGGTAATATAAACATCATTTAACGAGGAAGAAAGAAAGCCTGATACAAAAATATGATTATAAAGACAATAGAGCTTTGGAGCTAGAAATTCCATGTGTGGAAGTGGAACTATGTGGGCAAGGCCATGCCATTTTTACATGCACTGCATCTGTTGAGGAGGGGAAGCAAAAGAGGGCAAACGCTGCGAGCCTTTGTATTAGCAATAAGTCCAGTAACACTCCAGGAGCTGAAGAAATACTCACACACCAAGTCTTGTGTATAATACAGAGTTGTTTACTCGTGGTCCAATATATACAACACAACAGTTTCCATCCAGATATGTACACAGTCCTTTACACAGTTCTCTCCTCTCCGAAACACACCACGCCTGACTTCTTCCACCACACTAGCCATTAAATTAAGGCTTACTTTTATACATTCTAGACACCAGCTCATCCCTGCTAAATCATCTTATCATTTCTGGCACTCTGCAATAATTAGTTTGACCTTTCCAGTTTCTGTACATAAAAAACTCTCTCACTAACTTTTTGCCTACAGCTGGCTGATCTGTCCTTCAGGCTTCTAAAACTTTCCACCAATCCGCTTAGACTCTGGAATTTTCCTTAACACCCCTTCAAAATTTGAAGATTCTAAGTGGATCTAAAGTTTTACTCCTCGTTCAGCATCTCAAACCCTAACATCTTAGTTATCTTGGTATGCTGACTGCTCATCAATGGCTTTGTAAATATATCTGCCACGTTTTCATTGGACTCACGATATATCAATTTAATTATGCCATCTTCCATGTATTGTTTGACATTTGCTCTTAACATTTGCAAGACAACACTGTGAGTCATCAAAAACACTCACAACAATTCACAAACAATAATTACATTTTTAACAATTGTATAAAAATGTATTCTCCGCTGGCACTGGATAAGGATTCTTTTCACTTGTGGACATCCGGTCTGTGTGGTTTCCTGTTCAACCACTGTCAATCATTGCTTTCTATTTGGTTTCAAGATATGACAGTGTTAGATACATCTTTAAAATTAATTCCTTAAACATCTCAACACATTTCATACTCTTAAACTGTGTAGCCACTGTAGGTTTTTTCAACCTGCTGACTCCAAAGCAATGTTAATGCGCTTCCACTGCGCTGATGTACAACAGATTCCCTGTTACAATCTAGTATAACACTGGGTATCAAACATTCCCCTTCAAAGTTTGATCTCAGTCTGTCAACCTTTGATTTTGTACATCATTACACCTTAGCATTTCATATGCCTCAAGCAGATTTATACCTTTCTGCTTCTTATCCAGAAAAATCCCTTCCATTTCACATTGTGACTTTTACTCTCAAGTAAATCCGTGTGACTTTCCAGTTCAGCACCTTTTGCTGATTGCCTTTTGCAAGCAACAAACACTTTGTTCGTTTCACCTTGTTCCAAACCTTTCCTGCTCACAGGAAAAACCTTTTTAGTCATCAACCTCATCAGGATCTATAGGAACTTCTTCAAAACAATCCTTTTCATAATTGAATTTAATTGTACACAATTGAACCTTTTCCCCTTCAAACCCAAGCCTCTGCGGTGGCACACCTTTGTTCACTCTTTCAGAACGCCGTAACTTACAAGGACTTGGTTCTGGTTGGGGTTTGTTTTCTCCGTTGCTTTCCATGGGAGGAGTCGCGCCTCCTCCTTTGGAGCTCCAGCTCTGACAGGCTTCGGCTTCGCCTGTTTTCCCTCCTTGGTAGGCGGAGACTTGCTCCCCTCCTTTGGAGACTCAGCGGCAGCGCAGCGGCAGGTTCTGACTTCTCCTGCTTAACCCTTTCCTCACTTTTAAACCCTTCATTTCTCTCTCCCTCGGAGAAATGCAACAACACCTCGGGGTTTGCGTGTACATTCTCCCAGCTCTGCTCCTCAAAATTAGCAGACCTCGATATAATTATCTTCCCATTGCCAGCGTAGAAGCGCCAAGATTTATTGCTATAACCAAGGAAACATGCCCTTATAGCCTTTTGATCTCCTTTTAGCCTTTGGCTTTTCAGAACACGAACATAAGCAAAACTGCCCCAAACCTTTAAATGGGCAAGATTTGGTTTCTTCCCATGTAACTCCTGGAATGGTATACTCCCATGCGCTTCTGACCACGTTCTATTCAAAAGGTAATTGGCTGTACTGAAAGCTTCTGCCCACAAATTCTCTTCGGCACCAGTATCTATCAAGAGAGAATTTTTTACCCTTTGAAACAGCCCATTTCTGCGTTCTATAGCCCCATTCTGCCACGGGGCGTGTGGGTCAGTAAATCTATGAGTTATACCTTGACGTTTCGTCCACTTTGAAAACTCATTACTGGTAAACTCACCACCTTGATCAGTTTGGATCTGTACCACTTGCTTCTTCAAGCATTTTTCAGCCCACATTACCCAATTTGTGAACATTTGAAAAACTTCTGACTTCTTTTTAAGCATGTACACCCAGCTAAATCATGACTTGTCATCCAGTATCAACCCTACGCTCGGTTTAAATGGACCTACCAGATCCATATGCACCAGCTCGAACACCTCATGAGTATTCCTATTACTTAACCTGTTGATAGGCAAAACCTTTGATTTTGACTGCTTACAAACCCTGCAGTCAAGCAACCTTTTACACTCGAGTTTAATGCCTTTGGAATTCTCAGGCATTTTCTCAAGAACCTTGAAGCTCACATGTCCCATCCTGCGATGCAGGAGATGCAAACAATTCTTATGACTAGGAACATTAGCAATTTGGTTAACACACTTTTGAGATTCCATCTCAAACAACCCATTTCTTAGAACACCTCGGGCACACACTGTGTTATCCATTTCAACCCGGCACCCGGATTCTTTAAATGTGACCACGTAGCCAAGCTTTGTCAGGCTTGCTACTGAAAGCAAATTGTATTCTAGGCTTTCAACACACCAAACCTCAGGCAAAGACCTCTCAAGACATGGCACATAACAGCTGCCTTTCCCACAAACTGGAACCTGTTTTCCGTTTGCTAAAGACACCGACTCTTGTGATCCACTCCGGAGATTACTGAAAGCCTGGCGATTCCTGCATATGGTTATGCTGGATGCCGAATCCAGAAGCCATACATTCCTCCGCTCCTCGTCTCTCATCTCCCTGGCAACCGAAACGAACTGAGCACTGCGTTGCTCATTCCTCTCCTTTTCCCGGTCTCCCTGGGAGTAACGACTCTGTTGCCCCTTCGAGGTTCCTTTCGATTGGTTCTTGGCTCGACAATTCCTCTGAATGTGGCCTTTCTTTCCACATCGAAAGCATTTCCTACTCTCTACGGCCATGGCACTCTCTCCTCCGTCAAGCGGTACATGCTTAGTCTCCATTTTATTTTGCCGTCTCTTCTCCCCATGCGATTCATGGGCGACGCTTCGCTCCCCTCTCTCCTCTGAGCGTTCAATCCACTTTTTCTCCTCCTGTAACAGCCTGCCTGTTACATGTTCCAACGTTAGGTCGGTTTGCGGCATTGATTCAAGGCTCATCGCGAGAGAATCCCAGCTGGGTGGAAGTGAGCTCAGAATAATATAAATTTTATTCTCCTCATTGAAGGGCAAATTTACCTCTTGCAGTTTTGAAAACAGCAATCCCAACCTTTGGAGGTGCTCACTAATCGATCCTCCTTCCTTTAGGTGGGCACAATAAAGTTGTCTAGTCAGGCTAATCTTGGAACTGGTGGTTTGCCTCACATAAACACGCTTCAATTTCTCCCAAATTTCCCTGGCGGTTTCATTTCTAGAGATGTGCATTATTTGACTGTCTTCCAAGCTCAGGACAATATTTGCTTTGGCTCTCGTGGCCAAAGCTTCCCATGTTGCTTCCTCATCTGCGCTTAGACCTGTTGGCATTTCCTCTGCCACAACTTGCCAACATCCGTCACGCCTCAGAAACATTTCTTGTTTGAATGACCACGTAAAATAATTCTTTTCGTTCAAATGCTCCATGGGAATTCACCCGATCAAGCTAGTCTGTGCCATGTTTTCCAGCTGGCTTACACACTCAGCTCCACTCTGGCCAGACAAACTGCTTGCCTCCGATTCCTCTCTGGAACTCTCTGAGCTTTCCTCTCGTTTAATCATCCGATTTGGAAACCATAAATTGTTGGCTCATCAATTGGACTCCTGAGTATTTAATAGCCTCCTGGCTGGATTCTATTGCCCCTCGGCTGTCCTCCAATGCCCTCAGCCCTGGGCCCATAACCCTGTTGAGGAGGGGAAGCAAAAGAGGGCAAACGCTGCGAGCGTTTGTATTAGCAATAAGTCCAGTAACACTCCAGGAGCTGAAGAAATACTCACACACCAAGTCTTGTGTATAATACAGAGTTGTTTACTCGTGGTCCAATATATACAGCACAACAGTTTCCATCCAGATATGTACACAGTCCTTTACACAGTTCTCTCCTCTCCGAAACACACCACGCCTGACTTCTTCCACCACACTAGCCATTAAATTAAGGCTTACTTTTATACATTCTAGACACCAGCCCATCCCTGCTAAATCATCTTATCATTTCTGGCACTCTGCAATAATTAGTTTGACCTTTCCAGTTTCCGTACATAAAAAACTCTCTCACTAACTTTTTGCCTACAGCTGGCTGATCTGTCCTTCAGGCTTCTAAAACTTTCCACCAATCCGCTTAGACTCTGGAATTTTCCTTAACAGCATCAGCAGCACTATGGGAAAGTGATTCTTATGCGGTGAGAGATACTGGTTTGTAAATGAAGTTTATTAAGTTTGAGTTTTTACATCTAGAATTATAGGTGCCTTCAGAGCACAGGAAGAGAAAAAAATCTGGCTTGTTTTTTCCTTTTGCAGAAAATATTAACTCAGCCATGAAATTTGTTTAAGTCCTAGAATATGGAATAAGTTCTAAGTATTGGGGATTTATCTCAATTTTTTAGTTTTGCTCTATATGGGATTGTAATTTTTTGTGTGTGTTTTGTGTGAAGTTTTCAGGAAATATTTTTTTCTCTATTCTGATATAGTGATAACAGTACACTTTCATCTGTATTTTCTAAAAATAAGCTTATAACTATCCTGAACTAATAACATATGCATCTCCATTGCTATACAAGTCACTTTAGTTCTTTAGGACTATTTTGTACTCTGATGACTAAATTGAGAACCTGTTTTATTTGACTTGTATACTTGGATTTTGCTCACGACAATATATTCATTTTTATTATTACCTACTGAAATCATATATTTGTATTTTAGGGGAAAGAAAAGCTACTTTAAAAAAGTAATCTCTACATATATGCATTTTTAATATGAGAAATAATTTTATTTTGTATTCATTCACTCTGAAATTTGAATGTACAGGGTACAATTGAGCCAATGTTAAGCACTTCTAAGTTCAATTGATTTCAATGGAAAGAGAGATGTAAACTGAAGCTGATGGTGCTTAAAAGTGCTTTGCATTGGCTGGATCATACCCTAAAATTCAATACAGAACATTAATATTTATTTATTACATTTTATATTGCCCAATAGCTGGAGTTGTCTGGGTGGTTTACAACAATTAAGCCATGAAGTACAATACAATAAAATACAGATGATAAAATATAGTATAAAATTTAAAAGTTTAAAAATGAATATAAAAGTAAAAATAATAAGTAAATAGAAACTAGCAGAAGTGCAAAAATTTAAAACACAGTACAATTCTAGCTACAGTTATCCATGCTCTGATAACCTCTCAGAATCCAAATGAGAGGTTAACAGAGCATGGGTAACTATAGCTAGGATTTTTCTGTCCAGATAAGGATGTAGTTGGTCTATCTTCCTATGCTGATAAAAGGTGCTCCATGCCACCGAGTCCACCTGTGCCTCAAGTGACAATTCTGGATCCAGGAGCACCCCCAAAATGATGAAGCTGATCCTTTAGGTGAAGTGCAACCCCCTCCTGCACAGGTTGAACATCATTTAGCCAGGCAGATGAACCACCCACTAGGCGTACCTCCTCCTTGTCTAGATTGATTCTCAGTTTATTGGCCCTCATCCAGTCCATTACTACATCTTCGCACTAGTTCAGAACACCCACTGCCTCACCTGGATTAGATGAAAAGGAGAAATGCAGCTGAGTGTCATCCACATTTTGGTGAAACCTCAGTCCATATCTCCGGATAACCTGTCCTACCGGTTTCATATAAATATTGAACAGCATAGGAGATGAACTAGAGCCCTGTGGACACCCCATAGCATAACTGGCAAGGGGCAGTAATCCGTCAGCACCACCTTCTGGACTCAGCCATTCAAGTAGGAGCAGAACCACTGCAGTGCTGTACCTCCAACTTCTAGCCCAGATAACCTGTCCAGAAGGATACCATGGTCGCTGGTATAAAAAGCTGCTGAGAGGAGGTCTAAGAAAATCCACAGGGTCGCACTCCCCCTGTCCCTCTCCCAGCAAAGGTCATCCCAGAGGGTGGCCTAGGCAGTTTCTGTTCCAAAACCAGGCCTGAAGCCCAACTGAAATGGATCTAGAAAATCCATTTCATTTCAGGGTGCCTGGAATGGACTGGCAACCACCTACTCAAGCAACTTGCTCAGGCAGGGGATATTAGCAACCAGCCTATAATTGTTAACATCTTCTGGGTCCATGTTAGACCTTTTCAGGAGTGGCCTAATAACTTCCTCCTTTAAAATGGCCAGCACCATTCCCTCTCTCAAGGAGGAGTGGATAACCTCCTGACCCAGCCGGACATCCCCTCCCTATGAGATGTATCTGCTATTTTAATTTCTGTATATTGTTTTTAATTGTTTTAATCCTATGTAAACTGCCCAGAGAGCTTCGGCTATGGGGCGGTATACAAGTGCAATAAATAAATAAAATAAATAAATGAAGGGCAAGGGTCAAACACACAGGTGGTCAGTCGAACTTGGCCAAGCACCTTGTCAGCATCCTCGAGCCTCAACAACTGAAATTCATCCAAGAAAATTGAACCAGATGGTGCTCTGGACACCTCTACTAGTGGAATTGCACTAACTGTGGTGTCCAAGTTGCGATGAATGCGAGCAACTTTGTCTTCAAAATGGAAACTTGTCACTGCAAGTTTGTCACCAGGGGTTTCATTCGGAAAAGCTCCGCTGGACGAAGATGCAATGCTGGTGGAAAAGAACTTTTCTTGCAACCCTCACCGCCACAGATTTGGCTCGATAATGAGTTCTAAACTGTGCTTGGTCAGACTCGACACAAGTCTTCCTCCACCTGGGTTCTGTCTTCCCTCTTGCTTCATTGCCCTCAGCCCAGGTGTATACCAAGAAGTCTGGGCTCTGGGTGTCAGGGCTTTGACACGACTGCCAGCCATACCAGAGGTAAATCCCCCAGAGCCCTCTGGAATCCATCAGAATCCATTAGCCTCCAAGGGCAGACTATTTTAGTTGGTCCCCCACCTTTGTAGAGGGGAAAGGCTGCCAAGAGTCTAAACCTCAATAGGAAGTGATCTGAACATGACAAGGAGATAGATATTTATTCCCCCACTTTCACCATCCTTTCGCCTAGTCAAGAAAATTAGATCAGGAGTGTGTTCTCCTACATGCATTGGGCTGACATGTTGGGACAGTCCCGTGGTTTTCATGGTAACCATGAAGTCGCAAATATATAATCAGCAATAAAGTAAGTCTTAGAAGCAGCAACAACTCAGGCAGACCCTAGGATAGAAAGTTAGAGAATCCCTAGTTTATCCAAAAATGTGAACATACACAAAAAAAATTGTACATGCACATTACTGCAAGTTTTGTAGATGTGCACAAGCAAACTTCAAACCTCAGAGCTGCCATTACTATGTCCTATTCCCTCACTATAACAAAGGGAAATTCCAGTTATATGCGTCTGCTCATTTGAACCTCCTCCTTATCAGATTATGGAGTCTATTTCCTGGGAATTCCTCTGGACTAAAATGGTTACAGTTAAGAAGGTTTTTCCTTTCCTTCTCCTTACATATTTTTGAAGTATGGCAAAACAAGAGATATTCAGGTTCCAGTGGTTGTGGGTGGGAAACAATACCACAGGTTTAATTTGTATTTAAAAATTACATTGTTTTACCGAATATATTTTTATTAAAAACTAAAGGATACTTAGAAAAAAGATTTATATTTCACATGTCTCTTCCCTTACATTGTTATGTTCTCTTATTATCTTGGGTTAAAGATAATTTCCTTCTTTAGGTAACGTCCTTGGATTGAGATTTTGGGTGTCTAGCCAGCCACCATCTCAGTGTGTACTGAGGTGGGTATTTCTGGGACTTTGGAGTGAGATGTGTCTCCCATCCTGAAAGGATTTCTCCCTGCTATATGGCTCCACCTATTTTACTCTGGAAGATTCTAGTACATTCCTTCCCCAGAGGTTTCTAGATAGGATGCCACAGTCATTTACAAGTCCTGAGTTATATACACACTTGGGAATGACAAATCCATTGGCATATGAAGGGTTTCCTCTCCTTGCTTCTTGCTGTAATTAGGATTTTCAGATGGGGGGAAATTATATTCCCTTACCATGGCTCTCTTTCTGGTCATCCTCCTCATTTGAAACAAGCAGAATTACATGGAAAAGAGAGCAGCGACCACATGGCCTGTACATTTCAATGGCACATTGCCCTCTAGTGGGCATTTTATACCGCAACCTCCCCTGCACATATTGGGAAATCCTGACATATCTGACATATCTCAGAAGAGTCAGGTTTTCTGAGGTTTATTTTGTAGTGCTAAAACTGAGAAAAGGAGCGATGTCAGCCCAGGAGGCTGACATCATTGTCAAAATCACCTGCGAACATTCATGAGTTGCCAGTAACGAGTGTGCTATAAATCGCTCGTTTAAAGAAGCTCTTAGTCACATAAATCAAAACTTGGAGGCTAGTGTTATATAAAATCACTCCAGATCATAAACAGAGTACAAACAAGAATGTATAATGACCAGTAAGAAGTATTTCCCCTGCTGACCTGGGGATAAAATGCACAGGATCCATTGTAATTTAAAATTGGGTTTGCAGATTATTTGAAATCTTGGTATAAAACATCTTTAAACTTGTAGGGAATGTGGTCACTAATCCACTAGAGTTTATTTTGCATTAGACTTGCACTTAGCAATTTTGAAAATGCTGTATGTCTTATTATAATCCATAAAGTGTTTCCAATAATCTGTAATTATTCCTTGAGGCATGTTAATGCTTGTATTCATCAATATTTCTTAGGTTCTTTAAGAAATGCCACACATCCAAAATTGATCATTTAAATTTTAAAGGGATGCAGGCATTCATATTCAGTTTTTCCAATCCATAGAACCCAATTGCATACAAAAAACAGGTTTCTACAGGAGGACTGGGGCCTTTGTAAAAGGCTGCTGAAGCACACAAAAGAAACCCCATATCTAATTCCTGGAACAAATAAACTATTTAGCAGTGGGGAGGGGTACCTTCTGTCTAACCATGAACTATGGGGACTCTGTAAATATGGAGGCGTGTCCATGTCTTTCTGCTGTGCTCATATATCGCTGGCTTGGACCCAATAACTCTTGCCTAAAAATACAATCTCTAACTTTATTTTGTTGTTTATATTAATAATTTTGTTGAATGGAAACTTTACAATATCATTTCAGTGAGGGAGTAGTGGTTTTGAAATATATTTAGGCACCTACCATTATTGCACCATAAAGTAAATCCAATAATACAAGGCTTTACAAAATAGCTTATTTTTAACTAGATCAACATGTGTTTTGGCTAGCCAGTTAACATCTGGGTTGTCTGTCTTGTTTGGCTTCAGGATTCTTCCCACTGTGAGCCAACCCTCCCGCTAGCTTTATTAAAAATATCCTATCTTGAACTATGTAACAGTGGTCAGTTAAAACACACACAACAGGTATTGTGTTTAAACTTTAAACATCTTTTCTTCTGCACAGCTTTTCAAAAATAAATGTTAGATATATGCTGTCTGGATATGGTAAAAGAGCTCCATTAGATGTGAAGCATTAATATTTAATGTAAACATATTTTGTACCTTTCACAAACATGCAGATTTATAACCAAATTGTCTCTGGTGTTTGAAGAATTGAACCATCTTCCTGTGCACCATCTTTTTTTTTTTACAGCTCCTCTTCTAGGTGCTTCTCTCCCAATTGAGCTATTTTCCAGCATTGGAGCCTAGCAAAGGGAAAAGTAGATGTAAGCAGATGGATTACAGGTTTAAGGGGGTTGGGGGAGGAGAAGATCCAGCACCTGCCTCACTTTAGCACTTTAAGGGTGCAATCCTATGCATGTTTAAACAGGAAAAAAAATCCTACAACTACCAGCATCCCCCAGACAGCATGGCTGTCTAAGGACTGCTGGAAGTTGTAGGATTGCACCTTAAATTACATCCCACATTAGACATGACCATGGCAGACTTGCATTAGAAGACAACTATCTTCTGCCATTATACTTCATGCCTAAGAAATCATTACTTTTTTCCTTAATCCTTTCCAAGTAAATAGCACTGTTCCATCCTTGTTCTCTCTGCCAAGGACTGCTGCTTGCTGACTGGTTTTTTTCTTGTATTTTTATCAGAATGTTGTGCTTTAATTTTGAAAATTGCCCTATTCAAAAATGATATATACATATTTTAAATGAATGAATGAATAAAATGAATAAGGACTGCTGCCTTGCTCTTCTCTTCCTTCTTGTCACCACTGCTTTTCTATTTTTTGTTTTTAACTTGTTAGTTAGTTCTAAAATGTAATCATTTGTTGCTTTTATTTGACATAATCATTCCGAGTGAATACACCTCTAACATCTTCTGCGCTGCAGACTGATGCATTGAATCATGAGCTTTAGTATAATTTCCCTGTCTTCTTCAGTATCCTTTTACACCTTTGATGTCTAATGGTCCTGCTTCCTCTCTGGCTGGTTTCCTACTGGTTTCCTACTGATGTATTTAAAGAAATGTTAATATTTGTTTTTATGGCTTTAGCAATTTGCTCCTCAAATTTCTTTCTGGCTTGCCTTATTTTAGAGTGGTTAAGACCAAAATCGTGCATTTTGGATTAAAACTATGAAAATTGTCACATGTATACATTGCCCCATACTTAACATTTTTGATACGGATGCCAGTAAACAATGCCCCCCACCCTGGGGGAAAGGAGCAGGAAACTTTACAAATGTGTAATTCTGTCTTCTGCTCCACAAATCAAGAGAAAAATTCTTACCATATATGATAAATAATACTGAATGTAATTTTTAGGAAGATCTACACCCAGGAGATAGAAAATAGATGATAGACCTGAAGCAATCATGTAGTTTTGTATCTAATCAGAACTTATATAAATCTGACCCAGGACCAGCCCTGCCATACAACAAGGTGATCTGCTCAAGGGGTCCCCCATTGGATCCAACCCACTGAGTTCCAATAACTTCGCTTTCAGGTCAGACACTATCAGGGATACTACCACCATACCAATAATATATATGAATAAGAAAATGACATGCACACAGAACTAAGCTTTGGCCTACTCAAAGTAATATAGCCAAACCTCAGAGAGAGTAGCCTCTACAACACATCACTGCCTAGTGTCTGGTGAACACTTCATTAGAGTTCAAGACACTGTCAAGCATGATGCCACCATGTCAATATTACCCAGCATACTCCAAAATGAATAAGGGACTGGAAATATGCACCCCAAAACAAGCTTTGGGCCACCCAAATGTCCAGAGGAGGGGTCTTTACAAGACATCATGGCATCATATTCAGCCCAAAACTTCATGGAGGCCCAAGTCACTTTCATGTATGGTACCTCCAGCACAATAATATCCAATGCATGCAGAAATGAATAAGGAACATAGGGCTTTGCATCGTGAACTGAAGCCAAACACCCAAACACTGAGGGGAGTATCTTCTGAGGGGTTTACCATTGTGTCTTGCCCAACTCTTTGGCACAGGACACTGTCAAATGCACAGGCCCATGCCCACTGGGTGGGATATGACTTTGTTCTTTGCTAGGAACACCAAAAAGTTATTTTGGGACCATGGAACATACTTTCAGAAGGCACAGCTGCATTTCAGATACTGGCAGAAGCTCCCACACTTGTCCCTGGCAGTAACATTGTGCCATTTTAAATATATGAATAATAGTGACACACAGACAATACCAAGCTTTATTGTACTTCTGTATGCTAGAAGAAGTGGATTGTCATTGAGGCAAAGCATTGAGTTGAGAGATTCCTATATTATTATTTTTCGTCACTACGTCCCTGGGTCGTGGAGTCTGTTACTGAGGGACTGCGGAAGCATCCCCCTCACGCGTTTCCTTTGTTGTTGTTGTTGTTGTTGTTGTTGTTGTTGTTGTTGTTTTTTGAGACTTTGGTGCAGGCAATGTGCCTACCTCTACCCAGAACGTGACTTATATTAATTTGGCAAAGTGCCTACCTCTACCCTGAACATGACTTATATTCATTTGGCAAAGTGCCTACCTCTACCCTGAACATGACTTATATTCATTTGGCAAAGTGTCTACCCTGAACGTGAGTTTTATTTGCCACTGCTCCAGCCAACGTGTGCAGCTTTGGAATGAAGAAATGCCCACCTGCCTGCACAGGGATGGCGGGCAGACTGGGTCATTTTAAGTTTTCAAGCACAATGAGGTCAAGGCGGTGTGTGAGGGTTGTTTTAATGGGATCCTCCAGGTTCTTCTTCGTGGTCTCTGTGCATCACACACTATGGGCTTGCGCCAGCGCCGAGCCTCATTCCGGAAACTTCTAAAGCCTAGACTCTTGGCGGGAACCCCTCCCCCCACTGTCCTATCGCGCATGCTCGGGTTCCCGCCTACCTCAGTTCTTTTTCGACCGCCGTGCTGCTTGCCTCGCGGGAGACTTCTTAGAATTTATTGTTCTATTAAGCTTAGACTCTCTCTTTTCTTCTTGTTCCCTGTTGTTCCTTGATCCTCTGTCTTAGTTCCTACAAAAAAAATAAAAATAAAAAAATCTATCAAATTCTCTCTCTCTTTCTTTCTCTCTCTCCTTCTCAAATTTGGGGGGTCTGCCTTGCTTCTCCACCCCCGCCTGTCCATAGTTATGGCGCAAACAGCTCTCTTTAAGAACTGTGTTTCCTGCTGCACCAAACTAATGTTGTCGGATGGCCACTCCCGATGTCTACTTTGCCTCGGTGAGGCCCATGTAGTTGACGCCTGCACACACTGCAGGAATTTCTCCTGACAGACTCGAAATAATAGGGCTAATAAGCTCAGGGCACTCTTGTGGAAAAAAGACCTAGAGATGGTCGATACACCAGCTCGCCCACAGCCCATGGCCGCCGCGGCTGCGGCACAACCAGGAGAAGGGCCGAAAGATTGCCCTCGCAAGACCAAGTCCTCCCAACCCCCGGAAGGGGTGAAGGCAAAAAAGCATAAAAAGGCGTTGGCAACGCCTAGGGAGCACCATGCTAAGGCACAGGAGACAAAAAAACTCCCCTCCAAGCCTAGAAAGCCAAGACGGGAGCATCAGAAAATGGAGTCGGCCCCTTCGGTACCGAGCCAGCCGGGCCCAGCCTCGGTACCGACAAGATCGCCGGTACCGATGATGAGCACAGTGCCGTTGCCACCGGCTTCAGTCTCCCTCCCGCTCTCATGGCACCCACCGCCGGCTTCTGCCTCTATGGCACCGACCAAGCGACTCTCAGCCAAGGCACAGAAGGACACCTCGGCATCGGGCAAGCCGGAGCATGCGACCCCCTATCGAGCCGACACCGCCGAACAGACAGCGCTTCGCTCCCCATCGGTATCGGCACTTCAGCTGTTGATGTCGCCTCCAGCCTCGGCATCATACTCTTTGGATCCGCTGTCTCCTCGAACTTCGAGACCGGCTTCCCCGGTATCGATACGCACACCGACGGAGAGGAATGCCCCAGGGGTGTAAGCTGCAAAGAAGATTGTCGCTTTCCTCGTCGCTCTGGAATCCTTGCAGTCTCGTTCTCTATGGGTGAGAAGCTCTGGATTGTAACTCTGGCCTCATAGCCAGCACTACTTCACTTCAACATGAACCGTGGTCCCCAACTGATCACCTTCACTCGTGCTCAGGAGGAGTCGGAACTTTGGAGAGATGGGCATGTCCAGAATAAAAGCTGCAGAGGCCCCCGTCTCTCTGGCCAGGAGGAAGGGGCTACAGCTGGGGAGGCGGCTTGCAGCTTCTATGAGAACCTGGTGCTTCCAAGTGACCCTGGGAGATCCTCACAGAGGAAACGAAAGTTCACAGACACCAATGGAGAGGAAATATTGTGCCGTGTGCCAAGCCCACTACAGTGAAGACACTGTGGATCTCCACGAGCGCTCCACTGCCCACCTGTTCAACCGCCATGACCCACTGCCCCCGACACGCTACCACATCCCCGAGAACAATGTGGGCTTCCAGCTGATGGTCAAGGGGGGCTGGGATCAGGAAGCCGGCCTGGGGCCTGACGGCGCCGGCCGCAAGTTCCCCATCCAGACTGTCCTCAAGCGAGATCAGAAGGGCCTGGGCTTCTGCAGCGACCTCAGACCCAAGGTGACCCACTTCGACGCCAATGACCCCAGTGCCGTGGAGCGATCGGCCACCCAGCAGCCCAGGAAAGAGCGGGCAGCAACCGTGGGGAAGCGGGAGGCCCGACGCAGAGAGACCAAGGCTGCTGCTTGGGAATGCAACCTCCGCACTTACATGAACCTTGACCTTTGAACTCTTATTGCAGAGGTGGGGAAATTGTGGACCGCCAGATGTTGTTTCACTCCAACTCTCATCAGCACCAGCCAGCATGGCCAGTAGCAAGGGATGCTGGGAGCTATAGTCCAGCAGCATCTGGAGGGCCACAGATTTCCCTTCTCTTGTCTCATTGGATAGCGGATTATCATATTGTCTAAATAACCTGCTAATGAACTCTCTTCCTCCTTTTGGTCCAGTTAAAGGCACAGAACTATATTGGAAGGGGAGGGCGGGCAAGGAACTGTTGGCCCATAGCCAGGGAGATAACTAGAACAGTAAACTTCCTTGTGGTCTTGAAGTAATTTATATGTATAGCTTAAAAATGGACCAGTAAATAATTTGGGGAAAAAATATTGGGGATAGTCTTGTGATCCAGTGTAATTTTTAGAATGTTTTTAGGATGTTTTAGGATGTTTTAATGCAGTTTTAATAATATTTGTCATGTTTTAATTAGTTTTATGTATTTTATCATGTTGTTGTTCCCCGCCTCGATCTAGACGGAGAGGCGGGTAAGAAATAAATCGTTATTATTATTATATTATTATTATTTTTCTCCCCGGTCAAGTAAAATCAGCTTATGTGTCCTACTAGGCCATAATATTTACAGTCATCTTAAGGCAAAGGTGGTGAGCCAGGGGAGAAGCTGTTGGCATACTGACACGGTCTCCAAGGGAAGCCAAAGGCTGATATCTCTGTGCGTCTTCCCTTTTCCCCTCAAGGTCAGTTACCAAATAAAATGGTTTGCATCCAGTGTACGTAATTCTTAGCTGTGATTGGGCAGGATTCTGCATATTTGTGCACACCGACGGATCGCCGGTATCGCTCCTGCTCCCCGACCCCGTCGAGAGACTGAGACCGATTCTCAGGCCGCTCAGTGCAATCTTGGTCTTCTCGCTAGCGTCCGGCGGTACAGTCCAGCTACGAAGGGGCCTACCTCTTCGATCCCTACACGGGACAGAGACTGAGGGACACAGAAACCTTCCTTCCACCTCGGCCGCCCAGGCTACCTCCGTTGGCTATGGTTTCGGTACCCCCTCCGGAAGTTTCCGATTGGAGGCTCGGCACCGGCGCGAGCCCATACAGTGTGACTGCACAGATGACCACTCGAAGAACTACAGTTACAGGTAAGCAACCTGCATTTTCGGTGCCCCCTCCGGAAGTACCGGTACCAACGGCACCTTCGTCTCAGATCCCACTAGTCGACGTCGAAGCTCAGATGTCTCCATGGTCCGAGGAGGACTACGCCTCGGATTCCTCATCGTTGATAGACGCACCTCGCTCGCTGCCTTCCCCCGATGACGTGGTGGGAACGGACAAGAGAGCTTCCCCGACAGTAGAGGTAGCATCATTTACGGAGCAAATGCAACACATGGCTCAGTCGCTTGGAGTCGACCTCCAACAGCCAGTGGAACAATGCGTCGATAATATATACGACGTAATGTATGGAGACTCTTCGTCCACTCTCGCCTTCCCGCTGATTCCAACCCTCTTCCACACGGTCCAGGAGTCTTGGAAGAATCCGGCTACCATGGGCCCGGTTTCCAAACGTCTTGACTTGCTGTATAAAGTGCAGGAAAAGGACGCTGAATTTCTGCTCACCCACCCGTAACCGAACTCAGTGATCGTGGAGTCGGCCCAGGGGAAGACGTCAAAATCGCACGCGGCCCCAGTGGATAGAGAAGGGAGAAAATTGGATACCTTTGGCAGTAGGGTGTACTCCGCTGCTGCACTGGCCATGAAGATTGCCAACTACCAAGCGATGATGGCCAGATATCATCTTTTCTTATGGGACAAGGTGTTAGCACTCCACTCCCACATGCCTGACGAAATCAGGGATGCGGCACAGATCTTCCATCGGGAGGCAACAGGTCTTGCCAAGCAGGAGCTGACTACCACACGTCACCAAGTAGACTGCTTTTCCAAGACAATGGTCACAGCCAGTGCCCTGAGACGACATGCGTGGCTTAGGTCGTCCAACCTCCCCCAGGAATTGAAGGCCAGAATTGAAGACCTGCCCTTTGACGGTGAGGGCTTATTTAACACGTCCACTGACTCTACGATGGACACCATCCAAAAGGCAAAAACCACTGCCAAGAAGATGGGATTCTACCCCACACACATACTGTCCAAGGCGCTGGCCACGCCAGTATCCTTATCAAGATCGTCAATCTCAGCAGCGACAACAACGCTTCCAGCCCGCACCTGTTCAGTCGACATTCCAGCAGCGGAAGGGATACCAGCAGGGTCGCTTCGGCCAGCAACGCAGGAGGCCAGACGCTTCTCACAAGCAGCGTCTTTGACTTTCTCCAGGCCACTCCCCGTCCGCTTACGACTTTCAGCCATCGTTTACAGCAATTCCACCATGTCTGGACCCAGATCACATCGGACCAGTGGGTCCTCAATATCATCAAGTGGGGATACTGAATAGAATTCATCTCACTTCCCCCGACTGGCACAATGAAACATACACCACCTTCGGAGGCCCTACATCAAGAAGTGTCCACGTTACTCCAAAAGGGCGCTATCGTTCAAATCCCTCGCTCAGACTGGCCAGCCGGGTTCTATTCTCAATACTTCGCAGTCCCAAAGCAAGATGGAGGCCTCCGCCCCATCTTGGACTTGAGAAACCTGAACGAATTCATTCCCACTAAGAGATTTCGCATGATCACGCTAGCAGCCATTCTGCCACTAATCAGACGCAACAGTTGGTTCGCCCTCATAGATCCGAAGGACGCATACTTCCACATCTCCATCCATCCACCGCATTAACGCTATCTCAGGTTCGTGATAGGCCACGAAGTCTACCAATTTACCGTCCTACCCTTTGGCTTGAAAACAGCACCAGAGTATTCACAAAATGCATGGCAGCAGTCTGCGCCTTCCTTCGTTCAGAGGGAGTGGAGCTCTACCCCTACCTGGACGATTGGCTGATCGTTTCCCCCTCTCGCCTCCAAGTGGAAAAGGATGTGGCCTCCACCACTGCTCTCTTACAGAGACTGGGGTTAATCATAAATCGAGAGAAGTCGGTCTTTACGCCATTACAGACAATCCAATTCAACGGTGTCAGATTGGACTCCATAACTGGGAGGGCCTTCTTCCCAGAAGACCGTGCTCTCAGGATTCAAAATCTCAGCTGACAAATCTTGAACTCAACGAGTGCCAAGGCACTAACTCTGCAGAAGCTGCTGGGCCTCATGGCATCCTCAGTGCACACAGTCAGATGGGCACGACTCAGAATGCGTCCCCTGCAGCAGTTTCTCCTAAGGAACTTCGACCCCTTGTCTCAACCAAACTGGACCAGACTACACATTACGCAAACTATACATCCCTCCCTCAGGTGGTGGACTCTCTGACACAACTTGGAATATGGCCTTCCTTTCGAAGCATCAGAGCCATCTCGCACGCTCACGTCGGACGCCTCTCTTCTGGGCTGGGGTGCTCACTGCAACCACCTGGCCACACAGGGCAAATGCTCCAAACAAGAACTAACTCTCCACATAAACAGACTGGAACTTCTGGCAGTTCAGAAAGCTCTTCTCACCTTCAGGGACCACCTTGTCGGGCACCATGTCTGAATTGTATCAGACAACATGACGGTTGTCTGGTACATCAACAAGGAAGGAGGCACGCGATCTGCAGTGCTCCTTCGGCTGACAGTGCAAATCTTCGAGTGGGCTATTGCGTACAGGATACGACTCTCGGCCATCCACATAGCTGGATCAGACAATGTCTGGGAGGATGCGCTCAGCCGGCAATTTCGAGACACACACGAGTGGTCCATATGCCGTACCACTCTGTCCCTTCTCTTCACCATGTGGGGAACACTGCTCTTAGATCTTTTCGCTTCAACGGAAAACGCAGTCTGCAATGCGTTTTGCACGAGGGCTGGACTCGGCAACCGGTCCCTAGGGGATGCTTTCAGCACCCCATGGGGGAACGGGTTGGTCTACGTCTTCCCACCCTTTCCTCTGATGGCCAAGGTGGTCGCAACCTTGCAGAGTCGCCTGACAAATGCAATCCTTATTGCCCCATGGTGGCCACGGCAGGCATGGTTTACCCCTCTGATCCGTCTATCCAAAGGGGACTATTACCATCTTCCGATGAGGCCAGACCTCCTCTCCATGAACAAGGGGCGTGTCCTCCACCCGGATCTACACAAACTAAAACTCACCGCCTTGCGAATCCAGCCCATTGGCGGGACCTAAACCTACCGCTTCCAATACAGGCTATCCTGAGGGAAGCCAGGAAACCCTCTACCAGGACATTGTATACCCGGAAGTGGGCTAGATTTACCAGGTTCGCCACCGAAAGAGGCCTGGACCCAGGGTCGGCTGGGATTTCGGACATCCTGCTCTTTTTGCAATCTCTCCATGAGGCGGGACTGAAGACTTCCTCGATCAAGGTCTACCTGGCCGCAATCTCGGCAAGACATGACCTGATCCAGACTTTTTTGGTCTTCACACCCCCCTCTCGAAATGCTTCTTAAAAGGGTTACGTAACTTGCATCCACTTCTGCGACCGATGGTGCCACAATGGAGTCTCTCTGTGGTACTGTCAGCTCTGACCGCCAAGCCCTTCGAGCCACTGGCAACCATTGACTTAAGACTGTTAACACTCAAGGTCGCATTTCTAGTGGCCATCACCTCGGCGAGGCGGAGCTCAGAACTATGTGCCCTTATGGTGGATCCGCCGTACACTCAATTCTTTTGTGACAAGGTGGTACTATGACCAAGCCCGTCCTTTCGCCCTAAGGTTGTATCCACTTTTCATATGAATCAGAACATAGTTCTTCCCACCTTTTTTCAGACTCCCGCTGACCCCATCAGCGTGAAATTGCACACGTTGGATGTGAGACGCGCCTTAGCCTTCTACAAAGCAAGGTCAGCACCCTTCCACAAGTCTGACCGCCTTTTCGTCTGCTATGGAGGTCGGGCGAAGGGACAACTTGTCTCTACTCAAAGATTTGCCAAATGGATTGTGCAAACGATTGATCTGGCGTATCAGCTAGCACGAAGAGAACCTCCGGCCACCTTAAAGGCTCACTCCACATGAGCCCTGGCTACCCCGACCGCTTGGGACCGCGGACTTGCCATCCCAGAGACCTGCAGGGCGGCCACGTGGTCCAACACATCCACATTTGTGTCGCACTATAAGCTTGATGTAAGAGCCAGAGAAGACGCCTCCTTTGGCAGAGCCAGCCTGTCTTCTGTTCTACAGTGACCTCACAGCGAGCTCTACCCTCCTCCGGTAAGTGATTGCTTGTTACTCGCCCATAGTGTGTGATGCACAGAGACCACGAAGAAGAAATGCAGGTTGCTTACCTGTAACTGTAGTTCTTCGAGTGGTCATCTGTGCAGTCACACAACCCACCCACCGTCCCCTCTAGACCTCGCTAATTCCAATGGTCAAAGAGGTTGTCGCTGACATGCAATGTTCAACCCTGGTAGGTCTACAATTCATCTATCTCATTCGGGAGGCAAATACGGTCTCATAGAACTGAGGTAGGCGGGAAACCGAGCATGCGCGATAGGATGGTGGGGGGAGGGGTTCCCGCCAAGAGTCTAGGCTTTAGAAGTTTCCGGAATGAGGCTTGGCGCCGGCGCGAGCCCATAGTGTGTGACTGCACAGATGACCACTCGAAGAACTACAGTTACAGGTAAGCAACCTGCATTTTCCTCGCTACTTGAGGTATCTCCTGGCCCAATGAGGCCCTGCCTGCTAAGTCTGGTTCTAAAATAAATGTAATGCCCGTGCTATTCCCCTATCCCCAATCCTTTTAATTTGTAAACATGCGTGGCCTAATCAATGAGACAAGGCAGCAGCAGTTCACCATCTTCTCATTTTACTTTTATGACTGCATATGGAAGGCACTGCCTAGGTTTATCCACAGGTTTGGAAAGTTCATTGTATTCATAAAAATATACCAAAGTCACGTGACTTTTATTTGGCAAAGTGCCTAACTACCTCTACCCCGAACGTGACTTTTTATTTATTTGGCAAAGTGCCTACTTATACCCTGAATGTGACTTTTATTTGGCAAAGTGCCTAGCTACCTCTACCCCAAACATGACTTTTTATTTGGCAAAGTGCCTACTTATACCCTGAATGTGACTTTTATTTGGCAAAGTGCCTAGCTACCTCTACCCCAAACATGACTTTTTATTTGGCAAAGTGCCTACTTCTACCCCGAATGTGACTTTTATTTGGCGAAGTGCCTAGCTACCTCTACCCCGAACGTGACTTTTTATTTATTTGGCAAAGTGCCATTTCTACCCCGAACGTGACTTTTATTTGGCAAAGTGCCTAGCTACCTCTACCCCAAACATGACTTTTTATTTGGCAAAGTGCCTACTTCTACCCCGAATGTGACTTTTATTTGGCGAAGTGCCTAGCTACCTCTACCCCGAACGTGACTTTTTATTTATTTGGCAAAGTGCCATTTCTACCCCGAACGTGACTTTTATTTGGCAAAGTGCCTACCCCAAACGTGAGTTTTATTTGCCACTGCTCCAACCAATGTGTGCAGCTCCGGCATGAAGAAATGCCCACCTGCCTGCTAAGGCTGTTTGAAACAACTGTAACGCCCGTGCTACTCCCCTACCCCCAATCCTTTTATTATTTCATTTGTACTTAGACATGCATGGCCTAATCTCTTGAGTCAAAGCAGCAGCAGTTCTGCTACTGTGGTGGAATGTGTCCACTCACTGTGCCACGCATAGGCGCTAGTGGGATCCTCCAGGTTGGCACGCTGCAGGGGTATCTCCTGGCCCAATGAGGCCCTGCCTGCTAAGGCTGGCTGAAACAACTGTCATGCCCGTGCTACTCCCCTACCCCCCAATCCTTTTATTATTTCATTTGTACTTAGACATGCCTGGCCTAATCTAGAGACAAGGCAGCAGTTCTACTGCAGCGGAATACATCCACTCACTGTGCCATGCATGCATAGGCGCTAGTGGGATCCTGCCGGTTGGGGCACCGCAGGGGTATCTCCTGGCCCAATGAGGCCCTGCCTGCTAAGGCTGGCTCTAAAATCAATGTAACGCCCGTAATTCCTGACTGTGTGTGCGGTGCTGCTTGTGGGATCTTGCCGGTTGCCGCACCGCAGGGGTATCTCCTGGCCCAATGAGGTCCTGCCTGCTAAGACTGGCTCTAAAATCAATGTAATGCCCGTGCTATTCCCCTACCCCCCCCATCCTTTTAATTTGCAGATATGCGTGGCCTAATCAATGAGACAAGGCAGCAGCAGTTCACCATATTCTGATTAACACATTTTACTTTTATGACTGCATATGGAAGGCACTGCCTAGGTTTATCCACAGGTTTTGAAAGTACATTGTATTCATAAAAATATACCTATAAGTCGCAGCAGCAGCAGCAGCATGGAGTGCATTACCGGAAACAGTGCATGTTATTGAGAGTTTACTTCTGAGTAACGCCTGCAGCTATGCGTCTGAAATTGGGCACAGATGAGTCCCCTCAAGGCCATCTGTGAGATGCCCATGAGTACTGGATGACAACATCTCTTGAAAAAGGACGACATTTCAGCCACCTGAAACAGTGTATCTGAAAGGTTACTTCCGAGTAACGCTTGCACCGATTGTTCTAAAATTTGGCACACAAGATTAGCAACACTCAGTCTGCACTGTGACCAAGTTTCAAACCTGTAACCTGGAAAATTAAGAAGTTTTAGGCCTTTTTCTGACTCAAAAATCAACTCTCTAGGGCAAAATGGAGAAACGATATAATATCGGATTTCTGATAATATCAGAAATACGATACGATACGGTTCACCTATGATATAATCGGAGACGATAAATTTTTTGGTCCGAAATTCCGATAACGATATGATACGATGTTTTTGGGAATGCACATCCCTAGTAGAAATGTTTTTTGAAAGTGCTGCTGAGTGATTTAGGCCTGCTTGCTTCTGAATAGGCATGCAGAGGCTTATCCTGCTGATTTGTGAGTAGCTGCTCATGCTTCTGAGTAGACATGTTTCCTATTATAAATGGGTAACAATGAAATTTGGGGGTGGGGTGGATTTTTTTTTTTAGCCATACCCACTTTTGCCCTGCCCACAACAGGAATGTGGCCCCCAAGAGGTTCTCCAAAATGAATCAAATCACAAACTGTGATTTAATGTAAATTTACTAACCAGGCTCTTAAACCAGGACCAAACTATGATTTAAGATTCTGGTTAGTAAATTGACATTAAACCACAGTTCCTATTTTGAATACGATGTTGTTTAAAGTTCGTCTGCCCCAACTGGGCAATATGTTATTTGTTAGGTTGCTCCCTATGCTCTGCATTTGTAATTGCATTTTCCCTCTGAATCTATTAGCCTTGTTCAGGCCTGATTCTCGTGCATTGATTAGTTGTCCATAAGAAAAATTTCTATCTGGTTAGCATCAGCTTTTCCTCAGTTTGGAAGAAACCTCCTTCTAGATTGCAGCCTGGAGGCCCTGGCTTGCATGGTTTTTTCACCTCGACCATTCACCTCTATTGATCTCTTCCATCCAGCTCATCCATTCCTCATCCTTCTATTACTAAGCATTTAACTTGTATTTTTTAGTTGTTAATGTTATGTTTCAATGAGGATGAAATTTTTGAATTGTACAGAAGTGGATTGGATGTGAATTTAATTGCCTGGATAGACACACTTATGTTGAAGCCATAAAAACTATCCAGTGTGTGAGGGGACAAAAGAGGAGGGGTGAGGGAAGAAAAGGGCTCTTGGGATATGATCTACAAATAGGCGATACTGAATCTTCCACATACTTAAAGACAAAATAAAACCATATAGCATATTTTTGAGTTTTATATGAAGATCGTATGCAAATGCTTGCCAAAGAATGAAGATATACAAATAAGAACAATTGGTTGTATACTAAACTATTCATTGTCTTAGAAAACAGTTGTATTCCTAAATATATTTTTTGCAATATAGTTGGTTAATGGTGTTCCAAACAAGACTTTTTATCATGCAATTGTCTTGCCTCATGAATTAAATTTTACAGAAGGTCCAGACAACAGGGCTGTTCACGTGTAATGGTGTTGTCTGTTTGTAAGTCGTGGCTTAATTAACCTATGATTTGTGAAGATGTGCACTGGGCACTAGCCATTTCCAGTTTGCAGCAACAACTCATGAACACCTCATTCAGAAGTTGTTAGCATGACACCTGGACACTTTGGGTCATTCATGGGTTAAACAACCCAAAGTTACCCTAAGAACAAACCACGGATTAATTTTGGGTTATTTAACCCACAAGCAACCCAAAGTATATGATTTCAGACATCATGCCAACAACCTACAAATGGGGCATTTGTAGGTTGTTGCTGCACGCCAGAGGCAACTTGCATGCAGTACACCATTACATGTGAACCTAATCAACTTTATGGTCTGCTTGTAATCCTTCTGTGTTTTCCCACAATCTCTTCCCTCTTTTTTCTTTCCACAAAACATTCAGTTAAAGAGGAAAAGTTGGAATAGCTGTACAATGTATTTTGATTGGTAGTACTCAGAGCCATCCATTTGGAAGCACCCTAACATTGCTGTAGCTAAACATGAAATGGTGGTACAGGAGTTTCAAATCTACTTAATTTTAGAGAGCACAATAAAGTATACTGGTAAAGTAGGATTACATAACTTCTTTTTAACTATTTGTACTGTATTTTATTTTTTCAGTTGTTTATATTGTATTTTGCCATTTTAACTGATTGTAATCCACCCAGAGAATGTCTGTTATTGGGTGGGTTTTAAAAAAATCCCAAATAGCTGAATGCAACCCATCAACCACACGCTGGGTGCTTAACAAACTTCCTGGGCAGAATACAGTGGAGCACTCAAGCCCCACTGATTTCTTTCTGTCCCACTGATTCTCTTCCGCAAACAGTGTGTCCTGCCAGTTCCGTTGTGCAAGAGGGAACTCACCACTTACACATAGAAAGATGTAGTGCTTCCTAAGGGAAACCCTGAAATGAGCAGAAATGCTCATTTATGGAAGGAAGCAGATCAGCGAAGCTCCATTATATGAGTTCTGCCATCCTCCCTCCTTTCAGAAAGGAGCTTTTCCGCTTTTGCCTCAGAAGCACTAAATTGCTGTGGCATAAGCAGTGGAGGCTGCTTGTGCAAAGCAATTGGTGGAGTGTAAGAGAAACGGTGAAGGCATCGGTGCCCTGTTGGATTCTGCCCCTGATTTTTGCAGGACCAAGAAGGTGGCAAAATCTAGAGGTCCATTGAGCCTTTTGGGGATTGTTTTATATGGCTGATAGGCTTTATTTGGCTTGATGGGAAGGGGGGCACAAATTGTGTCTGCCTGAAGTAAAGAAAATCAGAGCAGAGGCTCCAGTGATGATTTTCTGTTCCTTCCCAAGGTGTGCAGAAACAAGAAATCGTGTGTAAAAGGCTGGACGACAATTCTATAGTACAGAACAATTACTGTGATCCTGATAGTAAGCCACCAGAAAATCAAAGAGCCTGCAATACTGAGCCTTGCCCACCTGAGTAAGTACTTGGTACATGAGGTAACTTATTCATGATATGCCCATATTATTTATATTTACAAACAGAAGAATTTGGAAAATACTGTGGTGCCAAAAACATGGCAATTTTACTTTGTGGGTCCAGAAATAAGAGAGTGATCAGTTTGGAGCCAAATAAAGGGAAGATTCCATGGATAATCTATATATGGACTCATTTAAGCATTTTGCTCTTTATGTATTTTGTGTGGCTTGCCATTAGAAGTATCATGCAATGGCAGAATGGAACACAGACAGAAAGAAACTGCTGCTGCAGCCACTGCCACTAGCTAGAATTTCACAGAGGCACACAGATCCAAGCCAAAAGTTCTTAAGTGAGAACTTTTATCTCAGCCTTAGACATTGGCAGGCTAATGGGCACTTTTCACCAACTACAGCTAGTACAGCAACTGTGAACCTTTCTTGGATAGAAATAGCCCTGGCCACAGTTATCCACATTAGACTATTGCAAAGCGTTGTATGTGGAACTGCCTTTGAAGACTGTTTTGAAACTTTAGTTACTGTAGAAATACAATTGTTAGATTAATAACTGGGACTGGCTGGTGGGAACTTAACTCATTTAAATTGCTTATATTTATTGATATATGTTCCATTCCTGAGCAAGGTCCTTGAGCAGATGGTTGTGATCCAGCTCCAGTCACTCTTGGATGAAACCAATTATCTGGATCCATTTCAGTCAGGTTTCAAGCCTGGCTTTGGTACAGAAACAGCCTTGGTTGCCCTGTATGATGACTTATGTCAGGAGAAAGATAGGGGGAGTGTGACTGTATTGATTCTCTTTGATCTCTCAGAGATATTCAATACCATCAACCATGGTATCTGTCTAGGACGACTGGCTGAGTTGGAAGTGGGAGGTACTGCATTGCAGTGGTTCTGCTCCTACTTGGCAGGTCGGCTCCAGAAAGTGGTGCTTAGAAGACATTGCTCGGCCCTGTGAATTCTCCAGTATGAGGTTCCGCAGGGGTCAGTTTTGTCCCCCATGCTGTTCAACATCTACATGAAACCATTGAGTGCAGTCATCTGGAGTTTTGGAGCGCGTTGTCATCAGTATGCTGATGACACACAGCTCTATTTCTAGTTTTCATCTTCAGTTGAGGCCATCATCAGTTCATCATCAGGTGTGGCCGTGGATGTGCTGACCCGGTGCCTTGCTGCAACAATAGACTGGATGAGGGCTAATAAACTGAAACTCAATCTAGACAAGACTGAGATGCTGTTGGTGGTTCTGCTGACTGGATGGAGGGTGTTCATCCTGTTGTGGATGGGGTTGCACTCCCCCTGAAGGAGCAGGTTCATGGCTTGGGGTTCTCCTAGAAACATCTCTGTCACTTGAGGCTCAGGTAGTCTCGGGGGCATGGAGTGCCTTCTATCAACTTCGGTTGGTGACCCAGCTACACCCTATCTGGATAGGGATGACCTGGCTTCATGCTCTAGCAACCTCCTAGTTGGATTACTGCAATGCACTCTATGTGGGGCTGCCTTTGAAGGCAGTTCAGAAGCTGCAACTTGTGCAAAATGCGGTGGATAGATTGATAACTGGGACCAGAAGATTTGAACATATAAGACTGGCTCTGGCCTGCTTGCATTGTCTGCCTTTATGTTTCCGAGCCCGATTCAAAGTGCTGGTTTTAACCTATAAAGCCTTACACAGCTCAGGACCACAATACCTGACGGAACACTTTCCTGACATGAACCTACCCGTACACTACGTTCAACATCTAAGGTCCTTCTCCAGGTGCCTACTCCGGGGGAAGCTTGGAGGACTGCAGCAAGGGAGAGGGCCTTCTCTGTGGTGGCCCCCCAATTATGGAATGATTTCCATGACGAGGCCTGTCTGGTACCAACAGTGATATCTTTTCAGCGCCAGGTTAAAACGTTTCTCTTTTCCCAGGCATTTAGCAATATGTGATGTGATTCACTGATCCCAGATCTGTTTTTAAAGTTGTTTATAGTTGTTTTAAATGTATGTTTCTGTGTATGTTGTATGTTTTTGTAGTTTTAAGTTTTGTATATTGTTTTTAAGTGTGTTAATCTTATGTAAACTGCCCAGAGAGCTTTGGCTATGGAGCAGTATAGAAATGTATAATAATAATAATAATAATAATAATAATAATAATAATAATATGTATTTCCAGATGTAGGGCAGTATGCAAGCCTGCCCACATTCCAGCAGGACCCACCGCTAGCGCAATAGAGAGCTAGCAGTTTGAAAGGCACCCCAAAACAAGAGTTTCTGGACTGGGGCAGATCAGCAAGGTTGCTTTTAGAACTGCTTTTTTTCTGTTGTGTGAGCAATGCATCCCGCTTGAGCAACAGATTGAGAAATAGCAGTCTCTCTCCTGAGAATTATATCAATATACTTTCAGTGTGATGTATAATTGGTCTGTTGACTGTAAATAAAGAATTGATTGATACTTTCAGTGGGACTTAAGGAAGAATTAATTTATTTTCTAATTTGTTCAGTTAGGTATATTTATTAACTGTGAATATTCATTTAATAAGTATTTTTTCCAATATTGTTCTTGAAGGTGGTTTATAGGAGATTGGTCAGAATGCAGTAAAACCTGTGATGGTGGAATGCGATCACGAACAGTTCTGTGTATCAGGAAGATTGGACCTTCTGAAGAGGAGACCTTGGACAGTAGCCATTGTTTAACATACCGGCCAATTGAAAAAGAATCCTGTAATAACCAGTCTTGCCCACCACAATGGGTTCCTTTGGATTGGTCAGAAGTGAGTAAAACTACAAATACATTAAACAACAGATGCGCTACACATCAGAATCTTTCATTGTCAAAGCCAAGTTAGCTGTTCTTCCACTTTACACCAAATGATTGTTGTCCAGGATCACACGTTACCACCCATGTGGGACTAATCCAGACACTGCTTCCACAATCCATCTAACCAACCATCTCAAATAGCAAAAGAAACAAAACATCCATAATGGGGCAGGAATAGATGTGTGGTCCCTTTTAAGGACTGTGCATTCTTTCAGAGCCACAGAGAGCTTCGGCTATGGGGCGGTATAAAATGCAATAAATAAATAAATAAATAAAGTGAGTGCCATGATGAGTGGCAGCCCCATTGGAAATCGGGATACAACCCTGGCTACAGGAAGTCTTGTGAGACACCTCAGACTTTTGTTCCACTGCTAGGAGGTATAGCCCAAACAGAAAGAGAAGGAACTGCAGGCGTGCCCTTTCACTCCATCTCTGGGACCAAGAGAAAAATAATATAAGAGGGCCAAATGAGACACCAGGACAGATGTAGTATTTATGCCTCCCTGCCACAGCTGGAGTACCTAGGGCACTACAGTTTGATTCTCTTATGAAAGATTTGGGCAGAGTAATCCTATGGTCCTATATATACCAGTGACCACTTTCACTGGTGTAACCATGGAGTTTTACTGGTGCAAGTGACTTAATTGGTATCCTAAAACTCTCTAGCTGGTGTAAATGAAGCATAAGGTTATGCCATAAGAGTCTGAGATGAGATGCCAGCACAGATGGTATCTCATGGCCTATGCAATGCAGAAATATGGTTTAGTATGTTTTTGGTTTTCTCCTTTTTTTTTATGCATTTTGAAATTTCAGTTACATAAACACCCTTTCCTACTCTAGTCCAGTCTCAAACCTTGTATTTTTAAAAAATGATATGCCTAAACTGAATGCAGTACTTAAGATCAGTTCATACCTGTGCTGGAATTACAAAGGGTGCCTCTACACGAGACGTTTAAAACTCTTTGAAGTCTCATTAAAAATTTTACCTCTACAAGAACGGAGCACAAATCGGGAGTTGAGGCGCTTTTTATCTCCGATTATGCGCATTATCGAATGTGTGTTAAATAGCGAGTTTTATTTTGCTGCGGTCATTAAGCGCATTTTGAGTATGTGAACAAGCGATTCTCCGCATTAACAACTTCTAAAGCGCATTTCAAACAATCGGTAAGGCCACCAGTTGTGCGCTCAATTACCTCCCGCGTACAGTCATTTACCATAAAAGCGCTTCCAAGAACATGTGCATAATCGGAGAACCAGGCGTCAAACCGAATTCTTGTAGAGGGGGTCAAATACTTATAGCTGTATTATTACTTCCTGAATCCAAAACACTATGGACTTTTATATATGTAGCGCTAAACGTAAGGTTCTTTTTTGTGGTCTCTGTGCATCCCACACAGAGCCCCATTCAGAAGCCTTCTATAGCTGAGGAATTAGTGTGCATATCCTGGGCATGATCCCATCTATTCCCTCAGTTCTCTCAGCCGCCATTGTGGCAGCCTCGTAGAGAATTTTCTCCATTTGTTTGCTTCTTCCTGAGGGAAAATTAGAACATACTTAGGATTATTTTAATATTCTGATTTCATCTCTCTGTCTTCTCGTTCTTTCTTTTTTGTTGAATATTGCTGCGGCAAAGAAATTAACTAAAGAGGCTAGAGCATGTCAATCACTCCAGTCAGAACTGAAAAAGAAGAAGAAAAAGTCATCTTCATCAGTTGCTCTCTTCCCTTCAGAATTGGCTGTGGTGTTCACATTTCCTGTGCCAATCCCAACACTTCTTCCTCTTTTTAACTTGCCTATACCTATCCTGGAATGGTTAGCAAGCGATACAACTATAGGATCACACCCACGTGATGACCACCCAGGAATTGCCTCCATGTCTGAGGGTGAAATACAGGATGAATCACCTGAACCCCCACCTGGAAGACAACTGAAGATAGATGAAGCCATTATCTCATAGCCATTGTTTCCCTGCTTTGCATATGGGATTTCTAGATTCAGCCTATTTAGGCTATTTCTTCTGATTGGAGAACATGGAGTTTGTCCTGGCACAAGCAATCTCTGCAGCGGTCGCACTCCCCTTATAGCAGGTGGGATCGCTGTTCCCCACTTTGCTTGGACCAACCTCTGCAAAGGTACTTCAAAAACCCCCATGGGGTTATATTGGTGGGGATGGTGGGGATTACTTCTGGCTCTCCAGCCAGTTCAGGTCTTCATTTTCATCGAACAGGACCAGCTGTGGCAGGGAGGCTCCAGCTTGTTGACAACACTCTGGAAGGTATTGAGGCACCTTCCAGAGTGTTGTCAACAAGCGATTGTTTCCCTGCCATTGCCTATAATACCAGCAGCTTCAGTTCTGGCTTCTCTAATTTTGCCACCTATTGCCACCTTTCAGCATCAGTCTATAGATTTCCCTGACCTAGGGATGGCCCAGCTCACCTCTGCCCATGCTGCCAGCTTTGCACAGCAGCTGCCAGTCGATGTGTGAGCACATGGCATCCTACTCCTCCACCAAGCCGCAAAAGCTCAGCTGTTTCCTTAAAGAGCCATTTTGTGCAAACAGTGGCTGTAAAACATCCCAGTTATGCAAAATTACAGGCATAAATGGTCCTATTTAGGGCCAACCACCACTTTGTGGCTTGGCAGATTAGCAGGCACAGGATCAGGCAAGCATGGGGTTCCGCAGACTCCAGTCCAGGGGGCTGAGGTGGCAAGAAATAGTTAAGCTCCAACCAGATACCTGCAATGTTCCTACTTTCAGCCCACCCACCCCCCAGCAGCCCCTCCAAACACAAGCATCTTGGTTTCTGTTGTACAGCCCTCAGCTCTGTGCCGGAAGCTTCCCTTAACTTAGTGTAGCGGGATTGGCAATCACATTCAACATCATTCGCATTTGTCACACTGGCCATCTCCTCCCTGGACACAACAGCAGAAGCCGAAGACCCTCTTTCTCCCTCTGAAGATACAACACCATTTACTGAACAGATTCTCCAGATGGCTCGTTCCTCAGGATTGGAGACTCACCAGCCAATGGAGCCTCTGAAGGATACAGTATTTGAAGCAATACATTCTGAGGCCTCCTCCCTGTCGACCATACCCATGCTTCCTGTTCTTTTGCATGCCTTTCAACTCCTTCCGTAGTATCACCAACAGCTAACCGTACCTAAGCATCCATTCTCAGTCTAGCTTGGCTTCAGACGCGAACCAAGCAAAACTGATTCATTCGCAATTTCAACCCACTCAGCAGTGCTTGATGGACACAACTGCAGCTTCCGAGGGATGTAGCCACCTCCCTATGCTGGTGGATAGATGTCTTCAATCTCTGAGAATGTATGCCCTTCTACCCTCTTTCCACATCCAGAGTGGTAACTGCAGATGATACTCTGGCAAGATGGAGCATGCATTGAGAGACTCTAATGGTCCAAGGAAAATGGTCGAAGGAAAAGTCCCAGAGGCACATCAACCTGTTGCAACTCCTTGCTGTGCTGAAGTATGTTCAACTTCCAGATTTACTGATCCAAGAGGAGGGTAATATCCATCATCTGGTCTACAGATGCTTCACCTGATGGTATGGAAGATCCGGTGAGCGCCACACATCCCCCAATGCCCCAGAGTATGCAATAGGTTTTTGATGCAGCTTGTAAGCAAGTAATATGCAACTAATTTTTTATTAATGACTTGGATGAGAAGGTGCAGGGAATGCTTATCAAATTTGCAGATGACACAAAATTGGATGGGATAGCTAAAACCCTGGAAGACAGAAACTAACTTCAAAGTGATCTTGATAGGCTGAAGTGCTGGGCTGAAAACAACAGAATGAAATGTAATAGGGATAAATGCTAAGTTCTACACCTAAGAAAAAGAAACCAAATGCACAGTTACAAGATGGGGGATACTTGGCTCAGCAATACTGCAAATGAGAAGGATCTTGGAATTGTTGTAGATCACAAGCTGAATATGAGCTAACAGTGTGATGTGGCTGCAAAAAAAGCAAATGCTATTTTGGGCTGCATTAATAGAAGTATAGCTTCCAAATCATGTGAGGTACTGGTTCCCCTCTATTCGACACTGGTTAGGACTCATCTTGAGTATTGTGTCCAATTCTAGGCACCACACTTCAAGAAGGATGCAGACAAACTGGAGGGTGTTCAGAGGAGGGCAACGAGGTTGATCAGGGGTCTGGAAACAAAGCCCTATGAGGAGAGACTGAAAGAACTGGGCATGTTTAGCCTGGAGAAGAGAAGATTGAGAGGAGACATGATAGCACTCTTCAAATACTTGAAAGGTTGTCACACAGAGGAGGGCCAGGATCTCTTCTCGATCAGCCCAGAATGCAGGACATGGAATAATGGGCTTAAGTTACAGGAAGCCAGATTCTGGCTGGACATGAGGAAGAACTTCCTGTCTGTTAGAGCACTACGACAATGGAACCAATTATCTAGGGAGGTTGTGGGCTCTCCCACACTAGAGGCATTCAAGAGGTAGCTGGACAGCCATCTGTCAGGTATGCTTTAAGATGGATTCCTGCATTGAGCAGAGGGTTGAACTTAATGGCTTTATAGGCCCCTTCCAATTCTGCTATTCTATGATTCTATGATAAATGGAGTTCCTTCTGCAGTTTTGCAACAACACATGGATTGGATCCAATTAGGTATCCTTTGAAACATGTTGTTACATTTCTTCTTTCCTTGCAAGAGAAAGGATTGTCTGTTTCTTCACTGAGGTTTATTTGGCTGCATTCTTGGCCTTTCTTGTTCCAGTGGGCAGGGTTCCTGTTTTCTCTACCCCTTTAGTCAGACAGTTTTTTACGGGGTATAAGGAAGCTTGCTCCTCCAGTTTAGCACTCATCACCAGCATGGATCCTCTTGGTAGTTCTGTAATAATAATAAATAATATATTTATTTCTTACCCGCATCTCCCTCTGGTTCGAGGAAGGGAACAACATCAGTACAACAATATAAAATACATTGACTGCCAAGCCATTAAAACTGTTAGGTACCATTGAATTATGCTTATTATCCTGGAAGACAGCCTTCCTCTTTGCAGTAACATTGGCACGTTGTTCAGGTGAGATCTGTACACTATGTATGGAGCCAAATTATACGAATTTTCACCGTGATAAAATGGTGCTCCAAGCTGATGTGGCTTTCCTCCCAAAAGTGGTCTCTGCGTTCCATATCAACCAGGGCATTATTGTATCAGCTTTCCTCCCTTCACCTTCTATGCCTGTTGAGTCTGCTCTTCACTGCCTAAATGACTGCTCTTCACGGCCTAGATGTTCTGTGTGAGACATTTTAAAAGTCCCATGCAGAACAGTTTGGCCAGGGTAATTGCAAAGATTTGGTTCCTGGAACATGCAGGTCTCTAGCTCTTGGATCCAATCCAAGCCCATTCCACTCCAGCTGTGCTTCATTGGTCATGACTGCTAAAGGGATTCCTCTTTCTGAGCTGTGTTGTGTGGCTGCCTGGTTGAAACCATTGACTTCATTAGTCAGTGCTGGCTGAACGTCAAAGCTATAGCTGACTGCTCTTTCATACATGCTGTCCTTTTGGCTTTTCTGCAATAGGGCACTGATCCAGTAAGTCATCTTGCTACTTGCTTATGTATGTGATACAGAGAGATCATGAAAAAGAAAGACGGTTGCTTACCTGTAACTGTAGTTCTTCAAGTGGTCATCTGTGCATTCACACCGCCCATCCACTGTTCCTGCTTCAGTGCCTACATGCATAGTACTGAGGTTTCCTTCAATTCTGAGGCTGTATTCAGTGGTCTCAAGGGAATTGCGGGAATAAGCAGGAATACTCCTGGGGCATGAACACTGGGAATTCCTTAGCTATAGAAGGTTCCCATGCAAACACAGAGCCCATATGTGTGATTGCAGTTACAAGTAAGCAACCTGTCTTTTAGCAGTATGAGCATGAGCGTCATGCTCTTATCTTTTTCGCCTGTCTTCCTCTGATGTAACCATGAAGAGATAGGAAGCTTTCATTTCCGCTTTCAAATTAACCAGAGTTCCCTTTTAAATATCACCTTGGGGGATTAGTTTAACCCATTGCTTGGAATAAGTGAGGATCAAACCATGATCCTGTCTTGTTCACTAACCATAGTTTAAATTTCCCAAGCTTGGACATAATGGGGAACTTTGGTCAGTTTAAAAGCATCAGTTTCTCTCCTTTTGTTGTTTATTAGTAAGAAAAAGAAGTTGTGATTCATAGAAATTTGTTTGTATATCACAAACTCATCCTATTAGAAACAAATCAAACAAAAAGACAGAGGAACAGCACAGTCTGTCCCCACTAAATACCCTACTTGGTTTCTTGCTACTGCAGCTAGTATAGAAGATACACTAAGAGCCTGGTCCTGTGCTCTGCATGGGCTTAAAGCTCCCAGTTTAAATGCAAGGGGATTCTTCCTCTTTCCCCCCAGGTCAGTGTAGCAGTGGTTATGGGACAGGTGCTTCAGCACAATGCGGAAGCCTATATGTGACACAGGAATGCCGAGTAGGCATTGAAGACAGAAAGGTTGCTGTTGGACTTAAGGTCCCTAGAGTAAGCCACAGCTCCTAATATCAACGAGCTTTGTGGCCTAGGAATTATAGAAAGGAAAGGAGCTTTATGGTTTTCATGCAAATAAGTGAAGCTGTCCAGATCTATGCTGTTAGTTTCACACAGGTCATTTCCATACTAGGGCCCCTTGCACTGCTGAAGCGTTGTAGAAGTGCAGTTGTCGGTATGGTTCCACCAGGACTTCATCAATAACTAACCTCATTAATATGACTGGTGTTGCTGATCTAGAATTGTGCTTTACAAGTGAAGTAACACTTCGTGCAATGACCTTATAATAGCTTTATTCAAAAGTTTCAGATACACACAAACAATACATCCAAGTATGATTCTACATCCAGAATTATAAATGTAATGGATACTTTCAGTCGAGAGGATAAGTGATTTAATATACTTAAATTTTCACATTTTAATTTTTCATATTTAATTGTCTCTTCTTTCCAGTGTACTCCTAAATGTGGTCCTGGTTTCAAGCATCGTATTGTTCTTTGCAAGAGCAGTGATCTTTCTAAAACATTTCCAGTTGCACATTGCCAAGAAGAAAACAAGCCACCAGTCCGCATGCGCTGTAGCTTGGGCAGATGTCCTCCACCACGATGGGTTACTGGAGATTGGGGACAGGTAATACAGGCAGCTTGCTGGGTGACTAAAAAGGAATATTCCAGAGGGGTAGCCATTTCAACTGATGCTACAAAACACCAAAGAGTCGTAGACAATTTAGACTCCAATCTACCCATTTACCCAGGAGCAAGCACCATTGAACTCCACTGTACTTACTTTTGAATAGACATATATAGGATTGAACTGTTAAATACTTAACACATTTATTATGTCATAAGCTTTCCTGGACTTGAATATCAAACATTACAAGATATTAGAGGAAAAGTATGGTGATGACGTCTTGCAAGATATGACGTCTTGCTACAAAATATTAATTGTGGATGACATAATTGTTTCAGTTTACTTCCTTGTGGAAGGATGTGGCATTAAAATCAGCAGTGCTTATTGTTAGTCTCCAAAGATTATGTGAAGTATGGGCTATTGGCTAGACTTTACACACAATGGACAAATATAGATGAGAGATCTACAATTAGCAGAAAAATCATCTGGAGAAACACTTTACCATTTTCACTCCACTTTAGGCAACAGGCCCAGCTAAAGCTAAAGGGACAGGGTTACTAGTTGTCAGTCTGTTTGCCTGGCATCAGCTTGATCCAAAATAGCTTGATTTAAGGGGACATATTTTATTTATTTGATTTGATTTATACCCCACCTTTTCACCAGGAAATGGTGCTCTAGGCAGCTAACAACAATAAAATAAAGGAATTTTAAAAAGCACCCAACCCAACAGACCAGCTAACATGCCAAAGGCCTGATTGAATAAAACCGTTTGCCCGCCAGCAGAAGGACAGCAAAAAGGGAGCCAACCTAGCTAACCTCCCTTGGCAGGGAGTTCCAAAGCCACTGAAAGACTCCCTCTTGCCTCTGATGGTGGTGAGAGAAGGGCCTCACCCCCAAATCTTAAAATGTTGGCAGGTTCATATGGCAGTTTTTCACATACTTGATCCCAAGCCATATAGGGCTTTATAGGTCATAACCAGCAGTTTGAATTGTACCTGGAAACACACTGGTAGCTAATGAAGCTGTTGTAAAAAGCGAGTCAAATGCTCTCTGTAACAGAGTCCGGTTAATAGTCTGGCTACAGCATTCTGGACCAGCTGAAGTTTCCAAACAGTTTTCAAAGGCAGCCTCACATAGAGTGTGTTGTAGTAGTCCAAATAGGAGATTCACCAATGGTTCTTTTTAAGGCTTTAAAGACAATGAATACATAGTTGTCGTGAAGGCTACACACATCTTCACCCAAGGTGTCACTGCTGTTGCTGAATATTGCATTTTCTCTCAACCTGCAATATTTGGTTGCTGGGAAATACCAGCCTCCCATTTCATGGCCCTTCCAGAAGCAATTGTAATGTAGAATGAAGATTTGCAAATATCACAGGTACCCATTAGGTCAGCCTTGCCAACCTGGTGCCCTCCAGACATATTGGACTGCAACAATGACCATGCTGGCTGGGAATATTGGAAGTTGCAGTCCAACATATCTGGAGGTTAGGGGAAGCTGGATTGGGTTGTGCCTATAATGTATGTTATACCAGTAAAATAAAGTGGGTCTTCCAGACTGAGCGGTTTTGTGCTTTGAAGCATTTTCACTAATTTGACCCCTCTACAAGAATTCGGTTTGACACCTGGTTCTCCAATTATGTGCATCTTCTCGGAAGCGCTTTATGGTAAATGACTGTACGCGGGAGGTAATTGAGCGCACAACTGGTGGCCTTACCGGTTGTTTGAAATGCGCTTTAGAAGTAGTTAATGCAGAGAATCACTTGTTTACATAGTCAAATGCACCTTAACTGGCCGCAGCAAAATAAAACTCGCTATTTAACGCGCATTCGATAATGCGCATAATCAAATAGATAATGCATCTCAACTCCCGATTTGCGCTCCGCTCATGTAGAGGTAAAAATTTTAATGAGACTTGAAAGAGCTTTAAACCTCTCGTGTAGAGGCAGCCCAAAATTAAAATTCATGTATCAGTTAGAATCAAATAATCCCACTCTGAACAATTTCTGGAGAAATGTATTCCATGACACTGTCTTCTATGACAAACATTAGACAGCATACAGTGGAAATACAACAAATGCAAACATTTAAATGGATTATTCTCTTATCTACCAGAATTGCAGTAGCTGTTAACCTTTATCTAAATCAGGACTTTTTAGTTTCCAGCCATGTCCCCTTTTCCATACGGCTAATTGCAGCTCTCCCATGGCAGCAACTAGTTTAGCCTTAGTTTGTTTTTATCTGATTTTAGCGTTAACTTTGAAGGCTGTAAACTAGGGCTGTTTTATTGTACAAAGAGAGAGAGAAAGGAGTGGTCTATGGCTGAAAATGAGTTCTGGCACAGATGAACAGTAGTAAGCATGTCCTTGTTATAAAAGTAGAACAAACATTGTCTAGTTAAAATTGTTCAACATGACAATGATAAGAGCATCCCACAGCACCAACACCATCTCATAATATCAAGTAGCTTAGCACTTCTTTTGTATGTGAATTGGTTACCTCTGTTCACCATGTTGATCTTCTGTTTATTATTTAGAATTTGACATCACTTGCTTTTTTCATGCCATCTTTTTCATCTAGTGTTCTGCACAGTGTGGCCTTGGACAACAAATGAGAACTGTGCAATGTCTCTCATATACTGGGCAAGCATCCAATGACTGTCCAGATACTCTTCGGCCTCCATCAATGCAACAGTGTGAAAGCAAATGTGACAGTACTCCCATTTCCAACACAGAAGGTGAGTTTGGTTTTACTAATATATTTTAATGCAAAAAGTAGAATGCAGAACGTAACATTTCGGCAACTATTTTTCCTCATAATTCTTACCTAACCATTTTGTAGAGCAGGAAATTCTGCTGTTTCTCTTGTATTTATTAAAATTAGAGGTCCTTATTATTCTAGGGAAAATTATGTTGTTAGCTTCATCCTTGTGGAGCCAGGATTTAAATTTTCCCAGAAATTACAAAACATTGGTGAAACGTATTAAGGAAATCTGGAACTGCAATCTAGAAAGCTCTAGAGGGGGCACTTCTGCTGCAGACCTATCTATTTTCCCGTTCAGGTTAACACAGAAAATAACAAAGATTTCAGGATTCCAGATAAAATCTTTTACTAGAAGAAGGAGTCAGGTGTTCGAAGTCAGGTGGCAAATTTTGATAGACAACTTTGGAAGAAAGTTTTTTGCTTTTTCCTCTATCTCACTGAGACTTGCTATGTAGCACTCATGAAGTGGTATAAATACTTTTTATGGGAGAAAAATAGCTTCCTTTATGGAATACATACTTGATGAGAAGTAAGGCATTATTAGCTCTTCAAGGTGGAGTCAGTCTAGCTCTCAAGCAGTAATTTAACACAGCACAGCCTATTGTTGACTGTGATTCCTGATCTAGGCCCGTTGTAGTTGCATTTCAGAGACATCTCTAACTCTAATCCATGAACTTGTCACTAGAAAACAAGTATAGGAGTGAAGATGAGAATCTTCCCTTTGATTCTATCCCCATGTTAATGGGGCTTTTAAGTGTCTAAAAGAGACCAGATGTATCACTAGCTTCTGGCATTTTCAATAAGGATATTCTGCAGGTGTTCACAAAATGCATGTCTGTGGAAACAAGGCACCTGCAGCCTAAGGGATGTTCTTGCTTTCCATGTGTAGTTTGAATACTAGTAGCCAAGGCACATAGTAGCCTGGCCACATGGAACCTTGCACTGGTATCCTCATGGGCAGAATCCGACAGGGCATTTATGCCTCCACCGATTCTCTTGTGCCCTGCTGATTCTGTTGCACAAGCAGTGGGTCCTGCCAATTCCATTGTGTGAGCAGAACCCATCACTTGCATAACTATGATTTAGCATTTTCAGAGGAAGCCCTGAAACAACAGAAACGATTGTTTCTTAATTTGGGCAGGTCAGCAGAGCTCCCTTATGCTCTGCCCACCTTCCCCACTCAAGGAACAAGCTTTTTTGCTCATTTCTGGTTGCCCCAGAAGCCCTAAATCTTCCTTCCACAAGCTGTGGGTTCCAATTGCAGGCAGGAATTGACAGGGATAAGGGAATTGGCAGAAGTATAAGCACGCCATTGGTTTCTAGCCAATGCTTGAATTTGCAATGCATGTTGATTTTGGGCTGCCTATGAGATTGGCCTGGAAGCTGCAGCCAGTACAATATGTTGCAGCTAGGCTGCTGAGTAGGACAGCTGACCAGGAACATATTGCACCAATTCTGAAGGAGTTGCACTGGCTGCCAATAAGCTACTGAGCCAAGTTCAAGGTGATTATGGTGACATATATCCTATATGACTCAAGACTCGCTTACCTGATGGAGCTCCTTCTCCCTTATGTATCTGCCTGGATATTAAGATCAAGTGGGGATGCCCTCTTGATACCATATTTGCCTGAAGTTCAATATGTGACAACCCAAGAGAGGGTTTTTTAATATAGGCCCTCAAACTGTGTCATATGAGGTCAGTGCCAACTCATAAAAGCTTTTGGTGCCAGCTAAAGGCCTATTTTTTTTACCCAGGCTTTTGATTGAATTTTCTTTTTGTTTGCCATATCATGTAAACCATTATTTATCTGTCACTGTTCTCCACTGTTTGATTATGGATTTTGTCAGTGTTATATTATTTTACTGTGTGGGATTATTTTATAATGAAAAGCAAGAAAGAATGTTTAAAAAAATAAATGAATGAATCATTCACAGAAGGAGTGACTTTAGTAATGAATCTTCTTCACTTCAGGTTGCTGATCAGCAGGGAAAAATAGTACTCCCAGCCTATTTAGAGCATTCATTGTATAAGGCTATTGTGAATTCCACTTGTGGCAAAAGCTATCACAAGATATGAGCTAGCTTTAAATGTTATGGTTTCAGTTTTAACTAAATGTGTTTAATGTATTGTAAGCCACTTTGTAATAAAGTTTTTCTACAAAGTGGGATATAATTGTCTTAAATAAATTGTAAATAATTTTTCTTGGATAAAATCAAACTGTGTTATTCTGCTAGCATTAAATGATGTTGTATAACAGAAACTAGGGCCAGTATCCAATTGGGGCCTTCTGTGTGTGGCCAGCTCCACCGGTTCCAGTCCACACACAGACAGCCCCACTGGCCCAGGTCCATAAGTGGCTCCTACCACTTGAGCTTCCAGGGACTAGCCCTGAAACAAGTGGAAACACTTGTTTATGAAAGCAGGGAGGTCGCTGGAATCCTGCCCCTTCCAGAAACGAGCATTTCTGCTCATTTCAGGGCTTGCCACACAAGCAGTACAGGCCACTTGCCGATCAGGGCTGGCCTCACATGGACCAGAACCTGCAGGGCTGGCCACATGTGGACCAGAACCTGCAGGGCTGGCCTCATGTGGACCAGAACCTGCAGGGCTGGCCATGCACAGAAGGCCCAATTAGATGCTGCCCTAAGTTTCAAACTGTGCATAAGAGGAGAATCCAACTAAAGTTTGATTTGCGCAAGCGTATTGTGCAAGCAGTTGAGCAACAGAAAGATTTGGAACAGCTCTACTAGCACTATTTGAGTTTGTGGAATTACACAGTTGGATGCTTCTCTCTTTCTTGGCCTTATGGCTTCTTCCACTTTTGCTGTACAGTGGCCCTGTTCAGATGATATGCTGGGCTCATCAGGGGTTGTTTAACATATGATGAGCTGAGGCACATGCCAGACAACATTTTGAATACTTAACCCCCACTCGGGGGTAGCTGTGTCATGCGAACCCAGCCACTGAGGGTTATTTGAGGATTAAACAACCTTTGCATAACCATTGAGAGGAGTTTAACCCTCAAATAACCTTTGGTGGCCAGCTTTGCACAACACAGTAACCCACAAGTGGGTTGCATATTCAGAACGTCACCTAGCATGCACCACAGCTCACCATGGGTTAAACAACCCCCAATGAGCCCTGCATGTCATGCACATTCAAGTGGACAGGCACCAAATTAATCTAGTGGACTAGTTCACATAGGCATGTATAAAACTTCATCATTACAATGAAATAGATATGTGAATTAACTATCACAAATTTAATGTCACAAATAAGAACTTTTTAATTTCAGATACACTGCTTTTCAATGGAGCTAGTACACAGATCCAACTGAGTGATGTACATGCATATGCCATTAAAGAGTTTGAGCATATGTATTACTGCATGCAAGACAGGAAGTGCATGTACAAGAGAACATCAGAACTGAGCAATAGTTTATATTTCTAAATTTCAAATGAGGCAAAATAAATTTTAAATCTACTCTTATTACAGGTAACTATTGTGAAGCCTGATATTAGATACTATTAGCATAGGCAGTAGTTTTGTCCATGTTACGTGATTAGCAGTTCTTGCCTCTTGTAGGTATTAGCTGTCTGTAAAAAGCATGTACCACGGGAGTGGAATACACTGTTTTCAATCTGGTAGACCCAGCTGCTTGCATCGTCATAGCCATCCTGAAATACACAATTTAGACTTTGGCAATCTGTAACTATCAGTCCATAAATGAGCAGAAACAAAAGATCTAGGGTTGTAAGAATAGATGAAATACAGTGGTGACATCTTGTCACAATTAACATCTGCTTTAGCTCTTTGTGAAACAGACATTTGACTGGAGAATTAGAGCATTATAGGCTAGATCTTGGCAAGCGGCCACTGATGAGGTTAACATTACATTTGTTATTCAAAGTGAGATACTGACAGCATGCATTTGATATAGCACACACATGCATTTGATATGTATTTGATATAGCACATCTGTATACAGATGGCAGTTGAATCCAGGTTTTACAAGGTCACCTGAAACTCTATCCCTGGTGCCATTTCATCTGCTTTTATACAGGCTTTAGTTTCCTTTATATTTATGCGCTTTGCCTTTTAAAACAATTTAGTATCTGAAAACAGTGTGTTATTTTTAAAAATATAAATGCTCTACAGGAGCAATATATTAAAAATACACTTTCACCAGGTCTTCCATCTCAGAAACAGAATAGGTATTGTTTTAGCTTTGCTTGAACCAAACTTATCAGTCTTAACAATATTTTCTATGGATAAATTTTCTTCCTGCAAAGCAGACTGCTTTAGAACAGATGCAGACATTAACAGTCCACTCATGTTATCAGGCAGGCCAAGAGGCCATGCACTGTCTTCCCTCTGTCTCTTCCCTCTTGTGTGAATTTCTGCCACTGATCGTCACCATGATTAAGGGATACATCAGCATCACAGATGCCCCTGCCTCACCCTTAGTTGTACCCTAGACTGCAACTTATTTTTCTTTAGTCCTACCCATTTATTTACATAGCCCTGCCCTTGATTCTGTTTCCTGGTGTGATGGAACTAGGAACTCGCTTTTACATATTTTGGTTGGCATCCAAAGAGCTATTTGTTGCATGCCCAAAGGCTTTGGTGTGTCCACTGTGAGTTTAAATTTCTCTCCTCCCCCACCCCAAATTGAAGGCCCCTGTGCCATGTTACAAACTGTTTCAGTTGCAAAATGGGTTTGTCATGTAGCTCCTTTGGGCATGCAGTACTAGCTGCAGGATTCTTTGAATCTAAACGAGAGTATTTATTTATACAGCATCATCAGTACACATAACAGAGCAACATAAGTAAAAATTGTTTAAAAAGGCTGATCCTTACACAGAGGAATTTGATTTGATTTGATTGATTGATTGATTGATTGATTGCATTTCTATACCACCCAATAGCCGAAGCCCTCTGGGTGGTTCACAACTTCTCTAAATTTCAACAGTGGGAGAAATAACAAAGGAAGGAGAAGAATGGGAGGGAGCAGTTTAACAAAGGGTAGATTTGAGCAAATGTAGTTATCTGTACTTTGTTTCAGTTTGAAATAAAGACTAAGGTCTTAAGCCAAAAACCTCATGGAAAAGTTCATTTTGGGAGGGATTTTGAGGAAAACATTGACCCCTTTCCCTCAGTTTAGTCTCATTCAGAGATTGAAGGATGTCATCAATCAGTGCCATCCTCATTGTTTAGCTGTCAGGGAGTAATGAATTATTTGAAGTGAATAGAAGAATCTCTTTGCCTCCGTTGTTATATCTTGGGAGACCTTTGACATTCCTTACAGGGGCTGCCAGAGATCTTTGAGGTAGGAATAACTTTTCTTCCCACATAAAGCAGACCTTTGGCATCTGAGATCTAAGCTACAATACAGCAGCACTAAACTTGCACCATAAACGTACTTAGTAATGCAGAATAATTTTTGAGTCACTGAAAGTTGCAATTATCTTTTCAATCAAAGAACAATCATTCCTAAATATGATACCAAACAGCACAGATTCAGTAAATTTTAGATAACTTTTAGCTGAGGACCAAAATAGATCCCGGGGAACAATCTGTAAATGTGTCTGAAGAACCCCTTCTCTTATTTTTAGCAATCTCAAGTGATCAGCTCCATAAAGAACAAAATGGGTGTGCTTGGAAATAAATAGGCATTGGTGAAGGCCTCTATGCAGTTACTGAACTTTAAAATTATTTTGTATGCCGTAAACTGTACCAGAATAAGAAGTTCATATAGAAGACAGATACAGAAGCAATTTATTATGCCTAATTTGCATTGTTTTTTCTGTGCTTTTTAAATTTATGCAATCATTTTATCTTTGTATGTTTCCAATAGAATGCAAAGATGTGAACAAAGTGGCTTATTGCCCACTGGTGCTGAAGTTCAAGTTTTGCAGTCGAGCATACTTCAGACAGATGTGCTGCAAGACCTGCCAAGGACATTGACCCACAGAAATTGAAAGTGCCTTGTTATTTCATTGTGGAAATCAAAGACTGCTGCACAGTGCAACCAGACAGATGTCCTTGTAAATGCATCACCCTGTGGAAAATGTAACCACTGGTCAGCCCCAGCTGACAGAATTTCAATATTATTTTAACTTCTATGAAGTGGGAATTATTCATCCAAAGTGCTGGACACAATATAAGGAGGGCATGCCAAAATGGAAAGATACACACAGTGCATACAGAGTAACTTACGGTGGAACATATGTGTACTTTTGATTAAATCCACTAATCTGTTTACCTCCTTGGACCATTAAGATAATTTTTATTATGGACTTAGCAATGACACTGAATCCATTTGTATTTAATATTGTTTAAAATGTAGCTGTTATGGTTTGGTCAACTGCAGAAAAAGAATTTTAAAAATCTTGTCATAGCTTATAATTAATAACTATTTTATCTTACTACATAGCACCACAACTTAAGTTAAATAAGTGGGCTTGGGAATATTATTTTAGAAACAATTATAAATCAGAAGTAAAAATGTATTTTCCTTTGTTACATCTAATTCTCTAAAGAATAATCAATGTTTCCTGAAGACTGCTGTGAGCCATATCTAAAGCTAAACTAAAACTAGAATGATGAGGAACATAGAGTTAAGAGATGCAACTGTTATTGCCTGGGTGCATCAAACAATAAAGAAATAGGTACTGCAGGTTTATAGCCATCTTGCCATTTTACAATGAAATCATGATTTCCATTAAAAGGGAAAATATCCATACAATGGAGGAGTCATACTCCAGTTATGAAGAACATATTTCCTACTATTTCACTGCCTATGTAAAGGATGCATAAGGCTAATATCTTCAGATTCACTTGTTTTTCTACTTCAGTTACAGAGAGGCATCCATTTTTAAGAAATGTAACTGGCTTTTTTACTTTGTAATTACCAGTGATAAACGGAATTGTGTAATGGGGTAGAGTCTATCAGGCAGAAAATTCCAGTGGGTTTTCAGTTTTTCCTTCATTGGTACAATAGGAGATAATTGATTTATGGGAGACCATGGAGAAGAGAGAATATGGAAATGCCCACTTTTGGAGACTCTTACAGAATGAACAACCAAAGAGTACACAACTTATGGGAAATGTTCAAGTCAAACTACCATATTTTTTATATTCACCATATCAATGTATTAATACTCTGAATTGTATTTAAATGTGAAGCCAAGCTCCTTGGGTAAAATAGAGTCCAGAATCCAGTGTGAGCTAATCCTAATGGCCATACTTCTCCCCCATTCCCTGCTTTGTCAGTGACATAACAAAGAGATAAGGAAAGTGGGTCCTTGTTTATATTATTATATTGTACTTGAACACTTGCAGTTTGTAGCAGGTACTTGATGAATGTGCTTTTGTGTCCAACTTGCCTCTTTTGTTGTAGTGCAATTGAGATGATGTGAACACCACCACCTTGTATTAACACTAGAAGTCAAATGGCACTTTTATAAAAATAATACTCTTAATGAGACAAGTTTTTATAATGTGTATATGATATCTAAATGTGTCGGTATATTTAACAAATTGCAGTAAGCCAAATGTGTTGAACAATATTTACTAATGTGAATTAACAGGAAAAACAGAGGGGAGAGAGTTGTACTATGCAGAAAAAAAATCTTGACAATCTATCAGTGGGGATTACTGTAGCCCATTTCTTCACAACCATTAAACTCCTGTCATGTTCTACCTCTTGACAGTATGTTTCACTTCCATATACCTATGAGCAGTAGAATTCAGTTCTGGCAAATTTGTGTACTTGGAGCCATTTACTGCTCAATTGCAATATGTGCATAACTCTCATTGAAATGGATTGGAAGCTCGGAAAGGAAAACTATACACATTTGGGAGTTAACATGTAGATATGAGGGCAGTGTAGCCAATGAATGAATGACCTTCGTACATCAGTCTATTAAGAAAAATACCTTGGTGCTAGCATGCCTTGGCTAAGTAAAAATATTATAAGGGCAAGGGCATTTTCCAGGCAAGAAACTAAAATCTATCATACTCTGGTTTGCTCTGAGGCATGAATATATTTATTAGTTTATGTGTCTTTTCAACTAGCAAGAAATTATGAGATTTATTCAAACAAAACTCCTTTTACCTCACTTAGGACATTGACATTGCAAAGAGTGTTTCTACAAACACATTTTGCTCTTTCATTGGTGCTAGAAGACCAGGGAGTCCTATGTTTACTCTGCAGCATAGAAGAGCACTGAGTTTGGAATTTAAGATACGCCCTGGAGCAATGTTGACTTGCATTGCTGAAGGGAATAAAATACAAAATGTATCAGGATTACAAATGGTCCGACATGTAAGCTCCAAACCTAAATAAAAGAGGTAAATCATTGGTTTCCACAGCACAGGACATTGCTGCTACACTATAGCCATCTATATAATCTAAGCTAAAAATATTAAAAGTATTGTATTCCTAAATAATGACAATATGACCATTTGTATAGGCTACACAAAGATGGGAAGCCTAGGAATTCAGTAGTAGAGTATTAAACACAACATGTTGCTGGTATTTCCGCTGAGCAATGCCACCAACTGTAAGGCTCTCATACTGAAACAAAATGCCTACAGTTCAACCTGTCAAAATAAACATATGTAGGAACAGTCCATTTTAGGGGGGGGGGTATTAATGGTATGGATATCACATAAACTTTCCTAACAATATAAAATGAAAAGAACCCTTTCTATTAATTGTGATTAGTTGCTTATTGTTTTATATGCAGTATTAATTTGGTACACTGTTACATTGTTATTATTTTTATTTGCTTTTGTAAATTATATGCTAATTTATTTCCATTGTTTCCTAACACTTGTTCTTACATGTCATGCATTCTGCTGCTTGTAACACTTGATGCAGTAAAATTCCACACCAGGCACAGTTCTGTTTTTAACATAGATAATTTAGTAAAATAAAAACTGCAGATTAAAGAATGAGCCTTATGGTAGCAATCTGTTCACTGACATCCCTGTGCAAGAATTTCGCAAACACAAATATTTACATAATTGAAAACAGTTCTGAAAGTATATTTACTTTTTAGTTAAAGATAACACGTCAATGTCTCTCTGCTGTCTTGGTTTTGTCCCAGGCTATAATTGCCTTTAGACATGTTGTGGAAAGGCCATGGAGTACAGTCCAGCAAGTACTGCTGTTGGGGAGCCATCACGCATTTCAGTTGAGCGCCTATGTGGACTGCAAGGAAATAAAATTTGATAATAACAGCATTTGCCAGATTGTGATCATGGTCCTTTTCAGGGATATTTCGGGGATTTTGCATACCAACCTAAATTTTACTTTTAACTGGGGAAGAATGGTGTACTGGGGGATTGATAGAAAAAATGTGGCAGGAGGAAAAGTAATTGCATACTCTCCTGAACCCCACATTTAGCAGCTCTGACCATGGCATTTCTGGAAAGACGTTAAAGACAAGATATACCTAATCAAACCTGGGTACTACAGACTAGTCAGACTGACATCCATCCCTGGGAAAATATTGGAGCAGATTATAAAGAAGTCAATCTGTAAACACCTTGAAAACAATGCAGTGATTACTAGAAGCCAGAATGGATTTGTCAAGAACAAATTCTGTCAGACTAAACTGATCTCATTTTTTGATTGGGTAACCTCCTTTGTGGACTGTGGGAATGCTGTGGACATAATATATCTTGACTTCAGCAAAGCTTTTAACAAAGTGCCCCATGGCATTCTGATACACAAACTAGGTAAAAGTGGGCTAGATGGAACAATTATTAGGTGGATCCACAGTTGGCTACAGAATTGGATTCAAAGAGTGCTTATCAATGGTACCTTCTCAAACGGGGGAGGCAACAAGCGGGGTATTGCAGGGCTCAATCTCTTCAACATCTTTATTAATGATTTGGATGAGGAGGTGCAGAGAATGCTTATCAAATTTGCAGATGACACAAAATTGGTTGGGATAGCTAATACCCTGGAAGACAGAAACAAACTCCAAAGTGATCTTGATAGGCTGGAGTGCTGGGCTGAAAACAACAGAATGAAATCTAATAGGGATAAATGCCAAGTTCTACACCTAGGAAAAAGAAAACAAATGCACAGTTACAAGATGGGAGATACTTGGCTCAGCTATACTACAAGCGAGAAGGATCTTGGAATTGTTGTAGACCACAAGCTGAATATAAGCCATCAGTTTGATGTGGCTGCAAAAAAAGCAAATGCTATTTTGGGCTGCATTAATAGAAGTATAGCTTCCAAATTGCGCGAGGTACTGGTTCCCCTCTATTCGACACTGGTTAGGCCTCATCTTGAGTATTGAGTCCAGTTCTGGGCACCACACTTCAAGAAGCATGTAGACAAAATGGAGCATGTTCAGAGGAGGGCAACGAGGATGATCAGGGGTCTGGAAACAAAGCCCTACAAGGAGAGACTGAAAGAACTGGGCATGTTTAGCCTTGAGAAAAGAAGATTGAGGGGAGACATAACACTCTTCAAATACTTGAAAGGTTGTCACATAGAGGAGGGCCAGGATCTTTTCTCAATCATCCCAGACTGGGCATCAGGAAAAACGTCCTGAAGGATAGAGCAGTATGACAATGGAACCAATTACCTAGGGAATAGGTGAGCAGAGCTCCCTTCTGTGAGCTCTGTTGATCTTTCATGTTCCAGAAATGAGCATTTTGGCTCATTTCCAGATGCTTTATGAACTATTTGCTTCCCATTGCGTCAGCAATGGATCCCACCGTGGCATTGGTATATACACACACACACACGGATCAAAGATACAAGTATAGGATTGGGAAGGCCAGCAGTACATGTGAAAGGGATCTAGGTGTCCTAGTGAATCACAAACTGATTATACGATAACAGTGTGATGCGGCATCTAAGAAACCTAATATAATCTTGGGCTACATTAATAGGCATCCCTAGTCTCAAATGGAGTGCTGTCTCTGTCCTAGGCCCTGAGCTGTTCAATAATTTTATAAATGACTTTGATGAGGGTCACTTATAAAATTTGCAGATGACATAAAGCTAGGAGGAATAGCTAACACCATAGAACATAGGATCAAGAGTCAAAAGGTTCTAGATAGGCTGGGTTGCAAAGAGCTTGGTTTTGCATTGATGGGAATGGGGTGGGGTGGGTAATGAGCTTGAAAAATGCATTTTTTAAAGAAAAATATGCCTAACAATGTACTTTTAAAGAAGTGTGCACACACTTTAATCAATGGCAGAAGATTGTGTCTTTTGTATATGCACCCAAGTATGTGATTTTCACATGAAAAGAGGTGGTGGGGGGAGTTCACAATCTGATATGGACACAAGTTGGACCATGCTTTGAGGTGGAACTCTAAGAACCTCAACAAGCTCGGGTTTTGCTGATTTCCATATTCCTAAACTGAAAACCTGAATAGGGCTTTCATGACTTCAGAATCTAATCTGCCTCCCCACTATCCTCTCCCTGCATGCCCCTACCCCACATTTTAAGAGGTCTTATGAAGAGATCTGGAGGTCTCAAAAGCTTGCATATTTAGTTGTTCCTAATAAAGTATTGCTGGTCCATGCATTTTTGGAATTGCTGTTATGGACCAGAATGACTTAGTTTTTTAAGTGTAAATTTCTGAACAGTTAGGATGGCTTGTTCTTTTTGCTCAAGAGTTGATAGCTCATTTATGATAAGAGCTTGCAATCGGTTTTCCGTGCCACAGCTGTACTACATGTGTAACTGCTGGCTATCAGACTGTGTGAATACAGATGAGGCCAAATGGTAAGAAAAATCTTACCAGTCTCCTGCTCATCTAGAATTCTGAGGAGCAGAAGGCTTTCCTCAACTCTTGGCAGGAGAATGTAAACAACCATCTTAACAGGAGCAGAAGTCAACATCAGGCAAGTGGAAGTCTACTTGATTGATGGCACTTTCTCCCTCTCTCCTCTATAGGCATGCACAAAGGTTGTGCCGGGTGTGCCCAGGCACACTCTAATGTCTCAAGCAATAAGCACCGAATTGAAAGGGGCATTGAAAAGGGATCCAGAGGGGGATCCAGATGAGTGGGAATAGCCCTCCAGCTGCCCTCTGGCTGCTCCACTGTCATTGCCCCGGCAGCAGGAGCAAAAAGGAATCACTCTGCTGGGAGCCTCTCTGACGAGAGCCACACTTCAAAGAGGCCAGGAGGAGGACCCCTGAAGGCTAATATCACCTTGTAAGCCCCTCCTCTGGCCAGTGTCACCACAAAGGCCCCCCTACCTGCAACGACCTTCCTGCAGGCAGGCAAACTGAATGCGGAGTAGGGCATCAGTGTCTACAGTGGCTAATGAATAAATATAATCTCCTTTATGATTGAGTTTTCAATAAATGTTTGTGTTGGGGGAAAAAAACAACTCTGGGGGCACACCCTAATGAAATGTGCTGTGCGTGCTGCAGACCCCCTAACCATCTGCTCTTGACAGTCCTCCAAACCTTCAGAGCAAGTTATACTAGTTGGTGCAGGGGGCAGGGGCAGAAATATGTAATTGGACTTTATCCCACATGATTACTTGCAAAGCATAGTAAGTTACCATGTAGTCACCTATTCCCTTTCTGAACGCATGTTGATTCTTTTACATTGTACATCATGGATGAGCAAAATGGCAAGAAAAACAGAGCTACAAATAGAACCAATAAATGTCCCTTTAGCCCATGCCTATCTGTAGGCATACCAGAGGTCAAGGGGTTCCTTCCTATTGCAGCCCTCCACTCCATATCCTATAACACTCTAGAGGATCACCCAACCCTCAGGAATAACTTTTTTTAGGAGTGTAGGATTGCAGTGGATAGGGTGCACAAAATTGGGTGAACTCTTTCGCATAAGTAGAAATGCTTTCCACTTGCTAGTGCAAGTCCATCACTAGAATACAGACCATTATATTTCACATTAAAGTACCACAACCTGCTTCTACCCTCTATTTCTCTTTTCTTGATTGCACAGCATGTATAAATGAGCTCTTATTTGCTGGACCATCAATCAAATGTTACATGGATTTCCTTTAAATCTCTTCAGAAAATCCTGGAACGCTATGCCTTACTATATCCTGCGTCTTATTGAAAACTAAAAATTGTTTATTTTATTTTTGATGGGTTGGATCTAGATATAGTCATAGTTAGAGCAGACCCATTGAAATCAGTTTCATTTGTCATGACTAAGTAATGTCATATTGATTTCAATGGTCCTACTCTAACTATGACTACATCTGGACCCAACACAATATAAATCATATAAAAAATGGCAAATTGGAGTGATTAACATTTAAGACCCAGTTATGTGGTACCTCTTCTATAGTATTATTGGTGTCTGTGAATGTACATAGTATAGCTGATCCAATATTTAAATAATAATGATTAGATTCTAACATTTTGGCAGAGTAAGAAAAAAGGCCCTTCACTTCAGTGAATACCCTAGTAAATAAGCACTGAAAAGCTCCCCCAATTAAAGTGTCTTTGGCTGACCAGATAATCCACTCTTACAGCAGTGCACAAAATTTGATTTACAGCACATTTCAAAATATTTATATTTTTTTTCAGGGTTTCCATCATTCCCTCAGCCAGTACCCTGCTGTGTTTGAAAATGTCTGGACAGTAATTGTCATTGTTTGCAATGCTATTTTGGAAAATAGCAAGCATCATGGCATTTAGCAGAGTCAGGAATGCAATTACCAATTTTGTATACATGATCCAAGTGAACTCCTTGCTTCAGAGGCTCAAAACCCATAGGAAAAGAGTTTAACAGCAGCAAAATGTTTGTTTAATTTTTGTCTGTAGTTGGTTAGTAATAGGTGACTTATGCTATGGCCAAACTGGCAAAAACACAATTAGTTTAACAATTCCTTATATGTACATACAGTGCTAAAACAAACACACAAGTAAGCCCAGGATTTTGTTTGGATGAATACTCTGGTCCATTTTTGTGCATAAGAATATCTGGACACTCTCCAGATGCAGAGCTGGTGGGTGCTCCTGTGTCATTCAAAAAGCTGCAAGGCCCCCTTTTTAAAAAATCATAGAAAAGGTTATTCTTTACTACTGCTTTAAGAACTTTTTAAATATTTCAACAGAGAATGTAATGGCATCTGAATGGGTTTTAGAAGGTTAATCGCCATCCACTCCAGCATATCATTTATAGACTTGTACGGCTGAAATAAAACTAAGAACGTCATCAGATGGGAGGAAATCCTGTTTCCCTACCATGGCTTTGCCTCCTGCTGTTGTCCCACATTAGGGATGAGCAGCTTCCTCTTTCTTCACATGGGGAAGAAAGAGGAAGCAAGCAATAACCACATGGCCCTTTCAGTGGGCGTTTTTATTGCGCTGCTCCTCCTGCACACAGCAGGAAATGGCAGCAAATTTCATTACAGTCAAAAGAATTGGATTTTCCAGGTCTTTTTTTGTGGTGGAAAAATGAGCAGAAGGGTCAGAAGACGTCAGATGGAGTCATGAAAAGGGCCCACGAAAATCCGTGAGCGGCTAGTAACGAGAGTGCTATAAAATGCTTGTCTGATAACACTCCAATACCAGCCTCTCAGTGTCAGCATGACCTTGTACCCTAAATCTTTTCTAGTATTCATTCCATGTTTAGATTACGTGCAGGTGGGGGTGGGAACAGCCCCTGCCAATGACCTGTGTGTCTGCATTTGGACCCATGAACAAAGGCCCTGTGCATACAGTGTTACGTGCTGTAAAGGACTCTGCCCATCTATTCATAATTCTGGGTTCTTGATTGCATGAACAGAGTCATCTGTCCATTCAGCTCTGTGGAGGGTGAGGGGCTTTGGTCAGGTTTTTGAATTACTTCATTTAAGCTGTGGTTGGACCCTGCCCCCGCCCCCATTAATACTACGCATGGAATGAACAAAGAAGCTATCCTCAATCAATGACCACAGGTGTGTCACCTGCAGAGAACAGCAGAATCCGAAGCAAGTGGTATGTACGAACAGGAATATGTGGGTTTGAAATGGGTACCTTCAAATTGTTCAGAGTGTCAAGATTGAATTCTTGGGGGGGGGGGGGCTGGTTCTGTTTTTTTGCTTTTTTGAGAGGGAACATTTGGCACATTGGCACATTTATCCTAATACAGAAGTGGACATCATGTGGCCCTCCAGATGTTTGGGCCTACAACTCCAATCTTCCCTCACCGTTGGCCTTGTGGCCTGGGATGATGGGAATTGTAGCCCAAAACATCTGTGCCTTAGCTCATCTTCTTGCATGCTCAGCAGTCAACTGGTTTCTTTCGGAGTCTATTTAGCAAGCCCTGGGAAATCCAGCCAAGTTTGGCATGACAAATCTACGTTTCTCTGTCGGTGTGGCTGTTGGTTTAAGACTCCAGGCTAAATCCTGCCTGTCTTCCTGAACTGCTTCCCTGTCTGTCTGCCTATCCCAGAGACCCAGGGCTGTGTCCATTTGATTGCCTGGGACACTCTTGGCTTGCTTTACTTGCAGTGCCAGGGATTTACTTCTACAAGGACCATTAGATGTACTTGAAGAGTACAGTTTATGCAGGAGCTGCAAAGAGTTGTTTAGAGCAGGAGTGGGAAACACAAGACCTGCAAACTGCATGGAGCCCCCCAACCCAGGGCACCCTCACCACCCTCACAATCCATCATGGCTGCCCTACCACCAAAATTTGTGTGGCAGCAAAAAAACCAACAACCCACCAGTTGTTTACTATTACGTGGAGATAACAAGTTTAGGGGCATCAGTGAAGGAACCTACCAAGCTCACTGAAGATGCTATGATGTATGTTCTGAGAGTCACCATGCAGCATCCTCTGCAACATTGTGTGGCATATGTTTGGGATCCCATGGTATGTGTGTGTATGTTGATTGAGTGCTAGCAAAGGTAATTTTGAGTTTAAAAAACAATCCAAATTGCATCCACTTTAAAAACAACTTTCCTTGTGTGTGTGTGTGTGTGTGTGTGTGTGTGTGTGTGTGTGTGGATTTTGTAATACATACTTGCATGTAACTTTGAGTCAGTTGCCCAAGAACCTTTCTTGTTTCTCTTCTACTTATCTCCAAAGATGCCACAAGAGCTACAAATGAAGAGAGAGCAACATCTTCTGGAAGCCACATGGGAACTGATGTAATTCCAATACCAATAACTGCCTGGCCAGCACCAACACCAATATCAGGGCTGCTGCTGCTTTGGGCTACTGTGAGCTGACTTAGCGATGGCCAATTTTCAGCTGCTCAAAATTCCACCCAAAATACATATTTTCTTGTGCTTTCTCCATTTTCACCAAACCCCAACTCTTGTATATTCCTCCCTTTCCTCCCCCCTACCTCAAAACACCTTTCTGTAACTGTCTAATAGATCAATCCAATTAAAAGATGACTGGAATATGAACACTTGAGACATGTAATCAAGAATAATATTTTAAAAGCTTTTAAAAGGTAGTACTCTTTTTTAGACAATGCCAGTGCAGAGAGCATTATATTTGAAACCTCCCAGCACTGGAAGGATTAGATTGTCACTCAGCAGCATAATAAAAACATTACTCGGACTTGTTGACAGGAGGAAACTTGGTATGCTCACAGTATTCAATACCAGTCTAGTATTTGTCTTTCATAAGAATCGACTTGACTTAGATGAGGATTAGAAGATGCAGAATAGGGATCCATTAATTAACCTAATGCTATTTCTCAGTTGTTAAACAGCCATTGTATTATTTGTTAACTAGGATGGAGAAAGCATTTGATTTAGGACTTTATTTGGTGCATTGTGTATATGGCTTTAATTGTTGATTTTGATGTTAACGTTGTTTTTATCCTCATTTTATTAAATGTTGTGCTTTTAAATGTTGTCATGTGCTGCCTTAGGAGGGTTTACCCTAAAACAGTGGTCCTCAACCTGTGGGTCATGACTCAAAAGTGGGTCACAAGATCAGTCCAAATGGGTTGCCTCAAAGCTATTGCCACCATGTTGGGCATGGAGAAAATTGTGAAAGTGGGCCCCATCTTACAGGTCTGAACCAGTTGAAGACTACTGCCCTTAAAGATGGGTTATAAATCTTTTAGATGAAATAAATAAATAAATGTATCTACATTGTGCAGTGACAACAGTTAGAATCACAGAGTTGGCAGGGGCCTCGCAGGCAATCTAGCCTTGAAGGAAATCAAGAGCTACAGCATCCCCAACAAATGGCTGTCCAGCCACTGCTTAAAGATCCTGGATACACTGTTTAGTAACCATTTCTCCATGAGCATGGACATTGCATGCAAAACATCCCAAACTCAATCCCTAGTATCTCCATCATCCAGCGGTAGAAGCATATAGACCTTTACCCAAGACCTTGGAGAGCTTCTGCCAGAGCAGACAACAGTGGGCTACATGGACCACTGGCCTGATTCAGAATAAGGCAGCTTTGTAGGTTCAGAGATTACATAATATATACATGTTTTGCATCCTGCTATGAGGGTGTTTTCTAAATAGCCTGATTCCTGTCTGTCTGAAGGAGTCCCTTAGGATGTTCAGGAGAAGCCCTGTTACAGGTGCTCCTACCTTCTGAGGTGTTAAAGGTGGCAACCAAATAGTCTTTTCCACTGTGGCACCTGTTCTCTGGAATCCCTCACTTACTGAGGCCTGTACTGGCTCTCTCTCTCTCTCTTCTCTGTGTTTTAGATATGGTTTTTCCATGCTAGAGCAGATATCAGTTTTGGGGGGGGGGGGTTGGCATTTAGAAACAATATACAAGGAAGTGGTTGAAACACCCCAGGTATATCTTCAAAGCAGCTTCATAGAGGCTGCTAATTTGTTTTTATTTTTGTTTTTAAGTGGGAAATCCTGATCATGGCTCATCTACTTTACATCTAAATTGGCCACTTCACTGCCACAGAGTGTGTGGCATCTGAGTAACAGGCAATCGTTAATAGCTACCTACAATTTATATATATATATATATATATATATATAGTTCTGTGTTTACAAAATGATTTACAAAATGTCACATAATTGGTTGTACAAGCTCCGCTGTTAGACTGAGGCAATGTCAAATACAGTTTATAACAGGTAATATCTTTAGCTGCAGATCTAAGCATTAGGATTATAAGTCATGTCTTGGATTCTAGACCAATAACTGCAACCATTATTGCTGCATGGATTAATAGTGCAAACTAATAACAAACAGCATAATTTTATATAAGTATCTACATTTCCCCAATTTAGGTTCTGGGCATGTAGACTTTACACACACACGCACACAGAGGTTGCATTCTGCTGCTTCACAGGGCCAGCCCAAGACATTTTTCTTTCTGAGGAGAAGGAAGGCCTAATGGTACTCCCCTCATTCTACACACATTTGAATCTCACTTCAATGCTGGCGCCAGGACTTTCTCCTCCACTTCTCCTGAGGGCAGCAGGCTAGCTTAGGAGGCCTAGGAAAGGCTGTGTGGCATACACCGCCTTGTTATCCAACAGAGGGGGATTGGTGAGGAAGCTCAGGAGAAATGACTCCTCACACCCCTGCAACAGCTGCTGCTCCTCTGCCCCTCATATGCTATCTGAGGCAGCCACCTCACTTTGACTCTTGATAAGATTCCCTCCAAGAACGTCATCACACAGGCGGAAATTGCTTTTGCTTATCCTTGCTACTCCACCCATACGTTTGTCCATTCAGTGGGCTGTTTTAATCGCGCTGCTTCTCCTGCACACAGCAGGAGATAGCGGCAACTTCCATCTTTACAAGTAAGTTGGACTTACTGGGGTGGGGGGGGGGGGGTTGTGGCGCAAAGATGGCAAGAAGGAGCAGGAGGTGTGCAGGAGGCAGACAACATTGTGAGAGGGACCTGCGAAAATCCGTGAGTGCCCAGTAGTGAGCACGCAATAAAACATTCATCTGATGGAGCTCCAAGTCTGACTGAAAAGCATAAAAGGGCAACATAATTCATGCTGCCAATATTTTCCTCTGTGAGGTTTTGCTTGCTCTGTGCATAAGTACTGCCCTGTATTGTGATGTCAACATCATGTGCAAATAGTTCCTTCAGATTTTTCTAGTAATCAGGGTGTCATGTACCACATCACTGAATCTCAGCTCTCTTGCTGTTGTGGAACTACCAGAACCATGGCAGTGTCTGCACTAGCCCCTTTTTTCTCTGCAATTGCCATCCTTTGTTCATCACATTTATTTAAAAGTCCAGGCAGCATTGTCAAATAATTAGGGCTGTGCATTTGGTTTGGATGAAGTATGAATCTGAGCCAAAGTAGCACATTTTGGGGATATTTGGCCTCCTCTCAATGAGATTCACAGCCCCACTGGCCTCAGAGCCACCAGCCCCCACTGCATCCATTTTATGGCCCCTAGCTGGATCGGATAAGGCCTCCATCCAAATGCAGCACTGCTTCAATGGCACTTTACCAGGCAGTATCTGTGTAGAAAATTAAGCTAAGCTTCGTAGGAAAACTTTGGAAAAGCAGAAGACAGAGTGCGCTCTGAGTGAGAGGCCCTCAGACACTGTTTGGCAAACTAGAACCGTATCAGGATGTTTAGAAAGTGCAAGATGAAGTCTTTTCCTCTGTTTCCAATTATTCCTTTATCTTTCCTCTATCCTCCTAGTTACCTCAGTGTTTTCTTAGCTGACAGCCATTATGGTTCAGGATTGTGAGGATAAATGCAAAACTTAACAAATTATAAATATCCTGTTTCAAGATGTGTTATCACCTACTGAAAAGAAACTGAACTGCAGCTTCAGAATTCTCATAGCAATTTTCTGCCTGTTGTCTGTTTGGAGGTTTAGCTTAGTTAGTTAGTTGGTTGGGTTTTAAGGAAATATTACACAGCCAAGATTGAGAGATTATGTTGGTGCAGAGAGGTAAAAACATCCTAAGAATCCTACCCTTCAATGAAAATTGACACAGAAAACCTTCTGAAGGGAAAGAAAACTTCAAATGAACAATACGGGTAAGGAAAGTAGAGTCCTGAAGCTGCAGGTAACAACCACCTACAAATTGCTTGGTCTCTAGTTTGGCTGGGTCAGCAGAGCATGCAGAATTAAAAATCAGAAGAGAACAAAATAAAAAGAACCTGAACAAGATCAAAGTATTATAGTCTAGTTTGATTTAAACTTTTTTTTAATCTCAAGGAATGGTGGGGGAAAGGATACTGCTAGAACTGCTGCAAGTTTGTTCCTGATTATATTTTTTAGGAAATGTGCTTCTACATGAATGTAGCAGATGTTAGAGTGTCCACCTATGACTCACCAAACAAGAGGAAATGTATCACCAAAAGGAGGACACTTTACATAAATTTGCAGTACAAATTTATACATATCATACGAATTTATAATCAATTATCTTTTAAACAGAAATTCAGTAGTGGCCTGTGTGCTTGTTCAGTCTGCTATCCAGGTTCTGTTGACAGTGAACTGAATCAATCAATCGATCAATTTCAAGGCCCCTGGGTTTTCCCTTTTTATAGTTCTATATTTTAAACAGGATTAGGATGGACAGCTCTTCAAATAGAGCATGCCTTCAAAATAGAGGATTGTCCTCTGGCAACCCTTTGAACAGAGGACTCTCCTTTGTAAAAGACAGTACATGGCCACCCAAGAAGATGTGGAGGAGGGATAGTTACCCAGGATTAATAATTGGATGTTCAGTTTCTACCACACCAAAGAAGGCCCATTGGCAATTAATGGAGAGCTGTTGGTGGGAGTGTCTCAAAGAGCAGTTCTGGAAAGCAAGTAAATAAATGGAGAGTACTATTGTTTGGTATCTACCTAACCAATATGATTTAGGGTAAAATGTTGCAAAAGATCAGTTACACCATTAGCATGACGAAAACTGTATAGAAACCATATACATCCTATGATCCATTTTTTATTCTGTCATCAGTGACAAATGTATCACACACAAAAACTTATAGACTAGAGGTTTGGCAACCAGGTGCCCTCCAGATGTTTTGTACCACAACTATCATCATCTCTTACCATTGTCAGTGCTGGTTAAGGCTTATGGGAATTGTAGTTCAAAACATCTGGAGGGCACCAGGTTGCTTGCCCCTGTTATATACCATCATGACATATTTTGATGTCCCAGTAGTTGCACCAAGTGGAATCTAGCAGTTAAGATTGGGAACATATTACACTTGCTATATATTCCACACTGATCAGTGAAGCCCTTGGATACTGAAAAATAGACTATGGTCATAGATGTTTATGCTGGGGCAAAGATGCTGTTCCAGGGCCTGCTACTGTTCTACTGAGCTTATATGATGGGAGTGCCACTCTTATAGAAGTTGATGGGATAATTTGAGTCAAATCAAAGGGTTCAGGAACAACATTTTAACTGATCAAACTTTAAGGGATACAATCTCACAACAGTTTGCTCCTAGAAGTTTTAGCACTTTAGCCTAGAGGGATCCTCCTTGATCCTTCCTTTTAGTAACCAGTGTTAGTTCAAATCCTGCAGTGATATTTTTGACAAGCAATGGCAGACAATCAGACAGTTGTTTCATGAGCGTTAGTCACCTGTGGAACTGTGACCTGAGGGTATGTCCATCAAATTGGGCCACACAAGTTAAATCTTGACTTCTTGATTATGATCAATGCACATGAACAGAGGGAGTTTGAAGAAGCTACAGCAAGATCAGATAAACTGTTGTGTACATGGTTTGCAAAAGACCTATTCACAGAATATTTGCTTGTATTCTACTCTATAAATTTAGTCTTTGTTTTTTGCATATAGAAAGAATGATAAATAAAACTACAATTTTTCTACACAGCCAAAGCAAAGTCCATTTAATTATATCAAACATGCTTTCATCTCATGCTGCCCTTCTTAGCTCACTTATCTGGGACTAAGAGCGTCATCAGATGAGCATTTTATTTCATGCTCGCTACTGCCCACTTACATCCGCCTCCCATGTGCCTCCTGCTCCTTCCACTCGTTTTTCTGTCGCAAAATAGAACCCCTTTAATCTGTCTTCTTTTAAAATGGAATGTGCCATCATTTCCTGCTGTGTGCAGGAAAAATGGCGTGATATAAACGGCCCTTGAATGGGCCACATGGACGTTGCTGCTCCCTTTTTCTGTCCCTGTGTAAAAAGATTGTCGCTATTGTGGGACAGCTGCAGGAGGCCATAGCAACGATAGGGAAATGTGAAAATCCATCCATCTGATGATGCTCTAAGCTCCATTGGTTGCACCCAGAATCTGCCTTCTGTAGTCAGGAGGGCCCCTTTCATGGAAAGTACCTCTGCCTAATTTACAGGGATTTCACGTTCTTCCACACAATGGCTCATCCCATTCATTTGAGTCCCCCACCTTCTCTGTAGCATTTTCAGGGGGCTGGGTAGTCTGTCATGGGGAAGAGGGGATGGGAAGTTTACTTTTGCCAGCCCAGTTGCATAAGCCTAAAACTGGATCCAACCCATTGCATTCCGTTAGGCTTATTTCTTAGACATGTATAGAATTGCACTGCAACAGTGGAATCTTACACATATCCCTTCTTTTATTTTTTTTTTATAAAAATATTTTATTAATTTTCCAAAACAAAATTAAACAAATAAGGAAAAAATGGATAAAAAGAAACACATTAGATTTCAGTCTATTGACAGGGATATATGATATATATATATATATATATATATATAGTATATATATAATAGGTATATATATATATATATATATATATAATAGGTATATATATATATATATATAATAGATATATAGATATATATATAATAGGTATATATATAATATGTGTATATATATATATATATATATATATATAATATGTATGTGTGTGTATATATATAATATATATATATATATATATATATATATTATGTGTATGTATATATATATATATATATATAATATGTATGTGTGTGTATATATATATATATATATATATAATCTTTACCTTACAAACCAAGATATAAGTAGAATCCTAAGGCTTTTTGAAGGTTTTCTTTATTATTCAAATCTTATGCCTATCTACTCAAATGTAGGTGCCATTCAGTTTAGTGGGGCTTACCCCCAGGTAGGTGGTATTGAACTGCAGCCTAAGATGCTTTAGCAAAGTAGAGAAACAGCAAACAAGATATCATCATGATCACTACCAAATTGATACCCTAGCATGTACGAAATAAATTTTAAAAAACAAACTAAAACCAAAACCAGACCTGAACTATTTTAATCTTATTGCCATGCAGGGACACTATTTAATAGGATCCTTGGAGAGGTAAGAGCCACCAAATGTATGCTAGATCCTTGCCCTTCCTGGCTTATAAAAGCAACCAGATGGAGTGGGTAAGTAGAGTGGTTAATGCCTCCCTCGCCCATTGAAGGGTTCCACCCTGCCTGAAGGAGACAGTACTACAACCTATGTTGAAAAAGCCCTCCTTGAACCCCAATGTATTCAACAATTACTGACCAGTCTCCAATATTCCATTTCTGGGCAAGGTATTGGAGCACTTGATGGCCTCTCAACTCCAGGGATTCCTGGTTGAGATGGTGTCATGTTTCCCAACACCCCTCACTTTATTGGGGGACAATAAAGAGGTGTGCCATGTAATCTACAAAGCTTTATTCAGGCAATACAACTCCCCTGTTAAAACAACTCCACTGGCTTCCAGTCTGTTTCCAGGCACAATTCAAAGTGCTGGTTATGACCTATTAAGCCTATATGGCTTGGGTCCAGGTTAGCTGAAAGACCATATTCTCCCTGCCCATCCTCTGAGACCTTCAGGGGAGGCCCTTCTCTCTGTCCCACCACCATCACAGGCATACCTGGTGGGAATGCGAGAGAGGGCCTTCTCTGTGGCTGCTCTGGAACTCCCTTCCCAGGGAAGCTAGACTGGCTCCCTGCCTGGTGTGCTTCCGGAGGCAGGCTAAAACTTTTTTGTTCTGGCAGGCCTTTGGGGAGTAGTCTGCCTTGGATCCCAGTATTGGGGGAAAAGGCGTACTATAAATGAATATAATAATAATAATAATAATAATAATAATAGAATATAAATAATCAAACACAACACAGAATACTGTTTATAACAAGCAGCAGCAGTAGCACAGCAGCTACATTTAGCATATTGCCTTGAAAAATGGATATTCCTAGATCACTTAAGCTTTTGAAGTCATACTCCTCACCTGCATTTATCTATGCAGCCAATCTGCTATGCACATTGCTTCTACCCATGAAACATTAACAATAAAGAGTCTGAAATCATCCTCAGCACCTTTACACAAATCAATTTTATTTTATTTTATTTTTTTCAGAAGGAGACTCTCCTTTAAGCAGTTGCTCCTTTAAGCAGTGATTTATAATATGCCAGGTTGGCCTTGCTGTTTTTGAAGCCCCAAGCAAGAGATGATTATAGGCCTATATATGGCATCAGCTACTGGAGAATTTGCACACCTGTGGCTACCTCTATACCCTCTCTCTTAAATGCAGCTGATTGTTTTGAAGTTGTATCAGCCACCCCGTCTGCCTCTAGGCTCAGATGACCCCTAGATGACACAGCCTGACCTTGGAGAATGTAAGAAGTCACAATACTGTGAGAGCCGAACTGATCAAAACAAGTGCATTAATGAAATAAAGGTAAAGATAGGATCTAAATGAATACCCATCTCAGTAGTAGGTGCTGCTGACACCTGGATGCTGCTCTCCAGCACAAACTTTACTGATATCCGTATCCGAGACAATGGAAGTCTTGGCTAAGCATGAAAATACATGCTGTAATAGTGCCTCTTTATCTGGGAAAATCCTGGATTTCCTTTGTCATCACTGAATCACTTGCCATGGCAAAGTCCGTTTATGCAGTGACCCTTTGCAGCAATTATATTTCTTTTGCAGCCCCAAATACAAAAATCTACTTGTAGTTGTGAAAGTGGGTTGGTCTTACATGCAGTAGGTAGGGAGGAGTTGGGAGCTGAAATGCTCCTTTTATTTGGTTACCAGGCTTTGCACAGGTTGGAATAGCCCTTACTTTGCTACAGCAAATCTGTCAAGCAAGGTATGCAGCAGTCAGAGTTGGACACATTGAGTCTTCCCTATCTGAATGAAGCCAAGTCTGCTCATACCGCTAGGCAGGCCCCATACCATGGTGCACTCCTATAGCCCCAAAGGAGGGATCTGTCCACTCCATTTCCCTGAGGGGTAGGGGCTGATTATGTGTGAGACTGTGGGTGTCTTTACATTAAGGGGAAATTGCATTGCTTAGCCGGGGCATTTGTGCTTCCTGCATTTTGACATGACTGCTATGGGCTTAATTACATGGATGGAGAGGGGCAACTGCGTGGTTTGAATTGATTTCCCTCTCCTCCGTTAAATTCAATTGAAATGGCCCCATCTATTGGTAGAAGATCCCACTTTTTTAAGGATGTTACCACTTCAAAAGTGGTTCTTTTCATGGCAGAATTTGTAACGGTTTCTGCAGGAGATGTCCTGGTTGTTCATGACAGCATATAATCAACCTGCAAACTTCTGTTGAGTGCCAGTCACGAGCGTGCTATAAATCACTTGTTTAGAGAAGACTTGTGTTCTCCCTTTTTCTTGATGGGTAAACCAAATCCTCTGGGGAGGAATGGCCTCTTTTAATCCAGCCTCTCCCAGCATCCTCCCAGCTTTGTCCATGGTGTAGTGAGGATTACACCAAGATTGATTTAATGAAAAGAGGCTTGGAGCTTGAGTTAGGCATGATTCAGATTACTTTCAAAAATCGATTATCATAAACATCAAAAAAGGCAATATCAAAAATGTTTTGTGGTTCCAAAACACAATATACTTCTTTTTTTTAAAAAAAAGAATGTTCAAATATATATAGCTTGTTCTCGCATTACCATCAGCTGGCCATTATGAAGGATAGGGCCTTTTCAGGGAAGGCATCTAACTTTTGAACTCTTTCCCTAGGGAGACCTGCCTGACCTCCTTTGCTGGAGTTTTTGTCTGGTGCATGGTGAAATTGTATCTGTTTAGAAAGACTTTGGGATGCTGATGGCTTTAATGCTGCAAACCTGTTTTAATTTTTATAGCCGTAATTGTGGTTTTTTTTTTTCTGTAAGCCAACTTGTGGATCTGGCCTACATAGAAAGATGGGGTTAAAAAAAGGGAATAACGGAAAGATACATAAATAATTTGACAGGATATACAGATATGTGGGACTGATAGAGAGAGATAGAAAGAGAGAGAGAGAGAGAGAGAGAGAGAGACACTTTGGTTATCCAATCCTTAAGAAACCAGTAAATAGCAAATGAAAGCAAACACGAGATACTGTCTGTAGAGGCGGGATGCTGGTCAAAGGGATACGCAACTCATGGGCAACATGTACCCCCCCCACTGAACCCAGTGCCCTCCAAATATTTACATCTCCCCCAAATATGATGTCCATAGCAGTGATGGAGCACCCAAAAGGCCAAATTTAGCTTGGAAGCAAGCAAAATTTAAGCATTGTAGCAATTTGTGGTTTGCCATCAAATTTCAGTGGCAAATTTCAGTGGTGTACATGGAACTGTGTTTTAGAATTTTTTGAATGCCCTGAGGTTTCTTGATGAGCCTCAGTGTTTCCTATCTGTACAATGAGACAAATTATCTGTGGTGTGTCTGAAATTGGGAGGGAACTGCTACCTAAACTAAAATCCTTTTAATTGGAGATTCAAGGACCTAAAGCCTTCTGCATGTCTCTCACCTATAAAACAAAATTACTTCTTCTTGTGTCCTTAACAGTATGCTGCAAATATGTGTACTTTCATCTGTAGTCTGCAGCTTGGCTTACCCTCTTGATATATCTGCTTTCAGGCATATAATTCTGTGGTATTGAACCTTTTTGGGCCATGGGCACTTTTGGCAATTTGAGAAACTGTCCTAGGTACCAACACAAAATGGCTGCCATGGGAGGCATGGCAAAGGACAAGTAACTTGCCTAAAAAGCTGAGTACATGGCAGAGGTGAGATCTGAGGCCCAATACATTAAACAACTTCTTAGAATACACATGTTCCCACCTGCTGCACTTAAGACATTGGGGGTGACACAGGTATTGATCTAACACCTTTCCCCAACTGAGTATGTGGTCTAACACAGCTGGAGGACATCAAGTTGAATAAAACTGTGTTCAGCTGGATACATGGGGTGGAAATGGCCCTCAAGATATCCTGGCCCCAAATTATTTAGGGCCTTAAAGATTTAGGGAGAAATTAGCCTCAACAGTACAAATTATTTTAAATTAAAAAAGTAGAATTTTTACTAATACAAGCTATTATGAATGGCTGAATACCAAATGTGGTGGTGAAGAAGAAGTCATAATAGATGGGACTATACATACCCAGCAGATACTCTCATTAAAACAATTAGGAACTGATTTTTTAAATCTCAAAATAGATTGAAATTTCCACGATTTCCTTTTCAAAATGATCCTTTCGATGAGCGTATATGCACAGATGTATCTCCTAGTCTCTTCACTTTGATTGTTTATTCCTTGTATCATCTCAAACGTGTAATGTCCCCCCAAATTAACCTTGATATTTTTACTTACACCATGGAGACATATTTGGTGGCTCCTTCTTTCTGTTCTTATTAATGACCAAAGCACCGTCAGTAGCCCCTGGCCATGTTTTATGAAGAAGTTGTCACAAATATTTGGTGCAAGATGCACTTTGTTGCTTGCCTGCTCTCATGACTTGGTGGTTTAAATCTTCTGGCTCTAGTACTTTGTTAGCTTTCAGTAGTTCTAATTGCCTTCTTATCTACTGTAGCACGAAGGGGAAGCCTTTCAACAATTCACTCCCTAAAGCTTAGGAAAACAAGCCTGAGTTACCAGGGCCTCTTATCGTCTTTCCTTTTGTGTGTTCTGACATGAGGAAATCATTCAGACTCTCAGCAAAATATCCATCTATCACTAAGTAAGTTTCCACTTTGATCTCCCCACTGTATCTTTGCTTTTCGGCTTGCTTCTCTGCTGATTTTCCTCCTGTGCTATTTGTTCATTTCCCAACCTTCTACATTCTCTGCTTATACCTTTGTCTCTTCAGATAGTATTGCTCTAGCTCTTCCTATTTGGAAACCTTAGATTTTGTTGTAATTAGTTCTTCCCTTCAGTTTTATTTCCTTATACTAAACACCCTGCTTTTTTATCTAGAGTTTCGTTTAACTAGGCTGACCATATGAAAAGGAGGACAGGGCTCCTGTAACTTTAACAGTTGTAGAGAAAAGGGAATTTCAGTCAGTGTCATTTGTATGCAATTAGTTCCTGATGAAATTCCCTCTTCATCACAACTGTTAAAGGTGCAGGCACTATACTAGAGTGACCATATACAAAAGAAGGCAGGGCCCCTGCAACTTTAACTGTTGTGATGAAGAGGGAGTTTCACCAGGAACTAATTGCATACAAATGACACCGGCTGAAATCCCCTTTTCTCTACAACTGTTAAAGTTACAGGAGCCCTGTCCTCCTTTTCATATGGTCAGCCTAGTTTAACTTCATCATTGCATAATTACTCTTAATTGACTAATTAATAGGATTAATTATTCTGGCCAAAAATTGAAGGTCGTTGTCTTGGCCTATTACAGAAAATGCAAATGTAACACTAAGGTAATGCCTTCATTAGGACCAACTAAAGGGTTACAAAGAAATAGGCAAGCTTTCAATTTCATCGAAACTCTTAATCAAGCTAGATATTAACATAAAGATAATTTATGTTAATTTATGTTTTTTTAAAAATGGAATAACGGGAGGAGTTGGAGATGTGCAGAAGTTTCACGATGTTGTCAAAATGACCGTCAAACTTCTGTGAGTGGCCAGTCACGCACGTGTGATAAATCTCTTGTTTAGAGAAGCCCTTAACCTTTTAGAATGGGGAAAATACCTGTGCAAAAGTTGGGAAACCACCAAGTAATCAATGCTTGGGGGAAGGCCTGGGGCCAGGGGAAGGAGGCATGACCATTTGCTTATTGGCTGGATTGCAATCCCAGGTGGGATGGATTTGGCCCGTGGGCCATTGGTTCAACATCCCTGGTTTAGCCATGCCTACTTGCAGAGGGTACAAGTGGGAGTGATCAGGAAGCGAGTACCAGCATGCTGCTTGTAAACAATAAGTCAGGGTTCTTCAGAACTTTGGCTTATAGTTGAGTCCCAGTAGGGTGGGGAAAATTCATCCTCTTGCTTTTCATTCACCTCCTTGGCTGTTGCTATGAGATAGTTAAAGTTTAACACACTGCAAATGATGTTTTCTATATGTTTGTTGAGTCCCTGAAGCTATTTCCATTTGTTTTAGACACACCTCAATACTATTTCCGCCAGGTCATGTTCAGCTGCTGTTTGTCAGGGACTCTTCCACATTTGAACTATGTGTCCATCTTCCTTTCCAGCTTGTGAGGTCTCATCTTATGCTTCTGTTTATCCAAGTCCTGTTTGCAGTAGCCTAATAAATCTGCAGACATCAGGATCACTTGGAAGCTGCTAGATTTTGAAAGAATGCCCCTGAGAACAGTAACATCCTGTAGCATATGGGAGCGCTTTGCTACTGTGTGGACATTGGAATTGTAGTAGTTTCCAGCTCCTTGTTCTTGGCTCAGAACATGAACATTCTGAAAAAAAGGGCTGGTATGTTTCCCATAATCAGCCAAACCAGCATCTTCAAACAGTAGTAATTGCAAAACATTTTTATCATGTCCTTTTAACATTTATTTGAGTTCAACATTCACATAGAAAACAAACATTTGTTGATTCCTCCACATCCGAACTAATGTTTTACCTGCCTTATTTATTTAGTTATTTATTTCAAATTAAGATCAATACAAACTTCAACAAGGATAAAGCATAAGTAATAGACATTATCCTACACGAACCTGTTACTTTACTATAGAACATCTATTAAAATATTGAATTTGGTACCAATATGTTCTAAAACACTTTTGCATGATGATGACATTTAAAGGATGGCATTCTCACCTGTGATCCTGCCCAGTTGCTCAGATCTTTTGGAGAGGGTCTACTCAGTGTCCCACCATCAGCTGAAGTATGACTAGCATGTACAAGTGACAAGATCTTCTCTGCTCTGGTGCCCAAGGGCAGCTTTTGGAGTTAGGAGGTCTGAAAAGCCCCAGCATCCATGTAGGCACTGTATCCTGTCTGCTTCATGCATGTGCTTTGAGCATCTTGAATATCCTATAATTAAAATAATCAATTTTAAAATAACCACATTTGTAGGATATTATTACACCTGCTAATCTTGTATTCCAAAGAATCTCATTAAACAGGCCGTCTGAAGCTGCTACACAGGTATTTTAAGAAATGTGAAACTTTATGTTTTTGTTTTAATCCATTTTTAGTCTAATTTTTATTCTTTGTAAGCTCCCTGGAACTTGTGGATGGGCAGGGTATGGAACCCTAAAAATGTAAGAACAGAAAACAAAATTGTGCTGTTCATAATCATTTAATGAAAATGTTGTGAGCCTCCTTGAAGTTCTTTAAATACCACAGAAAGTGCAGACTGTAAATATGTGAACAAAATAAATGCATTCAGATTTTCTCGGCGAAAAATGTACCCTATGCTTTTATGCTTGAAATGCTTTTCCTTGTTAGGCATGGTAGTGAAGAAATCAGTGGGCCCGTTCAGAAGACACCTTTAACCCTGCTGGTTAAGGCTTTTGCTTAAGCAGCAGGGTTAAGCTGTCTTGTGGATTGTGTTTTGCTAAACTCTGCTCGCTCACTCACAATTGGACCGTCTGCATCAGGGTTAGCAGCTCTAACTGTGGCTTAAAGTGTTGTGTGCAACAACATGGCTTATGGTTGGTGCTAACCCCAGAGAACCACAGTTTCACTAACTAGAGAGCCTAAAGTGTCATCTGAACAAGCTCATAATATACTTTGCACTAGATACAGCAACTTGCGCAGGTCACAGAGGCAGGGTACACATAACTTTTTCCAAGTCCAAAGGACTCCTATATTCACTGCAGTGGTATGTGTGCGTGTGTGGCTCCCCCGCCTCTACCACGCAGGCGTTCGGGCTCCTCGGGGGTCGTCGCCATCGCGACTAGCCTTGACGAGGCCAGAGGCCGCGCGGAAGAGGCGGGGGAGGGCCGATTACGTCACTTCCGGATCCGGCCCTCTCCCGTCCCTTCCGCGCGGCCTCTGGCCTCATGAGCCCGGCAGCGGCGGTGGAGGACCCAGCGGCGGCGGACCCGGCCGCCCCAGCAGGTAAGTGCCCCGCGCCCCGCACCTCGCGCTCCTTACCCGCAGGGGCGTCCGCTTCCCTCCGGTGCTCGAATCTACTGAGAAACAGGCTTCATGGCCTGTCTCGCTACTGAGGGACAGGCCGCGAAGCCTGTTTCTCAGTAGATTCGAGCACCGGAGGGAAGCAAACGCCCCTGCGGATAAGGAGCGCGAGGCGCGAGGGAGGGCACTTACCTTCTGGGGCGGCTGCTTCCCGGGCTCCTCCGCCGCCACCGCCACCGGGTCTACCGCCGCTCCTCGCTTGCTGCCACCGCCGCATGACCCCCCGCCACCCTGGTTTGCCCCCACTGCCCCCGGTTGGGCCGGTTGGCCCCAGGTTTCCCGGTTAGGACCAGGAAACCCCGAGCCATCTGGACACCCTACACTGTTCAAGTTATTTTTTTTGCAAGTTTATTCTAATTAAGCTTCTTAGAACCCACATGAATAGAAGTTACATATGCACAATTTACATTATTATTTCCTTTTGCTTTTCCTTTTTTGTAAGAATGATAGAAAAGTTAGAAGGAAGCTTATGGACATTTGGAGAACAAAATGGAAGTGTACTAATGAACAAGGGGGCACTGCAACTTCATCTGGTTTTTGAAGCATCACCAGACACTGCCCACATTATTTCCTGCTCTCGCCTACAAAAGACAGACACTTAACAGCCCCCAAAAAACTGCATTGTAGGATGCCAAATCTGTGCCACATACCAGATTGGTCAGTTGTGTGGTAAACCACACACTCCACCTAGCATATGTTTTAGAAGAAACCATTCAGAGAATCATTCTCTAGCTGGGTGGCCTTTAGGCTGACCATATGAAAAGGAGGACAGGGCTCATGTAACTTTAACAGTTGTAGAGAAAAGGGAATTTCAGCCAGTGTCATTTGTATGCAATTAGTTCCTGGTGAAATTCCCTCTTCATCACAACAGTTAAAGTTGCAGGCACTATACTAGAGTAACCATATACAAAAGAAGGCAGGGCCCTTGCAACTTTCACTGTTGTGATGAAGAGGGAATTTCACCAGGGACTCATTGCATACAAATTACACTGGCTGAAATTCCCTTTTCTCTACAACTGTTAAAGTTACATGAGTCCTGTCCTCCTTTTCATATGATCAGCCTAGTGGCCTTGGTCAAGTCACTAATTTTCAGAACTTCTTTAGATTTAGGGAAAATTGTATTTCTTTACTGAAGATTTGCTTCCTGCTTCTCTTGTGCAATTGTAATGGGGCTGTCTTACACTGCTGGAAAGGCACACCCATGTGATCTATAAGGAAAACTTCCCCTCCTCTCACTGCTCGTAGCCCTAGTGGGTGATTTGTAGTGCAACTTCCCCTGTACATGGTAGGAAATCCTGAGACATTTCAGCAGAATCAGGATATCACAGCTTTTTTAAAAAAGAATTACCAGGGAAAGGCACAGGAGACATGCAGGAGGTTGCCAAGGACTTCAAAAGGACCCATGAACTTCCATGATTGGCCAGGCATGAGTGTGTTCACATAGTGGCCAATCAGCTGTCAGCCAGGGACCAACAAAGCAGGACACAGTGCAACATCACCCTCCCACCCATGTTCCCCAGAAACTGGTGCATATAGGCTTACTGCCTCAGATACTGGAGGAAGCACATAGCCATCAGGGCTAGTAGCCATTGATAGCCTTCTCCAGGAATTTATCCAACCCCCTTTTAAAGCTGTCCAATTTGGTGGCCATCACCATATCTTGTGGTAGTGAATTCCATAGTTTAACTATGTGCTGTGTGAAGACGTACTTCCTTTTATCTGTCCTGAATCTCCCACCAATCAGATGAGCCCGGGTTCTAGTATTGTGGGAGGGGAGAAAAATGTCTCCCTATCCACATTCTTCACACCATGCATGATTTTGTACACCTCTATCATGGCTCCCCTTAGCCTCCTTTTTTCCCTAGCTAAACAATCCCATGTGCTGTAACCTTCCCACACAGGAGAAATGCTCCAGCCCCTTGATCATTTTAGTTGCCCTTTTCTGCACTTTTTCCAGCTCTATAATAGCTTTGTTAAGATGTGGTGACCAGAACTGTACACAGTATCCTAAATATGGTCACACCATAGACAGAAAAAGAATGAGAGAGCTTGAGTCATATATAAATCATGGCCAACAAAGTTCCAGATTCTTGTACATTGTAAGTGCTAGAAAAACATAGAATGGACTTCTAAATGTGACAGCTGTGCCTCAGCTCTGGGCAACAGCAAAGTAGGTTACTTCCTCACTCCCTCTTGCAGATAACATTTTGCATATGCTTGCTGGTCATCCATATCTGTTACACTCATCTTTTAAACATCACATGCATCCTATTGAAAAACGTTTTTCATCTGTTGCCCTTTCCCTACACTGGCCTTAGTTATCCATGATCCAGATTAGACCTGTAATGGGCTATACATGGTGTTGCCTTTGAAGACTGTTTGGAAATTGCAATTAATGTAGAATGCAGCTGCTAGATTATTAGCTGGACTGGGCATTATGCTCATATTATGCCTGAGCTATGCCAACTGCACTGGCTGCCAGTCGATTTCCAGGACTGATTAAAAGTGTGGCCTTTAAAGCATTGCATGACTTACGGCCAGGTACTTGAAGGAGCATCTATCTCCATATGTAACTACCCATACATTAAGATTTTCAGTGGACTTCCTCCTGTAAATGCCCCATTCCCTCTGAAGTGAGACAGGTAGTTACCAGAGACAGGGCTTTCTTGGTGGAGGTGTCCCAGTTGTGGAATACTTTCCCCATAGAGGTTTGCCTGGACCTACTTTATTGCCCTTTTGGCACCAGGCAAATATCTTTTTTTTCTTCCCTAGTTTTTTAGGTGCAATTTTAATCTTGCTGCCCATTTTATGCAGCACTTCGAGCTTCTTTTAATGTTTTTGTATTTACATTTTAATTGTTCTATTTTTTTTAATCGCCCTGGGGAAATGATTGGAGGGCAGGTATAAAAATGCTTCTCATAAAATATCTAACATTTGTAAGATCTTCCCTCCTCCAGATTTCCAGTCATAAACATGCAGAGGAGTGAAGGTCACAGAATTTTGCCAAATAGTGCAGCTACTTGTGAGGGAGCTGAGGTTCCATAGTGGCCTCAACTACACCAAGCAGGATATTGCACTATGAAAGTGGTATGAAAGCGGTATATAAAAGGCAGGAGCCACACCAAGCAGGATATTGCGGTATGAAAGCGGTATATAAAAGGCAGGAGCCACACCAAGCAGGGTATTGCGGTATGAAAGCGATATATGGTATGTGTCAATGGGCCCCAACAGTTGTCAGTTCACTTCAATACCGCTATAAAGCAGTAGTGTGGCTCCTGCCTTTTATATATCACTTTCATGGCACTTTCATAGTGCAATATCCCGCCTTGTGTAGATGTGGCCAAGAAAGAAAAAGCCCATGTGGCCGGGGCTTGGGCTCACTACACATTGCACATCAATTTGTCTAACTGAACATCGACAGCCCCTTTTTCCTGGAAAAGACACTTCGAATGAGGGCAAGTTGAACTGTAGAAGCAGTAGGGGAAAGAGGTGTTTGACTTCTCCCACCTGCCTTTTTTCTGCTCAATCGCTGCTTCCCTGTAGCTGTTTTTCCCTTCATGGGGTTCCAAACGCACATTTGTGAGGCAAGGAGGCTGCTGTGCTGAATTTCACATATTGATTTTAAATAGCCAGTCAAATCTTTGGCTGCTGGCCCCTGTCTTTTAATATTCAGATAGCCATCATATTCAGAAGTGTTTCTCAGTTGTGCATTCATATTTCTGGTTAAGATTAAATCTTCCAAAAATAATATTGGCTGGAGAAACTCAGAAGCTCATTGCTTCTGTGGCTTCTCTAGCTGGGGCCTGCATTCGGCCACGTTTCCAATAATCAGTCTGTGCTCCTTAATTATGCACTATATATATAACAGTTTCTGCTACAAATGATGTTTTCTTAGCCAGTCCATTTTGCCCATTAAACTGTACAGTAGCTGGAATATTTCCATCCCAAAAGAGAAACCTTTGGCTTAAAAAATATTGTCATTTGGGTAAGCTAGACATACTTCTGCAAAGTGACCTTATAAAAATATTATCTGAGGTATGACTGAGGCTAAATTATATGACAGTAAGCTGGTCCCCTCCAGCAAATGAATTCTTGGAGCAATGGAATAATTTGAAAGCAAACACATATACCATCAAATGCACAAAAGAATGCAATGAACTCTCCAGCCTGGGCAATATGAAACCTGGGGGGGGGGGGGGGGCGAAAGGTCTAGAATGCTGGGAGGAAGCTGCAATGAGGGAAGGAATCAGGGTCAAGGGTCAAGGGTAGGCCTGGTTGGGCATCTGCTGAGGGCCCACAAACCAGCAAGGGCCCATCGTCAGAGCTCTCTGGAGTTGCTCCTCCTGGCAGTGGCAGAGAAGTGGTGGCCACAACAGTAGGCTGACCAGATAAAATCCAGGTCAGGGCTCATGTAACTTTAACAGTTGTAGAGAAAAGGGAATTTCAGCCAGTGTCATTTGTATGCAATTAGTTCCTGGTGCAATTCCCTCTTCATCACAACTGTTAAAGGTGCAGGCACTATACTAGAGTGACCATATACAAAAGAAGGCAGGGCCCCTGCAACTTTAACAGTTGTGATGAAGAGGGAATTTCACCAGGAACTAATGGCATACAAATGACACTGACTGAAATTCCCTTTTCTCTACAACTGTTAAAGTTACATGAGCCCTGACCTGGATTTTATCTGGTCAGCCTACACAACAGCAGCCTAAGAAAGTAGTGGCCTGAGTAAATGAAAGGGAAGGAATTCAGTGAAAGGAGGGCCAGAATTTGGAATGGGGAAAGCAAAAGGTTGTAGTGGCTACAGCAGTGGCTGAATAAGTGAAGGGGAAATTCATCAACTATGATATCTGGAAGGAGAGGAGGAATGGAGAATCAGCAGTGGCGTCTTCCTTAGCAGGTTCCACAGGTGAAGGGAGCAGGTTTGGTGGTATTTTGGCAACAGGAGGAGTGTGTGGAGGGCTGCAGGAAAGGCGTTCAGGGGCCACAAGCAGCCTGCTCTATATATTGATTCTTTGGCTCCTCACCTTTCTATGGTGTTCATCATCACACACAATCCAACCTCTCTTCTATTTCTCCACACTAAGACTGTGGTGTAGTGGTTAGTGTGTTGAACTAAAACTAAAGAGACCCAGGTTCAAATCCCATTCAGCCATGAAATTCTCAGGTAAACTTGAGGCCAGTTTCAATCTCACAGCTTAGCTAACCTTGTGATATAAAATGGGAAGGTGGGGAAAAGAACATATGTTAGAGCCGATCTACACTCTAGCTTTGCAATGTTTCATAAGGGTTACAAAAACTCTTTGGGCCACATGACGCACTCCCTTGAACGATGTATACCCGAGGTTTTTTTAAACTCACTTCACCTATATACAACAGTTTTTACATTTAATAAATTGTTTTAAGTAAAATAATGTGTCCTTCCTTACCGTTTATGATTCGTGGGGGCAGTGCTTCGTTTACCGGCACCCAAATGCTTAGCAGTTGATTGGTGGGGAAGAAAGAGGGGCTAAGGAGGAAGTGGGCGACTGAACTACAGCACCCACAATACTTTGCCCTAAACTTATTGTAAAAATGAAACAGAAAGAGATGGACAGAAGAGTGTGAGACCGCACACACCACTTTGAAGACTGAAGAATTTTTCTCCTGTAACGTGAGTACTCCTTAATGTGGCGTAAGACGTTTTAGAACGCACCTATTTGGAACGTTTTAAAATACTATTTAAAATGTTCCAAGGTACAGTGTAGATAGGCTCTTAGTTAACTGGATCTCTTGAGGCGAAGGATGGGTTCTAAATATGTGGGAGAGCGGATAATATAAGAGGGAGAACAGGAATGCTTAAAAATGAAATTCTAGGACTGTTTTCTCACAACACACTAAAAAAAGTACCACTGAACTGCTCATGTGCTGTTTGTGTTAAGTGTGAATTTTTATAATGTAGGATGAAACATGAAAGAGAAATTCAGTGTGTCCTCTTGCCAAAGCAGGTTTTGTATTCATGTTTCAGACTAATTTAATAAAATCCGATATTACCCTCATGTAATGCCCTAAGTGCTATTCAGTTTTGTTTGGGTTTTTTTTTTTTTTAAAATTCAGTTTTCATACAGGGTAAAATTTCTATTGAGGTTAAAGGAAATACCTCAGATAGGAACCTAAGAAGTGTTGAGTACTCAAAGTGCTACATCAAAGAAGAAGTTTATGACTGAACCTGAGAATGTGACAGACCCGTCTGTGGTGTACCATGTACATTCTTATCACTGCCTTCTCCCCATTTCTAATTCAGTATGATAATTATACTTTGCCAAGCAACATGTCTGGGTTTCTCTATGAAACACACTATATAAATTGACTTATCAAGACCAATGCTGCTTGAAGAGTTTAAAATAGTCCCAGATGATTTTTTTTTCAATGAAAAGGAGAAAGACAATTAAAATAAACCTTGAAATGTTGGGTTTTTCAGGGGTTTGTTTTAAATGTTGGACTACAACCACAGCCAGCATAATTTAAGAGGGTATATCTATTATGGGTGATAGATATATTTTTGATTGTTTTACTCTCTTTTTTAAAAACTGTGCTTTAGATTCCTATTTTTTAATTTATTCCAGATACATTTAGGTGAAAAAATATACAGGACCTTTCATAATTAAATCTGTTCATTCTCTACTCCCATGTCCCCCAATAAACATTGTGTGAAAGGGGAATTTATCATTTTTATATTAATTTGATAGGCTACACATTATTCCTTGCATTATGTTTTTATTGGCTCGGCAGAAAGCTCTACACTTATCACCAGACAACCAGCCACTCATTTTTATGACTGTCTTAAGGGACATAAAGGCATTTTAGGAAAGCTTCATTTCAGCTGATAGGTACTTTCATTTTGTCAGGCCAGATGAATGTGCATCCAGTTAAGTCATCTGAGCATCCCAACATGAGCCCAGATCTATGTAATTTATTTCATACTTTACAACATTTGAATCCTGCCTTTTTATGTTTACACAAATTCTCAAGACAGCTAATGATATAAAATGAGATACAAAATATACAAATAAATGAACTGAAAACATGCCAGTACGTCAAAATAGCAACAAGCTATTGAATTCCTGCCAGATTCATATCAGGTACAATGGCGTGCCAAGCCAAGAGCACATTGGAACAGCATCTTAACCAGCTGCCTAAAAGCTGCCAGAGAAAAGAGTGAGGTGGAAATCTCTGGGGAGTGAGCTTAATGGGGAGTTACACCAAAAGCTTCCAAAAGATTATTTGTACTGTTGTGGGTAGCATGGTAAAATCAGGATCCTCAGTTCCTGGTTGAAGATTGAATGTGAATAGTCAGTCATTACAGATGCACTTTCGAAACTTGAAAACTTAAAACTGAAGAGTACAAGTGCCTGTTATTAGTTGGTTCAATGGTTATCATGCTACCCATATGCTACCAATATCAATTCTCCTAGTCCTTGGGCTCTCTAACATTGTACCTGTGGGCACCAATGTGCAAACAGACATAATTCTTGGTGCCTTCCATTCTCCTAGTCCCTTCTGATTTTTATTTTATTTCTTCTTCTTTTAAAAAAATTATAAACATACAATCATACATCTTACAAAAACACACACACACCTTACAAAATTTACTATCTATCAACTATGGGAAAACCAAAGTCATGGTCTTTGGACACAGATCTCCATTACACAAATGGAGAATAAATACACATCCTATCGAGCAAGTATCCTCGTATCGCTATCTGGGTATTATTTTTTCAGCTTCAGGAGGCTGGGACGTCCACTGCAAATCCTTGAAATTAAAAACAAACCAGCAATTAAATGGACTATTGAAGTTCTGGTGCACAAAGGGAGGTTGCCAAATCCACCCAATGTTAACCTTGTTGAAATCAAAAAATTTAACCCAGTTTGTGTATGGAGGAGAATTATGGGCTCTGAAACCTTCATACGATATGGAAATGTTTCAAAATGAATGGCTAATTCTAGGTATAACAAGGTGCACCCTGCTTCATTTTTATGCTCAGAAACAAGCGTAATAGCAGTTAAATCTATCACTGTCATTAGGGCCTTTAATTATTGGCTCACCCTCCCCCTTTGACCAGATTACCCAAATTGTGTATTTTAGAGCAAATGAGAGCCAATTCATCAAATAAATCATTTTGGTTCCAGAAACTGATACCTCATATTCACTATTATGGTTTTTCTTCTCAATACTTTACTACTTTGAATTTTGATCACAGCATAGAGGTCTTTAAGGAGAGGGTTTATAGTGTTTCTATCCAAATGGATCTCTGTGCAGGTGCAAGTAATAGGATAGCACCTTGGTTTGCAGAGACTAAGCTTAAATTGAAATGTGAACGCTACTTGACTCTAATTTCTAATCCTTGTCTTAGATCAGCCCTTGCATGATTAAATATGCAACAAATGAAAACAGCAGTACTAGAAGGGCATTTTAATAAAATTCTTTATACCACGAGACTCTGCCCTTGCCGTAGTGGCAAAGTGGAGGATCTGCCTCATTACTTGTTCTACTGCCCTATCTATTCCCAAATTCATTCTAAATATTTAGATTGTTTCCTTGAGGAAAAGTCCAGCTGGTCCGATTCAGAAAGAATATGCATTTTGTTTACATGTGATAGTAAGACTGTCCTATTGACATTGGCCAACTTCGCCCTTACAGCACAAATGTATGGAGTAAAATTTCTGACCTTGCAGAATGTATTATTTGTCTTACCATATTATTTTTTTTACCATACTTGTTGTAACCACCGGTTGAAACAAAGTTTTATCTCTCTCTCTCTCTCTCTCTCTCTATCTATCTATCTATCTATACAAAACACCACAAATGCCAAATAAAATATATAGGCATAGATGCTCAAATCGTTCTGAACAATTAGCAAGCAGCATGCATTCTAAATCTTTCTAATTTTCCTAACTTATAATTTCTTGACCTTTAATAACAATTTATTAAGATTTTATTTTATTCTTTTGACTGCAAAGTGAAGCGGTGCCCTCAAGTGCAATCTTTATTTGGATTTGAAAGCGTGGTTTTGTATTTTGGAGCTGAGAGCCCACCTCTGCCTTGAAGTACTTACGTTCTTGGACAAGTTACCTTTCTAGTGTACTTCTGGGAAACAAGTCTTTTGTGACTGGCCAAACCCACCATGCTAGCTGTTTTATGTATGGGTAAACCCCTGGCAGCCATTTTGGGAGAGTGCACTTGACACTCTGTCAAAATTTCAAACATACTCACTGACCCAAAATTGTTGGGGACCTCTGCCCTAGTCCATTTAGATTAACAGTGTTGGGAATGGGAATTGGCATCTTCCTTGTAGCTTGTGAGCATGAGGTCGGGTCAATTTGAAATTCTCCTCCTCCTCATCTTATTCACAGGCTATAAGCAACCCCCCTTTGAAACAGTTTTGTTTTGGAGGGGCTACAAATGTGATGAAGTGTTCATTCCATTTACTATAGTGATGATCATGCTCCCTGTTGCTAATGTGTACCATTTAAAAATTGTTTTCTTTCTGTTTTAAGCAATTAAAAAGTAGAGATGTGTATCGTATCGGGTCCGATGTCCGCTAATGAACCAATAAGGACGTTATCGGACATCTGATGACCGATAACGATTATTCCCTAAGAAGGCACTATCTGATCGGATCCAATATCCATATGTCCGATAACTTCATCACTCAGTGCGTCACTGTACTGAGGAACAGGCTGGAAAGCCTGTTTCTCAGTACTACGGACAAGCGGCGGCAGCAGGGAAGGCCGCAGGTAAGGAACGCAAGTGGGGGGAGGGAGGGCTCCCCTGGGATCTCCCTTACCTGCGGCCTTCCCCGCTGCTGTCGCCGGTCTGTAGTACTGAGAAACAGGCTTTCCGGCCTGTTCCTCAGTACAGCGACACTCTGAGTGATGAAGTCATCACTCGGTGTGTCTCTGTACTGAGTAACAGGCTGGAAAGCCTGTTTCTCAGTACTACGGCCTGGCGGCGCTGGTGGTGGTAGCAGGTAAGGAGCGCGAGTGGGGGGAGGGAGGGAGTGCCGGTCCAGTGTTTTTTCCCATAGGCTTGCATTGGGGGAAAGCTTTCTTTCCCCCAATGCAAACCTATGGGGAAAACACCTGAAATGGCAGTCCGTAATCGGATCGAAACTTCTGATATTTATTGGATATCAGGTCCGATCAAATCCGGGTACCTCCCGATATGATCAGATCTGATATTTTTAATATCGGAAATTCTGATCCGATTCCAATTCCAAAATTTCTGGCCGTGCACATCCCTACTAAAAAGCCAGGGGAAGATAGGCAGCAGCTTTGCCTTCTCTCTGATTTGACTTCATGATGAGATTCAGCTATGTCATAACATCTAAAGAAGCCAAATCAGAGTGAGGGCAATGTTTTTAAAAGATGTAAAGATTATGACAAGCAGCATTGAAGAGTGCAATCAGTGCTGTTACCAGGAGTACAAACAAGTGGCAGAAGGCAACAAAGAAAGTGAATGGCTATGGGTATGTTGTAAAATGTTGCTCCTCATAAAATCCGTTTTTGAGCTCAGCCCTAGTGATCAAGTGATTTAGTGCATCTGGCACTTATAGCAACAATATATTTGCTAGCAAAAGTGCTCATGGGCAAACACCCTTATTATTTTGGGTGATCAATTCACAGAGGAGGACCAAGTCCATCTCTGCATCCCTTCCCAGCTTCTATGATTAGAGAGCACCTATTTAACATTACCATATTAGGCAGCAAGAATATGAGCCTTTCAGAAGCAAGATCTGTAAACTTTGACTAGTGGGCAGAGTAGGATTAAGTGTGTTAAAACTTTTTCAAATATGTAATGTTTTAGCTATTCTATTGATCTTGATTTCTATTTGAACAGTGGTTTTCCAAGAACCTTTAAATAAAATAAATGAACACTACAACCAGTTGAATGCAAAATACCTTTGTCTAATACTTTAAAAAAGCAACCTTATTTGGTGATTTGTGAACATATCTTTGATGGCTGTGAACACATCTAGCTACTGATCTGGTACCATTTCAGTAACGCACGCATCCTTTCAACTAGGGAAAAGAGCACTGGCCTCTTTTAGCAGGAGATTTATTTATACATACTTCATTTGTGTCATCTTGGACAGGGACTTAAAATAAAGAATGTGGATCTGTTTTCTGTACAGATCTCAAGAGCACAGATCTCTGGGGCACAGACTAGGGTCACAGTCCACTGAGATTTTTTTCTGCGTAAGCCCCATTGAAATGAATTCCTGTTTGATCCCAAGAAAATATTGCAGAATGGAATGTTTCTGCTCAGGGTTCCAGCCACTCCATTCCATTCCCTCTCTTCCATTTCCAATCCCCCACATAAAAAGTCAGTCAGCATTCTGTGCCTGGTCCGCATTGGGCTGTTTGGGAGGGGAGTGTTGCCCCCCCTTTCCCCCTATTTTTTTTAAAAAATTTCCCTGCAAACCTCAGTCTTTCCACAAATCTGCTTATAGCTCTCTCTTTTGCACGGGTGGTATCATTTTAGCTACAAAAGTAATGGCAAAAGTTTTCCCAACTTAGTTTTTTGCCCCTGTAAAGTATTTTTTTGTATTTCTGCAAACCTTAGGGTATGTGATGATACCTTCCTCTTGTTACAGAGTTGAGATTTGTTGAGTGTTTTAAACTATAGTTTAATATTTAGAAAGCCCTTGGCTACCAGTTAACTACTTATAGCTGATTAAAGGCACAATCCTGTGCATGTTTAGACAGAAAAAAACCCTAAAACTTCCAACATTCCCTAGAGAACCATTCTGGCTAGGGAATGCTGGGAGTTGTAGGACTTCTTTCTATCTAAACATGCATAGGATTGCGCCTTAGTACACTTTAAACAAAGCATACACCATTTTTTGGGGGGGTAGATTCAATTTTGGTTTTGTACTAATAAGAATTAGGAAGGGATTTTTTTATCTACTTGTTTTATTTTATTAGAGATTTACTTGTAAAAAGACCTCAAAATATAACTTGCATAAAAGAAAATCAAAACATTTCTTGTTGTTAAAAAGAGCATTTCTAAAGATTCTTAGGTCTTAGTAGCTTAACAGGAAATAGAATTTTCTAAACATTTTTGGTTCTTAGATTTTTAGTCCTAATAGCTTTTAAAAGGAGAGATTTCATTCTAAGTAGCAAGCTTCCCATTCAGTTCTGAATGGGCTGTTTAGCTGACAGGTACACAGGCTAATTGAGCTTCTAATAAAAAGCTCCCTTTTTCCAAAAGCAGCAGATATTTATACCTTTTTGTACAGATATTACCTCACAGATAATATTATTCGTTGTCCTATGAATTGTGCCTAACAGTCTTATCTCATTGTTAATAAGCATGCCTAAAAAAATTAGAACACCCATATAGGCTTATACATAAATCTGTCAGCCTGGATAAATCAATTCTGTCTTTGAGAAGATAACTCTGTACTCAAAATTTGTTAATTAAACCAAAGTTTATAATTTTCTAGACATTTGTATATCAAGCTTTTTCATGTGCATACTTTACACAATATTTTTGATAAGCAACATTTTAAGTATACTTCTGACCTGGAGTAAGTCTTACACCTGTTCATTACTTAAATAACCCTGTAGTCCAATTGATAGGGGTTAACTTAATAATAAGATATTCTATACGTTTGAAGAGAAGTGGGTTTTCTCAGCAATAGCAAAATCAGTTATTTCCTAAAAAATCCAGGACACTTGCTTATGGATGTTGCTGTGTTGGTTGGCTACATAAGATGTGGCACTCAGATAATTGAGCTCATCAAATATATGCAAGCGAGATATGCAAAAAAATATGGAGGCTCCTGCTGTTTCCTGTGGGATTACTTGTCTCAATCCAATATATATGATTCCACTTTTGCAATATAGATAGGGGCTCTTGCCCTTTCCTATGGGGCTGCTGGAATCAGTCCAATGCATTCCTGAGGCCTCCCAGAAGGACAGGTGAATCTTTTGACTATTCCGAAAGAGACCCCAGTGTACAAGGGTAGTGGCATCTGGACAACTGGAGTTATATGATATATATCCTTGGACCATGCAGGGTGGCATGATTCCAAGCCATCCCACTGAGATGTGAGACAATAAAGAGGTCTGTCGTGCAATCCACAAAGTTTTATTCAGTAATTAGACGTCTCTTCACACCTCAGGAAAGTGTGAAAGCGAGAAACTATCTAAGATTAATTAGACTAACAAAGCAAGGCAGTTGCTTATCAACTCAAAGGACAGTTTCCCCACAGTGCTCAACAGATTTTACTGAATACCTCTCTCAGAGCGGATCTTAAAGTTGAAGCCTCTACCGACAATCTTGCAGACCACCTCCCACCTCCTCTCAACTCCGCCAGCTTGATCCTGCAGTGCACGCTGGGGTCTGTCAGCTTCAATGTTTCCTCCTCCGACAGACTGAGTTCTCAAGGGGGAAGGTGATCTCTGACCCTGGGTGTCCTGTCTGATAAGGTCCTGGGAAGATTCCTCCTGGACTCCTGGAGAAGTTCCTCCTCCACTTCCTGATGTAGAATCATAGAATCATGGAATAGTAGAGTTGGAAGGGGCCTATAAGGCCATTGAGACCAACCCCTTGCTCAGTGCAGGAATCCACCTTAAAGCACCTGTCCAGCTGCCTCTTGAATGCCTCTAGTGTGGGAGAGCCCATGACCTCCCTAGGTCATTGGTTCCAGTGTCATGCTCCTCTAACAGTCAGGAAATTTTTCCTGATGCCCAGCCAGAATCTGGTTTCCTGTAACTTGAGCTCATTATTCCGCGTCCTGCACTCTGGGATGATTTAGTAGAGATCCTGTCCCTCTTCTGTGTGACAACCTTTCAAGTATTTGACAAGTGCTATCAGGTCTCCCCTAAATCTTCTCTTCTCCAGGCTAAACATGCCCAGTTCTTTCAGTCTCTTCTCATAGAGCTTTGTTTCCAGACTCCTGATCATCCTCGTTGCCCTCCTCTGAATCCCCTCCAGTTTGTCTGCATCCTTCTTGAAATGTGGTGCCCAGAACTGGACACAATACTCAAGATGAGGCCTAACCATTGCCGAACAGCACTGATTTGTAATATCTCACATGATTTGGAAGCTATACTTCTATTAATGCAGCCCAAAATAGCATTTGCTTTTTTTGCAACCACATCACACTTTTGGCTCATATTCAGCTTGTGATCTACAACAATTCCAAGGTCCTTCTCGCTTGCAATCTTGCTGAGCCAAGTATCCCTTATCTTGTAAACTATTCATTTGGTTTCTTTTTCTTAGGTGTAGAACTTGGCATTTATCTCCATTAAATATCATTCTGTTGCTTTCAGCCCAGTGCTCCAGCGTACGGAGAAAACTTTGGAGTTTGTTTCTGTCTTCCAGGGTATTAGCTATCCCATCCAATTTTGTGCCATCTGTAAATCTGATAACTGCACCTCCTCATCCAAATCATTAATAAAAATTTGAAGAGCATCTGCTTCTTCAGCTCCAAGTCCGACTGAGGCTGCGAAACCCAGTCCCTCACACTAGGGAGAATGGGCCTGATCCTGACACAGTAACAGTAATACAGCTCCTGCTCTATCCTGTGGAGCTGCAGGAGCCTGGCCCTCTTTTGTAACTGATCACTCTAGCTATGCTCCTGCAGCTTTAATTGCTGTGATGAAGAGGGAATTTCACTAGGTGCTGCATGCATACAAATGACACCAACTGAAATTCCCTTTTCAATACAACTGTTATAGATATAGGAGCCCTGTCCTCCTTTTCATATGGTCACCCTATTTTCCATCCCTACTCTGACTGTGTGAGAACAAGGAAAAGTCCTGAGTGCATGGGGAGGTATGTATGGGATGAGTGTCTCCAAGTCACAGACTAAGGCTACAATGCTATATTCCAGTCTTCAAGCTGGTAACTTCCTGGCTGAGGGATACTGGGAGTTGGTCCCACACCTCTAGAGGGGTCCAGGTTGAGGAAGGGTGCTATATTCACTAACCTGGGAGTAAATCCTATTGAACTTGGTGGGACTTACTTCTGAGTAGACCTGTACAGTATGGCACTGTTAGTCAAATAATGTATATTTTTCTGGAATTGTTAAATTTTACATTCTCTTTAATATAGAGTCTACATATTTAATAGGGTGAAAGAATGAGAAGTGGGTTATAGTTAATGCCAAATATAGTGTGAATTCCATACTTCAAAGTACCTTATATTCATCATGTTCTAGTGGTTAGAGTGGCAGGTATGGCTCTCCCTGCAAAATATTCCCATGTCAGGTCCTTTTCCAGAAAAGGGTTTAGTCAGTGGCACCTCATTTAAGATATACACATGCCAATTACATACACTATGCCGTCAGTTCTGTCTTGGATATTTAAAATGAAGTATTCTGCAGATGTTCCTGGTTAGTTTAACTTTCTACGGAGTGATAAGGAAGTTAAAGAAACATAAAGAAACCACAGAATCAAGTCATGGGAACGTGCCCTATGGTTTGAATTGACTTTTTCTGTGCTTTTGCTTTTTCACAGTAAGGCGGTTTAAAGGATAGGTATAAACGAACAGCCACTGGGTACCCTGTTGATCATTTTCAGTCATGAGAAATAATCCCTTTTCAGGAGGAATACTGTGCATATTATGTATGTGCATGAATATACATATGTTGGTATGGTGGAAATCACTAGAGGTTTCCATTCCTTTATGCTTTATTTGTTTTAGCTCCAGCAGGGAGCACCTGAAGAAATGGGATTGGATTCAGGATCTGTCTTCTGCAAGAGGAAGGCTCCACTTCTGGAATGGCCCTCCTCACAATTTTTAGGGATCCCCCTGTCCTCCACACCACAGCTCACCCCATTCAGCAGGGTCTCTTGACTCTCTGTGTAGCATTTTCAGGGGGCTGGAGGGGCAGGGAAATCCAGTTCAGTCAGCGCAGTTGATCCTTCTTAAATCTGGATCCAACCCATGATCTTCACAACTAAGGGTGCAGCCCTCTGCATGTTTAGACAGAAAAAAGTCTTACATCTCCCAGCATGCTGGCTGGGGCATGCTGGGAATTGTAGGACTTTTTTTTGTCTAAACCTGCATAGGACTGTGCCTTAAGATGTAAGAACATAAAAAGCTCCCTGGTGGCTCACACCAATCAAAAAGGACCCACTGGATCCAGCCTCCTACAACCTGCACTGTAAACCATCTAAACTAGTACCCATCACTACATCTTGTGGTAGTGCATTCAAAGGGGGGGAACTCCATTTTTTAAAGGGATAAAAACAACTGGACTTTTGCATGTTGGGAGCACCTGAAGGCTTCTAAACTAGCTCATTAGTGATCCACACACAACTGCCTTCATATCAGTTGCAACCTGGTGCTAGGTCGGAAGTGGAAACAGAATTTCTTTCAAGTGGAAGAAGGATGGATGGAGCTATGGCACACTCAGAGCCTATCTACACTACTGTTATTAACTGGTTTAAAACTGTTATAAACCATTTTAAAGCAGTAGTGTAGATTAGGGATGTGCATGGCCAGAAATATTGGAATCGGAACCGGATTGGAATTTCCAATATTAAAAATATCGGATCCCACCACATTGTGTGTTGCACTATAACTTCCATTGCCCACAGCCAGTGTGATTGTGGCTGGGGGTGATGAGGATTGTAGTCCAACACATCTAACAGGCACCAAGTTGGGGAAGGCTGCATGAGCCTTTCCAGATGATAAGAAGTTGAGTGATACCATGACAGGCGTCACTGTCATTATCTGGAATACAATCCCCACCCAGGCCTATTGTAATTCCAACGGCACGTCCTTCAGCAATTTGTGAGAGCAGGTTCCTGAAGCAGTTCTGTCTGTGCTAGCGCAGCCATGGAGAAGAGACTACTGGTTAGAGCTGGTAGTCTAAGCCAAATGATGGAAGGGAGTCATGGGGATAGCGACCACTCCAGACAGAGTAGTTAGAATGAACAAACCAAGCAGGGAATAAGGACTGCATGTGCGTATCTGAATACATCTGTAAATCATTTGGAATGTATGCCTAGATAGAAAATAATTCAAAGTCACAAGAGACTCCTACAGTATGACAGCAAGAGTAGCACTGCTGAGTGATTGCTAATATACCAAACTCCTAAGAAACTACTGTCTGGAAAGTTGAGGCTAGGTAGATACTAGCTATTCTGGATTTTATTTTATTTTTAAATAATGGTTTGCTCTTCAAATTGCTTATCATGGAGGTCCCCCAGTAAAGCAAACCATGACTTTTACATTATTCTTTATTCATTTGGTGCCAAATTGTCTGGAGCTTATACTTTTTATTTCCTCCCCCAAAACCTGCAGTATATTACGAGAATGAGCAAGGAGAGCTTTTACTACAGGATTGTCAGACTAGTTTCAAAGGTCACAAATATTCCAACACACTGCCAAAGATTCAGGGTCACTGAGCAAATAAGAAACAATAGGCAATGGTTTTTATCACCCGGTCTTTGGGCATGTAACTCTTCTGCCAGACGTGAACATATTTTCTCTGTTTCAGACAGTAGTAAGTAGCACCAATTTACCTTATGAGTGGTAAAAGAAACAATTTTAAGATCTGCTCTGCCTCCCTCCCATTCCATAGCAGCTATGAATTGCCAAGCTGTCTGGAAAAACATCTTTCTTTCTATAAGAGGGCCGAGCATTTAGCCCACAAAATCTTCTGTTTTATTTTTTCATCTCGTACCCAGCTATTCTGGCTATAATTATAGACCACATTTCAGGCTTCTGGTGTGATCCTAAAACTGATGTAGTCCCAATAAACAATACCTATTCGTCAAATGTAATAGAAGAATCTATTAAACTGTGCTTCTGTTAGACTGTTTTTTGGGACAAGCTCATTCCACACGTAGCAGGGAAGCGAGCATGTTGCCAAAGCCTTGAACTGTTGGCGGTGAGTTCCGCCATTTTCAATTCTGCATGCTTAAAGGATGGCCTCAACAAGATGAACTTCATAGGATGCAGTTTTCCAATGGATATAAGGAACCACTATACTCTGTCAGTCCATTCTACTACTGGCTTCTATAACTTGGTGCCCTCCAGATGGTTTGGATTAAACTGCCATTATTTCAGGGAAGTATGGGAGTTGTAGTCCAACACATCTGGAGGGCACCAGGTTGGAGATAGCTGTTCTACTCTGGATGCTCTCCAGCATCTAAGACAGAAGTATTTCTTAGTCCTGATAGTAGACAGCCTTTAACTTAAGGATGGAGAGCCTATGGCCCTCCAGATGTTGATGGACTGCAACTCCCATCATTTCTCATTATTAGCTATGCTGGCAAGGGCTGAATTACAATCTAAGAACATCTGGAGGACCATACTTTCTCCATCCCCGCTTTTACCAGATGTGCTGCAGACTGCATCAAGAGTGTTCTATATGTCAATGTTATGCTCTACGATGGAGTTCTGGCCCCTTTGCTTGGTCCAAGTAAAAAATAAGGGGAGGCCACCCTTTTAATGTTCTGTTTGCAAGCATTTAGGCATCTGACTGGCTGTTGGGAATAGAACAGTAGACTAGAAGGTCCTTGGCTTGAATCAGGAAGGCTCTTCTTCTCTTTTTATAACATGGTCCCTACATGATCCTATAGACAGCTCATCACTATGTGGTAGTCAAAAGTGGGAGGGGGTCATCTTTTGTGAATAGTTTCACATCTTATAAAGAGCAAGTTTGCTTCAGTTAATTGTGGGGGTGGGCAGCTATAAAGAGGTGCTTTCCTGTCTTATCGCTGAATTGGCTTTGGGACATTATAAAGTAGTCAATTCTGATTGGCTGCATAGAATCTTATCATGTTTATATAATCCCTCACTGTCTGGGATCACTCAGAGCTGCTAAAACGCAGCAGCAGAGAGGAACTACAACTTATGAACAATGAAATGTACATGAAGGTTTTCTTCAGGGAATATTTAGGGCTTCTTTGAATGAGTGATTTATAGCATGCTTATGACTGGCCACTCACGGAAGTTTGCAAGTCTCCCACTCCTTCCTCTGGTTATTCTTGGATATCTTGATTCTTCTGAAATATCTCAGGATCTCCTACCATGTGCAGCCAAAGTTGTGCTACAAAATGCCGACTAGAGGGCGCTGTCCTGTTCAAGTATAAGAGCAGGGAAGTTTTCAGTTACGGACTACATGGTCGCCCCTCTTCTGTGTAATTCAGCTCATTACAACTGTGGAAGAGAAGTAGGAAGCAAAGTGCCAGTAAGCAAATGCAATTTCCCTTTGATCTATAGAAGCCCCATAACCCCCACAAAAGCTCCCCCTTTTCCCTAAACATTTTCATGGGGGAATATTCAGAAGAACAGCCTTAAGAACTAGCCATGGTGAACTAGCATTTTCATCTTACCAAATTTACTCCTGATTCAAGCTACTGCTTTTGAATATCCCATATTCATCCCCCCACAGACATTGATCTCCTTCTGTCATAATACTAGAACCTCAGGTCATCCCATGAAGCTTATTGATGGGAGATTTAGGTCAGATAAAAAGAAGTACTTCTTCCAGAGTGCATTGTCAAACTATGGAATTCGCTACAACAAGATACTATGATGGCCACCAATTTGGATGGCTTTAAAAGGAAATTAGACAATTACTACCAGTCCTCATACCTCTATGCTACCTACAGTAGCAGAGGTAATAAACCTATGTACACCAGTTGCTTGGGAACAGGGGTGGGAGAGTGCTTTGCAGTCATGTCCTGCTTGTCGGTCTCCCATCAACAGCTGGTTGGCCACTGTGTGGACAGAATGATGGACTGTATGAAAGCTTGCTCTGATCCATCATGGCTCATGTTCATATGCTGATGAGTTCAGCTGATCAGGTTAAGTAATAACAAAAACCCATGATGGGCTTGTTAACTCCCACCATTGCTGCCATAGGTAGGGAACTGCTTCAGGTAACATGTGAGAATGTAGATTGGAAAAGGGCAGAAAAGGGCAACGGAAACAATTAGGGGACTGGAGCAACTCCCTTATTTGTAGTGTAGAGGAAATTGATATTGGAACCCAAGGTCATCTAATGAAGCTGAACTGCAAGAGATTCAGGGCAGACAAAAGGAAGTACTTCTTCACACAGTGCAGAGTTAAACTAAGGAATTTGCTTCTACTTGTTCTGATAATGGCCACCAACTTAAACAGCTTTAAATGGAGATTAGACAAATTCATGGAGGATAAAGCTCTCAATAGCTAGGTTTTTCTTTCTTTTTTCTTATAGACAGTTTTATTTCCATCTATGATGGCAGACATTGACAAAAAACAGAACATGGTAAATCTTATTTAAAATAACTTACAAAACAGTAATATACACAGAACAAAACAGTTCAAATGGGGAAAAGGAAGAATTATTTTACTAGTTAAAATGTAAATGTGATTAAAGTTGGGAGGGGAAGTCCCTATTTTTTATTTCCACTTCAGATGTCATATGTTAATATTTTACAACATCCTGCAGGCCTATATATGTAAGTGCTCCGATCTATGTCTCTGTAACACACATTATCTATCCCTATGTATACATACACAGATAACTGTTTGCAGTTTCAGTTTTGGGCAACTCTGATACACCACATATTACTGTTGCTAAATCAGTTCAGGACTGGTAGGCAAGCAATTAGATGAACACCTGTTCTGAATAGTGTTGGTTAATGCAGCCTTCTCTAATCTGGTGCCTTCCAGATATGTTGGATTACAATTCCCAGCATGCCCTAGCCAGTTTACTGGGTAGAAACATGGATTCCAGGTTAGAGGGGACCTTCTAGGACATCTGATCCAACCCCCCCCCCCCCCGTTCAATGCAGGATGCTATTATAGCATCCTTGACACCCATCTAGCCACTGCTTAAATACCTCTAGTGAAGGAAAGCCCACTGTCTGCTTAGTGAAATCTGCTTTCCTGTAATTTCCAGCCTTTGGTTCTAGCCCAGCCCTCTGGAGCAACAGAGAACAAATGTTCTCCATCTTCTGCATGACAGCCCTTCAGATATTTGAAGACAGCCATCACAACTCCAAGCTGTTTTGGATGAAACGGATTACCTAGATCCATTCCAATCAGGTTTCAGGCCTGGTTATGGGACGGAAACAACCTTGGTCGCCCTGGTTGATGACTTGCGCTGGGGAATGGATGTGGGGGAGTGCAACCCTGTTGGTTCTCCTGGACCTCTCAGTGGCTTTTGATACCATTGACCTTGGTATCCTTCTGGATAATTTATCTGGATTGGGTTTGGGAGGCACGGCTTTAAAGTGGTTCCGGTCCTTTCTGGAGGAACGCTCTCAGAAGGTGGTGCTGTGGGACTTCTATTCCACCCCATGGCCATTAGCCTGTGGGGTGCCGCAAGGTTCTATCTTGTCCCCCATGCTTTTTAACTTCTACATGAAGCTGCTGGGGGAAGTCATCAGGAGGCTTGGGCTGAAGTGTTACCAGTATGCGGATGATACTCAGCTCTACTTTTCTTTTCTAGCTGTACATCCCAGGGACCATGGTATCCTTCTGGAGCGCCTGGGGGAATTGGGAATCGGGGGCACTGTGCTTCAGTGGTTCCGATCCTATCTCTTGGGCAGGTTCCAGATGGTGATGCTTGGGGATAGCTGCTCTTCAAAAAAGGAGTTGCTATGTGGTGTACTGCAAGGTGCCATCCTTTCCCCAATGCTGTTTAACATTTACATGAAACAGCTGGGAGAGATCATCCGGAGGCATGGTGCGGGGTGCTATCAATATGCTGATGACACCCAAATATATTTCTCTATGCCTTCAACAACATCGTCAGCTAAGGATAGTGTGTCTCCTCTGAACGAATGCTTGGAGGCGGTAATGGGCTGGATGAGGAAAAACAAACTGAAGCTGAATCCAGACAAGACGGAGGTGCTTGCTGTCAAAGGCCCCAACCTGGGTTTGGAGGTGTGTCAACCAGTTCTGGATGGGGTTACACCCCCCCGAAAGACTGTGTTCGCAGCTTGGGGGTACTCCTGGATCCGTCGCTCCAGATGACAGCTCAGATTGATGTGACGGCCAGGAGTGCCTACTATCAGCTTCGGCTGATATGCCAGCTGCGCCCCTTCCTAGAGTTGGAAGACCTAAAGACGGTAGTGCACGCGCTGGTAACTTCGAGGCTCGACTTCTGCAATGTGCTGTACATAGGGCTACCTTTGTGCCTAGTCTGGAAACTTCAACTTGTTCAAAATATGGCAGCCAGGTTGGTCACCGGTACACCTAGGGGTGACCACATTACACCAGTTTTAAAATCACTTCACTGGCTGCCAGTCAGTTTCCGGGCAAAGTATAAAGTGTTGGTTGTTACCTTTAAAGCCCTACATGGTTTGGGCCCAGGCTACCTACGGGATCGCCTTCTCCCGTACAATCCGCCCCGCACTCTTAGGTCCTCTGGGAAGAACGTACTCAAGCCAGCCAGAACTAGGCTGGCGAGTGTTACCCAGAAGACCTTCTCTTCTATGGCTCCCAGACTATGGAATGGTCTGCCGGAGGAGGTTAGACAAATTGACAGTCTTTATGAATTCAAGGGAGTCATGAAGACTGTTCTCTTCTGGCAGGCCTATCCGGATGAATTTCAAATGTTTTAATGATGTGTTTCTCGTTTTAAATTTTTTAACTTTGTCATGTTTGTATCTGCATTGTGTTCCCCGCCTCGATCCGTAGGGAGAGGCGGGTTATAAATTATTATTATTATTATTATTATTATTATTATTATTATTAATGTCCAGCTCTTTCAACCTTTCCTTATAGGAGCTGATTTTCTGGTCACCCTCTCTGGACAAGTTATAGTTTGATTTGTCTTGTATGTGGTTTCTTTGATTCACAAATAGCAGTTTACCATTTTGAAAAATGTTATTGAAGAAGTATGTAGCACTATGGGCAGTATCCAACAGGGCCGCTTCACTCCCACTGATTGGGGATTTAAAGCTTCATAAAGCAAGCTCTGAAATGAGTGGAAACACTCATTTCCAAATTGGGACAGGTCAGTGGAGCTCTGTTCTGCATTTCCATTTGTTTCAGCTTGCTTTATGAAGCACTAACTCCCTGTAGTGCAGGCGGTCATTACTGCTGGTGCATGGGGACAATAGGATACTGTCCTATAATTCTAACATGCACAAAGTCAATTATATTAGATGCAAGAAAATTTGGAAGCATTGCGGAAGAGCATGTATTGCAATGTTCTTGAAATTAAAACTTGATTTGTTCCAATATAATTAGCTGTGAAGACCATGGCATACTTATCTAGTATAAAGGTGCAATTAATGTAATTACCTCCTTTATCTTTTTTTTTTCCCCTTGCAGGAAATGGATTTAAGAGGAGAACAGTCAAATTTAAGGGGATTAAGATATAATCCTAATTATATCAAAGACGTAGGCCTTTGGCTTTCAAGATGCTCTGTAGCTGAAAGTTTTAATTGTTTGGTGCTGTTTATTTCTTTTATTGTTGCATTTTAATTGTGTTTTAAATTTGTATTTATGTTATGTTTTAATTACTACTTGTTTTTAGTCTGAATTTTCTTAGCTGCCTTGAGTGCCATTTTCTGGCAGACAGGCAGGATATAAATTAATTAAATCAATAATCCTGACTTAAAAACACAACACACCCACTTACTTGTACTTGTACTATAATAGAAATACAGAGCTTCAGTGCCAGAAAGGTACTGGTACTATCAGAGAAGGCCTTTGAGGCAGAGCTCTAGGCCCTAATCAAAATGAGGAGGAGAGCCCACAAATGCAGGAGGGCTGGTTTACCACATTTTGAAGTAAGTGAAATAATAAATTTGGGGCCTGTTCAGACATCACACTACACCATGGTTAGGCTGCTAACCTTTTGCAGCAAATAGTTAGTGAGCATGTTTAAGCTGTGGTTATGTAGCCACCATGATTAGGAATGGTTTACGGGACATGGTTCACACAACACACTAAGCCATAATGTTTAGCTCAAAATGCTTAACCGCTATGGCTTAGTGTGCCATCTGAACAGGGTCATTGCCATCTAACAAGAGGGAGCCCCATAACACCACTGAGTCCAGAGTCTAGTTTTTTTTAAATTTTATTTTATTTACAGTATTTATATACCATTCCTCATTCAAGAATTTCGGAGTGGTGGATAAATCGAATAAAAGGATAAAAACAGAATTAAAACACAGATTAAGGCTGTTAAACACAAAGGGATTGTGAAGAGCTCCAAAGAGATCTCTCTAAACTGGGAGAGTGGGCATCCAAATGTCAGATGCGATTCAATGTAAGCAAATGTAAGGTGATGCACTTTGGGGCAACAATACCTAACTTCAAGTATAACCTGATGGGATCTGAGCGAACAAGAACTAGATCGTGGGGTTGTGGTGGACAGCTCGATGAATATGTCAACCCAGTTTGTGGCTGCTGTAAAGAAGGCAAACTCCATGTTAGGCATTATAGGAAAAGGAATTGAGATTAAAACTGCCAGTATCATTCTGCCTTTATACAAATCTATGGTGCGACCACATTTAGAATACTGTGTACAGTTCTGGTCACCACACCTAAAAAAAGATATAGAGCTGGAAAAAGCTCTATAATTAAAGGGTTGGAGCATCTCCCCTATGAGGGAAGGTTACAATAGCTGGGATTGTTTAGCTTGGAAAAAGGAGGCTAAGGGGGTACATGACAGAGGTGTACAAAATTATGCAGGATGTGGAGAATGTGGATAGGGAGACATTGTTCTCCCTCTCTCAAAATACTAGAACACGGGGTCATGAAGCTGATTGGTGAGAGATTCAGGACAAATAAAAGGAAGTACTTCTTCACACAGTGCATAAACTTCTGTAAAGGTCATTAGGTTTCTGAAAGTTTTCCTTCAGTATATCCTTCCATGTGCATCACTTTTTTCTCAAGAGATCTGTTATATGTTCTAATATAGGCTAAGAAATATCAACTAGGCCTGTGCAGGTTCTGTTGGTGGGCCTGCCTCTTGAAATGATAGAAAGTCAGAAATTTCAGTTCTGTTACTTGGAGGATGTGAACACATAGAAACTACATTGTCTCAGTAGGAACCAATGCTGATATCAGAACTGGCAAAGCATCTGATGGGAATTTTGGTTTAGTGGAGCCATATAAGCTTCCCCTGTTTAAGCTGGGGTGGGGAAACATTTAGGAGTGGGGATGAAGTTTCCCTTGTAGTGAGCAGAATTGGACTATTCTCCGGGAAAAAGAAGTCACAGTGGCACTACATCATTATTACTAATGAGAAGACATTTCTGGTCATAGTCTGAAAGAATAGTAATGGAATTTATCTCTAGGCAAATGTATTTAGGATTAGTTTTAGGAATATCCCGTTGTGCGGGAGTGGGCAACATGTGGCCAGTGACATCAGCAGCAGCAGCAGCAGCAGCAGCAAAAAAAAATCTTTTAAAAGTAGTAATTAAAACATAAGATAATTTTTTTTAAAAAAAAACAAGATGCACTGGGTATGTGCACCTTGTTGGGAAGTAGAATCACATCCTTGAAATCTGCCCGAGATTATTTGATAATGTCTCCATAAAATGAACATGTTCTATTTCTACCTATAGGGAAGAAAGTAAACTAACTGTGCGTCAATATGAGATTGTTATAAAAACAACCCAACAGCAAGTTAGGCTCACAAGAACTTTGCCTTCTTGCGAATGACAATTCAGGACACACCTCCTGTTAACTCCTTTGTTACCCTCACACATAAATTGGGGACAGTGACAACCTCTTACAAGGACTCTCTTCACACCTCCGCTTTTCTTTCTTGTTATCTTAGAGAGATTACACAGCACATTTAAACAATTTTCGGCACTAAACTAACCCACACCACTTGGACCATGTTAACATGAGACGGTTTTATGTACATAACACGTCAGACCCTATCAAGAAACAGAGCTATCGTAGCTCGATAAGGATACTATACCTTATTGAACTCATTCTAAAAACAACATCAGCAAAGTTGCACTTCAGCTTATAAAAATGACCTTGGTTGATGCATCTTAATAGAGAAACATCACATGGTATTGGATTTATGCATGTGTAATTCATATTGGACATAATCCACTGAGAAGTTTCTGCACAAACACCCATTAAAATGAACAGGAACTGCACAAGAGCACTACCAAGCTCTTTGCACAACTCTCATTAATTTCATTGGGAGTTTTCTGATAGAAAATGCCCATAATCATAACATTAGAACTATGCATTCTTCACAAGATTTATGAAATTTGTGTCTTGCATGAATATCAACTATCAACTGAAAACTATGAAGGTATATGATGCAGCAATCTTGTGGTAGTTAGCATAGAATCATAGAATAGTAGAGTTGGAAGGGGCCTATAAGGCCATCAAGTCAACCCCCTGCTCAATGCAGGAATCTACCCTAAAGTGTCCCTGACAGATGGTTGTCCAGCTGCCTCTTGAATGCCTCTAATGTGGGAGAGCTCACCACCTCCCTAGGTAATTGGTTCCATTGTTGTATTGCTCTAACAGTCAGGAAGTTTTTCCTGATGTCCAGCCAGAATCTGGCTTCCTGTAACTTGAGCCCATTATTCCGTGTCCTGCATTCTGGATTGATCGAGAAGAGATCCTGGCCCTCTTCTGTGTGACAACCTTTCAAGTATTTGAAGAATGCTATCATGTCTCCCCTCAGTCTTCTCTTCTCCAGGCTAAACATGCCCAGTTCTTTCAGTCTCTCCTCATAGGGCTTTGTTTCCAGACCCCTGATCATCCTCGTTGCCCTCCTCTGAACCCCCTCCAGCTTGTCTGCATCCTTCTTGAAGTGGGGTGTCCAAAACTGGATGCAATACTCAAGATGAGGCCTAACCAATGCTGAATAGAGGGGAACCAATACATTTTGGAAGCAACACTTCTATTAATGCAGCCCAAAATAGCATTTGCTTTTTTGCAGCCACATCACACCGTTGGATCATATTCAGCTTGTGATCTACAACAATTTCAAGATCCTTCTCGCTTGTAGTATTGCTGAGCCAAGTATCCCCCATCTTGTAACTGTGCATTTGATTTCGCATTCCTAGACGTAACTTGGCATTTATCCCTATTAAATTTCATTCTGTGGTTTTCAGCCCAGCGCTCCAGCCTATCAAGATCACTTTGAACTTTGCTTCTGTCTTCCAGGGTATTAGCGATCCCACCCAATTTTGTGTCATCTGCAAATTTGTTAAGCATTCCCTGCACTTCCTCATACAAGTCATTAATAAAAACATTGTCGTGCTTGTGTTACTATGCTGGATGTTGCTCATCTCTGTATTCCTGATCCTTTGCGCCAAGGAGCTTTAAGTATGGCAATCGTATTCCCTTTCCTTTGTGCAAGGCATGTTGGTTTCTATGCATGCAAACAGTGTGAGATAAGAATGACACAAATGTAACAATAGCTCCTAAAGCAGGAAAAAAGTGATAATGTTCCCCTATGAATTCAAAGGGGAAGGGTATTGCAGAGGGTGAGGTATCTTTCCAAGCATAGTCCTGCCCGTACTGACAAAGCATTTCAGAAGGAGAATGCAGAACAGATATACATGTAGGACAACATTATAGAAGATTATCATCATCATTGATATAACTTCCTTCCAAGTGTGATTAAGAACAAAGGCTTAGTATCTGATTCCAAAAGCTTATGAGGAGATATAGGCCCTGTCCGCACCAGGCAATTTGCCTGGGATGGACCCCGGCTGCTCCCTGTGCTCTGATGGTGTGTATTAGGTACTTCCGGGATCGGCCTTCCTCCCTCCCCTCTACACCCAGGGGCTATCCCAGGCAAAACGCCTGGTGTGGAAAGGGTCATAGATCAACATTGTAAAGCATTCTGCACATTAAAAGTGACATGTTAGGTATTTGCTAATAAAATAGTGACAAGTGGAACCTACAACAAAATGTTGCAGTATATCCTTACCTCCTAGTAGGTGTGCTTCTATTCAGGGTTCTAGTCAGCCATGCCTTCATCCAGGATACTATAAGCTGCAAGGTGTTCAGACCATTTCACTCTCTTCCATCTGATACTCAACATTCTGTGGCTACAGAGTATGTTCAATCTTCATTGGGCTGGGGTGTTTTTTGCCCCATTAGGATTTGTTTGTTTGTTGAAAGTTTGTGTGTGTGTGTACGTGTTTCTGCAAATCTAGTTGTTTCTCTGGGCATTTTGATACCTCCTTCTCATTTCTCAGTGACCTCCTTTCTGGCTCCATTTTTATTGGCACTTACCATCTGAGTATGCTATTAGAGGGATTATTATCATTATCACTTTCTAATCCTGGCAAACCCTTTTGTCCCATATTCAGAATAGATACTTTTTAGTATTCTGAAAAAAGACTGTAAATACTGGACTCTGTACTTTAAGAATGCAAACACACATACAAAAAAAGAAACCGAGAACGGGAAATGAAGTGTTTATTAACAATAACTGCTAAAAGTGATTTCAAAGGGCGTTGCTGGGAACGCATGCTTATTTTACATCAGTATTCACAAAACAAAGGAGATAGCACTGTTTCCAAATTAGACGTCAGATTCCTTTTCACACCTTGTAAGTGATATATTTTGGGATGCCAGCCACTACAGAACCAGAACATTTGTGCAGTCATTTTCCAAGCTGGCTCTGGCTAGCTTTACATTCATTTCATCTCCTTGCCTTTTTTTCTTTCAGAATCTTTTTGCTTTCCTCCCGTCGTCTCTTATTAACAGGGTTCCGAGGATCATAAATTTCAAAAGTGTCCTCATCTTGCACACTTGCATCTTTTACCTTTCTGGTTTGATCCTCAAAATGGAGCACATGTGACATCCTGTTAAGAAAAAGATAAGCAAACGTATTGGTTGGCCAGGCTGATCTTAGATGCTTTTCCCAGAGTAAGCCTAAGCAGGATTTGTTTTTTGGATGAATACTATAATAAGCAGCAGGCAACAATTTGCACACCATTACCTTACATATAGTAAAATTGTTAATTCCACATGTTTTTTTTTTAATAATAATTTTTATTAATTTCAACACAAAACAAAAAACATACACATTATAAAGGTACACAATATAAAACAAACGAAAACCCTCAACAATCCCCCCGTGCACCCCCCCGAGACCTTCTGATAGTCATTCTTCCTCCTTCCAGAATTTTAGCGACTCTTTTGAAGGCGTTTGTCTTCAAAATATCTTAAAACATATTCCAAAAAAGGACTCCATATTTCTCCAAAATCATTCTTACTGGACATTCCCCTCTTTATTTTCATTTTACATGTCAACATGTCATTCAAAGCCATATCCCAAATTTCTTTATACCAAACTTCTATTGTGTAGCTTCCTTGCCCTTTCCAATTTTTAGCAATAATTATTCTAACCGGTGCCAGGAGGTTGTTTACCAATTCTCTATTAGTTATATTCTCATTCCCTCTATCCCATATTGCTAGTAGAGCTAACTTTGGGTTTAATTCCAATTTACTTCCAATTATCTCACTTATTTCTTTAAAAACCCTTTCCCAAAATTTTTGTACATGTTCACAGCTCCACCACATATGAAAATAGGTCCCAATCTCCTGGCATCCCCTCCAACAATTCTTAGACACTTTTTTATCAATCTGGTGAAATCTAACAGGTGTTAGATACCATCTCCAAACTGTCTTATAGTAATTCTCCTTAATTCTAATCGACAGTAACTTTAACATTCTTAGATTCCATATTCTCCCCCAGTTATCATCATTAATTTTTCCCTTTACATCTTCTTCCCAAACCTCTTTTATAACATTAAGTGAGTCCTGAAATTCCAACTCTATCAATATTTTATAGATCTCACTAGTCAGCCCTTTCTTAGCTCCGGTTTCTTCTTTTTTCCCTATTAGTTCAATTAAATCTTCAAATCTAGTATTGTTTCTACATTTCTTATTTTTCAACCTCCATTCCTGTGTCCATTTTCCCAATTGTAAACATTTGAACCATGCTATCTTTTGTCCTTTAAACAATTCTTTAATATGCTCACTATCCTTCATCTTTTCCATCCAATTCCTTAACTTAATTATATCTTGATCTTTCAGTCTCGCTTCTATCTCTGCTTTTAATACTCTTGGGAAGTTTCCCACTACTACAACTGGGGCGAGTGGAGAATCGCCTGGTATCAACTTCCCTCTATACTTCTCCCAGATCAGTAATATATTTTCCAACAATGGGTTGTCCAGTACCTTCAATTCTTTCTTTTGCATTTTAGTAAAAAATATATTTCCCAATTTACAATCTATCTCCTCTGTTTGCGGTTCCATCCATTCCAAATCTTCCTCCCCTAAAATACCATGAATAATATATCTTAACTGATTAGCAATATAATAATTCTTAATATTCGGAAGTCCTAAACCTCCTTCCACATGTTAAACAACATGACTCAGTACAAATACCGTAAGTGGGCTTGGAAAATAAAACATTGCTCACCATGGAAAAGATTGGTGGCTAATGCCTGTAAGCATTAGGAGAGTTATTACCTCACTAGAAATACACAATAGATTTGAATTCTTGTGCCCTTGAGGAAGGTTTCAACTTTCTACTAAAACATGTTCATAATGTTACCATTTTATTAAGTATCTATACATATTTTTTCAGTCCCATTTTGATGCTCGCCTCTCTTTTTTATCCAATAAGCTGCCACATACCTTTTCAGAATGAAACACATTTGTTATTGGCGTGTATGATCATACGAGAAGATAAAATGTATTCACTTTAAACTCAAGTTATAAATTGATAGCTACCCCTTTCATGAAACAACAAATTATTGGAATTGCTAAGGTAGACTACCATATCAGTTGCTTGCCTCAGAATGCCTGTCATCAATGGATTCTCGGTCTTTGACCTTTGACTTGACAGTGGATCATGCTTGTGACCTGTGTTCTGATCCTTCCTGCACTTGAGCCTGCCCGTGGTCTGCCCATGGTCCATTCATAACATATGGCAGGCAGGTTGGTTCATTGTGCAGGATCAAGACACAGACTATTGAAGTCTGCTTTGAACAGCTACAAGCATGGCCAGTGCCTGAATCACCTCTCATGCACCTCTCAGTCCTTGAATTAAGACAAAGGAGCTCCTATTGTCTCAGGTCCAAGTTTAACAGTGCAAATACATATGAGAAGGAAGCAATAACCAATTCTTGATTCTCTTGTGTATATAACCTGTACTGCTTATGTGCACTTAACTCTGTTGGACTGTGGCCATGACATTTTGAGGAATTAATGTAAAATGTTTTTGAGCTGTCTTCCTTTGATACCTACCTTGGTATCCCTGAAGTCTTCGCTAATTATGCTCCCAAGTTTTTAACTTTGAATGGTTCTTTCTGCATTAAATCTCCATTACTGGAGAACTTTGAACAATTTCTGATGACTGGTTGCGTCACATGGGATCTGACTTTGTAGCAGATTAAAGTATGTTTTAATCAGGAAATAGCTTTCACTGATTAAAAGTGTGAGTGTTTGGAAGCCATGATTCAGCAAATACTGCCTCTCTGTCTGTCTGTATTTGCCTGGCTAAGGAAAGGAAGAACTTTTAACTTGCCTTTTTGCCTTTTAACTTGGACCCTTTATAATATATCTTTATCCTAAGCTAATCCACTGAAGAATTGAGCTAAGACAGTGTTTTAATGATTCCTTGTTTACCCTGGTTGTTCAGAAGCTCTTACTCAACCCTACAAAAAGTTCCAGCTACCTGCAAAGATACTACCTTTAATATAATGTAGAGGAAAGAAAACCAATGTAGTTGGCAACCACTGTAGTTCAGTAAGACAGGTGAAACACAGACTGAATGCTAGATCCCCAGGAATGCCTATCTGCCTTGCTGTTACAAAACGTATTTTGCGGTGCATGATGGCAATTATTCAAATCTATCTGACATCTGTGTGTATTAAAAGCCAGCCCAAAGAGGTAGTAAGAGTGACAAGACACCAGGGCCAGATCTACACCAAGCAGGATATAGCGGTATGAAAGCAGTATATAAAAGGCAGGAGCCATGCCAAGCAGGATATAGTGGTATATGGTATGTGTCAATGGGCCCCAACAGTTGTCAGTGCACTTCAATGCCGCTATAAAGCAGTAGTGTGGCTCCTGCCTTTTACATACCGCTTTCATACTGCTATATCCTGCTTGGTGTAAATCTGGCCCAGGTTTCCCAGAGAATTCTCAGAAATAGTGACATCCTTTCATAATTAGGCTTCTCAACTTTTCTATTAATCACATTCTGCTTTCCCAACAGTTATGTATTTGGCCTGGATGGTATAGTAGAACCTCAAACATATTGTTGGCAGAAAGGATTAACTCTATAGGAGCATAGCCTTTAAAATCAATTTGAATGCTTAAGCCTAGTTTGTTCCAAAATGTCTCTCTCTCTCTCTCTCTCTCTCTCTCTCTCCTTTCCTTCACCTATCTTTACTTCAATTAATGTTTGTATTAACTTCAATTAATCACGTTCCCAATGATATATACTTATCAACATGGGTGGGAGTCTTAACTATCTTGTTTGGCTCTAAGTGGCAGGAAAGCCTGGAATGGATCAACATACCAACTCCAGCTTTATTAGTAGAAACTCTTGTATTGGGAAGAATGTTCCACTCTTTGAAAAGGTTACTCCTTCGCTTTGCCTTTCATATCAATGACAGGTTTAAGAATTGCAAAGCAGGGTTTTTCCCCATTGAGAAATTCAAAGCATTCTCACATCACAACTTGTTGAAACAAATGTGGCTTTTACTTAATCTTGCAGGATTAATACTTTTCACAGACGTTACAAAATTTAGATGAAATCCCTTCCTCCATCTATTAAGGGCCTATTCTGAATTGGTAAATATAAAACATCTTATTTAGTGTTTTTGTTATTTCCTATGTTTATTTGTTTTATTGTAATTGGATGTCACTGCTTTGTTTTAATATTGTAAGGTGTCAGCAGAAAGCTGGGATACAAATGTTTGACGTAAATACATAAAGTATAATCTTGTATAGATACTTGGGTCTAAAGTGCTGCAAACAGCCTAAATGATATTACTAACTACAGTATACTGTTGGCTCAATAAAGAATAAGAAGCTAATAGAAAGCATGACATGGGATAGTACCATTTTTCTCCATATCCCTAATCGACAAGAAAAATCTCAGCTACAACAATCATTAAATGAAATTGATAGGCACTGAAGGAATTTCAACCTGGAGAAAGAAATGTCCCCTCCCTGTCGTGTGTCTGCATTTACCTCTTTGTAAGGGAAAGGGTTAAATCTACCACCTGTCAGGATTAATTGATGGCAATGCCATGTGTGAGGAGGACAAAGAGAAAAGTTTTAAGCCAATGGAACGTCGAATGTAGTTTGTATGACTTACTTATAGCCAATCAGGTGAAGTTTATTCTATAACTCACTCATATATGCATATCTTATCTTTGCACTTGAAACCTAATCCCTTGAGCAGAAACCTATAACGGTCAGTATTATTAGACTGTAGTGACGTTTGACCAATGAAAGTGTTTTTTACTCCTGTAATCAAAGTTTATATAAGAGTGTGAAGTCCTTTGTTCTGGGCGCTCTTGATTTGCCAGGTGCCGGAATGCCACTTCTGCAGCAGAGACGAGTAAAGGGTTAAATTGAATTCTCCAGTCTCTGAGTCTTTATTGGACGAAGGATCTCAGAGGCCATAAACTCCCACCCGTTTAGGGACAACAAAATGTTAAAATATACTGTGCAAAATATTATTTTTAATTCCCCACCCCCAGATTTATACTGTTTCATATTTTTGCAGCAATATTTTTATTTTGGGGATTTACTGCTTGTTAATTACTGTTTTTATGATGTTTTTATTGTGCAGTTTTAAGTCACATTGAACACAGTTTGTTAAGCAGAATAACAGCCTATACGTTTAAATATAGATTTAAGAAAAATTAAGAGGGAGATCTTCAGAGCTTTGTAGCCTGAACCTATTCATGATTAGTCAGAAGAAGTGCCACTTTGAACAATGAAGTTTACTCTCAAGTAACTGCTCATTAATAAAATTAAGGGAATAGGGAAGAACATGCAACAGATAATATAACAATGAATATGCATGAAGGTTCATATATATTTATTGTTTGACTCAAAACAAAAGGACAGTACAAAAAATATTACATAGTGGTTCATCTGTTTTCTTTCATCCTTTTTGAGCCACCTTTTCTAGATAACAGGAAGGGACTGGAACAACAGACCTTTTGTGATCCCTAACATAATTCACTCCTGACCCATGTGCCTCCATAAATCACTATTGTAGTGAAGTGAAAGCATGCCTAAACTTTGCAATATCCTATAAGAATACCCTTCCAGGCTTGTTACAGAGTTATTATCCAAAGCCTTGACAATAACTCCAAAAATTATTTTGTCATTCACATCCAACATTCAAATAATGGATTACCTCGATGGCTTTTCAGCGAATAAGGCAGCATATAAATGTTAGTAATAAATAAATAATTCAGCAACAACATTGTTTACACTGTCATTTCATTTGGTCTACTGTGACTATGGCACAACAAAAACTTACTGGGCGACAGAGCTCACTCTGGTTGATGAGTTCAGACCAAACAAACAAAAAAAGGGAGAAAAAAGTGATGCAGCGCAATGTGGACGCTGGACCTCTTCAAGCTTTTCAGATAAGCAAAACTGTTTCCACAAGGTGGTGGTGGTGGGGTGGAATGGTTCCACTGGGCAAGAACCCAGCCAACCCCATTATCTCAATTGCAACATGGGAGAAAGAGAGCAATTCCATATTCTGCATCCTAACCCAATCAAAAAATCTGGGATCTGGATGAGACAAGTTCATATCACCACTAGCAAATGCGTTTTGGGTTAAACTGCATTAAACTGACCTCATAAGTCAAATATTAGCTCAGAATGAAAGCAGACCTCTCACATCAACTTAATTATCCATGACCCAAGGGGAGAACTATTTTTTCATTATTAAACTGCTTTATTATTGTGCATTTGTTACACTGTTCCCATCCTCCTCCATGGAAGAACAACGTAGCAGGTAGAGATTTAACCATATTTATTGGCATCGTTTCACAATTTAATTCACTGAGTCAGAGCAACACCCATTGTTGGGCTTTAGGGCAAAGGAACGACATCTTTCAGCCCACAGGAGGTGCTCTGATAGGTATTGTTAAGCTGCACTTTTCGTAATGCTCAACATCATGTATTTTTCTAGGGGCATTGGGGGTCCAAACCCTATTGAGGTGGGGTCTCCACCTCTGTCAGTCCTCCTTGGAGTTCTCTCCCCTTGGGTGGGTTCCCTTAAGCCAGGGTTGATAACTATCAACCCACTTAAGTATTGTACTTTCTAGAGGCTCTTCTGTTAAGAAGGTTAAGTCTGGACACTCCAGGGCTCCAGTAGAGGATTGGGAAAGCTGTCAGAGTATAGTGGGAAGCTTCAAGGTGCTCTCCAGCTTCAGGGTAGCTGTCCCAGTGTAGTCTCCTCTTCTTCTCACGGGGGCCAACATGGGGCCCCCTCCCAGGCGCCACCTTTCTTTCTTCACTTTCTTCCTGGCATCAATGTTCTCTCCTTCCACCATCTCCTTCCTTTCTGATTCTCTCCTTCCATCTTCTGTGTCTTCTTTGCCTCGCTTCTCTCTGGATGCCTCCACTACCCCCATAGTAAGCTGGCACTGTCAGAGGGTTCTTGTGGATGGACCATCCATGCGTTGAGCCAGCTGCAGCTCATAGAACTCTCCAGCTCAGCAAGCAAGGGCATGGCATCCTGGGATGCCATCAGAGCCAGGAGTCGCTGCTTGCCTCTGTTCTGGATGGGTGACTTCTTCCTCACATTGGGACCTTCCAGTTCTGGCATCATGTTACAACCTTCCCCAACCTGGTGCCCTGACTGGGGCTGCTGGGAGCTGTAGCCCAAAATCAGGTTGGGGGAAGGCTGGTTTTAAACCAACAGTGGTGGCCACAGCAATGGTGGCCACCACTTGGGTTGAGAGAACGCACTCACACGGGAGGCACACACACACACACACACACACACACACACACGGGTGCTTTGGGCTTCTGTCTTCTGAATATCAGCTCTGCATGCTACATGGTAAGACGTTTTCTGAAGCTGAAAAGAACCTCACAAGCAGTTTATGATATTGTATGTGGGTCTGTCATTTAACAGAAAAGTAAAAAATTCAACTGGGCATGGCTAGGGTAGCTCTTTGGGTTAGACTGAAAGTATTCCAACAAAACTGTTCAGATGAAGCAAGTGCCTAGCTCAACAAGCGAGGACAAACTTTTTTCTTTTTAAATGTCCCCAGGTTTTAATTTATAATTTATTTATTTAGGAATTTATATTCCACCTTTCTTCAATCATGGAAGTGTACATGGTGTTCACATGCAGTCTCCCATCCAGACACTGATCAGACTCAGACCTCCTTAGCTTCAGTAAGGTGGCATTTTCAACGCAGCCTTTGACTGTCTATAAAATTTATCGGTTGTCAATGTGCTGACAGTTCCACATTTTCATCTTCTAAAGTTACAGAACTTTGAGAAGCCCTACTGTGCAGCTTGTGCTTATTTCCAGAAGTTGACAGTTCATGTTTCAATTTTACAACACAAAAAACTCTGAACTATAAAGTATGTGAAGGATTTTGTTTTGTTGGGGATTTGTTTTGTTTTGTACTGCAGGAAAGATCAGAGTATGTTTCTCAATCAGACATTTCAGTAACTGATGAAACAGTAACCCACAATTGGTTCTTACAGATGCCTTGCTGAAACCATTGAGAAAACAACATCAAGAGTCCAGATGCCAGCATTCCTTTATTTAAATATTTTCTATCCTGCTTTAAAAAAGTTTCTCCAAAGCAGCTGATAAGTAAAATACAACAACAACAACAACAACAATCACAGTTAGTATCAATCAAATCTCACAAAAACACATCAGCATAAAAATCCAAGAAATCTAGCTAAAATACAGTTGAAACTACCCATAAAAAGTCTTCCTAAAAAGACCCTGTTTTCAACCAATCCATCTAAAAGTGGCTGACCGCTCCAGGAAGAAAATTCCATAACTGTGGTGCTACCACAGAACAGGCCCTGGTCCTGGTCCTTGTCAATCGGATTTTTGCTAATGACAGGGCCTCTGGTAGTGATTTCAAGGCTTACGTAGGTCTATATGAGTGCTGGATGGACTTTTGAGAATGAAGCTTGAAATCTTTCAATGAATGAAAACTAATGCAGACAGTTAACTGACGAAAAGATCAAAAGGAAAAGGAAAAGAAAAGGAGCCCAGAGAGAGAGAGAGAATAGGGAAGCTACACAAACATTTGCTCCAGTGATTCACAGCAATCAGCACGTATTGGAACCCTGTGGCTGGAGAGGGGCAGCTCCCAACTTTTCACCCTAACTGTCACAGATATTGAGAGCAGACAGGATGAGCTAATATCTCCCTTAGCAATTGCCCACGAGTTCCATAGCTGATTCTGCCTTATACTGCAAACCAGGACAGAACGATTAAAAGACAGATATAGCATATTGCTTCCTTTATGATTTTAAACATACAGTACAGACGGGCTGCTTAAAGCTTCACTGGAATCAATGATGGATATAGCTGCTGGAGGCTTTAGGTCTGGGCACCCGCAGTATATTCATGACCTCAGCTTGCACTCTCTCACTAATGCTCTTCTGGGTTCTGCCTGAACATTAAACATACATGGATGACAGAATGGAATCCAATCCAGTCTTGCATATCTGAGACCTTGCAGAAGACCTGCCCTTCTTAAAGGGAGTTAATTAGCTGCCTTCCATCACCCAATTTTGAGAGATTTCACAAAAGAAATCAACAAAGCCCTTCAATTTCAGAGGGACCCTGTTTCCTGCCACTGAGACATGGCCAGTCTGAGCATCTGAGAACTCCCCACTTCCGCCTCTGGATGATATCATAATTGTACTGCCAGGAGGAGGCACAGCCTTAGCCCACGGATTGCTCCACTGAAACTACAAAGGGAGTCTACAACTGAGCAACAAACGTTTTGCCCTGTTCTATATATTTTGTCTGCCCTCAAGTATATTAAAGCTGAAGGCCCAACCATGAGCGTCGCCTAAACAAACTGACGCATGCAAAAAACAAAAGCTGGTTAGAAATATGCCCCTTGTACAATGCCAGGATAAGCATCACGGGGCAAAACAGATAATGGGGAAAACCTACAAATCACTTCCATATTTAAAATCAAATTAGTTCACCATGATTAATCATATTGCAAAGTACACCAAAGACATGACTATTGTAAATAATCACCACTGTATTTTATATGGTATGTCGGGTTCACCCTGTCAGTATCGTTAAAAGAGGAAACAGCTGGCGTTTAAAACTTTCTGACAGCTGCTGCAGTTACTTTCAAAAACACATTAAAAGGATATCCAAGCGTTGACTTTCAAAGCGTTATTTGTGAGGTGGAGCCTAAGGATGTTGCAGAGACTTTTGTTTCTTTTGCTGCGAATGTCCCATCTCTACAGTGTGGCCTGTAAGCAAGGTGTTATTTCCTAAACAAATTCTGAACGTTACTGGCATCCCCAATTCTTATACAGCTACTCTTGGGATTAAGTTTCTGGAATGTTTTAAATCACTGACTATATTTTAAATGTTTGCACTGCGCCTAGACTTTATAATTTTTTTTTCTATTTTATACTGTAGTTTTAAACTTTTTTAAAATATATATATTCTGTTTTATCGTGTTGCATTTTATAGTTTTAATTGTTGTGAACCACCCAAGAGCTTCGGCTGTTGGGTGGTATAGAAATGTCCTAAGTCCCACTGATTTCAGAGAAACCAATTTCTCAGTGAGCAAAGGGTGGTAACTGAAGTTCCTTGGAAAGGAACTTATTTTGAACTGTAAACCAAAGTGTGCATGTTTCCCTATGGATCATCTCCCAGGACATTTTTTTAAAAATCGGGATGAGGAGCTTTGTGGATCCGACATTAATTTACTTCTCCCGGCCCCATTGGGGCTGCTAGTCAGAAGAGGAGGGCATTTCCTCCTAGTTTATGCTCGTACAATAGATATTAACATTTATTGTTCCTGGGGAACAGGTGATTCTACCAACTGCTTGCTGCGCTCCCTTAATTCAAGAAAACAGACACTGAAGAAAGTCATAGAAACATAGAATAGTAGAGTTGGAAGGGGCCTATAAGGCCATCAAGTCCAACCCCCTGCTCAATGCAGGAATCTACCCTAAAGTGTCCCTGACAGATGGTTGTCCAGCTGCCTCTTGAATGCCTCTAATGTGGGAGAGCTCACCACCTCCCTAGGTAATTGGTTCCATTGTTGTATTGCTCTAACAGTCAGGAAGTTTTTCCTGATGTCCAGCCAGAATCTGGCTTCCTGTAACTTGAGCCCATTATTCCATGTCCTGCATTCTGGGTTGATCGAGAAGAGATCCTGGCCCTCCTCTGTGTGACAACTTTCCAAGTATTTGAAGAGTGCTATCATGTCTCCCCTCAATAGTCTCTTCTCCAGGCTAAACATGCCTAGTTGCTTCAGTTACAAGACAATTCCTTCAGACAGAATCATTGACTGAATGCCTGCCTTCTGCCTGCTCGCTAGTTCTAGCCACCACCACCTCCAACATGGTGCCAACCAGATGTTTTGGACTACAATGCCCAGCATTACTAACTATTGCCCATGCTGGGTGGGGCAGAAGAGAGTTGAAGTCCAAAAACCTCCAGAAGGCATCTGGTTGGAAAAGGTTGCTCTAGGTTGCTTGGCACAGTCATTGTGTTGAATATTGTGGCATTTATAAGTACATAAAGGGGGGAAACAGATGAGTGCTTTTTGCTTTATAATGCCCTCAGTCTGCTCTTTCAGGAGGGGCATAAAAGCTAGAAAGTGTGCATTTTAAGTTTTAAAACATTCCAGCAAATACTGTGAATCACTGCATTTGAAAAGTTAGAACCGCAAACAACAGAGAAAATGTTGCAACACTTTCCTTCCATGTGCCCTAGAACTGTAGCACACAAAAGGCAGGCAGACAGACAAAACAGATGAGTGACTCCACAGATCAAAGCAAAGGAGGTCTCCTTCTCCAGGAAAAGAAATGTTAGCTGTTCTGGAAGAATGAACTCACTGGCACTCTTTTCATTTCCAGCAGAGTAGCGGGTGGCACAGGAAGAGGAGAGTCAGATGGGAAACAGAAGAGACCAAGAAGAAAAATAAATTGAGGAAGGAGTGTACAGAATAGGGTAGAAGAAGCAAGGGAAGAGAGAGAGAAATGGCAAATAAAATAGGAATAGAAAATAAAAAAGGAGAAGAGAACGTGAAAAGGAGAAGAGAAGTGTGAAAACCAAAAATAAGTGTAGAAGTCAAACCAGGCCATCAACAACTAGATCCTATGCAAAATTAGGCATGTCTAAAGCACAGTGAAATTAATATGCTTAAGGTCGCAATCTGATGCATGTTTAGACATTTAAAAAGTCCTTCAACCCCCAGTATTCCCCAAGCAGCATGGCTGACTAGGGAACGCTGGGAATTGTAGGACTTTTTTTCTGCCTAAACATTCATAGGATTGTGCCCTTAATGTGCATAACTCTGCATAGGATCAGGTTGTACATGACATGAAAAAGCAAGAATACGTAGTGAAAGAGAACCACCATGAATTACCAATAAAAGGCCTTCTTTTATCACACCCATTTACCCTACTGTGTTCACATTAGAAAAAACTGTGATTTTTTTGTATTGAATGAATGAATAGGTTTGGACTGATCTCCTGTAAAAGCTAAACGGAGAGGAATCACTATGACTTTGGCTGCGTCTGAGTACAGCTGCTTCATATGGCAGAAGACCCCAAGATGTTTGCACCCGTGCTGGATGTTGTGACGGAGGTCCTGATTCAGATCCTTGTTTGCCACTTACTTTGCTTGTGCAGCAGCTTATAGGACTGGGTCTGGAAAGCATTAGGGTACAATGCAGGAACGTAGTAGTTTAGTATGCCTATTGTCACTGTCTCTTCTCCATTTCAGTTCGCTTTGCAAGGGGCGGCTCCTACAAAAGCTTCAACAAAATGAACAAGGGGCTTTGCAGCAGCAGTGTTGGGTGGACTGTGTGTGTAATCTCCATGTGCAAGACCTGCAAACCTTGAAGTGTACTTTAAAAGTCTAGTGGGAGTATTTCATCAATCACAATAGAGGGAGACTTTGGTACAAAACTAAAATTGTGATTTTTTTTTTTAAAAAAAGGCTAATTACTAGGAGCAATAGAAGAAAGATGGATGTACTGTCTCCAAACTCCAAACAATGAAGCTAATTACTGAAGAGAATTCATAAATAAATCTCTTAGGGTCTAAATGAGGGCCCGCAAAGGTAACAAATCTCCTAAACTCTAAAGCAAAGTAAGCAGATAAATAAATTCCTGATATACAAATGTATTAGAAGTTTGCCTGTGGGAAACACGCGTCATAACTTCTAGACAAGACAAGCTTTAAACATCATCCGACACAATGCCTCAAAAGAGACTTAAGAATTCAGGCATGCCTTCACTGGTGGAAGGAAAGAAACATGCTGTGGATTGGGGTGTGTGGGTGTGTGGGTGGGTGTGATATTAGCTAGGTTCAGGAGCACCCATGTGTAATTAGCATGTAAAGTGAGTAGGGGAAAGTCCAAGCTGGCTTGGAAGGTTTCTGATTCACTAGCCAGCACAGAAAGAGATGATTGCTAGCTGACTCTTCCTGAAATAGGTGCACATCAGCGAATCACCTTGACAGTGTTACTGCTGCAGGGGAGGTTAGTTAATGATGATTGTCAACAGCACTAACTGGCATCAACTGGTTGTTTTAAATGAAGCGCAGCACCAGTGGCCACATACTTTGCACCCTTAGCATGGCCCAATTCACGGATGACCTCTTGGTAATGTTTCCTTTTGAGCCAAAATTCCTTGGACTTTGCACAAACCTACACTCAAATCTTTGGAATACTTGGGCCAGAAGGATTGTTCAGTGGCCCAACTTCCCTTCCTTCTTCCTGTTTGACTAGGTTTGCCAAGTTTGAAATCTCAATAGGACAGGAGCAAAGGGTTTACCGAAGAAACCTCCCCCCCAAAAAAGCAGCACCATAACAAGTGTGCCAATGAAAAAAGAGAAACTCAGTAAGGAAAAATACATAGAAAATTAAAGAAAATCCAGGAATGAAGTACTGAAGACATTACCCCAAAACATAGGCACTGGAAAGGGCAATCAAAACAATATAATTTCTATTCTCTACATAAGGACCATGATTTATGGGTTTGTGTATCACACTGGCTCCCATATGTCTAGGATAGGCAGGATTTGAATGACAGGCACAGCCAATTCTATTATGTCCATTATGTCTTCTGGCCTGGGCATGGTACCGAAATTGCCTGGTTGCCCTGGTTGATGACCTCCGTTCAGGGAGGGATGTGGGAAATACAACCCTGTTGATTTTCCTTGACCTCACAGCAGCTTTTAATATTGCCAATCATGTTATTCTGCTGGAGCAGCTCTATGGGTTGGGAGTAGAGAGCACTGTATTACAGTGGTTCTGTTCCTACCTGCAGAGCTGTTTCAAGAGGGTAGCTAGCAATGGACCGGAGAGGGGGGAAGTTACTACTCAGCACCATGGGAACTGGCATCCCACAGGGATTCTTCTTGTCCTCCACCCTATTTAACATCTGTATGAAACCACCAAGAGATGCCATCAGGGGATGTGGAGTGAGGTGCCATGAGTATGCTGATTACACCCAGCTCTATTTCTCCATTCCATCTGAATCAGGTACAGTGGGTCAGATGCTGGTCAGCTGTCTGGAGGTGGTAATGGGCTGGATGTGGGCCAAGACATTGAAGTCGAATCCAAATAAGAGGGAGGTGCTGTGTGTTTCGAGCTCTCGAGTCCAGGAGGTGGTGAGATGTCCTGTTCTGAATAGGAATATATTCCTCTGGAGGGAGCAGGTATGAAGCTTGGGTTCCTCCTTGATCCAGCATTGTCACTTGAGGCCCAGGAGGCTTCGGTTGGTTAAAAGTGCCTATTTTCAGCTCTAGTTGGTTCACCAACTACTGTCCTTCCTGTTCAGAGTTAGCATGGCCACAGTGAACCATGCTATGGTAACCTCCAGATCCATGTACTGCAATGAGCTCTATATGGGACTGCCCTTGATTATGGTTTGGAAGCTGCAACTGTGCAGAATGCAGCAGCCCAGATACTAACTGGTAGCGCTAGTATGACTCATATCATTCCAGTCCTAAAGGATCTGCACCATTCGCCAATTTGCTTCCAAGCCCAATTCAAGGTGCTGATGTTAACATATAAAGCCCTAAACGACTTGGATCTGATATATTTGAAAAACCCTTCCTACCTTCTAGACCAGCCCAAGTGCTAAGTCCAGCAGGGGAGGTCCTGTTACTCAGAGGTTTGCAGGGTAGGGTTATGTGGCCCCAAGGTTGCAGAATTTCTTCCTCTCTGAAGTGCATCTGACGTCTTCATTGCACACATTCTATCAGCAAGTTAAAATGTACCTCTTTACACCCAGGCCCATGAAAATGGATGAAGGATATGAGATTGTGTTGTTTCTCCTTGTAGTGAAACTGTTCTGAATTGGTATGAATGGAGTTTTTTAGTGATTTATAGTGATTTATACATGAACCCCAATCCTGGGATCATAAGGTGAAGGATCATAAGCTAAAATCTAATAAATAAATAAATAAATAAAATGTTATGCCACTGTCAAGCATGTGGTCCTGATCCAAGTCGAGTAGCTACTTTCCCTCAGTCTTAAACTCAGTATTGGCTGTAATTGGGCATATGCATGCAGCAGGAACAAGGTAAGCAAGTCTTGAGTAGACCCATAGTATCACTGCCATCAGCCTATCTATTGTTAAGGAATGTCAAGTTGAATCAGCAAACCTGGGGACAAAATGAGCTAGTGGAAGGGAAGTACCCCCAGCAGTTATTAAAGACTTCAGTGAATGGGGCCAAAGTTCTTTGAATTCCCAAGCAAAATCTGAAGTACTCCATGAAAGCTTTTTATCAAAGAACAGTTAAGTTAGGGTACACACACACACACACACATTTGAAAAGGCATTTTGGCTACATGCAGAATTTTGGAGTAAGTTGCAAATTCAAAAAGTCACCAGATTGAGGCCCAGCAGTTCTTTCAGTCTGCAACTATAAAGCCAAAAGCGCCACAATTCACATTTGTACAGTTTAAGTGTCAGTTGCTATCACTGGAAGAAGACAAAGATTTAGCCCTAAATGTCAATTTTTAAAGAAAATCAAAACAAAAGGTGCAAGGAAATATGTTTTTCCCAAACTGAACATTTCTCACCAATCCTGTCATTGTTTCCCCAGGTTGTTTGGGAAGTCAAATCTGAATTTCCTAACGTCATAGAACTACTTATCATTAAGCAAAGAAATCCCTTAATGATGAAAGCAGATTGGAAAGCAGAAACATGCGTCTCTCACAGCAAGGTGTGGCTGTCGGGATTCACAGATGGTTTCCTTACGCGACCACTATGGAGGAACAGAACTACCAATTATGTTGATCAAAGTCTTTCTTGACAGGAAGAACCATTCTGAGAGGTGTAGATCACGTCCTTTCCTTTAAGGCTTTGAAGATTGAATTTCTAGAATGGGTTTAGATGCATTTGGAAGAGGAAGAGTTGTAATTTGCACAATACAAGGACTCAGTTTGCAATTTAACAAACTAGTCTGGCCAGTTAGAAATAGAGGAATGTACTTAACAGTAAAGCTCCACAGCTATAGATATATGGCTACAAGCCCCATGTTTGATACACCCACTAACTGTAGCTCTATCTTTGACCCTAGCAAAAGAAAAGGACATGCTGAAAGCAGAATACGTGCTCTCCGCATAGTCCACTGGTGTTTCCTCTTTCTGAAAGTCTGCATATCTGCAGGAGCAGCAGAAATATGCTTTCAGACTCTCATCAGCAAAGCTTAGGAGTAAACTTCAGAGTGGTGTACAGCAAGGCAATTTCTGCTTGTGCATGCTTCTTTGATGCCCTTCTCCAACCTGAAGCCCTCAAAATGTGTTGGACTTCCACTCCCATCATTCCGAGCCACCATGGCCAATGGCAACGGGAATTATGGGAGTTGCAGTCCAATACACCTGGAGGGCACCAGGTTGGGGAAAGGCTGAGGTACACATTTGCACAAGCACACATGGCTACATTGCAGCATCCAATGTGGTAATGGCACAAGGAACTGAGCACCTCATTCACCCAGCCTCTCTACATGCAATCTTTCAATTTCTTTGCAGAAATTAGGTTGACGATAACATAAATTTTACTTTGTAAAGCTGCTTTCACAGATCCCCCCTTCTCTTTTAAGAGTCCCAATGTGGTCATCTTGCCTCTTCAAACATTCTGAACAACCTGTCTAGCGGGATATTAATGTGTCTATGAAAAGCCAAGCTATCAGAGCTCACAGCCCTGACACAGTGCTCCTAAAAAAATGCGACCGAGTTTTGCAACAGCATCAGAAACACAGACATATAAAACCATTATGATTTATGCTTCCAGTATTTCCACTGTGCAAGGCACAGACATGATGCCTTTGTTCTATCGTTTACAGGAATAGTTCACACATACACTATATTTAAAACATTTCCCAAAACTGCCACAGAAACATACTTCAAATGTTTTGATAAAAAAGATTAACCAAGTGCTTTAAGGAGAACATACCAGTAGTGCAAATGGACAGGAGACGTGATAATGTGAAGGCCAGATGTCATCCCAGACAGCATACTGTTGCACACAGAATTAAAATGTCTTATGAGATACAGGAACTTTCTTACTGGAGCAAGTCAATAATCAGTTAGTTTAATATCTGAGGTGTGGTTCATATCCTTTAAGGCATTCTGCAGACCTCAGAGCAAGCTGATAGTAGTTGAGCACACTGAGGATCAGAGTACCTGGCAGTACCTAAGCAGTACCAGAAGTATTATAGAGTACTGCTAGCCCCTTCTCAAACAAACCCAAGCCAGATCTACACCAAGCAGGATATGGCACTTTGAAAATGGTTTGAAAACTGTATATGGAGCGTATCCAGAGCCCCAACAGTTGTCACTACTGTTATAAACTGTTTTAAAGTAGTAGTGTAGATCTTGCCCCAGACAATTATGAAGAGGTGTTGAGTCTTTCAATCAAAATCTTATTTAGCGTAGCCAGCTCTGGCTTTTATGACAAGGGCAAGAAAAAATCCTAAACATATGGGCATCCGTGTGCCTAGACATGTGATGCTGGGGGCTAAAATTTTGAAGTATTTCCTAGGCCTGTTTATAACTACCCAAAGGATTTCTTAATGAACAACCAGAATACTCTGTATGGATCAAGTCATGTTTCTTACACAGGTCACAGAACTGATGAGGCACAAAGGTATGTCATACCTGCTTGACAAGAGCTTAACTACCTGAGGTGCAATCCTTCAAGCAATGCTTCTGTTCCAATCTCATTTATTCCCATGGAATCTACAAAGGAGAAACACATGTCTAATTTTCCTCTTAGAGGTCTCTTGGGGTACTTCCAGATAGTTCAATGATGATTCAGTGGTTCAGCAAGCAGAAGTGCTTTGTGGGATAACATGTGTGACAGGAAATGATGCAAATATGGCATGGCCTGTGTAATCCACACAGTAGCCATCTTCAATTTGCAGGCATGCATGGTAAAAAAGGTACCTGCCTGGCTCAGGCACATTTTCCATTCTCCTAATTTGAGCATTCCTGCACACAACTATAAAGTTGCCAACTGGACTTTCTTTCTTTCTTCAGTTTATATCCCACCTTTCCCACATGAAAATGGCATTAAACACAGCTAACGATCATAAAAACATTTTGAAGTAGTTAAAAACAATTAATAAAACAAATACATTAAGAACACATATAAAAACACACCAAAAAATTACCAAATAAAAGCGGAAGCCAATAGACCATTTAAAAAGTCAAAGGACTGCTTGAACATGTTCTTTCATTCTTACCTCAGTAATACATGAACATTTCAGATTTATACTTAGTATACAAATTGCTGTATATCTTTATTTTATCTCTATGGCGTTTTATCTCTACATGTGCTAAGCAAAGAAGTAGCAGAATCCAAAAGGTCAGATGGCTGACTCAAACAAACACAGGCAAAGAAGAACACAAGAAAAACAGCACTTTTTCTGACACACAAAACTTCTAGATATATTAAAAAAAATACAATGCTGGCAGAAGATCTATTTGACATTATGCAACATTGCATCTCCCTCTCTCTCTGGGAGAGCAATTAGCCAATCAAAGCTTTGACCAAGGCTTTGGCTAAGAAAGTTATTTATTGCGTCCTTCTAATTAACTTTAGTGGCAATACAAAGACTTAAAACAGTGACAAAAAGAAAAAAGGCGACAAAGATACTTCTCTGAAATGTTTGATTTTTGGCAAATGGTCTACAACAGGGGTGGGGAATCTGTGGCACTCCAGATATTGTTGGACTACAACTCCCATCATCCCTGATCGACAACATATAGTCACATGTGTGGATAGGTGTTTGGCAGTAGACAAGCCACCTCTGCTCCCCAAAACTCCAAAGCCCTGTAGGGAAAGTCACGTAGAAATGGCAGGCTCCCTCCAGTTCAGATTCTTAACTGTTGTACAGGCAGAAGACAATAGATGACAGGTTGAGGACGGAGAGGAGTGCAATTCCATATGGCTCACTCTTCTTCAAGGGTGTAGAGGGAGGGGGGGCATCCCAGACTTACCTGCTTCCGGGATGGTCCCCCAGGATACAAACAGGAAGTGCGATGTCCCGGAAGGGAATAGGGATGTTGCCATTTTTTTTTCAAAAGTACAGAGAGCAGAGGGAGCGCAGCAGAAAAGGTAGGGAACCCCCTGTGCCCCTCACCCCCACAGTCCTGGGGATGGCAGAATTGCTTCCCCCCCCCCCCCATGGGACCATTTCAGGTCCTGGGATGGCAGGAAAACCGGGATATCTGCAGTTTCCACTATCCTGGGATTTTCCCTGGGTCATCCTCGGTTGCCCCCGGCATCTCCTGTGCATTATTCAGATGCACAGGGACGACCCCAGGAAAAATGCTGGTGTAGACATGGCCTGTATCTTGTTCATACAGAATGGGCAAGTTCGCACAATCAAACAGCTCACTGTGGCTTGTGTAAACCATGATGAGCTACGGTAGGCTGACCAGATAAAATCCAGGTCAGGGCTCATGTAACTTTAACAGTTATAGAGAAAAGGGAATTTCAGCCAGTGTCATTTGTACGCAATTAGTTCCTGGTGAAATTCCCTCTTCATCACAACAGTTAAAGTTGCAGGCACTATACTTGAGTGACCATATACAAAAGAAGGCAGGGCCCCTGCAACTTTAACAGTTGTGATGAAGAGGGAATTTCACCAGGAACTAACTGCATACAAATGACACTGGCTGAAATTCCCTTTTCTCTACAACTGTTAAAGTTACATGAGCCCTGACCTGGATTTTATCTGGTCACTCTAAGCTACGGTATGTGCTGGCGAACTCTTTTCATATTAAACCCCTGTGCCGTGTGAACCTGGCCACCATGGGTTATGTGAAGGTGGTTTAATTGGTGAGTCACGGGTCATAGAGAGTAGCAGGCAAAAGGCAAGGTGAGAAGGAGTTGATACATTTCATATCCCATGCCATATAAGGGGATGGGAATGGGACTACGTAGACTCAGCCAGCACTAGCTTGCATCACATAGCCATCAGAACTTTGACTTGGCCAAGAAGAATAGAAACCAAAGAAAGGTTTAAGAAATAAATTGAATAAACTGATTTGAAGCTAATGATAACTTGCTCTCCAAGACTGTCACAGCATGAGAAATAGGTGGTGGGGGGGAGAAGGAAAATGTCTTACTGTAAAGGAATTGTAGCTGTAGGAATAATCTCTGCCTACTAGAAATTCTCCAAGTTTAATTTGCTTCAATACAAAGAAAATTTCTAATCAAGGTAGTACAGTCTTTAATATGAGACTGATAGAGAAAGGATAGTTTGCAACTGCTATATAGAAATGCTACTTCTGTGGTCACAGTGATCGACAAATCTCACACAAAACAGAAGCAAAATATTTATAGGGAGGGGATTTGCTGCTATATCTTGGGTTAATGAAGCCTCATTCTGGGGCACTGAAGAAATGCAACTCCTAGTAAACATGGTAAGGAGTGTACACTATTCTATGAGGATGGAGAGCCAAGGGTGAGGCCAAGAGAAAGAAAAAAAGAAGAAGAGTATCCAATGCACCAATAGAGAGTTAATTAGTAAGACACTTCCACTCCCGATGATTATCAGCCATTTACAATATCGAATAAATAGCAGGAAGTGGTGTGATGCACATAACTAATCTTCAAATCCAGTGTGGGCTCTTGGATAGGACAGGTAGATTTGGGAAATCTTTATTTTTCAGCCTCATTTTCCCTATTGTTTCCATATCTGTAATTTATTGTTATTGCCATTTTCTTAAGGTAGCCAATGGAAAGAAACTATGTTGACCACCTCCTGTAGGAGCACCTATTCCTATATCAACTGGCTGAGGACCTCCTGTATGTACTCTTCCATCAGAGGTATGAGGATCATGTATAAGGTAGAGAGCTTTCTCAGCAGTAGCTCTCCAGTTGTGGAATGCACTCCCCAAAGATGTTTGCCTGGTGTCAACATTGCTATCATTTAGGCACCAGGCAGAATCACTTTTATTTACCCAGTCATTTTAATATATTTTATTGGTTTAATTGAGCAAGGCCTAAACTAAGCTTTATCTACTCTTTTCTGGTTTTGGGGGGGGGTATTTGTTTTATGCTGAAATCTGATATGATGAAGAGCAGTGAAAATATGTATTAAATAAATAAATGAAAATCTTGCCCATAAAAGGCAACATAAAAATCAACATGAACAACACAGTCAGTCTGTAATTATCTACACCCAGTTTTTGGGACTTGTGTCTTTAGAGGAAGACAAAATATAGTAATGTTCAGTAAGCAACTATGGCGGCAATAGATGCCAGACGTATGAGGCAAGGAGAAGGAACTGGCTATGTTTAGTCTATGGGAAAGAAAGGGAAAGGGGAGGAAAAGAAAGAAGCCTAATTATAATAGTAAATAACGGTCAGATGTATATCCATGATGAAATTCAAATAAAGTATATTAATCAGTTTAATCTGTTACAAATGTGGATAGATTAACGTTGTAGAAGAATTACTGGCAGAGTAGTTGATTTATATCTAGCTTTGCCTCTTACTTTATACTCTCTAATAAACACCAATAGTCAAGATGGGGAAATTTGCCTTCAGAAATGGTTCAAAATACAACCATCATTGACAACTCATTCCTGCAGATCAGTGTGTTGCAAAATGATATTCCTATGGTGAAATACAGTTAAACAGGATGTGATTAAAACATACTCAGTATTTATGTGGCTCCTTTCAATTGTCCAAAGTACCTCACACACATTGGCCCCATTGACACATTGTAACAAACCATGGGTTGATGAGAAAACAAGCAGGAATGAGCAAGGGTATGATTTCCTGTGTGTGCTCCTCCTACAGTAAACGAATCAGGGATGCAACAGAACTCCGGACTGTTGTGGGGGTGAACAATGCAGGCAGTTTCAAACTGTGGGTTGTTTGTCCTCCAATAACTCAGATTTCCAGGTTTGGAAGTAATGATAAACAACCCAGGGATGGAGTGTCTATGGTTTGTTTCTCACAGCAGGAGTATGCATGCTTGCTCAGCTTCCCAACCAAGGTTTGTTAACCATGGGTTGTTATGACATATGAACCGGGTTATTTTCTCAGCAGTCCTTGCAGCCACTATGTAAAGGAGGTCAGCATTATTATCTTCATACTTTGGTAAATGTAAGGCACACTGCTACAGCAAACTTCAGTTGCATAAATTCATTATTTTGTTCTAGCTGAATATAAATTTTAGGCCCAACTCCACCTTTCTGCCAGTCAGCATCATCCATGGACTAGCTCAACCAGGCAAAGAAGGGCTAAGAGAAAGGTAATGGCACTGTTTGCATGTCACAACAATCCATTGTGGCTTAATTTACCTGCAGGGTTGTTGTGCTGTGCTGGGCACCCACAAGCACCATTTTTGCATGGTGCCTGTGGGTGCCTGGTGTTGCCCAAACTTCCAGGCTCGTTCTCCTAGGAGGATAGGTTGCTTTCCCACTAAGAGGTATAGAGTCAAAGATCCGATCCAACGCAGTTTTTATTACAGTCAGCTGAGCGGGTGTACTCTTGTTAGCAAGCACCACCAAGTGCCACACCACACATACACAAGCGATTCCTTTTATACAGCACAGTAAAATATCTACGTCACTACTTCATACAGCACAAGCGCAAGCAAAACCCAATGCATTCCAACGAGAGTCACTGCCCTTTGACATACTGCTGAAAGCCACTGCGCATGTTTCAGTTGTTACTGGGTTAAATTCTGCAGCTTCTGATAAGGTGCACTGATGGCCTTGCATTAGGAGGCTCTTCAGACAAATGCTATAACCACCTGAAACCAGGCTTGTGGCAAGGCCTTATCTGCCATGTACACACTTTAAAATTCTCTTTCAGCCTGGAGCCAGCGTTCCCAGCATTCTGTACTTGTAAGCAAAAGATGGCTACACTTTGGCTATCACTGGCTTGCCATGTCACGGGCAGCAGGGTTGTTTGAAAATGAGATAAGCCTAAAATAAGCCTAAAACAAGGCATGGGTTATTTGAGAGCTGTCTAACCTTCAAATAACCCCCTGCTGCCTGGGTTCACACAAGCCATGGGTATCATATATACAAATGGCGCCAATAGGCAACCAGCACAAGATGACAGACACTGCTGGTAAATTAAGCAACAGTGGGCTGTTGTGTTGTGTGAACCAGGGCAGTGTATGATATAAGCTATGGCTAGTTGCAAGCATATTGAGAGCACAAGAAGCTGGTGTGTGTATAGTGTTTGTGTCATTTTTTTCTTCAGGAAGAAAAAGATCTTGGCCTGACGAATGCCACATCCTTTTGCAGTGCATTTTTACTTGGCACACGATTCACCACAGTATTAAGCATTGTTGCAGCAGCAATTGGTGCTATATTTTTGAACATTTGTAGGTTCTTTCTTGTGTTATACTGTAACACTCAGGGTAAAAATATCTCCTCAGTGGTGCCAAATTCTCATGGACTCAAATGCTTGTGACAAGGCTAAGGCTATCAACTGCTACTTGTCATGATGGTTACTTGTCATATATTAACTCTAGTATCAAAGACAGCATACCTCTGAATTGCTGGGGAGCATGAACAGGATGTCCTGCTGTTAGGCTTTTCACTGGGGCATTTAGTTGGCCACTCTGAGAACAGAATGATGGACTGGGGGAGGCCTTTGGCCTGATTCAACAGGGCTTTTCTTATGTTTACATCCTTTGATTCTTATTTATTTTTATGCTTTTATCTCATTCTTCCAAGGAAGTTAGTTCAACATGAATGGAATCTGTTTTATGAGCTCCTCATATAACAGAGCCATTAATTGTGTTTATGATTCATGTTTTGATAACTTGGTAAGAAATTAAGGTATCTTAGCTTGTCACCCTATTTCCAAGCGCTGAAAATACATCCTCAATTTGATTTTTCATGCAAAGTTTAACTTGTAATTATTATAACATTTATGCACCTTAGAAAATTTTATTCTAGCCAAACGCAAGGTCCTTAGCATATGAATGCTTCAAAAAGCAAGCACATCTCAGCTTGGAATGCAGACATTTGAACAGACTGATGGTACACACTAGGAGGACAGCCAGGGAATGCATTTAACTATTTTGCTTCATATATTAACTCAGGTTGTGCATGCATTTGTAACTCCGAGTGTAATCGCTTCCAGAGAGGAATATGTTTATATAACAGTTTCTCAAACCAACTTAATCTGGATCCAAACAGAAAATTAAGCCCTCGTAATCAAAAATATTCAACCACCTAGCAGACACAAACTAAACCTATTGTGTTAAATTGCCAAATTGGAATGAAAGCTGCCCTCTCTCCTCAACATGGAGAAAGAAGGAAAGCTGCTCTTTACCTATTATGTGCACAGAATGCTAGCTACTTGCATATTTTTCCTTTGCAAAACTTCCCAGCCCTCCTGATGTAATAGATCTTGTGTGAGCAGATCAGCGTAATTTGTTTTTAACTTATATATCGGACCTTTATCTTCCACATGTCATTTGTAGAACAGACCTTTTGCTCCATGCCTACACTACACATTGTGCAGTTTTCTTCTCCAGTATGGTGTTTGCTATATCGGGACCTTTCTGCGCTAAGTATCCTTAGGATTTCCTGTCTCTTCATTTTATACATTTCTGCTAAACATAGCACAAAGCAGGAACAGGAATCTGAAGCCTGGAAGGCATTTATTTTTTGTACTGGAAGTTAAGATTTTGAAGCTGATGTGATCTCAACATTGGCAAACATATGCAAAACTATTAGCCATGTGAGTCCAGTGGAAGGGCTCTCATTATGAGCAGTGGTGTGCTTGTGTGTGCAGAGCCTAACTACTGCAAGAATTTGGGCAAGGAGGGACACAATATGTCTTTGCATACAGAAGTGCATTCCACCTTCCTCACAGGATCCCTGCTGATGGAGGCTGGTCCACCCGCTAGCAAGAATTATGGATTGCAATACTGTCCCCAAATGCAGTGCTGTACTTTCCTCAATATGAGTAAATGGAAGCCAGGAATATGTGCTTGTGGGTGCTATTGGGATGGAGGCTAAACCTATACTCCTGCTCCTTGTGAACCCAGCATCTAGAATGATGTTGTCTGGAGTTCTGGGCAGCAGCTTTATTCCGCAAAATTAAATAATATGCCTTGAACACAGTGTGAGATTGTATCTGCATGAATTCAGCCATCTTGGTTTGGACTGAATCCAGAGAACTGGCCTACAGATATATTACATATGTCAAGATGTCAATCTCCACCATCTAGGTCACATATGCAAGTTTGCAATGCTCTTCTTCACTGAACCTGACAAATCATGAGATGTGTTGCCCAGGAGCCAATGTAAAGGGGCCTCACAGGTACCTCCATCGAAAGCTTTTTGGGAAAAGTCTTTGGGAAGTTACTGATCCCCTGTGAAGTGTCAAAAGAAGAGAAAGAGGGAGGAGATTGAAGTTATAAGCATAAACTTTGAACCCAAAATCCAAAGGTGTCAAAAGCACCTCGTTAATAGTGGTCATGAAAATAGTTGCTGTTGAATTTATCAGCACTAAACACCTCATCTTCAATCGTTGCCAAGAAGGGATGAGTAAATGAGGTAACTGCTGCTCCCGTGCCAAATCTAGGTTTGTCATGTAGAAGTGGGTTATGTAGGTTTGCGCATGACTCCATTAACAGCCCTGCAAGTGTCCCGTCAGCATTTATGACCTGCATTTTATATGCACTTTACATTCCAACACTCTGTTTTGTGGAGGCAAGAAAACCTTTGGTGCAGAGAGAACAGTTACTGAGTTTCAGACGACAGAGGTATGTCCCAAATAAGAGTTTCCAAACTTTAGAACAAAACTCTATCCTATCATGCTTGCTTTAAATCTTTTAACAATGCTTCCTCAAATGCCTTGTAAAACAGTAAAGTCTGGTAGTAATTATCAAACACCATACACACTGTTTACAGTAGAGTTGTAATTTTTTAAAAATGTTTTTGCACAGAGAAGTAAAATACGTCTGAAAAGTACCCAAATGTCTGCTCTGCTCCATGCCAACAGGGCAATTCAGCCAAAAATGCAGAGGGGGGAAAAGATTGCCAAATAAAAGAAAATATAACAAATTGGTAATGGCTTCTATCTTGACAGAAAATGAAAATTATACCTCAATGTGTGGCCACTCATGTGGACACATAAAAATGTCTGACAGGCAATCATTTTACTTCAGATAACACACCCTGACAGTAGTGCACGACATACTGGCTGGTTTTCACTTTCCATAAAAGCAGCAACCGTAACCTACAAAATGGTCTAGGAATCATATAATTTATGCATATCACACACGCACACACACAACATTTACAATAAATCATCTCGAGCACATTGCTGTATTTTGAGGGGTGGGTTGGAAGTCAGCACTAAAAATTCCTTCAAAGTTGCCACAATTAGATCCAGCCACCCAATCTAGTTAAGGGGGAAAAAGGGAATTTGAATCCAGAAATTTTTTTTATTCTCCAAACCAATCCCTCAACCATAAGATTCTTTGCACTTTTTAAAGTCTTTAAATTACTGCGATTTTGAATGACACAGTCCTGAAGCCACTTACTCCAGTGCAGAAAGAATGAACCTGAAATTTGGTTTCTCCTTTTACAGTTTATACATACACTTGCTACAATTTATGTCAGGCCATGGGCTGGTTCAGACTTAACCCCAAACATCAGTTTGGCATTACATGAATAAGCCTTTAGAAAGAATCTTCAGGCTTGCAAGCTCTCTCCTCCCCATGAGTGTGCACCACAATTCTCTCCCACCATTCCTGGCAAACAATACTCTGCACAAACGATGGCTTCTACATGCCCTTACAAGCCGGGATTAGAAACCATGGTTTGATCCTAGTTTCCAGACTTGGTTTGCAGGACAAGCACAAGCTGTAGTTTGCCAGTTTGTACAAAGGGAAGGAATTGTGGCAGGAGGCTGAGTAGGAGGAGGGCGTCTATTAGGTTCCTTCAAATTATATCATCAATACTATCACTCTCATGGGATCTGTTTCCTGACTCCTAGCTGAGCAAAGCAGAGAAGAGGAAGCTGCCCCAGCTGGACTAGAAGGTACATGAGGAAGCCAGCTCCCAGAGAGAGTGAGCGATCAGAGTGGGCGAACAGGGAGAGCAAACAGGAGTTTGTCAGGGGGAGTTCGGCAGGGGAGGTCCCTAAGAATTTTTTTTTTGTTCTTGTAACACACACCCATATAGTACTGGACTCTGTTGTTAACCTTCAGGGAGGACAGGACAAAGCACAGGCTATTCCAGTACAGGCAGAAAGGCAGAAACAAAAAGGGATGATGGACGGAAAGGATTCTCCAGTGCTGATGACCTGCAAGGTGTGTGCCATGTTTCTGTTCCTGCCTGAGATCAACATGACATACACATGCAACAAGTGCAAGCTGGTTGCACTATTGGAAGAAAAATAAGTGTACTTGAGCGACGAGTGTCCACCATCTAAGGAATAAGAGAAGACGAAAAGTTCTTAGACAGAACAGTGGAACTTCAACAACAGAGAGAAGAACAGGAAGTGGAAGAGCAAGTTGAAGCAGAAGTGGGGAATGCTGAGGTGAGGAAAGCCAATGAAGAGGAAACTTCCTGGAAAAGGGTGACAGGAGCAGAAAAACTAGAAGACACTCTGCACCAGTAGAACCACTAGAGCTATGTAACCGCTTTCAGGTACTGGAAGACAAGACTGGAGGAAAGAATTATAGGGGACCCCATGCAGCACTGAGCACAAGGCAGAAGGTCAGTCGAGCAGAGGAAACAATACCAAGGCCTACAACAAAAAGAAGAGAAGAGTAGTTCTTGTGAGAGGATTGAAACTCAAGTATGTTGTGAAGACCCATGGACTCAGCAGGAATACTGTCTTCCTGGAGGACAGATTAGAGACATGACTGAAGGGTTGCCAAAGCTCATAAAGCCCACTGACACATATCCTTTTCTTCTCATTCATGTGGGAACAAATGATACTGCCAAGCGGAGCTACAAAGAAATCACGTCAGACTTTGAAGCTTTGGGAAGGAAACTCAAGAACTTTGGGGCCCAGATTGTTTTCTCTTTTTTTTTCTCATTCATCCTCCAAGTTCTTGGAAACGGAATAGAAAGGGAAAGGAAAATACTTCAGGTGAATGACTAGCTACAAAGGTGGTGCTGACATGAGAAATTCAGATTCTGGAACCACGGGCTATGCTACATGCAAGATGGATTGCTGGCAAGGGATGAGTTGCATCTCACAAGAGCTGGGAAGAATGTGTTTGGTCACAGCATGAAGAACTTCATCAGGAGGGCTTTAAACTGAATCCTACGGGGGAGGGAGGCATTACGTTGGAGGCAACAATGGATGAAGACTTATGCACCATAACATGCACCGATGAACTCTCAGAATCACTGTCTTATTATCTTTACGAAATCACAGACGATGGGTGAAGTGCCGGACGACTGGAGGAGAGCTAATATTGTCCCTATCTTCAAACAGGGCAAAAAGGAGGAACCCGGGAACTACAGACCAATTAGTCTGACATCAAACCCTGAGAAAATATTGTAGCAGATTATAAAGAAGTCAATCTGTAAGCACCTTGAGAACAATGCACTGATTACTAGAAACCAGCATGGATTTGTCAAGAACAAATCCTGCCAGACTAATCTGATCTCATTGTTTGATCAAGAAACCTCCCTTGTAGACAATGGGAATGCTGTGGACATAATATATCTTGACTTCAGCAAAGCTTTTGACAAAATACCCCATGACATTCTGATTAGCAAACTAGCTAAGGAGGGACCTCCTGAGAGCCAGGCATTTTGGTATGGCCAACTCTCTGTAGAGTCACACCGGCTGCTTCCTCTGGGCATGTGGCTCACAGCAGTAAAGGTAAAGGGGAGGCAAGACATGGTAAAGGGAAGGATGTGGAGGGATGTGATGTGACAGCAGGAAGGGGAGCATGACACAGAAGCAGGAAGGGAGTGGGGTGACGTGACACAGTGGCTCAATTCGGACAAGACGTTAAGCAACGGTTGTTGAATTATCTACTGATGGTGTGTGAAAAAGGTGGTGATCCACAGACGACACGCTGCAGCAGGCGCTGCAAGGAATCGGCAACCACCCCGGTTGCTAATAGCGTACTCGGCTTTGACTGACAGTTCGGCCGCCATTTTCCCCGCTTACCAAACTCCGTTAGTCCTCCAGCAGGTATCCCAGAACATACTGCTGCCGAGAACCATGGGCACCGCCATTGAAGCCGATGCAGGACACGCCTCCCAAACCTCATTGGCTGTTACAGTCAGTAGGCGGAATTCAGCAGCCTCGGGCAAAGAGGCAGCCAGGAGGAACGGCAGCACCAATACAACAGTCGCACACCATGCCCAGCACTGCAATTCCAACACTGGCACCCATGCCCCAGCCCCCAACCCCCCCCTCCCTCCTAGAGCATCTTCCACACACACAGGAAAGAAGGCAAGAGTGGGGTGGTGTAGAAAACTTTATTCAGCAGGGAGACCAGACATGGGCAATAAGGCACATGGGCACCACTATGACAGGGCAGAACCTACGGAAAGGACAGTTGCCCCCGGGAAGGGAGGAGGCGGCTGGAAGGCACAGCGGTGAAGAGGGGATGGCCGAGGCCACACCCCCAGGGAGCCAAGCATGGAACATGCCAAGGGGATGAGGTGGAGAGGGGCGGCATGCCAGGGAGAGATGCCAGTCCACAGATGAAATTCCACAGCCGACGCTCACAGGGGGTGGGGGTAGCGCAGACAGATCCAGGTACTGCTTTCACGCACCCGGGATGCCTCCACATGGGCGCAACGCTCCCCAACGGGATTCTCAGGGCCCAGCAAAGGCTCGCTGTCCAGCTGTGTTGGGCGGATGGGAGGGGCTCTCTGGTCGCCGCTTCCCCTGCCCTCGTCCTTCTGGGTGATGCAAGGGTGGAGGTGGCGGTGCAGTGGGGGTCTACTTTGGATGGGGTGTTGTTCTCCCTCTTGGTGGGGGGGGCTGCCCCTTGCTCCAGGGCGCCTGGGGTTGTTGCTTATTCCGTCTCCCCCTCCCCCCCTTTGCCGTAGTGCCCTTCTGGTGCGCTTCCCTGTCCGTTTGGGTAGCTGACTGGGCACCCTGCGTGAGTGCTTGCAGGAGCTGGCCCCTTGTTGAGCTCCGTGCTGGCTGTCTGGTGGGGGAGGCAAGCATCCTGGTTGCTATGGCGGCAATGCCGGGGCTCTGTTGTGAGCGTGCTTGAGCGGCCCCCGCTTTCTGCCGCTCTTGCCGCTCCACTCTCTGATCTTCCGTGCTCAACAACTCACCATTGTTGTTTCACCCACGCACCGCTCCAGACGACACGTTTGTCAATTGACAATTCCCTCAACAACTCGCAAGTGAGTTGTTTCTCTCAGTTGTTGAATTTTGCTACTTTGCCTACTGTGGGTTGTTACTGCGTTGTGTGGCTACACCCAGACGACACATTTAACAACTCAATGGGTTGTTGCTTCAACAACCCACAGTTGCTTAACGTGTTGTCCAAATTGAGCCTGTGTGTGTGGTCTCTTGCCTGAGGTGGCGGGAGAGCTTGTGCCTGGGCTGGCTGAAGGGGATGAATAGAAGAAGTTCCATCGTTCAACCTTAGCATAGCTGGGTGCAAACATTATCTGTTCATACGATGATTGTTGAGGAAAGGTTTACTAATTTTCTGCTCAATAGTACTTTGATTTTATTTTGCTTAACTGTTTGACAAGGCCATTTGTTTGAAAAGGAAAGAAATAAAATCCTATTAAAAATTGGATATCACTGCAGATTAAACTTATTTATGGCAAATGAAATTCAGGAAAAAGCAACCACATGATTTCTCCTTCCTTTATCATCATCATAATCATTTTAGGATGTTTTTAGGATGTTTTAGGATGTTTTAATGCCGTTTTAATAATGTGTGTCATGTTTTAATCAGTTTTATGTATTTTATCATATTGTTGTTCCCCGCCTTGATCCAAACGGATAGGCGGGTAAGAAATAAATTATTATTATTATTATTATTATTATTATTATCATCATCATCATCATCATCATCATCACACAGCAAATACAGAATATGAGGTAAAACCTGCTATATAACTTAGGATCCTTAAGAGCAAAACATGGAAAACACAGTGAAGATTTTCACAGTAGCTCCAAATAATCTATCCAATGGCCTTCTTCCTTCCTTCTTGCTACCTCAGAGCTGAGGTACAATTCAAGAATTCAACAAAAATAGATATAAATTGCATGGATCATTTCACTACAGCCACATCTACATTCGTTTTTCTCTTACTAACCAGTAATAAACGTAGGTACCCTTTGGCAAGCAAAGTCTTTAGGACAACACTAGGAAGACGTTTGTGTCCCTTACACATGAAGCGTACAAAGAAGCAAGAATTGTTATTCTTAACATGTCAGCTCAAGGCCTTATGTCTCCAGCATCACCTACGTGTTTTGTCTTCCAATAAATATTTAACACTGTTTTCTTTTGATTTTTAAATAGTATTGGGGGAGAAAAAAATCTTGCTAGCACAAACTGTAGCCTATTAAACTACCAAACAGACATTTCAAATGTTACAGTACATTATGACATGAAACAAGTTATGAGTTATACATTTATCCCTATAAAAATAGCCTTTATGAAGCGAGGCGTTACAACTTTCCAACTAAAGGAACAAGTCCCCTGCTTGGTTTGTATGTAACAGCTAAACCAGAAGGGCAGAAACCTGGGCTCAGAGGCCAAATCTGGTCCTTTGGGGTTCCCATTCTGGCTCTTCGGGACACCCAGAAGGCCATGACCCCTTTCCCTCAACTACTCATACTTTGTTGGTTTCCTGGCTTTTCTGTAGTTCTTGCCCCATTCTAAAAGGCTGGAGGTTATTTTCTGCCAGTAAGAGGTTTAAGGTAAAGGATGCTGGCATTCTGGCCCCACCCCTTTTGTCTTGGTTCCACCCACCTGTTGAATGCGGCCTCTGACAGCTTTTCTGAAATGGGATTCAGACCTTGGGTTGAAGGAGGTTTTGCTACTCCGAGCTGAACCATGATTTGATCATCAGGGCTGTGACTCAGGGCTGTAGTCCCTTCTTTTGCCCTGTACACTCCTGTTCCTTCCCTCACCTCTTAATCCAGGCCAGCAATAGTTTGCTATTTTAGTGGACTTGAAAATCCACTTCAAACAGTAGGGGGAGGGATCATAGCTCAATGATAGAGCATATGCATTGCATGCAAAAGGTTAATTAAAAAAGGGTCAGTTAGCAAGTGACCCAATCTGGATAAAATGCCAACTAGGAAGGGAGGGAATCAGAATGTGGAAAAAGGCCATGCACAATCCCAAGGCATGGCCTTGATGGTCAACCCATGGTTTGGCCATTACAGTAAGAATGATGAATCACATCATGTAAACCAAGCTGAACCAGAGTATTTGAGACTGAGATGACCAACATTTCATGCAAAATACATAGGACTGGATCGAAGTTGCACTTAAATCCTACTGACATCAGGAGGAACTAACAGCACAGTCCTAATCCACAAATCTACCACTTGGAGTGGGTTAGGATGGTATAGACAAGCTCAATGGGTATAGATCAGGGACAGGCAACTTTTGAGGGTCCTAGGACCTCTTTTGCCCCCCTGGATTACCCGTGGGCCACATTCCTGCCCACAGCAAAAAAACAAAACAAAACAAAAAAACACACACGTGATTTGCTGCTATTTGGTGGAAACCCACTACGATAGGCTAAAACGGCCCAATTTAGCTTGAAATTTCGCCAAACTGGGCCATTTTAGCCTTCTGTAGTGGTTTGCCACCAAAAAATCAGCAGCAAACTGCCAATGTTTTTTTCCCGCTGCAGCAAATTTCAGTGGCACTGCTCACACTAAGTTGGGGGTGGGCAGCAGGGCCTGCATGAAGCCACTGTGTTTCATTCCTCACTAGGTCTCAGGCCCTAAAATGGGGTTTTGCATGGGCAGGATCCAAAGCCCATTCATTCACCCAAGAATGTGATGGGAATCCTCCCACATATGCCAGCCTAGAATTTTTCACATTGATTTCAGTGGGACCTAAGTGCAACTAACTTTATCTGGATTTAACTCATATACTTGGAAGTGAGTTCTACTAATTTCATCAACCTCAACGAAATTTACTTCCAAATTTAGGATCAGAGTTGTATTATCTCAATTTGAACCTATCAAGATGAAGTTAACCATGCTTAATACTGAAATTCAAATGGGCCCTAAGTAGGTTGGTTATGGCACCACAGAGTATGTTTTAGCCATTTCCTACTATCAGTTCTTTCCACAGAATTCCCAAACTGCTTCTTAAATTCCCACTTGGAGTTTTACTGTGAAAGAACAGGGTGTGCAATAGCTACTGCACATGCATACAGGTCACCTTGCTTGTATGTGACAAACCTGTGAAATAAAGTTTCCCAGAAACCAATTTATTTCCAGACTTTTCTCTGATCCTCAGAATTTGGAGATGTGCTTTTAAACCCAAGAGTCATATTTCTATTTTTATGCAGGAGAAGCCAGAGAGTACTATGTTGCATTTACATGTAACTGTAAACTCTTTGTTTGTTTTAAGCTTGTGAAACTTTAAAGGTGTTTTAGCAGTTGAAGCCATTTAATTGAAAAGTCACCTACCAGTATGCAATGGAGGCTGGTGGCTCCAATGTTAGTGGGGCGGTGAATCCGTTCCAGGTTTCAGAACTCTAAAGACGCTATCCAAGGTGTGGAATCACCTTGGATAGCTCCTTTAGAGTTCTGACTGGTTTTGACTTACACCTGGAGTGGATTCACCACCCCACTGACATTGCAGCCACCAGCCTCCATTGCCAATATGTCATATATATGGTTCTGGAGATTGTCCACTTAAGTGTCCTGGTTTAGATGGATAACATCTTCAATCATATTTCCCCAAGGCAAATGTAGTTTGAATCCAAAAGTTCCTTACCATCCTTCATCATCTTCCACTTCAGGTTCAGACACTTCATTTTCAGGGGTTTCTGCTATTGCCTGGTTTAGCTTTGATTTGAAACTGTTCAGTAATGCCAACGTCTGGAATTAAACAATGATTGCTGAAAACTTGCCCAGTTCACCATGTCTTTCAGTCCCGATTACACAACACCTCTAGTGCCCAGTTCGGATGATATGCTGGGTTGACTGTGGCTTATTTAGCCCATGATGAGTCAGGGCATGTGCCAGGTACCACTTTGAATATACAACCCCAGATGGGTATGTGGCATGTGGTCCAAACCTGGCCATCAGGTGTTGGGCAAGGGTTAAAAATCGGTGGTTGCATTTCAAAATGGCACCAGGCACACACCGTGGCTCATCGTGGGTTAAATAGCCCATGGTGTGCTCAGTGTGTTGTGCAAATTGGGTCTACATTATTTAGCATGGAATGGATGACATGACATGTATTCTGAAATAAGCTGATTAAATACATTAGAGTTTTTTTAAAACAAGTTTTGCTTATTTATGAATGTATAGTAAAATTTGAAGCAGAGATATCCCAATTTGCAATTCCATGTGCCTGAGTACACACAGCTTCAGGAAACTTTCCAACTCTCCAACATACATACAGATCTCCATGCAAGCAGGACTGCCTTGCTATCTTATCAGCTGGAAAATGCTCCTCAATCATATGAAAAGGAATGGAGCAGCCCATGCTCTTCCAAAGGCGTGACCTGCCCCTTCCAGAAGCTTGCACTTCTGGGCCAGATCTACACCAAGCAAGATATAGCGCTATGAAAGCAGTATGAAAGCGGTATATAAAAGGCAGGAGCCACACTACTGCTTCATAGCAGAATTAAAGTGCACTGACAACTGTTGGGGCCCATTGACACATACCATATACCACTATATCCTGCTTGCTGTGGCTCCTGCCTTTTATATACCGCTTTCATACCGCTATATCCTGCTTGGTGTAGATCTGGCCCTGGATATTGGGGACTGGTTCCTGGAAGTGCTACATCACCGGCAGTGGTGGTAGGAGCTGTGTGTGTTCTGCTGCTGCCAGGGCCAGACACATGTGCACCAGGAACCTATAGTGCCTGCTGCAAGTTGGATCCTACCCAGAGATTATACTGTATAAATGCAGGTTGCTTACCTGTAACTGTAGTTCTTCGAGTGGTCATCTGTGCATTCACACATATGGGCTCCACGCCGGCGCCGAGCCCCAATCGGGAAACTTCACTAGCTAGCTTAGTGCTTTTTGGTGGGAGGGGTCACCATCCATTGCGCATGCTCCGGGTCCCGCCTTACCTCAGTTCCCTGAGACCGCGTATGGCCTCGCACTAAGGTTTACATAGGAAGCATATGCGCCCTAATCCTCTTGTACACACCGTAGCGTAGCATAGAGGGGATGGTGGGTGGGTTGTGTGAATGCACAGATGACCACTCGAAGAACTACAGTTACAGGTAAGCAACCTGCATTTCTTCTTCGTGGTCTCTGTGCATCACACATATGGGCGAGTAATTAGCCACACTTACCGGAGGAGGGTATGCACGCTGGCGGATCACTGACAAATAGAAGACAGGACTGCTCGACCAAACGAAGCGTCTCGTGCCGCTCTAACGTCCAACCTATAGTGTTTCACGAAGGTCGAAGCGTTCGACCATGTTGCCGCCCTGCAAATGTCCGGAACTGTTGCTCCATGGATCAGGGCCGTCGAAGTGGCTTGTCCCCTTGTTGAATGCGCTGTGAACGAAACTGGGGGCTGCTTGCCAAGAACTTGATAAGCTAGAACGATGGTGTCAACTATCCAACGTGACAGACGTTGAGAGGAAACTGCCAATCCCTTCGCCTTGCCCCCGTAACATACAAAGAGTTTATCTGATTTACGGATTGATTCCGTCCTTTTCTTATAAAACGCTAAGGTACGCCTAACATCCAATGCGTGTAACGCTGTACAAAGAGGGTCTGTAGATGCCTTAAAAAACGTAGGCAGAACAATATCCTGGTTAATGTGAAACATTGAAGAAACTTTTGGTACAAACGAAGGACCAGGACGCAACACAACCTTGTCTTTAAAAAACTGAGTATAAGGAGGCTCCACCATTAGCGCCGCTAATTCTGAAGCACGTCTACCAGATGTTATAGCTACTAAAAAGACGGTCTTGAATGTTAGCAGCCGAAGGTCAATCGTAGCTAACTGCTCAAACGGCTTTGTCGTTAACGCAGTCAGCACTACTGACAGGCTCCATTGAGGAACAATCTGGCGCAGTGGTGGGAACATGTGTCGTAAGCCTTTCATAAAAGTTTTTGTTACTGGGTGTGTAAACACCGTAAAGCCATTTATCCTAGCGTGCTGCCCTGAAATGGCAGCTAAATACACTTTGACGGAGGATGGCTTTAGACCTTCCGCATGAAGAGAGTACAAGAACTCGATGATCCCTGCTATGGGGCAATCACGAGACGGAAAACCTCTGTCCTTGGCAAATCGCAGGAAACGGTTCCATTTCCTAGCGTAAGAAACTCTAGTAGACTGTTTGGTGGAGGCTTCAAAAATGGAGCGCAGAGCCGGTGACATTGTTAGAGATTGCCACCTGGTTGGATCCTCCACGCTGTGAGGTGTAGGGATTGGAGGTTGGGGTGCAGGATGGCTCCTGCATTCTTGGACAGCAGTTGCGGTATCCTGGGTAGGCGCCACCATTGTTGCTTTGATAGGCGAGAGAGAGTGGTGAACCAGTGTTGTCTCGGCCACCAAGGGGTCACCAGTATCGCGTCCACGGAGCATCTGCTGGCCCTTGCTACCGTTTGCGCAATAAGCGGGAAAGGTGGGAACATATATAGGAAGCCGTTGGACCAGTCCCATTGGAATGCATCTCCGAGCGATGCAGGTCCAATCCCCGCTCGAGAACAGTAGTCCTGGCAAACGGCGTTGGCAAAAGTCGCAAACAGGTCTATCGTTGGTGTACCCCATCTTGTGAAAAGGCGAGCCAGCACGTCTGGAGACAATTCCCATTCGTGGGTGTCGGTGAACTCTCTGCTGAGCGCGTCTGCCTCCGCATTGTCTGTACCTGCAATGTGAAGCGCAGACAGACAGATGTTCCTGCGAATGGCCCAATGAAGAATGTCTAACGCCACACTCAGAATGCGAGGAGATCTTGTCCCGCCTTCTTTGTTTATGTACCACACAACAGTGGTGTTGTCCGACAGTATGCGAACATGCTGTCCCTGAATGTGGGGCAAGAATGCGCGTAAGGCTCGTTTTACTGCTAGAAACTCCAAGAGGTTGATATGGAGCCGAGACTCTGATGGCGACCATTTTCCTTGAATCTTTAGATCGTTGAAATGTGCTCCCCACCCTTCCAGAGAAGCATCCGTCGTGACAATTCGGGTGGGACCTTTTTGGTGAAAAGGCATGCCGCGAGACAGATGCGCTGTGGTCGACCACCAGCGGAGAGAAGGGAGGACAGATGGCGGAATCGTAAGTATTATTTTTCTTGGATTCAGGTACGGACGGTAACGGCGGAGGAGAACCTGCTGTAACGGGTGCATGTGGAGACGGGCCCATTGGACAACGAACACCGCAGAAGCTATGAGGCCTAACAGGCGAAGCACTGTATACGCTGTTGAGCGCGAGCTCTGTTGGAGTCGTGAAGCAATAGACGCGATGGTTTGTATGCGTGCTACTGGTAGGAATGCTCGTCACGGTCGAGTCTAAGATCACCCCTATAAATGGGATCGTCTGAGCCGGGCGAAAAATGGACTTTTCTCTGTTTATTTGCAGTCCCAGGCTGGTGAGACAGGACATGACGAGGTGGACGTCGGAGAGAGCTCGTGACTGGGATGAGGACACGATTAACCAATCGTCTAGGTAAGGGTATAGCTCGACGTTCTGCGCCCTTAGATGGGCACACACCACCGCCATGCACTTGGTGAAAACCCTTGGTGCAGTCCGGAGGCCAAAGGGCAAGACTGAAAACTGATACGCTTTTTTCCCTATAAGGAATCTCAAATATTTCCGATGCGCAGGGTGTATCGGAATGTGAAAATAGGCGTCTTTGAGGTCCACTAAAGTGAACCAACGATTTCGCCTGAGGAGTGGTAGGATTTGCGCCAATGTGATCATGCGAAATTTTTTTGGTTTGATGAATTTGTTCAAGTGTCTGAGGTCCATTATGGGCCGCAGCCCTCCGTCCTTTTTCGGAACCGTGAAATAGCGCGAGTAAAAACCCGCTTTTAAAAGACGCGTTGGAATGCGTACGATGGCATTTTTTTCTAATAGAGTTGTTGCCTCCTGTAGAAGTGTGGGGGATGACAGTGTGTACCTCACGGTGCCGAGAGGAGGGAAGGTGTGAAACTCTATGCGGTACCCTTCGGATATCGTTGAGAGCACCCATCTGTCGTTCGTTATGGACGCCCAGCGCTGTATAAATGGTTGTAGTCTGGTTGTCTGGGATTTTGGAAAGGCGATGGGAACGAAGTCAAAGACGCCGTTTTGACGCCATGTCCTGTCTGCACGCCTTGGAGTACCTGGGCGCCGCCTTCTTGGACTGGAAGGAAGATTGTTGTTGCTGCGACTGAAAACGCTGCGTCCGCTCTTGTTGTCGTCGCGGCTGATATTGAAAAGAACGGTACCAACGCCGCTGGCGAGTTTGTTGCTGCGGTTGTTGCGCCGATGCTCCCATTTTCCGTGCCGTCATTTTCGCCTTATGGATGACATCCATAGTCGTATCCGTGGTCGTATGAAAGAGACCTTCCCCGTCGAATGGGAGGTCCTCAATACGAGTCTTCGTCTCAGTTGGCAACGTAGATGTGCGTAGCCAGGCATGGCGGCGTAGGGCTACCGCCCCAACCAGCGCTTTTGCTGAGCAGTCTGCTTGGTGACTCGCTGTCGTTAGTTGTTGCCTCGACAGCCTAGTCGCTTCAGTCTGGAAGACGCGGGCTAGCTCCCGCTGGTCATCTGGAAAGTAATCTGTCAGTGTAGAGATTTTCTCCCAGAGAAAAAGCTGGTACCTTGCCATGGTTGCCTGATAGTTTGCTATCTTAAATCCCAGCGTCGCCGATGAATAGACGCGACGCCCAAACGCATCCAACTTCCTACTCTCTTTGTCTATTGGAGTTGAATGGCTCTTGCCGGAACGTCCCTGCGATGACTCAACCACAATAGAGTTTGGCCGTGGATGATTACATAGGTACGGCGCGTCCCCGTCCTTGACCTTATACAGCGTTTCTAGCCTTTTCGATGTCACGGTAGCTGTGGTTGGATTCTCCCAAGGCCCTTTGAAAGTTTTAAGTAGTGTGGGCACCAAAGGCAGAGTAAGCTGAGGCGCTGGTTCTGAATACATGACATCGTAAATTTTGTCATTTAAGTCATCCTGTGGTTGGTGAATGTCCAGCCCAAGAGACTGTGCCATTCTTTGCATCTGGTCAGAAAAAGAGCCAAGTTCTAGGGATGGTGAAGGTCTGTCCGTGGATCCCACGTCCTCAGGTGGTGAGGGCATTGATGGAGCCAGAGAGCGCACTGAGGATGTATCAGAAGCATAGCCATCTCCCGATGTAGGGGAGAGCGGCCTACGACTCACTGTCGCAGAAGCGTGCTTGAGTGCCACAGATGACCGTCGTCCTTGGGCGGCTTCGCGGCGTGCTCCTAACTGTGAGGGTGAGCGTCCAATCCTTCTTCCCGTGTAGGGGTCAAAAAGGTAGCGCGGTTCACTACGGTGTCGTGACCTACTACGGGACCTATCCGAATAAGAATCCCAACGTCGAGACCTTGAACGTGAACGTGACCGGGACCGAGATCGATACGTAGTCCTCCGAGATGTCCTCGACATCGGCGACGGTACCGACAATGGCTGCTGCACATCACCTGCATCTACATTGGCGTCGGTATCGATACCCATTGAGATGTCCGATTGGATAATGTCGACGAGCTCCACATCCGAGGAACACCCCTCCAGACTCACTGATGGCAAAACTGGCCGAGGGGGCAATGACGTCGCTCTATGGGCTAGCGATGTGGATCGTTGCGAGAGAATCGGCGACGCCGCCGGGCAGGAGGGTGTCGGGGTCGACCGTTTTCTCGCCGGTACCGAGGGCTGGCGCGTTGGGATCGACGACAGTGGAGTCCCGTGAGGCTTCGATGCCGACAGCCTCGGTGTCGATGATGTGGATCGCTGCTCCGCTGGCGACAAAGGCTTTGTCGTGTGCTTCGCCGATGTCGAGGGCCGCTTTGGCGCCGATGGCGGTTCCAAGCTCGATGTCGATGGGCGCTTCGGAGTCGACACTCGCTGTTCCCTCGATACTGATGGATGTTTCGAAGTCGATGTCCGCTCCTCTCTCGATGCCGATGGACGCCTCGGGGTCGAAGATAGAGCGTGTTTCGTCGACGGCGTAGCTTTGCTCGGCTTCGTGGCCGATTGCTTCGATACCGAAGTGGTTTTCGCCGAAGATTTAGATCTGAGGACTTTGGTCTTGGTCTTGCCAGACTTCTTTGTCGGTACCGACGCCTTCTCAATGGGGTTCACCACAAGCAGCGGTAACGAGTCCTCTGCTGCTTCCCCGTGAGGGAATGAGCAGGGTGATGCCGGATTTGAGCGATTTACAGGCGTTTGCCCACGCTCTCCGGAGGTTCTCCGTTCGGTATCTGAATCCATAGAACGCGGAGATAGGTCTCCTGAGCGCCTCTTTTGTAGTGGTCGGTCAACGGCAGACAAGGCCTTGCTCCATAGCAAGCTACGGAGTCTATCTGCTCTGTTACGCCGGGTTTGGCGTGAAAAAGTCATACAGTGGGGGCAAGAGTCCACCACATGCCCTTCCCCCAAACACACGAGGCATAGTGAATGTCTGTCCGTGAGGGTCAATTTTGCTCTGCATCGGGAGCAGTGCTTGAAAAGCGCCGATTGCGCCATAATCCCTTAGGCCAAGGGCCTCAACAACTATCTTAACTATATAAAAAAATTTTTTTTTTTATTTTTCTTTCTTTTATATATACAGATTAACTATTATCTAAACTAACACTAAGCTAACTAACTATTATTTCTTATCTTTTAGAATACAAACGATTCTTCCAGAAGAAGTCTCCCGCTCCCGAGGCTATCAGCTAAGCGGTCGAAGAAGAACTGAGGTAAGGCGGGACCCGGAGCATGCGCAATGGATGGTGGGGGAGGGGTTCCCGCCAAAAAGCACTAAGCTAGCTAGTGAAGTTTCCCGATTGGGGCTCGGCGCCGGCGCGGAGCCCATATGTGTGATGCACAGAGACCACGAAGAAGAACATTGTTTTTAGGTAGTTTTATGTAAACTGCTCTGAAATCCTTTCTAGGAAGATGGTGCAGTTTATAATTTTTTCAAATAAATAAATAAATAACAAAACTAAAAACTAAACTTTACGGCCTACTGAATGATGGCTTTAAAAAAACACACGTTCTGGTTGTATGATATTCAACTGTACCTGCTCTTCACGAGAAGATCCTTTCTTTGGCTGTTGCTTCCTCAGTTGTTCATATTTCTTTTTCTCTTCAAGATATTCTGCAACAATGCTGTTGGGGGCAGTTTCCTCCTCTGCATTTAGAAACAAAAATATGACTTCATAAATCACCTCTTTATCAATATTGGCAAATGAAGCATTCGACGCATGCAAGTACTAGAAAATACAGTTTGCCAAGATAACTAATAGTGCAATCCTATATCAGTTTACTCAGAAGTAAGCCTCATTTAGTTCATACCCCCATGTAGACAAATATAGGATTGTTCCTTAGTCTGACAAATTAAAATTCACTGAAATTGTGAAAGGGTTGGTACAGTATATTAGTTTTCATGCTGTAAATTAAAATAGGAATGATTTTCAGAAGAAATGGAAATAGAATTGAGACTAGTAATTTGCATTGGATTTAGAATAATATTCTAAGAAAAAATAATATCAATAAATCTTAAGAAAAGCATTTTCAAAATGCAATTTTTAGAGTACTTGGCCCAGTACAGAATGAGACATTCGTATGTTAAACTTTGATGAACTGCAATTCATGAAGTCTACTAACAAGTGTGTGTGTGTGTGTGTGTGTGTGTGAACATGCTCCAAAGTCCTGCCTTCATGGAAATTAGTCTTATGTAGTATTGAGCCAATGTCAAGTTATGTTATCTGATTTGATCCAGCTGTGTGTTCGTAGTCCCAGTCAAAGAAAACACTGAGACGCCACTCAAGGAAAAAGGGAGAATAGAGCAATATCTAACAGTGTTATTCCGTACATTCAAATAGTGCTAGTGGATCTCTGCCAAATAATTCCATTTCACAAGCGCTTGCTCATTACACTTGCACAACTGGCTCCACAACCATGTTTGCACCAATGTAACTTTAGTTGGATTCTCCCCTTACACATAGTTCAGAACCTAGTTTCTGCTAGCGCAACATCATTTGGGCTAGCGGAATGACACAGTTGAATATGGCCCACAGAGTTCCCTAAAACTTTCCCTGTTATGCGGTATGAACTCAGCTGCTCAACTGGCCTAGGAATTTCCCCTTTTGATATCTATGGGGGGTGTACACTCATATACAACCTGTGTTATAGCAATTCCGCTGGCTGGAAGTGTGCTTCTGGGGAAAATTCAGTGTTGGTTTTGACTTTTAAAACCCTACATAGCACAGAAGCCACATACTTGAGAGACTGCCTTGCCCTGCAACAGCTGTGGTTGTGAAATCCAGCCCTCCTCTGTATGCCTTTTACAGATTAGAACTACTGTGCCTAGGAGCAGGACCTTTACCTCCGTAGCCTCTGGGCTTTGCAATGTTCTGCCCTTTGTAATGATGAGATGCGCTACTTGCCTACTCTTTTCAAGGCCTGTAAAATATCTACTTCAACTTGTGTTTGGCTGTTTTCTCTGGTGCATTTCTTGGTTGTTTTAACCATTTTAATGATTTTTTAAATATTTCCCTTTTTTCCTTTTAAAAAGAAGCTGCTTTGAACCCTTTTGAATGCAGCCTAGACATTTCCCCACACGCAAACAAATCTGAACAGCAGTGTATGCAACAAGCAAGCATAGTGTTCCCCCCCACCCCAGGATAGCAGGAATTACCAATCAGGAATTAGGAATTGCTTAAAAAGGGACATGGGCGGGGAAAGGCCAGTCACTGGTTTTCTGGTGCTAGAAGGTACTCAATATACGTAGGAGACCAATGAAATATTGAACCTGTTCAGACAACCACTAAGGCTGCCTCTACACGAGAGGTTTAAAGCTCTTTCAAGACTCATCAAAAATTTTACCTCTACATGAGCGGAGCGCAAATTGGGAGTTGAGGCGCGTTATCTATTCAATTATGCGCATTATCGAATGCGTGTTAAATAGCGAGTTTTATTTTGCTGCGACCCGTTAAAGCGCATTTTGACAATGTAAACAAGCGATTCTCCACATTAACTACTTCTAAAGCGCATTTCAAACAACCGGTAAGGCCACCAGTTGAGTGCTCAATTACCTCCCACGTACAGTAATTTACCATAAAGCGCTTCCGAGAAGATGCGCATAATCGGAGAACCAGGCGTCAAACCGAATTCTTGTAGAGGGGGTCCTAGCCACACTTCCTTTTATTTGCCCTGAATCTCTCACCAATCAGCTTCATGGGATGACCCTGGGTTCTAGTATTTTGAGAGAGGGAGAAAATTGTCTCCCTATCCACATTCTCCACACCATGCATAATTTTGTATACCTCTGTCATGTACCCCTTTAGCTTCTTTTTTCCAAGCTAAATAATCCCTCATAGGGGAGATGCTCTGGCCCTTTACTTATAGAGCTTTTTCCAGCTCTAAAATATCAGTTTTTAGGTTTGGTGACCAGAACTGTACACAGTATTCTAAATGTGGTCGCACCATAGATTTGTATAAAGGCAGAATGATACTGGCAGTTTTAATCTCAATTCCTTTTCTTATAATGCCTAACATGGAGTTTGCCTTCTTTACAGCAGCCACACACTAGGCTGAGATTTTCATCGAGCTGTCCACCACAACCCCACGATCTATTGCTTGTTCGGTCACCACCAGCTCAGATCCCATCAAGTTATACTTGAATTGGGTTTTTTTGCCCCAACGGGCATCACCTTACATTTGCTTACATTGAACCGCATCTGCCATTCAGATGCCCACTCTCTCAACTTGGAGAGATCTTTCTGGAGCTCTTCACAATCACTTTGTGTTTTAACAGCCTTATTCTGTGTTTTTATTCTGTTTTTATTCTTTTATTCGATTTATCCACCGCTCTGAAATTCTAGAATGGGACACTGGACTCAGTGTTATTATGGGACTCCCTCTTGTTAGATGGCAATGACCCTGTTCAGTTGACACACTAAGCCACGGTGGTTAAGCATTTTGAGCTAAACATTATGGCTTAGTGTGTTGTGTAAACCATTCCTAACCATGGTGGCTACATAATCACGGTTTAAACAGCTCACTAACCATGCTGCAAAAGGGTTTGTGGCCTAACCATGGTGTGTTGTCTGAACAGGTCCATTAAGTATAGAGCCTAAACACAATGTTGAGTGAGAGCCTCATGGCTGATCTCCACCCCACCCCCACCCCCACCAGCTGCTTATTTGTGCCTGTAAGAACTCATACAATTGACAACATGTGAACAGTATAATATTAGAACAGGAAACTTGTACAACACCATAGTGAGCAAGACACCGATGGGAGTCTCCTACTCACAGAAAATGAATTGCGATATTGTACAATCCCCACCCTTCCACCATTACTCTGTTCACAAAACGACCGTTTAATTGGCCCTCAGCCACCTTCATTTTGATTTTATCGTAGAAAATCAGATTATAAATGCTGAAATAAATCAATAAAAGAGAAGAAAATGAAATGAAATCCCCAAACCTAAAGGCAGGCTAAAGCATGATTCTGTTGAGGCATCTAGGAATAAAAGCAGTGGGGCTGAGCCTCAGTTCAACCTAGTTGGCCTTTCCTGGTTTGAAACCCTAGTCAGGTGTTATGAAAGAATTATGCCTGAATAGGTTAGACTAATATGAGTAGGAGGGATGGGGCTGCACACCATGATATGCCTCTGCTGAACGCGGAGGTATGCAACAGGCTTCTACTTGCATTTGCTTCACTGTGACTTAGGGTGCCTCTACAAGAGCAATTTAAAGCTCTTTCAAAGTGCATTACAGATTTTACTTCTACAAGAACAGAGCGCAAATTGAGGGTTCAGGCGCTTTTTATCTCCGATTATTCGCATTATCGAATGCGCATTAAATAGCGATTTAAAATTTACCGCAGGAGTTAAAGCGCCTTCTGGCCATGTAAACAACTTTTGAGGAGGTGCGTTATCGATGGGGCGGGGCGGTGATTGGGCAGAGTTTAGTGATGACGTTATGCGTATGTGCACATATACGTCTGTGCGGTGGGTGGAACTTGGGCGGAGTTAAGAAACGACGGGAACCTGAAGAGATTGGTCTTGCAGGTAAAAGCGCGTTACTTTCAGGAGATTCCCCTTTGCTCCAGACATGCGATGCTCCGCATATAAACAACTTTAAAGCACATTTCATACAGCCAGTGATGCGCTTCACCGCCTCTCATGTATAGGTATTAGACATAAAGGCGCTTATCGGGAAATGCGCATAATCGGGCAACCGGGCGTCAAAGCAAAATCTTGTAGAGGGGGCCTAAAAGCCTCCATGTACCTGGGAGCCCTACTTTATCAGGCTTCCTGCTCACACAAATCCTTCCACAGACTCCCCTGTTCAACCAAGCGAGGTCAGGAACTAAAGGGGTGGGGCTGGCATGCATGAGGACATTGGGGGTGGGGCTGATGTAGGTGGCTCTGTCCCTTGTACTTGCGTTAGTCTACCTACCCTATTCTGAATAGGGGTAACATGGCTGTATAAACTCGCATAATCAATCTGAACGCTATGGATTAGGCATTTTTACAAATCCATTTTCAAATTTTAAAAAGTGCTCCATTCGTCTTGTAGGCTTACAATGGTCTGTCAACTTTAGCCCAGATCCTCAGTCCTCAAATGCTGACCCTCACTTAGCTTTAATTCGGCCAACAAACTGAGGTCATCCTCAGTATAACCCCTTCCCTCCCTGCCTTCTCCAAAACTTAGCTTGGCCACCCAACTGACTGGAAGGTAAGTCTCTGGTTAGTTACTGTGCCTGATATTAACACAACAAATTTAAAATCTGAACGACTTCTTTAATCCTTGGAAAGATCCAGGATTATAAAAAGTACATGAGAAATGTGCAAAGAAAGCCGTTTGAAGGCCTAGATGGACAATTATTCATTTTCATTTCATTTATCATATTTTTATACCGCACCCATAGCCAAAGCTCTCTGAACATTTCACAAAAGTTAATTATAGCAATATATTTGAGGGAAGGAAGGAGCATAGGAAAGAACCATTTATCAGAGTTCCTGATCACAGACGTTAGGAACATAGGAAGGAATGCAAACGTGATAAAGTCACACAATGCATTCACCAAAGGTGATAACTGAGAAGAATTAGGCTTGAAATCATATGGTTCAGTATTCAATACATTCAGGCAAGCAGAGGATCAAGAGATTATACAAAAACTACTGGTGAGAAGATAAGAGACAAATGTTTCCTTTATCTGCAAGACTGGATTCAGGTTTCCAACTTTCAGCAATACTTAGTCTTAATCTATTTTACTCTTTTATTTAGCACCCAGGACTAGCCCTACAGGATGTTGAATGATGTTGCCTCCAGGCACTGCCTTTCCAGCTGTTATAACTGGCTGCTGCTCTAAGTGTAATGGTAACTATTGATGGCTTTCTTGTTGTGTCCTGTCTTTCTGGCTGAGGCAACTACAAATCACTGCAACAAGGAAAAGCACATTTCCAAAACTGTAAATAGATTTCATCTTGCTAATAAAGTAGGGGAAAAACAGAAGTAACAAAAAGGTTTACAGTGGAAACACCAGTACACTATATAGGTAACTGCTGCAGCAGTGAATCAAGTATGGTGGAGTCATTCATTGACTCAATTATGTTGGACGCAAATAAGAGGTCAAAGCTTTGAATAGTTTAATATTGTTGTTACATTTTGGAGGTACTTGGACTTGCAAATTTATTGAGGAATCTTTTGGTTGCAGCAAAAACAGTATGTGATTGGTTGTGGAAGCATATTTCTATTCCAACAAGTGCGGGATGGCTTCTAAAGTTTTAGAAACTGCTGAGATGGTGGAACTGATTGATAAAATGAATTGACAGAATGGAATATTCATCTCAGAAAATTAAGGAGATAAATGGGCACCTTTTATTTTGTAATGGAATTTCCAACCCTGGTTTATGTGTAACAATCCTAGTTCAATAGCTCATGGTTTGGACATCCTAGTTTTTAGAGAGCCACTTAAACCACAGTTTCCCAATTCAACTGTCATTGGGACTGTGGTTTAAGAAACCAGGGATGCTTCACCAAAGCTGGATGCGTGAAATGAAGCAGTGGGGCAACACATCTCTCTCCTAGGTAGGGTGACCCTATTTTGGAAACCAAAAAGGAGGACAACATGGCCGGCCTCCAAGGGAACGTCCCCACCAACATGTCTGCCCCCAGGGGGCGTGTCCAGCACCAAGGGGGGTGCCCACCTGAACATAACCTTGGTCACATGTCTGATTTTACAGCACACAATTAAGACAAATCTGTACTACATAACATCTTAATGTTAAAATCACTGAAATAGCAAGTGAGACATCCAATGTATCTGAAATTAACTTCACTCATTCCTACTTTTGTAGCTTTGCTGTACTTTGTTGCTATACTCTGTGTGATACATTCTCCCCTTCCCTCAAATATCTTTTCTGGTTGCATCCTCACTCCACTTCACGCTGCTGCTTAACAGGGTTTGCTGCTGGCTGGTGTTTTTATTTTTAAAGTTGATTTTTAAAAAAACTTGTGTATGATTGTCACAAGTTTCTCTACTCTAACATTAGGGTGGGTGTTGTTGGCAGCGGACACTACTTCGCCCATTCACACTTCTCACTTATATACATTAGCTTCTGAAGACTTGTGCATTGGCACCACTTCACACATCCAGACTTTAAACTCCTGCCTACTGCCTGCACAAACACGTGACTCTGAGATCCTCTTTATAATGCCCTGCATTACATGGCAGCACCGTGGGGCTAAGTTACAACAGGTGTCTCTGGGTTATCTGTGCAGCCTCTGTTTTTCCTCTCTCTAAATCATGGCAGCCAAACCAAAACTTCCAGCCTCAAATAATCAATCTCCCTCCCTCTGCCAAAGTCTCCCGACAGTCCAACCGGGCTGTGCACTTGTACCCTGTGGCCTGGGGGAAGGGTGCCAGCTTATTGCTTGGTCACGTCTGGTGACTCTTACTTTAAAAACCACCTCCGCCACCATCTGCATCTGCCTGCACCAACACTGGACTCTGAGGCGCTCTTAAAAGGCTCTGTGTGGCATGCCAGCCTCTCAGGGCTCAGCTGCAGCCATCTCTGAGTTGTGTCTTCAGTCTAACCCTGTCTCTAAGAGATATGCCAGCCAGCCAAAGCCGCAAATCTATCTAATTTTCTCTGACACACACTTCAAATGTTCTGCATTGCATGCCAGCAGTGTAGACAGAGCCTAGCTTACAAGTGAAGTGGAAGGGAAAGGGCAGCGAAGCAAGGCAACGGCATGTTAGGTTCCAACATCTGCAGCAACAGGGCATCTCCAAAGATGGGAGCCTCTCTCTTGACTGGCACCTCACTGTTGGTCATGAGAGTTTTTCTCTAAGGATGACCCTTCATCACCCATGATGTGTAACTCTGAGGAAAAGGACTCTGGCCCATTCTGTTTTGCCCTGTGGGCTGCTTTGACTGACCTTTCCTTTCCCATATGTTGATCTGTGGACGCCTCGAGCTCCAGGTGCCTGACTGCCCACTAAATCTGCAACAGGAAAGGTGCTGTGCTCGCCCAGCACTTCTTAGCTAAAAATTTGAGATCCCCTTGGTGCCAAGGGCTGAAACTGCTCAAGGTGCAAGATCCCAAAGAGGAGGTTTGACAACTGGAGTTTGAAGGGTATGGCTCCAATGTATTTTTTTTTTTAAATAACTTTAAAACCTCAAACTTTAAAAAAATCCTAAAAATCAACAGAGGAATAGATCTGCTTGAAACTTGGCTTGGCTAAAGCCCTACTTAAGATCTATCATGATGCCAAGTTTTATCTCTTTATCTTTAAAAATGTGTGTGTTTTTTTAAAAAAAATTAAACTCATTTAAAAAAAAAAAAATCCTAAAAATCAATGGCGGAACGGATCTGTTTCAAATTTGGCATGGCTAAAGCCCTACCTAAGAACTATCATGGTGCCAAATTTCATCTCCTTATCTTTAAAAATGATGGTATTTTAAAAATTAATAATTTTAAAACCTCATTTTTTTAAAAAAAAAATCCTGAAAATCAACAGATAAACAGATCTGCTTCAAATATGGCATGGCTAAAACCCTGCCTAAGGGCTACCATGTTGCCAAGTTTCATCACTGTAACTTTAAAAATGATGTAGATGTAAGCATTTTTGTTAATTCCCATTGACTATAAAGTAGAGCTGCCCTTTGGGTGGGTGGAGGATGGGAAAAATCCAGGTTTTTCTTCAAGTTTCATAATTCCCCCCACCCTTCCTGAATTTGTTACCAAAAATCATGACATGCCATGATTTTTCCTGACATATGGTCACCCTAGGATGGGGAGGGGGGAATCACGATTCCATACCGTCACTTTTCCCCACCTACTTCTGTTGCACAACACTTCCTCTTTCTCATGGAGAAGAAAGAGGAAGTAAACAAAGATCAAGTGGCCATTCAGTGGGCATTTTTATCGCGCCGCTTTTCCTGCACACAGCAGGAGAATGCGGCAAATTTCACTTCTAAAAATAAATTGGATTTAACGGGGTCTTATTTTGTGACGGAATGAAGGCCAGAAGGAGCGGGAGACACGTGGGAACCAGACAGTATTGTCAAAAGGATCTGCAGAAAAAACGTGAGTGGGCGATAAAACACTCTAGTTTAATAAACTAAAAGTGTGCGATAAAACACTCTAGTTTAATAAACTATGGTCCTTTGGACCAGTCTGAACAGCCTTTTTATAGGTATGCAACATTGGAAAGATATCCGTTATTTATTTTTGTGATCTGTATCTTAGTGTTTTAAGGATGTTTTTAGGATGTTTTTAGGATGTTTTAGGATTTTTATGCAATTTTAATAATATGTGTCATGTTTTAATCAGTTTTATGTATTTTATCATGTTGTTGTTCCCCGCCTCGATCCAGACGGAGAGGCGGGTAAGAAATAAATTGTTGTTGTTATTATTATTATTATTATTATTATTATTAAAATAAGCACATAAAACTCACATTATTGCTCAGAGCGCTAATATATTGAGTAAGAAATGCTTTCAAAATGTAATAATAAGTTTTCTTGATTTTGCTGCCGTATTTGTTTTTTTAAAACGAAAACTCTATTCTGGGAAGGAAGACTAACAGCATTTCGTCTTTAAACATTTACAAAACAAAGCAAGATTCTTCAGATAGGGTTTTTAAGCAATGACACTAACAGAAGATCAAATGAAGGAAAATTATATGGGGGAAGCAATGCACTGGGGTTTCAGATTAGTAAATCCATGCTGAACCCTGATGTCAATTGAGAAAATGGACAGCACAGGACCAAAGGGATAAAGCAGTTCACACTTAACAGAAAAAGGTGGAAACACACTCATGTACACAGTTCTGTTTCATATGTACAACGTCTGAACTGACATGTACTATAATCTAGCAGACCATCTCCCCTTGGGACAGCAAGGAGCTACAAAGACAGCTGTAAAAATTAAGGCACAATACACCACACGTTGGGGGGGGGGGAATGATAAAATGTTCCATATAATAAAACCTGACATATTTCATACATAATAATAATAATAATAATCATCATCATCATCATCATTTTTAGATCAATGGGGAAAGCATTTTCTATTTTTATCTGGAGAAATGCCCCTCATTCCTTTATTTTTTTTTTTTAAAAAAATTATAGCAGTTCTGACTGAGTTTTAGCTGGGTATGTCTCTAAAGCTATATATTTCTAATCTTTTTTTAAAAACAACAACAACAATACCAGGTGCTATTCAATCAGTACTGGTCCGAACAGTATGAACTATTAGGCCCAACACATACACAGACACACATATATCTAAAACAATTTTAAACAGCCATTAATACAGTGACAATGAAGAAAGGAAACAGGAGCAGCTAGGGCAAACTATATTTATTGCCTAACTTCTATAAAACATTGCCACAACATGTTTTGAGAATCCCTCTTCATTAGGAAGTCATCTAAAACAACTGCTCCATAACGTAATGCCATTCAAGCAGGTGCAAGTGCTATTTAATGAACATAGCTCTGCATTTCCCTTCCTGCACAGTAGCCATGTATCCTACTTTACAGAGAACAGCCCTCTTCTGGAACAGCTGTCCAAGGACAGTCCTCTATTTGAAGTCATGCTCTCATTCTTTCATTACATTTCTATACCACAAAATAGCTATCAGAGGACAGTCCTTATCCTCTCATTCATTCATTTCTATACCGCCCAGTAGCCAAAGCTCTCTGTGTAGTTTACAAAAATTAAAAACCATTAAAAATACATCAGAAAACCATTTACATGCAAACATATAAACAAAAAGCACACACAGAGGCACACATATAACTAAACAATTTTAAACAGTCAATAAAAAGAAACACCCAGGACCTGTTTAAAATCTCATCATATGCTGTCAAATGCCTGAGATAAGATGGCCGTAACTTGGCACCGAAAAGAAAGCAATGTTTGCTCAAGGAGGGCCTTGTTGGGCAGATCATTCCAAAATTGGGGGCCCACCACCAAGAAGGCCCTCTCCCTTGCTGCCTCCTTCTGTGCCTCCCTTGGAGGAGACACCTGGAGAAGGGGTTTAGATGATGAATGTAGTGTACTGGTCAGTTCATACTTTATCTGAAGGGCTGTCCAGTCCAAGTCCAGTTTAAAGATAAAGAACTATCAGAAAAAAGAGCAGCAGAAACCTTGAAATTGCTCAGTTAGCACCTGGACTGAGCCTCCACACAGCTCACTATGGTGAGATACATTGTATTATGATCTAAATGAAAGTCATTATTTCTAAAGGTGCATCTATACATAGAAATTAGCATATGCCAATTTTATTCAAATCTGTGTCCTTTTTTTTTGTGATGTGTAAGGGGCCATCTTATCCCACAGTGAATTAGTGCTGACTGGAGCACTTTAACATTTGTTGCTCCCATAACCATATTCCTTTGAATCATGGGCTTCTTTCTGCAAATGGATTTAGGAATGGAAGGAACACTGAATCCTACATCCTGCTTGCTTCCACAAATCATATTGCCACTTCTTAGGCTCTCTCTTGCACTTACTGACTGAAACATCCAGTGATGTGGGGTAGAAATTTTTCCATGACTATAGTTTTACGCAGGAAATGTTCCACTTTTATAAATGCATCGTTTCATAAAATTAATTGGTAACATAATAAATGAACACAATACAAGTCAAATTGGGAAGCTGGAATGGATACAATGCTAGTCAAGTATTTTGCGAAAGTTGTAATTAACGTTTTTCGGGTGACTATTTTATCCTCCCCCAACCCCTGAAAATCAAAATAACTTAAGGGAAGCATATGCTATTAAGTCATTGTGTCTTAAAATATTTATAAGTAACCCACTACATTTTCAATTTCAATTTTTTGATTGACGTTTTTGAGGTAATTATGTAAATGGCCAGCATGTTGTATGCGTGGTGGGGAGAAACCACAATGGTTTCTTCCCTCCCCCCGCAATTGTTCGAACACCCTCACTGTGTGACCATAGTCCAGTCACCAATCAGCCTAACCTGCCTGACAAAGTTATTGGAAGGCTAAAAGGGGAATGGGGCAGGAAGAGTTATATATGCTGCCTTGATACGATACTAAAAGCCCAACCAAAGTAAAGCACTTTTGAATTTTGAAAGAGAGAGAGAGAGAGAGAAAAGAATAGCACAGCAATCAATAATTGAAGCAAAAACCAGGACAATTAATCAAAGGCTTGGCTAAACAGAATGGTCTTAATAACCTAGAAGAAATGGTGAGTGAGCAAACCTGGTGGTTCTCCGTAGACAAGGAGTTTGACAAGGAGGTTACCACCACCAAGGCAGCCCTGTTTCCTGGAGCTACACTACTTAAATCAAAATCTGTGGGTATTCTGATGAAGGTCTCTTCAGATAACTTCAGATTTGCTGAATTTCTAGAACAGGAAGACCAATATTTCTACAGACTCTTTCTATTCTTATGAACCAAACGGGGAACTGGTTTCTGTGCAACACACAATATTTGAAGGGAAGACCATTGTTGCTGGGATTAAGGTGGGTCAAATATGACAACAAAATAGTGGCATGAACATGTACGTTGGCACTGAGTAGGGAACAATGATTCTGATCTGCCCCTGAGCACTTGGTTTCTTCATATATACATCCCGTTCTGATGTAGTAATCTGATGGGACAGCGTTGACACATTTTGAAACTATGCCAGCCCCTTTTTACAAGGAGAACGTGAAATTATTGCTGGCCCCAGGACATTGTCTTTCCTTAAAAGAGGGAAGAGTTTTAATGTGATGTGCAAAATGATTGCTGAAAAAGCCACCACCTTAGGTGGTTTTAAAGTAAACATCAGAGGTTTTGATTTCAAGAGGCATAAAACTCCAAATAAATGGGCGAACCTATAGAAGGTGTGCAAGAATATACAGTCACAAAACTACAGGGTTGGAAAGAACCGGTTTTCTGATTATATTGAAAAGAAGATAATCAAGTTGATCATGCAGTCCAACAGAATCTTCAAATACCAGATGAGCATATATAAACCAGACCACAGTATAGTGCCACAACAAGAGACCATGAGAAAGGAAACTGTAGCACACCAAGGGCCCAGAAGATCTGACAGTATCAAAAGACTCAAACAAGTAAGGGGCTTATAAGTGGATCTGACTCCAGATTGTTGGGGGAAAATTCCAGAGACCAAGTGGATTGGAGGAAAGTTTTGATAGAGTCTGAAGGACACAGCCAGCTGCAAGCAATGATGGTTGAGGGAGTATGTGCAGTGCTGGAAAGGTCAGCCTAATTATTGCTAAGTACCAGCACAGATAAGATAGATTGAGCAGGGATGGTATGATATGAGAAACATATAAAAGTAAGTATTATTTGTATGGCTTGGTTGGAGAGTGGAGGTCGGACTAGATGTATTTGGACGTGAGGCGAATTGTGTAAAGGACTGTGTACATATCTGATGGAAAACTGTTGTGCTGTATATATATTGGACCATGAGTAAACAACTCTGTATATACACGAAGTTGGTGTGTGAGTATTCCTTCTGCTTCTGGGATTACTATTGACCAAGAGCTAACACAAACGCTCGCAGCATTTGGCCCTTTGCTTCCATCCTCAACACAGATGCCTGTCTTTTAAGAAAATGATCATTAGCTTCACTGGTGTTAGGAATCCACTCTAACTATGAGCTATTGCCCTGATACATATCCCATATGTTCTTACAAGTGGAATCTGCTCTTGCTACCTCTCCTTCTAGCTACAGACAATCTTCATGTTCCCCATTTTTATTTAATTTATTACATGTTATTTATTACATTCCTTTCTTGAAAGAGCTCAGGGTAGGTACATGGTTCTCCCCTCTCTCTGTTTCATCCTCATAGCAACCTTGTGATGAAAGAAAGTGAGGTTGAGAGAAAGCGACTGACCTAAGGTCACCCAGTGAGTTTCAACCCAGGTCTCCCTGGTCCTAGTCTGATACTAACTACTACACCACAGTAGGCTGGTTTGCATGTCATGCTAAGCCAATTGAGATTTAATTAAATGCCAGGGCTTAATGGCGTGTGCGTGATGCCATTTTGCATATTTAAGTCATGACTGCAGTTTGTCACGAATACGTGGTGAGGGTGGGTTGTAGGTGTTGTTAATCACGCCAGTAACCCATTCTCACTGGGTTCATAAAACGTAATAAGCCAGCATGTACTACAAACCACCATGGCTTAAATAAGCCACTGTGGGCTGCAGTGATCATGCAAACCGGGTAACTGGCTTACTTTGTCTTTATGTGCCCATACTTGACAGGAGCTGGGATTGACACTGAGTTTCATAATCTACAACCATATTACCTTGCTAGCAGTGATGGATTTAGTGATCTCAATCTTCTGCACAAAATAATTGGTTAACATCTGAAATAGTGGCCAGGAAGGACATGGAAGGGAGTTATTACTAAAATGGATGAAGCCACACCCTTTTGCTCCAGCATATTCCTACCACCTATCTCAACAGTACTGGGGGGGGGGGGTACTTCCCATAACAGGGTACATGTGCCAGGTAGTTTTTTGAGCCTTAAAATTAACATTTCATTTCCATTTTCTAAGAAAAACACTGCATTAGATACATAAATACAGGCAAGTCTCTCCGTCTCTACCATGGCATTGTTATTGATTTCATCCACTCCTAAAATGGCTCTTGAAAATTTCCAAATGATTGAATGTGACCTCCAAGTTGCCTCAGGTCTATCTCAAATAACCACTGCTTTTAATCCCCTCTTTATTTTCAAAGCTCAAGTTGCTTTTCCTAGTCTAAATTTTGCCAATTCACAACTGAGGCATTGTTTTGATAATGCACCAGAAAAGAACTGACACCTTATCTTTCTAAAGCAGATTAGAACATTTGCCTAAACCCACATCTGTATGGGGTTTGGTTTGGTTTTATTGGATGCCAATTTGAATCACACATTTAAATGCAAAGACATTAGACAACAGGGTTTGCGGGGGGGGGGGGGGGGGAGAGAGAACAAAAACAAACATTTCCAACACAGGACAAGACAGGCCAACATAAAGGCACCAGTTAACTTATGGTAAACCATTACAGGAGGGAGAAAAAAAGAGTACGTCATCACCAGTGTTCTTTAATGTAAAAAACTGTGAGTTGTCGAATGTTAGACTGCATAATTTGAAACCTTCTTGGGTGCAAGCCTATGCATGTTTAGACAGAAAGAAGTTCTACAATTCCCAGCATTCCTCAGCCAATATGGCTTGCTGGGGAATGCTGGGAGTTATATTAATGTTTCCAGTCTAAACATGCATAGGATTGCACCCTTAGTTGAGTTGTGTGTCCAAAGCTCACCTTAATATTTCATTTGAGATTCAAAAATATCTAAGGTAGCGCCCTCCACAAATCCTGGCATCATTGAATCTGGCAGCCCTTCCTTTTTTATCTTTCCTGTCCTCATAGATAGCTCGCACAAAGGAAAGAAATTCCAAGGAATGAGGAAGTTGTCATTAAAGTCCTACAACTTAGGTAGAACCCATATACTACACGAGAACTTGCTTTTTCCTAAGGGGTCTCAGACTGTGGGCAGGGACTGTCTTAAGAACTATTTTTGTAAGCTGCCCTGAGAGCCTTTTTTGGCTAAAGAGCAGGATAAAAGTGCTATTATAAATAAATAAATAAACAAACAAACAAATAAATAAATAACAAAAGCAAAAACAAAAAGGCTTCTCCCCTTAAGTCATTAAGAAAGCTTAGGAGGAAAACCACGAGTCAATTTATGTATGAAAGGGCTGTGTGATCAATTCTGATCCTATGTGATCAATTATTGGGCTGAGCATATTATTGGGAATTAAGGCAAGTGTACAGAAGCCTCCCTGTGCCACCATTTTGCATCTTGCTCTGGTTGGTGTGTCTCAAGGTCCTAGTAAAAAATCCATCAAATCTGCACTCCCCTGGTTTAAACTAATCAGGCTAAAAGCACCAATGCTAGCATGTAAGTTTGTCATGTCTGAACCAGCCCTATATAGATGTGCCAAAGAAAACCAATACCGTTTGAAAGGAGGTCCTTACCAATTCCCAGCTACTGCTTCCTTGTTGCAATCTAATTTGGCCAAGAAATGTTACCTAGGCCAGGAATTTCTAGGCGATGCAAACAAGAAAATGTCCTATTGTGCCCAGTGCTTGCACAATGTGGCTTTGGCGCTTCTAAAAATAAGTTGAAACAAGCAGAATTGCTTGTTTCTAGAATGGGGCAGGTGAGCAGAGCTTGAAGAAGGGATCTCAGCTGACATGTTGCAAACCGAAAATGAATGTCTCCACCCGTTTCTGGGTTATTTTTGGGAGCACCATAGCCCTGTTGCGCAAGTCATGAGACCCACAAGAGCAGTGGAACCAGCAGAGGTGGAGCATCCTCGTTGCATACTGCCCTATGTCTTATTATTACATTGTATTATTACTTATTATTACATTTTGAAGATCTGCCTAGCACTTTTATTAAAAAGAATTGTGACAAAGATCTGAAACAGAACTTAACAAATAAAGAATGGACTTAGAACTTTACCAGTGTTCAAGCAAAGTTGACCTGTGTCAATTTAAGAGGTTATTCTATTTAAATGATCTACCAATAAACCTCACTCCTCATGAAAACTATTTTAATGTTCACAATATTTGCTGGATATGTAAGACATGTCACAGTGACAGCATGCATTTTTGGGGTGCTATGTCCAATTATCTACAGTCAAGAATTTACTACAGTCAACAAGAACTAGACTGACAACTGTTACCCAGAGGACCTTCTCTTCTGCTGCTCTCAGATTGTGGAATGACCTGCCGGGAGAGATTCGCCAACTCACCAGTCTTCAGGAATTTAAAAGATCTATAAAGACTGATCTCTTCCGGTAGGCCTACCCAGATGAATTTTAAAGTGTTTTATTGGTGTTTTATTGGTATTTTAATGATGTATTGGTTTTATGTGCTTTTAATCAGTTTTGTATTTTATGTTTAATGCTGTTCCCCGCCTCGATCCGTTGGGAGAGGCGTGTAATAAATAAATATATTATTATTATTATGATTATTATCTAGAAATTCTGGAAAGAAAACCTGGAAAATATTTACAAGATTACAGGACACCATATTGATGCTGACCCTCAGGAAATATTACTAGTTTATCTAAAGGATGATGTTGAGATAGTTGATCTGGATTTGATAATGAGCTTACTAAGAGCAGTTAGAATCTGTATAGCAACTTACTGAATAAAAGCACAACTGCCACCAATCTTGAAAAGGCAAACAAAACCCAATTTTTTTTAATAACCTAGCTGATTTAGAGAGCAAATCTATGTAGATTGCCAGGGGTCTCTGGATTCAGAGGCTGCCTAGCAGCCAAATGCAGGGTGGGATGAGAGTGGAGGCAATCTTTGCCTCCACGCTCCAGCCACTCTGTATTTCTGCTAGATAGGCAATTTCAGCTGTATTTCTGTTAGACAGGCGGTTTCTAGTGGCAGTGCCTTGGAGGGGGAGGGAAGGAAGTTGGGGCGGCCACAGGATATGTCATATCACAGCTGGCCCGTTCTTCTCCCCTTCCCACCACTGGGAATGCCTCCTTTTCCTCATCTCTGCACTCTATTTTCCGAGCATAAAGAGGTAGCCAGCATGCTTCTCTCCACACCAGCTACAAGGGGGAAGGGATGGGGAGTTCGGTTTCCTAGCTCCAAGGTCACAGTCCTGTCTCTGACCTTCGAGTCAGGAAATCAAACTATCCTATGCTCCCCTCCAGATGCAGTTTGGGGTATGTGTATAGGACATCTCCCTTATTCTGCAAAAAGTTATTTTAAGAATCAAAACTGATAGAGTTTGTTGAAAGAAGGTCTTTATTTATTTTTGGTTTTGGAACAATAATTTTAAAGATAATTTACAAGCTTTGGTTGTATTTAACCCTGACCATCCACCAGTGGAATAGAAACACCATCTCCCCCATGTGCACCCCCAATCTGATCCAAAGGGTTAGGGGACCCTCCGGAACAGATTTTGAAGGAGCATGGATGAGGGCGGAGGAGAGCAAGGGGACGTCTGCTCACACGACAATATATCCCCCTTGCCCAATATTATACTGTGTTTTTTGCATTTTTATTTTGTGTTATAATAAGACATAATTAAAAAAAGAAGGACAACCCAGAGAAGACCATGAAGATGAAGAGGTGAAGCTATATAGATTCTCAATAGTTCCCATTAACTTCTATTTGACAAAGTAGATGGACTGCAATCAACAAGATTTTGGGTGAGGGACAAACACTTAAGAAATGTTTCTGGGAGAAGTATTGTTGGGAGAGACACTGGCTGCGTTCAGACAACACGATAGTCAACAGTGGGGTAATAATCAACTTGACAGTTATTTATATAGGGCGTACTCCCCACACAGAATGATAACAATCTACCATGGTGTGGATTAGAGTTAGTGCTGAGTTGACAATTAGTCCATGCTGAGTTGACTCACTCATCCCCTACCCTCTCTCCTCCCTCAGTCTTCCTGCTAGTATCAGCCATCGATGCTGAAAATCTATCCTGTCGGCTGGAGTAGAGTGGCAGCTGCCGCTTTGACCGCTCTTGCCTCACGACTTTGTGGCTAACGAAATAACCAACGGTACCCTCTACACAATGCGATAACCAATGGTGGTTTAAATAGCCAACTCTGCACAACGTTGGTTATTTGCACTGGTTATTTCAGCCAAAGAACCAACTGTTGGTTAAAGAACTCCCTTCACATAATACAATAACCCATAGTGGGTTAAATAACCAACCGTTGACTGTTTAAACCATGATCGGTTATTGTGTTGTCTGAACCCAGTGACCATAAGTATAATCAGCTGGCTGGCTGAGAAAATCAACATCACTTTTTTTGAAGAAAGTCTGAACAAGATATCTGAGGATAGATATCCCATCACATTGGTATATATTACCATATTTCATCTCTCACCTTCAATTTTATTCTCCGTTGGTTTGGAGGCATTTTCTTCTTTCTTCTGTTTTGCTGCTAGTAGTTCACGTTTCAACTGGCGCACTTCCTTTCGTAGCTCCTCACTGCAGAGAACAATTTTAGATCAATCCAATTTCTTTAGAAAGGAAAGCCACTCAACAGAAACAGAGAAAAAGTTAGGCGCTTGTAAACCTATGACAAAACACAGTGTACAGCAATTCATTTGTGCCAGTTTGTGTGTAGGGAAACATTTTCTACTCATCTTGACATTTTATATCCCGCTTAATTTTAAAAAAATTCTAGGCAGCTAACAACAAACAAAAATCTATAACACAACAGTAAAACAATAAACATAAAAACATGCAAATTAAAGCCAAGATCCTAATTGGTGCCTAAAGAGGTTTTGGACTTCAGTTACCATCAGTTCCAGCCAGCATGGCCAATAGTCAGGAATCCTGGAAGCTGGCATCCAAAACATCTGGAGCGCATCAGGTTGGGAAAGGCTGATATACATGTTTGTAAACGTGTCTCACATATGCATACTCTACAGATTCAGGAGTATACTTGTGAGCCCTTCCCTACTATAGCACAAAGCCCACTTCCTTCCCTTATTAACTTAAACCATGGTTTAGCATTACATCTGTACCAATGTTGAATATGGTTAAGCTAACCATGCTCCTTCTTAACCTGTCATCTGTGACAGGTTTGGCTAGGTGAGTGGTGGCATCAGCCAGCCTAGAGACTAACTCTTATTAACTGAGGGAAACTCAAGACGGTGAGAGCTTCACTGGTATCATATCCACTTCCATGCACAGAGTATCTGAAGTACCACATGTCTCCCTATGTCCTTGTCTGAGTGTTAAGATCAGGGCCTACTAAAGATGTCAATGCATGCTGAGAGCAGGCGAGTGACTACCAGGTGCAGAGCTGATTCAAGGGTGGTACCCAGTTGTGGAATTCCCTCCCCAGAGTGGTTTGACTGGCCCTGTCTTTACATTCCTTTAAATGCCAGGCAGTGTTTTTACTTTGTGTTTGATTTGAATGTGGTTTACATCCGTTTGAATTGTATTTATGTATGTTTAAAGTTGCAAGCTACTCTTGGAATGCTGGTGAATTGAAGGGCACAGTATCAAATCAAATAAAACATTAATTAAAAAATGATCATGTAAACAGCACTTCATCACAAAGAAACAACCTGATTGTCTCTGCAGAGCTATAGCTCAGTGTGATAGAGCACCTACTTTGCATGCAGAAGGTCCCAGGTTTGATTCCCAGCTTCTTCAGGTAGGGTGAGGAAAAGAATCTCCACATGAAATCCTGGAGAGCTGCTGCCAGTCAGCGTCAATAATACTGGGCTAGATGGGCCAAGGATCTAACTCAGTATAAGGCAGCTCCCTATGTTCCTACTCTCTGGTAGCACGAACTATGCTTCCTATTGAAGTGAAGAATTATATAGGCCGGGGTAGGAATTTTTCCCCAAGACTGATGTCCAAATTCCAGGCTGGGAAAAGTCTTGGGGTAGCATTCCATCTGTAGGTGAAGGGATGGGTCACCCCATATTTGGAACCCCAGAGGTTCCCATACCAAGGTTTCCTCATTACAGTAGGGAAGCTACTATTCCAAGGTACTCTGTTGGATAGTATAGTGCAGTTTCGGTATTACTGCCTACTCTATACCTTTGTATTATTATGGATAAATGAATGGCTCCATGTTCCAGCATTATCAGTCTGGCACTTTCTATAAGTAACTGATTCACAGTTCATCACCACACAGTTAAAGTTCATCACTCAACAGCAAGCAGCCAATCCTGGAACAATAGACGAATTAAAGGGCATTGTCAAGAGCTGTGGGATGAAACTTGCACAGCACATTCTTGGATTATGTCTGGCTGTAGCTATTTTCTCCAACCTTTCATAACAGTAATTCAGCATCATGTAATAAAGAAGAACCAAGGTGACAAAATGAGACTTAAGCCAAAGATCCTTATATTTTTCCCCTTCCTATTGAAATGGAATTAATTATTATTTCTTGTAGCAGGACAACTGGTCTACATTATCCTTATACAATATTTGGAGAGTATTTTATTAATTTGTCAAGGAAACAAAGGAATAATTTGTTGGCATATATAAAGTAAAGTCATTGAGATGTCTAGGCAAGAATTGTTGGATAGCAATCTAAGGCTGCAATCCTATGCACACTAATTTGGGAATAGCCTACAAGACTCAATAGGATTTAATTCTAAATATAGATGCACAATTGTCATGCACAAGGCGGCACTGTATGTTTCGTTTTGTGTTCATGCACAAAAGCATTCAGGATCTATCTGCACAGGCTTTAAAATAATTCCTTAACTCCAGGAAATCATGGAAATTGTATTTCTATGAGGAAGCCTCAGTATCTCAGATAATGCCAGCCCTGTCAAAACTAAAAAGTCCCAAGATTCTTTCAGACTAGTTAGCTCTTCTCTTTAGCATGACTTCACTTTAGACATACCTACCATGGCTAATGAATTAGCCATCACACTTCCTCCTTGGCCTGCCACATGATTTCCCCCTTCATCTTTTTAATGCATCATGGGACAAACACAAAAACACCTCCGCTTGCCTTTTTTTCTCCATGGCAATTAACAAGGATTCCTCCCTCCTTCTATTTTTTATTACTGAATGCAGGGCTAGGCCAAACTTGTTCAGCTTTCCCAGTCCTACAACCCAAGGAAGCTCTGTTGCATCATGAAAATGAGGCTTTGTAATGTGATTGCATCAGGGGATAACATATCCATTTCTCTCCTAGTGCAATAACTTGCTTAATGTTCAATGTTTTTAATTTTTGTAAACCGCCCAGAGAGCTTCGGCTATGGGGCGGTATATAAATGGAATAAAATAAATTAATTTAAAAATTTTTTAAAGTTAGTTGTGCTGGTCCGCGAGAAAAGAAATCCAAAATCCATAGTTGGGCAATACTTTTATTAGGACAAAACAAAATTCCACAAAATCAGGCTGTCTTTCAAGATCCCCAAAACAGGGGACAGGGGAAGAAACAAAGTCCAAAAGAATTGGCCAGTACTTATGGAAGTCAGGCAAGCGCCAGCACTGTGCTGTTTCTGGCGCCTCCTGAAAATAGTTTTATTTCAGGAAGCTTTCCTTGACTGACCAGTCAAGCTTTAATCAGAGTTCTGTTCCTTTAAAACATTTTTTTTTTAAAAAATTAACATTGACTTTTATTCCTCTTTCTTATCTTGCATTTTTTATTATTCACCGCTCTGGAATCTGCCTAGATGTGGATCAACATAAATGTTGTAAGTAAATAAATGTAAGATAACTCTATACTATAGGTGCACATGAAGCTTTGGGAAAGACTAAAAGCACATGAGCTGGACCAATCTGGTGTCGCATCAGAATCCCTCCCAACAGATTGTAGTATTCAAATCTCCTTGCCACCTTCAGGCTAATTCCCTGCTACCATTTTCTAAATGACAGCATATAGTTCTGCTCTACCTATGTTGACAGAGCATAAAGCACCCACTGTGTTTAAAATAAACTTGGCAGCAGGGCTATGCATGAGGCTGGCCTCTGCAAGCAGTGGCGGGAAACCTATCCCTGACCCAATCCTCCCCACATTCATAGTTTCTGTCTATATCACCTCTACCAGCTGCACACTGACAGAATGTCTTACTCAACAGGTCTCGTCTTCGACGGGTTTAGATTCATTTGGCAGGCTAAGGAAGATGAGTTACTTACAACCTGGAACAAGGCCAAACCTTTGCTCTTTGTCAAGTACTTAATATTTATTTTGTGCTTTTCATCGTTAAGTGCTTTACAAATATTAACTAAGACTCTGAACAACTCTCAAAGGCAGGCATTTGTCCTACTGAAATTAGAAAATGGATGCATTAAAAAAGTTATCTTACTTTCGTAAACATTGTCTATGGCAATGAGACTGTAGTTTTAAAGGTGTTATCTGTTCCCTGAAATATTATGGATTTCTGCCACAATCCATAATCTGTCCAGTTCATTGAACAGGAGCTTCTGACTCTGTATGTGGACTAACTTGGACTATTCTAACTGGTGGAGGGAAGGATACATACTTTTAGTGCATTATTTCTGCTTATTGATAAAAGACAAAGCATTCAATAGAATGAACAAAATAGTAGGATTTTAAAAATCTGTGGGCTGATTGAGAAGAGTGTCATACTCTATTCAAGAGAAATGTTACCAGAACTTTATCAAACTTTTCTTCCTTAAATGTCTTCTTCTCTCCTTCTAGGGCTGAGTTGTGTTGGAAAGCGATTTCACCTTTTTGGAACTGAGTTTTCACATTTGTAAATAAATAATGTTGCTATTTGGCTTAGTTAATATTACTACTCTTAAGATGTAAAAACACTTTTCAGTATTAATAGCATAGTGCGGACCAGCCATTAAACACTGTAGCTTACATGTTCTACTTTGCAGGCTGAAGTCACTTCCACTAAGGATAAAAACCTTCCTTGTTAGGATCTTGAGCTCACACAAACTGAATGATTCAAAAGGAGGTTTCATCAGGTTAGGAAGGAACAGATTAATATCCCATGACATGCTGGACATGCACTTATGGGAGACTCAACCAGTTTCATGAACACTAAATTCTGGATTAAAGCTGGCGTAACCTTGCCTGAGAAACCTAGATAGCATGGCTGCTGAAAAGCATGGTTTTCAGCACTTATACCATGTGGAAAGTAATGAAATGCCAAACTAATAGAAGCTTATTCACTGCCACTTTAATTTTACTTCTGTGTTGGAGATTTTTTAAAAAATTCTGGAACATTTTAACGTCCTACAAGGGCAATAGCAGTGTTTGTTTTTGCTTTTTTTTACTATTGTAGCACCTGTAAAATAAAGAACTATGTGTTCAGAAAACATCCAACTTTTTTTTGTTAAGTGTATGCAAGTATATTTTAATATCAAAGGCAAGTGTGGTAAATAGTCTACGTGGTCAGCAATGCCTCACCATCCAAATCTAAAGTCAACATACACTCTACTCAAATTAGGCTACAAATCTGAAAGAAACCTGCCTTCCACTGTACTTCAGTGTTTCCGTTCCTACCTGCAGTCAGTCTCAGACAGTGGTGTTGGGGGAGTGCACCTCAGCTCCCTGGGACATGTGTTTTTTGTGTGCCACAGGGTACTATTTTACCCCAATGCTATTCAACATCTCTATGAACCCACTGGGAGCAGTCATCCAGGGATTTGGAGTGAGGGGTCATCACATCTCTGTGTCTCCATAGCATTTGAATCCAGTGTGGCTGTGTAGGTGCTGGACCAGTTTTTGGATGCCATGGTGAGCTGGATAACGGCCAATAAACTGAGCTTGAAACCTGGCAAGATGGAAACACTGTGGGTGGGTCACAGGTCTGAGAAATATGGGGTTACACTCCCCCTGAAGGAACAGTGCATAGCTTGGGGAATACTCCTGGATTCATCTTTGTCACTTGAGGCTCAAGTGGCATCAGTGACTAGGAGTACCTTTTTCCAGCTTTGGTTGGTATGCCAGTTATGGCCATTCCTGGAATGTGATAGCTTAGATTGGATTATTGTAGTGCAAGCAATTTTAAAAGGCAGGTATAGACTAGGCAGAGAATACTGGTTGCAAAGAAACACATAAAATATAATACCTACTTTATCTTAAAGCTAGATTATGTTTTGATGAGAATATGTTTGGACTTGAAGGACACCTGTGTGCCAAGAACAACAGAGCTCTTACTGCTAAACTGTCTCATAGACTCTCATTTTTATGTGAACGTAGGAAGCCTATATACACCAGATGCTGGAGAACTTGGGTGGGAGGGTGATGTTGCACAGTGTCCTGATGGTGGGCCCCTGGTTGACAGCTGGTTGGCCACTATGTGAACAGAGTGCTGGATGATGATGATGTTGATGAACATTTATATACCACCCCATAGCCGAAGCTCTCTGGGCGGTTTACAAAAATTAAAAACATTGAACATTTAAAAACCAATATAAAAATTTTAAAAGCATAAAAGCATAAAAACAAACTACATAGATGGACCCTTGGTCTGATCCAGCATGGTTCTCCTTATGTTCTTATACCAGGTCAGGCTATTTGTCCACCTGGCCTAGTATTGTCTACTTTGGCTGGCAGTGGCTCTCCAAGGTCTCAGCAAAGGTCTTTCCCATTACCCGATGCTAGAGATTGAATCTGGGACATTCTGCATTCAGGGGATGTGTTCTATCATTCAGCTATCCTTGATGCCTTATACAGAGTGACTTAATTTTACCCATGAAGAATCCTTATGTCCCCTTTGTTCCAAGTCTCAAAACCAGCATCACCTTTTGATATACCTCTATGTGTATCTAGTGGAGTAGCAGAGGAAGTAAAATATTGACTGAACTGATTAGGAATTGATTTAGAATAGAGGGAGAAGACAACAATTGGACTTGTAGTTGCCACCTCAGGAAACTATCTCAATGTGAAAATGAAGTGGTTGTGTCAGTTCTATCTTTCCTACACTAAGTATATAAACTACCACTTCTAAAATGCACCACAGGGGTTTATTTTGCCATGCAGTACCATGGAGGAAAGCCAGTATATCTAAATACCCACACAGTTCTTCTTGAGTGACAGCATGTAGGCGTTTGGTTACATAGAAATTATTGTGAAGCATAGTATCATTTGTGAAGAAACACTCAGTCACAGACCAAAAAGGAAACAAAAAGCTCCAGTTAGTCACCCTCCGCAGGTGAATAATTGATCCTTTCAGGTTAGCAGCTGGGTTGTTCCATTTTGCAAGCAGCCCAATGACACATAGGGCAAGGAGGAAGAGAAGGCTGGCAAATTTTTTGAAAAGGGAAATACAATCTAAGACATATACACACACAGAAATACTGGTTGCATTCGGACAACACGATAGTCAACGGTGGGGCAATAATCAACCCAACAGTTGTTTATCTAGAGGGCACTCCCCACATGATATAATAATCAACCGTGATGTACATTAGGATCAGCGTTGAGTTGACTATTAGCCCAAGCTGAGTTAACTCACTCATCCACCACCCTATCTCTCCCCCTCAGTCCTCCAGCTACTATCCCATTAGAAATTGCTGCCGAAAATCTATCCTGCTGGCTGGAGTTAGAGGCGCAGCTGCCACTTTGACTGCTCTTGCCTTATGACTCTGTGGCTGACAAAATAACCAACAGTGGCTGAGGAAATAACCAATGGAAATAACCATTTGCGTTGGTTATTTCTGCCAAATAACCAACTGTTGGTTAAAAAACTCCCGCCACACAAAATGATAACCCACGGTGGGTTAAATAACCAACTGTCAACTATTTAAACCACTGTTGGTTATCCTGTTGTCCAAATCCAGTCACTGCCTTCCCTCTTGTTGCATCTAAATGAGGATGAAGCATGAGTGTGATGTTCCAATAATGTCTTTACTATCCAGAACTGCAAAAGTAATTCAAATTCCTGGGTGCCAGCATCACTGCTGTTTTAGGTAGTTAAGTGTCAAGGAATTTTTACAGCCATGATTATTACTTCCCATTCTGCTATTTACATCCTAATCAGTTGTCTTTCATATTTGCTGCTGCACAACAAATACAGGCCTTTCACTGAGTTTATAATGATGCTCTTGAGTTGTCAGGGTGGAGATACTTTGTGTTTCAGGAACATGGCACACTAAAACCTTGCAGAGGGTGGAAGCAGTAGACAGGAAGGATGCTCTTGTGGTTGTGAAGTACATTACCCTTAGTCAAAAACCCTTGGAACATTCATGCTTCCATTTATACTTCATTTACAAGACATTTATGAATAAGCCATTTATGGCCCTGTTTTCAGAGATCCTATTTTCAGAATATGGAGCCAGCCACTTCCGTATGATCCAGTTGTTTAATAGCTAAGATTAGTATAGTAATACTTTCCTATTTCATGAATCTAGTTTTAACATTTGCCAGTCTAAATACTTATCTCCATGATTTCTGTACAATTATTATCATTATTATTATTTCATCTCTTTCTCGCTCGTGGTGGTTTTTCTAGATGGACATGATGGGCTTTGCCAAGTCATGCTGTCTTTTACAGCTTCAGGAATTTCCTGAAAATTGAGCATGTTTTAATTATGACTACTTTCTGGATGTTGGCGTGGATGTATTTTGGTAGGCCCAGTTTCTGAAGGTTTTCTGTATAGATGTGATGCTGGTGACTGATGTGATTAACAGAATAATTGTGACCTTTTCCTGTTTCCATAGTTCTTTGACTTCCATGGCCAGTGGTGAAATTATTATGCTCATTTGTTTGCATGATTATTTGTTTATAGGAAACATTTATATTCCACCTTTCAGCAAACAATTTCTAAGGCAGCTAACCACAGAAATGAAAATAAATTAAGGCTGCAATCCTATGCACACTTAATAGGGAGTAAGTCTCATTAAAATCATAAGATTGTTTTATAGTGCAATCAAACACAATCAGTTTCAAAACCTATATACTGTATAGCATGCAACAATGAAAATCAAGTACAATAGCAGTAAATAAAATTGACAACCAGCAGCAAAAACAATAATAGAAAGAGCAGCTTTTAGGAGTACTTGACTGAGATATACTAGTCCAGCCAAGTGCTTTGGATCCAGAAAGTCAATGAATTCCAATATATTTTTGACTGATTACCAAAATCGTGTAGTTTCTGCTCTGCTAACACAGGAAACCAAGGCACAGATGCTGTTAGCCCAAAGGAAGCATATATGACATGAAGGAAAAATGCAAGTGGGACTTGCACGTGTTGGTTTCAAATGTTCAGAGGCTGGGAGATGTGTCACAAAATGCATGTGAGGAATCTGTCAATTAGCTACTCCCGAATTTCACAAGGCAATTCAGGCTTTCAGTAATCAAAAGTTACTGCATTTATATCGCATTTCAGTTATTCTAACGTGCTCTGATGCAGATTGCCTTAGCTATTCTCAGGATGCATCCTCGGCGGAACTGCTGGTGTAGCTTCATTCCAAATATGTTCATTTCTGAACAATTCATCCCCATCAATATAAAAAAAAAAACCTTATCACTTGTTTACCCAAGACTGTTGGGCATCCAGAAACTACGATCAGCTTCTGCTGAATTCCTTTGTCTCCATCTCTATCTGTCATGCCATTCATAGCCCTGATAGCTATGTGCTACCTCCATTACCTGAGGCAGTAAGCCTATGTACATCAGTTGCTGGGGAACATAGGTGGGAGGGTGCTGTTGCATCGTGTCCTGCTTTGTTGGTCCCTGGCCAACAGATGGTTGGCCACCCTGTGAACAGAGTGCTGGACTAGATCCAGCATGGCACTTCTTATATTCTTATCATCATACCTAAGTATTATACCATATATCCTGAATGTTCAAGTCATTTCACATACAGGTTCAGTTCAGATACAATGACAAACCATCATTTCACATCATAGTGGCAAGCCTTGGACCGATGAATGCTCCTCCGCTTTTTGTCCACTGGGATGAGATTGGAAACTTTTCACTTTTCATTTTAAACTAAAGCAGAGTTTCCTATGATGTCCAAACCTATGTCTGTTTAAACTTTGGTTATTGAACAAGCCAAAATGGTTCTCACTTACCATAATTTAAACAAACCCCAGCCCTTATGTGCAGATGTCAAGGAAGTGGACACATTAAATCCCCTCCTCTACTGCAAGAAAGAGTGGAGGGGAGTTGTTTAACCCACAATGAGTGGTGGCGTGTGCCAGGCTACATTTTGAACCTTAATCACCTACTACAAACCAAGGGTTATGCAAGGGTTGTTTAACCCTCAAATAACCAATGGTGGCTGGGTTTGCACGACATGGCAAACCCCCAGTCGCCCCAATCAGGGTTTGCATTATACCACAACCACCCAATTGGGGATTGTATATTCAAAATGTCACCCATCACACATCAAGGTTCACTGTAAGTTAATCAACCCCCGATGAGCCCAGTATGACATGCAAACAAGGCTATTATCTCAGCAATACTTTCAACAAGCCAGTAATACTGCAAACATTGGGGAGAGAACATAGAGAGAGCCATCCTGGATCAGACCAAAGGTCTTTCTAGTCCAGTATTCTGTTCCTGAATGGTTATGGCAGCCTTCCCAATTTGGTGTCCTCCAGATGTTTTGGACTTCAACTTCTATCAGCCTCTGCTGGGATGGCCAATGGTTAGGAATGTTGGGAGATGTAGTCCAAAAACATCTGGAGGTACCAGGCTGGGGAAGGCTGACCTATGGGAACCAAATGCCTATGGGAATCCCACAAGTGGGGAGGACAGAGGCTAAGAGATAAGTGCAGAGGAGAGATTTCAATTGGGGACTGATTTCACAGCTCAGCCTCTTCTCCAATCCACTCCACCTCTGTAGATGAAGTAGCTGGTCCACCAGGAATTGGGACAAAATAACCTCATTTGGACATAACAATAAAGCATGGAAAGTTGTAGTAAGCTTCACACTCACATGCTCCCATCTCCTCCTCTTCTGGCATGGTTGGAAGGAGGAGTTTGGAAGCTTTGGCTTCCATTTTAGATTAACTGCAATTAAGTGTTATGTCTGAATCTGGGCAAACTGTGGTTGGTCTTAATTATGGTTAGTTGAAAGAACCCAACTTCAGACCATAGTTTGAACTATAGTTAAGATTAACTCCAGTTTAGTGTTTTGACACAATGCTAAACTGTGGTAATTGAAGTTGGAAGCAAAAGCTTCTGATCTCTTCTCCACAGCCACGCTGGAGAAGGAGAGGGGAGGGGAAATGCATGAGCCTGAGGCTCGTGTGCACAATGATAAAATATTGTTTATTCTTATGTCCGAACTGGGCCAATGAAGACCAACAAAATCTCATCACAAGTTCAGGATTCCATGGGGCACCTTTCTTCTAAAGCAAATCTTGAATGCTGGTTTCCCTACAATGTCTTTTTGGATGTTCCTATAAAAAAATCTGACTAAGGGTGCAATCCTATACACATTTAGACAGGAAAAAAGTCCTAAAACTCCCACCATGCCCCAGGCAACTATGCTGGAAAGGACTTCTTTCTGTCATAATGGGTATTTAAGGCACAACCCTCTGCACATTTCACTGGTCTTTGCAGGGATGTTCTTTATTGATGAGGCTTCCTCTAGTTGCATAATTCTATTCCAATATAAAAATGCTTTAAAAGATTTTTTTAGAAGTGATATCTATTTCACTTCCACATGTAAGTCATATAATCTCTCTCTCTCTCTCTCTCTCTCTCTCTCTCTCTCTGTGTGTGTGTGTGTGTGTGTGTATATATATATATATATATATATGGCTATACAATAAATGGCTTCTCCTTGGAACATGGATAGAACACTTGCTATTAGCTTTTGCCTGCTGTTTCCCAACATCTGACAAGAATTAACAACAGATGGAAGTGATTCTACACTGAATAGCACACCCTTCATGTTCTCTAGTCTGCTGAGTTAATCACAAACATACTGAATCGGCTGAAACAATACCCTTGGAAAGGGTAGGTAGGTACAGACTCAGCCTTTTTGTGGCCCTGCCATAATGGAAAAGACAATAGATCTTCTCTACCACCAAGACCATCTTGGTTTAATGTTAACCCACATTATAGGCTAGTTGCAGATATCCTGTGTTCTGAGGCACAAAAAGGGACATGACACACGTTCCCCAGCTAAAGGTCTTGTTATGGGAGCGTCTTATATATAATAGATGTACTGGAGATTGTACCAGAAAAATGGTGGTAAAACAAGTCTCCAACATATAAGTAAAATAAAGTTCAAGTTAAACAAACACAATTATTGGAAAACCAACACAGGAGTGCATTTTATACCAGACATGCATCCACCCATACCATATACACAAATTGTAATGGGATTGTAGTTTTTTCATACTGAAGTCAATGAAATCAGTGTGATAGTGAGGCAACAATGTTTGACCTGGTCATGCAAAAGCCAAATTCCAAACCCAGCTCAGCTATGAAGTTCATACTCTTGGACTAGTCACCATTTCTCAGCCTAACAGACCTAAACAGGTTGCTGGGAGGATCAAATAAGATCACCCAAACTTTCCTGAAGAAAAGCAAGATAACATGTACTTTAAAAACACACACACATGAATAAAACCATAGACATCAGATTGAAGATTTAAAATATCATTTGTCTCAACATTTACACTCTGAAAACATGCAAACCGTCAGTCATTAAACTTAATGGAATAGAATAGATCATTGGAGCTGTTCTGCATCTGTTGGGATTTGGCATTCACTCAAGGGCTCAGTGGACTTCTTGTACCAGTTCTGCTTATCTTAGGTTGGATCCAGATTTAAGGTGCTTGTGGAAGTGGACTTCCTTGCCCCATCCTTCCCGGGGCAGACCCTCCAGCCCCCTGAAAATGTTACACAGAGTCAGGAGACCGAGGTGAGCTGTGGTGTAGGCAGAGGGAGAATTCTCAAAGATCAGGGAAAGGGACCTTCCATGAGTGGATATCCTGCATCCAACCCCTAGCTGCAGTAACTTAGTCTTTAAAATCTACAAGCATGCTTCTTTCAATTAAAAACCCATTTTTTTCTTAACATGGGTTAAGAAAGAAAATGTAGCATTAAAAAAAAAAGGAGGAAGACTTGTCATACATTTTCAGAGCTGCTGTTAGAGGGAGAGAGATTTTGGATTTTTGTGCCTAAATATTATTTTTTTATGAAGCTGAGTTACAAGACGGCTTTATTGCAATTTTTGGTTCTTATTTTCTTTCGTCTGGGATACATAAATACCACCACTGAATTTTGTAACACTGATGGCTATCCAACAAAATAAACAAATAGATTGCATCATAGAAGTTTTTTACTGTGGAATATGTGAATAGGTCCTCTCCCTATTTAGACCATTCCCTATAAGAATAAATACAACACTCCTGCCTTTATCTGTTGTACATTTTGTTACTACCTGGAAAAACAGTATAAAAAGTGTTTTTAAACATGCCATTCCAATACATCAAGTAAACACAGTTTAGTTGCGATAGAAAATTATTATAACCCTCTCCAAACCAACAGCTAATGAATATATGTTGTGTCATCAACTGTATTCCCAGTTGTAATTGCCTTCCACTAAGGTAGGTGAATCATCTCCAAGCATGCTCCATGGGAAGCGCTAGCGGGCACTGCTGATTCAACTCTCACTTGCCTTTTCTCACTGACTATTAGAACTGTAATGACAATGTGGGACAAGGGGGACAAAGGTGGGTCTGTGGCAATGCGGCAAAAATGGCAACGCTCCAAGATATGGGTTCAAGCATGGGGGGAGTTGTCTTCCTGACTTCACACTGTGCCTCTCAAACTCAATATGAAGACAACCCCCTGTATCCTTCCCCAGCTTAGAGCTGGGGAAGGGGGCAGGAGGAAGTGTCACTCTAATTGCTGTGTTTTTGAGCTACTTGGAGTGCCTCAGAAGCACAGTGTGAATATGAGAAGTTCTAACCAACACCTAGTGCTCCAAGCTTGAGTGGAGAGCTGGGCCCCCTTCTCTCAAGGTTGGAAATTGAGTTGAGCTGAGATCATCTGGCAGTTTTGCAGTGTACTTTTGATGCCCACTTTTGATGCCCACCAGACTGTAGTGCAGTACAACTGCTTGGATAGTCCCCCTTTTTAGCTCCTATATCAAAAGGAAGGTTGGGGTTCGTGATGCTCATAAGATGGCTAATGTGGTGGGTGGAATTGTGGATCCATGAAGAAAGGCTCTTTCATTTCTAAATAATCTAAGGCTCTAATTGTAATTCTACTTACAAGAAGGGAAGTCCCATCAAATTCAGGTAAATTTATTTTCTAGTAAACACAACTGGGACAGAGTTGCGAGCTAGGTGGCTGAAGAGTTAAACTGATTACGTTTTTTACACTCGGTATCACAAAAATACGCCAACAGGCAGGTAATTGGGAAGGTGGACTTAAAGTTGTGTTTAACATTGATTGAAAGATAAATGTGCCAAAGAAGCATTCTTGCAACCATTTTAAAACTCCCAAACAACATCCCCATGGTCTGTTCCCCCACAAATAATGTATATACTCACAATTCTGCTACCTCCCCCCACCAATGAACGTAACAATGTGCAAAACCTATTGATACTTAATGGTGATTCACACACAAACATGGGCAGATCATTGAGGCATGGAATGTAGGGTTGATTGCTAATTTGAATGGAATATGGTTTTAAGCTGAAGACTTGTATTTTGACTCTTACCTTTATTATGTGTTTTATTTACAAGGAAAAGTATTTTCATGCTTTTACTTGTTTTTCTCATTGAAACCGTACTGTGAATTGCTGTGTGGGCTGAGATGTAGAGCAACACCAGCATTACAGGCAAACATGAGCACCGAGGAACGTGTGTTTAGGGAATCACCAGCGAGGCTCTCTCGTGTGCTTTCATTTGCCAGCCACTCAGAGCTCCCATCTTCATAGCAGCCTTCAGACTGGTTGCCAATTTGGATGTCATGGCAAATCAAAATTAGCACAAGTCACGGTTTGCAAACCTGCTTCAACTATGATGTCTCATCCTGGTTTGCAAACTGACCACAAACCATGGTTTGTTGATTTGGACATCACACCAAGCTGTGGTTAAGCTTCACAAACCATGGATCAGCACCATGGCTAAATTGAGTGTGTACGTGTGTGTGTGTGTGTGTGTGTGTGTGCCATGATTAACGAGAGCAAGACTGATGAGTAGAGAAATTCCTGTAAGACAAACTGGAAATATTTACATGTGTAATGGGTTTGAACAGCTTCTTGTCTTAAAAATAGAAAGCCACATACACAAACAAAATATACTACTAAAGCACCACTGGCATAATTACCTTGTATTATTTGATCATAGTTATTGAAATACTAACTAATGATATCAGACCGCTTACACCATCCCTGTAAATAAGCTCTCAGCACACGGGCTAAATTCCACTTCAGAAAAGCTGTCGGGGGGCCACATTCCAGCGGTGGGCTGGGCCAAAGGCAAAAGGACACAGGGCCAAAATTCCAAAACTAACAGCATGCTTTAGCTTAAAGCTCTTCCTGCCAGTAACCAAGTTTTCGGAGAGGCATTTAGAATGGGGAAAAATTGCCCCAAAGCCAGGAAACCATAAAACTATTGGTGGTTGGGGGAAAGGGGGCAGGGCCATCTGGGGAGCATCAGAGGGTTGGGTTCTGTACCCCTGCCGTAGACATTACTAGCCCACAAATAACTTTAATAACCTGCATGCACATTCATGCCTATATTAGTAATCTGCAGCCTAAAAATGTGTGTGTGTTGAGGGGAGAGTAAAGCTTACCTAGCTGGTCACTTGGAGGCAGTTCTCATCTGTCAGTTGTCACAAAGAGAACAAATGAGCAGCAATCAACAAGCCTGATTTACACATGACTAGAATCCCAGTGTCAACAGCCTGCTATAACATATTACTATTTGTATGCCAAGGAAATGGCACCCATACCAAGTTTATACTTCAATTCTCAAGAACTACTGGTTGCTTTTTTAAAGAGGGACATAACAAAAAATAAAAACAAATATGCTGGGTAGGATTCAGCTTCATTTCTGCTGGTGGGAGCTTTTTCTGAGGAAAATTCCATTTGTAATGCTCTGGCCAGCAAAAGGGGGGGCATGTCCTTTGACAACTCTGCCCTCCCTCTGCAGCCCAAGCAGTACCTCCCTATTCTGGGGGAAAAGGTGTAACCAAAGACTGCCTTCTCCCCATTCCACCAGTGGAAATACTCTACTGGATCAAGAGCCCTTCTGTCTGCAGAAAGAAAACCCTGGACCCAACCAATCTGCTTTCCTTAAAAGGATTCCAAGAAAATGTTTATTCAAACACCTTCTTTATGTTTTATGGTAAATCTTTATGAAACTTTAGACCCTAAAGAAATTGTGGAAAGCTGTGGAAAACAACAAACCGTCTCCAAATAGTTTTTGCATTATGAGACTATTATTCGTTATTCCAGGAACCTTGAGCCACATTAACTTAGAACATTTAATCAAAAAGTACAAGTGGCTTATCTTCAGCAAAAACTGTTCAGAGTGACAAGAAATACAGGGGTGGGGAGTTACCTTATCTACTTTTGTTAATTTAATATAGCTTAATCACTGCTTCTCACTTGCTAAATATATTATAAAAATATTTTTATAGAGACTGACAAACCTATTTCCATTGTTTTCGTTCTTGCCTGATCATATACGGCACAGGTAAGTGGCCAACTCTCGGCCACAAGCCCAGAACGTTTGAAGAATCTCACCACGGAACAATCCACTCTTTATTGAATGCAGCAGCCTGCTAGCAGAATTCTTTAAAATGAAATCACTGTGTTGGTTTATTGAACTTGTTCGAATTGCACTGAATGTCTATGAAGTGCGTTTCTTCTCAAGGCAGACTAAATAAGAGTTATGCAAAAGGGTTTCATTTCATATCATGACTGAGTTGTAGTATTTTGGTCAGCCACAGAAAGCCAGACACAGAGCTGTGTATCCCCAGAGGTGCTATAAATCACACAGCTAACCCATTTTTGTGGTTTTGTTTTCTTCTCTCAAATGTTGCTACACTGAACTCATCAGCACATCCCAACAGCACAGGCCAAGTTTTAAAGTGCCTTTAAAAACCATAAGTGTCTTAAAGATGCTGCAGCCGGTGATACAAGCAAGTATCAAAGACCTTCTGCAGGTACAGCTGGTCTTCTAGCATCACCTTCTTTCATTTAACCACACCCATTTTAGCATCACTCCTATCTACAGCTGTGCCACATCCATGACTTTGCCATATCTATGGCTGTGTCACTTTTTTTTTTTTAAAGAAACAGTAATACTATCTTTATAAAAAGGATTGTGTCTAGGTGTGCATAGAATGCCTTTCCCTTAACCATGAATAACTCCAGGCTATCCTCACATGCTTATAATTATGAAGTAGAGCTTCCTTCCAGGATATATGGCTGAGCATCCATAAACAATTTTGCTGGAAATTAAACAATACCCACACATCACAACAGCATTTGGAGAAGTGAGTCTGTACATTTCCCCCACCTCGCAAGCATGAGGGTGCTTCTATTCCACTGCTAAAGCTTATGCTGGTATTCTTTCCCTGAGTGTACCAGCTCACTTCGTAAGTTGTCCAAGCTAATAATTGAAAACATACCAACAGTTCTGAATCATCCACTAGTAGCTATAATGATGAAGAGCTGTGCACGTTGAGACCAATGGGGAAAGGGGGATTCATCCACTGGTTAGGCACTGCAATACCAAGTCCAACTTCACCTGAGATCTCCAACCTCAAAGTTCTTAGCAAAATTTCCATAGAAAGGAAGATTCCTATTGTGGGCTAGGGATGTGCGAACCCTCCCATGCTCTGCTTGCCAGACTCCTGCTGGTTCCCTAACCACAGTATGCATTCAGGGCAAGCTGCCAGACAGTCCATGGGCGCATCTTTTGTTGTTGTTGTTCACGAGCTGCGATTTGCACAAATAGAAAGCTAGGAATACTTATGGAAATTGCAATTTGGGCAAAATCATGACCATAACTATTGCAATTTGCGTAAAAAAGGAAAAGTCCATTTATGCCTGCAATTTTGTGCAAATTGTGATAGTTACAGCTGCGATTCAGCACAAATTGAGATTTTTGTAAATGTTCCCAGCTGCAAATTCGTGCAAATCATGATTTGTGAAAATCTGCATTTGTGCAAATCAGGATTTGCATACAAAAAAAAGGGAAGTCGCAAGCTTGCCCAACCCATTGTGCACCAAGTCAAGACAGCCCAGGTATCCACGAGCTGGTGTCCAGGGGAGCTGAGATGGCAAAAATTGCCAAGCTTCATTCCCAAAACAGATTCCTCTGACATCCCTAATTGTGGCTCCTTGCCCTGCGCAATGTGCGCAACCCTTGACAGAGCACACTCAGAGTTCTGTCCCTTTTCCTCTCTATTGACTGAGAGAGGAAAGATGACTAAAAACTCAAGAGAGAATGTTTTAGGAGGAGGTGTTTCATCACTTCTCCGTTCTGTTGAGCTTGCCATTTATATATGGACAGGAGGTGGGGAGGACGGAGGGAAAGAGCAGGCAGCTGAGGACACATGGGAAGACAGTCATGACAGTGCTGGATATGGAGTAGGGAGAAATGCACAAAACAATGACAGAAAACACAGACACAAAAGTTAAACATATGGAGTTAAAATAGTTAGAATCAGTCTCAGGAAAATGTAAACTAATATTCAGCTAACATTTAAGAGAGATTTAACAAAGCAACAGGCACTCAACTACCAGCAAACCGTCTTCCTCTATATACACAAAATCAACCTGAGATCTTCAGAAGTGGCCTTCTTGGTGATCCCAAAACCAACAGCATGTAGTCATATGCCCTTCACATTCTTCAGTGGCTATTTCTTATATGCCCCTAAATAGCCACAGCAGAATGATGCTCTGGTGCCATTTCCCCATCCACACTGACAATATAATAACCTCCTTATTTATTCAAATACTAGTTGATGACAAGAACATACAAGAATGTTTATACTTCTTTAGAATCTCCCCCTCCCCCCCAATTCATTTCTAAACTTCAGACATTTGGGCAGCAGTCAATACTGTTGCTGTGCTCCAACTAATTCTGTTGTGCTCGTGGGACCCACCACTTGCACAACAGGAATTAGTGCTTTTGACAGTAATTCCGGAAATGAGCAGCATTGGCTACTGCCCACAGGAAGCAAATTGAGTAGTTCACCTAGTTAGTATGTCTTTCTTCCCAAATTTAGAATGCATTTCTAATTGCTCATTTTGATTGTACACACTTCAAAGAAGTTAGTCCAAGGTGTTCCTAATGTACCAAAGAGGAAATTCTAGCATTTTCGTCCACATATTTTGCAACATATGAATACAATTATAATTAAGGAGGTTATGGTATCCAGCTTAGGTTTCCTGCTCTCTTGTATGATATTTAATATGTTAAGTACCTTAATACATTCCTTATAAAGGTTTTTAACAATGAAAACTCTGTGGGTCTTAAAGGGTCATCAGCCAGGACCATTTAAGCATTACTCTGACACAGTCTAAAGAGCCACAACCATTCACTTCCCCATCTCCCAAATATCAAGCTGCTGTATGAGACACAAAATTAAGATGTAACTAAAATTTGTCATAAAGTACATTGAGCATACAATAATCAGAAGTATAAGTAGAGCCCAAGGTACTCTGGTTAAAACTTCCTGTGCAGAGATAACGTTTTTGAGTGTAGAATTTGAGTTGAGTTTTGCCATGTGCACGAGTGTGCGTCTGTGCGCGCACACACACACACACACGAAGAGTAAAACTATATTTTAAAATTGTATATATTATTTTGCATCAATCGTTTCCCTTCTGCTACTGGAAAGGCACAAGAAACTCTGGAAAGCACAGTAACTTCATCCCAGTTACCTGAGAGCTTACCCAGTCCACTCCTTCATTCCCCTTTCCCACTTGGCTTCCAAGATTTTAGCATACGTTGCTCATACCTTTTGAAGCCAATCTGTAGAGCCATATGGGAAAGAACCTATGGAAACAAAAGTTGACCTTCTCAAGATGCTGAATTCTGTACTCAGTTTGTCAGTTTGTGTGCAATCACAGAATACACACAGCCCTGGGTATATAGAAATTCGGCCATGGCGTCCTAAACAAATAATGGTGTGGATCCAATGGATCCCTATCACAAGTGGAAGGTACTTCCACAGACGCAAAAGTAGGGTTCTCAGATTACTTCTCATTCCTCTCCCCGTTAGCTGCAGATCTCTGGAATGCCCTCTGGAACAGGATGAGGGGGCTACAGCAGGAAGGAGGGGGGAAGTCCTTTTCTGCAAGTGAAACCCTGCTCTCGATCCTTAAAATCCAAGCCAATCTTGGCTAAACCTGCTGAGTGCAATATGGCACAGTTCAGCATGCTGCAGTCCTGCTTAAATACAATCTAGAGAAAAGTGAAGATGGTCCACAAGAACTCAGTTCTTCTTCATTTCTTTGACATTTTCAAAGATGCTGGGCAAATATTATTTTTTTTTAAAAAAAGCAAGAGAGAAACGAATCTCGTATATACGTGAACTGACCTGAAGTGGGAAGTATTGCAAATCACGTGGGAAATATTTCAGTCCAATTTCTAGTCTGAAATGTTTTGGCTAGATCTTGAACTATCATTCAAAATCAAACATGGGTCTTTTGAAGTTAACTCAAAAGAAATTACCGTGATGTTTTAAGAATATAAAAATAGAGCAGTCAGTACCTCACACTATATTTTGTTACTGGAAATTTTTGTATGCAAGTTGTTCTTTTTGTGGCAGGATAAAATTACCGACATCTTTATAATAAATAAATATAGTAGGAAAAGTTCATAAAGCTGCTATAATGAAACAGCCGTAAATGCCTCAAGGATATATTTAACAGTTCCAAAAATTAGCAGCCCAAATGTCAGGAATTCAGGAAACCAGGGATTCAGATTTAACCTACTATGCACACTTGCCTAAGAGTAAGCCCCATTGCACATACTGAGACTTACCTCTGAGTAAACATTCATAGGATTCTGCTGTAAATGTTTACACTGATCAGATAAGAAAAATGGGACCAAGGCTCCAGTCCTATGCAAACATTTTGGAGTCCCCTTGAACTCTATGTTATTATTTATTACTTCCTACATTTGTATTCTGCCTTTCCTCCAAGGAGCACAACGTGCACACATGATTCTATCCCCCCCTCCTCCTGCCTTTATCCTCATAGCTACTCTATGAAGTATGTTAGGCTGAGAGATGTAATAACTCAATGCTTTGCAGTCTCAGTCTCCAGATAGGGCTGGAAAAACTCCTGCCTGAAATCCGGGAGAGCCATTGCTGCCAGTCAGTGTCAAAAATGTTGGGCTAGATGGACTAATGGTCTGACTCAGTATTAAGACAGCTTCCTATGTTCCTATGCTATCCAGTGAACTTCACGGTTGAATAGGATTTGAATCTGGGTCTTCCCAGTCCTAGCCCAAGACTCTTAACCACTACACCACAGTGCTTTTTAAAAAAAAAATAGATTAACTTCAGAGAACACCTACATAGGACTAGGCTGTAAATCTTGGAACACAAAATGAATGCAATATCCACACACTCAGACATAAAAAGTGAATTCTGTCCCATGTAAAGAACAGGGTAGCCTAGTCATAGGCTAACTTCAGTCAAGATCACCAGATCTTTTGACAGCTAAAGCATAATTATCTCTTCTTAGGAACATAGGAAGCTGCCTTATACTGAGTTAGAGCTTTAATCCATCTAGTCCAGTATTGCCAACACTGACTGGCAGCAGATCTCCAGGGTTTCAGGCAGGATTCTTTCTTCCTCACCCTACCTGGAGAAGATAGGAATCGAACATGGGACCTTCTGCATGCAAAGCATGTGCTGTATCACACTGAGCTATGGACCCCTGTGTTAAGTGATTGAGAATTATGTATTTATTCATTAAATGTATATACCACCCAAGTGGCAGATGCCCTCCAGGAGGTTTTGTTGTTTTGTCACAAAACAAAACAACAATACAGTAACAATCAAAACAATAAATAAAACAATAAAAATATTTTAAAATGAAGACATTAAAATATTAAAGAGCCATTCGTAAAGCTAATAATCAAAACAAGATATTAAAGATTAAATGCCTGCTGGAAGAGGAAGGCATATAACTTGGCATATAAATGTATACGGTGAAGATGTCAGCTGTATCTCCTTGGAAAGGGCATTCCACAGGGCTCTGTCCCTGGTAGCCATGGGTCACACCATTACAGTGGTGGCACCCAAAGAACAGCCTCTGAAGATGATCTTAGCAATTGGGCAGGAACATGTGGGAGAAGGTCATCCTTCAGGTAGGCTGGTCCTAAGCCATTTAGGGCTTTAAAGATCAGGCCCAGAAACCACAACCAGTGTAGCTCACGCAGCACTGGAGTAATATTTTCAAAACGGCCAGTCCGAGCAAGAAGACGTGCTGCTCTATTCTGCACCTTCAGAGATAGCCCCATGTATAATGCACTGCAATAACCCAGGCAGGAAGTTACCTTATAATGCTCCAGGTGGAAGATTATATGCTCTCTTGCTTCAGTGCTTTGCTGGTCCAGAACAAGATTTCACGTGTGTCGGCGCTTGCCCCAGAAGCTTGATATCGTGGCTGTGTGTGGACCAAGGCCCTGTGGGCTGGCAGTGTGTGTATGGCCCCTACTGGATACTACTCTTTAATTGCAGCTGTATTGTTCTTTAATGTTTTATATATTATAGAAAAATGAAATTGCGCCCAGTAAAGTGGTACAGCATCCTGAATTCTAATCTTCCAAAATGAAATAAAGAGACTTGTTGTCTTGTATAGTCCCTTTCCTATCATCATATTTGTTTACTTAATCTTATAAGCCAGGGATGGGCCCTCCAGATGTTGTTGGACTCCAACTCCCATTAGCCCTGACCAACATGGTCAATGGTAAAATATTATGGGTTTTGTAGTCCGACATCATTTGGAAAGTCACAGGTTCTCCACCCGATATAAACAATATCTCTGTAATCCAATTATCAGTTGAGGAATAATGAATCCAGTTGTCAGTTGAGGAAGAATTAAAGTCATCACACACACACACACACACACCACATTATAACAAATGGCTATATTTAAGACATTCATGCCCCCACTTTTCCCCTGCAAAAAAAAGGAATCACCCAAAGTGGCTTGTAAAATAACATCATGCCCCCATAAAAACAGTAACCAATCAACATGTGGGCTGCTGTTAGCAAGAGCACTATGATTTCAATATCTTCTATGAAGATGACCCTTTAATACAACATAATAGTACCACCAAGGAATACAATGATAAATTGTATCCAGTAACATTTTTCCCCCTAAAATCAAAATCCAGTCACTTTTAATCTTGGGACATAACCAAAAAGTACAATATTAGCTCAAAAAGGTAGTTGACTTCCAAAAGTAGAGAAGTCTCACCTGAAAAACTGTGAAAAACTTCATGGATATCTGCAAGCTGTCCATAAAATTTGTTCTAGACAAGTCAATGAGATATTTCCATTGAGTTATATGAGAAAATGGAATAGGCTGTCACCTGAAAAATATTTTGATGGTGGGGTCACCTGCCCCCACAAGCTTGTGAGGAAAATAGTGCCTGCAGCAAAAACAAGTATATTTCCCTCCATTCAAGGGTCTTCTAGTCAATGGAGTTAATGTGCTCCACAGACAAATAGGAGGCTATAGCAACTGCATCAAGGTGGGGGAGGGGTAGTGGAGCAAATGTGCCCCATAAAACTTTTCCAGATCATTACCCTTACTATCTAAGCCAGTTCCTAATACATTTCAACTCAGAATTTGAAAAACTGGAAAATTGAAAAAAAATAATACATTTTAGCTCAGAATTTGGACTGAGAAAAAACAGTTCCAGTTTTCCCAACGATGAAGCAGTAAGTAGATTTTTCTCATGGGAATTTCAGCATCGCTATACTATTTAGAGCAGAATGCAATGCCAGATTAGCTCTCAAAACAGACAGAAATGTGAAAGGGTATAGAGAAACAGTTTATTTTCTAGAAGATTCCAGGGACAATCCTATTGTTTTCTCCTGGAAAATAAAACCTAGGATCTGTAAGGAATGTAGACTCTGGACCAGGAAATGGATCAAGAATGTTTCAGACATGCAAATTGGATCAAAACCACACAAACTCCCAAAAAGTCTGCAGCAGTTTGGTCCCAGGTGGCCCAGGACCACGAGGGTGAACTGCCCCTCTCAAGACAAGGTTCTGGCATCAAGTCACATCTTTAAGCTATGCGTATGTAATTTCAGAATTCATCAACAGTCCAGAGCCATAATAGAATTTGGTTTAAAATAAATACATCTGGAATAAAACACAGAAGAAAGGGAGTTATTATTGTTGGCATTTAATCTGGAGGGAAAATCCTGTTGCAGGATAAATATTACCTGAAGAAATTCTATTTTAATTCACTGTTACAAATATTTCAGTATAGGTAATGAGTGACCACTGCAAATATTAAATACTGCCAAAGGCTACACCCTTGCAATTTAATAAAACACTTGAGAGTACTCACAGTAGGTCTGGTAGAGTTCTTATATTAAAATTAAAACACACAGAAAACAGGCAGTACAAACCACACTTACTGCAGGTACAAGGCTTTGCAGAGGGAGTAATAACCAAATGTTTTAAAACTCCAGCTACCTTCCATGGAGTGGGATATTATTATCTATCATAGAATAATAGTCAGCTTTTTATTTGAGCAACACTCTGATACTATAAACATGTAAGTATATTATTAATAAGAAATAAGCTAGCAAAAACTGAATTTTCTAAAGAAACTGATTTGCTAAAGTATTTATGCCTCGTACCTGTGTAAATCAATCTTCTTCCATGCCTGGATTGTCTCCACACATCCTTAGTTTCTAGATTATGTGGAAGTCATTTTGTAGGCATTTCCTCCTCCAAAGTGTATTAGTCATAATCAACTTAAATTCCATTAATTTCAGTAGGTCTACTGTAACTACATCTGGATCCAACCCAATGCCTCCTCTCCTATGGGTGAAGTGGGTTTTGAAGTTCTCAATCCTAAATTTGCCCAGCTACATTTGGGATATCAACTTCTAAATGTGATAACCATGATGAGCACAATTTCCTTAGAGCTGGTTATCCACATACAAGGAGAAAGGTGGCATCCTGGAGGCAGCTGTCTCCCTCTTTTACCAGCCTTGAAGCTATTCTAGGTGTGTTAAACCTAGACAGACATCTACATCTGAAGTGGTGCAACCCAGACTCAGGTTTACCATCTCATCTCCTGTGTGTGAAAAGGAGGCCTTTGTTAACGGGTATCGTTTGCTGTAAAACTTGTCTTGCAATTGCACCAGCCTCACAATCATCTGGCTCCGTCTGCTACGGATAAAAGGCTGTCTAGTGTCCTATAGCAAAATGGAATGCTTTCTAGTAGCAAAAAACAATGACGATTATTTTTATTTTTATTCCCAGTGGGTATTGAGTTTGTTGGGCAAATGGTTTGAACAGCCACTTTCAAGGAAAGAAGTACAAAGGGGAGTTTGAAATATAAGGCTGTGGGCTGCCATACAGGAAAACCTCTTATCCCTGTATTTTAGAGGAATGGCATAGCTAAAAGTCCTGTTATGACTAGCATTAAAAAAATGAAGGATTTCAGACCCCCCACCCCACCCAACAGCAGTTCAATGTATGCAGCAAGATTAAAAAACAGCAGAATTAGTCAGGAGCTTTGCTGAAATATAGCCACTGATCTCTCTGCCAGGTTTCACCACTACCCTTCCTTCTCTTGAAAACTAAGCAGACATTTCGTAAGTCTCTAGTGAAATAAAAGAATTTCTATAATTGGGGGGTGGGGATGAGGAGGAGGAGCAGCAGTAACTTTTGTTTGGATTGTGTAAATGTAGCAATACCTTTTACAACAGGGAAACTGCAAATTAGCTAAGAGACCTGAATGTTTGGAGGTGGGGGTAAGGGAGAAAAATCTCAAAAGGATCCTCAACGCACAAAAGTTGTACAGCAATTTACTACAGTAATAGCCAAAGGACAAATGTTGGGGTAGTACCCAAGGTTAGTGCAACTTAAGTCCCATTTATTTCAGTGGGTCTATTCTAAGTAGGCCTAATGTTAGAGACAACCCTTGCATAGGGATTTACTAGAGCAACAGCAAAAGAAAATAATTTCCCCCCAGATTCGCAGATATTATAAAGAAGCATCCTGATCCAAAATCCCATATGTAGTTTGGTGCACACGCTAGGGCTGCATTCACTTCAATGGGGCCCAGCAAGCCACCCCCCCCACACACACACACCCGCTAAAACAATGGTATACATACCAAGTTACCTTCTTTGAATGTCTGGGAAAGCTGATTTAGGTTGGGGAACTGTAAGCATGCATCAGTTTTCCATGCACAGAATAAGCCACTGGTTCAAGATGCAGGTACTGGACTGGTACTCAACCTTGCTATCATGAGGGAGGGGGCATAGCTCAGGGCTAGAGTACATGCTTTGCATGCAGGAGGTCTCAAGTTCAATCCCCTGCATCTCCAGGTAGGGGTGAAAAAAGTCCTGCCTGGAATCTTGGACGGCCACTGCCAGTCAGTGTCGACAAAACTGGGCTAGATGGACTAATGGTCTGATTCAATATCGGGCAGCTTCCTAATGCTGGACTGACAACCATCTATACATGTATGTAGCACCACTCTGATACTACTAATGGAGTTTACAAGGACCCCCAACAGACTTTTACAGCAAACCCCATTGTTGGAGTCCTTAGAACACATTGTACAAAAGACAAAAAAGAACTCTAATAACTATGGGGAGTCAAGAACCCTTATGAAAGAACACCCAGATTTAGGGATTGTTGAGCATAGGTGGAGGGGGATGTATGAGAAATCCGTTTAAGTTCATTTTTGATGAGCACAACCGATGCGTACATTTGGGAAAATACGCATAAAAACATGCAGAGATTTTCATGTGAAAGGCAAAAAACCCAAAGCTCATAATCTGAAATGGACTTAAATTGGAACGAGCTTCAAGGTGGAATTGAAGAACTTGGGACAGCTCTAGTTTTGCTGATTGACACATCCCTACTGCAGGTATAGTTTAACTCTTAAAAACAGGAAATCCCACTGCTCTACATCAAATGTACAGAAAGACGTAGACTCACAAATGTGTTTTCCAGAGCTCAAAGCTAGCCCTCTGCCTCTTTCCCGGTCCGGTCCCAGATCCATTTGAAAACTGTACTCTTTGTTTCTATCACAGATACAGATCTTGCTTACATCATCCTTAGCTGAGGTGGGGAAGAAGGGGGGAAAACAAATGGCCTTTGCCAAAATGGCTCTCACCTTCCAGTGATTTCTCCAGTTATTTCCTATTCACTTTGGACCATTTACCTGTAATTATCCTAAAAAAGAAGATGTGCCTAGCATCTTTGCCACTGACTATTAAGGAAATTTAAAGCAGTCCTTCTGGCTCCATTAACATTCTCCTATCCAAACCCCAATCTTACAACAATAATAAAAAAGTAAAATGGAGTTTATTAAAGGAAACCAGAAATTATATGGCATTAAAAATAGAAAAAGGAAGACGTGGTCAAACACATAAACAAAGCACACCTAAACTATATTGCTTCTCTGAGCCAACAGGTACACAGTTTCAGAGAATAGTTATTAAGTTTATTCTTAATGTAAGAACGTATGTTTTTTCTTCCTTTTTTTGCTAGGAAAAAGGGGGCTTGAAAGTAGAGGCCGCCAACTCATATTGGCACAAGCACATGTAACTCCATTTCAGCTCTCTAGGCCAAGGGTATAATAACTCTCTAAGATCTAACAATGGCCGGGAGATGTAGGAGGTGTCTGCTCATTCACAAAGGAAATAGCAAGTATGCACACACATCCGGGCAACCAAGCTGTATCCAAATGAGACTTTAAGGGTGCATATATGGAATTAAATAAGTTGGTTGACCCAAACTTTAAAAAATACAGCAACTATGGAGCCATAGCAAAGGCATTCTCACTTGAAATCATATAAAAACACCATGGATGTTTTGAATCTTCTACTGTGAGGAGCACTTTACTTAGGTAAGCAAAAATATTCATGCTCTCAAACTCTTTTCTATTAAAAGCACCTTAAAATTTTATTTTAAGAAGTGAAGAATTAATAATTGCCTTTAAAAAAAAAAAGGACATTTTATACCAAGTCTAAGCAAGACTGATCTATGTAGGTATTTGTTTTTATATTTAATGACCCATATACATTCAGATTTATGTTTCAGCTGCTTCAAATGGACAGAAGTATTTAAACAAAATAATAATGTTAGTGCTTTGTCATATGCAGCAGAACTAATTACATTGGCCTCACATCTATTTTTTCATTAAAACATTTCCTGAAATCGTTCAGGATAATGGACTTCCTATGAAAAGGAAAACTGATAAATCTTTATAACATTTCTTTCCACTTCGGCTATCTACTAAAATTTGGTTCAGAATTAACACAGAACAAACAGGAAACAACCTTTAAAATCTAGGTAGCCACACCTGTTACTATACATGCCACCACATGCTTTGACAGCATGATATCATTGTTTAAATTAATGTTCCTTTTCCAGAAACATACTAACATAGAAACAAAAACATAGAAATTCTGCCTTCAGGGCAAATAATACAATTCATTTGCTCAAAATACTTCAACAGCAGCATGTCAATTTCACATAAATCAAATATGGTACATATTTGCCCAGTAGATGATTTTAATCAGAAGGAAATGATGCCTAATAAGCCAGTGAAGCAAAACATTTGGTATTTTTTAATAATGCAACTGATTTCAGATAGAACTTTATATACAAAAGATACTGTGCTCCGCAAAAGGTGCACCCCTAATGAAAGAAAGGAACCGGGAAAAGCATTTGTGGAATTCCACGGTCCTTCTACCCATCAAGCAACCCTCAGCATTTAACCAAATCAAGAGGCAGTCAGCACATTTGGAATGTTAAGAGAGTGCTGTGGATGCTTTCACAAAATGGCTGTCACGGGGGGGGCTTGCCCATTCATAAAACAGCTGCCATGGGGGGAAACGGCCAATTGCAAAACAATGATTTTCCAGGAGGCCAATTAATGGATGACGACGACAACAGCAACAACAACAGCAACCTGACCAAGAGCCTAACTATAAGACAGAGGTGGGGGTTGAGCTCCAAAACACCAACCACTCCTTTGAATCCCAATACTGGCACTGGAGAACATCCCTTCACTTTGCAGTATGCCAGCCTCCCAGTTAAAAATAATAATTAAACATTTTTTTTAAAAAAAGAAATGACAATTAGGAGGGGCAGGGAGCCTAGCAGGTACCAAGAGATGTATCTGTGGGTATCTTGGTGCCCATAACATAATGCTGGAGAGCCCAGAGCCAAGTCCTAGAAAGCTACAAATTCCCTGAACTCAAAGTTGCATGCTACTACCCACATTACCATTTCAGACCACAAATCCAGGGGCATCAGGCAATTCTCTTGTCTACAACCCCTGGCACCATATTTCACACCATTCCCCAAAGGTCCCCCAATCCACAGATGTTCAGTAGAGGGAAAGGGAAGGAAGGAAAGCCCCGTTTGGTGAACATGAACTCCGTTCCATTCAGAGTAAGAAAGTTAAGATCCAAGCCAATGGCATGGAGAGGTATCTCATTCAAAAAATACCAGAAGCCCTACTTGGAATGTGGAAGGTAAAGGCTGCAGCTCGAGTACCACTCTGAATTATGACCAAGGATTTCAAGATCCTTCCCCATAACATGCGACAAGGACTGGAGGCACTTTGGAGTGCCACGTGGTTCCTTTCCTCCTCACTTACTTAAGATAGCCCACTGCCAAAGAAACTCAAAACTCCTATTCAGCCTTATAATTCTATGTAGCACTTTGCCGCACATGAAAGATAAAAACTGCCATTAGGAGGTTCGTAGCTAAATTCAGGTTAAAAACAGCTAGCGATCATTGTGATATGACATTTCCTCCTTTACTCGTCCAAGGGGCCAAATGACCTTTAAGAGCATTGAAGGTGGACTGTATACAAATAGAAGAGATAACGGTACCACTTAGCTGAGTGTTAAGGTTGGAGCTTTTACATTTGAGTGCACCTCAAACGGAATGATTAATATCAAGCACTACAATGCATGCACTGTTCTTGTAAAGCTATAAAATATCAGAACCCTGCATTTTAGAAGGTAATGTTGACAGTCTGTCTAGAACTAAGGTCAATCAATCAACAGATGGCTGGATATATATTAAGTAGAACATTCTACTGCAGCCTCCCCCAAATTGGTGCCCTACAGATGTTTCAGACTACAGCTCCTAGCATTCCTGGGCTCTTCTGGCTGGGGATGATGGAAGTTGAAGTCCAAAACATTTGGAGGGCACCAGGTTGTGGGAGGCTGTTCTATAATGTGTACATGCATGCATTATTTCAAGGAAGTCATTATTGGAAGATAACAATCCCAAAGTTAAACCACCATATAGTGTGAATCTATAAAAGCTTCTTTCAAATAAATAGCAAAGTGCAGAATGTCCTGAGTATTTCTTCTTTTGGGTGGGCAGTAAATGTACAATAGGAATCGACATCTGGTTGCCTTGGAGCACTGACTGATCTTATTATTACTTGGATGCTGACTCCGCCCCCAAACAAATCCTGCCACATCCTTATATAGCTCTAGGCAGCTGGTCAGGTCTTCCAGGTCTCTTGCTTTTAGTTCATTATTGCTGTCAATCAATCAATCTTTATTCGCAGTCAACAGACCATTATAATAACATATTAAGTACACACACATTAATAAAATATATTATGGTAAAAAGACAGGATACAAATCTATAAAAATGCTAATCAATATTTTTTTAAAAAAATAATACTGATCAAACTTCTATGAGTCGTTGGTAACTGTATTACAAGACAGGACAAAACTCTGGTTTTAAAAGTTTGTGGTAGTTGTCTTTTTTAACTACCTCAATCTATCTGCAAGCAAACAATCTTTATTTAAGTCCATAGACCATTACCCATATACAGCATATATTGCAATGCTACAGAAACGTCATCAGTTACAGTGATCTAAAAGTTTAGAATTTGAACTGTAATTCGTGTGCCAATCCAGTGGAGACAAGAGGCCCATTTATTCTGTTAATGATGTATTTTATATTTTGTTCGCTTTCTAGTGAATTATACATTCATTTGGGCTCTACATCTGATAGCAAGATTAAGAAACTTTGCAACCTGAATAAAATTTGCTTATTGTTCCCTTGAAGAAGGACAATTACCATTGTTGACAATTGTTCCCTTGAAGAAGGACAATTACACATTATTGCTGTGTTATTGGCTGTGATCTTAATGAAATATTTATATTGCTGTTTAGATATCACGGAGGGAAGGACACATTTATGATCAGATAAAATTTGTTTGCTATTTATATGGTTACAATTCCATGGTTGTTGCTTTCTGTTTTGTTTTTTATGCCAATTTGTGCAAGGTTCTTTTATGGAAAATGGCTACTTACGCTTTTAAAAAGTAAACAAATAATATCTAATATTTGTATTGCCAAATTTCTTTGAAAACTTTAAATCTAGGCCAAAACATCTTAACACACCCCAAACATAGCATTTGACTCCGTACTTTCATTACAAATAGAACAAATTTATACACATCTACATGAATATTTTTAACTAACACCAAGTGTAGAATGGAACTTACTTGGAATGCGTTTTTGGTTTTTTGTTGTTAATAAGTCATAAGTTTGTATAAAAAGGTCAGAAATTCTGGCTGTCTTAAAAAACAGAAAGCCCACCAACCAAGTTTTATATGTCGAGAAATCTATTTATGTATTTAACATGAAAAATAAGGTAATGTATTTTGCTGATTATAGAGTGATTAGAATGAATTAGTTGCCATAAAGATATTCATGATCTACACACTCCATCTTCTAAATTTTACAAGAAGGACGAACGTTAATTATTCCCTAAAGAAATAAAAGTACTTAGTGAGATCAGAAAACCTGGTCCTGATTTTCATTTAGTGTATTTGCTGAACTTATGTAGTTCATGTCATGACAAATTGTTTCAGCTGTTGGTATCATATCTACCATTTAAGGTACACTAAAATGCCACAATAATTTTCTGTTTGTTTAAGTAATTTTATTCCTTTGATGGTCAATGCACATGGATGAGTGAATGAATAAAAATGCTGCTGTTGGTGTGAATTACTAAATGTTAAGTGGGGAATTCAACGATGTAACATTATCCTCTCATTCTATAAAGTAATGGAGTTTCATAAGTACTTTCTGATATACGATATATATGTGTGTGTATTTGTGTGTCCTATTAATAATAATTTAAAAATAATCAAAACTCACAATAAGTAAACTCAAAACCTGCCTGTACTTGACTAACTTTCTGGATCCTGGTATAGTTAGATACTCTTGCCTTAGTCAATCTCTAATGGAGCATCTGGGACGTGGACAGTTCCATGTGTGTGTACATCAGGAACACCACTATCATGGCCATCCACAGAAATAGCAAAGATGCTGTTAACTTGTTTGAAAGACCACCATTACACAGATACAGATTGATAGCAAAGAATCCTCAACTGGCCTCGAAAAGTGATAGCATGTCATTTCCAGCTACATATACAGGTACTATGTTGTGGCCTCTGCTATAAAGGAAAACAACCTCAATAATCAGGCAGGAGTTCTAGCCAGAATTTGCAGAGAAGTCCACAAAACTTTAGCCTGCCCATACAGACCTATGCTGTATCATTTGCAGCATATTGATGGCATGTACAAGTGCAACTGAGAACTTGGTTTATTTATGAAGCAAAGCAAAGTTCAGTGATCGCAACCTTAGGTGAATCCTTGCACTGCTTCAGGTGAGGCTCCAACAGGGTGCAGCCCACATATAGTAGGCTTATGCCTGCTCATGCTGCCTTCTGAATGTGCTAGTCCTGTCTCTGGGCCCACTGGAGCAAAGGTTAACTCTTGAAAAAGATGTGGGGAACAATTGAGTGGATCAGGCCTAGGCACAGTAGATTCCAAGCAAATGTTGCAACTGCTGTGTTAACGTCCAACAGACCTAGAGGTGGGACAGGCATGCCTAATAATAATAATAATAATAATAATAATAATAAATAACAACAATAATATTTTTAACCCACCTCTAAATACAAGGAACATAAAATAGATAAAATATTAAAAACTAATACATTATCAAAAACATCTTATAATTCAACTGGGTAGGCCTGCCGGAAGAGATCAGTCTTCACGGCTCTCTTAAATTCAAGGAGACTGCTAATTTGTCGAATCTCCTCCGGCAGGCCACAGTCTGGGAGCAGCAGTCTGGGAGCAGCAGAAGAGAAGAGAATCTTACACCTCCATCCTGCGTAGCTCCACGCAGCTGGATCCTTGCCTGTACCTTGTAGCATGGGTTGGACTTCTCATATATGAAGCAACTTGCACCATCATCATGACAAAGAGAATAAGCAGCAGCTAGGAGTGTGGTGCTGCTTTTAATTTGAATTCTCTTTGCAAAACTAGAAAAAGTATAGCAGGCTTGAATGGGAATTTCCCTCAAAAACAGTTGCCCGAAAATAATGAGAAGAGTGCTTTGTTTATGGTGGAAAGGTAAACAATCAAGCAGAGTAGTTCCCTGTTTTTGAACACATAGGCAAGAGGCACACTTCCAAAATTTTGGCCATCCCCACCATTTGCTGCATCCGTTATGCAGAGATGTGAATGTTATTCAATATATGAAAAAGAGAGGGATGACCCAAAATGTCTTCACACTGTAGAATGGTTGGGAACCAAAATGTGTCTCATTCACAGACAAAAATTTAAAAAAATGTTTCAGAAACCAAGGGGACTTGCACCTGCAAATCTGTGTCAACTGGGAGTTTTAGATATCCTTTTCTCCTGCTATTGAATCTGACATCAATATCCCAAGGGCAGTTTATATTCCTTCTGTTTAGAGTAAAATACATTATCTTTATCTGATTAAAAAGATAGCAATCACACACGCTAGATCCTTTAAAAATACACATATAGATAATTTAGAGCTCTATTTACAAAGCTATTTAAGTGAAGTTTCGGAAATGTGGTTGATGCTAGAACTTAAGATGCAGAACTTTTGCTTTTAACTAAGTTACTCAAAAATATATAGGTTATATTTTGCCCTTTAAACACAGGAGAGATTTCCTCTATCATACTTTTTTCTTCCCCTGTCATGCCACATAAGATTTTTAGACATGATCATCTGTGTTCATGGCTGCAGCAGTTTCATGGCTGCAGTTCTTAGACATGTGTTTCCCTTCTATATGGGGAGACATCCAGCATGTAAATAGTAAGTTGACTTTCCTATAAAGCAGGCGTGGGCTTACAACTCCTGTCATCCCTCACCATTGGCTATGCTGGCTCAGACTGATGGGAATTGTAAGCCAAAACATCTGGTGGGCCACAAGCTGCCCATCCCAGCTGCAAAGCGTGAAGTGGTTCCTAGGTTCCTATCCACTGCACGTCTCCATGAGTGAGGCTACTCAAAGTTGTAAAAAAGCCATGGCTGGTTCACTTAAGCGTTATAGATGCCCTCTGGTCCAGCTCCTTCGTTAGCATACTTTACTGGTTCAAACAACAGTTTTTCTATTATCACCTAAGTAAAAAATGCAATCTATTCAACTTTACTAGGGCATATTTCATGGTGCTTGGCTTTTCTATCAGGGCTTTCTCAGCTTTAAGAGACTTCTAGAAATAGATCCTGGAGTCTTTTGTTTTACTTATGGTGATTTCCAGGTCAGCAGCAGAATATCCTGGAAGAATGAATTCTAGAAATCTCTTTCTTTTAGGCTAGTGAAAAGTCTTTATTCTTTTGTTATACATGCTGCCTATGATATTTAACAAAGTCCAATGAAAACAATGCATATTTAGAATCTGTCATATTTCCTAGAAGCTTTTAGGGAGGGTGAAACAACGTTAAGCCTTAAAATGAGGAACGATGGTTAATATTGTCTCCCCATGTCCCGTTCCACCAACCACCCCTAGCTTTTCTTACAGCTATAACTTAGCAGCTGGCTATTCCCATGATTAGGAGACAACATTGACACTTTGTCTTAGCAGGCATTCTTGCTGATCCTGTAGCTAGAGGGGTCCAGCACTGAAAGAACAATAGAGACCATTCAAAATTGTTATTTTCTACCAACCGGCAGGAACTATCATTTCAGCAATCGCCGAAGAAAAAAAATGCCACGAGCTAAAGGGATTGGAACAGGGAATCCGTAAAGAAATACTCTGAATGAACACAGTGACATTGAGAAACAAATGTTTGCCAATATACTTATTAATTACAGTCACATCAAATAATTTACTTAACCTCACTGTCCAGGAAGAAACAGTAGTTACAAGTAAAAAAAAAGTCATTTAGGCCAATCCTATCTACATAGGCTGCAACACACTGAGTATTAGAGCCTTTTGTATTACTTTAAAGCTAAAGATTCTCCATTTATTTAAAGCTTATGTATCGTTTTTCTTCCCTAAAGAAATTAAATACAAAGTAAAATCAAAATTATCATATGTAATAATAATAAAAAATAATAATCCACCATGTAAAAAAGAAAATAAAACCAGGAAGAATGCTTTGAGACTAGGGCTATAATGTTAATTGATTAATAGAACCTTGATTAAAAATAAGGCTCCTGATTAAATCAGGAACTGCTCCAAACCCACCTTCTGCTGTTTTGGAAGTTTTTGTTTGAGCCTAGAATATATTCATATTTATTTTTTAAAAATCAATAGATTAAATTCATAACCATTTGGCAATTGATTAAAACGTATTTCATTGCATTGCAGCCTTGCTTGAGAAACAAAAGTGTCCTTACTTCCCTAAAACTAAAGGGCAATTAGGCTGGTGGGCCTCCACAAGGAGAACATCCCATAAGTGTGATGCTACCACTATGTCCTGCCCTGGGTAGCTATCAACCTCACTCCAACAGTGGAGGCATACTAACTTTAATAAGCAGATCCTGTTCATATAGGAGCAGGTACATGAGATATGAAACTTGCAGAATATCCTGAAGCTAGGCCAGGTCCAGATTAGTCCTGGCTTTAATTGTCATAACGATTATTGTGAATAATTACTAGAGCTTTAGCACCAACCCATCAGTACTAGGATAGTCAACCCATTAGGGAAGAAGAATGTGGGTCTGTGGTATGGAGGACTTTGCCCCTCAGCCTCATAAGCAAGTCATGTAGGGGAGTAGTCAAACACCATCGTGGGCAACTTAGCTTTATAAAAAGTCCTTAGCTTTACTGCCTGTGGTCACACTCTGGGGACAGTAGACTGGGACACAAGGCATGAGCAGAAGTTCTCTGAGGACCTACTTTCACCCACCCACAACTGGCTTCAACCACAACAGAGCCATCCTTGGGTCACATAGGAGATCTAGGCTGCTATGAATTCATCAAAAGTGTTTGGGGGTGCTGGATGCTTGTTATCAAACCATATCTGGTGGTAGCCCAAGACATAACTGGCATACCACCAAGACTGGGATCGAGCCAATGGATTATCCAAGAGAAAAACCAGGTACAATAATACCCCAAAGCTGCAAGGACCTGTCTAAAACAACCAGATTTCTTTCCCCAAGGTGGCACAAAATCTCTTCAGTCACCATTTTCTTGATGTAGGACTTCACTGACCAATAGCAAGTTTAGACTGCATGGAATATAGGTAATGAAATTTGACCAACCATAAGGTTCTTTTGCCAGCTAGGTGACTGTATGAATAAAAAAAAAAATCAACCAATAGAAAAGTGCATGCAGATACAAGTTTTTCTTCTTCTTTGAGTTAGACATGTTAGCATTTTTCACGGTAACATTAGCATAGATCCCACTACAGCACCCAAAACTAGACACAATATGTAATCAGTGGTTGGACTGGTGGAATATGGGAGATGGCATTTTGACCAAGTCCAGTTCTTGCTTCTTTCTTACCAAATAGGGCCAGGGATAACTCAAGATATTTTGCTGCCTGCGGCAGAGAACATAATGGCACTCCCTTCAGTTTCATGAACAAAAGCAAGCTTTACTAGCAATGGAATCTTTCTTCGACACTAGCTATGAGACAGCTTCCTCCACTGTACCTGAAGGCAACTGCCATCTTAGAGGGGACAGGGCCGGCTGCGTGGCACACAGCTGTCTCCTCCAACACCTTGCTATCACCTCCCAGCATTTGCCACCTGAGGCGACTGCCTCACTCTGCCTAATGGTATGGCCAGCACTGAGTAGGGGCTGCAACTCAATTAAACATTTTTGAAATAAATCACACTATTTTTTGTAATTAATCAATTAAAATTTGCATATGGGTAAGATCAGTATTGCTGAAGCAAAAAGTACACTTTCTTTGTTTTTAGCTCATACAGAAATGTGTTGCAGTGAGTATCATCTTGGAAGAGAAAGGGGGGTGCCACTTTCAAGTTGCTGTTTGCATCTGCAGTTTTCATAGGGACTTGTATTTTTAAAAATGTACCAAAAAAGAGTTATGATAAATAACGTAAGAAGTTGCTTTGTACTATGTCTGACTGCGACTGTGTTCGCATGTAACAATACGAATGAGCTGCGTGTTGGCATTTGAAGCACAAGACTTCTCTCTTCCCGCAAGCGGGTAAACAACCAGGAAGGGGAGAGCTTCATGCAATATCCAAACCTGGGTTTATGGCTTAACTGTTGCTAACCATAAACTGAGGGAAAATCACGGGCTCATTTATAGCCAACAAAAGACTTTAGGCTCTATTAATCTAACCGATCAATTAAATATTGCAGACCTACAAACAAGTGATGGACGACATTCAAACCTATCAGGGAAATATCACATGCAACACCTGACAGGCGGATCTTCCTTCCCCAAGAAGCATTGCTGGTAGAGCTGATCTGTCTGCAGAACAGGAATCCCTCAAATCTGAGCTACTGAAACTTCTCACAGCAAACACACTCTTCAGCTTGAAACAAAGGATGAACAGGACAATCGTTAAGCGTTTGCATGTCAGTAGCAAACAAAAAGAAATTCCAAATAAACCAATAACATGAGAACAGTAACTTTCTATGTCCTAAGAGTATCTAACAGAGGGAAATAAAAATGTCACTTTACCAAAAAGAAAAAAGAAAAAAAAGTGTTAGGATAAATAATGTAAGAAGTTGTCTTGTACTAGGTCAGATGTTGGCCATGGTTGCACATAATGACAACGTGCTGTTGTGGTGGTATGTGAAGCCTGTTTGCTCCTCCCTTCTGTGAGCAGGTAAACAAAACAGGAAGGGGAGAGCTTCATGTGATATCCGCACCTGGGATCACAGTTTAACTGTTAACCATAAACTGGGGGGAAAACAATATTAACTTATTTAACCTTTATTATTTGCACTGCTTTTGCATGGGAAGCCCACATTATGATTTAAGAGTGACAATTTGAACCTAACAAGCACAACAGGCTGCCAGCTAGAACATCTAATAATTTTCCCTGAGTAAACTGAGCTCTTTCCTGATCCTTCTGACCTTTCAACAAGTGGTTGAAAGACTATTGGATTATGGCAGTTAACAAATGACAGGTGCAGCCAATTAACCAAGCCATGACGTAACTGCGACTTCCAGTCTTTAACAAGCGTTTTCTTCAGAAAATGATGCTTTTCCATCAATGAGCTCAGTATGGCTGCTTATCAGTCAATCCTTAGAAGAACTTCAAAAGCTCTGTACTGCTGATATACTTCTCATTAAAAAGTGATTTTGCTGTAAAATTATCCAACTGTGACCGTGGAATGCTTTGCTATTCTTTAACTTGGAAAGTTGTCAAAACAGTGTGATTTAACTCATTCGGTACTGGGACATCTAAATCAAAAGCAGCAAGGGGTGGTAACTTGCTGAACAAAGCACGTCTGTGGCATACAGTTGTGAAGCAGCCAGAGCAACCCTCAAAACACAGCACTCAGATTAGAAAGTTGTGAAAGAAAATAGCAGATGTTCTCAAAATTTGCTGTTCTACTTGGAAGTTCTCTGTAGTCCCTCCCAACTTGTCATGATGACATCCTGTGCAATGTGGAGTGGGGTAGTGTTTGAAGACTTTTAAGGACCAGGTTATCAGAAGAACCATTTGAGTCCATATGAAACTACCCGGGCCTTAAGATTAGAATTAGAGGTCTTGCTCTCTGGACTGTCATTAATTAAACAGATTGGTGGGTACCAGGGACAGGTCCTTCTCAATGGTGGTGCCATGATAGTGGAACTCTGATGGGTGAAATCTGCCAGTTCCTCTCTCTTCCTCTTTTTACATGGGCTTTGAAGATGCTTTCATTCTATCAGCCTTCTAAGGATAGATTTAGAGCTGCAGCAATTGCTCTTTGCACTCTCTCTGCCCGCCCCCTTCCTCTGTCACAGGAGAGTGGAGCAGGAAATCAGAAGCTTCTACTTCAATTTTAAATCAACCCCAGCTTGTTGTGACATCCCAATCTTACAAACTGTTGTTAGTCTAAAGTAGGTTTTCTGAAACAAGCCACCCAATATGAGGCCCTTGTTTTTTGTAAGGCACGCTGGAAACATTTTATTCAAAAAGCAGGTGTAGCGATTGGGCCCAGCACCTCTGCAGGGACACCCTCAACAGACATGGGTGATTCAGAGTTGGAGGAGGTATTTCCTGAGGTGCCAGATTGCGGAAGAGTGACAATCCCAGAGTGAAGGTTGTCCAGGTGCAAGCTAATTAGTTGCAAAGCAGCCGGCCAGGAGGAAGAGGAGTTAGAAATAAGAGATCCCTAGACAAGGGATCTCTTATTTCTAACATCAACCTAGACAAGAGGAGCAACGTCAACTCATAAGGCATTCCAAAAGGCTGGCCGTGTAGGGATGGTCCATCTGGAAAGACTCACCCTAAGCCACTCAGGTTGTCGAAGTGGGGCTTACTTCTGGGGGTGCATGCATAGAATTGCAGTGTAAAACTTGTTTTTGGTTCCATACACATTCCACTTTGTAATCTTGTCAAAATGAATGCTAAAACATGGCAAATTACATGGGACCATAGCTCAGTGGCAGAGCACACGCTTTGCATACAAAAGATCCCAAATTCAATCCCTGGAATATCAAAGTCAAAGGAGGTGATGGAAAAGACCACTTCCAAAGGCCGTAGAGACCCGCTTCCAGTCAGAGTACACAACAGAGGGATAGAAGGACAAATAGTCTCAGTAAACACATGAAACATCTTCCTATGCTATTGGTTAATGCCAGTTTTATTAAGCTTTTAGCTCTGCCACTTACCTGAAAGCTGGCTTAACCAGAAGTTGGTCTTTGTATAATGTTTGGCCACAACAAGTTTTCAAGTGCCAAGTCCAACTTGCGTTCTTTGGAGCTCTTGAACCTAATGGTTATTTTCTTTTCCCAAAATAATAACTGAAGTAAAGTTTCCCCCTTACATGGGTTTCCTTTGGGCTATTTGGCTGAGCAATTCCCATTCAAAGCCATTTCAGCCGACAGGAAATCAGTAAACCAAGTCTGAGAGCAGTTAGAAATACATGGTCATCTTCTGGCTTCCCAGGTACCCAGTCATTGCGCAAGAATGGTTTGGGGATAAGTATATAAAAATAACTAGCCTACAAAAGACAGGAAAAGATGCATACTTGCTCAGCTCCACAGGGTCACTTGAAGATATTTATTTATTATTAATTAAAAGAGGACAGGTTCTTATACACAGGGGCTTACAGTCTATGATATGAAACAAGGGAAAAAAAGATAGGGATGTACAAGAATTTCCTTTATCTTCACAACTCATCTGAAAATTTCATGTTCACATTCCCAAACGTGAGTGCAAGTTGTAGATTTTTTTTGAGAAATATTTGAAAATAATTAACAAGAAATTGTGATCACAGTAAAAAAAAAAAGATGCATTTTTTTAAAAATCACATTTTTATGTGTTAGTCAATAAGGGGAAAGTGAGTACTTTTGAAAAATATGCACAGGACACATATTTTCCCCCTGTGAAATGTGAACATTTCTCATTTGAATGGCCCAAAAAATAGATCAAAAATTAAAACGGGAGTGAGGCGAAACGAGCTTGAAACTCCATTTCCAGGAATTGTTGTGAGATAAAAAATCGCTGGTACTTCCATCCCTAGAGAGCAGAAGCGAAATGGAAGCAGGGCTAGACTGGGAAAGGACAAACACTCCATTCAGTTACACTTCCGTACGCTAAGTTACTGTAGGGCCTGGAGAGTAGGGAGTTGCACTGAAAATATCATGCAAAATTGGGATTTGAAGAAAACAGGTGAAATGGAGCTAGGGATGTTGGAAACATCTGAACAGAGACACTCCAATAAGTGAAGCCCCCACTTGGATACTAGTAAGTATGACTGAGGCAACTATAGCCCCTAGCTGCAGCCTGTTCTTCTGAAATATAGGGCAGAGCCTTTGATAGTATGCTGTAATAATTCTTTCTGAGGTATATCAGCTTGGTGACCAGCTCATCTCTGCCTTCTTTAAGCAGCCAGGATCCAATATTTTTTCTCTTCCAGGTGAAATTCTCCAAATGCAAGAAGCAATGTTGTACAGCCACAATCCCCCTTTTAATTAAAAATATCTGAGGTTACTGCTCCATTGCTTTGGTGTACCAGTGATGTCTAGCTATTGGCCCCCACTTTGACCCGGAGCCTGGGTCCATGATATTACTCCTGCAGTTCAGTTAACCGATCTCCTAAATAATGAACTCTGCCTGCATACCACTGTGTTCACTATTTTTTCAAAAGTACAGCTGACTATGAATTCTGTCGAATCCTAAACTTCATCCCGCAAAGATATGCTACTTGCTTACTATGGGATAGTAACCCCACCTCCGGTCCTGGCAATGATTCTGCTGATAACTGGAACACAACCATATTTAATTATTCTTCTATAGTCACATTAAATCTGCAGTGCAGAAAGCATAACAACAAAACTAAGGGATGAGAAAACTCATTAAAACAGACACATGGTCCTGGTGATAAGGATAAAATATAATGCTTTGCATTTTGGCATTAATTACCAAGACTAAATAAAAAGGCACTGTCCACTTGCACAAAAACTATGCCCTAGTTAGAGCTACAGAAACCCAAACATGCATATGTCCCGCGTTATTCCACTGAAAGAAGAGAAAGAAAAAGGATAAAAGTCTGGCAATTAAGAAGTTTATTGCAATACCGCTGGCTAAATCGTTCCAGCTATACTACAAAAACCAAATATACAGCTAAACAATCAAGACCATTGTAATCCTTTGAAATGATATCTTTTTCCCTCCATATGGCGTTAACAATCTACTGTGTTATAAGGATTACACATTCTCACCTTCCACCACACCAACTACATTTTCACGGGTCAGCTAAGTATCTTTTTTTCCAGGTGACTAGACAAGTGCACACACAAATTTCACTTAAAAGTACACTGGCTTTTGCCAAGTAGCAGCAGGATGAAATATACCACTGTAACAATCGAGCCTTTGTCTCAGACCAAGACTATACCTATTAACATGCTTTGAAGCCGAGCCAATAAAAATCTCAGTGCTGGGATATAGTTTTTGCGCCTAAACAATCTGTGCTTGTGTTTAATATACTATAGTCTATTTTCAAGGCCCTGCCAATCATGCACTCTGCATGAAGAGCTTGGCTGAGATTTCCACCCCACCCCCCAACCACGACAGAAAAAGATATGAAAATGTGTAGAAAATATGTAGTACAGTGAAAAAAGAAATCGTGCAATTAAGTCCATATTCATATACAAAGTATATTTATAAAGTTTGGCTAGCAGCTAAACAGAAACAAACCTTTCTTTCAAACACACTGGCAATATGTTTTTGAAAAAGGGACTCCTGGAATAGTGTGATATTTTAAAGGGATCTGACTCAGCAGCTAAAAGGGTATAGCATGTCTAAAGAGCAACTCGGACCATCAGAAGCCAATTCTTCTCCTTCCCCCCTCTGGCCTGACTCCTACTTTCCCTGATATTCAGGAACAAAGGCCAGTCAAGTTAATGTGTAGCAGATCCTAAAACCTTAAGAAGGAAAAGGGGATGAGCTTTAGTGGGTTTAAGTAAACAACACAACGGTTTCATTTTCATAGTGAAGTATGCTTCACTACGCAGTAAAACACAGGTGTTCCTTCTGTACATGATAATCAAACCAAAGCTACTTACAAAAATGTGCTCTTAATGGCAACATCATTAGGACCTACTAGAAAGAAACCAGAGGAAATAAAGTGGAGGAAAATAAATTTGCGGGAAAGCTTGTTTGGATGCCTAAATATTTGTGATGCAGTACAGTTATTCATTTATTAATTCCACTTGTACCCAGCTCTTTTCCCAAAGAGCTCAGAATACCTTACATGTGGTTCCCAGGTTGCTTCCCATCCAGGAAATGCTCAGGGCCAGACCCACCTAACCTCAGTAGCTTTGTGTCTTTAAGTCATCAGCAATGGAAACCTCAATGAAGCCTTCACCTGTTTCTGCTAATGAGACAAACACAGACATTCTGAGCTACTTCCAGCTTTGCAGAATATTGATGTCAGTTTCTCCAGTGAATAGATAAAAATCTTTCCAACATTATGATCAAAAGAGTGCAGTGAGCAAACTAATCTAGCCGTCCTCATTGAATGTTTTTTTAAAAAATCCATTTTTATCCCAACTATTCACAGGCTTGAGGTGCCTGATCTAATTAAAAACAATACCGGGCAGTATGCAATTTGCATTACCACTCCTGTAAATTACATTGCACTGGTGTAAGTGACCTCTAGCACAGCACTAATAGCATTTGTTGATGCAATAGATTTTCCGGGGAAACTCATCATGCCAGTAAATGCTACTGGTGTTGAGCTAGAGGTTGCTTAAACCAGTGCAACGTAATTTAGGTTAGTGGTAGTGCTGAACTGGATACTGCCCATTGTCTACAGGCATAATATTCATCAGTCAACAATAAACAGATTGCCAAGAAATCAGAACACTGAATCTAAAGATAATAACCCAAAGGTTACTCACCATTGGTTCCAGCCAAACACTGGATGATCCTTAAAGAACAACCTTGGTCACATCTATGGGCTTGGGAATACTCAGGAGGGATTTATTTACCTTTTCTAAGGGATTATTAGGAAAGGAATTAAAAACAAAACTGACAGCATTGTACTGCCCTTATACAAATCTACATGTACAGTCCTAGTCATAACACCTCAACACAGGATATCATAGAGCTGGAAAAGGTGCCGAAGAGGGCAGCCAAAATTACACGATTTCATAGATGATCAATGGTTATCAGTCATGATGGCTAAATTTGTTGGGCAGCAGAAGGCTTATTACCTTTAAACTCTGCTTGTGGACTTCCTGGAGGCATCTGCTTGGCTTCTGTAAGGAATAAGATGCCAGAGTGGCTGGACTTTTGGTGTGATCCATACTTAAGTTGCTTTCTTTGAACAGCAGGACCCCTTGGTATGGAATGGTCTGTCAGAGGAGGTTAGACAAATTGACAGTCTTCACGAATTCAAGACAGTCATGAAGACTGTCCTCTTCCGACAGGCCTATCCAGATGAATTTTAAGATGTTTTTAATGTTGTATTTTTCTCTTGCTTTTAAGATTTTAACTGTTGTGATTTTTGCGTTTTATATTGTTGCTGTTCCCCGCCTCGATCTGAAGGGAGATGCGGGCTATAAATAAATATTATTATTATTATTATTATTATTGCTGTATCAAACTTTTTTGGGGGAACTCCACTCAGTTTCACAAATGGCTTGCCATAATGAAGAAACACATGCCCCAACCTCCCTTGTGGAAACAGAATTAGTTGCATAGGATGGATTACAGCTATAAATAATAAATGGCTAACCTACCCAAAGAGGAGGATGGGGGCCCAAAATAGAGAGTTTTTGGTTGTGGCACCCCACTTTTGGAATGCTCCCCCAATGCAGAATGTGGAGGCTTTGAGGTACCACCTTTTATCTGCCAAGGCCTTTCAGATGTTTAAGTGCTGGATTGTTGTCCTGGGTTGTTTAACCTGTCGTTAGCATATTCTGGAAGATCCATCTTATTTTGTTGTTTTATTGTATTTTTAAGTCTATTATTAGCTGAGCTGAGATCCCTGGGCTGAACAGAGTGGTATATATTTCTCAAACCAACAGGAGAATTGAAACAGCAGAAATGAAAGAAAGGGTTAAAAAGAAAGGGAGGGGAGAGGGTGCATGAGAGAACCTGGAACACAAATAACCCACCATCTCCTCTTTTTATTTACTCTAGTTGTATGTTAATCTTTCCCCCCTTCTCTTTTGTCCATTTTATTTGTTAGTGATTCAGCCTGGGGATTATCCTCCTGTCCTGTATTTGTACAGTGGCTAGCAAAACAATGTGGTCTTCAGCCCCTTGGTGCCATCACAATACAATAATGAACACTGCATCTAATTGATTCTGGAGGACAACACAGGAAGCATGACCCAGAGTAAAGCCTGTTTCTGAACCCCCTTCCCCGTGCCCCCATAAACAAAGAAAAACAACCTTTCATTTACAAAGTATCACAACCTCAATCTTCCCAGGCAACTCAAAGCCAAATAATGCAAAGTTTAAAGATCAGTTAAAGTCACACCCTGAAGACCAAATGAAGAGAGCTAGCCTGCAGGTCACCCTACAGTGTATGCTAATTAGAAAGAAAGCACTTTCTAATTAATAAAACACATTAATCTAGAATAAAACACAAGTGAACTGGAAACACTGCAGAGAAAATGTATTTTAGAGACCATTTGTCTAATATTCCTAACAAACATTCCTAGAGAGTATTTTGAATATAGTATACACACAATAGTGTCCTGTATATAAAATAAGTCATATAACGCTGAGAGATAAAATGCCAAAACATTATAAAATTATTATTTTTGGCACTACAGTAGTATTTCTCTTTTTCTCATTCTTTTCCTCCTGCTCCCATCTTAAACAGCATTGAACTGTTGGTTTAAAAGCTATCTAATAGTGCCTGGCATCACTAAATAAGGACTAAATAGTAATAATAGTAATAGAAGATGCACTACCATTACACTACTGTTAAAAATACTACAGAGAGGTATGGACTTGGGAAGAAGGTGAACATTCTAATTATTCTTTCTAGTATAATGATACAATACTATTTTAACCTAACCAGCAATCCAGACACACAAGTGCTCAAGCTTTCCTGACACTGGATCTGGGAGGGCAAGCATTGCCTCAGAGAAGATAGCAAAAGAAGGGAAATTGTGTGCACATCTGATTAGATCTGATTAGAATCTGATTAATATAATTAGAATATAGCTAACTTTAATCAATCCTAAATGCCTTGTTTTCAATGGGGCACATAAGTTTCAGAGACAGTTTAACTGAAACGTAATAGGATTTCCATCCTCACATACACTCATGTATCTGGGAGTAAGCTCCATTGAACACAGTGTGTCTTATTTCTGAATAAACATGCATAGGATTGTCCTGCACAACCCGTTTGCGATGTTCCATTATTAGCAAGACTGCTGCTTTTCAAGTGGCTTTCACACATGCTGGTAACACAAGTCTAAAGCCATGTGACCAAGCTCTATGTGACTGGGTGTTTGTGGAGATCACCTGACCCTCACAAGATATTATCGGTCTGAGGTATAGGGTTCATTCTGCTCCTTCTCCACAAAAATTGAGCATAGGTCTCAGTCAGCATACGAACCAAAGCATCTTTATGCCAAAGCTGTCTAACTATTCAAAACTTATTATTATCATTATTATTATTACTAATCACTGACCAATTAGCCCACCAAGCCTCCAGCAAGAAAAGGTTATGTGTGACAACAACAAAATACCACATACAGACGTAATAATGGCCACATGTTTCACGTTTTGAAAGAAATTGAAATAATAAACATTTTGAAAGCACAGCTAGTGACTTCACATATAGTAAAATGGGAAAAACACTGTCATATTTTATAAATATAATCAGTCCACAAACATGTGTGAGGTGAAATACACTCAAGCCCAGTCCAAACAAATTGGGTTACGCGGGATAATCTTTACTAACAAGATTAAATATACTTTTCCGTTTATGTTCATGCTTTATCAAACATAAAAGGGAAAAATACATTACTTCTTTAATGACTACTGGAAATTAACAGCATGCTTGAGCAATATGAGAACTTTTTAAAAAGAACTCAAAATCTTCCTTACCACTGATTTATTGACATAGCCCTTACTAATAACTATTTGGGGCTGTTCAGACATTATCTTTCTTGCCCATCATGTCAAGCGCACACCTTTGCCTGTAGGGATATAAAAAATTGGTTTGGCATTAAACTTCACTGTGCATAGAAGTGAATGCTCAAACCCCAATGTCCTGTGGTTATTTGAACATGGGAGCTTTATACTTTCTGTCTGACAACACACTCTGCTGTGTTGATCTGTTTGAATCCTTTTGCTTCAGTGAACAACTGCTCCTTGCAACTAATAGCCTAAGGGTTCAATCCTAGTGTGGTGAACCAGTGTGGTGTAGTGGTTAGTGTTGGACTGGGACTTGGGAGATCCAGGTCATAGTCTCCACTTAGCCATGAAGCTCATGGGGTGACTTTGGGCTAATCACTAACTCTCAGCCTAACCCTCCTTTCAGGGTCGTTGTAAGAATAAAATGGAGAGGATGAGGACCATGTGAGCCACCTTGGATTCCTTGCAAAAGGAAAAATGGTGGGATATAAATGTAATAATAATAATAATAATCAGCAGCAGCAGCAGCAGACACAATACAGCTGCAAAAATAATTCACCAACAACTGGCCATCAAATTCAACCTTATCAAACAATCTACACAGTACTATACATACTTACCCGAAACAATCTTGGAAAATGCAGATCATAAAATATACTGGGACAGAACAATTCATACCGACCAGACATAACGGTTATAGACAAAAAAGAAAAACACACATACCTCATTGACATCGCAATACTGAATGACAAAAATGTTGTTGAAAAGGAATAAGAGAGACAAATATACCACTGGCCATGGAAGTCAAAGACCTACTCTGGCCCGCTTGCATTGGCTGCCTGTATGTTTCCGAGCCCGGTTCAAGGTGCTGGTTTTAACCTATAAAGCCTTACACGGCTTGGGACCACAATACCTGATGGAACGCCTTTCCCGACATGAACCTACCCGAACACTACGTTCAACATCTAAGGCCCTCCTCCAAGTGCCTCCTCCGAGGGAAGCTCGGAGGTCGGCAACAAGAGAGAGGGCCTTCTCTGTGGTGGCTCCCCAATTGTGGAACGATCTCCCCGACGAGGCCCGCCTGGCGCCAACATTGTTATCTTTTCGGCGCCAGGTCAAGACTTTCCTCTTCTCCCAGGCATTTGGCAATATCTGAGGAGCCTGGGTTTGTTTTGTTTTTGTAGTTTTTTTGAAGCGTTGAAGTGGTTTTTAAATGTACAGATTGTGTGTATGTTGTATGTTTTTGCTGTTTTAATTTTTGTATATTGTTTTTAATTGTTTTTAATCCTATGTAAACCGCCCAGAGCGCTTCGGCTATGGGGCGGTATACAAATGTAATAAATAAATAAATAAATAAATAAACTATGGCAACAGGAAAAGGTCAAAATTATTCCATTAGTCACCGGCATCACATCAAACAATTATAAAGAAAACCTTCAAAAACTGGGCCTATCAAAATACATTCACACCAACATCCAGAAAGCAGTCATACTTAAAACATGCTCATTGTCAGGAAATTCCTGAATCTGTAAAAGGCAGCATGACTTGGCAAAGCCCATCATGTCCATCTAGAAAAGCTGCCATGAGTGAGAAAAAGATGAAATAATAATAATAATAATAATAATAATAATAAATCATCCCAGGCAAGTTAAGACAGAAAATCCAGCCAGCCATTTGTTTATTTATGACTTTTCTATATCATCCATTAGCTGAAGCTCTCTGGACAGCTAACAAAAGAAACTTAAAACCATAAAATACAACAATATAGTAAAATGTAATATCACAGCCATAACTTTGTTTTAAAGAATTAAGAATAAAGATAAAAGCTTGCAGCGATGCAAAGATCTAAAAACAATCTAGCACTTTTTTAAAAAAAAACCTGAAGGGCTAAAAAGCCTGGGAAAACAAAAGGTCTTCTTCACCTGGCACAGAAAACACCACAACGAAGGCACCAGGGAGCCTCTCTGGGGAGGGCATTCCACAACCCTCCTTCCTAGCCACTTCATTTGGTGAGGGCACCCAGAGAAGGGCCTCTGACAATGATCTTAGGGATTGGGCAAGTATATTTAGGAGACAATCCTACACGTAACCAGGCCCTAAGTCATTCGTGGCTTGTAACACCAGCACTTTGAATGTCACTTTATTTATTTAGTACATTTCTGTACTGCCCAAAAGCTGCATATCTTTGGGCGGCTTACAACTTGGGCCTAGAAACAGACTGGCACCAAGTACAGATCATAAAGCACTGTCATAATATGACAGTCCCAGTTAACACCTCACTGTCCTATTTTGGACCAGCTGAAGTTTCAAGACTGTTTTCAAAGGGAGCTCCATGTATAATGTAGCACAGTAATCCTTAAAAAAGGCACTTTTTAATAACTATGCCACTAACTTGCTGCCCAACTTTATTGAAGTCACTGACTGAAAGACTGTTTACATGTTTAATAGGTCAAGACTGTTTACATGTTTAATAGGTCAAGATTGTTTACATGTTTAATACGTCCCACCTACTAAATCAACTAAAGCTTTAGTTGATTAATCTCCCAATTAATGGTTGCAGTCTTACTTTACAGAGCTCTAAAGAAATGTAATGCATGTGTTCCTCTACAGAGTGTTTATAGTCTTGCAAATATTATGCTAAGGAGTGCAAAGCCTTGAGTCCCTTTATTCTATCATCTGTTGTTAGCAATCAGAACTTCCCTGCTCTTACGTACTTTAATTCAGACATGAGCTTTGAGACTGCCATATCAACAAACAGAAGAGAGAGACTCAAGCCAGGGGCTACCCATAAATGTGTGGCATGTGAGCTCCACCTACAGGACAAAGACTGGAATTAAAGTTTTAACGGATCATCACATTAAAAAGAATTCCAATTTCAAATGTATTTATTTATCACTAATACATGTATGCCTCTTAATATAATAAAATATCTAAGGAGTTCACATATAAACATTAAAAGACACATTTAAAACAATTTCAACTGCAGTAACAGTACAAATCACATTTAAAATACACTATTAAAACCAGTTCCAGTTACAATAACAGTACAAGGGCCAGTAAGATGGAGCCGCATATGATTAATTATAATTAATTACAAACTAGGGAAAACCTGGGTGAACAAGTGCATTTTCAGGAGGCGTTTCAAACGCCTCCTGAAAATGCACTTGTTCACCCAGGCTTTCCCTGGTTTGTAATTAATTCTGCCTCCTAAACTGCTCAAGGGAGTGTTTTCCAGAGGGTGGGCGATATTACGTGGCGACATTCTCTTGCTTGTAGAACAACCAACCAGGCCTCGTCTGAAGATCTTAAAAGATCAGCAGTGTATATATAGGAGAAGGCGGTCTACTAGATATCTTTGTCCCAAGTTGTTTAGGGCTTGTATGATAGGAACATAACCTTGAACATGGCCTGGTACCTAATAGGCATCCAGTGCAGTTCTTTGAACATGAACATAGCTTGGTGTCCCAGAGAGCACCCTAGCTGCTGCACCCTAGCTGCAGCTTCTGAACCAAGCACAAGGGCAGCCCCACACAGAGTGCATTATAACAGTCAAATTGTGAGGTTACCAGTGCATGGATCACTGGGACTAAACTGTCCCTAACCAGGAATGGGTGTAGTTGGCACACCCCAACCAAAGATGGTAAGGGGCACTCCAGGCCACAGAGGTCACCTGGACCTCCAGTGATAAAGATGGATCCAGGAGTACCTCCAAACAATGTACCTTCTCCTTCAGAGAGAGGGGAAACTCATCCAGACCAGGCAAACAGCCTGATTTCTGGACCTCTCTGTCTTATCAGGATTCAGTTTTATTTAATTAGCCAACATCCAAGCCATAACTGCATCCAGGCACCAATTCAGAATGTGCACAGCCTCTCCTGATTCAGATGTCACAGAGAAATAGAGCTGGGTGTCACTTTGTCCCAAACCTCCTAATGACCACCCCAATGACTTCATATTGATATTAAATAATATTGGGGACAAGGTGGTGCCCTATGGCATCCCTTCATTCAACCGCCAAGGGGCTGGGGTGCTGTCACCCAATATTATTCTCTAGATCTGACCTGAAAGCAAGAGTTGGACCATTGTAGAATAGTGCCTCCAACTTCCAATTCATGGAGGTGGTCCAGGAGATACCATGGTCAACAGACACTGAGAGATGAAGGAGTAGTAACAGGGTCACAATCCCCATGTCCCTCTCCCAAGGAAGGCAATCCATCAGGGTGATCAAGGTCGATTACATCCCAAAACTGAGCCTGAACCCAAACTGAAAGGGATCCACATAATCAGTCCTTCACAACTAAAATGAGTGCATCTATTTTGTAGAAATACAAAATGTAGCGTGAATTCACTCACAACTCCTAGCAATGTAGAAAGGCGCCTTTGAACGGCCATATCAAAATAAGGGATTATTATTTTTTGTATCTGAAATTTACTGTTTAGACCAGTACAACAGACCTGATGTAAGTGTAAAATGTAAACTATTATTGCAGATGAAGAACTCTAACTTTCAACACTTTGCTTGCTGATTTAACTTCCACATGAAATGAAAACGTTGATAGTTATCAGATGTTTCACGAAACATTCCCAGAAACTCCCACTGAAATCATGCACTAAGGATTCCATTCCATGACTGTTGACATGAATCACTGCATGCTTTGATGAACACAAGCTTGAATCAGCATCCTTAAAACTCTCTCTGGAGAATATGCCATGTCACCAACATCCAGCACATCTGTGTAAAGCAAGAATCATCTTGAAGACGATATTTCAAGTTCAATTCCCCTTTCCCTACAATTACTAAATAAAGCTTGTAGTAAGTTGTATTAGGTATTTAAATTCGAAGTAAAACAGACCTTAAAAGCTTGCAAGATTAATTCAACTCTGTTTACTTCAACATATCTGTAACTAACCCAGTATTTAATGAAATGCTAAATGCTGAAGACACCCAGGAAAGGAGAGGACTTTAATTAGATACATACAAGAGAAATGCTTTAGAGGATGATTTGTGATGCTAATTGAGACTCCTATGCAGCCATGAATGGATCCTTCAAAGTTTCTTCACTTAAGTTGAAGAATGGTCAAGCAGGTTGGCAAATTAGGACCCAGCAGCTCCCTGGCAAATTTATAATTACTTTAGGCCAAGTGATTGCACTTTGAGTGTCTGAGGCTGAAACACTGCTGAAGCAAGTAGGGATGAATTCAAATAGATTCTTGGATGGCATCCTACAGCAAATGCCATGTAAGAGCAGGCTAAATATTACAATTTATATTTCTTTTATGTTACTTATTTTAAAACTGTATCTGCCAATTAAATCAACACCTAATTAAAAAAGCAACTTTAGAAATTTAAGGAGGGTGACTTTTTAAAATCTTTCAACCTATGTGAATGTGATGTTATTTTAACAGAATAGTTATTGCCTCACTATAGATTTTTACGTATTTGATTATGTACACATACACACTGCTACATTTTTAGCAGCTAATACAATTTTCAATTTTACACAGAACTCACTGCTATTAAAAACTGCAGCTAGGTTTGTTGAGAGGGAACACTCTCTACCATTTAAACTGTGTCACACACCACCACGAGATGAGGAAAGTTCATTTTCAAACTTTTAAGCATATATAAGATGGAAGTGATATCTAGGCCATACCATATCTAAAGCTGAAATTGAGCTCATGGGAAAAATTAGAATAGGAAAACTTAGGAGGAGAAAAGGGCTGAGGAATTAAAATAGGAAAATTTAGGAGGAGAAAAGGGCTGAGGAATACAACACATCTTTAATAGACCATGTGATCCTACAAAAGATCCCTTAATTAAGAAAGCTAAACTGGAATAGAAAACAAATTTAAATAGATTATATATTGTCAAGCAGAGCTGGCACACCAGAATAGTAGAGAACTCATTTGGGCAAAAATACACATAACACGCAGGCACATATATCTTTACTTCTTTTTTTTGGAAACAAAACATGCTGGCTTTTCCCCAGTTAAAAAATGGGCCCCAATGCTCTTTGCAGATTAAAAGACATAGAAGCCTGTATTTTTCTCCATCACTGGAGGAGGGACATGGGAAGGAACTTGGTGTGTGTGAGATTTTGAGCAGAGAAAATAGCCAGCAAGGAAAAGAGTTAAGTGTTCCCTCTCTACCTGCTGTTCTTCTACACTTGACAGTAGTCTCCCAGACTGTTTTTCGTTTAAAAACAACAACAACAGCTGAAGTCAGGAGGAAGTTACAGGCATGGGTTTGTAACTGCTAGTTTGGTCCTGGATTTCTATTTACAGTTACACTGGTGCTCAGAAAAATAGGGTTGCAGGGAAATAAAAACCTTGCATAACCTTGCTAAAGCAGTAGGAGCGGGAAAATGAATGAAAAACAAAACACAAAACCATAATTGGATGAGTTTGTTAATGGCTCTGTGCAGTAATCTTTATCAAGGTCCCCATCAGCAGTTTATCAGAATCAGGAAAAGGTTTTCTTTCCCCTGGTATCTGAGAAGAAACAATTTGCCTCAAAAGTGAACAAATGTCCATAACCAGAGGTGACAATCAAATATGTGGACTGGGAAATAATGTTAAAGAAAACTTAGGTACTGTAGGAGCACGTAGTTCTTAAAGGATAAACTGTGCTTCCATGTCAGGGGACCACTACCAAATTTGAAGTGAAGGAAGGATTTCATATCTGGGAAGATTTGTTATCAGTTTGAGGAGAGAGCATCACTATCCCCTTACAGCACAGATAATATGCTTAACTTACTACAAAAGCATCTGGAATTGCTTGACTCAACCTATTTTCAGGAACTACAGATAGTTCAGGCACAGTTTCCATACTTGACCAGGAAGAAGAAATTGGCTAGAAGTAGTAAGTCCCCGCAATGGATGGTTGAGAAATCACATCTATATTTATTACATAGATCTATATACCAATTTCTAGTAAACATTCAAAGTGGTTAAAGGAATAATAAAACATATAGCAATAAAAGGACAATAAAATAATCACTGGCCAATTACAACCGTACTGGCTGGGTCAACCTTGTGGAAAACCTGCATGAAGAGTTAGGGCTTGAGGAGATGTCTAAAGATGAACACTGAAGATACCTGCCTAATGTCAATGGGCGGGCGTTTCAGGGGGCAAGTGCTGCAACACTGGATGCTCTGTTATAGGTATTCCTGAGGTGAACCTCAGAAGAATGCAGCACCATCAGCAGAGCTCCTCCTATGGATTGCAAGGTTAAAAACATGCAGCGGTAGAATGAAGACTATTGAACAGAACTTTACATTTCTGAGTATTAGTGTTAATAGCGTAACCCTGTCTAGGCAGTAGAAGTCTAATTTAGACACTCTGCAATATGATGTATCAATTCAAAGAAACTAAACTAAAGAGGTTTACAAGTTGCAGATGTATGTTGCTTTGTGGACTATATTGTATGTGTGATTACGGTGGAAGAAAACGTAAGTCGGTACTTTTTTGTCTAGTTAATGGCCCACACTTGTGGCCTAAGTTTGAAAACCATTCACCAGAAGAATGTGAAAGATCTTAGTGGAACCGGTACAAACAAAAGGATAACAGATTTCTATACTTTATCCAGTGTCTATTCTGTGAGTGAGACATACACAGAATCAACTCATTAATCTTCTAAACATACAAAAATCAAAAGTAGCGCATTGCCATTCTTTTACAACATTTCACAAAGAGGCATCAATTCCAGGCCATATTTTAAGCAAATAAAATTTGACTGCTTGGTGACCAAAAGATACTGTGCCAAGAACTGTGCCCATGCTAAGAAGGGCTTGTTTTATTTCACAGTATGTTGTACATTTCTATCACAGCTATGTTCTAAGGTGATATGGAAGCCTTACCCAATCTGGTGCCCTCCAGATATTCCGGTCTAACACTCCCACTGGCAATGCCAACTGAGACTGATGGGACTTGAAGTCAAAAACACCTAGAAGGCACTTGGTTGGGGAAGGCTGGATTATGGAGACTTTTCAACAGATACAGATATGTAGAGAGGCTTACACAAACTCTACTGTGGCATTCAATACCAGGTAGATGGAATAAACTCTTCCTACTGTGAACTGCCTAAGCAAGGATAAGTTAGACCAAATATCAGGCACAGAATCTTGCACTGACAAAGCTGAGTCCCAGGTGGCTCCACTCTGGCTTAGTTCAGACAATATATTAGTCAACGCAATATGAAAACTCCACTCAACGGTTGAGTTTTTAGGAGGTACTCCTTACACAGCATGTTCTAACCACCGTTGTGTGACTGTGGGTTACGGTGGAATTGAGTAAAATCTATCGCAATGTCTTATTGACAGTTCCTCTGCCCTCTCTCCTCCTCCGGTCCTCCCAATGGTATCCCATCAGCCATGGCTGCAAGAAAACCCCCAATTCCGGCGGCTCTCCTAGAGCGGCACTCGCTCCTTTCGCCGCTCCTGCCAGGGAACTCTGTAGCCAGTGGGGAAAAGTCAATGCAACGCAACAGAAAACTCCACAAAGCCCTCCATACAACACGCAACACAATGGTTGTACAGGAACTCTACTCTGCACAGTGTGGATATTCTCTGTGGAGTGTTTCCCCCCCAAAAAAACTTCACTGTTGCATGGAGTTTTCCCGCCAGAGAACACATTTCTCAACGGTGGTATAAAAACTCCACTATGGAGTTCTAAAACAACCATTGAGAAATGTGTTGTCTGAACTGAGCCCCTATCTCCGCTGTGTCCAAAAGTATTATGATATTGTGTACATGATGAAGGTGGCAGCTGTTAGTCATTAAATACCACCTTCCCACTCCGTTGTTCCAATAGGACATCCTGGAACATCTCACAACAGAAGTGTGAATGGTATACTGAGCCACATCCTGAAAGATTCTTTGCTGAGGCAGTAATTCATAGATCTGGTCCTGAAGTCTCATGATTTTCATCAGCTAACAGCTTATAAATAAGAAAAACATCACCACAGGGGATAACATTATGACAGTGCTCGGTACAACACATGGGATAAATGAGCATTTTGTCATCAAGGTCAGAGATATTCAGATGTTTGCTAATTATTTTACCATAACAATGGTATAAAAAATAAAAGTGTATATTTATATAAATATGTTCATTAGTTATCTAAAAAGATTTATAAGGTGAGTAGGTAAAAGAATGAAAGTATGAAGAGAGGCTCCTCTAAATATTAAACAAAAAAATATTCTGAAGAACAAACTTAAGGACATATGATTTAACATTTTATTTAAATGCCAACAGTGTAATACGTAAAAGGTTACTCTACTTTAGTCCAATAAGTTCAGAATAATGTATTACTCACCTGCGGCTACTTTTCGTCTCTATTTCCACTTCTTTAGTTGGGTTTTTTTCAGTTAAACCAGTATCTTTTTTTAACTTTTTCATAATGCGTTCTTTCATTTGATGTTTTTCATCACTATCTTTATCATCATCTTTATCACAGAATCTATCCTCCTCCTCCTAAGCAAACAGGTTGTTAGAATATTCATTAACTTTTTTCATATATATCTGGAAGCTTCCATTAGAAACATGAGATATTTATGTGAAAAAATATATTCTTTATTGTTTTTAAGCTCTCCTCAAGAAGGAGTCAAAACTCCTGTCTAAGAATTTTATGTTGCGACTAAATGCAGTTGCCTCTTCTCTCAAAGTATTCTTTCCCCAACGTTCAAATGCCTTTCAGCTTGAATTGGGTCAAAGGAGTATTTGTATTGGATGTTTCTTATCACTATCACTTTCACCTTCTTAATCCTCAACCCAGTGAAGACATTCAAATTATATGGGAAATTGGGACTGTGCTGGAAATTTGAGTTTGGAGATCGTGACGTGTACTTTATGCCTGTAGGCCCCTACACAACTATGAAGCCCAACCCACATGACCCGTATGTACAGCACAAGATTTAGATCACGGGCACCTTTCTTGCTGATCACCTCCCGCTTTAAAAAGATATCAACACATTTTCTTACTGGAAGTGGGAACTGTTGCGAAATTGGTTTCTGTGCTGAAAACTATGGGTTCAAAGGAGCTGTTTTGTGTGCTGGGACTCAGACCCCACCTCTTTCTTGTACTCAGCCTTTAGGGTAGGTTACTTATCCTATGCCATTTTGTGCTGGCCATTTTTTAAAAAATAATATTTTATTTTAGGTAAAACAATACAAATAAACAACAGTTTCTTCTTCCCAGTAGCAAGGAAAAAAAGGGTCTTCCACCAGTTAAATAAATGTAGTGTTCCAAAGATCATCCTGTGTGGCTGGAGACTGATATCCATGTTTCTTAGTAACCACATAAGAAATAAAATTAAACCAAGTTTTCTAAAAAGTGGTGGTAATTGTGTTGCTTCTTCGGTTGCAGGTTTCATTTGTTAATTTATCCGTAAGAGCTAAATCTCAAAGCTGTGCCAGCCAGATTTGAAACAGATCTTCATCTGGGGATCTCCAGCATTAGACTATAGTGACTCTTGCTGCTGTCATCAGATGAGTTATGAGGCCCTTCGGGGGTAAGAGTGCTGGCCATTTTGTAGTGGTGCCGGGACAATCTTTCAAATTGCCAAATGTCCCCATGGGCCAAAAAAGGTTGCCTGCTCCTGATCTAGATGTACAGATCATGCAAATGGGACCTACATATATAGAGCCCACTATGCGTAGATCTTTATGCAAACACCAGGTAGGGTGGGGAGAGGCCAGCAGCGCACGGGGGGGGGGGGGGGGGAAGGAGGTGGGACAGCGCAATCTCTATTCATCATGACATGTTGGATTTGAGCATGTGCTCTCCTTTGTAAGCATTTTTAAATTAAAACCGTTATATCCCATGTACTTCACATGGGTTCAGAACAGCCAACTCTAGCCATGGTTCTGGTTTTGACCTTTAAAGCATTAACCCAAGCTTTTTGGAAACAACAGCATCTTAAGAACCTCCTCCAACCACGTGGGTGTATGATACTAGTCATAAACAAAGATAAAGAATAACAGTCAGATGGGGCAAAATCCAACATTGCACATGGACTTCTGTTTGCACAACGGAACTTTCCCCATCTTTCCTCTCCCCTGCAGCTCCCCGAAATCTGCTCTGGAGGGTCCTCCCAACCTTCTGGAGCAGAATTTGTAAGCATGCAGGAGGTTTGAGCGGTGAGTGGGAAACTGCCCACTACCCATTCTGCTGACAGAAGCCGCTCTTTAAGTGAGAGTGGTTCATTGGATACCACCCATAGCTTAGCAGCTGATACACCCCAAAAAAAGTCCTACCTGTATAACCTTTAACACATGCCTTTCTTGCAAAGATTATAACTGTACAGTAAAATGGGCTCCATATGGGAGTAGAAATGCAACTCACCTCATCCGAGTTTTCATTTTCATTTGCTTTTTCACTGCAAGGAAAAGCAACTTATGTAAGTAGATTCTTCTCTATTAAATAATCTGAATGATATCAAAACTAAATTTAAAAGAAGAGGAGCACAAAAAACAAACCTACATCAAAGATTTTTAATCAGGTTCCGGATATGTCTTGTTGTTGACTGTTAGAAACTTTTTTAGATATATGTTGTCGGTGTGTATTGCTGTCTGTTTATATGCTTGTCTGTAATGGCTTTACACTTTTTATATTGTATTTTTAATGGCTTTTAATCTTTGTAAACCACCAAGAGAGCTTCGGCTGTTAGGTGGTATATATAAATAAAAAAATGAATGTATGAATTGGAGTTCTACGCAGAAACACAGAGAGGAGCAAGGATGCAAAAGATTTAACAAATATTAGTACCAGGACTAAGATGATCTTTCTAACCTGTCTTTACTCCTTTAGCCCAACTACTTACCGCTATCCTCTTCCATCTCAGATCCTGTTCTTCCTTTAAAGATCAAATGGCCTTCCAAAATGTATCTTCATATAATCTACTTTCGTTAGAATTCCCATGGAACAATAGGAAAGGGCCTAATAGTGTGCTTCCACTAGCACTAGTGATGCTGCGCTAATGTAAGCCAACGCATGCGCGACACAGCTAGCATAGTGGAGAAAACATATGATTTGCCACCACAATTTGAAATTGGTCTGCGTTAGCTGGTGCTCCAGTACAAGTTACATAGTAAAACACTTGAGCAAATCCAGATACAATATGATCTAAACTGTAGAGGAAATTTTTGGAGGGAGGGAGGGAGGGAGGGAGGGAGGGAGGAAGGAAGGAAGAAAGAAAGAAAGAAAGAAAGAAAGAAAGAACGAACGAACGAAGGCACTGCCCTGAGTAAAAAGGGTAAAGAGAGAGTGGAGAGTGGGGGACAGAGGGGCAGGAGAAAGGGGAGACAAAAATGTGGATGGGGAAAACAGGGAGAGAGAGGGATGGTGAAATGATAAAGATAACACTAATTATACACATATTCTGAATCACCTTCCATACCACAAAAGGCTCCCAAGGTGACTTACAATGTAAACCTTTAGCACAATTTAGAAACTTCAAAATATTATGCCCAGCAAAACGAACAGGGGAAATCGATATTTTAAAAACAGAGTTGAGCTACTACATTTAAAATCACTTGAAACTTCTAACAGCCCAATTAAAACTGAACAAAGAAGGGGCAATCTAACCTCCATAGGGAGGAAGTTCCACAATCAGGGCACGACCACAGAGAAGGCCATGACCCATGTTCCAACCTCCTAGCCTGTCTTGATGATGGGACATACAGAAGGGCTTTGGATGAAGATCTTGAATTATGAGCAGGCTCCTATGGGAGGAGAGGCCGTTCAGATATCCTGGTCCTAAACCATTTAGGGCATTACAGGTAAGAACCATCACCTTGAACTGTGCTTGGAAACAAATTGGTAGTTGACGCCAGACCAATGCCATACGATCAGCAGAACATGCGCCAGAAAGCAATCTGGTTGCTCCATTTTGAACACTCTGAACACTCTTCAAAGACAGCCCAACACAGAACTTGATGCAGTAATCTAAATGGGAGTTGTTTACAACATGGATCACTGTGGCTAATTTCCCTTCTCCAGGAAGGGGTGCAACAGCAGAGCTTTTCAGAGTTGTCTGTGGGCTTCTATATGCTTGCCTCAAGGACATGGTAGAACCATCTGAGGCCCGCTGTAATATATTTGCTAGGCACTTCCAGGATAAAACCTTTGGCATCCGCCAGGACTTAGACTCCAGTGTTATAGCAGGTGAATCTAGTGAGGTATACAGAGCACAGGTTTGTCCTGTTTTCTTGGATGAGTTTCAGTTGGCACAGCTCGATGATGTGGACAAGGTGCTCGGACAAGTTCGTGCAACCTCCTCTGAATTGGATCCTTGCAGCTCTTGGCTTATAAAAGCTAGCAGGGATGGAACAGGCGGCTGGGCCAGGGAAGTGATTAATGCCTCTCTACAAGAGGGAGTGGTCCCAGACTGTCTGAAAGAGACAGTAGTGAGACCACTCCTGAAGAAAGCTTCCATGGACCCAGAAAATCTTAATAACTATAGGCCAGTGGCAAATGTTCCATTCCTGGGCAAGGTCCTTGAGCAAGTGGTTGTTGGCCAGCTCCAGACACTCTTGGATGAGACTGATTATCTGGATCCATTTCAATTGGGTTTCAGGCCTGGTTTTGGCACGGAAACAGCCTTGGTTGCCCTGTATGATGATCTATGTCGGGAGAAGGACAGGGGGAGTGTAACTCTGTTGATTCTCCTTGATCTCTCAGCGGCTTTCGATACCATCGACCATGGTATCCTTTTGGCACGACTGGTAGAGTTGGGAGTGGGAGGCACTGCATTGCAGTGGTTCCGCTCCTACTTGACAGGTCGGCTCCAGAAGGTGGTGCTTGGGGGACATTGCTCGGCCCCGTGGATTCTCCAGTATGGGGTTCCGCAGGGGTCAGTCTTGTCCCCCATGCTGTTCAACATCTACATGAAACCTTGGGTGCGGTCATTCGGAGTTTTGGAGTGCGTTGTCATCAGTACGCTGATGACACACAACTCTACTTCTCCTTTTCATCTTCATCAGGTGAGGCTGTGGATGCGTTGAACCGGTGCTTGGCTGCGACAATGGACAGGATGAGAGCTAATAAACTGAAACTCAATCCAGACAAGACTGAGATGCTGTTAGTGGGGAGTTCCTCTGACCGGATGGAGGGTGTTCAACCTGTTCTGGATGGGGTGGCACTCCCCCTGAAGGAGCAGGTTCGTAGCTTGGGGGTTCTCCTAGAACCATCTCTGTCACTTGAGGCTCAGGTGGCCTCGGTGGCACGGAGTGCCTTCTACCAACTTTGGCTGGTGGCCCAGCTACGCCCCTATCTGGACAGGGATAACCTGGCTTCAGTTGTCTATGCTGTGGTAACCTCCAAGTTAGATTACTGCAATGCACTCTACGTGGGGCTGCCTTTGAAGATGGTTCGGAAGCGGCAGCTTGTGCAAAATGCAGCAGCCAGTTTGGTAACAGGGACCAGAAGGTTCGAACATATAAAACCGATTCTGGCCCACTTGCATTGGCTGCCTGTACGTTTCCGAGCCCGATTCAAGGTGCTGATTTTAACCTACAAAGCCTTACACAGTTTGGGACCACAATACCTGATGGAACGCCTTTCCCGACATGAACCAACCCGTACACTACTCTCAACATCAAAGGTCCTCCTCTGGGTACCTAGTCCGAGGGAAGCTTGGAGGACGGTAACAAGGGAGAGGGCCTTCTCTGTGGTGGCCCCCCAATTATGGAATGATCTCCCCGATGAGGCCTGCCTGGCACCAACACTGTTATCTTTTCGGTGCCTGGTCAAAACTTTTCTTTTCTCCCAGGCATTTTAACAGCTTAAGTTGAGGTTTTAACTGACTTTGTGGCCAGGCTTAACAGTTTAAAATGTTTTAAATGTCAGATGTTTTATGTTTATGGTTTTAAATTTTATATATTATCTTTTTAGTGTTCAATCTTTTAATTTTTGTAAACCGCTCAGACAGCTTTGGCTATGGGGCGGTATATACATGTAATAAATAAATAAATAAATAAATAACAGATGAAGCTGGGCAGGGGCACTCATGTCCACAGCAGCCACCTGATCCTCCAAGACCAATGCTGGGTCTAGAAGCAACCCAAAACTTCTGGATTCTTCTATAGTAAGAATCTCCCCTAGAATACAAGTTGAAAGTGACCAGAAAAACTGCTTGATTGTCTATTGTTGTACTTTGGTATTTCAAATGGAAAATCTAACTATTTAATGGTGTTGCCAAGAAACTGAGGAGGAGGAGGTGGAGAGGGAAATGGATAAAAGAGGACATAATACTCGTATAAAAAGACACTGGCTCAGTTCAGACGACACGTCAGTCAACGCAGTGTGAAAACTACACTCAACAGTTGAGTTTTTAGGAGGTACTCCTTACACAACATGTTCTAACTCCACTGTTGTGTGACTCTGGGCTACCATGGAGTTGAGTAAAATCCATCACAATGTTTCATTGACAGTTCCTCCACCCTCTCTCCTCCCCCAGGCCTCCCGATGGTATCCCATCAGCCATTGCTGCAAAAAACAAACAAGCCCAATCCAGGTGGCTTTCCTAGAGTGGCACTCCCTCCTTTCGCTACTCTTGCTAGAAAACTCTGTACCCAGTGGAAAAAGTCAACTCAATGGAAAACTCCAAGGAGCCTGCCACACAACACGCAACACAACTGTTGTGCAGGAACTCTCCTCTGCACAGCATGGATGACCTGCATGGAGTGTTTTCCAAAAGAACTCCAACATTGTGTGAAGTTTTCCCACCAGACAACATGTTTCTCAATGGTGGTGAGTTGGACAACAACTCTCTATCCTCCTCAGCCAACATGGCAACGTTGGGGAAGGGTTGCAAGTTTGCTTTCTCTGCATTGAGAAACACAGGCCCAAGGCAATCAGGACACTATTTCACATGCTTGGAGTCTCTTGTCTGCAGTTCCTCACTCCATCTTAGCTTAAGAGCTGAAGGCAATAATACATGATCATCTCAAACCCAAAGAACAGAACTAGGCAAGTGTATAAATAGTTATGTCTTTATAGTATAGTAGCAAATGGACTAGGCACATATATGGGCGGTTCACAAAACATGCTAACTCACACTCAGTGGTTGAGTGTGTGTTGTACCGTGGGTTATTTGTTGAATCGTGAGTTATCGTGTTGTCTGAACACAGCCAGGGTGGTTTGTTAACCATGCAGTGTGGTTTATTTTCTTGAACAAGCCACCTTGAGAATCCATGGTTTGTTGTTGGGTTGTTCCAGAGTGGTTAACAAGCTGCGTTCAGACAACACGATAACCCACTTTGCAGAAAATGTGCTGAGTTCAGACAACATGCTAACAAAAAACCCACGCTTCAAAACAACCCATGCTTAACCACTGAGTGTGGGTTAGCGTGTTTAAAACAGCTCCAGAGACTACAGTAGAGATCCCACACATCTAAGCTGACACAGGTGCTGATCAGCAAGCATTTATTTTTATTTATTTATTTGATTTATATCCCACTCTTCCTCACAAAGACCCAGGGCAGCTAGCCCACACTAAAATTCTAAACTAGGCAAACTAGGCTTACCTAGTTGAATTTTAAGATGTTTTAATAATGTATTAGCTTTATTTGTTTTTAATGTTCTATCTATTTTATAGTCTTTGTATTTATATTTATTGTTGTTCCCCACCTCGATCCAGAGGGAGAGAAGGGTAAGAAATAAATATATTATTATTATTAGCAACCAATATAAAAACCATGTAAACAACATTCAAATCATGACTCTTAACTTCACAAATGTAATAAAGTACTATAAAACCATCAACGCAATCAATGTATATTAACCTTTCAATGGCAGGAACTGAGCTCAGATGTGGATCATCTTTCAGTAAGTCATGACTGCTTTTGCTTTTTCCTTTCATGCTCTAAAATTAAAAGTTTAAAAACATAGAGAAAAACATCTTAGAAGTAATGGGGTCTGGGAGGGGGAAATATCCTCATTTTTACCTCAACTCATTTATTGGTGAAGAAACATAGAATCTCTCCCCTATACAAAAAAATTGCATGCCTTATATTTGTTCTTACTTATTTAGTCAGAACATTTCTAATCCTGCTTTTCAACCGTAATATATCCATAAAACTGCTTTTAAAAAATAATAAAAACCTTATCATAAACTAAGAATAAAAACAATAAACATAAAAAATGAACTTCAGCAAATGTCCACTGAAATATTTTATTTATTTTATTCCATTTATGAGTCATCCTATAGCCAAAGCTCTAAGGGTGACATACAACTACAATAAAACCAATTATAACACATTAACTGAAAAATTAAATGTTTTAAAAGTAGCAACAATAATTTAAAATACTTTTTAAAAAAGATATATATTCAGGCAGCTAAACCATGGGAAAATATTATTTTAAAACACATTATTAAGCATATAATTACAAATCAAATAAGCAGCAATTAAAAATTCTTCTGAAAGCCTGGGAGAATAAAATGCTATTTGCCTGGTGCTGAAAAGTTAACAAAAGGTGCCAAATGGAGTTCTCTAGGGAGTGCATTCCACCAACTTGGAGGTTACCACAGAAAAGGCCCTCTCATGAGTAGGCACCCACTGAATTTCAGTATGTGGGGACACTTGGAACATGGCCTCAGATAATGATCTCAGGACATAGGCAGGAACATATGAAAGAGGTGGTCCTTTAGATCTGCCACCTAAAAATCTGCAAAAGACTGTGAAACCTCTTCCAACTTGTGGAAGAAGTTTCACAATTTCAGTGCTACCACTGAGAAGGACATGTAGCCACTCTCTGCTATTCACACAGAAGGGAGATTTAGAACAGTTCCTCCCTACATAACCTAAGCAATGAGTAGGTTCATACAGGAAACAGTATTCTTTAAGGAACCAGATACCAGACTATTTAGTTCTTTAGAAGGTAATCACCAGTGCTTTGAATTGTCACAGGAAAACCGTAAGGAGCCAGTTATATGCTCCATGCAACTTTCTCCACTTAATAGCCTGACGGCAACATTCTGAACCAATGTAGTTTCCAAACAATTTTCAATAGTAATGCCACAAAGAGAATGTTACAATAATCTAATCTGGAAGACACCATATTTCATGGCGGAAAGATTTTTTTTCTCCAAGAAGGTGGCATAACAGCATTAGCTGATAAAAATCACTCTTAGCAACAGTTGCCACCTGAATTTCCAGAAGTAAAGACTGGGACCAAGATGATACCCAAGCTATGCAGAGTCTTAAATGGGAGTAAAAAAAAATGCCAACTAACATAGGCTATATAATAACTCCTAGATCAGAATCTTCACCCACCAACGGTACCTCTGTCTTTTTACATCTAATTGAAAACGTATGTTGTGAAACTTTCAGGTAAATGTTTATTGACACTGCAAATCAATTGGACAAGCAAAACATTTCAAAGATTAAGCTAACAAATACAAATTTAGTTAGGAATTCACAGGGCACAGAGAAAGAGCATGAAAATGTCTGTTGGTTGGACAAATGACAAGAGTTGATCAAGAAGCTCATATAGTAAACTAGGGTTACCAGGAGCCAATGAAAAGCTGGGGATGAAGCCAATAATACACTTAATGTCTTCAACAATCCGTACCAGCTTTCCCTTCCAAATACTGCAAGTTCAAGAGAGGCTACTCCTGACATGACGGCCTGATTCAGATGGAATACTTCACTATAGTTTAGTGTTACATGAATGACTCTTAGGCTTGGGTCCTTCCCTTCCCACCCACCCCACCCCATCCTCTAGCACTGCAGTGAGGAGATTGGAAGCGTTTGCCTTCATTTTCAACCAACCACAGTTTATTGTTACATTTAAACTCTAAACTTTGGTTAATCTTAACTATGGTTAGGGAAACAAAACAACATTACAAAACATGGCTTAAAGTTGGTTTCAATAAACCACAATTTCAATTGACCACAATTTAGGCTTCAAATGTAACAATAAACTGTGGTTCATTAAAAACAGAAATGAAAGTGCCCAATCCCCTCCTCACAGCTGCACCAGAGAGGCAAGCTGGGTGCACCTGAGGCTTAAAAAAATAATGTTAAAATAGGGATGGGCAACTTGTGGCCCTTTAGATGTTTTGGGCCACAACTCCCATCATCCCTTACTATTGGCTATGCTGGCTAGAATTAATGAAAGTAATAGGCCAAAACATCGAGAGGGTCACAGATTGCCCACCCATGTACTAAACCAGAGCCAATTACAAACAAGATGTCCAAACAAGGCTAATTATATGTTATCCACCCCCAAAATATTATTGGCCTGAATTAAGAAGGATTATTAAATCTTCAAGTCTAACTGTGTAAGAGATCAAACTTTAAAATACTGCAATATTTATCAGGTCAAAGTTACAATAGATCCTTCTCTATATTCATGTTTTATCTGAATTCACTGTATTTAGAGTTGTACATTGGCTCACAAAGCTCAATAAAATGAAGGTTTAGATAGGAAAGCTGAACAATACATTCATTCAGTTAAACAAATGAAAAGGCCTTACAAAAATATACAGGCAATCAGCCTGGATTTTTACCTGACTAACTTTGTTGACTTCCACTTCTTCCTCTTCAGCTTCTTCACCAAATGAAAGCAGGTTAAAATTTCTTCAAATACAAAAAAGAAAAAAAAAATGCTTTATTTTATGTAACTTTTTCTGGAAACTTGAAAGTTCAGAATTCTTTTGAACAATATAGCCAATGCAAAGGACTACAATAAAAAACCCTAACCAAGTGTATGTATAGACCTTTATTATCCTAGCCTTATATTGTGCAACTAAGTTATCATTCAGGGATAATACATGAATCAGATCCTAATTTTTGCATGCAATGTTACAATTGAGCTTGTAGAAAGGAAGTAACAGGCTGTAATTACTTGGTGCCCTTGGATTTTGTTTTCTTTACTTCTTCCACTGGTTTCTCATTCTTCAGCTTTTTACTGGTTCTTGGAATTATGTCATCAAATGGATTAAATAAAACCTGCAAGGAAAATATTTTACAGACTTTAAGACTTTCCACGGTGAAAAGTGATCATTTTCAAAGCCACCCAATTGGTGCGGCAAAGCAGAGTCTGTGACAATCACAACCAGGAGCTCTGAATATGTGAAACTGCCGTGCATGCAGATACAACACAGGTAGTATTGTCAACTAGGACTTCACAGCTCTCCAACATGTCCGGCAGAGGCATTTCCCTCTTGGCCCAGTACATGCCCTTCCAGTAAACTATGAGCAGAGCTTTCCACAGCGATTGAATTGTACTGTGGGAAGTTCTTCCCTTCGTTTACTGGCAGGTTTGAGGTATTCGTATCATGTCCTTCCAAAAAAATTCCCAGGGTGGCTTACACAACACAGAAAAAAGCAATAATAAAAATGTATAAAACAACAAACAGTAGATAGAAAAACAGCATAAAAACATCAGGGATTAAAAGCTAACAATCAAAATAAGAAGGCCTTTGTACAACACCAACATGACATCGAAGTGAGTGCCAGGCAAGCTTTCCTGGGGACAGCATTCCCACAAATGGCACCAAGAGTGATAAGGCCCTTTTCCCAGAATGCAGAATAAGGCTTCGGGCAGTAACTTCATTATATCGCCAGGCTTTTATGAAGATAGTCGACAGTGCTGTACCAGTAAAAGCCAGATGTGGTGTCACCACAAGCTGTTACATGGGGCAGAGTGATGCCGGGAGGGAACGTGCCAGAAACTTAACCAGTACTGACTCATTGATTCTGCACAATATTTTGCTTACAAAATTGCTTAGATCCAATACAAATTGATCAGCATGGTTAAAACAGTGTATATGCCCAGTGTTGGAAGGAAACTCTTACCAAAGTTGCTTGAACTAATTATTGTTTTCCTCAAGCATTTTTGTAAACCGTCCAGAGAGCTTCGGCTATGGGGCGGTTTATAAATGTAATAAAAATAAAAAATAGAGTGCTTGGGGCTGGGAATAAAACCACATGCATGCTGGATCTGCACCCATCAGGTCTGATTCAGTGTAGCAGAAATGGGCCTTTGGCAAGGATCATCAGTGCTTAAAGCTGATGGTAAAATGCCCTATCCTAACAACAAACTAGTGTTGTCTAAGGAGGGCCCAGCCTGTTACAGACCAATATCAAATACCACTTTTAAGGGAAGTTAATCAAGCATGTAGGAGGAGAGGAATTCCAACAATTCCTAAATGAAACGTCTCCACTTGAGCCTTTTCAGTCAGGGTTCTGGACTGGATATGGGACTGAGACACGTTAGTGGCCCTGGCAGATAATCTTTACCTGGAATTCAACAGGGAGAATTCAACCTCCTGTTGATTCTGATTGACCTTTCAGGTTTGGGCTGGCACTCAGCTGAAATCCTTTCTATCAATGACAGTGCGGTCATCAGAAGGACCACTTCTCTCTATTAGACATGTGAAGGGCCAGGAAAAAAAAAACAGAAATATAAAATTTCTCAAAATAATGAAGCCATGGGGGAAATGTTTTTTTTAATCCCCTATGTAAGGTTCCGGGCACAGATTCCAGGCATAGTTATTTAGTCTATTCCTTATTAAAATTATCGATCGACTGTATTAGGGATGTTCTATTAGGGATGTTCCAAGTTGTGATCTTTCCCATCCCTTGATTTCTGTGATGTAGGCATAGGATTGATACCACCACTAGAGACAATCTTTCAGAATTAACAAAAAATAAGACGTTCATTAATGGAAATTATTTACAAAAGTGAATAGAATGCTGTTTTTCAAATAATAGGTTGGAATTGCTTAAAAGTTCTTAAATAAAGTATGGTTACTTACCATTCCTAAACTGAGTCTTTCCCAGGTAAATAAAATCTCAATAGCTTTCTCTCGGACCAGATTTCCCTAAACCTCAGAATACAAACAGGAAGAGGTTTACGAATTTCCCTAAACTTTCTTACAAACAGGAATAGATGCTGTAGCCCAGTTTGCCTCCAATTCTCGCTTCTTCTGGCTTCTCAGATGACTCAAATATTTCATGCACTACTTGGTGAAGTTCTCTCAGGTTAAATGTAACATAGGAAACTAAAATGTGTATAACTTGCTTTGTTCATAAAAATTATCATTTTTGGTATATTAAATTTAAATATATAGTTTACTCAGTCAATAATTACAAAATTCGTAACTGAGTTTATTTATTAAAGTTTTTGCTTTTAATGATAATTTTATGAGCAAACCAAGTTAAACATAATGTAATTTATGTTCCTAAAGCAGCCTTCCCCAGCCTAGTGCACTCCAAAGGTTTTGGACTAAAACACCCAGCATTCCTGACCATTGGCCATGCTGTCTGGGGCTGATGGAAGTTCAAGTCCAAAACATCTGGAGGGCAACAGATTGGGGAAGATTGTTCTAAAGCGACAAAATCACTTTAGAGCAATAAACAGCTGGTTTTTTTTAAAGTACTGCTTATTTTTTCAATTTCTCCTAAAAATTCTATTTTTTTCTAGGGGAAAAAATGTGTTTTTTTCCATGGCTTCAAAATTTTTAAAAATTTTACAACTCTAGTTTCTATACAACCTCCCCATGTTAACGATGGTAATCAATTGAAGCTGTGCTCTGTATTCCATTATGGGAAATGAAATCATCAGCAACTAGAAGCAGGGCATTTATCACAAGTGAGGGCAGAAATTATGGTTCAGCTCAGTTCAGACTACACGTTTCTCAGTGATGGTTTTAGGTTAGGGTTAGAGGAGAGATCCTGCACAACCATTCTGTTGCATGTTGTGTGGCGGGCTCCATGGAGTTTTCCATTGCATTGAGTTGACTTTTCCCGCTGGCTACAGAGTTCCCTGGCAACAGCAGTGAAAGGAGCAAGTGCCACTCTAGGAGAACCGCTGGGATTGTTCTTTTGCAGCAACAGCAGATGGGATACCTTCGGGAGGACCGGGGGAAGAGAGAGGGCAGAGGAACGGTCAATCAAACGTAGCGATTGATTTTACTCAACTCCACAGGAGCTCACAGTCACGCAATGGTGGAGTTAGAACATGTTGTGTAGGGAGTACCCCCTAAAAACTCAACTGTTGAGTGGAGTTTTCCTACTGCATTGACTAATGTATTGTGTGAACTGAGCCTATATCTCCCTGATGACATTCCAGGAGGGAATGCCTTTTGGCATTGAACTCAAATAGCAGAGCCATGGAACATAGTCTTTATTAGTAGCCTGTGGATGTTTGTGGAATTATGTTGAAATTAAATTATTAATTGTATTTTATGTGTTATGTGATTTTAAGCATTTCATTTTTATGTAAGCCATGTTGACCTTACTTTATAAAAATGTCTTCAATAAATAGCTGTCTAAGAATGGCGGGCTACTGAGAGTGACACAGTGAATCCAAACATCGCAAATAGTATTGGAACTGACAGAACCGTGATACATATTTGCAGGTTTAGAATGTAAGCATTTCTACATGACTCACTCCGACCATTAGCTTGCTGGAAAAACAAATCGCTAGAATAAATCAATATATACCCCGTTCAACAGATTTACAGTTTGAAGACAAGGAAATGCATATTTTAATCTATTTTTAGTTAACTTTATACCTACCTCTGTGCTTTTTATTTTATGTGGATTGATTGGTCTTTCATTCATGTCCGTTTCAACCTCTGAAAGCCTTAACATGTTGTATATGGTATCTCCAGTAATCTGCCAAATTAGAAGGGCTTTTTAGACACTACTGTAGTTTAAAGACGGCGATACATTTATTTTGAAAAAAAAATAAGATTGGTTTGACAGCATGAAAAATAAGCTTACACTTTAGAGTGACAATCTTTTTCCTTGGGCAAGAACTGTGATTTGGAAAGATACACAGCTACAGAAGTATAAGGATTCCTATGCCAGACCTAACCAGTGTAGACTCGAGTTGAGCTAAAACAGAGCCATTAACTTTGCAGCCATCTTGTTGGAACCCCCTTTTGCTGATGCTTCAAAAGGGGGGCTGTCCTCTGACATTCATTCATCCATTGCATGGGCAAGGTCTATCTTTCAGCAGAACATGATAAAATCAGGAGGAACCCTGTTGTCTAGGCAGCTCTCCCTACCTTCAGACACTGTGCTGCATCTCAGCACCGGAAGAGATGCCCAGTTGTATTGAAGCAATACAAGGATGCTTCCCCCAGTCCACTTCTTGGGCTGGGCTGCAGCTCAGTGCCTAATGAACAAAATGACACTGATCATCATGGCTGTGATGAAGAAAAAAATCAAGGTTCATTTTGGGAAGAGGACATCTTATGCCCAAGAAGCAACTCAATTTGCTGCAAAAAAAATATTATGAGCTCAGTTGTTGATTCGACTTGATTTAGTCATATTTGAAACATTATGGATTACTTATCATTATCATGTAGTTTATTTTATTTAGTTTATTGGTGATTTAGAAGCCAGCCATTTCCAACATAACAGAAGTATCAGCAATTTAAAGGTGCAGTCCTATGGGAATACAGAGGTTTACAGTCATCCAGTGCAGAGTGGGAGAAGAAGCAGAGGCAAACTTCTCTGTTTCTCTGCATTTCAGCTAGATGGGCTTTTTTGCCCATTTACCTGAGGAGACGGGGAGGAAGGAGGCTGAGGAGGCCAGAGGATTCCTTGTAAGCCAGCTTCCCCAGTCCCTTCCCCTCCCTGCTCACAGGAACACCCCCTTTCCCTTCCCTCTGAGGTCACTTTTGCAACCTTGGAGAGGCAGCCAGCACAGTTGTCTCCATGCCAGCTATGAGTGGGAGTGGGTGGGAAGCTCAAATGCCTGGGTCCAAGGTCAGAGCACTGTTGCCAACCTTAGATACAGGAATTTGAATTATCCTATGGGCTGCCCAGACGCTGTCTAGGGGGGCACAGGATTGCTCTCTATGACATTATAATAAAATACAATATTGGCAACAAACAAATATCATTTTAGAAAAAGTCAGGATTGCCCCACTAGGTTATATACCATTTTGAGGGAGATTTATCATAGAAATAAGATACTGATTCTAAGTAAGTAGTGCTCCTTTAAACACAAAGTATTCTTGCCTCAGATTGCTGTGGGTTCAAAGCAGGAATGGGCAAAAAGCTGCAGAGAAAAGTGGCAAAGTGGAAGCAAGTGGAAGCTTACTCATGATGGGGAACAACAAGGCTGACCTGGATTAGAAGAGTCATGTGTCTCTAAAATCCTACACACAGGATCTTTAAGATGCCAAGAGACTTTATTGCAAGACAGCTTCTCCTTTGGAAACATACTGCATCGGTGATCAAGCTTAGGAAAAGTACTAACATGGAGGGGCGATTAAGTGGCTCAGTTCAGACAATACGTTTCTCAATAGTGGTTTTAGAACTCCACGGTGGAGTTTTTACAGAACCGTTGAGAAACGAGTTGTCTGGCAGGAAAACTCCACGCAACGGTGGAGTTTTTTTGAAAAACACTCCAAGCAGGATATCCTTGCTGTGCAGGGGAGAGTTCCTGCACAACCGTTGTGTTGCATGTTGTGCGGCGGGCTCCGTGGAGTTTTCTGTTGCATTGTAGAAAACTGGGGGAGGAGAGAGGGTGGAGGAACTGTCAATCAAATGTAGTAATGGATTTTACGCAATTCCACAGTAGCTCACAGTCACACAACAGTGGAGTTAGAACATGCTGTGTTGGGAGTACCCCCTAAAAACTCAACTGTTGAGTAGAGTTTTCACACTGCATTGACTAACGTGTTGTTGGAACTAAGCCAGTGTGTGGCTTGACTACTACACTGCTCTTCAAGCAACTTTTCTCTGCTTAAGGCATATTGCATTTTGGCTTACAGAAGTGTTTTCTAAAGGGCTGGTAGAATGGTAGTCCAGCTTTAAGAACAAGGCGGTACCAGATGGCTCCTTGTTTCTTCCTTCCTTCTTTCATAAATGACCAAGTTGCTTACTTCTCCTTCCATTACTTTTCATGCTTTTGTTAACATTCATGCTAAATTAACATATTACAATCTTGTTTTTTAGGCTGAGACTCAAACGCCTGTCCTCCTTTTGTCAGAGATTTCATCCAAAGGGACTGACAGCTTTTGTTGGAATTTTATCAGAGGTTTTTGAGCGAACACAACCACCACTCCAATAGGAATTCAGAAAGACAAGTCATGGCATTTGGGACAGAAGCCTCACAAACCTTTCCAAAGATGGTGTGCTTGTTGTTAAGTTCATCTGCACGACCCAAAGTGAAGAAGAACTGGCTGCCATTATCATGAGGGCCGGCATTTGCCATGGCAACCAATCCTCGGTGATTAAAGCGCAATCGTGAGTGGAATTCATCCTGTGAATTAAGAAGAAGAATTAATACACAAGTTTAATTGGCTCTTGTTCATTCAACAGATTGCCCATTGATACGCATAGGCTGACCTCAAGAGCATCACATCAAAAGAACTATTTACAGCCAATTCCTAAAGCAACAACTGCCTTAATTCTAGCACTTGCTTGCTTTGTTTGTGCTATTATGGTCAAGCTCAGATTTCATCTTTGGAAAAAGAAAAAGTGACTCACTTAAGTGGGGAGAGAACCAATTTTAAGGAGTTGCAATATAGATAAAGTTGTGTCTTCTGATAGCCGGCAAATATAGAACCTTTTTAGTTACATCAGAAGCAACAGGTTTAAGAGGTCCTTTACTATTGTAGTTAGTGAACTCTTATTATAGCAGGAGTTGTGAATTCCAAAGACACAACATCATGGCAAGCTTCTTTCACAAAGGGAATTAATTTTTTTAAATCCTTCTCATGATCACTGGTACTTGAATACAGGAAATCTTGGGAGATCTAGGACTGTTCTTCCTTTCAGGCAGCTGCTTGGCCATCACATTAATTCAGTCCAAATCTTAAGATTTGTTGCCCTACTATCTATTAATAGCCTACATTTTTATGACAAGAGTTTAGCATGCAATTTTATATGTAGAGTTCTAAATATAGGCAACAGTGCAATCCTATGCATATCTACTCAGAAGCAAACCCTGCTGAGTACTCCTAGGAAAGTACATACAGAATTGCAGCTTAAGTAGATCATGCTTTTATTGCATTTGGTTGAAGGCTTCCAAAGTTACAGAACAGTAAATAAATGGAAAATAAAACACAAGTAAAAACACAAGTTTACCTTGAAAGGGGCCCCATAAATTGATTCTCCTCCTAATCCAGTACCAGTTGGATCTCCTCCTTGCACTATAAATTCAGGCACAACCCTGTGAAATATTGTATTGTCATAATAATCTGAAAAGAAAATTGGCATTGGGGTAGTTTACACCGATTTCAAGATCTTAATTGATCACAGAATTCTGAATTTTAGCTGGAATGTTATTTCTTCAAAGATAACTCCCTGAAATTAGCCACATATCCAAAAAGTTGAAGAACTTTTCTAACTTCCTAGGCTACCCAAACCCCATAATCTCTGCTACAAAATGCTAGAGGATTTAAAATAAAGATTCTGTCAATAATATATTGACTGGGTTCCAGAAATATTGGCAGTTTACTAGACAACCCCTATTTGTTTCACTACAAACTCCCTGACCCTCACTGCTCGGTCCTCTAACACAGCAGTTCTCAAATTTACTTTTTCACAGAACATTTGAAAATTGCTGGATATCTCACTGGATTACTAAAACCTTTTCCTCTTACAAATCAAAGCACATACTTCATAACCAGAGTCTTGGCTTTAACCGTGATTTTTTTTTAAGGAAACATTAGTAAACTGTACCAGCACCATGTTAAGAAAATCATGGGTGCTAGTCTTTCCTATTTCTTTTCATCTCCTGTCTACCAAGCCATCTGGTGATCTCAGAGGATGTGGAAGAGGGGCTGAATCTTGTCTCAGTTGCATTAAAGTTTGGCTAAGAAACAGTGGGAGTAACTCTTTATTCTCCATGAAATGCAGAAAGATCCCCCATCTCTTCTGCAAGTCTTCTGAGCTTGTCAGAGGGCTCAGGAAGAAGCAAGGTCTTTTCTAGCTGGAACGGAATTTTGGATAAGAGAAGGAACACCAGAGGTTTCTCCTGCTGCTTCTTATCTCATCTATATCTCTTCCATGCAAACCAGACTCCATATTTCCATCAAGTGCAGAAGGCTTGGAAGAAAGATGGAGCCCCCTCGCTTGTGATGCAGTTTGGAGAAGCAAAGGAAACATCTGGAGAAACTTCTTCTGCTTCTTTCCTTCTCCAAATTATGCTAACAGCTGCTATGAGTCCTCCTGGTCTGAGGGTCAAGGGCACTTGCCTCTGGCAAGAAGCACTGCAGATGCCTTTTGGGGTCCTAAAAATATTGTTTTCCTCTGTATTTCTGTATTTGGCTCCAGGCTTCCAAACAATAAGCCAATATACTATGCAATACACTCCAGAGAAAATTTGATCTATGACACCGAAAAATATAATCAGGTACTATCCTTCTTAATCATTACCTTCCATACAAAGCTGAATAAAGTTCCGACAAGCTTTGGGAGCTTCTTTTGACCATAGTTCAATATCAATATCTCCACCAGTTGTCTTCAATAAAACCTATACAAGAGCATAGTTCATGTTACATAGTCTAGTAATTCGTTTGCATTCTGTAGACATTGCTACTTTCCTGGTCAGAGAATTTCTTAAATGTGAGAAGGAAGTCCCACACACGAATAATATATCCTATTTTAAGAATTATTTTCATGACTAACACTGCAAATCCCCCTTCTTAAGCCCAATACTGCATCATGCCTGAACCCTGGTTTGCTCTGTGCTGGAGTACACACTGCTGCTATAAAGCAGAATTCTTGCAAGTAAATAAATAAATAAATCCCATTCAATTGCACTCTTTCCATGTAATTAATTTCAACTTTCTGACCATTGTGGAAGAACCTTAACAGTCCACAAGGGCCAAGCAATGATCTGGAATAGAAATACTTTCTGTACTATATTTCGACAGAAAAAATGCATTCATAAAATGAATTGGTAACATACTGATGTGTTCAGAAGTAATGCTAAACCATGGTTTAACATTAAGACAAGCTGCCTCAGCAAGCCTTGGGTTCACATGCTCACCTTTCCCTCCTCTGGTGCAGCCAAGATGAGAAGATTGGGAGCTTCCACTTCAGGATTAGTTTATCCACAGTTTAACATATCAACCAAACTCTAAACTGTAGTTAACTTTAACTATGGTTAGCTGAAACAAGCCTACTTCATACACTATGAATTGTTTCAGCAACAAACCTTGGCTTGTTTCAACTAACCATAGTTAAGGTTAACCATCACTTGTCTGGGTTTGGATGACATGCAAATTGTGGTTAATCTAAAATGAAAGCAAAAGCTTCTGAACTCCATGCCAGAGAAGGGGGGACAGGAAGCACTGCAGCTCTCTCCCATAGTGCCAAACCATGGTTTAGCAATACATTTGAATGAGTCCAACAATAGGTTACAATACCAGTCAAATTGACTAGTTTCTGTTGTGTAATTAACTGTATTTCAGGTGACCATCCCTAGGAAGCATGCACATATATCATAATTTGTAAATGTGTATTTACAAATTATATTGCCTTTGCATTGCTAAAATTGGTATGTTAACAGTTTTCAATGCTGGCATGTTATTCTTAAAATCTGAACAACGTAAGGAAGTGTAAGTTATTGAGTCGTTGTATTTTAAATATTTACAAGAATTTGAGTAAAACTAACTTGCAATTAAATCATTGCATTTGATGGAATAAAATATCAAATGTTTTCCCAAACCAAATTTTTCAGTTCAAATTCTTCTGGCTATGATGAAAAAATTGAGATATTTATATAGCACTAAAAATTAACAAGGCATATTTTTATTCTGTTTACTAAATGCAAGGGAACCATGCTAAATCAGATAAATCCCAGTTGATTTAAGGCATTGAAAAAGTTCCTTGAAAATTATCCAGACAACTTTCAATTCAAAATTTTCCAAAACCATCATTAGGCCTAATCATATATATGCTGCACAGTTTTACTATAAGATATATAAAGTCATGTTAAGCTTAATGATCTGTCCCTAAACACAGTCACCATACCTATTCCCAACTTCTTCCACTGGAATAAATACTAGATGGGGAAGAGCACACCTAATCCTGACATTTTCTACAGCTGTTACAATGGCAACAGCCAATCTTAGATTATTTCCTATTATTTCCTTAGATTATTTCCTAGGCATCTTGAGGCTTCTTTATCAAATCAGAAGACCCTTGCAAATGTTACCAATCACTCTGCTTCTGTTTTTCCCACTGACACTATGTGGGAGGGGGACACAAAGTCATAAGGGGCATTTCAAAGCACAGAATAAGTGTTTTAGGTGCCACATGGATACTCTGCAGCAGAGCCCCTTTAGGCTCAGTTTACACAATATTTTCTAGCCAAGATACACACACATATCTTCAAGCGAGCACTCCCATGAAGCTTAATATTTAGTCAAGGTAAAACCAAGTATAGTCATTAGCAATTCCTATTGGCATAGAGGCTGAAAAAAGTACCATTGGAGTCACAGGATTTTTGTTAATTTTATCAAGTATTGGGAGTGCTCACATATTACATTTGTGTACATGAACAAGTATACACAGAATTGGCCCTTACACTCCAGTCCTATGCATGTTCACTCAGGAGTAAGCCCTGATGAATTCAGTGGCATTCACTCCTGAATAAATGCACAATTCAAAGTGCTTTGCTCCTAAGTAAATAGAGATCCTACGGTTGGTCAACTTGTTCTAAATATGCAACATGTTCCTTCCAGATAAGTTCTAGAGTGTAGCAGGGTTAGGGTGCAATCCTATGCTTACTGGAGAATGTTGGGAGTTGTCGGATTATTTTTCTGTCTGAACGTACATACAATTGTGCCCTTTATACTCTTAATCTATTGCAGCAAAATCAACAAAAGTCTCAAAAACACAAATCCATTTATTTTGGCATAAACTTTTGTGGATTATAGCCCACTTCACCAGATGCATGGAGTATTATGGAGAATTCCAGGTTTTTATACAGTACATGCAAGTGGGGAGGATTGTAAACGGTGAGGTCTGAAGAAAGTTAAATGCAAGAAGTGACGATTACATTATTAACGCTGGTCATTCACAGTACAGTTGCTGCTGATAACATAAAACACCCTGGCACTAGGTAAGACAATTAAAACATTTAGTGTGGTTAAAAATAATCCTTCGTCCTGATTCAAAGCCCTGGTGATACAGTTAAACCTGTTATGTATTCTAACTCAACAGCCTCTCAGTCTAATCCCTTTGAAGTTTCTTTGCTCTTCAACAGCCACTTTAAGGTAAGTGACAGAGTGGCATGGGAAAGTGAAGTGTTCTCCCAATGGTTTTTGAGTATGGCCATTTCTAATGTCAGAACTGTGTCCATTTATTCCTTTCCTGAGACTGGTCAGTTTGACCTATGCAGAAAGGCATTACAGGACCTAATAACATCACCCACAACGTTAGCAGTTCATTCACTTGCTCAGCTTCCGGCATTCTACATGACTTAATTGGCTTTCCCAGTGCTAGGATATTTGTGTTATCAGCAACTACTGCATTGTGAATGACAAATATTAAAAATCTGATTGTCAGTTCTTGCATTTCACTTCCTTCTGACCTCACTGTTTACAATCCTTCCCCCACCGCAATAAGCCTGAAACGCTCCACAATATTCTATGCATCTGATGAAGTGGGCTATAATCCACGCAAATTTAAGGAAGAATAAATCTGCTATTCTGCCAAATAAGGCACATCGAAGCAAACCACAAAACCTGCGGCAACCATAATAGTATTGCGTATCTATTTAACTCCGGACATAAGCAAGCCTTCTCCAAGGTAGTTCCTTACCTTGCCGTTCGTCGGCGGTTCCTGGATGTAGATATTGCTCATGGTGAGGATTTAAACGCAGCCACTTCACTGCTCAATCGTCCCGGGGCTGGCGAAAAGATGGAGAGATGAAAAGCTGTTCCTTATTGCGTCTATGGGAATTCAGGGCGAACCTCCCGCCATGTTGGGAATTGGAAGCCACCACTTCTAGCGCGGGGGGAGCAGCATCGAAAAAAGCTCAAGCCTCCAATCCCCACCCCCGAGAGCCATAAAGAACCCTCCCCAGCATCTTCAAAGATACTCTGAACCAAAACATCCCCTTAACTCGTCCGAACTGGGATGATATTACCAAATCCCTTACCGACCTGCCGAATCCTCCCCCTCAACTCTCCATTATTGGTACGGCGCGTTGTGCACGGCTCAAAGTCTTCCGACTGCGAAACATCGCTTCAACTGTTTTTTTTATCCGCCCTAGAGCCGTTGAGGCTGTCAGAGGCAGGCTGTGGACAGAAGTTGTATAGCGTTACCCCGTAAAGCTGTTGTGGTCGGAAACTGAAAAGGGGGTGGGCGATACTAACAGCCTGGTTGTGTGTACGATTACTTGGAAGTAAGCCTTATTGCATTCAATGGGACTTAGAGTAAGAATGAATTATTTCATTTAGGGCACAATCCTATGCATGTAGACAGAAAAGGTCCTACAACTCCCAATATCCATCCCAGCTATACTGGGAGTTCCAAGGTGTTTTTTTCTGTTTGAACATGCATAGGATTGCGCGGTTAAAACATTGATACCCGAGTTTTTCTCTGTTACCAATATCATATTGCTGTTTTTTTCTAATGTTGCCAGCTGTCTTGAAAGTTTAATAGAGGAAAGTTCGGATATAAATCTTTTAAGGGTGCAATCCTTTTGCATGGTTAGATGGGGGGACCCTACAACTTGCAGCATACTCCAGCCAGCCACATACACAAAATATAGAAATTTAGTAAAATCATCTACAATATGCCAGTCAAAAGAAGATACCAGCAACAGTCCAATGCATTTGGACAGCCTTGCCTTTCAGGGTGGCGAATCTGGAGCCCTTCGGATGGTGCTTGGATCCAACTCCTATCAACCCTAGCCAGTGTGGCCAATAGTCATCTGGAGGGCCCCAGGTTCCTCACTCCTGAAACGGTGCCACTTTCTCCTCCTGGCAGGGCTCCTGTGCCTTTAGCTTCATTAAAAACAAAACAACAAAGGGGCGATTAGAATTTACCTGTTGAATTTACCCGATTGGGGATTTGGCCATAAGAATTGCCCTCCTGGATCAAACCAAGGGTCCATTTAGTCCAGACTCCAGCATCCTGGACTAAGTAGGCACATGCTTCCAGGAGGCACACAAACAAGGCATAAAGGCAAAAAAGGTTATTTATGTTTTCCCCTCCCTCCACTAATTGGTTTTCACTTCATCTAAACATAATAGATCTTATTAAGTAGACCAACCTTCCCAATCTAGTTCCTCCAGATATTTTGGATACAACTCCCAGCATTCCTGACCATTGGCCATTCTGGCTGGGGCTGATGGGAATTGAAATCCAATGCATCTGGAGGGCACTAGTAGAAATTGATAGCCTAATTATCCTTCCAGCCCACAGCAAAGAAACAATCCTATGCATGTTGGCATTCTGCGCATTCCTATGCATATTTACTCGGTATTAAAACCCATTGAGCTCAATAGGGTTTACTCGCCTTGTAAAGAGTAATTAAGGTGCCAATCCTATGCACACTTAGTTACTTTTGAGTAGACATGCATAGGCTCGCGCTGTCAGTTTCACTTAATTTACATTTGAGTTAACAAAATATACACAAAATGTATATACAGAAAGGATTTTGTATATACAAAAATATACACAAGGGTCTACCTGCTTTTTCATAAAACAAACTTTACTGCGTTTCCATTCACCCGAGGCACTATCAATCAACTAGTAACCCGCCTCCTTTTACTAGGATTGGTTCACGGGAAGAGGACTATCCCATTGTAGGAGGGGTGATATTTGTTAAGAGGGAGTCCTCAATGGTGTGGGCTGAGAAACCTTCTCTCCGGGAGCAGCAAAGGGGCTCTAGCTCAATCCATGACTACTAACTCGGCGAAGGAGGAATCAATTTGTCGCCTCCAGCTCCTTCACTCGCCTCCCAATGAGTGTTTTCTCTGTCTTTCCTCCTCTTTCTAATGGTACAAACCTCCGTGGTCGGGTCAAAGTTTTCCGGCCGAGAAGCGTTGCCACCGTGAAGTCGTCCGACCCACAGCTGGACCTCGTGGGGGTTCATTCAGAGGCTGGTTGGGGTGCGGGGGCTACATGGCGTTACCAGGTGAGCTGCTGGAATGGAGAGGGAGGCGGACTGGGCACGTGTAAGACGGTGGTCGTGTGAAAAGTAGCTGCCGGCCCCCACGCTATTTCTCACTCAACCCAGGGGAGAGAGAGATAGACGGGAAAGTTGGAAGCAAATGCAGTATCAAGCTCAACTGAGTGATAGGGCGAACGGTGCAGTCCTGTGCATGTCTACTGGAAGTAAAATCCTGTTGAGTTCAGTCGGATTTAGTCCCAGGCATAGGCTGCACCCTCTTACCGGGGAATAATCCCTATTGAATTTGATGGGATTTACTGCTTTTTTTAAAAAAATCCCCCCCCCCCCCGTAATTTTATTGAGTTTTACATTTATAACAAGAGGATGTAACATCCAGTCACTTCAAACATAACACGGGATTCATTACGTACACACAATCAACATCCATTTAGATTAATTAGGAGGGGCAGTAGACTGATTATATATATGCAAAGCTAGAAGAAAACATTTCAAAACATTTAATGGGACTTACTTCTGAGGAGACATTTATAGTAAGTGTTGGCAAATTTCAGGCTAGTAAAATCTACTTGGTATTTTACTAGAACCTACCAGAACCATGGGCAAAAGACATGTTGAATATCAGAATTCTGAGCCTAGGAATTGAGTTATAGAGCTGAGCTGAGCTTGCAGTCTTTCTACGCAAAAATACAATCCTAATCACCCATTCCAGCTTTATTTATTACATTTCTGTATAACCCAATAACCAAAGCTGTCTGAGTGGTTCACAACAATTAAAACAACATGATCCAATAGCAAAGTTTAAAAGCTTAAACCTATAATATAAAATATTAAAAATACAGATTTAAAACAACAGAAACTGAAAGACTAAAATCCCCTGGAAAATTAGATCTTCACCAGGTACTGGAAAGAACACAATATAGGCGTCAGGCAGGTTTCTTTGGAAAACTATTCATTTCAGCAGTATCATGGGGGTGTAGGTCATTTTGTTGCTATTGTTAAACAATTGGAAATAAGAAATCTTTGCTGATCTCCTACAAATTACATAAACATCTTCCAGTAGACCTTGGTCTACCTTCTGCCCAACCTTGATGTATAAGGCCCTTTCCACACCATAGGGGTGTAGGGGGCGGGGAGTAGGTGATCCCGGAAGTAGCCACTTCCAGGATCGTTGCTCTCAAACCACATATAACGGGCGCGACGGTCCAGGCTGCTCCTGGGCCATCGGAAGTCATGCATGCCATTTTGTTTTTTAATTGGAGAAGAGCGCTCCTGCGCAGAATTAAGTTTATAAAAAAATGCCACGTGTGAGTGCACTCCCTCCTGGGGATGGCAATTTTGGTCTCCCCCCTCTCCTGATGGCCTCAGAGCTGCAAGGTGTGGCTCCGTGGCCATCGGTGTTGCCGTGCTTACTCATGCATAAGCGCGGCAGCACAGGGGTGGGCACCCACATCTTCTGTGGTCCCAGGAACTTTCTGGGACCACAGAAAAATCCAGAATTTTTCTGGTTCTGGGGAACCAGAAAAAATCCTGTGCCCACCCACCCCCACCCCTCATACTCCCTGTGCGTCATGCAGACTCACAAGGAGCAGCTGGGGTCCATCCCAGGCATTTTGCCTGGTGTGGAAAGGGCCTAAGATTGTGCTGTTATCTCGCTTTGAGTGTTGACAGTATATGACAAAACGCTAAACTTCAGATGTTTTATAGTCTTGGTTTACTTTGTAATATTTACAAATACAGGAATGTGAAATGCAAGGTTTCATATATGTAATTTCAGTGTATTGAAAAGAAAATATGTTAGCATGATTTTATGGTTTCAGTATACTCTGTGATAGTGAAATGAATGTGGAGTTTCAGTCTTTTCTTCCCCTCACTCACCAATAATCTAGTCTGATCTCAAAGTTTTAAGAGGTGTAAGTAAGTGAGATGGACAAAAAAAAGAAAAAGGTAGTAAGGTCCTACAACTCAACTACAAAAAAAGTCCTACAACTCACAGCATTCCCCAGCCAGCCATGTTGGCTGGTGAATACCAGAAGCTGTAGGACCTTTTTCTGTTTAAATTTGCATAGGATGGCACTGTGAAGATTAAAAGCGCAATCTGTGCATGTTTACTCTGAAGCAAACCCCACGGTCTTTAATGGGCCCTACTCCCAGTTATGTATATATAGAATTGCTGCCTACATATGTGTGTTATTCTGAGAGGGATACTAGAGGTACCACCAAACCTTATCTCCAAGCATTGCTCTGTAAACCCTGTTGAAAGAATGGAGTTTTGTCCTTTGCAAATACAATGGAAGACCATATGTAGAGTAATATGTATAGTACATAATTTGTAATATAATATAGTATATATTATACTGCTAAAATTGAGAAAGTTGTAATGGATGACTAGGAGTGGATTTTTGTGCAGGAAAATTGTGAGCTCAGCTTCTCAATTCCTAGGCTCAGAATTTTGTTAATTCAAAGTGTATGTCTTTTGCGCCTAGCTCTGGTTGATAGATCTTGGCGTTCTTGTAAAATACAAAATAGATCCTACTAGCCTGAAGTTTACCTACCTCTGGCCTAAATTACATTTGGGAACAGCTGAATGACAGTTGCCTGTTGTGCATGGAGATGCCCTCAGTTCCAAAGGCAAAAGCAGCATACCAGAAATGTTCATCTGTTTAGGCACAGGAAAACACTTGGTCTGGTTGTGTCCCTACACCTCAAGAAGGTACCAAACAGTTGAATTACCTTAGCCATTTAGATCATGAGCAATGCTTGATCAAACCAAGGGTCTATCTAGTCCAGCATTCTGTTAACACAGTGGCCAACCAGCTGTTGACCAGGGACCCACAAGCAGGACAAGCTGATTAAATTTGCAGATGACACAAAATTGGGTGGGATCGCTAATACCCTGGAAGACAGGAACAAACTTCAAAGTGATCTTGATAGACTGGAGTGCTGGACTGAAAACAACAGAATGAAATTTAATAGGGATAAATGCCAAATTCTACACCTAGGAAAAAGAAACCAAATGCACAGTTAAAAGATGGGGGATACTTGGCTCAGCAATACTACAAGCGAAAAGGATCTTGGAATTGAATATGAGCTGAATATGAGCCAACAGTGTGATGTGACTGCAAAAAAAAAAGCAAATGCTATTTTGGGCTGTATTAATAGAAGTATAGCTTTCAAATTGCACGAGGTACTGGTTTATTTATTTATTTATTTATTACATTTGTATACTGCTCCATAGCCAAAGCTCTCTGGGTGGTTTACATAGGATTAAAACAATTAAAAACAATATACAAAAACGAAAACAGCAAAAACATACAACATACACACAATACACACATACATTTAAAACCGCTACAACAGCGGTTTTAATAGAGGTTCCCCTCTATTCGGCACTGCTTAGGCCCCATCTTGAGTATTGCGTCCAGTTCTGGGCACCACACTTCAAGAAGGATGCAGACAAGCTGGAGTGTGTTCAGAGGAGGGCAATGCAGATGATCAGGGGTCTGGAAACAAAGCCCTATGAGGAGCGACTGAAAGAACTGGGCATGTTTAGCCTGGAGAAGAGAAGATTGAGGGGAGACATGATAGCACTCTTCAAATACTTGAAAGGTTGTGTCACTGAGGAGGGCCAAGATCTCTTCTCGATCATCCCAGATTGCAGGACACGAAATAATGGGCTCAAGCTACAGGAATCTAGATTCCAGCTGGACATCAGGAAAAACTTCCTGACTGTTAGAGCAATATAACAATGGAACAATTACCTAGGGAAGTTGTGAGCAGTAGAGGCATTCAAGAGGCAGCTGGACAGCCATCTGTCAGGGATGCTTTAAGGTGGATTCCTGCATTGAGCAGGGGGTTGGACTTGATGGCCTTATAGGCCTCTTCCAACTCTACTATTCTATGATTCTATTATTCTGTGACACGGTGCAACAGCACCCTCTCACCCATGTTCCCCAGCAACTGGTGTATATAGGCTTATTGCCTCTGATTCTGGAGGTAGCACATAGCCATTAGGACTGGTAACCACTGATAGCCTCTCCTCCAATTATATTATACTATATTAGGATTGTTTGGGCTGTGAGACCAGAATGACTCACCTTGCTTCATTTCAGCGCCACAGGCCAAGGAATGCTCAGGGTTTGGCATGCTGGTTTCAGCACAGTATTATCTTGATTGTGGCTTGGGTCAAAACCTGAACAACAATGCTACTGGCACTATTGAGATCCATGAAAATCTGTCAAAGATAAGAACATAAGAAGAGCAATCCTGGATCAAACCAAGGGTCTATCAAGTCCAGTATTCTGTTAACACAGTGGCCAACCAGCTGCGTGTGGGAAATCCACAAGCAGGACATGGGTGCAATAGCACTCTCCTGCCCATGTTCGCCAGCCACGTATACATAAGCAATAGCCACTGATTGTCTTATTTTCCATGAATGTATCCAATCCTCTTTTAAAGCCATCCAAATTGGTGGCCATCACTACATCTTGTGGAAGCGAATTCCATAGTTTAACAATACACTGTGTGAAGACTTACTTCTGTTTGTCTATCCTGAATCTCCTGCCAGTCAGCTTTGTGGGATGAGCCCGAGTTCTAGTATTATGAAAGAGGGAGAAAAATATATCCCTATTCTCATTCCCCCCACCATGCATAATGTTGTATACCTCTAACATGTCTCCCCTTCCTTGCCTCTTTTCTAAGCTAAACTATCCCAGATACTTATGTAGAGCAGTTGCTCCAGTTGCTTGATCATTGCAGTTGCCCTCTTCTGCACTTTTTCCAAACTGACAATATCCTTTTTAAGGTGTGGTGATCAGAACTGTAAACTGTATTCTAATTGTGGTAGCACCATAGATTGTATAAGGGAGTATGATCTTGGTGGCTTTATTTTCAATTCCTTCCGTAATTATGCCTACCATGGAATTTGCCTTTTTCACAGCAGCTGCACACTGGGTTGACATTTTCATCAAGCTGTCCACCATAGCCCCATGATCTCTTTCTTCCTCAGTCACTGCTAACTGAGATCCCCATCAGCTTATATGTGAATTTGGGATTTTTTGCCCCGTGTGCATCACTTTACAATTGCCTACATTGAACAGCATTTGCCATTTTGATGCCCATTCTCCCAGTTTGGTGAGATCCTTTTGCAGCTGTTTGCAATCCCTTTTTGTTTTAACAACCCCACCCTAAATAATTTAGTTTCATCAACAAAATTTACCTCATTTATAACCACACTTACCCAAACTTGCACCTCTTTCCTTCCTCACCTTTACTCACTTGTAGACTCAATATGAGGGTTGTTATTCTCCTATTCCTTTGGTCACCCCCACTCTGAACATCTGGCTAGGACAGAGAGGGAGCAAAAGGTTTCACTGAGTCCCTTGCAGCAAATTTCTAATAAGATCTTTTCCTTTATTTGATCTCTCCTAGAACCACACATGGTTCAGAAACCACAGTTTGGCTCTTCCCCCACCTTGACCTAGTAGTATTTATTTTTTCCTTCTGTGTTAACTGCATGTATTCTACATTGTATTGATATGGTTCCATGTACCAAAGAAAGAGAGTAGAGAGGGGACATGATTGGGTTCATAGTTGTTGGAATGGCCTGAGAGCCAATCAGAACTTCAGTTCCAGCCCAGTAAGTTTTGTTTTAAGATGTTTTTAATGATGTATTAGTTTTTATTTGTTTTAATATTTTATCTATTTTGTGGTTCTTGTGTTTATATTTATTGTTGTTCCCCGCCTCGATCTGGAGGGAGAGGCGGGTTATAAATAAATAAATAAAATTATTATTATTATTATTATTATTATTATTATTATTATTATTGTTCCTCTGCCAAAATTGGCAAGAACGCACAGGAATTAATGAAAGAGAAAAGTTATTTATTTCAAAGATTTATACTCCACCTTTCAAACCAATGGCCCTGAAGGCATCTCACAGCATCAGCTAATAATAGAACACATGCACACGCGCGCACACACACACACACACACACACACAAACATACTGCAGTTCTTATTCCCAGGGCAATTGGCATTTAGAGATGGTTGGCAGGGAGCTGGGAAAGCAAAGCTCCCCGCATGTCAAATTTGTAGCCTTCTCCTACTTTCCCTCTTAAGACTATGACCAAGTGCAGATTCCCTGGCTTGAACATGAGCCACACTCAGAAGATTTGTGAGTTTTGAGTTGGCTTAATAAAGGTATTTCGGCAGTGCAGATTTTGGAAAGTTTGCTTTCATGAATTTTCCCTTTGGCCAGCACAGTTACCTTTGCTTTTTGTGTGACCTGGAAAATACTACATTTAGCAATGGATAGAGAAGGATTTAGAATCACCTGTATGCCCCTTTTGCTTTAAAAATTGGGCTCTCGACATGCTGAATATTTGAATGCAATAAGGGGTCTAGTGCTGTTGCATCTGCTAATAAGCCAGAGCACCGTAGTGGACAGCATGTTCAGCCAGTTCTTGGGAGAGCTCGCAAAAGGAATTGCTTATCATTGCATGTTACTCCCCTTGGTGGCACTGTTTACGCAAAAGTCACCCTAATAATGTAATGTGATTTTGATAATAGCATATTATCAAACTATAATATAATTACAGTTTCTTCATATTATTAAGTGGGTGGAGTAAGTGAATAAACAGTGACATAATGGATTTTAGAACTAAAGAAGTTCTTTAAAACAAGGCTTCAACAATCATCATTTCTTATAAACTTGAAGCTTTGATTCAGAAATGTATATAAAATGTATATTGAAGAAAACACATTTGATTGTAGAACTCCCTTTAGAAAAAGAAAATTTCCTTTCCTCCATATTAACTAAGGTTTCACTGTTGAGATATTCCTTGTTGTAGATGTTCCAAATTTTCTTGGCTGTGCTGGCTGGGGATGATGGAAGTTGGAATTGGATGGCCACTGGTTCTTCAGCCCTAATCTGTATCACAAACTCATGATTGACTTCTTGAGAGGTTGGGCAGCAATCCTAAGTCCATTTACCTGTGAGTAAATACCACTGAACTCAATGGGACATCTCTACTCTGAGGTTAACCCCATTGTGTCCAGTGTTACTTACTCCCAGGTAAGTGTGTATAGGATTGGAGCCTTACTTGAGGGAGAAGGTGTTTTTAAACATTTTACTAGTTTGCAGAAGTAGTTTAAAAAATACAAACAATAAAACAGAGAAGTAAAAGAAGTACAAAAAGGAAATTTACGAAACCAAAATACAATTACAGAGCAATCCCTGGGAGACCATCCAGGGACCCTATGATATTTCAGATTCTGCCTCCTGAGGCCGTAGACACTCCTACGACCTCAGGAGAGGGAATCAGACTTTGGATCTCTCCCCCACCTCCTCCTAGCTGCTGTAGAAAGAACTGTAGTGGATGCTTTCCAAGGTTACAAGATCAACCTCAGATGACCTTATAGAAGTCCAAAAAGGAGCACTCTAGTAGGTGGGAAGAGGAGAGGTTAAGATCCACAGGATCCTATGGCCTTTCCATCACCCGTCCCCCACTCATGAGGCACAGCTCGATTTGTTTTTTGAGGAGGAACAGGAGGCAAAAATTGCCTCCACCATTCCTCCTGCATTGGCAGCAAGAGCTCAACAGGGCATTAGGTTTTTCAGAAGCCTCCAGGCTTGGAGGTTTCCATATAATGGGCAGCAGTCCTATAGGATTGCGATCTTACTGAGTTACATTGCCATGTAAAGTGAATTGTTATGTCAAAAAGTGGTTGGTTATATCAAGTAGGGATGCAATTGAGTATCATCCATCTGCGTATGTCAGAAATGCTTACCATGTGGCAAAAAAAAAATTCAGATTTAACTGAGTCCTTAGGAATTCTTATTTGGTATGTCAGTTTGTTCTTGGTGGGGTGTTCCCATATCTTTCTGTTTGAAGATTTTATAGTAAGTTTGGTTTGATATTTCTAGTGTCTAGCTACTTCTGTCCTGGCAGCTATCAAAAGTTGAGAAATAGGTCCTTGTGCAATACTTTTGCCTCTGGAGAAACACTCAAAAGTGCTACGCCAAGATGTGCACAGCTCAGTTGTCCTGCAATGGTATTGCTATTATCAAATACCTCTCTTCAAAATTCATGAATAACTGAACATGACCTCCACCATATGTGGCTGAAGGTCCAAGATTTATCACAACCCCTCCAACATTTCTTAGATCTCAGTTGTTTGAGAGGGGGGCATCTAAACAGGAGAAAGGTGTGATCTACTTAGCACTTTAAATGCCAGCTCTTCTGTTTTGTACTAACTGATTTCATAGTGCTTAAATAAAGCCATTTGTTCGATCGATGTTCTATAACACAGCCAGTTTTTCTACAGCATAAAGTGTGATATTTGCTATTAGCAAAGTGTTTGACTGATACCTTTTCTTACAACTCCAGTTTACTGTCGTGCAGTTTGGCCTTAACTTGCTCTACAAAAACCCCTAGGAATATTATCTATATAAAACCGAAACACGCTTTCTCCTTCAAAGAGAATAAAATCCTCTTTGTCTTGTCTCAAACTTAGAATGTTCTGCAAGTGGAAAAGTGGGGCACAACAGACATTTGACCTATTTTCCCTCTAAATATACATTGGATATTATGAGTATAAGGATGATTAATCTGATACACACTTCAAATGCCATTAGCAGAAATGGGATTATAATGGTGGGTATTCTTTTAAAAAAGGTAGATTTAAATTCTATGCAGTCAGAATATCACAGGTTAGAGTTTTTAAAATGAGTAGTCCTTTAAGTGAAGGAGATTTGTGTATCTACCATCAACACAGCTCTGCTCTTTTTATTCCGGCCCCTTAGTTTCTATGGAAATAAATTCATTCACTTGAACCTTTTAAAAATTATTTTTATGCAAACTAGGGTGTGTGTGTGTGTGTTTTGTTTGTATGTTAAATTAGCCAGTTCTCTTTTGTATTATCTTATGTCAGTGCCCTAAGGTGAACCTCTACATGCATGAGAAAATGTGTTGAATATCTGTTGTTACTTCCTTGTAATATTAGATACTTCAGTTGATCGTTGATGAAGCGTATTTTCTTGACATGTTTGTTTACATGTTAACTTTCTCCAAATTTTCTGTACCTTGCCACTTGGGACAGTTCTTGGGTTATATCAATGAGAATCCATTAGTTTCACTAGCCTCATAAATTGTTCCATTACTGCCATTAGATCCTATCTATGACGAGAAATGATAATGGGTTGGATCGAGGATCTGACTTCTTTGAAAGGAAGGGACATCTGTGGGAAGAAGGACTGGGCTTATGAAAGATCCCCCTGGGGATCCCCATTCAGGCACACACAGACACATACCTCAGCTCACCCATTCAGCAGCAGTCCTCTGACTCTATGGGCTGGGGGCTGGTTGGCTGCAGTGCGGGCAGCTATTTTGAATTTTCAAGCCATAACTGCAGCTTGTTGTGTCATCTGAACCTGGCAGAGGTGCATTGTGTGAAGATTAAAGCTGGCAAAACCCCTAATTGGGTTGCCATAATAATAAAGTGAAAGTGAAGGTTAAACGACCCTCACATAACCCATGGGTTATGTGAGGGTTGGGACAAGCCACAGTAGCGTCTTGAATATTCAAAAGCTGTCTAGCATGCAGCACAACTCACCCATGGCTTATTTAAACTACACAGATCATCTGAGCCAGATCTCTGGCTGGGTTCCCATGATTGGGGAAGGAAACTAAGGCATCATAGCTTATTTTCCCATCCTGCGCATACTGGTCACATGCCATGTCATTACTATAATTCCCTTTGCTGGGCATGGTTTGTCATGTCATCTGAACCCGAAAAGGGTGCACAGGGGGGTTGGTTACAAACAAGCCCAAAACCTTAGAACAAGCCATGGGTTCTGTGGTGGATTGTTAATTCACCTGTCATGCAATCTTACTGGGTTTGGACGGCACAATAAACTGCACCCAGCGAGGGTAATTATGGTAATGACACAGTGAGCAACTGGCACATGTGGAGTGGGAAAATTAGGTACGATGGCTTATTTTCCTTCCCCAATCATGTGAACCTGGTCTCTGTGTAATATTTTCAGGGGGCTGGAGGAACCACCGTGGATTGGAGGAGGTGAGAAAATCCTCTTCTGCCAGCACAGTTGATTCAGCTTAAATACGGATCCAACAAAATAAATATTTAAACATGACTACATTCTGCCTGTAGAGGTAGTGCTTATGAGCTATGAGGAAAAATGGCAGCTTTATTCTGCCAAACCGTGGCAGGGCTGAACTTAATGCAAAGTGCATGTGGCTACTGCCAGCATGGTGTTATCATCACACTTAAGGAATGTATCTGGCTGTGAAACTACCATATGCTATGTATAAGCAAGAGATGGTGTAAGAAATTTTGGCTGCAGTATACACCATTTTGCTATAGATATATGCAAGTAAAACTGACAATATTGCTATTGTGCCTGGCAATTCAATTGTTTCCCTATATATTATGCATTTTCAGCATCTCACAAAACTAATATGAAATGTACTTGGCTTTTTCAGGTGGAAATAAAGATAACATAAGGGCAGGGTGCAAGAAATGTGGCTATCGTAAGTATCTACAAAGATATCCTTGATAAGCTTTTATGTGAAACATCACTAGCTTAATATGGCATTTTCTGGGCACAAGAGTGTATGAATAATTGAGATGGAATTGGAAAAATATAATGGATAGCGACACATCATGACTTGGATCTAATAGAAGTGAAGGAAAGGAAGTTCACGGAATAAAGGTTTCCTGTCCTTTTCTCCCTGCTGCAGTCATCTGGCAACCACCACCTCCAGCCTTGGGGCCATCCTGATCAATGTGGTATGGGATGCGGGAAGCTGAGGAGGTTTTCTTAGGGGGGGTGAAGGAATAGAGAAACTTTCCTTCCATTAGGTTCCTTCTGTCCACTTCAGGATCCAAACCTATCTTCAGAAGTGCATAAGCCACTTTTATTAAATTAGATGCAGAGTTCGTTCTCTATCTCTTTGAATTTTCTATACAGCTACAATTTGTGTGGTCCAGGCCAGTGTTTAAAGAGGATATAGGGTTAAAGATGCCAATGTCGGTGCTGGGTTTCCCCATGCAAAGTGAATGTTTCATAAATACCGGGATAGGGTGACCATATTTTGGAAACCAAACAGGAAGACAACATGCGGCCTTTCTACACCATAGGGGTGCGGGGGGGGGGGCGCAATCCCGGAAGTACCTGCTTCCGGGATTGTCGCTCTAATACACATTAGGAAGTGCGATGACCCGGCTTTCTCCCGGGCAGTCGCGCCTGCCATTTTTGTTTTGTTCGTTGATCCGAGAAGAGCGCACTTGCGTTCCAACGAAAATGTAAGTTGTTTTTTTTTTAAAAAAAAATACCCCCTGAAATTCTCCCCCCACCATCCCCTCCACCATCCTGGGGACGGTGGACTTTCTTCCCCCCCTCCCTTGATAGGCATGGAGCCACACGGTGCTGCTCTGTGCCCAGTTCTGGTGCCTGCATACTTTCAAGTAAGCGGGCACCAGGCAGGACAGGCGCCCAACCTTTCCATGGTCTTGGGACCGCAGGAAACCCGTGCCCATCCCCCTGTCCCCGGGAGTCCCTGTGCGTCATTTGGACTCACAGGGACCACCCAGGGACAATCCCACGTCCAAAGGCCAGTGTAGAAACGGCCATGGTTGGCCCCCAAGGGGACATGCCAACCAACATATCTGCCCCCAGAGGGAGTGTCCAGCACCATAGGGGGGGTGTCCACCTGAACATAGCCTTGGTCACATGCCTGATTTTACAGCACACAATTAAGACAAATCCCTCAAATATCTTCTCTGACTGTATCCTCACTCCACTGCAAGCTGTTGCTGCTGTTAACGGGGTTTGCTGCCGGCTGGCTTTTTTATTTATAAATTTCAATTTTTTAAAAAAACCTGTGTATGATTGTCACAAATTTTCTACTCTAACATTAGGGTGGGTGTTGTGGGCGGCGGACACTACTTCGCCCATTGGCTTCTCAAGGCTTGTTTGTTGGCACCACTTTGCACATCCAGACTTTGAACTCCTGTCTACTTCCTGCACAAACATGCGACTGTGAGACCCTCTTTCTAATGCCCTGCATTGCATGGCAGCTAAGTTACAACAGGTGGCACTTGCACCCTGTGGCCAGGGGTAGAGTGCCAACTTATTGCTCGTTCATGTCCAGTGACTCCTACTTGAAGAAAAATCTAAAAATCAACGGATGAACGGATCTGCTTCAAATTCGGCATGGCTAAACCCCTACCTGAGAGCTATCATGGTACCAAGGTTCATTTCTTTTTCTGTAAAAATGATGGAGCTGTAAGCACTTTTGTTAATTCTCATTGACTATAAAGTAGAGCTGCCCTTTGGGTGGGGGGAGGATGGGAAAAAACTGGATTTTTCTTCAGATTTTATAATGCCTCCCTGGATTTGTTACCAAAAATCCTGACAAAATCCTGGTTTTTCCTGTCATATGGTCACCCTAGAAAGGCAGGGGCTATTTCCTCACAGTTTTTTGTATGCTATCATGCTAAATCTATATGCCTTTTCGACACAAAATTGCTAAGTATTCTTCAGCCAGTGTTACTCATCATCGGCCTGCTTGCCAGAAAAGGCATCTTATGAAAAGAGCCATTCCATGAGAGAAATTACTTTTCCCCCCCTCGGAAGTGGGATGGCTTTTTACTAAGTGTTGCAACTAATTGTCATAAATAATGGACTGTTGTCTGGAGCCATTCTGCTATCCCACCTATCTGATAAAGACCAAGGTCAGCATAATGAAGAGAAGCTGGTTCAAGAATATTCTAGAAACCTCAGCCTTGCCAACAATTGAGATAAAGATCCTTCCTTCCAAATAGGATTGGTGAATTGCCATTGCTGGGATGTGAGTAGCTTACAGGGTGGGATACCTTTCTTACTTAAATAACAGCTACCAGTCTAGTGGAACTTATGAATTGTATCATTTGTTGAAGCAGAGTTCCCCTTTTTCTTGGCCAGCAGAGATCTCTGGAAGATTCATTAGCTACCTTGATGGTTTATAAAAATACAATTCACAAAAATACAGTCCTCTTAATACATTAGTGCCATTGGTCTACCACATGGGTAGGCACCAATGTGCCCCTGACACCTTTCTTGATATTCACCAAAGTACTGTACTCCCTGACACACATTCCCCCACATTCCCAGTAGCACATTTTTATGGCATCTGGGATTGCTGTGAACTTGGTTTCTGATGGGGCTGAAAGCCCTGGGTTCAAATGACTTATTCAATGTGTGGACCTCAACTCCACCTCTTCCTTACATGTGGGCATCTTACTTGTCTTTTGACATGCCTCCCATGATGGCCATTTTTGGTGGCACCCAGGACAGCTTCTCAAATTGCAAAATGAGCCCATAGCCCAAAGAATTTGCCGAGCCCTGGTCTAGCAGTATGTGACAGGTTTGTGGGGGTTAATTATTGCAGTACTTCAGTCCTCTTAGTGATCACACTAATGGTGTTATGGTCACCACCAGCAACCGGTGGAGGAGCAGAAAGAACTAATTCTCTAGATTTGCTGATACTTCAGTGTGTTGCCTGCCTAGCAGGGAATTGAAGTCCATCACTGTTTCAGTAAAGCACATAAAGAAGCAAGGGAAAGTGGCAAAGTAGATTTCATATGTATCAGATCTCAGGTTCGGTCAGCAGTTCAAGGATCAAGGGTAGCAGGGCTATTAGAGACCCCTGCCTGTAACACCAGAGAACTTCTGCCAGCGGCATTGGCCAAGCTGGTGCCTTCCAGATGTTTTAGACTACAACTCCCAAAATTCTTGGCCGTGCTGGCTGGCTGATGGGAGTTGAAGTCCAAAATATCTGGAGGGCCCCAAGTTGCAAGGCTGTGTTGCTAGAGTAGATAATGTTAAAATAAATGAGGCAGTAGTTTTAATTGTTAGAAGGCAATTTCATGTGTTTCTGTGATAAGCAAGACACTGGAAAGGAAAAAGAGATCAGTGCCCTGATTCATATAGGGTCTAACATTTGGAATAACACACACAATGGGCTTGTTCAGACAACATGCTAAGCCATGGTTAGGCTGCTAACCCTGTTGCAACAAATGGTTAGTGAGCATGTTTAAACCATGGTCATGTAGCCACCATAATTAGGAATGGTTCACATGACACGCTAAGTCATGGTTCATACAAAATTCTAAGCCATATCATTTAGCTCAAAATGCTTAATCACCGTGGCTTAGTGTATCGTCTGAACAGGGTCAGTAATTAGGCAGCACAAGAATATTTGAATTTATTTATTTATTTATTCCAGGTTCCTATAAGCTGCTTTTTAGGGCCAAGCCCTTGCAAAGAGACATACACAAAATGAATGAAACAATGGTACTTTAGGCAGATCATGTAAGTGTACTGTAGACCCAGAAAATAACTGTATAAGAGAAATGGTTTAGATTGCACATTTATCATCAGTTCCCTTAAAGAAATGCAGCAGTAAAAAATATGTATTAAGAACCTCTCGAATGTCTGCACTGAAGGGGCCAAGCAACTATTAATTGAAAGGGAATTCCATAACTGGAGCTACCACCAGGAAGACTCTTATGTCCACCAACCTAACTGATTTTACTAGCAGTTACTTGGGCAAGACCTTTGACAAGGAGCTTAGAGTATAGGTAGGAAGGTACTGGGGAAATCTGGCAGTGGTCCTCCTTTTGCCCCAATTCTATTCTCCTGTTACTGGGGTTTAGTCTAATTTTAATTTCACTGGATAGTGCTAGTGTGGAGCTAAAGCCAGGATGATTAAGGTGTGACTGATGTCATACAGTTTTAAAAACCTTTTGTTGGGTATTAAATTTTGTTGCAGTTGTTACAATGTATTTGAAATGTTTATGTAAGTTATTAAACTGTTGGTGCCAAAAGCCTTTTTTTTGCCATGCAAGGGCTTGTTAACAGCATTACAGCTAGTTTGTGTATTATCAGTGTCTTGCACTACTAATGGCATATGAATTGTTGAAATGTGCACTAATGAGGCTTCCCAAAATGAAATGTGATTCGGTATATAAAGGTTAATTGTTTGTATTCTTTACTGTTTGTATTTTTGTTGCTTTTATTTTAGGAAAATCTTTTAGCTATAAAAGATCTCTTAACTTGTGTGAAGGCTTCTGAAACTAGTTATATTTTTGTACTTAACAGCTACACGGTTGCATGTCTGGGGCTCTTCTATTCTGTTCCTTCCCATTAGTATAACATCCATTAGAAGATTGTTCTGGCTTGTTGCTTAGATACAAATTTTAATTGGCCATATTCATAGATAGAGGTTCTCCACAGATAAATTGTTTTCAAATTATCTAGGTTTTCTGAGAAGAGTCATTGTAACAAAATTTATCATTCTTGTTGCATTTTTATACTTAGAGAGCAATCCTATGGCCCCAGGACAGAAAACCCGTTTGCAGGTAATGCTAAGCCACTGTGAGTTAATTTCTCCATGGGGTTTAGTGGAGCGCACCAGCCACCATTTTGACTATGCAAATGTTGGCGTACTTGTAGCTTGCCATCATGGGTTGTTTGAGGGGGTAGACAACCCTGAAATAACCCATAGCTTGTTTTAGGGTTATTTGAGGATTGTCTACCCCCTCAAACAACCCACAACGTGGGGTAATAATAATAATAATAATAATAATTATTTGTAGCCCGCCTCTCCCTCCGGATCGAGGCGGGGAACAACAACAATATAAAACATAAAAATCACAACAGTTAAAATTTTTTTTAAAAAACGAGAAAAAATACAACATTAAAAACATCTTAAAATTCATCTGGATAGGCCTATCGGAAGAGGGTACAGCAAAAGGGGTACTCAGCATGACATGGCAGCCACGGTGGCTATTGCATCTTGCGAACTGGGTTATTGTCTGATACTGAGATATTTGCCTCCGAGGCTATAGTCTCAGAGGGGGAAACCCCTGCCTAGAAGAGGACGGGGAGTTAGGAAACGGGGCCTGCCTGTGGGAAGGCATAGGAGAAGATGTGAATTCACAAGCTTCTGAGTTCCTGTCTCCACCCCCAGGGAAGTGAACAAACTAGACAGGTTTAGAGGCCACCTAGCATGAAATACCACAGAGCAGAAACAGAAGAATGCCATTCCCAAACAAGTACTCTTGTAGAGAATGAAAATGCCATGGCATGACTACCAATGTTGGCAGAAGAATTCTCACAGTTTCTTTATGGCAGACTTTATGGCTTCTTTAAGCTTGATCTAATGTGCTAATATTTCAGCCATTTACTTGGAAAAAAATCAAAATGAAAAAGATAGTGCTTATATGCCAATTCTAAACAAATGTTAAGTGGACTTGTTCAGACAACACGTTAAACCATGATGGTTAAGCATTTTGAGCTAAACATTATGGCTTAGTGTGTCACGTTAACTATGTCTTAGTATTTCATGTGAACCATTCCTAACCATGGTGGCTACATGACCATGGTTTAAGCACGCTCACTAACCACTTGCTGCAAAAGGGTTAGTGACCTAAGCATGGCTTAGTGTGCTGTCTGAACAGGCCCATTGTGGAAATCTTTTTCTAGCTTGCATCTATTTCTGAGGGTTTATCACTTAACTATTCAAACAAATTATTGATATAAATGAGAATTTCCTCTCCTCATTATTTTTCCAATGAAAGTTCTTCTTTTCTCACCACTGAACTTTATATGTGATAGATTTGTTATTGGCTTCTCCTAAACTATTTCCCCCTTGTTCAATTTTACTTAGCGGGCCATCTGACATTTGAATGCCGAAACTTCCTCCGTGTAGACCCCAAAAGAGACATAGTTTTAGATGTCAGCAGCACAAGCAGTGAAGACAGTGAGGAAGAGGAGTTGGGAAAGCTGCAGGCCATTTCAGAAAATAAGAGTAAGTTTAAGCATCTCCTGTCTTTTTTTTCTTACCACAATCCCCCGACTCCCAAGTAGCAGGGTCCTGTTGTGTTAATAGGAGAGCTGCCAAATCATAGAATGATCCTTTTTTTGGTCTTACAATCAGGTGTACAGAATCAAAAAATGAACTGATTCATGGCGTCACTAATATATTATTTTTAAAACACTTGATTCATAGGTATTGCTGAGGAAGAAGAAAAGAAAAAGACCAAAAAGAAAAGAAAAGAAAAATCAAAATTAAAGAAAGCAGGGAAAAGGTACTATTTGAAAGCTTTTGTCGCAGAATTTCTAAGTGCACAGCGCTGGGTTGAGCTTGAAAAGACTTAGCTTCAAATCTGAATCCTTGTTCATGATGCCATCATTTAAAGCAGGGGTGGTGAACGTGTAGCCCTCTAGGTATAATTGAACTGCAATTCCCATCAGTCCCAGTCAGCATAACCAGTGGTGAGGGATGATAGGAGTTGCAGTCCAACAATATCTGGAGGGCCACAAGTTGCCCATCCCTGATTTAAAGACTGGTGGAAAAATCACTTGGATTTTCTATTTACCTGGAATACAGCTAAACGTTTTTTAAACGTTTTTATTTAAAGTACATAGAAATGTAATTTGTTTTCAGACACAAAATGCTATTGCTATTAAATCCTACACGAATTTCTGCAAGTAAATGCATGAGCAGTCTTTGTTGAGGGAGGTATTTCTTCTATTAAACTATTGATTCAAATTCTCTTGTAATCATAAATTCAACCCAACCCAATTCCTGTTTAAAAGACACACCGATTTCATGGCATTTCTTTTAAACAGTTGGAGTCAGGCACTCTACTGTTGGAAACAGTATTCCTATTAATGCTGAACTCAGTCCCAACTTGCTGACACTTTCATAGCCAAAACCAGCCTTTCAAGTGTATGTTTCTTTCCCTTCTCCTTCTCCGTCCCCTTTCTTCCAAGCAACTGCTTGCGTATGCAATCATTTTTTTTCTGTTTAGGGTCCCCCCTTCATGTTTTTTTTAAAACTATTTTTTATCAACTTTAGGGTTCCCCCAAAGCTGCTGAACCCTCCCTTTTTGTATAGATGTTGCTGTTTTGGCTAATAAGTTAGCTATTGGTATATAGGATGATAGAATTTAGGAGAATACTCTTTAGTTTCTTTAGCAAGGCTAGTTCTTTTTAGCAAAAGATCTCCCGGGGCTGCTTTCATGGCACCAGGTTGGTGCTGCTTTGCTACCAAACCCCGTGCTATTGCTTCTGCAGGGTGGCGGCAAGCAATCTTGATGGTGGGAGGCAGCGCAGACTTTCCAGAGACCATTAGGCTTGCCAGGTCCGCCCTCTCTTAATGCTTCCAGCAACTAATCCAAGGTTGCCTTCCACCCGGGAACACCCCCACTGCAGCACCAGAACAAGAACAGCTGGTGGAAGAACTGTGGTGACCTCACTCCCACAGGAAAAGTCAGAGTAAATCTCTGACTTTTTCCCTGTGCATCTTCCCCTCTTTGCTCCACTGTGGCTCCAAGTTGGCGGCTGTGTCATATAACTGATGTAGCACTGATTCGGAGCCACCGCAGGGCAAAGATAACATTTAGACAGCCCAATGTTTTCCAACCATTCACTCTGTCAGTGCAATAGCTGTATCATTACATCTATATTCCTTTGTTTTATAGATCTTATTCCTCAAGTGACACAGAAGAGGAAGAGCCTAAATCAAAAAAACAGAAAGCCCATAAGAAGGAAAAGAAGAAGGAGAAAAAGAGTAAATCCAAGAAAAGAAAACATCATCACAAAAAAGGGAAGAAAAAGAGAAAAAAGGAGAAAGATTCTTCATCTTCTGATAGCTCAGACTCTTCTAGCAATGACTGAGAAGCAAGGCTAAGATGATGTAGATCCATCCTGATTCGGTTTATAATGATGCCCAGTTAAAATATATATTTTTACTGAAAAAACAACAGTTGCTATTTATAAATGTCTCCTTCACGTATTAAACTATTTTTTTAAAGTTCACAGAGATTTATTTTCCCTATGCATTATAACTTTTATTTGTAATTCATATATGAAAAGAACCAGTTTTGTTTCCTAAGGTTTTAATCTCTTGACAATCAATTGATAAGTCTGGCTCCCATTCATGCCTAAATTATAACAATGGTAAGGCAGCAGTCCTTTGGCCTCTAGGAGAGCGTCCATAGGATTTTTCGGATCTCCCTCTCCAAGGGCAGGAGAGGGACATTATAAGCCTCTGTGAGGCTGTGTAGAAAGTCTGCAGCTGATGCTCCTCTGTTGGATGGGGCCAAAAGAAAGCGTACTCAGAGAGGGTTCTAGATTCATAGGATCCAAATCCCTGTTTCCCGGGCACACTCCCGGAACAGGGGAACATTTTTAATTCCCTCCCATGGAAAGTGCAAGGGAAAGTTAGTGAGATAAAATCCTGCAACAGGAAGAAAATAAGGGGAGGGTGGCAGAAAGAAAAATGTACCCCCACCACGTTCTGTCCTGCCAGCCTAAGCCCACCTCAAATTTTCTTTTTCCCATCCCATGGGATTGCTCTGCCTGATTGGGGAGTTCTAGTATCAGTCTAATCAAACTTCTACTAGAACGTTAAGTAAAACTAATATCTGGAAACTTATCAATGTTACTTTCAAATAAACTATAATAGCCCATTCATTCATAACATAGGATAGAGTATATCAAATATGATACTTATCTTTCCTGAACTGCTGCTAGCTACATAAGTCAATAAGGGCATAATCCTATCCAGATAGTCACCAGCCTACGAAATCAGAGGCTATCAACTATCCCATGCAGGGCAGCTGGAGCATGGAGGGGATCCTTTCCTCTGTGCTCCTGCTACTCTGCATTTTTGCCTAGACAGGCGAGTTTGAGGATTGGGATAGAATGGGCCAAAAGACCAGATAGGAAGCTGTGTAAAGTAGATTCCCCTGTCTCCTCCCCATCTCGCCCTTGGAACCGCCCCCATTTTATCCTGTTTCCGAGTGCAGACAAATAGCCAGCGGCAAGAACCACACTGGCTACAAGAAGTTGGGAATGGAGAGCAGTTTCTGGGAACTGAGGTTGGAGCCCTAGCTGCAACCTCAGTTCCCAAAAACCAAACAATCCTAGTGGGCATAGGATTGCGCCCTAAAACTTTTTGTAGTACAAAAACAGTCTGTAGTTTGGGAAGGATGTTAGAAAGTCCAGCTATGCACACAAGATTTTAGATGCATCTATGGATGAGGACCTGTGTTGTTTGTGTGTTAAGACGGGAATTACTTTTGAAGATATGTAATTATGTGAACAAGATGGAAATGGAAAACCTTTCTATGTTTTATCCCATAATATGTTTTTAACCATGAAATGATGTTTTTCTAATGCCAAGAAAGAGGCTTTCTGAGCACCTGAACTAAGATAAAAGCTATTGCTATTTTGCTGCTAATTTCCTATATCCATGTTTCTACCATGGCAGCTAATACTTGCTCAGATGAGAAAAACAACATTTTGCTGGATCAAAGAAGTAAATGTGAAAAATGGTTCTTGAATTTATTATTTCGCCGTGACTGTGGTACTGATAAATAAGATTTTAAGGATCCATGACTATCAACCCTACTACTTCTATAACATCAAATAATTTTGCATTAGGGAACTGGAGCAGGGAGGAGGGGGGAATACTTTCTATTAAATGGTTAGAATTTTTATTATTTAAAATATGCATATAGCATCTGTTATTGCAATGAATGTCAGAGCGACTTATGTCCCCTCTACAAGGATTCGCTTTTGCGCCCGGTTAGGCGATTATGCGCATAATCGCTGAAGCGCATTTTACACCTAATACCTCTGCACGAGAGGCGGCAAAGCGCATTAACGGATGACCAAAATGCGCTTTACAAGTAGTTAATGCGCATAAGTGCTTGTTCACATAGTCAAAATGCGCTTTAACGGCCGGAGCAAAATAAAACTCGCGATTTAACGCACATTCGATAATGCGCATAATCGGAGCGATAACACGCCTCTACGCTTGATTTGCGCTCCGTTCTTGTAGAGGTAAATTTTTTTAAGCGCCTTGAAAGAGCTTTAAACCTCTCTTGTAGAGGCAGCCTTACAACAGCATTAAAACTCAGCAATATGTTACACATCAAATCAACCAGCAGCTAACACATTAAAAGCCTACTAATATGACTTCTGCAAAAAAAATAAAAATGCCTGGGTGGATAAATACGCTTGCCTGGCATCTAGAATCTGTTGACATCAGATAGGTCTCCTGTTGGCACCTGAAAGAAACCCACTCCCTTGTTGATATCCACCATGCCTTGGGTGATGGGAGGCAGAAGTACTTTAGTAGAGGGCTTCTTCAATGTTTGAGTTCAAAGACCTCTGTCTACCTTGTGCCTGCTGGTTTCTCCTCCATTCCACTGTATAAAATACAAAAAGTAGCTAGATGGGTCTCTGAGCCTGTCTTGCTGACTTAGCCTTTTGGTGAGTGGAGAGGAGACTGGAGAGGTCATAGCATTCTGGGAAACTTGGCCTCTCCCCTCCCTGCTCACCAGCCTTCTCTCCCTCTCTGACTTCCCTTACAAGATCACAATTGCAATCTCATAAGACAAGCTTTCTGCAGCAGTTGGGAGGGAAGGTCTCGGTGCTCATAGCTCTGTCCACACGTGCGGAGATCCACAGCATCCTATGGCATCCGGACACCATCTGGGGGCCATAGGATTGTTCTCTTAAAGTATTGCAGGTTGTCAGTCAATCTACTATGATTGTTCAGCCATCAATTTTAAGCTGTATTCTAGATAAATATCGCTAGAACTTACAAGTTAAGCTGTATTCTAGATAAATATCACTAGAACCTAGAAGTTAAGCTACCAATCTGTTTTTTTAAAATATATAGGTCCACCAGGAATGTTTCGTATGTAAGATTCACTGATGTTGTTGAGTGGTGTAGGATAGGAATAGGCATCAAGCTGTTTTGGATTTCAATTCCCAGAAGCCTTTGCCAGCATGGCCAATGGTCAGAAATGCTGGGAGGTAGAGACCAAAACATCTGGAGATCTAATTTATGCCCACTCATGTCTTAGAGCATTCTTGTGTAGCTCCAGAAGACGTCAGCAAATAAACTTGCAGACAAAACAGTGTTGTTGGATTTTGCCCAGTTCTACTTCTCTAAAGGACTTACTTGTGCATTTTGAATTTTTATAAGATTCTTCATTCCACCACCTGCGAAAGCTGTAGCTTTCTCAAGTATAAAGTGCACAGCATAACTTTGCTTTATAATCCATCGTATATACATTGTTACATGTTTAACTTTTTAAATTATTTTAGACTACGACTACTACTACTAATAAGGCAGCCAATTAGCATTACTCACAGCTGTACGATAATTGCTTTCCATTGTGTCTGCTGCTTTTAAAAGGTTTTTTTTAAAAGAAGGATTTTTTAAAAATATTAAAGCTAACAGATGGTCCACAGAGAATTATGGCAGTTGCAACTCCACTGAATTGAAATGCTTTCTGCTGGGGTGCAGCTTTAACAATTTGCAGCCTAGAAGTCAATGAGATTTTGATTAAGTGTCAGTGTTGAAAATTAGTTTCCTTAGTAACTTGAAAATGTTTACCCTTTAAAGTTGTTTTAGGGTATATTATTCAGCAGCAATGAATTCTTGATGTTATTATATTCAACAATTTCCCAAAGGCCATCCAGTCTGCTGCTCAGAGACAAGATCATCCATTCAACAGTCCTGTCGCCTGCATATGTATGCATATGCATAGCGAGGGGTGCCTGTTTATTTCAGACTAAATATACAAACACCAGAGCAAAGATGCATGGCTAGAAATTACAGAGCAAATAACTCAGCAAGATCTGCCTATCCACACCCAAAAACATTTTAAGAAATTAAATTTAGAAAAATACTGGATATTTGTTGAAATTTAATGCACACATTCTTTGACTTAACTGCTTCTAAAATTCTATAATGTAATTATTTTATATTATAGATATTACCATGTGTATGGCATATTATACTGTAACAAGCATAAGATGGCTTCCTGCCCGTAGGATTGTAGAATAAGATTCTTCCCCTCTTACACCTTAGATTGTAAACTACTAAGGCTTACAAAATAAAATGCTCAATAATTTCTTATATGCCTTCCTGGCAAAACACAATATCATACAGCTTTCTAAGGTCACAAAAGGAGCCTTCTCACTATAGTATAACAATACTTCAGTAATTCCACTAAGTCCAGTCTTCTACCCCAATCTAATTTCAAAGAGCTAGTTCTTATCTTTTTTAAAGCCCTATTTCTATCTGTACCTGCCTGCTCACTGGGGCCCTGAAAATAAAATTTAAAAACTGCTGTGAATGCTACTGCCTTCAGCAGTGGGACTGTTGTCAAAAAATCATTCTGCATTCCCATTTATGGAATTTATCTGTCAGTTGCAAGCGTTTAGCCTATTTAAATCTGTTTGCAAGACTTTCATTTTTGAGCAGTGTTTAACTTCCACGTGTGATGGAACTCAGTAGGATTTGCTGCTGGTTTCTTTTTCTTTACTCTTAAATTTATATATTTTTGGTTTTTTTAATATTTTCTGCTTCAGGAGAAATTACAAATCCTCAAACAAACAAATAGTAATTCAAAAAGCAATCGGCTATCACCTTGGTTCCCTACTTGTTCAGCTGGTATAAAGCAGCATATCTCTTTTTACAGCCACAGGACACATGCCTTATTGGTGGGACTGTTCTGTGTTAGTGATTGGCAAGGTTTATTCCAGGAGGGTGGAGTATATATGGTGTGTCGCACTCCTGTGACATGGACAGCTGACTACTCTTAATCAGAGAGTTCTTGGACCTAGCTTACCCACCCAAGAGGAAGGAGTTAAATCTCCAAAAGAAAAAATAATAATGTGAAAATAGCCCTCATCTAAGGGGAGGGGGGAAGTGAGGCAGGTCTTGACTGCATAAACTTAAGTATTTTGCAAACTGATTTACAAATGCTTCAAGGATACAAAAATTGTCATTTTGGTTCAGACAAATGGCCAATCATCCTGGCACTGTCAGCAACTTCTAATTTGCTACATCAAAGGCAACAGTCAATGTAAGTTCATAGTTGCTCTGAACAGGAAGTTTGGCACAATTCTCCTCTGTAATAAGTGCCTTGGTTCATTAATGGTGTATTTGTTAACCAGCAGGCAATCTCTGAAGAGGTTTGGCTATTGCCATGGTAAAGAACTGCAAGAAAATAAAATATATAGCCAAGTTTCTGGTTAGGAATAGGTCTTTTGATAAGATCTTTGTTCAGGAATAGAGCTGAGCTTTGCTACATGAGGACCTACTTGCCATTAAAGGAAATATCTTCTGTGATGGCTGTAGTTATTTTAATTAATATAGCATTAAACATTAATAGTACAGTAGAGCAAGCTAAAGTGTTCAATACAATGGTAAGAGTGAGCCAGAATCCTTTAAATAAATTACAGCCAAATTAAATGAGAGATGTTTCTCCTTTTCCGGTTGAATACAATCGAAAACAGCATGCTGTTCTTGCCCAAGACACAGCAAAGGCTAGTGTGCACTTAAGAAAAAGTAATGAAGAGGTAGCCCAATATAATGCTCAAAAAACTGACACTTCTTACAAGGGTCCACAAATTCTAGCAGATAATGGAAGCTAATGATTATTTTTAAATATTCAGTTGTGAAGTCCAATCCCACCATAATACCGCCAATCCCACCATAATACTGCAACAATATTATGTGCCTCTTTATCAGTACCAAATTCAGCAGTCAGACATTATTAATATATAAATCAGGATTTATGTCGATTATTGAACATACCATTCTATTGTTTTGTTTTTGTTTACTTTTAACCTGTGATTCGTTGCATGGTTTTTGGCCACTAATTCCTTTCTCATTTTTAAGGCTGATTTCCCCCTGCCCCAATATACTTTAAATAATAATTTAAAAAGTATAGAATATGGGGAAATTATGGATTATGCCAAATAACATGCCTATTTTAATTCCCTGTCCAAGCAATTTTATTCTCAAGGTGGCTTTTAAAGAACCACATATACTGGGGCACCTTTAAAGATTAACATTTTTGGTGGCATTTGTTACCAAGAAGGTCACAAGTACTGTAAGACCAATTAAAGGGCTCAGATATGTAAAAAAAATCAATAAACGAACGGTAGGCATAAACCAATTTTACAAGTATGTAGGACATGATCAAACCAAAGTTAAGCAATTTTAGACATCACTGATTTCAACAGGAGAGTTAAGAATGTGCTTAAATCTCTGCAGTTGGAATCTATAGGTCTTAAAAGCAATTGATTTTGTCAGAATTGTGCCCATAAACACAATTCAAACTAAGCATTTTCAATGCTTACCCAGTGGGCAGCATAAAAACAATTCAGTTGCCAAAATGTTGAAAAGGGATTCTGGTGATGGCTCTTTAGCTTGATGTGCAGGTACAGATAGTAGACAAATGCCAAATCATATTTCAGAATAGGTTTCCAGCAGGGTTCATTTTTACTGAGTGCAAATGTAAGCAACATTTATGGGCTTCTGAGCTGTTAACTCACTCTCTACAAAACCACTTTACCAGCATGATATTCCCTCGCATATCAGTTAAATAAAAGCCTGAAACTAAAGCTCTTAAGCAAGTTCGGAACAACGCCACAGCCAACATAGAAAACCTTTATGGTTCTTTTGGAGAACACTGTTTGATAATTGTAGCATATAAGATCATTAAGCCTCTATGTACACTTTCTAGAGCAGCTTCCCCCAACCTGGCACCCTCTAGACGTGTTGGACTGCAACTCCCATAAGTGAGTCTCTTCTAGAGAGTGAGTCACATTGACTGATTTCTGATTAAATATGCTTAGAATTGCACTGAATACATCATTTTTCCTGTTAAAACTAGGGTTGCCCTTAGTTTTAACAATTAAATCTTAAACAATTAAACTTAAATGTGTTTGCACATCAAAACCTTCTTAAAGGTGCCTTTTATGGATGTTGAAGGATGTGCGAGGATATTCACAATTTACAGAGCAATCCTATAAACGTTCTGAGAATGCAGGCCTTTCACATGATCATGGACAGGGAAATAAGCCTTATTTCTCGGCTTTCTGCCGGGGAGTGGGTGGGTCATGCAATTACCCTCACTGGTGTGGCCTGCCTTACTATGCTGTGGTTAACAAGCGACCCCAGAATCCTACAACATACCAGGAGCCCTTGTATGGTGTGGATCCCCCCCCCCTGCCCACCTGCCCCAGCCGTAGACATAGATACGACCTTAGGGTTGGGAATCGATGAGTGCAGTTTTCCCATCCCCCATCTATCATAGCCACAGCTTCTCTTCTGGGGAAGAGTAAAAAAAAAGGAATGTTACAATGGATGGGGTGGGGAGGGAGGTGAGATTGGAGCCCTCTGTCTGTCTAAAGGAATATCTCCTTAGACCCTTAGGTCACCTTCTGAGGCTCTCCTCTGGCTGCCTCTGTTAAAGGAAGCTAGGTGGCCAGCCTCCTTGAAGAGGTTCACCTGGTGCCTTACACTGTTATCTTAATGGTGCCAAGCAAAGATCTTTCTTTTCTCCCAGGCATTTTAGAGACCTAGATTTTTATGGCTATTCTTGTATTCTTTTACATGTTTTATTGCCTTAATATTTTAACTGCTTGAATGGCATTTTAGTCTTTTAGCAGTTTCATTATGGGTGGATTAAAAATATAAATAAATAAATAATACCAAGTGTAAATCCCATAGGACTGTGCTATACATTATTAGAAGGAAAAGACATCTTTAAAATGTGATTGTTATGCACTATTGCAGCAATGAACAACAGCCAACATGGCTTAAAAATTAAATAAAACAGCGTACCTTATATTTCAGCTTTGATTGAAATTTGCCATACTGGTTACCAAAAGCTTTATTTGGGTAATCTACTGATTAAGCTGACGACAGCTTAATATTAAACCTTGTGCAGCACTATTCTATGTAGGTTTATGCAGATGTAACAAGCATGGGGATTTTTCCCATCTAAGGACTGCAGTCTTAGATTCCCATATCCAACAGTTTAATTCCACAGACTGAAGAATTAAGATGTGAAGAATGGCGCACCAACTGTCCTGAAGGGCAGGCCAAACGGAATTTTCATTCTGTATATCTGAGATGAAATGCATGAGAAGACTCCCTCCATGTGATGGAGATCCCAGCTGCTGGACCAGAAGGGAGGAGATAGAAGGTATCAACAGCAGAGTTTAAGGTGCTACAAGACTCTGTTGCACTCATGTCCTACTTGTGGGTTTTCCACAGGCAACGATTGTGTGAACAGAATGCTGGATTAGATGGATCCTTGGTCTCATCCAGCATGGCACTTCTGACGTTTGTTGTTTTTGTTACAATGGGCCAACATATCTAGCTCTCTTGAAAAGAAATACTCTAATTTCTGTCACTGTTCAACTTGATGTTAGACCTCAGCAGTATCTCTTTGGTTCTCTGAAGCCGTTCTTTATTTAATTCTTCAGGATGGATATATTTTTGTTCGGCTGAATTCCAAGCTACATTCACCTAGCTGGTTTTGTTTTTTTCACTGGAGTTGCCTAAAGTGAGATGAAGAGGTGAGGAGAAAGGGGGGTGGGATTAGTCCTTTACAGATAAATGAAAGAAAATACTTTTAGAAACCAATAGAATAATATATAAGAGTATGGCTTCAAATTTGCAAAAGGAATTAATGCTCTACATATTATAGTGGCATTTGGGTCTCACATTGTTCACATAGTTGCTTTCTAGCATTTAATGAAGATAATAACATTTATTTAATAAGTTTATTCTGCTTTCCTTGTAGTGAATAGGCATATTATATCTGGTGTCAATGAAAGAAGATATTGCTGTACTAAAAACATGACTGCTTGGAAAATTATATCAGGTCCAATCTTGTCTTCCCCAATAAATTTGTTTTTCTCAAGTTTAAAATGATTTCATTAGCCTAATCCTTTGTTCTCTTTTCTGATATGTACTAGCTCCCAAATATGTGTCCTTTCTCTCTACTATGTCTGCCAAATCTATTTGATGCACCATTTTTATTGCCTTTGCATTTTCTATTGAATAAGGAAGATCAATAGCTTGAGTCTAAAAAAACCACAGAAAAGGCCATGAAAAAGAAATTGTTCCCTTATGGGCAGAATTCATTTTTATTTAACTTTTCAGGCTTTTAGTAAATGTAGAGTAAGCTCTGAACCAGGAAGTCCTAGTTCAGATTGAATGCAAACGTGAGCAAACTAGTTGGCCTTAGCCAAGCTTCTATATAGCTCACCCTCAGCTTGTGATCTGTAAAATGGGTGCAGTAGATACTGAGAACCAGGTTCAAAGCCCCAATCATATAAACTCAGCCTAACCTACCTCACTGAGTTATTGTGGCAATAAAGGGGAAGGAATCAAGAACTCATTGCAGAAAGGGATAAAATTAGGCTTAGACTCAGAGATATCTTTGCACAAAAAGCAAGGCAGCTCCACAGAATTAATCTCATTTCCCCCGTCTTCTGCGCATCTCCGCCCATGTCTCACCCCACACTATTCCAGAGGATCTGTCGACTCTCAAGAGCAGCTTTCAGTCGGCACTGGGGAATGTAGTGTGTCAGAGGGTGGGGGGAAGATAGGAAAGCCTCATTATGTGAACAGAGTTATGGATCCAACCTATTATAAATAATTTTGACCTATGCTGCAGGATTGTTGTAAAGATGACTAATTTAATATATGTGAGAATGTTAACAAAAGTGCTATATAATATACTACTATTACAATTTGGACATGTAAGCAAGGATTTTTTTCATCTTCTTCAAATGCCTATGGAAAACAGTATTTTGCATTTGGATCAGCTTACACTTTATTTATAGATAAAATATCCAGCTTGTAAAGTTCTGCCTTTGTTTAAGTTAACTGTCACATATACTTCTGCAAGATACAATCAATTGTCACTCCAAATACATGTTAAAAGACAGGATTCAGTGTATCTTTTATAGCTAAGGACTCTTAGAAATAGTTTGCAGTGCCAAGGCTATGCAATGCTGACCTTCTTGAACAGAAGAGATTTTCAGATGTTACAGTTTTAGACCAGTATCTAATCTCTGTGGCTTTGTATAAAGAAATGAATAGCAAAGCACAAGGACACTAAGGATGAAGGCAAGTAAAACCAGTGCAGCAACCCCCAGTGCAATCAAAGCTCTTATACTAAAATACATGTAAATATAATTTATACTCAGGCTAAATGACAATCAGAAAACATGCTGGCAGTACAGTGACACTACATGATGTACAATCAATTAAAAAAAATTCACACCATTAGCTACTCTTGCACTCTAATAAAATTAGCTACCAGTATCCCACTGTTTTATGACACATAAGAGAGTTATTACTCACTCAATATGCAGTCTCTAGCTGTTTCTGCACTTCTTAAATTACATATGTTCCCAAAAGTAACGATGTGATCCAAGGATATTATTATTCTTTGTTAGAAATATATTTCAGTCTTCATCCAAACAGCTTAAAGCAGCTTCTGGGTCCCAGGTGATCTCCAACCAAGCAGTTTGCAAGGCTTGATATGAATAGCTTCTGCAATTTGACTTGCCTATACCTCCAGATCATTCTCTAAGTGGCAGACTAAGATTGTGAGGTTTGGGCTTGAGTTTAATTAACTGTTGTCTCTTCTGTGGGGCCAGAAGATAGTCCTGGACAAATCATTTGCCTTAATCCAGTTATATGTTTGATTTTGTATGATGCCTTGAGAACTTTGTTAAGAGGTTGGCTATATTAATGAATCAATAAAACAAGTACAGATATTTTCCAGGTACGGGCGCTCTGTTGAGTTGAGGAAGCTCTCCTGCTTACATCAGGTTTCTCATTCATTCTAGTTATAGACCCCCTCTAGATGGATTCCGTTTGACGCCTGGTTAGCCGATTATGCGCATATTCGCTGAAGCGCTTTATCGTAAATGCTTGTATGCAGGAGGTAATTGAACACTCAGTGGGTGACCTTACCGGTTGTTTCAAATGCGCTTTACAAGTAGTTAATGCGGAGAATCACTTGTTCGCATAGTCAAAATGCGCTTTAACGGCAGGAGCAAAATAAAACTCGCTATTTAACGCGCATTCAATAATGCGCATAATCGGAGAGAAAACGCGCCTCTACGCCTGATTTGCGCTCCGTCCTTGTAGAGGTAAATTTTTTAATGCGCCTTGAAAGAGCTTTAAATGTCTCTTGTAGAGGCAGCTATAGAAAGAACATAAGAAGTGCCTTGCTGGATCAGACTGAGGGTCCATCTAGTGCAGCACTCTGTTCACACAGTGACAAACCCAGCTGTCAGCCAGGGATCAACAAAGCAGGACATGGTGCAACAGCACCTTCCCACCCATGTTCCCCAGCAACTAGTAGCCATTGATAGCCTTCTCCAGGAATGCATTGGGCAGCCAGCACATACAAAAGAACTGTGTGAATCTCACTGCAGATGGATCAGAGCAACTAGCAGCTTTATTAGCTATATAAGCTTTAATTCCCTAATTTACATTATGCAAGTCATAAATGATCTACTTCACAAGTATTACAAGAGTGAATATGCAAAAGGACCTCTACATCCAAATATAGCACAGGCAGTGAGAGATCATTACGCTCCTGGGTGGAAGCAAGAGGAGCTTGTTTTGGCTATGGCATGGAGTCACACTTGCATTCTAGTCTGCCCTTCCTGTAGAAGATGTACTCCATATACATATATCACTATCTCATATTCTGAAGGATTTTGCAACTTGCTATAAAGGCTTGCTATTCAGCTAAGTGGTTCTATTGGAAGTTACAATTGCACCTGTTAACAAATTTCAATTCTGGGTTTGTCATTACTATTAATCCTCTTGCTTTAAGATTTTAAAATTAGAATATCCTGAAGAAAATAAATATTTTGGCTATGGTTGTTAATTTTCACAATATATATTTTTGTGGGAAATGTTTTCATTATTTTATTTTCCATTGCCTTTGTTCAAAGTATTCTTCTGTTCTCCTGCAAAAATCTCAACATTTTAATTTCTCAGTAAAAACCCTTTCTAGACTCACCTTTTCTGCACTTTCTTTCTGCTTCTGAGTAAACCCACTTCTTACTCCATTCTCATTGATCCTTTGTAAAACATTTACTTTTTCCTATTTCAGACATCACACAATTCCTTAGCACTTTCCAATGCATAGGAACATAGGAAGCTGCCCTAGAACCCAGACCAATGGTCAATCTAGTTCAGTATTGTCTCAGCAGCTCTCCACTGTTCTTTCCCAGCCCTATGTGAAGATCCCAGGGATTGAGTTTAGGATCTTTTAAAACAAATTATGCGCTCTACCCCTGAGTCATGGACCTTCCAAGAAGAATGCAAGGCATGCAGATAACCCTTATACACATACGTTTCACACATACACCTGGGCAGGTTTAAACATTCTTACCATGTGCCCATTTGAATGTAATGTCAGCACATCATCCAATGTTGGCTCCAGTTTTTGGTTGGCCTTTGTGCTCCCGCCCCTTTGCCACTGTCTGTCCTGCGTTGGCTGCAGCAGACTCTGAGTTTGAGCAATTCAAAAGGCAAGGCAACAAAGCAGGCAAAATGGTCATGCCCAAACATTCAAGTCTAGTATGGATCAGGCAAAAGCAGAAGTGGTCCAGATACAAGCAAAGATCAAAGCACAGTTAAACACACAGTCCAGTCAGTAGCATGAAAGGTCAATCACAAGGCAAGGTCCAGAAAACAAGGTACAGGAAAGGCCTTTAACCCCAAAGCCTGCTGAGCCCCATCCAGAGCTCAGCTGCAGTAATCAGAGCTCCATGTTCAGAGTCCTACTTCTGAGGAGTTGCTTTCTTCTGAGGAGTCTTTCCCTGCAAGCACTCCTTCTCACAGGGGTTTTACTGACCTGTCGCTTGAGGCAACAATACTCCTGGGGGCAGGGGGTTGTTGAGCCTCTGCCACAGAGTCACTATCCCCTCCTCCTGACAGGGATGGACCTCCAAGCATCATACCCAAGGGCCTAGGCCCTTGCTGGTCTGGTGGCAGGACTTGATTTGGGGTGCCCTGAATCGATGGCAGCTCCAGCTCCTCCTCTGAAGACTTCTCCTAAGGGGCCATGAGAAGCAGACCCCCCTGCTTGCAGTAAGGGACATGAAAAGGTATGATCTTCCACCCACAGTCTGAAGTGGTACAATCCATCCTACCACTTGAGAAGTCTGCAATGTGTGGACCAGGCCCAGATCACAGCATGAAGCAGAACAGGTAATCTTTACACATTTTCTCCTCTCCCCATCCTTTTCTTCCCCTACATAGATGTTATTTCTGTGTGGGAAATTTGCCACATTGAAACGGACTCAGGCCATAAGAATGGAAGAGCTTTGTCTGCAGTGCAGTGCATGTTGTAGTTTAAGCAACATTACACTCACATTCTCTCCATCCCATACATCAGATCATATGGGATCACATTATTGCACAAAAGCACTTAGATTTCTGCAGAGAAGTAAACTATATGCAGTGGGAGGGCTCTGCACCCCTCATGTGTATGCTTCATTTGGTTGGGTCTACACATGCAGGGATGGTAGGACGGTTAACATACTGCCTCTACAAGAGAGGTTTAAAGCTCTTTCAAGGCGCTTTAAAATTTTTACCTCTACAAGGAGGGAGTGCAAATCGGGCGTAGAGGCGCGCTATCCCTCCGATTGTGCGCATTATCGAATGCGCGTTAAATAGCGAGTTTTATTTTGCGGCGGGATGTGAAGCTGGCGCCCTGCCTCCCGAGTGCTGCTGCTGCTGCTGCTGGCTCCCCCGCTCGGCTCCTGGCTCCGCTCCTACCGGGCTCCCGCTGACCTCTCGCTCTCGCTCTCCGTCTTCCAGCTCCCTTTTCCCTTTTTCTTGCCCTGTTCCCCCCCCCTTGCTCCGTTTCATTCAATCGCCCTGTCAGTTCCTTCGCTCTCCAGCATAACAACTCGCAGGGACCTGCCTTAAAGAGACAGGCGCCCGCCCGCCCTACCTCCCCCCTCCCCCCTCCCCTCTCCCTGCCTGCCTCTCGTGCAGAGGTATTAGGCGTAAATGCGCTTCAGCGATGAAGCGCATAATCACTTAACCAGGCGCAAAAGTGAATCCTTGTGGAGGGGACCACAGTGAAGTGGTAGAATAGCCCGTACTACTCCAGACCTGTTTTTGCATGCACTTCCACGTTAAAAATAATAATTAAAAACTCCTTGCATCCAGAAATTTAGCACATCAGGGAGAAAAATTCTACCCCACTCCTTTCTTAGCTGTGTCAGTTTGCTATATGTATGCCACAGAAAGTTTGCTTATGTAAGAGAGTGTTCACAAATGGGATCATCTATCTACAGCAGATGTTGCCAGTGGTGTGGCAGAGCCTGCAAAGGGCTTGCAAAGATGCAGCACCTACACTTTTTATTAGCAGGGAATTCCCTTTTTCGTCTGACCTTAGTTTCAAACCTCACAGTAGCTGGGGTGTGGGGTATGGAATGAATTTCCCTAGTAACCTATATTTTCCCTGTTGCTCAGCATATTAGGGTGACTCGCTTTTGAAAGGGCAATTAGTAGAGAGCAATTCTCAGATCCCGGGAGAGCGTCCCAGAGGACAAATAGGGTTCTTCAGAGACCCCCCACCCAGCTCTGAGGCCATGGACACTGCTACAACTTTGGAAGAGGACTCTGGCATTCAATCCCTCCCTCTCAGCTGCCATGGAAAGAATCACACCGAGTGCTTTCTGAGGTCACAAATGTGGCCTTGAAAGACCTCAGAGAGGTTAAAAAGAGGGTGTTCCTGGAGGCAGGGAGGAAAGAGGAAAGGAGAGACCAGATTATGCAGAATCCTCCAGCTCTGCCACTGCCTCCTTTGGATGGGCTCAGAGGCCCGCGGGGAGGGGGGAAGGAAACAAAAAGAGCATGGAGAGGTGTAAATTACTTCCGTTGCTTCTCCTGTCCTGCAGGGCACTGGATTCATGGAAGCCTCGAGTTCGAAGGATTCCGTCTCACAAGAGTGCAACCCATAGGATTGCATCCTAAACTGTACAAAAGACAGCTTAATCCTGGTGGAGAGGACAACTGCTAGAAGTGGTTTGTTGATATGGATCAACAGATACCTGGATTGTTGGGTCTCTCCTTAGGAGCGTGGCTATGGGCACCTCCACTTCAAAAATTACACTACACCAGTGGACGTGGCTGTACTAAAGCTTATCCATCATCTCTGACCATAGGCTATACTCACTGGGGCTGATGGAAATCCATCGACAACTGGAGGGCCACAGATTCCCCCCATCTATTTATTTACTACTTTATTCATTTATTTAGTACATTTCTAATACACCCAATAACAAATGTTCTATGGGCAGATTACAACCAGTTAAACAAATTAAAGTTAAAAGTTAAAATATAAGCTACAATACAAATATTTAAAAGAATAAAATACAATCTCATGCAAAACAATAATCAGCACAGGAATTGATAAAAGGCTATAATAATCCAGAACTAGGTCTCTAAAATGGTTGTTTAAAATTGCTTTTGGATATACCTTGTTTCTCTGTGTGCTATCTGTTTATATGTTTTATGTAAATGGTTTTGTAAACCACTCGGAGAGTTTTGGGTATTGGGTGGTATAGAAATGTAAATAATAATAATAATAATAATAATAATAATAAGCCTGATTGAAAATAAAGGTCTTTGCCTTGCACCAAAAAGCTAATATAGATTGCAAATATGTTTCCTAGCATATTTAATGTATACAGCTATTTTTCTCCTTGATGGTTCCTCCATGATGCACACTGAGGTAAGCTTATTTTAGTGGTAAAACAAAACATTGAAATAAGCTTTGTTAATTCTACTGTGGTGCATAAAATTATCTCCTTTCACCTTCAGGATGTATTTAGTTCAGGACAAAGACTCATCAACAATGTCATAGTCTAAATAAGGAATGCAGATTAGTGCCTGGATGGCTCTTTTCATGAACATATCCTTGAATGTGCAACTGAGAAGCAAGCTTTAAGCTCCATTGCGAACTTCTTTTAGGGTGCCATCCTATGCATGTTTAGATAGAAAAAGTCTTACAACTCCCAGTACACCTCAGCCTGTATGGCATGCTTGTGAGTTTTAGAGAGCAATCCTATGTCCCCTGCACAGTGTCTGGGGGGCATTGGATTGTTCCGTTTCCTGGTTCCAAGGTCAGAAACAAGGCTCTGACCTCGGAGCAGGAAATGCACTCTCCTTCCCCTTGGAGCTGGTGCAGAGAGAACTGCATGGGCTACTTCTTTGTGCTCGGAAAATAGAGTGGGGAAAAGGGGGCGTTCCTGGGGTTGGGAAGAGGAAACCAGGGCAGCAGCCATAACACATATCCCATTGCTGCCCCATCCTCCTTCCCTCCCCTTCCCTGAAGCCTCCACTAGAAACATTGGATACTCAGAAGCTTCAGAATACCCAGAACAGATCAGATATGATTGCGCTCTTAGGCCTTTGTTCTGTTGAAACATGCACAGGACTGCACACAGCACCTTTTCGGTCTAAACATGCATAGGATTCCACACTCTGGAACTATAGAGCACTTTTTGTTCTGTCCACACATGCGCAGGATTGTGCCCTTAACTATTAATTTCTATCTACAGCTGCTGACCATTCCTTTGTTACCTAGATTGCTGGTTAATGATCTAGAATACTCAATTGATATTTCATCAAGGTGAGTTAATTGTTGGGAGATGATTTCCTCATAGGTGGGGATTTTTTTCAGTAAATTTGTAGGAAATAACCATCAGAGTGTAGAAAGTGAGAGTCATCCAGCTATCATTGCATGCGCAGAAGCAGGAGTTTTTGAAAAGGCAGAAAGGGACGAGAGGTTCCTAACTGGAGTTAGCTAAAACTAGGGGCCATAGCCTGTGAGTGTGTGTGTGTGCACTGTTGCTCTCTGTGGAATAGTCTGCCTTTCAAAAATGTCTTTGTGTCTACCAGCACTAGCAATAAGAACATCGGGGAGGCTGGGAAAGAGGATTATCTCTCCTAGCGCTTCCCTTTTACTGCTGCCAGCCTCCTCTGGAGGAGAGCTGAGGGAGGTGGTTGTTAATGCCTAGCCTGGTGAGAAGACTCCATCTCTGATCTGATTTTAAGTCAGACTGCTGTGGCAACCTTGGAGGGTGGCAAAATCAGCACAGGTAGTGTGGTTTAGCTTTATATTTGGTGTGTTAATGTTGATTTTGCTCCATACTTTCATATTATGTTTATTTCTACATAAAGCTAATATTACAAACAGACCTTAAGGCTACAATACTATACACATTTATCTGGGAGAAAGTCCATTGAAGCCAATGGAATTTACATCTGAGTGGACGAGTGTAGGAATGGGTTGTAAGTCCCCGGTAATTTCTCATCTGAACAGCTTAAACTAGTAGCACTGATTCTAGAACTACACTGTAAAGGGGGCATGGGTAACATGAGATGAGATCTTAAGAGAGGAGGTGTTTTTCCTTATTTAGGCATATACTAATTCTCTCACAAGGACTGTGCCAAGTTTGTTTCCTCAAGTGGACACGAACATCACACACCTATGCTCTATGGAAAAGACCATATGGAAAAGAGGACAGGGCTCCTACATCTTTAACAGTTGTATACAAAAGGGAATTTCAGCAAGTGTCATTTGTATTTGGTCATGCTAGGCAGGGCTCCTGCAGCTTTAACTGTTGTGATGAAGAGGGAATTTCACCAAGTGCTGCATGCATACAAATGACACCTGCTGAAATTTCCTTTTCTATACAACTGTTAAAGATACAGGAGCTCTGTCCTCCTTTTCGTATGGTCATCCTACTATTCTCTGCTGAATCTTCTGTTCATGCTTGTATGTGTACAAAGCAGAACAGGCAAAATAACAATTTATGTGACCGTTGGTGGCAGTACTCACAATCATTTCAAGGCTTTAGCTCTGATGATATAAAATCCATAACTTAACATTGCAGTCAAACCATTCTTATGGAAAGAATATGATTCGGTGGGGGAGTTAGATGTGATACATCATGGAGGATATCAGTCATGGAGGATAAGACTATCAATAGTTACTGCTGATGATGGCTATATATTACTTCCAATACTGTATGTCTCTCAATGCAGTTGCTGAAGAACATGAGTGGAAGGATGCTATTGCACTCATGTGCAGTTTGGGCATTTCCCATAGGCATATGGTTGGGGATATGGGGATAGATAGGCCTTTGATCTGATTCAACTGGGGTCTTCGTAATATGTTTTGAGAAACTAAAGGACAAATTTGCATGGGACAAGAGTTAGAATGGAATAATGGGTGAGTTCACACATCACACTATGCCACCTTGAGAATAAGCCATGGTGAATGGGTGGGTGGTCTGTTACTCCAAACAGATGATTGCCCACTCAGTGGCTTGCCATGGCTTGTTTTTCCCTCGCAGTCCTCCAGGCCGCTGCTGGCACACATCCCAGAGGTCTTTGTGGCACAAATCCTAATTTTCTATATCAGCACCTTAATAATAATAATAAAATAATAATAACATTTATTTCTTACCGCCTCTCTCTCCGGATCGAGGCGGGGAACAACATCAAATATAAAATACATAAAACTAATTAAGAGCACATAAAATTAATAATTATTAAAATACCAATAAAATACCAACAAAACGCTTAAAATTCATCTGGTTAGGCCTGCCAGAAGAGATCAGTCTTTATGGCTTTCTTAAAATCAAAGAGACTATTAAGTTGATGAATCTCCTCCAGCAGGCCATTCCACAGTCTGGGAGTGGCAGAAGAGAAGGTCCTCTGGGTAACAGTTGTCAGCCTAGGTTTGGCTGACGGTAACAAATTCTTCCCAGAGGATCTGAGTGTGCGGGGTGGATTGTATGGGAGAAGGCGATCCCACAGGAAACCTGGACCCAAACTGTGTAGGGCTTTAAAGTATGGATGTGCATGGCCGAAATTATCGTATTGTATCGTTATCGGAAATTCTGATAATTTTTTTTTTTTGGATCTGATCATACCGGGGGGTGCCCAGATTTGATTGGATCTGATATCCGATAAATATTGGAAGTTCTGATCCGATAACAGTGTTTTCCCCATAGGTTTGCATTGGGGGAAAGAAAGCTTTTCCCCAATGCAAGTAAGCCTATGGGGAAAAACACTGGGCTGGCACTTTCTCCCTCCCCCCTCTCGCACTCCCTCCCCCCCACTTGCGCTCCTTATCCACAGCCACCACCCCGTACTACTGCTAAACAGGCTTTCCGGCCTGTTTATCAGTACAGAGAAGCGCCGAGTGATGTTGTCATCACTCGGCGCGGCTTTGTAGTGATGAACAGGCCGGAAAACCTGTTTAGCAGTAGTATGGGGCGGCGGCAGCGGGGAAGGCCGCAGGTAAGGAGTGTGAGTGGGGGAGGGGAGGGGAGGGAGGTGTCCCTAGGTGTCCCCACTTATCTGCTGCCTTCCCCGCTGCCATCTGTTGCCCTCCGCTGCTCAGGACTACTGAAAACTAGGCTTTTCAGATTAGTTCTCAGTAGAGTGATGACGCTCCAGGTGATGTCATCACCGCCGTGTTATCACTCTACTGAGAACTAGGCCACAAAGCCTAGTTCTCAGTAGGTTGGAAGCAGCGGAGGGCAGCGGATGGCAGCGGGGAAGACCGCAGGTAAGGAGCGCGAGTGGGGGGAGGCAGGGGTCCCCCTTTCCTGCGGTCTTCCCCACTGCCGTCTCCTGCCCTCCGCTGCTCCGGACTACTGAGAACTAGGCTTTGCGGCCCGAATATCCGATATGTCTGGTAGTTATAGGACATATAGATTTCAGATCTGATCAGATAGGGCCTCCAGGAGTATGTATCGTTATCATTAATCGGATGTCCGATAACGACCTTATTGGTTAATTATTGGCAGCCAGTGAAGTGATTTTAAAGCTGATGCAATAGGGTTTTGCACATAAAATAAAAAAATAAAAACATAAAATAAAAAATACCACACAAAAATGCACATTTCCCCCATAGGCTAAATCATATAAATGTGCATTTTTGGGGGGTGTATTTGTGCAAATTTGGGGAATTGGAAAAAATCCAATTTCGCCAATGAGAGGACGGCAGAACAAAAGGGAACTTACAATCTGCAAAATGCAGATGGAATGGATTTTACAAAATCTGTACATCCTTAGTCACAATAAGCCACCCTGAACAACTCGACAAGGCATGCTTTCTTAGGGTGGCTTGTTAATGAAAAAGAAGCCATCCAATGGAAACCACACCAGATTCGGATGTCACTGCATATACAGACCCTGATTGGGGGTTGTCATGTCATCGAAACCCGGCCATTAGGGGTTATGCGAGGGCTTGGTGTAGGGTTATGCCCCCAATAGTCAAGTTTGTATGACAAAGGCAATCCCACAATTGGGGGTTGCATATTCAAAATGGTATCTGATACAGACCGCAGCTCCTCAAGGGTTAATTAACCCATGATATGCTGTCATGTCACGTGAACTGGCCAGATTGGTCTGTAGTTTCTGTAATCCTCTGTTCCCCCTTTTTGAAGATCAGATCAACATTTGCTCAGCTCCGGTCCTGTGGAACTTCATCAGTTCTCCAGGATTTTGAAAGATGATAGAGGTTCTGAGAGTACATCAGCAAGTTTCTTAGTACCCTGGATGTAGTTTCTCTGGCCCTGAACACCTGAACATAAGAGGAGGCAGGTACTGTCTGACCACCACTTTATCAATCTTGAACCACAATCCTGACCCCTCAACAAATCATGCTGCTTAAGTGAGGCACCACACAGTAGACCTTTTGGGTGAAGGTTAGCACCCCTGTGTTTGTGCTTATCCTAAGTGGTTACAATTGCTGCTTTTAGTAACTGTTTGGCTTCTGATGTGATGCGATCTGTCCATTGCACTGTAATTGCACTCTAATTATGATAAATTAATGTTATTACATTAATGTTAATTGATATCATTAATGTTAACATTTATTACATAAAATCCACCCTTTCAATAAGATCAGGGTGCCCCCGCTCCTACCTCTTATCTTCACAACAAGCCTGTGAGGTAGGATAGTCAGATAATGACTAATTCAAATTCATCCAGTAAGTTTTTTGGCTGTGTGGAAATTTGAACCTGGGTCTCTCCAGGCCTAGTGTGACCTCTAACCCAAGAGTGGGGAACCTGTGGCCCTGCAGATGTTATTGAAATCAGTCCTATCCAGTACGGTCAATAGTCAGGGATGGGCATTGTAGTCCAACAGCATGTGGAAGACCATACATTCCCCACACTGGCTCTCAAGTATAAACTCAAATACTAGATAATCTAATAAAGCCAACATGTAGGGTTTCTTGGATCATCCAAACTAAATTATAATGCAATTGAAGCTTTACCCATTTATTTCTTTTATTCTCCAAGCAGTTAAGGGACTAGGACACCAAATCATAAACCATGTGGAATCTATACCATGTTGTTTTTGTTCTGAAAACCACTATCTGATGAAGAACCCAAATGCAGTCAAAATCCTATAATAAATAGCTAGCAATGGTCCAATAAGATAATGTACCTAAATACTGGGTTTCTCTCGGGGCTAGTTGAAATTTTGTAGCTATGTTGCCTGTGTCTGTCGTAGTGTCATTAGAGTTTTTCAGTTGGAGAATACAGAAAAATGACAAGTTCAAGTCTTTTGTTACATAGATATATTTCTATTGTTAGTCTCTTAAGGACAATTTTTACAATTAGTTTAAATTTGCTATACATTCCAATTTTGAATAGCTAGGATATTTGCAGGAACTTTCTCTTCCCATCAGCCTTCTCAGTAATTTCCTCTCTTCAGAACTCATATTGAAATCCATTCATTCAACATAAAGAAGAATCGGGAAGATTTTCTTCTACTTCTATAGTTTTGTTGTATGTCATTTCTACTTGCTCCCTGCCTGAGAATAATGTGCATTCAGTTCATTGATGTAACACATTTCTGTTCCTGCTTGCGCTGCAATTTTTGGGATACTTTTAAGCAAAAGGGCCGTTTTTAAAAGGATTTTGCCCTTTTATTAGATTGTAGGTAGAAAGATGAACTATGAACCAAACTGCAGGTTATGTTAAACGTAGTTCAGCGTTGTGTGATTTATTTTTTAAAACTTTTAAAATAGCATCTGTCCCTCCGGGCAGGGGGTGATTAGGATGCAGACTGTGGCTTGTGTGTGTGTGGGGGGTGATTCTCGTGGGCCAAAATCCTGACAAACATCTTTCCTCCCTGAAGTTACTATTTGGCCTGAGAGGGACGCTGCCTTGGCACCACCCCTTCCACTCTCTGGTGCATTGATTATGAGCTAGACTGCTGTACCTTTCACTGCTGCCTTAGGGAAGTAGCAGCCATCTGTGAAATTACGGTGTGGTGCAGAGAGTGAAGAAATGTGCAAAGTTCTTCACCATGTCCCCTTTGCCTTGGGCTTGTGAATCAGTGTGCCAGCACTATTTTGTAGCAAGGACTGGGACACCTTTAGAATTTGTAGTCTCCAATCCTAAACACACTTACTAGGGAGTACGCACCACTGAACACAGTGAGACTCATTTCTGAGAAAACCTGCATTAAGTTGTGCTGTTAAATGATGAGCAGGGCAGGTCATCCTGAACTTCTGGGAGGAAAGGTAAAATAGTTATATTTATTAATTAACGTACAGTACACTGTCCCCAGGTCTGACAAAAATGGCTCCATTCCACTTGGCTAGCCTAGTACACATTTGGGCATTCAAGCTTCATGCATTTCCCATTGTGTGGAGGTGGAAAGTGGGAATGAATTTGCTAGCTCCATCCCATTGTTTCCAGTGACCCAGCACTGCTGTCCTCCATGTGTTGGGGATTAATTCTGCAACCAAGAACCTGCTGCAGAAGTTCAACCCCAATGCATGGAAGGAGGTGGGGCCAGAATGCAACAGAGGGGGTGGAGCCAGCAGGTACACCTTGCTCTCCAGTTTCATTTAATGGGGAATATGTAAGAGTCAATGTGCACTATCAGACAGGGGGGAATCATGTTTCCCTACCATCGCTATGGCCTCCTGCTGCAGTCCCACAATAGTGACAACTTCTTAACATGGGGAAAGAAAGAGGAAGCAGCAATGACCACGTGATCCATTCAGTAGGCATTTTTATTCTGCTGCTTTTCCTGCACATAGCAGGAAATGGCGGCAAGTTTCACTTAAAAAAAAAAAGTCAGATTTACCAGGGTCTATTTTGTTGCGGAAAAACCAGAAGGGACGAGACATGCGGGAGGTGGATGTAGTCATCAAAAGGCTGCATGAAAAACTGTGAGTGGGCACTAATGAGTGTGCGATAAAATGCTTGTCTGATGACGCCCAATGTCTGAAAAAAGCTATTGTTGCACAGGCCATTGATGCACAACCTTCTCTTTGCATTTCAGCAGTTTAAGTACAGGATTGGGCTGCCCATTAGGAGGAATCTACTCTCTGTGTGTATAATGCATGTCACTAGCACAATACCCTAATCCTCCAAGAAGAACACAGACTTCTCTTGGTAGTGTAGATTTGCATTCAGTAGTCTCCTGGGGCTCCATTGACTAAGACTTGGTCTGCTCTATTGGTCTGCTCTGAATGATCAAACTGGTGGATAAAAAATATATCCAACAAATACATAAAGTACAATATGGCACATATCCTTTGCCTCTCTTTCTCCAGCCTAAGCTTGATGTTCAGTAACAGACCCGGTCTGGGAAGCTGGATTTCCATCTAGCAGCTACAGCGTCAAGTGGTGTGCGAGCAGACAACTTGTATTATAGTAGCAGGAAAGGGATACTGAACCTCTATCCTTGAATGCTGTTTTCCCCTTGCAATTCCCTCCCTCAGCAGGTTGAAGCCTCAAGTTTGCTACATTGCAAGTGTGTGTGTGTGTGGTGTGGCGGGGGGGGGGGGGGAGAAGAGTTGCAGGAGGAAAGTGGCAGGTAGAAGAAGGCATTAAGCACACCTCCGCTTTCTCTCTGCTCCAAATCATCCCCTCATCCTGCTGTTTTGTGTTGGTGGAGAGGAATCAAGGAGGTAAACAGGTCCCTAACCATTTATAATTATTCTAATACAGTGCAGTCATACAAAAGGGGCTGAGAAGAGTGAGGGAAACCAATATTTAGCCGTACAATTATTACCCAAAAGACATGTTTTGGTTTAACTAAAAAATATTTATTAACAATGTAAAATGTTTAATATTTTACAGTTAGAGCTACTTCTGGCATGCCCTATAAGCAGTAACACTTAGTTGATGTTCAGACACCATGCTTCAACCTTCAATGGAAACAAAATGGGATAATCTGCTTTACATCTGTGGATTTTATAGTTTCCTACACCATCTTTTAAACTTTTAGTCCTTTCTTCCCAAAGTTGAAATAGATACATGGGGGGCGGGGGGGGGGGGTTTAAAAAGTAAATTAGCTATTTCTATGCATTATACACTATGTAGATATAACTATCTCATTTTACAGGAACAACGTATCAGTGTTATCTTGCTTGTGTATTAGAAATTAAGATATTGTACTATGAAGATCTTGTATAAGTTGAGATATAGAGTGGAAGACTAAATATGAATGAGAGCACAAAAAAGCAATAGGAGAGTTTGTGCATGTTCCCTTACAATATTGGCTCTGTTTATTTTAGCATTTTAGAACTTAAGTACAGTTTTGTTGTTCTAAATAGTTTTCTATGGATTAAGATTGCTTAATAGAATATGTTCAAATAGTTTAACATCATACTAGCAAGAGCTACAGTCATAGTATTTTACTGTACACAATTGGTCGTGATTTGTACACTAAATTAAAAAAAATCTCTGCATGTTTTTTAATAATTATAATAATTGCATCTAATCACAGAATGGTTTCAAGTAGACGTGCAGTATGCCATTAAAAATGTTTTAAAATATTCTTAATAATGTTAAATGAGTTTCTGTATTTGGTTATCGTCAGCAACAATCTGTAAAACTCTTGAAAAGGAGGGAAGAAATATAATTCGGGCTGTGTAGAAAACACACACGATCACTTAGAGCATTTAGGTTTATCCCGATAAAGGTCAAATTGTGTTGGTTGTGGTCATCTGTGCACTTCTGTCCTGGGTCATCTAGCTGGAGACAAGACAGCACAGTCCAAAGAATCTCCGCTTCCGTCTTTGAACTAGTGGATAAGGGGTCAAGTTTAGCAGGCTGCTATCATCTGTAGTTTAAAAAAAAGAAGAAGAAAAGGTTTGAATTAGGTTGAGCAGCAGTCAAGCATCCCTTTTGAATGACACCTTTTTTGTGAGGTGCTTTATAATGAGATAAGGGGAGGAAGATACTTCAAGGGGTGGAATCTAAAGGTGTTAGTAAGGGGGGGGGGAGATGTTGGCACATCTGATGCATAGGCACAATCCACTGGGAAGTTATCCTGGGAAAATCCTACTGAAATGAATGGGAGCTGCACAGGAGTTTCCTTTACTTTAATGGGCCTTGATAGGAGAACATCCTAGTGAATTAGTGAGAAATGGACATACAGGATCTTTTTGGTCATGAAGAAACATGATACAACCCTGTAACCAATCATATTCTCCAGAAATATTCCTACATGAATATTTATCCATGAAGGAAAATGCTTAATTTGAAACTGGTCCATGGAGAAATATATATTTTTTAAAAAAATCAAATGATTTTACTATCAGAAAAGCCTTCACATTTCTTCTGAAATCACAGTGATTAAATTAATTGGGTTACATGGTGCGAAATAAGTACCCCAATAAGTGGTAGATTAATATGTGTCATTCTAATCATAGTAGCAATAAGAGAGACACTCGGATAACCCTACTCTCATACTAATTTTAGTGGTAAGGTTGTTGACAAACTCCCTTTAAATATTTGAACATCTTTTATGTCCTTTTTGTTATGTCTTTGAAAGAAAAAAGCAATTTCTCCAGTCACACAGTTGGTTGGCTGTTCAGCCCCTACACAATTCAGCAATGCTTAGCTTCCTTATGTTTGGTGTTGCAGTTTTATTACCCCACTCTACTTTTGTAGCCAGAACACCTTAAGAACACATAAAACAAAGCCCAACGCCACCATCTTAAGAATAACTACCTAGTGATATAAAAATGTCGTTAATATTATTTATGTAGTTCCATCAACTATACTGAGTAACATGAGAATAAGTGATAGGTCTGAGAGGCATGCGTTTTACATTTTGACAGTAAGGAGACAACAGAGGGAAGGTACAACGAGGAAGGAAGAAGTGAGAGTATATGTATATGATGACCAGATGCAGTTAATAATCTTAGCCTTTTTTCAGCTGGGATAAGGGCTAAGAGTTTGAGCCAAAGATTTCTCAAAAAAATGTGGGCTTTGAAGACGGATCTGAAGAGACAGAAAAGTAGCACGCAACTACAGCATTCTAAGAGGGAATTCAAGGAAAAAGAGGTAGCAAGGGAGAATAGGTGGAGTTATTTTACTGTCTAATAATTTTAGAGGAACGTGATATGTGCCCAACTTTGTGTCATCAGATTTAATATACAAGGAATTAATTTACCATTACTGAAAGAAATTGAGCCTGGCCACTAAAACATCCAATTATTACATGCATAAAAGAAAAGCCTACCTTGATTTTTCAATGGCAAAGGCATTGACTCCCTGAGTTTGCTTAAAAGGTTTTTCATTTCTCTCATATCCCTGTAGAAATGAAGCACAGAACTGATCAAATAGAACAGACATTACTTAAGCTTAGATAAAAATCTATTCTGCATTTTGGGCTTACAAGAACAGTACTATGCAGGGACAAAGGGGATTTTAAAAAAATCAGAAGATTGAATGGAAAGGTTTTGCAAATGTTTAATGGAGAAATGATGTACTTCTAATGGTTAATACTACCACAGAAGTCTCCAAATATGAGCAGTAGTAAAGGTTTGAGGAGGAGAAACTGGAGAATTTGCCAAGATTAATAACATATATTCATGCATCCATATCCAACATTTTACAGCTGCTCACCATTCTTTTGGGTATTTGATACAGTTTCTAACTGTCAAGTACTTACTATACAGAGCAAGCAAGAATTAACTGGAACCAGTATTATCTAACAAACTCTTTTTGCTCATTGAATTTGAGGCCAGTAACTGTCCCTTGTGGGTACCCAAGACAGGGCCTTTTCAGCTGTGGCACCCAGGATTTGGAACAGCTTCCAAAGGAAGGTCTGCCCAGCCCCATTGCTGCTTGCTTTAAGACAAGCAGTAAAGATAGTTTTATTCCAGTAGGGGTTTTTTTTTGAAGTTCCATTCTTATTATGTTTTTGGACTGTTTTCAAATTGTTATGTAGATTTTAATGATTTTTATTTCAAATTACGATTGTGAACTTTTATCAACTTTTTATTGAATATTGTGTGTGTGTACATGCACACATGTGTATATTTATGTAAGCCCCCTTGAACATTGTATAGAAATGGAGAATATAGATTGCAATAATAAATGAATTAATAAATAAAATAGTATGACTTGGACACTATGAAGTAATTTATTAAATAAAAAACAATACCTTTTCATACAGTATGATTTTTAGATACCTAAATTTGTGTGTGCATTTGCAGTGTGGATCAGTTTGGAAGCATTCACCACACCTGGAAATTACCAAGTACACGTCAGAGCCAGGTTTGGCTTCAGCTCCTTGTTTAGATGTGCTCCTTAGGTTTGTTGTTGTTTAATGGGTGAAATGGCTGAAACTGATACCTCAGTTAACATCATCCACTCCTTGAATTTGCAATTCTTTGGAGGAAGACCTGGCAACAACATAGGTTGCAGTACCCATTTATGAATATATGGTCAGTTTGATAGGAATTGTAACATCACTGGCATTCCTACAGTGTCCGGACAGCAGCAATTAACTTCTATTAAATCCAGGATTTTTTTATCAATGGATGTGAAAACAGCTGATGATTATGGATGCCCTGGTCCCAACTTTAAATCTAAGTACATCATTTGTGATCCTAAATGTACAAGTTTTAACACATTAAATATTTATTAAAATATTTGTTCAGTCTCAGTATATTAAAATGTAGCAGTGATAACCACCCATTTGGGGACTGGGAGGTGGTAACTGAAGGACTGAATTTAGCCCCTACCACCACCACTCCAAGCTTCCCCTGAATAAGTGATTGGTGCTAATACTTGCCATCTGGCAGGGGCTGCCTGTACATAGCCCCAACTACCAACAATTAGATACCCACTACCAATATTTATGTATGTGTTTGTGTGCACCTGTCCGTGTGCTGAGATGTGTGAACACATTGCATTTCTTATTGAACAAGGGATGCATAGAGAGAAGCTTACTTCTGCATATGCTTCCTCCTTGCTAAATGTTTAAAGGGATCAAATCATGAATACTAAAAGAGGCACATACCGCTCAGCGTTTTCGATATCCGTGGAAACCTGCGATAAATGCTGTTGGATGTCTACTGGTGAAGAAGATGTGTCTTCTAAAATAGGAACTTCTGAACTCTCCTCTGTTTTACTGTCTATGAGCTTGAGGGCTGCACAAGTCTCCGTCCCTTTGAAACATTAAAGCACAAAACAGAACAAGGTCTAACCACAAACAGTTTACACCCACGTTTTCCCCTCCCCCCCTGCCCAGCATCATCTGCCACTCTGGAAATCTTTGCCTGACTTCAGTGTTGCATATACCTTGAGCTAAATAAATAAATAATATAAGTAAATAAATCAAAAGTCTGCTGTATGACAAGTTGAATCATGTAGCCTGTACAAATGATGCCAATTTGCAGAGGGTTGCATATGTGGCAGAATTTGTTCTTTTTCTACGAGAAAACGGGCAAGAAAGCAAATAGAGAACTATTCAAGACTCCACCCTCCATCCCTGATAACTGGGAAACTTATTATTCAGTAACCTCTCCGGCTCCAAAGGTTCCATCACATATTGTTACATACATTTCCAAGTTTTATCTTTGCATCTGAATTCTGTTTAATTTAATTTACTATTTGTCAGTGATGGTTCTTATTCCCCCACACAATCCTGTTTTCATTACACTGCTTTTTGGAATGAACTTATCAACTAGTTGTCTACCTGGTTCTAAGTGCCACAGCTGTATTGTACAATCTTTCTGTGTTATGTTTGAGTCAATACTGATATTTCTGCTATTTGATCTTTCACTTCATTATTGTTTAGGGTGGGTGGGTGTGTTTTAAAAAAATCTAACTGCTTAAAATACTGATGATGAAAAACATAAAACAACAAAATCATCAATATACACAACTCAGTTGAATCAGAGAGAAAAAACCTATCAGCATAAGCCACACCCTTAAAACACCAAATAAGCCACACCCTTAAAACACCAAATCCTTATTTCTTTTCCCAATATCACTTTTGCACTTGGAGAAAACCACGAAGCAGCCCTGATGTATCTTTGTATTCACTAACAAAACAAGGACATGCTTCCTATCTTCTACTCTGTCTGCCAACTTGAGAGCTTTCAGATATGTGCCTGAGGATGAAATCATATCATATGCAGGCTTACCTGGGAGTAAGTATCATTGCACGCAATGGAGTAAACACCTCGTGTGTCATATGATTAAGGAGTTTGATAGAAGTGCGCCCATGTGATAACAGTGCAAGTAATCACACTTGTAACATTGTGTTTTCTAATTATTATTTCAGTGACTTGCAATGTTTTGACTTAAAAATATTACATTTCATCAAAATGTTATTTACAAACAGGAAAACACCAGATCCAAGCTTTCCTCGTTAAAAAAAGTAATAGGCCACAGTGTACGAAGTTTATCTAAAATATAAAATAATCACAAACATTTATGTACTGTGCTAAGAAGATCTGCTGTTTATACAGCACACAAAATCCAAGACAGCAAATATGCTCGGAGTTCCATTTGTGAGACTTGTGTACTGTGCCTGGCCCATACTCAGGTTCAATGTAGCTTTGACTTTATTTTGGAGTGTCCTCGATGTCCCATATCTGGATCATTTTGAATTTCCATCACAGAACCACTGTTGCAGAGTCTCTCAAGGATGCACGCGCACCATTTCTCCCAATGGGCACATTTCATTCTTTTCTTATTTTAAAGTACCTGCTTGAGGATATTTCCTGAAGCATGTATTGTATTGATTTTTGCAGTTTAAGCAAAATGCAATGATTTGGAAAGAATTCATCTAACGAACAAGGCAACTCGTACACATATTGATACAAATGGCCAGAGTCAAAAGAGGTAAAGTGGAAAGTGATATTTCCTCCAGCTTCAGAAAGGAAGGAAGCGGGAGAGGAGGGAGAGGGAGAGGGAGAAGGGGGAAGAGAGAAATAAAAAAGAAATAAATGGACTTATATGGGTAATTTAGAGGGATCCCTTGTTCAGGGCCCCTTCTAATTGAATTAATATTGCAAATTTGTTTAAAGATGAGACAGCTGAGTGCACAGTTGCAAAACAATGAATCCTTTCAGACAGTATCAGTGCCAGTTGCACACCCACAATGAGCACAAAGCAATAAATTCTGGCGTTCAGCTGTCTGTCCGCAATTTCCACTTGAGAAGCCCTTGATTGCCTCCAAGCGGTTGTTCCACATTTTCCTGTGCAGCAGCCCAACCCAAGACAAATGGTTCTGAAGTTGCATCTGTGTGCAGAGAGCCAGTGCCTCATAAATGCCTTGCATTCATCACAGGGCATGGCGAACAACAAGCTACCTAACAGTACCCAACGTATTCTGGGAGACTGGTTTACCTTGAGATCTTTAGGATCAATTGTCACGTTATTTTTTCCCCTCCAAGGCCTTTTTTTTTTTAAAGGAAAATAAAAGTGTAGTGGCTTTAGAATGTGGGAATAGTCAAAGAGGTGTATCTGAATTTTTTGCCAAATATTTTTTGCAAAGACTGCTGAACATGGGTTGCAGCCAATGTTAGTGCCACTTAGAGTAGACCCACTGAAATGAGTGGGACTTAAATTAGGCTAACATTGGATACAACCCCATATTCTAAGGCTTACCCTGACAATAAAAAGGAAATTGGACTCAAAGCATTTTAGGCTTGCACAATGGTTACTAGCCTTGTTGTGCATGTTTGCTAGTGTCATGATTCCAAGCCCTTCTGCTGAGATGTGAGACAATAAAGAGGTCCGCTGTACAACCCACAAAGCTTTATGCAGTAAACAGACATCTCGTCACACCTGAAGGGAGTGTGATGCTAGGAGCTCTCCATTAAGCTTAATTAGCTTAACAAAGCAAGACAGTTGCCTATCAACTAAAATGGAGTTTCCCCCGCAGTGCTAACAGGCTTTTTTTTCCCATCTGGGAGGGTCTTTGAGCTGAAGCCTCTGGTGAGTGGCTACCTTAACAGACTGCCTCCCAACTCCACCCATTTGATCCTGTGGTGGACTCTGGGATCTGTCAACTCTGACAGATGGTCAGAGTTGGTCTCTGAGCCTTCGGTGTCCTGTACGATAAACTCCTGGGAAGATTCATCCTTGACACCTGAAGAGTCTTGGAGATCTCCTCCCATGCTTCCTGTCTTAGCTGGTATACTACTACTACTACTACTACTACTACTACTACTCAGTCTCTGAGTTTGTTACAGTCCCCAAAACCCAGTCCCCCACACAGGCTGATCCTGACAGTGAGTGAATTTGGGATATCTTTGTGCAGAAGAATAGCCCTGCTAAAGGGAGGTTATGTTTATGGTTTAAAATTAGGCTGACCAGATAAAATCCAGGTCAGGGCTCATGTAACTTTAACAGTTGTAGAGAAAAGGGAATTTCAGCCAGTGCCATTTGTATGCAATTAGTTCCTGGTGATATTCCCTCTTCATCACAACAGTTAAAGGTGCATGCACTATACTAGAGTGACCATATACAAAAGAAGGCAGGGCCCCTGCAACTTTAACTGTTGTGATGGAAGAGGGAATTTCACCAGGAACTAATTGCATACAAATGACACTGGCTGAAATTCCCTTTTCTCTACAATTGTTAAAGTTACATGAGTCCTGACCTGTATTTTATCTGGTCACCCTATTTAAAATGAAGTGCTATTATTGAACTTAACTGCTGTGTAATTCATCCTTCCTCAATTTTGATAGGTATATTGTATTTTACAGCACAATTCTATGCATGTTTAGATAGAAAAAGTACTACAACTCCCAACATCCCACTGCAAGAACATTGAAGCCTGCTTGAAAGTGATTGAAACAAAATGACAATGTCCTTGCCAAATATTTGTAACATTTTGTTTCAAGCAAGGAAATTGATCAGGCAAGGCTCCACACACTGAACAGCTGTAAACAACAAAATTATTTAAAAAAAATTACGACCCCATCTGCGCAATTTTAAGGCACTGACAAAAACGTGGAGAACGGGTGATTGTCCTTCCAAAGTTTCTGCATCTGTGGAAGGGCAGTCACTGGTGAGGGAGGCTGGAAGTGGTTTTTTTTGCCGCTTTTGCCAAGCGGTTCTGTAGCTAATCCCAGCAACCCACGATAAAAATGCTCTTCTGGGTTTGGACAAAACAACAACAGGTTTAAGACCAGCGGTTAGTGTAATATTTCCATCTACTATGAATATCTGGGCAAGTTCATGAGCCAACGATGCCCAGGTGCTAGTGCACGGGCACTGCTGGATCCTTCCCATAATCCCTTAATTACAAACAGGAGAAATATGAGAATTAGTTGTAGTTATGCTCATGGTCTATTTCTGATCTACTGCTCTCAATGCAGGACACGTTTCCTCTCTTTCTTCTAGAGAAATGCCAATGAACACCAGATAATTACAACTTCATGTCCCAAACACGTATTTTTCCTTGAGCTGGTTTGATTTTTGGTGTGAAATCAGAATGTGTTCTAGTACAATTGCTATTGTATATTAGAAACGAAAGACCAAAACATCCTTGAAATAGTTTTCTTAGGGCTTCTTAACAGGAAGCAACAAGGAAAGAATAATTAGATGGTGGCAAAGCAGCGGAGTTTGAAATGAAGTGCTCTGGGAAGAGACCATGAGCCTTTCTACAAAAGGCTTTTATTGTGCATTTGTGATTGCTTACTCACGGTAGTTTGCATGTCCTTTACACATCGTCACCCTCCAGGACCTATCTTGCTCTTTGCAAGCATTTCCCCAGCTTTTTTTTTAGATTGAGGGAAGTCTGGTATTATTTAAAAAGGCGGAATGAGACTCTCATGTATTTGCACAATTCTGCGATACCATAGTGCCATCTAGTGGCTGTGTAATGAAACATATAGAAAGGCAGAGAAAGAAAAACACGGAAAAAACACATGTAATGGAGCCAAAATTAATCCCACAAGGAATCCAGAAGCAGAAGCCTCAGTAAAGGTGAAGGATAAAAGCCTCATGTAGAAAAGCCAGTGTGGTGTAGTGGCTAAAGTGTTGGACTGGGAGTTGGGAGATCTGGGTTCTAGTCCCCACTCGGCCATGGAAGCCCCACTGGGTGACTTTGAGCCAGTCACAGACTCTCATCCTAACCAACTTCACAGGGGTGTAGTTGTGAGGATAAAATGGAGAGGAGGAGGATTATGCACACCACCTTGGGTTACTTGGAGGAAAAAAGGCGGGATATAGATGCAAGAATAAAATATAAATAAATAAAAGCCCTATAGCTTGGTGGCAGAGCACATGCTTTGTTTGCAGAAGGTCCCAGGTTCAATCCCTGACATCCCCAGTTAAAAAAATCAAGTAGCAGGTAAAGTGAAAGATATCTGCCTGAGATCCCAGAGAACCGCTGCCAGTTAAGACAATATTGGGCTAGATGGACCCAATAGACTGACTTGGTATAAAACAGCTACTTTTGCTCCCTATGATTTGCATTTATACAATACTTTTCCTGAGTGTTCAATGCACTCCACATATATTACCTCACTAATCCTGACAATACTGCAAGCTAAGGTATGTCAGTGATCCTTGCCATATTGCAGATAGCAGAGAAAATAATGGCTTGCCTAAGATCATCAGCAAGAAAACTGGGGGGCAGAATCTCTTTCCGCCCAAGGGCCAAAATTAATTTTGGAGAAGCTCTCGGGGGCCACATTTCAGTCATGGGCAGTGCCAAAGGCAAAAAGGGCAGAGCCGAAACACCAAAAATACTAGTGCTGTGCTAAAAATTTCAACCATTCCATTTTTGGCATTTTGTGGGTGGTGGGAAAAAAACAAAAACTTGAGCAAAAAAGGCTTGAGATGTGAGAATTTCGGAGAATTTTCTCTTTGGGGAGGGGGACAGGGTTTCCATATGTCCTTTTTAAATGTAGCCAGCTCTTGAGGAGTCTTCTTCCTTTCTTTTTATTTTGTTAAAAAACACCCCGTCATTTTCAGGAGCTCAGGAGTTCTTCCTGAACTCTTATCGGAGAGGGTGAGGTCACATGGTCTCCGATAGGCATTCACCAAGAACTGCTGTACTCCTCCAAATGCCGAGGGGAAGGGGTGTGTGTGAAAAATTAAAAAATAGGAAGAAGGCCCCTCAGCAACTGGCTATACTTAAAAAAGGTATGTGGAAACCCTGTTTCCCTCCCCAAGGAGAAAATTCTACGAATTTCCCCGCATCCCTGTGAAAGAAGCAGTAAAAACAATGCTTCTTTCGCAGGGAGAACGTTCCCAAAAGTAGGGGGTAGGATTCGGCCAAGCACTAAAAAAATAGCTTATTTTAGCTTAAAATTTCTTATTTCCAATAACTTAGCTTTAGGAGAGGAATTTCAACCTTTTAGAAAGAGGCAAAAACTGAGTAAGAGTTGAGAAAGCACCAAAGAATTGGTGGCTGGGTGAAAAGGATGTGCCCATGTGAGGAACCCCGGAGGGCCAGATTTGGCCTGCTGACTTGAGGTTCCCCACCCAAGAAGTAAACATTTGAACCAGATGAGCTTTCCCAACTCATACTACTCTATAGCAGAATTACAACTCTATAGTATCTAAGAACAACAAGCTACTGCATAGAAAAGGGAGGACTTGTTGCAAGAAGATTATAAAAAACAAAAAGCATTCTTGTGCGTCAAAAGTGTTCTACCCTTATATGAAAGTGCTTTATAAATAACAACCTCCCTGTTGATGGAAAATACATTACATTACCATATTTCCTAGTACTGCTTACCAGCATGAGATAACAGAGGACAGATGAATGGAGATGCCTTTCTTGTATGGGTTAGGAGTGCTTTCAAAAAGTGCCCCCCACCCCTGACTACCACCAACAATGGACAAGACACACAGAGCGAGAGTCAACCTCCAGGGTATGGGAGGGAAGCTTTGTGCTTGTAAGAGAAGGGCACATCTGGAGTAAAAACAGCTCAATGCCTTTCTGTGGAGGAGCTATTTTCGTTCCGAGATGTTTACAAGAAGATGAGCTTTCCTCCTGTAAGTCAGCTCCCTGCAGAAGCAGTCTGAACTGGGATAGCGAACTGAACTTTACAAAAAGATATAAAAAGCACCAGAGAGGCCTAGGCTTTGCTTCTGCTGGGTAGCTCTATATACCCATGAGGCAGGTGAAGCCTGCAAAGCACTAAACTGCACAGTCTGCTTTTGCTAAACACCTGTATGCCCAATTTCCCCCCCATCCCCTGGCACAGGCCTGACTATTCGTAGTGCAAACATTTGCTCAGTCCTTTCATGCTCTCAGGAACGCATCCATGAAAGAGCAAGGGTGCACCGATGTGTAAGGGTAGTTCAGTAGACCTTTCCCTGGAAAACTGTGCAGAGGGCCAGTTTGGGTAGGTGGCCTGCATTCAGAGCTCCACGCTTGGGAAATACAGTGATGAAAAGTGTTGGCAGAGATTGCAGAGTTTTGGGGTTCAGTCAGTACTACTCCTTTCCACCCAATTCCAAGGAAGCTGTTTTGGTGCTAAACCGGCGTCTGTCGGCAGTAATGGACTGGATGAAGGTAAACAAACTGAAGCTTAATCCAGACAAGACAGAGGTGCTCCTGGTCAATCGAAAGGCAGATCAGAGAATAGGGATTCAACTATTACGCTCCCCCTGAAGACACAGGTTCACAGCTTGGGTGTACTAGATTCAGCCCTGAGCCTGGATCCCCAGTTTTCAGCGGTGGCCAGGAGTCCATTTGCACAGTTAAAGCTAGTGTTCAAGCTACGCCCGTTCCTGGAGATGTCTGATCTGGCCATGGTGACACATGCCTTAGTTGCATCCTGTTTGGATTACCGTAAGGCACTCTATGTGGGGCTGCCTTTGAAGTGTGTTCGGAAACTTCAGCTGGTTCAAAGAGCTGCAGCCAGATTGTTGACCAGCTCCCCTGTCACAACTGCCTTCTGGTCTGTTTCCGGACACAATTCAAAGTGCTGGTTATCACCTATAAAGTCCTATATGACTCAGGTCCAGGTTATCTGAAAGACTTTATTTCCCCAAATGAGCCTGCCCGTCCTCTGAGATCTTCTGGGGAGGCCTTCCTCTCAGTCCCACCAACATCACAGGCATGCCTGATGGGTACGCAGGAGAGGGCCTTCTAGGTGGCTGCTCCAAGGCTCTGGAACTCCCTTCCCAGGGAGGCTAGAATAGCTCCCTCTGTGTTACACTTTTGGAGGCAGGAAAAAATATTTTAGTTCCGGCTGGCTTTTGGAAATATCTGGACCTGTGTTAATGTATTGGATATTTTTTAAATTTGTTACTGTTAAAAAAAAATTTAAAATGTTTTTTTAATTTTACTATGGGTTTAATTCTATTTTAATTTTTGTAAATTTATATTTTAATTGTACCTGTTTTCATCTTGTAAACTGCCTTGAGTCCCAGTACTGGGAAAAAGGCAGGATATAAATGAATTAATAATAATAATAATAATAATAATAATGAAAAGCAGCCTGCTGGATGCCAGTTCCTGTTACAACACACCAGCCTCTATTCCAGAATACTACGCAAGCTCAGTGCAAAGCCAACTGAGGGAGGGTTGGGAAGAAAGGCCTCTTTAAAGTATTTTATTGGGCTTCCAAGTTATAATGAGATATTCAGGGACTGACTGTTAAGAGCTTTTGTACACATTATGTGCTTGTGATTCCTTGCTCACAGTTGTTTACGGGTTCTTTAGATGATGTTGTGATCCTCCAGTTTTTCTTTTGCTTTTTCAGAGCACTTTATTAGGTTTTTTAGAAGGGGGAAGATGGGGTTTTATTTCTGAATGTGCTATTTCTAATTGTGTATTTATGATATTCTGCTATAGCACAGTTCCACCTAAGAGGTTATGTAGTGGGAAAGCAGGAAAGGCTCTTTGTGTAGAGCTAGAATCTCAATTCTGCGACAAATCCAAAAGTACAAACAGCGATTAACAGCCTCATACAGAAAAGCTGTTATTAGCATATGAGTGTAGCAGCACCTGCTCCTATTAGTTTATTTCACTTTGGTGGGCATGATCTAACAGAGAATACATGGCTGCTGCCTTAGACCAGGGCCAGATATACACCAAGCAGGACATAGCAGTATGAAAGCGGTATATAAAAGACAGGAACCACACCAAGCAGGATATAGCGGTATGTGTCAATGGGCCCCAACCGTTGTCAATGCACTTCAATACAGCTATAAAGCATTAGTGTGGCTCCTGCCTTTTATACACCGCTTTTATACCGCTTTCATAGTGCTACATCCTGCTTGGTGTAGATCTAGCCCAGGTCACACTATCTAGCCCAGCATTTTCTGATTTGCTGGGCAGCAGCACCCCACATTCTCAGTCAGAGGGCCTTCACATCACCCGCAACCTGATGTCTTTAAGTGGAGATGCCAGGCACTGGACCTGTTAACTTTTGCATGCAAAGATGTGCTCTACCACTGAGCTATGGCCCTCTCCTATCAATTGCTATTCCAGAAGGCTGCAGCAGAGAGAGAGGAGGGAAGCAGGGCCATTCCATCCCCTCTGTCGAGAGACTAGCTACCTTTGTCTCTTCCTTAATGGTCACCTGGCAGCTGCCATTTCATCAAGCTGCAACAGAGAGAGGGATGGGAAGAAAGGTCACTCATTCAGCTATTCTGGGAGACCAGCTCCTTTTGCCTCTTTCTTTCCCTGAATCCTTTATAGCCAGTTGGTCATTACAAGAACATTGTCACTTCAAGAACTGGTGCTTTAGTTCGCTCTTTCTCCCCTTTCCCCTTTCCCCTCCCTATTCCTTTTTCTTTTGGCTTCAGGCCATAAGCTTGAGGGCAGGGACTGTTTTGTTTTTTATTGGCCTGACAGTTGTTTCTGGGAGCCTTTTTGATGGAAGAGCGGAGCAAATAAATACTTTTATACAAACAGACATAAAAGAAGCTCGATGGAAATGTCAACCTAGTGTGCGTTCGCTGTGAAAAAGGCAAATTCTATGTTGGGCATAATTAGGAAAGGAATTGAAAATAAAAACTGCCAATATCATACTCCCCTTATATAAATGTATGGTGCGACTACACTTGGAACACTGTGTAGAGTTCTGGTCACTGCACCTAAAAAAAAGGATACTGTAGAACTGGAAGAGGTGCAGAAATGGGCAACTAAAATGATCAAGGGGCTGGAGCAATTCCCCTATGTGGCTTGGATTGTTTAGGCTAGAAAAAAGCCAAATAAGTGGGGACATGATACAGGTGTACAAAACTGTAGATGATGTGAAGGAAGTGGAAAGGGAGCCATTTTTCTTCTTCTCTCATAGTACTAGAATGAGCTCATGCCATGAAGCTGATTGGTGGAAGATTCAAGAGAGCTAGAAGGAAGTCCTTCTTCGCACAGCACACAGTTAGATTATGGAATTCACTTCCACAAAATGTAGTAATGGCCAGCAATTTGGATGGATTTCAAAGGGGATTGGACAAATTAATGGAGGATATCAATGGCTACTGATGGCTATATCCTATATCAGAGGCAGTATGCCTGTGTGCACCAGTTGCTGGGGAACATGGGTGGGAGGGTGCTATTGCACTCGTGTCCTGCTTGTGGGTTTCTGGTCAACAGCTGGTTGGCCACTGTGTGAACAGAACGCTGGTCTAGATGGATTCTTGGTCTGATCCAGCATGGCTCTTCTTACGTAAAGGCTGGGCTAGGCTAATGGCTCACCGAAGGAGCCTGGCATGCCCCTCTTTATTTTACTTCAGGGACGAGCAGCTTATGGCCTTCCAGCTGTCATTGAATAGCAATTCCCTACATCCTCACCATTGGCCAGGCTGGCTAGGGCTGATGAGAATTGCTCAACAACAACCGGAGAGCCACAGGTTTTACTCTATTATTACTGAGTGGCTCATGAGTGAAGTGGAGAGGGGAAGGGCACATGGCTCCCCAGGCCCCTACAAACTGAATGCTGCTCCTTCCTCACCCTGGGGCAATGCCAGTCTCTGACACTTCAAAGGGGAGGGGAGTCAATGCTCATGTAGGACAAACTCCCAGGCCTGTTATTTAATGTTGTGACTGAATGTTTGCAGAGCTTTAAAAAAACCATTGCCAAGAGGTGCAAATGGTTGCAAAACTGGCTTTAATTGTTGCCACATAAGTGTTGCAGTACAGAGTAGCGAAGCCTTCCAGATGTTCTGGAATTCAACTGGCATCAGCCCCAGCTGGCATAGCCAATGGGGAGGAATGCTGAGAACATAGTCCAAAATAACTGGAGGACACCAGGTTGAGGAAAGGTAGGATCAGGCTGACCATATGAAAAGGAGGACAGGGCTCCTGTAACTTTAACAGTTGTAGAGAAAAGGGAATTTCAGCCAGTGTCATTTGTATGCAATTAGTTCCTGGTGAAACTCCCTCTTCATCATAGCAGTTAAAGTTGCAGAGGCGCCCTGCCTTCTTTTGTATATGGTCACTCTAGTATAGTGCCTGCAACTTTAACTGTTGTGATGAAGAGGGAATATCACCAGGAACTAATTGCATACAAATGATACTGGCTGAAATTCCCTTTTCTCTACAACTGTTAAAGTTACAGGAGCCCTGTCCTCCTTTTCATATGGTCAGCCTAGGTAGGATGTCCCTTTAGCCAAACTGAATGTTCCACTATATGGTGCCATTTCAATGGGGAAAATAATCCCTTAAAAATCAAAGGCATTATTTTAAGGTGAATGTTCAGCTGTTATGTTCCCTTAATGAGAGTAGAGTGTATCAGTTAAGTCCCCTTCCTACAAGGAACAGGATGTGTCACAGTCCTTCTAACAAAAGGGGATTTCCATTATCATAGCAATCAGAAAGCAAAACAGAGAAACAATTTGGGCTACAATGAATTTAATTTTTGTGAACCACCCGGAGAGCTTCAGCTATTGCCGATATAAAAAAGTAATAAATAAACAAACTACAGGATCCACAGAGAATGGAGGCTGTCCATGATAGGCCTGAAGATCCATGAGTTAGAATCCATGATTGCTGGTCTCACTCAGTCTTCACAATTGAGCACCTGGTTTTGCATAGCCAGTTATTAACACTAACATGGTAAGCACACCCATCGAAAAGCAAAGCCATCTGTCTGGATTAATTTTAAATGGCTCTGACCGCTAGTTTCTGTTATGTATCAAATGTTATTTTGATCTATAGGTTCCAACAGAGGCAGATTGAGATGACAGAACCAAAAAGGAATAACACATATGAAAGGAAGTGTCGGCATCTCTTTCTATTTTACTGATTATGGGCCATCAGACAGAGTTTGATTCTTGATGTGGAAATTTTAGTTCTAAATTCCTGCACAACTGTGGATTTTAGCTGTCCAAATGAAGGAGATAAGAAGGGGAACAGAATAAAATTGTTGGGTGGATGGGGAAGTCATGTATGCTGCCTTGAGCTTCTTAGAGGAAAGACAGGAGATAAATGTAATAAATAAAGGCAGATTGATTTTATGATAGTTTTCAAGGATTTTATGTTACTTATCTAATTTCTACCTTGTAATGACCTGCAGCTATAATAATTACATCGATTCTTTCTAACATCAAGCTAAGCATCAGATCCATATACAAATTCCTTTGCATGTATGTATCCACCTGCTTGCATGAAAACCAATAGGGCAGGCTAAGCATATAAGAGCTCCCGGAACACACTAGCGTGGAAACAGCTCCGGACTGAGGCATAAGAATCCTATAAGCATCCTATTGGCAGACTGATTGGAGACTAATAGATGAAGGGTGCCCGGTCAAAGTCCTGTTTCACAGATAGCCAATGACAATTGTAATGAATCAAACAAGATCAAGAGGATTTATAACATAGGTGAATACCTTTCCGATGAAGCTGAAGCGATCCTAGCAGGCATATAGATTTTAGCATCTCTGTCGTATACATTTCTAAGCAACACTGCAACTGGATATATAGTCTACAGATTTCAGGATGAATCTCACCATCTTCTGGGCTGCAACAATATAAAAAAATGAACAGAAAATGTTATAATTGCCAAAAATGGTTCAATTTTTTCCCTCTGTAGTTTCCATGTCCTAGACCAGCCTTCCCCGAACTGGTGCCTGCCAGATGTTTTGGAACACAGCTCTCACGATCCCTGGTCACTGGCCATGCTGGCTGGGGTAGATGGGAACAGCTGTTCAAAACATCTGGAGGTCACTGAGTTAGGGAATATGTACAAAACCATACAATTCTAGGAACATCTCTGAAGGCATGCAATTTCATACTCAAAAGCTAGAATTCTTTTGTATTTCTCTTTCCCAGAGATGAATGATAAGGGACAGATCTACACCAAGCAGGATATAGTGGTATGAAAGCGGTATATAAAAGGCAGGAGCCACACCAAGCAGGATATAGTGGTATATGGTATGTGTCAATGGGCCCTAACAGTTGTCAGTGCACTTCAATACCGCTATAAAGCAGTAGTGTGGCTCCTGCCTTTTATATACCACTTTCATACTGCTTTCATAGTGCTATATCCTGCTTGGTGTAGATCTGGCCATGGACTGGCAGCTGAGTTGACAACATACTTTCCCATTGTAAATATGAAAATGGGTAGACCAAAAGGGACCACATGGACCGAATGAATACTTAAAAGTCCCTGCGGAAGAATCAGAAACAAAAAGCCCATGAAAAGATGTTTTACGCCAATCTCAGGATGCTGCTTCCTTCCCATCTCTTCATCCTCCTCAGTTAGATCTACAGGAGAAATTGCGTGCTATACATCTGCAGCTCTGAAGGGGAATCTGTTTCGTTAGTCGAGTTCCAGTGGCTGGAGTTTATACCTCTGGTCTCAACTACAGAAAAGTAATGAAATGCTTATATACTTCTTACGAAACATCATCATATGAAAACACTTCAGCTCACACAAGACTTCCTCTTGCTCTCCTCCCCCTGCAGCCCCTATGAATACCCCAAAACTGGTTTGGAAGACAGAGCTGCCCCCCCTATATTAGCTGGCCATCCCTAGGCATGGTAGAGACACTGCCCATTGCCAATGCTGAAGCAAGATTCAGTTGCTAATCCAGTTGGCTTCTTTATATGGAATAGACACCATCTTGTATTTCACCTCCGGCATGAAATCTTCTTGGGCCAGCTCTGATGAAACTGGATAGTATCAATCATGTTTGTATCAAGCAATATATTAATGGAGGCACAGTCGTGCCTCCATTGTTAAGGGCCGTCAGTAAAAAACACATTCTGCCATGTTAAAGTGATAATTTGGGGGGGGGGTCATTCTAACAGCCATAAAATCGAAAATGTTTCATCAACCTTTCTGAAATTTACAGGTGCCAGAAAGAAATGTTTGTTTTACATTACCTGAAAATTTCAAGAAGATTGGTGAAAGATTGAGGGAAGGAGAGCAGTTTAAGGTAGAAAAGGAATACAAACCTCTCTCCCTGCTTTTGTAAAATTTACTTCCAGGTTGAGACTTTTTGTGCTCTCAATTTGCATAATTTCTAGAGCCTTAATAACTAATCCAGTGGTGGGGTCTTCTTCCTCCTTGACTGTAGTTGATGGAAAGCTTTTCATTTTTTAAAAATTCCCTTCGGTTGACTTTTAAGGACTATTTTAACCTCTCATTCAAGTCAATGAGGCGGCTATCTTCCCTCATAAGCGACACTGACACACGCTCAGTAGCGTCGCTCTCCCCCCTCCCTTAGAATGTGGGGTGGGTGAGTGAAATGGCCGCTGCCTCTATAGCACAAACCTTTTGAGTGAAGAAGAAGAGTTTCTCTTTTCTCTTCTGGAACATGCATTCCTTTGGCTCTGAGAGTATTTTGGGCTATCTTCATAAGGCCAGTTTGCTCTTTTGCTCCCTGGTGAAGCAGGGTGTGGTTCCTCTGGATCCATGACAACCTGATCTTCAGATCTCTCCTGGGAATAGGTGGCTATACCTTTCTTTCTATCCCCCCCACCCCATACACACACAGTGCTAAAGCTTCAAACACTTCATTTAATTAGTTTGGGCCGGTGTTAAGTTTTAAGTACAATGCTGAAACCTTTCAAAGTGCTTCTGGGCCTACAACATTGGTTTCGGCCTAGTCACCCTGTTTTTCTAATAAGGTTTAGAAACAGTTGAGCTGTCGTTTATTTTGCATAGTGTACACACATGGATTTTCTTTCTAATCCTTGCAGTCTACACTGGCTCCCTCCTTGATGTGTTTTTGGATGCAGACAAACCCTTTTTTGTTCCAGCAGGCCTTTGGCAAATAATCTGGACCTCCGTCTATACCTTTGACTTTTAAATTGTTATGTATTTGAAATGTTTTAAATGCTTTAATATTGAAAAGTATTTAATTATATTTTTAACTTTTGTATATTTAGGCTGACCATATGAAAAGGAAGACAGGGCACATGTAACTTTAACAGTTGTAGAGAAAAGGGAATTTCAGCCAGTGTCATTTGTATGCAATTAGTTCCTGGTGATATTCCCTCTTCATCACAACAGTTAAAGTTGCAGGCACTATACTAGAGTGACCATATACAAAAGAAGGCAGGGCCCCTGCAACTTTAACTGTTGTGATAAGAGGGAATTTCACCAGGAACTAATTGCATACAAATGACACTGGCTGAAATCCCCTTTTCTCTACAACTGTTAAAGTTACACGAGCCCTGTCCTTTTCATATGGTATATAGTATATTCCTATTTATAGGTTTTAGCTGTATATGTTTTAGTTTCGTAAGGCTGCCCTGAGGCCCAGCATTGGGCAAAAGGCAGGATACTACTACTACTACTACTACTAGTAATGTTTCAGATTTCACTTCTGCATCTGATGTTCTTTTGCATTTACTTTTCTTTATAAACCATTCATATCTTAAGACTTCTTGTGTGGCATGTTTTCATTGGTTTAACAAGTTAAAAGGGGTATTCACTGTTTTCATGCTTATGTTATGAAATCTATTTTCAACAGGCCTAGTAACTTCAAGAGTAACAGAGTTGGGGAAAATCCTCAATTTCTTTGCTATCAGAGGCACTGAGTAAGGGATCCCTAGAGATAATTTAGACTGACCCCAACCACAAAACACTATTCCCCCTTCTGAAGAGATCTGGACCACAGACTACTAAAGACAAACAAAGTAGCAGGCCATAATAACAGTTCTCATGTGGCCATTTGCCTTATGAGGCAGGTACTCTGTGGGCTACCAAATGGAGGGACTAACAAGCCATAAAGTTGCCTGGCTGGGTCTGCCAGAAATCCACCCTCAACACTCCTGGAAGTCCATGTTCTATAGCACCTGCTGTCAGATGAACTTGAGGGAATCCCTCCCTCCACCCCTGGGTTTAATTTACTGCCTTCCCCTGGCTGGACCTTGCAGGAAACTATAGGGACAGACAGAGCAGGCATTCATAGCACACATAGAATGCTGAGACTGGCAAATCTAAAAGCAAGTGTGTTGCTTTTCAAGAACCAAGGAAATTCAATGGGTCTTACTTTTGAGTAAATATCTAGGGATGGAAATGCAGCCTGTGCAAGAACTGAGTAGGGTGACCATATTTGGGAAACCAAAAAAGAGGACACCTAGTGGGTGGCAGGAAAATGGCTTTCTGGGGCCACCTTAAAGTCCCCAATTGGAGCGGAGGAGGGGAAAGCATGTCATTCTCACCCCCACCCCACTGCTCCAATCAGGCCTTTTTCTATAATGTCTGGGAATTACACGTTTTTCCCTTTTAAGACCTTGATTGGAGCAGTGGGAGAGAAGGACACACCTCCAGAAAGCATGTCATTCCCCCCTGCCACACTAGTGGTGGCCTTAAAAGGGAAAGTGTGTAATTCCAGGTCATTATAGACTATTGCATAAAATCCCCCGACACCAAGGATAGAACAAAAACCAGGAGAAATCTGGGGAAATCATGTCAGGTTTTTTTAAAAAATATATTATTGCATTTATATTACACCCTTTTTTCTGCCAAGAAACCCAAGGTGGCATACATAATCCTCCTCCTCTCCATTTTATCCTCACAACAGCAACCCTGTGAGGTGGGTTGGGCTGAGAGTCTGCAACTGGCCCAAAGTCACCCAATGGGTTTCCATGGCTAAGTGGGGAGTAGAACCCAGATCTCCCAGCTCCCAGTCCAACACTTTAGCCACTACGCCACACCCTAATGGTCACCTTAGAATTGAGCCATGCCAAGTTGGAAGCAGATCGGTTCGTGCCTTAATTTTTAGGATAGTTTTTTTAAAAGTTTGACTTCAATTTTTTTCCTAAAATTCAAGGCATGAACCAATCTGCTTTCAACTCGGCATGGCTAAAGCCTTACTTAAGAGGTACCATGGTGCCAAGTTTCATCTCTTCATCTTTACTTTCTTTTTTTTTTAATGTACTGCTCAAGGCCCTAGACCCCAAAGAGGAGTATTAGGTTTGAAGTTTAAAAAAAATCCTAAAACTCAAGGCATAAACAGATCTGCTTCCAACTTGGCATGGCTCAATCCCTACTTAAGAGCTACCATGCTGTCAAGTTTCATCCCTTTATCTTTAAAAATGATGGAATTGTAAGCATTTTAGTTAATTAAAAAAATTAAATTGAAGTTTTAAACATTCCTAAAAATCAAGGGATGAACGGATCTGCTTCCAACTTGGCATGGCTAAATCCCTACTTCAGAGCTACCATGGTGCCAAGTTTCATCTCTTTATCTTTAATTTCATTTTTAAAACTTGTACTGCTCAAGGTCCTGGACCCCAAAGAGATTTCTGTTTGAACTTTAAAACATTCCTAAAAATCAAGGCATGAACGGATCTGCTTCATAGTTGGCATAGCTATATCCCTACTTAAGAGCTACCATGATGCCAGGTTAAATCTCTTTATCTTTAAAAATGAGGGAGATGCAAGCATTTAGGCTGATTTATTAATGTTAAAAGTGAGTTCAACACATAACACTAGCTTTGATTTTATATTGGATGTCAAGATGGTATAACATTCTGGCTGACGCTGGCTTGGTTGTCAACTGTATAATATCCAGTCATCCGTTACACAAAGCCATGAAATTCATTAAACAAAAAACCTACGGTTTACAAAAACAATGTTAAGGCTCTACAGTTTCCAACCAAGCACCAAAAAGCAGGGAAATTAGGAGTTAAGGCTCACAAGCCTTAACGCCACATCCTCCCTAAGGAGGCAGAAAGTGCAAGTGAAATTCTCATTCTCCCAAAGCAGATAAACCATGAGGACAGGGTGGAGAATATGAAATGCAAAGGTGACTGTGGGGTTGTGGAAAACTGATCACGAACAACTTAGGCCACCTACTTCTCTTTTTTTGTTTAGAGCAGCCCTTCCCCAACCTGGTGCCCTCCAAAGGTGTTGGACTACAACTCCCATCATTGCAAGTCAGTATGTCCCATGGTCAGGAATGCTTAGGCTGACCATATGAAAAGGAGGACAGGGCTCCTGTAACTTTAACAGTTGTAGAGAAAAGGGAATTTCAGCCAGTGTCATTTGTACGCAATTAGTTCCTGGTGAAATTCCCTCTTCATCACAACAGTTAAAGTTGCAGGGGCCCTGCCTTCTTTTGTATATGGTCACTCTAGCATAGTGCCTGCACCTTTAACAGTTGTGATGAAGAGGGAATTTCACCAGGAACTAATTGCATACAAATGACACTGGGTGAAATTCCCTTTTCTCTACAACTGTTAAAGTAACAGGAGCCCTGTCCTCCTTTTCATATGGTCAGCCTAGGAATGCTGGGACTTGTCATCTCAAACACCTGGGGGGCAGCAGGATGGGGAATGCTGTTCCATACCCTTACCAAATACAGGGTCTGCCCAATACTTTTCTCTCACACACATCTCGCATATAGCAGCACTCTTGATAACAAAAGGGGCACTATTCATTACAGATCTAGAACCAGAGCATGTGCCAGGCATTTCCAACTTTTGGTCAATATCCTGCCTTTCAAAGAACCAATGTTTTTTTTCTTAAAATATATTTATAAAAAATATACTGTTCACTCCCCACAATCCCTGCACAATACATAATCTCATCAAAGCAACAGCAGAGCAGAACAGGTTTAGTTTGGCTGTCTTGAACACCTTTCAGGTGAGATTAGTTTGCAATCCTATACCTCTTGGGAGAAATCCCTAGTGAATTCAGTGGCACTGGCTTCTGAAAAGACATGTATAGGAGTCAACCTTCTCCAGCCTGGTACTCCCCAGATGTGTTGCACTGTAACTCCCATGTTATGTGTTATGGGGAAGACAAAAATCAATTCATACTTAATTTTAAAATAATACTTACGCATGAAAGGATTAGGTGGTAGCTCTGCCTTTGATCTCACACTGCTGAACAAGTAAGAGAAATCCTTTATCTGATATTCAAGAAACAGACATCCTATGCCATGTGTTGAAAACTAATGTTGATGTCTGAAGGGCTATCTGGATTAGGTGTTCAAGATTCATTCATTGTTGTTTAATTTGGTTTTGACAGTTTATTTAAAGTGATGCAGCTCTTTTGTAGTTCCTTGATTGATCACATATCTTAATACTGGAAAACATCATACTTTAGTACAGATGTGGGCACAAAATAGATCTATCCTGATGATTTGGACATCAACTCGCGGCATTCCTGATAACTGCCCATGCTGATAGGGGCTTTTACAAGTTGAATTCCAAAACATCTGAAGATCTACATTCTGCCTTCCCTTGTTCTTGAACAACATTTCCCAACCTGGTGCCTGTCAGATGTGTTGGGTTGCAACTCTCAACATAAGGAGATGCTCTAAGAAATGAGAAGTAGCTGGTCCTAAGTTGTTCATCATCATTTCCCACAACCCCACAGTCACCTCTGCAGATCAAATTGCATATCTAGATTTTTGAGATGACAAGTCCCAGCATTCCTGACCATGGTTCATACTGACTTGCAATGATGGGAGTTGTAGTCCAACACCTTTGGAGGGCACCAGGTTGGCGAAGGGCAGCTCTAAACAAAAAAAGAGAAGTAGGTGGCCTAAGTTGTTCGTGATCAGTTTTCCACAACCCCACAGTCACCTCTGCATATCATATTCTCCACCCTGTCCTCATGGTTTATCTGCTTTGGGAGAATGAGAATTTCACTTGCACTTTCTGCCTCCTTAGGGAGGATGTGGCGTTAAGGCTTGGGAGCCTTAACTCCCAATTTCCCTGCTTTTTGGTGCTTGGTTGGAAACTGTAGAGCCTTAACATTGTTTTTGTAAACCGTAGTTTTTTTGTTTAATGAATCTAATAATATTTCATCCATCTTGTTTAAAGGGCACTGCTTGATTTCCTAAGGTTATCTGCCTGTGCTGAAGTGCAATTCAGTGCTTAGCTTCCTCCACGGAACCAAAGCAACTTGATAAATGATTCACTGCATTTCCGTATCCCGCTGCTTATGTCATTCTATTTTTTTTAAAGCCATTTGCTTTTAAATACCAATCAAGACTGAAATCTTTTGAGGCCAACAGCAAATTATGTTAATTTGACCTATTTGAGGGTTTAGTCACAACCACTCTTGGCCAATTTTTAAATTGCTGCAAAGCACTTTTTACTGCGTACCAAACAAGTTGTTTGCATTAATGTAACACAAGCACCACTGACCAACTCGTCCAAAGTAAGGAATGTGGATTTTGTCACATTACAGGGAAGCAGGAGCAGGAGGAATGCAGAGAGTGGGTACCAATTATGCTACAAGGAGATGGGAAAGGTGATGTTAGTAAAGTTGGAAATTAACTTCAATTTGAATGGGACCAATGTTTGCTCTTCATTCCAGGTGAAATTTATTTGTATTTACGAGAAAACATTAACAGTTGATTTAAGCAATACAACAACAAACAAACAAACAAAACTAAACATCATGTAAAGACCCTTTATAAACCCATTTCTTTAGTGTTAAAATCTGAGATATTGGCTGAATTATAATTAATGGACTGAAAACCTTTTTACCAAAGAGCAGCGCTGCTTTGGGCTTGCACATGACCCTTCCCTTCCCCTCAGTGCAACCATATGGAGATTGGAAGCTTTTACTTTTCCTTTTTCAATCAGCCACAGTTTAACATGACACCTGAACCCTAAACTGTAACCAATCTTAAAACCCATGGATTGAAGTTGGCTTGTTTCAAACAAACTATAGTTAAGATTGACCATAGTTTGTTGGATTTAAACAAAATTACAAGCTACAGTTAATGAAAAATGGAAGCAAAGGCTTTGATCTTCTCACAGCCATGGAGAAAGGGAAGGAGGGGGAGGGCATATAACCCCAAGGCTTGCTCTGGCTGATTCCCATCACAGTAAACCATGATTCCCGCAACAGTGGAAGACCCCATGTTCCAAATCATACCCATTTTAAGAGTTTGTGAAGAATTAACATTTTTTTAAATCTATTGGCTGCTCTTCAAAAGGTTCAGTTGCCTGCATGGACTACTGTTTTGCGTGCATAGGAATTTTCCCATTCTTTTTGTTGTTGTTTATTAAAGTTTTTGGTCATGTGGGAAACACTCCATGTGAATGCTGGGAAACAAATCATGTATGCAAATAAGGCCCTGGACTGTGGCCGTATTTATTTATAACCAACTTTTTAAGTAAATATTTCTTCAGAGCAATAGGAAGTATAAGCATGATCCCATTTCAAACCTATGGATGTGAATAGTAGAGAACGACTTCTCCCATTGAAATCAATGCTTATCTATTCATTTTTTTAAAAGTATAAGAGTGGCTGGATCAACTAAGAACTGTGATTTTAGCCAGTTTAAAATGGTGTCATCATAATTCACAACAGGATTTTTTTTAATGGTAAACGTAAGTACATCAGTCTTACATCTCATGTTGGAATCCATGGCATGTAATGCTAAACTCTGTTCCACGATTTCAGCTGATAAAAAGCACCCATAAATAAACATCTATTCTGAACTATACCAAATGCTTGAAAGAAACATGGAAGCCACAGATGGGTATTGTGAATTAGATCACTTTTATGCTGAGTTCAGTAATTATATCAATTTTGCAAATACATCCACTAAATTAGTTTACCAGTTAGTTTATTACATTTATGTATTGCTTCACACAACCAAAAGGAGTCCCAAAGCAATTTACAAAGAAACAATAACACACACAAAAACCACCAAATATACAGTAACATATTCATTAAAAACCATAAATATTTGCAAAAATAGCCATCACCTAAGGGACAAAAATCACCACCACCCAGCCCAGCACAACAGTGACCACCAAGAATAGCCACTAAAACCAGACCATTAAACTATCCAAATGTGCATGAAAAGAGAAACGCCTTCGCCTGGTGCTAAAAACATGACAAAGTTGGTGCCAGGCATGCTCCCCTGGGGAGAGCATTCCATAATCAAGAGGCTACCACAGAAAAGACCCATTCTCTCATTGCCACTCTCCTAGCATCTCTTAGAGGGGGCATAGAGAGAAAGTCCTCAGAGGCCTGGCAGGTTTGTATGGCGAAAAGTGATGATACTGGGCCTGGGCTGTACAAGGCTTTATAGGTCAAAACCAGTATGTTGAATTGGACTCAGAAACAAATTGGCAGCTTGTAGACAACTGAAGCCAGATAGATAAAGTTGAAGCTAGACCACTAACTGAAGCTGTTAGACTGCACTCTGTACCATGGAGGCCACGTGAACCACCAATGGCAGTAAAGGTTCCAAGAGTAGCCCCAAACTAAGCACCTGCTTCTTAAATTGCAAATGCAGGAGCTTAGCTTGGACGGATAAGGTGTAACCACCTAGAACTGGCTGCACATCCATCTGGATTGAGGAAGGTAGTTAGTTCAGTTCGTTTAATATCTGCTAACAGTGTCTCTGTCTTATATGGATTGAGCTTGTTTGTTGGCTCTCATCTAGTCTATTACTAAGTCCAGGCACTAACTCAGCACATCACACCTTGTGATGTAAAGGAGAAATAGAACTACTTGTCATCGGAATACTGATGGTAACACACTCCAAAAGTCCGGATAACCCCTCTCAGTGAATAAATGTAGATGGTAAACAACATGGGGGACAAGACTGAACCCTGCAAAATCCCACACTGGAGACTCCGTAGGGCTGATCAATACACCACTGAGTGCCACCCCCTGGAGCTGACCCTTCAAATTATAGCCCACTGAGCCACACATACCTATGACAGTAACATGTGCTCTTCAAGAACACTAAATAAGCAACTTTCATAAAGCTTCCCTTTCTGATTGCCAGGAGGGAATTCTTAGTAACCACAAGTGATCAGGTGAGTGGCAATTTTAAAGCCTGCACTATATTATTTGCATGATAACTGCAGTTATCATTAGATAACCTAATGTAAAGAAGTAGTAGTAACCAAATGATTAATAGCCACCCTATGGACAAGAACTTTCTGCTTTGCATGCAGAAAGTCCAAAGTTCCATCCTGACAACCACAGCTGAAAGCATCAGGTGATGTGAACTTAAGAAGAGCCATGCTGGATCAGACCAAGGATCCATCTAGTCCAGCATTCTGTTCACACAGTGACCAGGAACCCACAAGCAGGAGATGAGTGCAATAGCACCCTCCCACCCATGTCCCCCAGCAGTACACAGGATTGCCGTCTCTGCTACTGGAGGTAGCACATAGCCATCAGGACCAGTAACCACTGAAAGCCTTCTTCAGGAAAGACTTCTGCCTGAGACCCTGGACACTGTCAGCCAGAGAAGACAATACTGTATTAGATGGACAAATAATCTGAACTGGTATAAAGCAGCTTCCTATGTTTCTACATTTTCACTCTGCAAGTTGTATTCTACTGTGTAAATGGAAATTTCTTCTGTCCACAAAGCAAAAACTTACGACTCCAAGATACAGAATGTTTTATTAGCAACTTCAGACAAATGGAAGCCAGGAATCAATGAAGCACAGAGACACACTACTCGATGGCTAATGATAGCAATCTGAATGTGTGAGGTCATCTTTAAATGACTGGCCAGAAGAATCACTGTGACACCATGGTTTTCTTAGCCAGAACAAATTGGATTCTATTTAGTGGGATATGGCTTTACTCAAAACACAGATATAAATGTCCAACTGATGCTGCTAGGGATACCCAAGTACACAGACACCAGATATGAATGCTGGATTGAGATTGAAGCTGGATCACCCCCTCCTTCCTACAGCACTCCTTCCAAGCCCCCTGAAAGTGCTGCACAGAGAGAGGCAGCAGCAGACCCTGCTGAATGGGCTGAGCTGTGGTATGGGGTGTGTGTGGATGGGGCAATCCCCCAAAATCAGACAGAGGGAACTTCTACAAGTGGAGTCTTTTGTATCTCACAGGAGGCATTTCCTGGATTCAACCTCTAATCTGAAATAAGAACATAAGAAGAGCCCTGCTGGATCAGACCAAGGGTCCATCTAGTGCAGCATTCTGTTCACACAGTGTCCAACCAGCTGTCAACCAGGAACCCACAAGCAGGACACGGGTGCAGCAACACCCTCCCACCCATGTTCCCCAGCAGTGAGGGTTGGGTTAGCTTTGTTTTATCCTGTTAATTTTTATTTTGATTTGTACACATTACGCATTTCGTCTAGATTATTTCATTGTAATATTGAATGTATGCTGTTTATTGATCTTGTCTCATTCGCAATTGTTTACGTTTTGCAACAAACTGTTCCCCCCCCCCCCCCCCAAAAGTGAAATTGAACTTTGATTGTACTGTGATGAATAGTGTGAGCCATTTTGGGCACAGACCACTGTGGGAAAGTGACATGTAAAGAAACAAAACTAACTGAAAGAACTGAAAGCAGGCTCAGCACCAAGTCTGATGTTTTTTCCCAGCAAAGTATCCCCCATCAGTGGGGTTCCTGGTGCCGGCAGCACACTTAGCTGAGGGCAGCAGTGCTGCTAACTGCAACAAGCAGCTGTTATCTACCCACTATTTTTAATATTTCATACAATGCCCTGACACAGGGCTCATTTATACCTGCAGGCCTTCTGGGACAGGTGGGGGGGGGGGAGGATCTCAGGCTTTACAGCTTCCGGGATTGCCCCCAGAGTGCACACACCAGCGTGATGTCCTGGAACTCAAGAGGGACGTTCCTGGCATGGAGGGGCTTTTTTAAAAAAGAAGGGAGATGTTTGTGCAATTGCGATCCTGCACCAAAGGTAAGTGTTTTGAAAGAAAAAAAAACCCTTCAACTTCCGTGGCCCAACACGCTGAGAGCCATCCCGGGGATGGCGACAATGCTGCCCCCCGATGGGCATGGAGCCCCCTGCACAGCTCTGTGCTTGTTTGAAGAGCCCTGCTACTTGCAGGGAGAAGGGAGGACCCAGGAGTCCGCGCCACACCGCCAGCAGTCCTTGGGGTTGTCCTGGGACCATGGAAAAAATCGGGATAAGTGGAGTCCCAGTTATCCCAGGACAACTGAGAGGTCGTCCCTGGTTGACCCCGGGATCAGCTGTGCATCATCTGGACACAGAGGGACGACCTCGAGCTAATCCCAGTATAAATGGCTGGTGTAGACATGCCCATAGTGTCACTTTGAGTTTGTTTCACACACAAAAAAGGAGGGTATACATACTAAGATGAATAAATATGTACCCAGCCTTAAGTATGTCAAGAAAAGAGCATGGTGCTAATTCTCTCAGAAAGAGGGAGAGCTTTACATGAGATGAATTGGTCTGCATTGGGCCCTGCAGAAGAAGTTCTGTCCCACAGACTAAGAAGAAGAGTCAACCATTCCAAGAATATCCATGGATGCTGAAGGACTCGGGAAAGAAATATGTGAGAAATGCCACTTTCCCCAGGTTTTCTTTAATCTGGTTACAGTGCATTAAGAAAATATACTGGACTAAAAAGAAAAACAATTCAAGTATTACAAAGTCAAGATTCCTGTCCAAAGTAATTCCACCAAGGATCAAACTCCGCTTTTAGCAGCAAATGGTATATAAACCCAGACTAATTACTGACTTTAAAGATCACAATCTCACCCTTGTTTCTACCCTCTCACCCATTTGCTCCAGCCAACAACCCCTGGAGACATTATATGATGCTGATTTGCTGCTCCAGCAATACAATATGCCCTGTTAACATGCAATTTTTGTAAGAGTTCTTCTCAGGTTACAGCTGACTTCCGTTCTCAAATGCATGGTGGTTATCTTCATTGATTTCTTTTGAAATCGCACTCAGGAGGGTAAAATATCATGTACACAGCCCAACTTGTGCAAAAAATGTTTTTAAGTAGCCCTGGTGGTTATACCGTTAAGGTTTGCTCCTTGTACTATGTTTTAGAGCTGTCTTTAAACTTTGAGTGAGCTCAGTTTGGCTTCTCTTGGCTGTGCTGTTATGCCAAGTTTGCAGTTAGACCATGAGGTAAAAAAGAAAAAGGTTTTTTGTTTTCTTTTTACAATTGTTGAACCAGGGTCTTTTACCTGAAAAGTAGATAGGGATGCATAAAATACTATGAAATTATGAGAAAAGTTGAAAAATTAGGGAACGAGGAAAATCTATTCTGCAAACTCATTTGTTAGACATTAGATCAGCCTTCTCCAGCCTGGTATCCGCCAGATGTTTTGGACTTTAACTCCCATCAACCCTACCTAACATGGCTAATGGGCAGGAATACTGGGAGTTGTAGTCCAAAACATCTGGAAGGCACCAGGTTGGAAAAGGCTGCCTTAATACATGGCCAATTTATTTTATAGTGTATTAATTCTATACACTATAAAATAAATTTATAGTGTATAGAAACCAAGCACCACAGTGGTTTTTAGCAGTAGTGACCACAGATGTTGTGATACGTAGTAGAGCATTTCAGTGAGTATAAGTGTGCTTGGATATCACCCTGGTTAAGAGACTGTGCCTAAAGCCCATGACTCCTTCACAATTGTTCTCAGGAAAACTTTTTGGTCTGAGGATCTGGTGTAATGAATTTCAGACAGTGGTGTGCCAATGATAGTTATCTTTTTAACACAGGTAAAGTGGAGCCCTAATATTTCTGGAATTACTCTCCTAGAAGAAGACACAAGAATGAAGAAAAATGAAAAAGGTAAGTACGTGGCTAGAAAGTTCTGATCAATAAACAATTCCATATAAAGTAACTCCAAGATCTCCTGCTAGAGCATGCATAATGCCATCCAAGAATCCTTAGTCCCCAGCCTAGATAGACCTAGTAAGAGCTAAATGGAACATAGAACTATTGAAGAGCAGCCCTTCTTCTGCCACTTGGGGATGACCCTAGAGGACAGCTGTGGGCTGACCCCACACATCTTTTATAGACATTTCATATTTCCTTAATAGATTTTTAAAAGTTCTCTATCATATCCACTGGACAGAACTAGAGTGGGATGGGCTCCCTATGGCTTAAGAAATTAGAAACATTATTTACATGTTCTGTTTCCAACCTAAGGTTCCCTAATTAAGTTCAAAGAAGCCCAGATGCCAAGAGGTGGTGGTGGTGAAACACCATGGTGTTCTATCTAACCTTCATCACGTCCACCATCCTCAAATAGGCAAATCCTGAATCCGCATCTGCACACATTTATATCCATAAAGGTCACCTACTCACTCTGCAATAACATGTATTGCATATTATTATATGAACAGCTTCTTTATTAGGCTAAATATTGTCCACCTCTCTTAAACCACGTATCTATAAAGATTCCTACTTAAATACATTACAATATGCAAATACAAAATACCAAAATCAATTTCTTGCAACTAGTAGTATGGAAGGCAACATTTTCTGGACTCTAAAAATCAACGGAATCTCCCAAGTGAGTTCAAAAGTCAATTTTGGTTGCTACGAAGATAATCTATTCCTACCAATGTCATTAAATTTAAATTGTTAGCACTTGGAAAATCAATATATTTCTTTATAGCTGCAACCCTTTTAAGACATTCAGGATTAATGACATAGCTGAGCATAAACCAATTAGCAAAGTATTAATAAAATATCTAAAATGCACCTACATTAACAACTAACTAGCTTCTAAGCCATTTAATTTTGTCCCCATAGAGGGAGCTCTAATACCAACCATTATCTTTTCAGCATTGTATGAATCTGGCCAAGTGCTTCTCATATTGTTTAGCTTAATCAGTATAAGAGAAAGAAATAGACAAGAACAGGATTCTGTCCCTGCGAATAAAATGTGTTGATGAGGCTATTACCAGCCTGTAAAAATATTCTTCCTAAAATGCAATATATTACATATTACTTTTTAGTAACTAATTTTACCTATTATTACTAGTGAAAATTTCGTATCACTAGGGGGGCTAGTAGTCTGAGAATGATTGGATAAAAATGTTTCCCTGTTTCCTTTGCGACTTGAACAATATTACACTTTTAAAATAAATGTACTACAAATAAACCAGCAAAGGTGAAAACAAAGAAACGATGTTCTTTTAAAAAAACTGTTTACCATTTCTTGATGTTTGAGGTCGAAAATATGTGATGCAAGATTTTTCTCTCTTCTCCCTCTGGTGTCCTTTGTTACATTACATTCACAGTGTGAGGCATATGCATTAACCTCCCATTTGCCTCATACCCTCTCCCTTCCTAAGCTACCCAAGGCTTGAGCTTTGAATTTTTTTGACGTTTCAAAATTTTCTGCATGTCTACATTGCTCAAACTTTAGTTTAAAACCAAATGAGCAAAATCGGTCTGGTAGATCTCAGGTAATATGCCTTTCACTACCATATTCTTATATAAGATACTGTTTATGACAAGGTTAAAATTGGGAAACCAGTTTTTTGTTTTGTTTTTAAAGGTGTTCTTTTCTGTCCTTAAAAGCTGACTGATGTGATTCCATCAAAATAATTCCCCTTTATCTAAATCAGGAGTGGGTAATGTATGGCCTTCCAGATGGTTCCCATGATTCCTCACTGTTGGCTATGCTGGGTAGGATCGATTGATGAAGACTAAAACATCTGGAGGGCCACACATTGCCCATTTCTGATCTCAGTGGTCCTTGGTAAGAACCCACTGCCAGCAAAGAGAGACTTGCCTCTGTTAAGGGCTAAGTTCCAGCTGCTACAGAGGTCCTCATTGTGAACCTCTGCCTCAAGAGACAGGGTGGTCAATTTTGGCCATTTTTGCCCCCCAGACTGCACCTCCCTGTCTGTGACACTGGGGGAAAATGGCATCTGGGGCGGCTACAAAGCACAAGGGTAAAAATTAGCTTGTTTTCAAGCTAGTTTTGATCCTTTTGGTGCTCTGTAGTAGATATGGAGCACTAAAATGGGCCAAAATTGAGAGTCCAGATGCCATTTTATAAAAATTAATGGGGGGGGGGGGCAGTAGAGGGCAATGGGAGCTGTATGCATCCTGTGAGCTGCATATTGCCTGTCCTAGCTTACGAGGAAGGATGACATCATGGAAAGTCCAAGAACAAAGGCAAAAAATGCTGCCTGATTAATCTGGGCACCATATGGGCACTTAAAAGATGTAAAGTCTCCAGGAATATTGAAGTAATGGGTGGGGGGAATCCTCCCCACACCCCATGAAAAAAAAATCAACATTTGGGGAAGAATTCAAATATATGCAACATGTACTTTCTTATAAAACCTACATTTATTTTACCGCCTTAACAACATAAAATGCATAATTTATAACTTGGTTAGCAAATAAATTCTGCTATTTGGCACATTCATGACATTTACAGAGCAATTTTATTTATCTAAATATTTTTATCTTTTACAGTAAAACCCATCTTAAAGTAGCTTATGATACTTATGGTACATATAATATCCTATGATATGTTTATAGAGAACTAAAGCCAACTCTGTTCAGTGGAGCTTACTTCCAGGTGAGTGCACACAGGATAAATGCCTTAATTTTGCATAAAAATTAAAATTGGAATATACTCAGTACTAGAGAGAGTACACTGCAAACTGATGCACCCTCTGCTACCTAAGTACATATATTTTAGTTAATACTAACTAAGAAGCAGGAAAAATAAAAGTTGAAAATAAAACCCACAAGTTTTGTGGACAACAATATATAAAAAACAATATTTTGGCAGAAACACTCACGCAGGGTCAATATTAAGGAGTAGAGGCATATCTGGATATCAAATTCAACTTTATAATGACACTGGGGATACTGAACTTTACAGTATAGACCGGCATTATCATTCTCTAATGGGATTTAACTTTTTTTTACATACAAATCTTCATACTACAGTTTTTGAGGAAGGAAAACTTTGTGTTTAAAAGCACTTTACTCATTTAAAAAAAGAGTATTTCATTAGAACTTTTTTTCTATGTTTCCCCAAATTTTCTATGTTTTCCATTGAAAAAATAGTTGGGAATGTCCTTGGGGGAAAACAGAACAGAAAAAAGGTCCACCAACCCACCCACATTTTCAAGTTTTTTTTTTTTTTTAGGGCACTGCTATTGCCATCAAATGCACATTCTGGGAAAGCAAAGACTCACTGAGATGATTGAGAGTACACACCTAAGAGTCTTTGTTACAGAGTTAATCCAATGAAGGTCAAGAATGCAATACTGGAGTAACTCTAGCTACACAGATGTAGTGGGAAGCTGTGAATTGTCCTAACAGTGCATTATCCCAGCCATTATCATCATTGCTACATTTTCTTCAGGAAACTGGCAATAACATCATTTCCCCCCTTGTTTATGACTGAAGCAAACCTTGGGTCTACCCTCATTGGGGTGAAGGTGTATTTGACCAAGATTTATAAGGATAATATATTTAATACACCAGAAATTTAATAGCATGGTAATTAAAATACATTGAAAAGCAGGAATATAATCTGAAAGAAATAAAAAAAATCCTAAACAGAACATTCATATTAATGGTCCTTTTCCCCCTAAAATAGAAAGAGTACTGCCTATGTTCCGTACATTCAGTAGTTATATAATTAATAGCTTAAAATTAACTTTAAACTTAATTTTAGACATCATTAGGGAATACAACGCAAAAGCGTTTGAGGATTTTTGGGTCTCCCAATTGTACCCTAGTAAAACACAACTGGTTCTTGTGATGACCTAGAGGTTTTATTTCCTTTATCTACTGTTTTGATAATTTGTTCACTTTATCTACTGCTTACTTTCTTGCTTCTGTAGCCACTTGATTGTTGTATGTAATCTTCACAGAAGAATTCTACATCATGAGCACACAGTGCCAAAACCCCAGAGCCAATCCCTCTCAACTGGTACAACTAGCACGTTCAGCAAAGGAGGAGGGCATGGCGTGCATTTCACCTGGTTACTCAGGCTTTTAACCAGGGCTTAAATTGTTTAATACCAGGACTTCTATGAGACACATGAAGCAAGACGAACTCCTACTAGGGATGTAATGCTTTTGCACCAATAAACCATTGTCATTGGCTTGAGGACAAACCATGTCTTTTTCTTTGTCCCTCCACTCACATGCTGGCTTCAGCACTTCTATCATGGTTTCCTTACATTTACAGTCTCCCATTACAAGCAATCCAAAGCTGTGGTTTCATCTTGGCTTACAGAGCAGGATACGTTCCACTACAGTCAGTCAGCTAATGAAATCATAAATAAAAGCTGATATCGATACTGCAGTCTTTTCAGCGATGTCAAAACACTGGGGTGGTGTTTTGCCAAGGCATTTCGATCTCAGTATCCTTGTAAACCTGTTCTAGTTTTGCTGCTCTTCAATGGTTTTTTTGGTGAAATTATCATCATCATGGCTATCGGCCATTCCTTTATACGCTACTCTGGTATCCATGAGGATGAAGGGCAGTTTATAAATATTTTAATAAATAAATAAACTAATGAAATACTTTCTCCAAGGAACGGTTTTTAGATTTCCATAAATTATGATGTTTGCTATTCTGTGCCAATGTTTGCTTGTACAAGTAAGGACTCTTCAGCGCTGAAACATGTTCAAGTAGAATTTGCCAACCCTGCATGGAGCCTTTGATAACAGCAAGGCAAAGAACAGACATCTGAATACGCAAGTAAAACCAAATAATCTCATCATTAATTCACAGAAAAGCTCTTCCATTCTCTTGGCATATGGAAGCATTTGTTATGAATATCAAGCTTCAATATAAAAGCTTTTCACTCTTGCTTCTCTCTATGTTAAACTTTGAGTTTAGACAGCTAGAACAGCACACTCCTCTTCCAATCATAAGACTATAAATTTGCATTTGGAAGGCAATAGAATCGTAGGATTTGTACTGGGGTCAATCCAGATGGTTCTTTCCAATGTTGTTCATTGCGATCACAGGTGGCGGCTGAATGTTGGGGAAAGGCCTTGGTACAGTGGTATCCCCCCTCCCGCCAGAACCCCCATTCCCTAGAACCCTTAATGGAAACTGCCAACACTTCAATGTGAGCAAAAACCAGGGACAAATCTTCTTTATTTATTACATTTGGCCATTGTGTGTACGTGTGACACTACTCCCCACCGCAATCCATTCAAAGCTTTGGTTCTCAAGTTGCCTTTGCTGAGGCATTTGAGAAGCAGCCGGGACGGTGATTCCTGAAATGATGTGGTTTCTCAGCTGGGCTGGTCAAGCTCCAGCTTTGGTTGCAGGCAATGGCTTTGTGATGTTGTTTTTCCTAGCAGGAAAGAGCAAAGTAGGTTGCCATTTTAGATGGCACTTCAGGTCTGTGGGTAGGATCTAATGGATACTTTGTGCCGGCAGCCCAGGATTTTAAAAATGACTTGAGATTCCATGACTGCCTTAAGAAGACTCCAACTTCCAGTATTTCTTTTTAAGAGGCAATTTCCAAGCTGCTAAATTAAGGTTGTTTCCACACCTCCACCCGAAAGCAACAACCTCACCTTTAGGTTGTTTACACGTAAAATATGTCTGGGTGTTTCAGCCATATGCTGTCATTCACAACTGCATGGTGGTATATGCTTTTTTGGGTATATATATATATATATATATATAATTCTGCCAAACTTTACCTTATCTGGAGTTATTGCATAGCATATAGGTGCTGAACTTCTGATAATGAGGAGGATGCTGAACCTCAGAGAAGCCAAAATAGCAGTGTAGAACCAACAAAGATTTTTAAAACTAAGTTTGCATAGTCCAATTTTTTTTGCAAGTGGCAAATAATGACCCTCTTCACATAAGTTTTTATCATGCACTCATGGTCTGTCCCTCACAGAAGTTTGCAGGTCCTTTTCATGACATTGTCAACCTCCAGTGCCTCTACCATCATTTTAAAGCTTATTTCCACCATTTTTAAACTCAGTGAAAATGCAGTAATATTTCACAAATCACGCAATATCGCAGTGCCATCTACTGGCTGTATAACTGGAACATATGGAACTTGCCCAACAAGAAAACGGCCAAACAAAAGTGGGGAAGTGCATATATTGTGCCATTCGTAATCCCGCAAAGACTCCAGAAGAAGAAGCCCCAGTAAGGGTGCAGGAGTTTTGCAAAAATCCCTTCAATGTAGAGAAGCCAAATATGCTCGTTCGTCTTCAAAGATTTCAAGCATTTTCGAAGAACATGTGGGAGTGTTTCTCAACAGCTGTGCCATATTTGTTTCTGGTATTCTCTCTCTAAGAGTTCTAACGGCTGAGGCTTTGGGAAGCAAGCAAAATGGAAGAAAGCAGCTTTGATATTTCTTGTTTTGTCTATATTTATAACCGTTCCTTATGGAACGCCTTTTCTAATTTTAATTTTTTACAGAAGTACTTGCACAACTCTGTTATGCCTGCATGGGGAACTATTAGTGTTCCATCATTTGGCCATTTCAAATGACAATACATTTCAGCATTCATTTCAAATGAAATGCTTCCACTTTCCTCTTGGGAACAGTGTAGCGTAAAGGGAAATTCTTTTGGGGTGGGCATTCTGTTCTATGTGTGTAGTTTTGGGATGACTGCATAATAAAAGCTGTACCCTCAGGAAAAGGAATAAGGAATGCAGCTCCATTTTGTCAAAGCAAACTGCTATTGTGGTTGTGCACTTCCAGTTTTATTTATTTATTTATTTATTTATAAAGGGGTGGGCATAGTTAAATACTCATCTGCATGCATGCCCACTAAGGAATAAAGTGGGAGCAGGAAATTGCTGGTGGAGGGGAGCTATAGCAGATGAAGGGGGTGGGGGAGGCAGTTATTGCTGAATCCTGTCTTGCAGGATGAGAGATTGCAGGATATGGCACAACCCCACCACCAGTATCAGAAGCCATGGTGCCTTCTGCGGTGTGGAGGGCCCACTGGTAAAAGATTTTTTAAAAAACTATAAGGAGGAAGAACAGCAGGGGCCTTGAAATTTCTCAGCAATGGAGAACAGAGCAGGCACCAGAGGAAGCTGATGGCTCCGAAGTCAGTGGGATGATGAATCCACTCTTTAGAGTTCCGACTGGTTCTGACTGAAACGCAGAGCGGATTTACTGCCCCACGACATCAGAGTCACCAGCCTCCACTGGGAGGGCCCACTATAATTCTGGGTTTAACCCCCAGTCCAAAACAACAACCTGCATCTGCAAGAACGCTTCTGTCTGGAAGCACCCCAAAATACTCAGCATATGGGTTTGTACAGTCTGTGCTTTAAATTGCAAAATACACCGACGAGAAATTTTGTTTTTCAAAATCACAAGTGGCCAGGATCTAAAGAAGCGACATGCATGCTCATAATAGAACTGTGCATGCCATGGAAGCATCATTTACAGTTTTCACAGCAGCATTTCCAACGTCCAAAGAGACAAGCTGCTGCTGAGTATTAAAAGTGACTTGTCCCTCCCGGAGTGAGAACTGCTACAGCAAAACTCACAAAACAACAAACAAAGCTCCAGCTGCCCACACGGTTCTTTCTGCACTTTTTTTTGGAACTTGGCCTGTAGCTATTAGCTGTCGTGAAAGTAAGCCTTCTGTAATACCATAGCTTATAAATGCCAAAGTCTCAAATAATGGCTATATTAGGTATTCTCTGGAGCAAGCATTTTGGAACTAGATGAAGCCATGAAACATATCCCTATATAAACATCAGCAGCACACAGCTTTATTGCCTAAGGACAGGCTGCTGAAGGCAACTTATTAGCTAGCTTTGAAAAGGGTGGCTCTTAGGGCTCATCTACACCTAGAGCTCTTTTGGGAATGGGGAGGGATGATCATGAAGTTTTCAGCTTCAGCAATCGTCTCTCATGGGGCATATGCCAGGGACTTTTCCCGCAATTAGGAGAGCCGTTCCAGGGAGGTGGGTTTTTTTACAACTCGTGAGTCTTGTGCAAAATCAGAGTTGCAATCCTGCACAAAGCTGTGATTGCTTAAAAACAACCAAACACACTTTGCACTGAAGCACGCCAATACCCATTCAAAACATGGCGACAATGCTCTCCCCCTCACCCCCTATACCCATGGGATCACTCCGCAAAGCTGCTTGCCTGGTCGCTGAGCCCCACTACTCATGAGGAACAGCAGCAGCTTCAGGAAGGGAGGGCACACCAGCCACCCACCTTGGGATTGTACCGAGAGAGGGGGGGAAACCGGGACAAAAGCCATCATCCATATTCCGGGAAAACTGAGGGGTCGCCCCCAGATCACCCCTGGTTCAGCTTTGTGTCATGTGGCCTGGTAGAGATGACCTCGATATTATCATGGGATAAATGGCTGGCGTGGATAAGGCTTTAGTTTACTGCTAGAAGGAAATTATATAAATAAAGCTTTACTCCCCCTTTTGTAATGTCCACTTAAGAACGAGCTCTGATTCAATAGTTTTCATTAATGCATAAGGGAAACTTTCTTTTCATTAATTATATCTGATAAGTTCATCCCAATCAAGCAAGGGAGACCCAGGCTTCTGCACAGGAAACCAGGGCAAAGGGAAATGCAAATCTATATGCATATCTACATACACATTGCTATGGTCAGCTAGCCAGCAATGAGCTGGATGGATATATCGTTCGATACAGATGCACATGTATACCAACAGCCGTTTAGTGCACATAAATAACTGAGCATGAGTCAACATGGCCAAAGACCAATGAAAGACTGCCTTCCCCCATACCAGCATGCTTGGGTTTTAAGAGTTTTTGGGTAGACCTTTCTCTTGGTACCCCCACTTTTGCAGACATGTTTGGTGGGGACATGAGAGAAGGCATTTTTTCGGTAGCTGCTCCCAGGCTTTGGAGCTTCTTGCAGATGAAGGCAAGGTTGGCTCCTTCTCTGCTATCCTTCCACCGACAGGGAAAACATTTTTATTCAAGGAAACCTTTGGCATGTAAGCTGGTCTGTTGGGTTGGGTTCTGTTTTCTTTTATTGTTATGTTTTTAATTGTGTTTTAATGTGTTTACTTTATAATTGCTTGAAAAGGGTTTATTTTAAATTTTGGTTTTTATTATTGCCAGCTGTCTTGACCACTATTTCCTTGGTAGAAAGATGGGGTATACATCAAACAAATCAACATCTTACCCTTAAAGAGCCTTCTCCTAATCTAGCATCTGTTTACACCTCTGTAGTTTTCTGAATGAAGGCTGGCTGTCATGATATACATATTAGAATCCAGAAATAATAATAAAAAAGAACCAATCTCTGCCTCCAAAGTCATGTGGGCACTTAGAAATTTGACTCATGACCAGGGCCGTACATGGGGGGGGGGGGGCAGTGGGGCCAATTGGCCCAGGGCCCACGATTTTGAGGGGGCATTCAGACGAGGAGGTCCCCATAGCTTACGCTACTGCTTCCGTAGCATAAGCGGCCCATCGAGAAGCAAGGAGCCCGCCTTGCGGAAACAGCGTAGAAGTTGTTCGTCGTGAATACCATGGTCAGACTACAAGCTCCAGAGGGCCATGGCACATGCGGGGCGGGGATATATGTGCCTAAGTTGTGATGGTTGTCCTTATTGCGTTTCTTTCCTCAATTTACTCCATGGCATATAATCTCCGGAGCGGAGGATGAGGTAATAATGATGATAGTTATTAACATTTGATAATGTTTGATAATGATGAAGGACTGTTCTATTGTTGCTTCTATTTGTACAGCAACTAAAAAGAAATGTTAATTTCTGATTCAACATTGAGGTGTTGTAGAACAGGTTGAATATGAAGGTGTTATGTAGAACGGACATGTTGGTGGGCATTAAAAAAACATTAAAAAATACTTAATGAGCAGTTTGAAATGGGGGGGGGGCACACACTTCCCATCTGGCCTGGGCATATTACTAGCTCTGCATGGCCCTGCTCATGACACCTAAAGTGGAGTTTTATAGGAATAAATATTTATTTACTGATCATTCATTCTGATTTTACTTTTGGGGACTGCTGGTTTTATTTGCTATTTTTCTTTAGTTTTACAAGTTTTTATCAGCTGTTGCATAAGTTGTTTTAGCCGCTGTTTTATTTCTTTTATGTTGTTTTTAGTCTTTGTGTTGTCATTTGGGTCTTTTGTATTTTACTGCAACTAAAAAAACTCACTCTGGAAAACAGAGTGTACATTTTGGAAATAAAGAAATAAAATAAAATATTTAATCCTGTGCTGAGCTGGTGCCTATAGATGTGAATGAAGATAGTTTCTAATAAATTGTTGATGCTGTTTGTTAATGGGGTGCAGGAAATAGGTAGTGCTAGGCAACCCAGCCTCAGTTCAATGCTCATTGTGGCAATAAAATAACTCGTTGGTTTGTAAACAATGCTTTCAAATATTTGGTGCAGGAATAAACGGACGGAGTTTAAAAGCAACACTGACCGGGTTCACACAATCACAGAAGGATAATAAGTTATGGTGGCTTCTGTTCCCTGCCCATGTGTACCAGTCGCAAGCTGTTTAATTAGCACACTTTGGTTGTCGTGATGTCTGAACCCAACAAAGGTGGGTGGCTGGGGTAGTTCACAAGCAACTCTGAAACCCATGGTTTGTTCTATCCATCAAACATGCCTTTGACACTCTAGTACTTTCTAGGGAATCTGCACAGGAGAAACACTGGATAGACTGCTATCAAAGCCAACACTTTCCAGATTTTGTAGTCAAGGAGCAAGTCTTACATAGATGTGGTAATGGTTGTAGTAAAATCTCGTGGACAAAGACAAATGCAATAGAGTGAAATCATACAGAACCCTCAATATAAATATTCATATAGGTTTTCTCACACTCCTAAAACCTTCACATTCCAAGAATGAACAGAATGGAATAAATTGATATAAGGCAGGTATGCAGAAAACCTAATCCAGTCCTCTGAGTTTCCCAGAGGGCCTCACACACTTTCCCATCATTCTAAAAGGCTGAAATTCCTCTCCTAAGACTTAGTCTACATGTTACGTTAATTGTGTATTGTGTAGTTGGATCCGATCTTTTTCTCTACTTTAGTGTAAGTGCCCACAGTAATGGAGAGTTTTTTCTTTCCTTTTTTTAACCCCCCCCCCCCCCCAAATGGGGCAGAATTTTGAGAAGCAAACAGATTACGGTGTAAAAGGCGTAATCCACCCCTCCCAGCAAGTGCTGGTCCCGATCTGAATCAGAAGCAAATAACATAATGTGCAGTTTGATCCTTAGTTACTGGCAGTAAGAACCTGAAGCTAAAATGTGCTGGTGCTTTTGGGTCTGCCCCTTTTGTCCCATCCACCACTAGAATGTGTCTAATATGGAATTTGGCCCTCAGGCTGAAAAAGGTTTAACACCCCTGGATAAAACATGGTATCAAGGAATATTGTGCAGCAACCTTGCAGATGTTAAGCTGGTCTTAGAGCTTCTCTACATGAGCAATTTATTTCATGCTCATGAATGGTCACTCATGGAAGTTTGCAGGTCCTTTACATGACATCATCAACCACCAATGCCTCTCCTGCCGTTTTCAAATGAAAATCTCCAATTTTATAAAACCCTGTAAATGCTGTAATAAAACCAAATCACGCAAAGAAGTAGCACCATCTGTTGGCAGTATAAATGAAAAATATGAGAAGGAACCGCAAAAACAGGAGGGGAGGGGAAAGAATCGGCGAAGAATCCAAAAGACAAAACCCTGGTAAGGATGTGGGATTTTTGCTAAATGTGGAGAAGTCCCTAGTCTCCTTCAGTGCCTGGATGGATGGGGGGACAGCTAGAAACCATTTTTATGCAGCTTAGAGTTTCATGGTAGAAGATGGGTTATGCATGAAATGAATGAATAAATAAAATGTGGAATTCACACAAGAAATAAGGATCTTAAGATATGTTGGGGTTGCTTATTTCAAGGTCCCGTATCTGTAAAATGAATTATAATATTCTTCCTCACAGAGCCACATCCCATACAAAAACTCTAAAAAATTACCATTGCTTACTGACTGAAGATGAAATATGGGATGTTACTGTAAAAGAAAAATACTTTAAAATCTGGGCTATGAGCCAGAAACTACTTATTCTAAAGCATCCCCATTAACTTCAATGGACCTACACTAGAATAAGTGGCTTGTGGACTTCAGCCAGAATCCAATGCATTCAATTTGTTCAATTTGAACCCTTTTTAAAAAATCTTGTTGAGCTGGATTCATGAATGTGTCAATCCAGGAGTGGAAGCTACAAATGAGAAGAGTGATATACTATTTCCATTGCCATATGTCAGGCATGTACAGTTCCAAGCCAAATGCAGCCCATAAGTCTCAAGGCCCTTACTGCTGATGGAGGACCCCCTAAATTCTTCCAGTCCCTGGTAGGTAGCAAAAACTTAAAGGCTTCTCTAAACAAGCAATTTACAGCATGCTTGTGACTGGCCTCTCACAGAGGTTTACAGGTCGATTACATGATATCGTCAACAGCCAGGATGTCTCCTGTGCTGTCAGAAAACATGGAGATAATCAACTTTTTTTAAAAAAAATCCCAAAATGAGCCCCGTGTAACAGTGACATTATGCTGTAATTCCGCCACTAGATGGCACTCTTTTACTGAGTTAAATGGAGGATGCAGAGATAGGAAGTATTCAATCCAACCTAAGTGGCCATCTGTGGCCACCAGTGTAATTGTGCTGAGTGCAATTCCAGAACAAAAATGGAAGCAGAAAGCCCCGGTTAATGCAGCGAGTTGTTTTTTTAAAAACATGTAGAGAAGTTTGAAAAATTATTGATCTTCCTGGTAGCCATGCACGCAATGGCAGCTGGAGTCTACTAGAGTTAGTGGAGAAAACCACAGCCGGCAAGCCACTGAAAGAAAACTGGGGCGCATGAACTTCCAGATCATTCCTGCAAAGTACAGGATATTATCATCATCTCATGATCTACAGGCATGATTTAGAAGTTCATGCCAGGAGGCATAAAAGTAGGCTGACCAGATAAAATCCAGGTCAGGGCTCATGTAACTTTAACAGTTGTAGAGAAAAGGGGATTTCAGCCAGTGTCATTTGTATGCAATTAGTTCCTGGTAAAATTCCCTCTTCATCACAACTGTTAAAGTTGCAGGCACTATACTAGAGTGACCATATACAAAAGAAGGCAGGGCCCCTGCACCTTTAACTGTTGTGATGAAGAGGGAATTTCACCAGGAACTAATTGCATACAAATGACACTGGCTGAAATTCCCTTTTCTCTACAACTGTTAAAGTTACAGGAGCCCTGACCTGGATTTTATCTGGTCACCCTAATAAAAGGAAAATTGGGGCTCATGAACTTCTAGATCATACCTGCAAAGCAGAGAAAGCACACATAGATACACACACACACACACACACACACACACGCAAGGGGAGACCCAAATCAGGACTGGCCCAAGCCAACAAAACACAGATTTTAAAGAGAAAAGGGGGAAGGCAAAATCCAAATGGGCCCCAAACAACCACAAACTGCACACATTTTAAAAGGAATTTAACAACAAAAACAACAACACGCTGCCAGCCCAGCAACAAACAGAAGTTTTAAAAAGTGGCAAAAATCATCATTGCTAGGCAACACAACCATAACTTGTTTTAAGTAAAAAAAAAAAAGAAAAGAAAAAAGAAGAGCCACTGCCATCCAAAGCAGAACAGATTTTTAAAAAGGAAAAAAAATGCTACTTAAAGCAACCATTGGTGCAGCTTGGTCATTTTAGAACCTGGATTAAGGCCATGTCTACACCAGCCTTTTTTTCCCGGGCTCTTCCCTGGGTCGTCCCTGTGTGCCAAGGGGATCCTGGGGGCAGGCAGGGACAATCCCTCCATTTTCCCAGGATAACTGGTTACCCAATTACCCCGATTTTCCATTCAATCCTGTGACCATTCTGTGGACTTCAGGAGGTGTGGCCGCCGCTCCCGCCTCCACGTGAGTAGCGTGGCCTTCAAAGCAGGCACGGAGCTGTATGGGGAGGCTCCGTGCCCATGGGGGGGAAAACAATTTTGCCAGCCCTGGGATGGTGGGGGGTGGGGGGAGTTGGGAGCGGGTTTTGTTGTTGTTGTTGTTACCTTTTTCCATGTCGGGCTGTGCAGCTCCTCTTCTTAAAAAAAAACCACCAATACATGGCGGCCTTCCGGGATGTTGCACGGCCGTCTAGATGCTGGGGGAGGATCACGGAAGCAGGTAAGTCCACAGTCCTCCCCCCTCCCTCCCTAAATGGTCTTATGCAGCCCCATTAAATAGCCATGTGAAGCACACAACTAAACATTTTCTCCACCACCACTTCGCAAACACCATTCCATGCTTTACAACTGCTTCTACATTCCAGGTGTATTAGAACAATAACAACAAAACTGCTTGCCATATTTGATTAAAAATAATAATACTCTGAGCAGGTTTAGTTTTGCATTTTAAACGCACTTAAAGCACAGCACCATCATGACTACAGAAATAAATAAAAATGGAGTTTGCTTCTGCTGCCCTCATCACCTGCTGCTCCCTAGGTGGTCATCTGGAGGCCCCCTGGCTTCAGTATAGCTACACCACTGAAAGTAACCACAAGAAGAAAAATAAAAGGAAAAATAAAATACAAAACAAGCAGAAGATTTAAAATTAAAGAAGAAAAAAAATTCCCAGTCAAAGCAAAACAAGCAGATTTTTAAAAGGAAAAAACATGGCTAGCCAAAACAACTGCAAGCAGATTTTTTAAAAAGGAAAAATCAATAAATCAAAATCAGATTTCTTAAAATGAAAAAAGAAAAAACTATTGCCAGCTAAAGCAAAACCAAACCGTTTTTAAAATGAAAACGCAAAAACAAAACAAAACAAATCATTGCTATCCAAAGCAATCACAAGTAGAACTTTTTAAAGGAAAAATAAAATACATGTCAAGCAGTTTTTTTTAAAAAAATTAAAAAAGAAAAACCGTCGCCAGCCAAAGCAAAATAAACCGATTTAAAAAGTGTCCAAGAAAGAACAGAGGTTAAGAAATAGCAACAACAGCAACAAAAGGAAGAACAACCAGAAAGGAGATTGAGACAGCAATCCTATGGTCCTTGACACGATAGGATTGCTCAGAAAAACCCTTCCGAGGTCGGAGACAGTGCTCTGACCTCAGAAGGGGAGTCGGAGATCTGTCCCCCCTCCCAATGCCAGCGCAGAGAGAACCACGCTGGGCAGCCTTCCAAGATTGGAAAAGCAATCTCGTAGGATGAGGAAAAGGGCATTTCTCCTCCAGCCCCCCTTCCTTCCCCTCCAAAGCATCCTCATTAGACAGGCTGAAAAGCTTTGTCTAGTGAATATCACTAGAGACAGGAAGACAAAGATCGCCTCCGCTGCTCCTTCCAACTTGCCGACTTCAGCCCAGCAGGGCATAGAAATCTCAGAAAATAAAATTAAAAAATAGACAAAACATTCACCAAAACATTAGAAAGGAACTGTATCTACATTTCAGATCTGTTCTGGAATGATTCAATGAGGTGGGGAACAATACAATAATCACACACATACAGAAATTTCTTTTTTTCTTTTTTTAATGTATCACTACCGCTAATGTAAATTTCATCGTGCTACTGTTGCAGTGACCTCTAGCGAAATGGCAATAGCATTTCCTGGCATTGTGGGTTTTCTGTGCAAACCCGTTGCACCAGCAAACACTATTGGCATTGCGCTAGAGGTCGCTTGTGTTTGTGCAACATATTTTATGCTAGCAGTAGTGTTGAATTAGATGCTGCTTTCCCCTCTCTCTCACACACACACATTTTGCAGGTGGTCAAAAATACAAATGCAAAATTCATTTTGCTCAGCAGCAGCTGTTCCTCTGTTCCAGGAAGCAAAACAGATACTGGCCACAGCCATTTCCTGTTCCACTGCATGACCAGAATAAAATCTAAAGCGATTAGCTCTTGGCATCTACTTTAACTCCTATTTTTGCTCATTTTCTCCGTCCTAACCTGGTGGTGGTAGTGTGATTTATGTCCATGTATGGCTTCCAGGCAGTTTAGTATTGGCAAGCGCTCCATCTACCCTGACTGATGGTTTCCTTGACTCTGTGCTTGCGCTACCTGGCTGAATGGGTAGAGAGAGGTTGGAAGAGCTGATAGGGGATGGAGTCTGTTCTCACTGCAACTACAGAGCTAGAGTAATAGCCTTTCTACAAGAGGCTTTTATTGTGCACTTGTGATTGCTACCTCTTGGTAGTTTCCTCCAGGAACTCTCCCGTGCTTTACAATCATTACTGTGGTTTTCTTCCAAATGAGAAAAGTCTGGTATTATTTAGAAATGGTGGAATGAGTGTCTCATGTAATTGCGCAATTCCACTACACCACAGTGTAATTTAGTGGCTGTATAATGAAACATATAGAAAGGCAAAGAAAGAAAACCCCCACAAAAAAGCACATGTAAAAGGGCCGATCTTAATTTCACCAAGAATCCCTAAGCAGAAGCCACGGTAAGAGTGTGACATAAAAGTTTCCTGTAGAAGTGCTCCCAAAGAGGTGCATTGTGTGTGAATGCAGCTGCAGCCTGCTGGGCTGTGAGTTTAACAGGGTGGTGGGATTCCCAGAGAGGCTGGAAGAGCTGATATGGGGGAGTCAGTACTCATATTGGTAGCAGTGAAAGAAACTCTGTTGTCTGGTTTTTGTTATTTTGGACTGGCTGGTGGGCTGGGAGTTTGACTTGGGTGGCAGAAAGGGATACAAGCAGGGCTCCACCCTCTGCCCCATATGGGAATATAATACATAGCTTGTGGCCTCTGCTAGGCTTATTATTGAGTTCACATTTGCTCCACCTTGCCCTATATTATTATCACTTGTTTCAAGAATAGTACTGTAGATTCTAACCACGTTATGTGAAATAGAAATAAAACGGGGCATATCTAATTAAAGGCGCAGAGTAAGGCAAATTCAAAGAGACTTGGCTTTGATTGCAGTGCAAATAATACAAGGCAGGGGAAGTTTACCAAATGGGGCTGATCCTTGCCCACCAAACTTCAGCAACACTTAGCTGAAAAGGCAATAACAATTAAAATAGGCTGACCAGATAAAATCCAGGTCAAGGCTCATGTAACTTTAACAGTTGTAGAGAAAAGAGAATTTCAGCCAGTGTCATTTGTATGCAATTAGTTCCTGGTGAAATTCCCTCTTCATCACAACAGTTAAAGTTGCAGGCACTATACTAGAGTGACCATATACAAAATAAGGCAGGGTCCCTGCACCTTTAACTGTTGTGATGAAGAGGGAATTTCACCAGGAACTAATTGCATACAAATGACACTGGCTGAAATTCCCTTTTCTCTACAGCTGTTAAAGTTACATAAGCCCTGACCTGGATTTTATCTGGTCACCCTAAATTAAAATCAGTCCTAAAAAGCTTAGATCTCTCCTCCCGCATGGAGCCATGGAAAATCTGCTCCAGAAGCGCACAGGGGTTTGCGGGGGGGGGGGGGGGGAATCATGCCCCTCCCCATTCTTCTAAGGGAACTGCTTCTGTCAGTGGAATCGCAGCATTGGATCCAACCCAATAAAATTCAAAAAGAGGGAAAACACAATATAATAAAGCAGACAGATGCAGCAGATAAAACACAGACATTGGATAAAACTTATCAATCCAAAAAAACAAATACCTGGACAAACAAGAATGTTTTTGCCATATGATGAAACATGATAAGAGAGGGGGGGCCACTAAGAGTCTCAGGGCAAAAATAAATAAATAAATCCCACAATTCAGTGCAGCCACATGGAAGACCACTTCTCTCATCCCATCATCCATACCTCTTCCACAGTTGGGACATAGAGATGGGCGTCCTATCAGATCTTAGGGAGTGGGCAGGTTGGTTTGGAAGGAGGGATAAAGGTATAAAGAGAACTCAAAGGTATCTAGATGAGTAAGAATTTGAATGAAAGGACAGAGGTCGTGCATCTTGCTACTAAAAGTAGCAAGGCGCTTTTGAGCTCTTCAGAATGCAAATGGTGTAACTCCTGCTAATTTCATTGCTACATCTACAAATGGTCCCAAAGGTGGGAGTGAGAAGCATAATAACAGCTTAAAGTTTCAGAAATGTTATGGAGCTCTTATCTAGTGGATTACACTCAGCATGAAGCCCAGTGTTTTATTGGCGAACACATATTATTCCTCTGTCCATGCACATTGTCAATTGCAATGCTCTGATAAGATGAAAGTCGATGCAAACTGAAGTTACGGTCTATTAAAAAACAACAACCCAAACTCATGATGAGTTAATGACTACTCTGGTAGGCTGACAAGCTTTCCAACCCACAGCTGTAAACAGAGCTGGCCTCTGAGAATTATATCTTCTTGTCCTTGTCTGAGGGTGGCACAAAATAGAAATGCCAAAAATGTACTGTGTCCTAAGTTTACAGCAGATCTGTATTTTGTAAAATGCAACCGCCCGCAGTCACTCTGCCTCCTAGCTGGAAGAGAACCATTTGCAGAAAACACATTTCGTTTCCATTCTCTGTTGGTGATGGGCCATTTCAAACGTGACCTTTTCCCCCCTATGTATATTCTTATTCTTCTATGCATGTGTGAAAGCCACATGAAGCATGTGTGCAATGCCACAGGGAAAATCACACCCTATTTTGCTGCTGGGAAGCTGTGGTTGATCATAACTTGTGCACACATGCAGATATGCGCAACACAAGAATTCACATGCAGTTTGTGCAGTTATTTCCTACTCAGAAATATTATCTGTGTAGGAACAATGCCATGTCTGAAGTAGCCCTTCAGGTAGAATTAGACATTGAAGCATGGAGCAGCTGCGACTCCATAGGTTTTTCCTTTCTCTTCCATAGAATGTCCAGTCTAGCACACAATGCATGACATGACATTGTCACAAATTGCTCTAACAACCACATAAAAGCCCTCTGGATCAAACCACAGGCCTATCTAGCCCATGTCTACACCATCTATATATCCCAGCGTCAGCTCGATGTTGTCCCTGTGTGTCCTAATGATGGACAGGGGATCTCAGGGTCAACCGGGGATGACCTCTCACTATCACCGGGATAACTGCAACAGCAGTTTTCCTGGGTTTTCCTGCAGTCCTGGGACAGCCCCGAGGACTGCAGGTGGTGTGGCACCCACTCCTGGGGTCATCCCTTCTTCCCTGTGAGTAGCGGGGCTCTGCCACCAGGCACAGAGCTCAATGAGGGGGTTCCGTACCCATCAGGGGGTGAGGGGGGAGTTGTTTTGCCATCCGTCGGTTTGTTTTTAAAGACTTACTTTTTGGCGCATGATTACACCCACATTGCTGCGCTAAGTCTCCTTCCGAAAAAAAAAAAAAAAAAAACCCCACCACATGCCGCACTGAACATCCCTCTTTCCTTCCAGGACGTTGCACTAGCATCTGGATGCTGGGGGATGATCCCGGAAGCCGGAAAGCCTGGGATCCTCCTCTCTCCCTCCTGGAAGGCTCATAGATGTCAATGAGCCCCTAGTCTAACAGTCTCTTCCCACCATGGCCAACCATCTGCCTATGGGATGCCTACAAGGAGGACATAAGTTCAATAACATCCTCCCACTTGGGTTCCCCAGCAACTGGTACTGAGAGACACACTGTCACTGATTTTAGACTTAATGTACAGTTATCATGACTAGTATCCATTGATATAGCCTTATCCTCCGTGAATTTGTCGAATTCCCCTTTGAAGCTGTCCAAGTTGCAGCCATCACTACATCCTGTGATAGCAAATTCCACAATTTAACTGCTCTGTATGAAGAAGTATTTCATACAGCCAAGAGCATGCATCCGGCTGGTGGCCGGAGAAAGTAACAATGTGAGTGGGGGAGAGAAAAGTGCAGCAGATACCATCGCACTTCCCCCGGGACATCTTAAAGGCGACTGAAATGTGTCTGGGAGCACCAATATCTGTTGTGTGGGGCAGAGGGAGATATGGCGATAGCAGGGCGAAATGCCGTTAGAGGGGAAGGAGAGATGGATATTTAACACCCATCTTACCTTCCGGTCGCCCTGCTACCCCGGGGATCTTGGGGAACGATCCAGGCCACCCACAGAACCTTTCCTTGCTCCTATGCAATGCCAGGTCGGTTAAAAACAAAACAAACATAATCTATGACCTCCTTACAGAAGAGGAGGCTGACCTGGCATGCTTCACAGAGACCTGGCTGGGAGATGACAGTGGCCCGACATGGGCTCAGGCTCTCCCAGCTGGGTACTGTGTTAGTGAACAGGTGAGGGAAAGTGGGCGGGGGGGTGGAGTAGCTGTGGTCTATAAAAAACATCTTAACCTGACCAGACATCGGGAACTGAATCATATCGAATGTGTGTACCTGAGTCTGAAGGCCAGGGATAGTCTAGGGATTCTGTTAGTGTACCGGCCACCCCGCTGCCTATCAGACTCCCTGGCTGAGCTCACGGAACTGGTCTCGGAGCTGGTGTTGGATTCGCCCAGGCTTTTGGTCCTGGGCGATTTCAACATCCCATTCGGGGCCGGTTTGTCAGGTGGAGCTCGGGAGTTCATGGCATCTATGACAAACATGGGCCTATCCCAATTGGTCTCTGGACCCACACATTCAGCAGGTCACACTCTCGATGCTGTTTTCAGTTCCGAACAGACGGATCTGTGGGCGGAGGTAATGAATACCTCCGAATTGTCATGGACAGACCATTTTCTGGTCAGGGTTAGTATCATGGCTACCCCCTGCAGGGGTGGCAGACCTATTAAGATGGTCCGCCCTCGAAGGCTGATGGATCCTTCTGGATTCCAGAAAGCCTTGGAGGGTTCTATGGCTGGTATCGTCGACAATCCTGTAGAAGCCCTGGTCAATAGATGGAATCAAGACCTAACTAGGGCTATCGACACGATCGCCCCCAAACGTCCTCTCCGACCCGCTTCTAATAGGGCGCCTTGGTATACAGAAGACCTCAGGGAGTTGAAGCAGAAAGGACGACGACTGGAGTGCTGATGGCAGAAAACTCTACTTATATCCGACAAGACACGACATGGAGAACATCTTCGTTCCTATGGGGTGGCAATACGTGCAGCGAAGAAAGCTTTCTTCTCTGCGCGCATTGCGTCTGTGAATTCACGTCCAGCAGAACTGTTCAGGGTGGTGAGGGGTCTAATTCAGGCACCTTCTCCCCTGAATCCGATTTTAGAGCCTTCGGTAGTTCGCTGTGATGCCTTTAACGATAATTTCACAGATAAAATCTCTCGGATAAGAGCCGACTTAGATGCCATTGTTATAGCAGAGGCTGACAGTGGAGCATCCAGCGACTCCGCGAGTAGGATTACACTTGATCAGTTTCAGTTGGTGAGTACCGAGGACGTGGACAAGGTACTTGGATGTGTGAGGAGGACGACTTGCCCTCTCGATCCCTGTCCTTCTTGGCTGGTTGTCCAGGGAGGAGATGCAGTTAGATCACATCTACAACATATCATTAATGCATCTCTCAGGGAGGGGAGTTTTCCATCATGTTTAAAAGAGGCGGTGGTACGGCCACTTCTAAAAAAGCCCTCCCTGGATCCCCTGGACCTTAATAACTACAGGCCAATATCAAACCTTCCATTTTTGTGCAAGGTGATCGAGAGGGCGGTTGCCTTCCAACTCCAGGCAGTCTTGGATGACACTGATTTTCTAGACCCATTTCAAACCGGCTTCAGGGCGGGATACGGAGTTGAGAACGCTTTGGTCGCCTTAGTGGATGATCTATGCCTCAGTATTGACAGGGGGAGTGTGTCCCTGTTGGTACTCCTGGACCTCTCAGCAGCTTTCGATACCATCGACCATGGTATCCTTCTGGAGCGCCTGGGGGAATTGGGAATCGGGGGCACTGTGCTACAGTGGTTCCGATCCTATCTCTCAGGCAGGTTCCAGATGGCGATGCTTGGGGATAGCTGCTCTTCAAAAAAGGAGTTGCTATGTGGTGTACTACAAGGTGCCATCCTTTCCCCACTGCTGTTTAACATTTACATGAAACCGCTGGGAGAGATCATCCGGAGGCATGGGGCGGGGTGCTATCAATACGTAGTTGACACCCAAATATATTTCTCTTTGCCTTCGACAACATCGTCAGCTAAGGATAGTGTGTCTCCTCTGAATGATTGCTTGGAGGCGGTAATGGGCTGGATGAGGAAAAACAAACTGAAGCTGAATCCAGACAAGATGGAGGTGCTCACTGTCAAAGGCCCCAACCTGGGTTTGGAGGTGTGTCAACCAGTTCTGGATGGGGTTACACCCCCCCTGAAAGATTGTGTTCGCAGCTTGGGGGTACTCCTGGATCCATCGCTCCAAATGACAGCTCAGATAGATGCGATGGCCAGGAGTGCCTACTATCAGCTTCGGCTGATACGCCAGCTGCGCCCCTTCCTAGAGTTGGAAGACCTAAAGACGGTAATGCACACACTGGTAACTTCGAGGCTCGACTTCTGCAATGCGCTGTACATAGGGCTACCTTTGTGCCTAGTCCGGAAACTTCAACTTGTTCAAAATATGGCAGCCAGGTTGGTCACCGGTACATCTAGGGGTGACCACATTACACCAGTTTTAAAATCGCTTCATTGGCTGCCAATTAGTTTCCGGGCGAAGTATAAAGTGTTGGTTATTACCTTTAAAGCCCTACATGGTTTGGGTCCAGGTTACCAGCGGGATTGCCTTCTCCCATACAATCCGCCCCACACACTTAGGTCCTCTGGGAAGAACTTACTCAAGTCAGCCAGAACTACGCTGACGAGTGTTATCCAGAGGACCTTCTCTTCCACCGCTCCGACTGTGGAATGGTCTGCCGGAGGAGATTAGACAAATTAGCAGTCTTCATAAATTTAAGAGAGTCATGAAGGCTGCTCTCTTCCGGCAGTCCTATCCAGATGAATTTCAGGATGTTTTTAATGATGTATTTTTTCTTGTTTTTAAAATTTTAACTGTTTTGTGATTCTTGTTTTTATATTGTTGTTGTTCCCCGCCTCAATCTGGAGGGAGAGGCAGGTTATAAATAATAATAATAATAATAATAATAATAATAATAATAATAATCCCACTAGTCAAGTTGTACAATACTTTATCAGAGGTTCAATAAACATTCTGGATTTTGCTCCTGCCAGGGACTGGGGGTGGTTGGAGGCTATAAGGAGTGAAGAATGGAAGCCTTTCACATGCCATCAAAAACAGCTAGTAGGTTACATTTGTCTTATTGGATTATGGGATGTGTAAACCCAAAAGCAGAGAAAGGAATAGTCATGGGACAAAAACACCCCCCCCCCCGCCCTTGTAATATCTAGCTATGCCCCAAGGCAGCACTAGACCGGACAGCAATTAAATGCCAGCTCATATAAGCATTTTTTTAAAATGTGCTCTAATTAATTTGAGATTACTTCTTCAGTTATTTTTTGACGGATTGAATTGGTCTCGTTAATGCTTCAGTTCCAGAGCACTGATCACCACATCCTGCTCCAACATACTTTAAGGCAATTCCTCATGGTGTTGCAAATTTCAATACGGTTGAAACATTCACAATATGCCAAATTCCCTAGAAAAGTCACATTTCATTAACTTCAGAATGTTAAAAAAAAGAAGGGAAAGAGAGAGAGAGAGAGAGATGCATGAACTCTTTCATTGCTTTTACTTTTAGGATTCTGGCCTGTATTTTTGTCAGTCAACATTTCACGACGGAAGTCCTTGGTCAATGCTACAATAAGAACTTTCTGTGAAAAAGTGAATACCTTTGAAGCTGGGACTGTAGGTTTAAAGCTTATTCTTATTCTTATACACCTACACCTAATTTAAAAGAATGATACTGGATTGATACATCCCACTTGCCTCTTCGGGGATAATATCATAAAAATTACAACTTGACTTGTCCTATGTAGGAACAGTAATGATAATCAAAATGTACCACTTAGCAGTTAATTGTGTCTTTCCTCCACAGCTTCAAATGTGTTTTATAGTATTAAGTAATTCTCACAATATCTCTGGGTGGGATGTAATTATTATTACAGTTTTAATAGACAATTACTTGTAGTAGATAGACAGAATCTGAGAGAGATAGAGATGTATTTTTCAATGTTTTCAAACCTTCAAGATATTTAAGGTACTCAAAAAGCTGTAGTTTAAATAGTGGGATTCCCATACATAAAACAATTGATTTTTAAATGGAACATATGATCAAACACAAAAGCGCTAGATCTGCCTGCCTGACATCAGCCTATTTCAAATGTAATTGAGTATGGGATACCATGGTTTCCTGCTCCATGAATGAGCCACGGGTAAAGTCAAGCTCTCGAATTCTCTTCCTGTTTTGTAGCTCCAAGAAGGAGACCAAAAGCTTCTTCCCATTTTAAAGATACACAGTTCCTTGTTACATTCTAACACTGGGAACTGTGGTTTATTTAAATTACAATTTCAGAAAAAGCCAGGAACTGAAACCTTTTTCTCACAAACCATAGGTTAAACAAACCACAGTCCTCTAGTTTAGATGTAATGGGGAACTCTGGTTTGTTTAAATTAAGGAACAGACATTTCTGCTCTACTCCTCATGGTCCCAAAGGGAAGAGGGGAGTGCAAAAGTCTCAGGTTCACTGCAACTCATTCACATAGTGAAAGCCATGGTTTCCCATTACGTATAAAGTCGGCCAAGATTTTGCTATACTACTGGGCTAAGATAATAATACTCAACTATATTGTTATGCTTAGGGTGACCATATGGAAAGGAGGACAGGGCTTCTGCATCTTTAACAGTTGTATAGAAATGGGAATTTCAGCTATACTAGAGTGACCAGATACAAAAGAGGGCACACCTCCTGTAGCTTTAACTGTTGTGATGAAGAGGGAACTTCACCAAGTGCTGCATCATACAAATAACACCTGCTGAAATTCCCTTTTCTATACAACTGTTACAGGACCCCCATCCTCCTTTTCACATGGTCATCCTAATCGTACATCCCCCAGATGCTGTCTAGGGGACACAGGATTGCTCTCCCAATGTCTTGTACTTCTGTCTAGTCTGGGCTTCCCCCCAAGTATGCCGATGTCCTTCTTGCTTTTTAGTGGTCCCATTTTGGCTCCTATCTTGTTGATGCTCACCTTCTACGTTCACTATTTAGAGCGCACTTTCGAACAGCTTAAGAAAATGCTGCTGCTTGGTTTAGCCCTAGGGACTGAGCAAGCAATAAATATAAACAGCTTAAATCAGCAGTGGTCAACTTCTTCAGCCTGATGGGGCTAAGTCTACTTGCCAGAACTACTCACTGCCACTGACATTGTAACTGCCCCCTGGGTGAAAGAACCTGGCAGGTTCCCTTCCCAGAAATTAAAGCAGGGGCTGAATTCAGCTCATCGTCCAACAAATACAGACCCATTTAGTAATTTATTATCTTTGCACAGCAAGCTGCTGTCAACTTAGTTCCAGAAAATAAAAACAACGCAGGCCGGCAATCTGCTACTCACTTGGACCAAGTAGCAATTTCCTGGATGTGCAAACAAGTGGCAAAAGCTTCTGAATACCTCTCCTGCCTATTTGCTGTCACCACTGCATGCTGGAAACCAGTAGCTGACGTTGTTCTCCAATGTAACAGTGGAGTGCAATGGCTGCTGCTTATCAGCTTATTCTCTCTTTTAGGCTTCAGCAACAGAGGGAGAGAGAGAGGGAGAGAGAATGAGGACTTGCATAAGTTTCATACTGAGAGGGAGGCTGTGGGATGTTTAGAGCAGGGGTATGCAGATGACACTCTGTCAATACTTATTTGGCAGGCCAATAGCACCAATAGTAGCTTCCCCACCCCGCAGGAAATAGCAGTTTGGTGGGGTGGTGGTAGAGGAATGATTTCTGTCAGGACTAAAGGGCAGGGATGGGAGGGGAAGGTTTAACACACACACACACCTGATCAGTCCCTCCCATGGGCATAGTTTGGTCCGAAGACAGAATAATTGTTGGTACATCGTGAAACTATAATTCTTAAACCTATTTTCAACCCCCTTAAAAAACTATTGTTTGTCTCCAGCACCAGTACATCTGAACCATTCAAGCCACGCAGCAACTGTGCAAAGCCAGCCTGTTGGTCCTATCAGGGACAGGAAGGATTATAGTGCCCAGATGCAGACCACAAAAAGAGGGATGTAAACATTTTAGTGTGGAATTTGCTACTAGAAGAAGATGCAGCAATGGACACTAATTTGGATGGCTTTAAAGGGGGGTAAGACAACATCTCTTGCTCTCTCTGTTTAACTATCCAGTGGAGGCTGGTGGCTCTAATGTCAGTGGAGCAGTGAATCCGCATCATGTTTCAGACAGAAACCCAAAGTGGATTCACCATCCCACTGACATTGGAACCACCAGCCTCCACTGTAACTATCTAACTATTTCTTTCTAGGCCACCTTTAAGGGTGGAACCCTCTCAAGGTGACGTACACATTTCAATAAAATCCATAAAAAATGAGATGGTCAATTAAAATACTTAAAAACCAAACTTACCAGTAAAAAGCAACACCCTTGACTTAAGAAAAGGCCAGCAAAACCAGGAGGGTCTTTAGAGTTTGCCTGAAGACCTGGAAGTTGATTCCAAAGTTGGGCGGTTACCACTGAGAAGGCCCTCTCCCTTGTACCCACCAGTCTAACCACCCTTGGTTGCCAGCAGGTGAGAAGGACCTCTGTTAATGAACCTCAGATTGTGGGCAGGCTGGTATGGGAGAAGGTGGTCATTCATGGAGGATAAGGCTATCACTGGCTACTAGTCATGATGGCAATAAATTATCTCTAATATCAAACAACAGTATGCTTCGATATGCCAGTTGCTGGGAACATGAGCTGGAAGATGTTATTACAATCATGTCCTGCTCCCCATGGGCATCCTGTTGGCCACTGAGTGAACAGCACTCTGTACTAGATGGGCCATGGGTCTGAGGTTTTTAAGAAGAGGCCGCACAGCCACCTCTCGTGGATGGTTTAATTGGTTTCCCTGCCCATTTGCAGAAGGTTGGACTAGCTGATCCTTGTGGTCCCTTCCAACGCCACAATTCTATGATCCAGCATGACTGCTCTTATGTTCTTACTTCTCGCATTGTGGGTTTTACTCTCAGCCCACATGGATTCAACAGTATTGTCATATACACAATAGTCATCTAAATGAAGGTGCACTCCTTTGTTGCAAGTTAAAAACAAACATTTTCTCATATCACCCTGCCAGTGATTAATGAAGTCCTATTTTATTAATTTATTAATAATATTTACATACTTGCTTATACTTTTATATAAAGACCTATTTTGGTAAAATAAGCCTGAAGAATATTAAACAGTTATATTGTGTTTTTTGTGTTATGTTTGTTTTATGGTTTTAATTGTTGTGAACTGCCCAGAGAGCTTTGGCTACTGGGCTGTATGGAAATGAAATAAATGAATAAATCAAATAAACTTCAGCTGCTTTGAAACCTCATTGTACTTTTATCGCAATAATATTTTTTCGCCGTGTTCTACACACCCGTAGATCAAATTGAATGCTCGTGGGAAGTGGCCAAAGTGAGTGGACAGGTTACAACTTGTTCAGGAACAAATCTATTTAAAAAAGGACGCACCAGCACACTACACCTTCACACTTGAACTTCTGAGCAGGTTCCCCCAAGAGGAGCAATGGATGCAGCGAGAGGGGAAAGTGAATCCACAGAGTAGTGATATTCTGAGAATAATGGATACAGGAAAGTGACCTTGTTTTCTACTACATTAATTGCTTCCCCAGGTTCCAGACTTGGAGACAGACCATTAAAAGTGTCTGAAACTACAGATGGCTTATTTTAGGGTTGTTTTGCTTTTATTCCTGCAACCTAAGCTTGGCCATCCAAAACTCATTCATATTTCAGCTCTAAAAAAAAAGGCATTTTGCAGAGATCCTGCAGCTTATGGTTTGGGTCCAATTTCAGGGATCAATTCACACAAATACAACTGCATAAAGATTTATCCCGCCTGGGGGCAAAACATGCTGCCGACTTCCTAAATTTTTGATCAGAGTGAATTCACATAATTTTCAGGTGCTTCTGGTTACCAGTTTATGGCAAATAAAAATGGCCGTTTTATACAACAAGCTACAGAAATGGCGTACCACCCCAAAAAAAGAAAAAAAAGTCAAAGCCAACATTCATCAAATGAACCAATCACACCCACATCTTAAGATGCCATGTAATAATCTAATAGAATCATACCCTGAAGGTTATGTTATTATCCTATAAAGCCCTAAACAACTTCGGACCAGGATACCTAGCAGACCACCTTCCCTTATAGACACCCAGACGACATTTACGATTGCCAGAGGAGGTCCTGCTCATCATTCCAAGACGAACAGAGTGTCGCCACAAAGAACCTCGATGGCGGGCCTTCTCTGTAGCGGCACCCACCCTCTGTAAAAACCTCCCTTGTGCGGTTCGGGAAGCAGAAAATGTAACATTGTTCAAACGCCTCCTGAAAGCATATCTTTTTAGACAAGCTTTCCCTGGAGTATAACTTATTCTGGTTTTATATGACATTTTAAAAGTTTTAAATCTTGATTTTTGTATATTATGGTTTTTAACTGTGAACTGCCCAGAAAGCCTTGGCTGTTGAGCAGTATAAAGATGTAATAATAAATAAATATAACAAATAAAATTGAACAATCTAACAGTTTCACAAAGTATAGCAATATATGCAGGCCCATTCGATCTGACCAGGATACAAGCAGGATCAAACATGAAGCAAAAGGAAAGCTGACCCTTGCAATTCAACTCCTCCTTTGTCAACATTTTATTAGAAAAATATCATATTTCTTTCAAGTATGGTTGTGTAAATATAACCAACTCCTTGAGGGCCAAAAGGACATTAGGAAAAGCCAGTGCAGAATAGTGGTTAGAGTGCTAAAGTGGGATTTGGAAGATCCGGGTTCTAGTTCCCACTTGGCCATGAAGCTCACTGGGTATTGTGTCTAATCCCCCTCCCCTTGGGCAGGGTGAAGGACTGTCAGACAATAATTCAGAGTCAGATTCTGAGGCTGAAGAGACAGCACTAGAGATGTCCCAGCCCATACCAGGAGTGGGAGAATTGCTTCCCATGGCCTCTTTCCCAGCTGCGACTGAACCTTTGCTAGCTCTTATCTCTGATGGTGTAAATAAACCACAAGCTGAGAATCCGAGGAGGAGGGCATGAAAAGCTTGGTAGATGCAAGATTCCATAGGAGAGAAAGGTGGGCTGAGGCGAGGGCAGGGAGGAGGAGGTCAGACAAATTGATTGCTTGGAAAAAGCTTGGTCAGAACCAGTCTCCCTAGGGCGTACTGAAAGAAACGGGCTTTCCCTTTCCTTGAAAGAACAACTGTTTTGCTTGCTTTGCATAATCTTGCCTAGAGGACAAGTCTTTTAGAATCTTTAGACTCCCTTCAGCTGGGAGAAGGTGTTTATTGCCTGAATAAAGCTTTGTTGATTTCATAGCAGACCTCTTTATTGACTTCAAATAATGTAAGGGGAAAGAGAGACCGACACTGGGTGATTTGGGGCCAGTCACTGACTCTCAGCCTAACCTACCTCACAGGGTTGTTGCGATGATATAATGGAGAGAAGGATCATGTATGCTGCCTTGGGTTCCTTGCAAGAGGATGGGATAGCAATGTAATAATAAATAAAGTAAGTAAGCCATGCTGAGTCCTGCCCCTTCTGTCTCATTCGCTTTTCTCCTGCTTCAGGATTTTACATTCATTTGCTTTGCGGCATTTGGAGAGTAGGTTTGGCACAACTAATCCCTGCCTAGTCCTTTTATAGGGACATAGCAAGGCGCCATGTCAGACTATTAATTCATCTAGCCCAGTATTACGTATTTTTACTGGCACGGTTCTTCCGGGTTACAGGAAAGGGTCTGTCACATCACCTACTACCTGATCCTTTTTTTTAATTGGAGGTACCAGGGGTCAAACCTGAGGCCTTTGTCTGAATGCAGAATTTGTGCTCTACCGCAGAGCTGGAATCCCACTCCGCAATTCTTAGGGGGTTAAAAAAAAAAGTAAAATATTAATATGATTATTTCAACGTAACAGAGCAAAGAAAACCAAGCCACAAGGCAACAAAACAGTGAATACTGCAAACAGAGGGGGAGTCTACACCAGCCATTTATTGCAGGATTGTATCGTAGTCATTGCTAACGGGCCACATGAGGTTCACCTGCTCCCGTGGTGATCTCGGGTCCACCACTCAGTTATTCAGGAATATTACTGACTGCTTTAGTCACGTTTTTTCTGATTCTCTCACTACAATCCTGAAGTTGTGCCCCCCTTCGCAAAGCTGTTGCTGTTCGGCACAAGTTCCCGGGTCAGTGAACACCCAACCAGCTGCAAGGGGCATGTCCAACAGTTTCGGAGGTGTGTGGGAGTGGACCTGGCCGCCATTTTCACTACATGTTTTCCATGTGTATTGGTGTGTTTTGGTGATGAGTGTGTGTACTTTTTTTTAATATAAACATATCTGTGCGCAGCATTTCATATTCAATGGACTTCCTATCCACCCCGTGTGTTGCTGTGCATTTGTGCGCATCCCTCATGAGTCATAAAAACACCCAGACCCCTAGCTGTGTCATCTGCACAGACCCGCCCACTTCTGCCGATCCACATGCGGAAGTGCCATCATGGGGCACACGTCCTTCCGCAACGGCACTCCTGTCATTGCGGGAAACTTCGCTCGCATGCGATCAATCAGTGAGTGCTGATCGCAAAAGCAGGAAAACTCGCAATCACCCCCCCCCTTGTGAAAGGGCTGTAGGTGTAGAAATGGCCAGAGTATGGGATTCACACTATTCATTTTATTCAAGCCTTTACCTTTAGCATATGTCCACTGGTCTGTTGGGTTGGGTGCTCTTTTTATTCTTTTATTGTTGTGTTTTTTTTAATTGGGTATTGCATTTGTTTAATGATGGTTTTAACTACATTTTTATTTTTATTTTAAATTTTGACTATTATTGTTAGCCACCTTGAGTACCGTTGCTTTTGTGGAAAGGTGGGTTATTAATAAAATCAGATCAGATCAGATCAATCTTCAACTGCTATTTGTTCTAGAAGCCAAGGTGCTTGCACAGGTTCATGCAACCACTTCCATATTGGATCCTTGTCCCTCTTGGCTAATAAAAGCTAGCAGGGATGGAACAACTGGCTGGGCCAGGGAAGTGATTAATGCCTCTTTGCAAGAGGGAGTGGTCCCAGGCCTCCTGAAAGAGGTGGCAGTGAGACCACTCCTAAAGAAATATTCCCTGGACCCTGAAAATCTTAATAACTACAGGCCAGTAGCAAATGTTCCATTCCTGGGCAAGGTCCTGGAGCGGGTGGTTGCGAGCCAGCTCCAGGCACTCTTGGATGAGACTGATTATCTGGATCCATTTCAGTCGGGTTTCAGGCCTGGTTTTGGTACGGAAACAGCCTTGGTCGCCCTGTATGATAACCTATGTCGGGAGAAAGACAGGGGGAGTGTGATTCTGTTGATTCTCCTTGATCTCTCGGCGGCTTTCGATACCATCGACCATGGTATCCTTCTGGGACGACTGGCTGAGTTGGGAGTGGGAGGCACTGCATTGCAGTGGTTCAGCTCCTACTTGGTGGGTTGGCTCCAGAAGGTGGTGCTTGGGGAACATTGCTCGGCCCCGTGGATTCTCCAGTATGGGGTTCCGCAGGGGTCAGTTTTGTCCCCCATGCTGTTCAATATCTACATGAAACCGTTGAGTGCAGTCATCCGGAGTTTTGGAGTGCGTTGTCATCAGTTCGCTGATGACACGCAGCTCTATTTCTCCTTTTCATCTTCATCAGGTGAGGCTGTGGATGTGCTGAACCAGTGCCTGGCTGCGACAATGGACTGGATGAGGGCTAATAAATTGAAACTCAATCCAGACAAGACTGAGACGCTGTTAGTGGGTGGTTCCGCTGACCGGATGGAGGGTGTTCAACCTGTTCTGGATGGGGTTGCACTCCCCTTGAAGGAGCGGGTTCGTAGCTTGGGGGTTCTCCTAGAACCATCTCTGTCACTTGAGGCGCAGGTGGCCTCAGTGGCACGGAGTGCCTTCTACCAACTTCGGTTGGTGGCACAGCTACGTCCCTATCTGGACAGGGATAACCTGGCTTCAGTTGTCCATGCTCTGGTAACCTCCAAGTTAGATTACTGCAATGCACTCTACGTGGGGCTGCCTTTGAAGGTGGTTCGGAAGCTGCAGCTTGTGCAAAATGCAGCAGCCAGATTGATAACTGGAACCAGTAGGTTCGAACATATAAGACCTACTCTGGCCCGCTTGCATTGGCTGCCTGTATGTTTCCGAGCCCGGTTCAAGGTGCTGGTTTTAACCTATAAAGCCTTACACGGCTTGGGACCACAATACCTGATGAAACGCCTTTCCCGACATGAACCTACCCGAACACTACGTTCAACATCTAAGGCCCTCCTCCGAGTGCCTCCTCCGAGGGAAGCTTGGAGGTCAGCAACAAGAGAGAGGGCCTTCTCTGTGGTGGCCCCCAATTGTGGAATGATCTCCCCGACGAGGCCCGCCTGGCGCCAACATTGTTATCTTTTCGGCGCCAAGTCAAGACTTTCCTCTTCTCTCAGGCATTTGGCAATATCTGAGGAGCCTGGGTTTGTTTTGTTTTGTTTTTGTAGTTTTTGAAGTGGTTTTTAAATGTACAGATTGTGTGTATGTTGTATGTTTTTGCTGTTTTAATTTTTGTATATTGTTTTTAATTGTTTTTAATCCTATGTAAACCGCCCAGAGAGCTTCGGCTATGGGGCGGTATACAAATGTAATAAATAAAATAAATAAATAAAGACATTTCTCCATAAAGCGGTCTTGTCAGATATCATGTTCAACTTCTTGCATTTCCTTGCTAGCGGCAGATTGTGGTTTGAAGCTAATTATTGCATTTTCACCTAGACAGGGTTTGAGGAAATCCTTCATTCAACAGATATGGGAGCTGTCGCCCATAGCTGGGTGTGTTGGCCTTTGGCTTTGTTCAAAAGGGAATATATATTGCTCCCAGGGAAAGCATTTCCAAGTACCTCAGGCCTTTTTCACAGAATTTGAAGCAAACGTTATCTTCTTTGGGCAAATCTTTGTAAGAAAGAGATTCAAGAAGATCAGTATGCCTTTGTACCCATAGGACTTCTTGGGGGCTGCTGGGATTATATGCCAGCTCTTACTGTAGCCAGCTGGTCAGTGAGGTCAAACTCACCGCTGAGCAAGTTCTGCTTCTTCCCCCTTATATCTCCTTGTTTTAACTGTGTAATGTGGAAGAGTGGTCTGTCACACAGGGGGAAGATCCCTGAGTTGTCAAAAGCAGGGCTGGCAACAGACTTTAGGGAGCTCATAGCTGCCGATGGGCCCTGACCCAGAGGCAACAGGCTTGTCTGGTGCTGCTGCCTTCACCACCATCACAGTTCCATGCTGGACAGGTATCTGCTGCCATCACTTGCTTCATCCCCTCATCCCCCAGTCGAGTTTACTCAGCACTGTTGTGGTGCTTATTTTGAAAGCCATGCTAGTATTTGGCTGTGTTATATGGCAGATTGCTGCCATGTTAGATCCCCCCCAAATGCAATCGCTGGCCATCATTGGGGAATCTAACACAGTGCTTGCCTGCCACAGAACTGAGCCCAACATTGGCTCGGTTCCCATAAACCTTAGCTTCTGGGGAAACTGATCTGTGAAGTGACTGGAGGCTGTGGCTACCATGGTTCTGATGTTGGGCAGGGGAGAAGGCAGGGTCTCCCAGCACTGTGCGGGTGCCTCAATAGTAGTGAGCTTCTCAATGAATTCCTGGGCCCTCAGTATGTGCCCAACCATGCCAATTCATGACACTGGTCCTGATCAAAAGTATACAGTCAAATATAAGGGTTCCAAATTAAAAGGTTTTGTTATGATTAGGGATGAAAATATAAGTGGTGAGGGTGAAAACGTATTGGTAACATCAAAAGAAATAACTGGTTTATTCTAAGCTAGATAAATTTATATGAGAGGTGGCTCCTCCAGTCAGATACAACTGGCTATGTTAGGGTGACCAGATAAAATCCAGGTCAGGGCTCATGTAACTTTAACAGTTGTAGAGAAAAGGGAATTTCAGCCAGTGTCATTTGTATGCAATTAGTTCCTGGCGAAATTTCCTCTTCATCACAACAGTAAGGTGCAGGCACTATACTAGAGTGATCATATACAAAAGAAGGCAGGGCCCCTGCAACTTTAACGCTTGTGATGAAGAGGGAATTTCACCAGGAACTAATTGCATACAAATGACACTGGCTGAAATTCCCTTTTCTCTACAACTGTTAAAGTTACATGAGCCCTGACCTAGATTTTATCTGGTCAGCCTAGGCTATGTGTGCTTGTGTTCTCCAGGGGTATAAAGTGAAATTGGGAGAGAGTTCCAGACTAATCCTGGTGGACCAGGGGTGAGAAACCGTAGGCCTGAGAGCCAAATCCAGCCCTCCTAAGGTCCCAATCTGCCCCTCAAGCATTCCCGAGATGATTATGCCCCTTTTCCCTGATCCCACCCCCTTTCCTCCAAGCTTCCAGCTTTTGTGCAGTCTCCCCCCCCCCCCCATTTTAAATAGGTTAAAATGCCTCTCCTAAGAGTTTGGCTCCCTCTACAAGGATTCGCTTTTGCGTCCGGTTCGGCGATTATGCGCATTATTGCAGACGCGCATTTACTCCTAATCCCTCTGCACGGGAGGCAGCGAGAGGCGGCGAAGCGCATTAATAGATGTCCAAAAAGCGCTTTACAAGAAGTTAATGCGCATAATCGCTTGTTCACACGGGGAAAATGCGCTTTAACGGCCAGAGCAAAATAAAACTTGCGATTTAACGCGCATTCGAAAATGCGCATTATCGGGGAGATAACGCGCCTCTACGTCCGATTTGCGCTCCGTTCTTGTAGAGGTAAAATTTTTAATGAACCTTCAAAGCGCATTAAACCTCTCTTGTAGAGGCACCCTTAGTTACTGGCAGTAAGAGCTTTAGGCTACAATGTGCTGAGATATATATATATATATATATATATGGGGAGGGCTTTTGCCTTTGGTCCTATCCACCACTGCAATGCAACTCCCCGAGGGATTCTCTGAAATTGAACTCGGCCCTCAGTTTGAAAGAGGTTCCCCATGTCTACAGTAGAGCCCCCAGGCATGAATTCCAACCTGTGTGCACGGAGAATGAAATGTGACAGTTAGGCTGCTATGTAGAAGTGAAATGAGGCCTTTGTGCCAAGTCCATGGAGTTTTTAAAGATTCAGGCACTTTATTTTCATGCCTTTCTCCAGAGTGGTCTCCTCCAGTTTCTGGCGCATGTTCTCACTGGAGATGGTCTCCCACTGAAGCAAAGAAAACGAGCATTCTAGTACTGCTTAAATGGCAGCCTAGCAAGCAACATGGACTTGGCAGGCCAGAGAAGCAAGTGACAGGATGCTCAGTTTGACGGTGTGGGCTAGCTGCTTGTTTTGTATTGGGGTAATCACATACAGTTGAAATTAATTGTTTCTGCCATACTCCTAGAGATGGCCTTTAGTGTCACTTTAATTCTGTTACTGATTTTACTGGGGTGGGAAGGGAATGGGTAAGACACATTCAGAAACCAACTGAGCCAGAATGCACCGACAGATGAATTCAATAATTAACGATTCTTTGGTTTTCCCAGCCTATGCTACAGCTCTTCCAACCACACTTATGGGAATCGTATTTTCTGTACAGAAAACACAAGAGCACAGGCTTTCAAGAAAAGTTGTCAAAATTCTTTAGCAGTGATCACAAGTAATCCCTTTGACATAACCTACAGGGCATGCAAGCAATTTAAGTCACAGAAGCATAGCTTTCCAACATAGCCTATTATTAAATGTGTGTATTCAGTTTGTAACTCAAAGACTTGAAGGAGGTAACAGCATCTTAAACATGCAAAATCCATTAGTTAAAACAGATAGGTCAAACCTTTACAGCAGGGGTGGGCAAGTTTGGGTGGTCTGGGCATCAATCCCCCCACATGAACTGCTGTAGGCTACATCCCCCCCCAAAAAAATGGCAAAAAAAAAAATGGGGGGAAGAGGAAAAACGAGATGAATGTATCCATTTTAGCCCTCCATAGTGGGTTGATGCTGAATTTTGACAGCAAACAGGGATCTTTGCTTCCCCCCTCCCTTTTTTTTTTTAAAAAGGCAAAAACAGAGGTATACAGAAATATAGGAAGCTGTCTTATACTTAGTCAGACCACTGAGTCATCTAGCCCATTATTGTAGACTCTGACTGGCAGCAGCTCCCCAGGGATTCAAGCAGGAGTTTTTCCTGTCCTACCTGGAGATGCCAGAGATCGAACCTGGGACATTCTGCATGCAAAACAGATGCTCTACCACTGAACTACACCCCTCGGGGGGAGGGAAGCATTGGATGATAGTGGCAGGGGCTGCAACCATAGCTATGGGCCGCATGTTTCCCAGTCCTGCTTTACAGATATGAGAACTTGACCATCATGGACATTATCCTATTCCTAGCTATCGAAAGCAATCAAAACAAACAGAACCTTACAACACATTCCTAGGCTTGTTTACTGAGAAGTCTGTTCCATTACGTTCAATGGCCATTAATCCCTAGTAAGTGTGCTTAGAATATCAGGTTTAAGCTATTTCTGGAATTTGCTGAGAACAGGGCTCTGCTCCAATGAGGCCTAGAAAATCTCGTATATAATGTCCTGTTGTTTTGCTTGCAGTATAAAACTTGCAAGTGTGCATTTCAGTATTTTTGCTTGCATGATCCTCTTGTACAATGTAATCTCAAATTTAAGTTAGGTGCTAGATCCAATCTGGAGTATAAATTTATTATTGTGGAAGTCCTAAACCACTGCCTGGACACAGTGAAAGCCTGGATGTAGATGAACAAACTGAGGCTCAGTCAAGACAAGACAGAGAACTTATAAGTCAACAGACAAGCTAACTTGGGATGGAGGGGGGTTCAACTTGTTCTGGATGGGGCTGCACTCCCACTGGAAAATCAGGCATGCAGTTTGGGGGTTCTCTTGAATTCAGTATTGCTTGCGGAAGGTCAGGTGGCAGTGGTGGCCACGAGGGCGGCTTTTTCTGGTGTGCCAACTGCACCCTTTCTTGGGGAAGGAGGATATGGTCACCATGATCCACACCTTAAGTCATCTCTTCTTTCGACTACTGTAATGTGCTCTACATGGAAATACCCTTGAAGAGTATTAGGGAACAATACCTAGTTCAAAATGCATCAGCCAGACTTTTGTCAGGAGTGTGCTTTATGTATAACTAGGGTGGCAACTTACGCATCACCAAAAAAAAGGGATGACGGATTCACACAAGACTCTAATTTAAATAAAAATACAATACATCTCACCTGTCTGCCTGTTGAGTCTGCTGTCCAGGTGCTATTGATGGGTAACTTAAGAACATAAGAATGTAAGAAGAGCCACGCTGGTCCATTTCATCCAGCATTCTGGTCACACAGTGACCAACTAGCTGCCCACAAATAGGACATGGTTGCAATAGCACCCTCTTGCTCATATTCCCAAGCAACTGGTGTACATAGGCACACTGCCTCTGATACTGGAGGCAGCATATAGTCATCAGGACTAGTAGCCATGATAAGCTTCAAGGCCCCTGCTCTCCCACCCTTATCTTTATCCTTTTGGGCAGGGCTGGTCCTAACTTTAGGCAGAGTTGGGCTAGAGATGTAAAATTTCCGGAAATTGTGAAGCCATGGGAAAAAAAACGGGTTTTCCGCAAAGGGGGGAGGGTCCAGAAAAAACTGGAAATTTTTGAACAAATAGAAAAAAATGCAGTATTAGCACTTTTTTTACAGATTGAAAGTCACTTTGTTACTTTGGGAACATAAAATGTAGTTATGTAAGTTGGTTTGGCATAAAATTATCACATTTGGTATATTAAAAGTTTAATGTATTCAAGCAATTATTACAAATTGAATTTACTTTTTAATTTTTTTTACCCTTTTTAAAACAAACAAACAAACAAACAAATGGAGCTACAAGCTCCTGAACTGTAAGGAAAACCTGAACTGTAAGGAACCTCTTTGGTTTTGCCAGTTTATGAGGAGCAGGCAAAAAACAATTAAAACAAACAAACAAACAAACTGAAGAACCCATCAATATTAGTAACATAGAAAATTATTTACATCTCTGCTAGTCCCCCACAATGTCAAGCAGACATAAAGCACCCATTCCTATAAAAAGAACTGAGAAAAAAGGGGGGACCAAGATTCAATGAATATGCATGAAATTTAATCACTCATTTTCTGAGCTATACCTATCACTATCAGTTTCAGTCTCTGCTTCAATGACAGTGCCCCCTAGAGTCTCAGTTTGCAACCTAGGACTTGCTTGTCCTCGGTGCACAAAAATTGTAATAATCTGATACTGTACATAGTTTTTAGAAATCATTTTGAGATGTAAATATATAAACACCTCATCTTAAACATTTTATGCATCACACTAAAATAAAACATTCCTTAATCCATTTTTTTCTTCATTTTTCCCAATTTTGGGGGGAAACCAAAAAAATGCTTCAGAAAAAAACAGAAAAACCTCGGTTTCTCCCCCGACTTTTTCCGGTTTTTTTCTGGGCCTTCACACCTCTAAGTGGGGCAGATGCTATCGGTGGGTGAGGAAGCCATCTTTGCTCAAGGCAGCAAAACGTTGTGGGCCATCCCTGTCTCAGGGTTTGTTTTTTTTATAACGTATGCTGTTGTAACCCACCTGACACTGAGGAAAGGGAAGACTGAAGATGCAAGCCCTCAATTAATGTGAGTTCAGTGACTTTGGGATGAAGTCAAAATGGCAGGCATAAGCTAGGCAGAAAGTGCACTAGTGTTGTCAGGTCAGGCACTTTGGAGCAGAAGTCCACAGCTCCCCTCATCGGAATGAGAAGGAGGCCCCCCAAATGTAGCAGGGTTGGCTTACTATATTTTCAAGTAATACATATTATCATCTAAAGACAACATATGAAGCTGCCTCACTGGCAGCAGCATACCAGGGTTTCAGGCATGATTCTATCCTAGTCCAACTGGTAGATACTGGGGATTGAATCTGGGACTTTCCTTATGTAAAGAATATGCTCTACCCATATGGTCTCGTAAGACTATTAGGTCCAGAGTGTAAAATTACCTAAGTGCACCACTGAGAAAGGGAAGAAACATTAGTTAGATGTGGGAGCTGGGCAGAAATGACTAGTGATCTTTTTAAAACTGGTTCCATGTGGAAAAACTAATAAATTTAAAAGGATTTGCCTCAGACAATTTCACAAAGTCTGAGAAACAATGTATTATTTGTTTATACAAGGATTTTCCAAGGTATACTCAACTTCCTCACTGCACATTCAATGTAGGAAAACAAGGAAGTATATTTTACTTAGAGTTGCCCGCTGATCAGAAACAAACAACAGCTTAGCCTGTACTTGTGCCTTTGATGTGCAGAATTCAGCAAGGGAAACTTTTCAGAGCATGGAGATGAACAGTAACACTTGTTGGTATCAAGCTGTTGTGCTGCTGTGCCTAGCTAGAAGTTATTAATCCAACTGATAGACACTTCCATTCATTTTCATTATTAAAAGCTCATTTGGTTATTACCAATTTGTCAAAATCAAATCAGTTTCATTATTCCCATTCATTTCCCAGGGCGTTCAACTGGAGAAGTACCTGTTCTTCAGCTACCTATTAACTTCCATGTTTTCCATCCAAATGGCATTAAATCTTCCGACATTTTACAGTCCTCCAGAGGACCAGACCTGCCAAATTTTCGCCCCATTTCACAGGCATTTTTCCCCCCAAAGGAAAATTCTCACACAAAAAACGTACTTGAATTAATAAAGAATATGTCAGGCACATAGACTCACTGAAATCTGACTGACTATTAATCAATATATGTCTCTAAAATACAAACGACATAGTTAACTAAGCACAAGGGTTTGGGCAAGATATGGAAAGTGTGTGGAATGGATTAAAAATACTTAAAAGAATATGCCTAAAAGACTGAATGAAAACTGTTTCTGCACAAAAGACAAGCCAACAAAGGAATCTGAAAATGTCCGGGTCTCCAAGGAGAAAGAATTCACACAGGCAAAAAAAAAAGAGAAAAGTATTCACCTTCCTCTTTTATAGACTGCAATAAATCCCTCTCCTTGACACTTAGGTTAGAAGGTTCTGCACGGAAAGGAGATTTATTGAAATGTTGGACACTTCTGCTAAAACGTGGTTGAGTTGAAGCCTGGAGAGTTTACAGCAACCTTCCGCAACCTGGCACTCTCCGGTTGTGTTGGACCACAACTCCCATGATCTCCAGCCAGCATTATTAATGGCTGTGCCGACTGGGGATCACAGAATCATACAATAGTATAGTGGGAAGGGACCTATAAGGCCATTGAGTCCAACTCCCTGTTCAATGCAGGACTCCACCTTAAAGCATACCTGACAGATGGCTCTCCAGCTGCATCTTGAAGGCCTCTAGTGTGGGAAAGCCCACCACCTCCCTAGGTAATTGGTTCTGCTCTAACAGTCAGGAAGTTTTTCCTGATGTCCAGCCGGAATCTGGCTTCCTATAACTTGAGCCCATTATTCCATGTCCTGCACTCTGGGATTATCGAGGAGAGATCCGGGACCTCCTCTGTGTAACAACCTTTCAAGTACTTGAAGAGTGCTATATCTCCTCTCAGTCTGCTCTTCTCAAGGCTAAACAGCCCCAGTTTTTTCAGTCTCTCCTCATAGGGCTTTGTTTCCAGACCCCTGACCATCCTCTTTGCCCTCCTCTGAACCCCCTCCAGCTTATCTGCATCTTTCTTGAAGTGTGGTGACCAGAACTGGATGCAGTACTGGACATGGTGAGGTCTAACCAGTGCCAAATAGACGGAAACTAATACCTCACGTGATTTGGAAGCTATACTTCTATTAATGCAGCCCAAAATAGCATTTGCTTTTTGCAGCCACATCACACTGTTGCCTCATATTGAGCTTGTGATCTACAATAATTCCAAGAGCCTTGCTTGTAGTATTGCTGAGCCAAGTATCCCTCATCTTGTAACTGTGCATTTGGTGTCTTTTTCCTAGGTGTAGAACTTGACATTTATCCCTATTCTGTTCTTTTCAGCCCAGCGTTCCAGCCTATCAAGATCACTTTGAAGTTTTTTCTGCCTTCCAGGGTATTAGCGATCCCACTCAATTTTGTGTCGTCTGCAAATTTGATAAGCATTCCCTGCACATCCTCATCCAAATCATTAATAAAAATGTTGAAGAGCACTGGGCCCAGGACTGAGCCCTGCGGTACCCCGCTTGTTACCTCCCCACAGTTTGAGAAGGCCAACATATTTAGAGGGCTCCAGGTTGGGGAAGGCTGGTTTACAATCTCATTTTTCCTACACACGCACACTCTCTCTTTCCCCCACTCTCCAAGTAGTCATGGTCTGAGATATTCTAGTTGCTAGGGGAAAACGAATAGCTCAAAATGAGGAACAAATTAATATATAGCATTTGTAATTTTCATTCATAACCCTGGCCAGATCTACATCAAGCAGATATAGCACTATGAAAGTGCACTTCAATACCACTATAAAGCAGTAGTGTAGATCCTGCCTGTCTTTGTTTCTTTACTAGCAACAGATGAATGTTTCGATCTTTATGAAATGAATGCAACTCTCTCCCCCACGATACAGGAGGGAAGATGAAAAGCCATGACGACTGCTTCAAAATCCAACAAAGGAGAGCAAGGGTCCGATTTCTACATTTATATGTTCAAGATGTGGAATCCTCATGGAGTGATCAGGAAAGAAACATGACCCTGCAGTTGACCCTCCTGCTACAACTTTGAAAAAACCTCACCCTTTAATCAGCAGCAATGACAGAAATTTGGGCACTGGTGAGTGAGAGTGTCCATCGGGACAGCTGAAGAACATAATGCAGAACATTTTGGAATAATTCTTGAATTGAATGGTTTCAAGAATTCTCCGAGGGGTTCCTAAAATCAAGGGGAGTGTTTATGTTCAGTAATAAAGCATACAGTTTGCATGCAGATGCCCCAATTCATTTTTTTAAAAAGTAACTCTTGAGGTATTCCAAAGATGAAGCACATCATCCTGCCCCTCTGTAGCTGACTTTTTTTTTTTTTTTTTTAACAAGACACTCCTTGAACATAAGCGAGGAGGAGAAATACTGCCACCAGCCAGGAAACCTAGAACCACTGGGAGGCTGTGCCCCCTGCCTACAAGGAAGAACATCATAGAAAGGGGGTGACCAGACTGGGCCCATCCATCGGCCAATGCTCAGAAAATTGTAAGCATTTTGCAAGTGTTAAATCATTATCAAAATCATTACCACTGTCATAGGCATCCACATATATGGAACATGGAAAATAAGACTTGTTTCGCTAACAGCTCAGAGAGCTTTGGCTATTGGGGAGGCATAGAAATGTAATAAATAAAATAAAAAGTAATAGCCACCATCTGTCATTGACTATGATGCTATTTTATTTTCTTAATGATCTTAAGAGACTCATCTCAACTATTTCCAAATACGATTTCCCACTTAACCATCCCACTGGCTTGTTCTTCTCCTTTAGTTTTACACATTAAGTAGCTAAAACATTTTCTATTCTTCCCATACATACACATCCTTGCACAAAGACACAGGCCCTCAAACCCGTAATGTCCCTGTTCAGATGACACCGCAAGCCATGGTGGTTAAGCATTTTGAGATAAACTTTATAGCTTAGCGTGTTGTGTGAACCATTCCTAACTATGGTGGCTACATAACCACGGTTTAAACACACTCACTAACCATTTGCTGCAAAAGGGTTTACGGCCTAGTTAGCGTTGGGTCTGAATAGGCCCATACTTTTTTTAAAAAAATCACATATGTGTCCAGAAATAGGGATTTTTTTTACTTTTTTGCTTGCCTGGTTGCTTTAGGAGAGTGGAAATAATTACTTTTAAATGTTTTTACAGGGCATGTGTGAAAGGCTCTTAGAAATTCCAATTGAAAGCCGTACATGTATTAAGGCTTTTCCAACTCCTCTTGCTTCCTGAAAAGCCACTGTTGAAGACTGGAAGCAGGATTCCAGGTGGTACGTCAGGGCCAGACCTACATCAAGCAGGATATAGCAGTATGAAAGTGGTATATAAAAGGCTGTATATAAAAAGCAGGAGCCACACCAAGCAGGATATAGCAATATATAGTATGTGTCTATGGGCCCCAACAGTTGTCAGTGCACTTCAATGCCGCTTTAAAGCAGTAGTGTGGCTCCTGCCTTTTATATACTGCTTTCATACCGCTATATCCTGCTTGTTGTAGATCTGGCCGGTTGCATCCAAAAGCAAGCATGAATCCCCACCCCCGCATGCACATAGGAACACTTTCCTCTTGTGCACAGGGTAAGGTTTAGATCTCAACCAGTCCAAACATTTAACAGCATACTCAAACATATTCAGTCAAGGATCTGAGCACAAAACCTGAATAACCATGCCGGGTTTTTTTACAATCTAACTAAACACTCAGAAAGCATTCTCCTGTCCGCAGAAGCAAGTGGTGGACATGAAACTGAAATTCAATAGTGTATAATTTAAACAGAGACATAGTCAGTGACCACGATCCGACAGAGTTATGAAAGTGTAAGTCTGCAAGCCTAAATGCAATTACCAGCGAGTAAATCTTACTGACCTTTTTACGTCTGAATCTAATGAACTTGCTTAGGATTGCAATGCAAAGTGCTGTCAAAATCAAGGCGGCTGAACCACATATCTATGGGAGAGATCCAAGTTCAGTGGTGGCGTGCATGCTTTGTTTGTAGAAAATCCTAAATTCAATTCCTGGTATCTCCAATCAGGAGATTTGGAAAAGACCTCTGCTTGAGATCTGGAAAACTACTGCCAGTCAAGGGCAGACTACACCAACAAAGATAGTCTGAACGCTCCTATAATTAATTATCTGTACTGTAATTGATAATTAGCATTCTCTCTCTCTCTCTCTCTCTCTCTCTCTCATATACACACACATTTTGTGACTTTGCTTTCCATTTGTCACAAAATGCCTCATTTATTTTTTTTTAATTCTTGTTTTGAAGGATGCTATTTACTTCTTTCTATTGCTGCTTAGTGAACTGATTGCAAATGCCTCCAGTGAGTGCCCACTGAAGCAAATGGAATTGTTGCCAGTGTATGATGATAATACTGTTTGTTTGATGATAACGGTGTATGCTTCTGCCGCCTTAGTGCTAAAACTATGAAAACTTCATCCCTATATCTCCGAAAGTGTGTTATATCTCCGACATGATATCTCTGAAAGTGTGTAGCATGTCAGGGATCATTTGTATTGCTCAGCCAGTTGCTAAAGCCAAGGGTTGAAAGTGGCAAGTCTAGCAGGAGCTAAGGCATCACCACGGTTTGGTCCATCTGTAGCACCACCAGGAGTTTGGTTATTTGCTGGCAACAACAGGAGGACACGATTCCCTACACGGCCTGTGCAGAGACTTTTAATGCAATAATGTTGGGATGGTGGGTCTCCCCAAAGCTGATGTGGCTATGCACGGGTGATATAATCATAGACCTTTTAATAAGCAAACTTAAACTGTATAATCACATTACATAGCATTGTGAGAACTACAACCACAGCAGCAATTATATCAGCTGCAGTCAATTTCAGATCCAAATTTTGGAGGGCCCTTGGGCAAGACACCCTCAATTAGATCCCCTTTCAGTGAGTTTACCTTCTCATTGCCATTGTCACCAGCTACTATTGCTCCTCCTCCTCTTTCTCATCATTGCTACCACTGGCTGGCTTGACAGGCAAAGAGCCAGCCAACAAGGAGACAGTGGCCCCCTCCACAAGGATGCGCTTTTGCGCACTTGTACTATGTGATGCGTTTTAATATACTTTCAAAACAATGCTTAGGAACTCTAGCTAATCTATATAGGGTTTTTTACCAAGTTGTAGATATCCCTATAATTTAGGTGTATTTTAGAATGCCTCAGCTCAGTTCCCTTTAAGAATGAGGTAGACTTAACTTCTGCAATTTGTAAAAGACCTGGACACACTGCCTGAGCAGAGCTTACTGTGTTGTAAGGCTAATCCAAACTTATCTCCTGAATGTGTTTTGAATGCAAGCCTCAGAACAGGTGAGGTAATAATGATAAATAGTGCTTCCGAGCACATGCAGAGTTCCTGCTCCCAGATATCTGGGATTAAGGGGCAACATTTCTGGCACAGGGAGCATGACTTCTAGACAGGACATTTCTCACATTACAAATTAATCTGAGCATTGGTTTCCAAAACCACAGGTATGGGAATGTTGGTTTTCTGAAGAACATATTCTGATATTTTATTCTTTATAGTGGAGAAAAACAGGAGAGATATGAACAGATGAATTCAAGGACAAGAGAAATGTTGTAGTTCGTTTTCAGAAAGGCTAATAGATCTAGATATTGAAGACATCTGGAGATAGAGTTATTTCCCTATATGAGTTATTATATAAACCACTGAAACTGCCCATTGCTTATGACTAATTAGCTCCAGATTTTTCTGAAAGTCTAATTTGTAGATCCCACAGTGATGTTAACCAGTGTAGCTTTAAATAGCACGCTCCTTCTTTTATTGATTGTTCTTGAGAACTTCAACAAGGAAAATACACCCCTTCTATCACTAATCCAAACATGGATTCATGCACAAGAGAAAAAGGAATTTGTCCATGCTATCATTTGAGAAGATGCATGAGCTAAAATGAAATGAACACAAAACTGTGCTGATATGAGTGGCTGTGGCAAATTTTCCACTGGGTTCCCAGTCATCTGCATTTCATTCAGTCTTTTCCTCAAGCCATAGTTCAGTCAAGGGTGCACAACTTTTTTGGCCCTGAGGATCACATCTGATGCTGGGGTTTGGGGGTCACACACATGCACCCATCCATCCCGTCAGTGATCTGTCACAGATTGTTCTTTCATCACTGCTAGCAGTGGCGGCAGGTAAGGAGCAATCTGTATGAGGATCTCTGGGAGAAAAAGAGTAGCAAGTACATCCCGTTGTAGTGGGAGGATCAGAGCACTGGGGGGGTGGGGGCTGTAGTAAAGGCCTTGGGGTGCCTGCCATAGCTAATATTACAGAGTAGTTCACATGAATTGTGGATAACAGCTACCATGCATTTTCTATAACTTTTACCCCAAAAAATGGTGTATACTGGGTATGCAAGTATCTAGTTTCTAACAACTTAGGCCCTTTCTACACCATATGGTGTAGAGGGAGGGCGATCCCAGAAGTACCTAATACACACCATCAGCGCACAAGGAGGGAGGGCGATCCCGGAAGTACCTAATATACACTATTGGTGCACAGGGACCAGCCGGGGGCCATCCCAGGCAAACAGCCTGGTGTAGAAATGGCCTTAAACTCTGCAAATAAGAGTGCTTTCACATGCACTCCACAATACATCACAACAGTTGCGGGCTATGTCTGCACTCCTTCCCACTAAGCTAAGAAGTAAAAGACATATGCCCATTTAGTTCTTAGTACCTTTGGAAAGAGGGACTGTATATCAAAATGCTTGTTGGAAAGACACTATTGAGTATTATGGATCTAGTATACAAATTGAGTATTCACTACTTACCTGGGATAAGCTTTCAAAAGGATAGATTTTTAGCCTCCTTTTTGCAGGTGCAATTAATACCTGTATATTTTGATACATAAAAACGAACAGCCAAGGTAAATTAAACGTGCCCCAATTCTGTCTGCACCTCAGATATAACTGGTAGGTATATAGATGCAGGTGAAGATTTTACAGATGCAAACTGTACCTGCAAGAGGGAAACTGTGTTTTCAAAGAGGCACTGCTTATTGTATTTGTTTGGTATGATTTGCTATCACCGCTTTAGTTGCTTTTTTAAGATGCGCAAATGTACAGCTGACTGGCAACAAATTACATTACCTGGGATGTCACAGTCTAGTTAACAGGGTATCAAAAGTTTGTAAGAGACATGCATAGTTTCGTCTAATAATTTTACAGTATGGTTTCATATTTACCTTAAAATCGGATTTCACCCTTCCTCTTTCATCTCATCTAAAACTCTCAGGTTAACTGTGAATTAGCAATTCCACTCATTAGCTATATTACAAATATAAACTAGTTTATGTGGCATGACTTTCCTCCAAATAACCCTGGAAATTGTAGCTTGGGGAGCCGCTCAGAATTCTCTGTGAACTGATCCCTAACCCTTCCTCAAAGAAGTACAACATCAAGAATTTGTTTGGGGGGAAAGGTCACGTGTTAAAGGGGTTTAAGAGCGTCATCAGACGAGCATTTTATCGCACGCTCGTTACTGGCCACTCACGGTTTTTCGCAGATCCTTTTGACAATGCCGTCCGCTTCCCGCGCATCTCCCGTTCCTTTTGGTCTTTTTTCCGTCATAAAATAAGACAGAAAAATATCAGATTTTTGGGGCTATAGAGAAACTTGCTGCCATTTCCTGCTGTGTGCAGGAGAAGCAGCATGATAAAAACATCCACTAAATGGGCCACGTGGTGGTAGCTTGCTCCCTCTTTCTTCCCTGTGTGAAGAAAGAGGAAGCTGTTTGTCGCTATTGTAGGACAGCAGCGGGAGGCCAAAGCGACAGTCCCCCCCCCCCCCCCCCCGTCTGATGACGCTTGAAGTCTCCAGTGTGGCTACTGTCTTAGCACTCTTTCATTCACAACCATACTGGAAGAATGGGGAGGGTAGGCAACAAAAGAGCCAGGCATCAATCAATTGGGACATGAAGATTGGTGTGGCCCATCACCACTCTAGAACCCACACATTCATCTGATCCAAGGTAAAAACTGAAGGTCAAACAGGATTATTCTAAGCCCTGAGATTCACATGCATTTCCTTGTACCAAACATGAGCACAGAGCAAGTGAAATGAGGAATCATACCATAACAAATATATGTGTCAACTAAAAGTGCTAACAGCATCTAAAACTAATACCATCTCTGCTGTGCCTTGCATAGAACGCTTAGCGCTCCAGAAGCTTGCATATTACAGAGAGCAGAACTGGAAGAAATGGAAAGAATCTCCTACCCAGAGATTGCTGATAGCTTTTGGTGTGCCTGGTAGGCGATCTCACATCCTTTGGTTCGAGTTCTGTGCATTTCAGCACGCAAAGATGGACAACTGACCGAGACGTCCCCAATGGAAATGACCAACTCGCGGTACAAAGCCACCTGTGTGTTGAAATCCTGGACAAGCTGAAAAATAAAAAAAATAAAAGCCTATTTACCAATACAAGATACTCCACTGCATTGTAAGACAAGGAAGTATTTTTAAATGCTTCTCCAGCAAAGTTTGATCCTGTACCCTTGGTTTCTAAACAGGACCAAGGATCAGCCCCAATGATGGCATAAATGGTTCTGTGAGCTGCCCTTTGTGCACCCAGAGTACATTTGCAGTGGGAAAAATGTATTCCACAAGCTCTAAAGCTCCGAAGTCTAAGCTTCTGAAAGTGTTTTTAAGAGTTGAAGCAGGCATAAACAACAGCTTCCCTTCTTACAGAAGCAAGGGATTATTTTATCATGAAAGAAGATGATGTTTCCAGAAATAGTTCCTTCCTTTTTTCCCACTGATTTGTAATTTGCTGCCCATCTAGGGAGTGGAATGTGCCATTCATTTCTCTGCACTTAAGACTGCTAATTTATTTTGACATTATTTTCCTCCTAGTTCCAACACAATTTTCACGAGACTCAAGGATCTGGACTTACCGTCCAATAAAATATACATTAGAAAGAGCCCTCCCCCACTTAGTATTCCTGCAAGCACTTTGGGCTGTGTACAATAAAACAGACAAACAGATAACACCCCCCACCCTCGACTGAAATACTTCAAGCCAGCATCAAACTCATCTTTGGACTTCTGGAAAAATCATTATAAGACTTATCAAGCTTACTATTATTTTATTCACTTCAACTACTTGGGCTGAACCTTTTCCTTTTTAAATGTGGCAATAAAATGAACGTGTCCATGGTGCGGAACAAGGAAGAGCATGTACAGCCTATTCCAAAATGTCTCCTTGGGGAAGAAGGAACAATATAGAAATGTTGTCCAACATTTAACCTTAATCTTCAAACTATCATAAAACAGAAACTAACTGCATTTCTTTCAAATGCACCATGGTCATTTGGATTCTAATTCTTCAAAAATCTAGATCTCACAACTGTATGTTTTCAAAAATTGGCTTGTAATCTCAAATTATGTTATCAAAATAGTTCTGCTCCTTTTGCACAAATAAATCATTACTATCATTAGCACAACTAAAATATAACAGATTATCTGCTAGATCTAGTGGTACTTTTGGCTCTTTTACAAAACGTTATAATGATTCACTACACGGTAGGGTTATCCACCCAATATGTTCAGGTCCCAAGAGATTATTGTGTAGAAGTGTTGTGGAGGGAAAATTAATCTTCCATGTCTTTCCTTTCAGACCTAAAAATCCTTTGGCCTTAACAAAGATCACACACATTTTACAAAGTGCCCAAGCCAGGGTTCAACAAAACTATCCTCAAAAGCTCTTCTCTGTAGCTTGCAGGGACTTAGAATTTGTGCATCCTTGGTTTCATTTTTTAAAAAGTTTTTAAAGTTTCCAGCTCTCGTGGCTGCAGAAATAAATTTTAAAATTTTACTTATTTATCTGATTTATTTCTATACCAGCCAACAGCTGAAACTCTCTGGCTGGTTCACAACAACAAACAAACAAACAAAAATACAAGGATTTATTTCTTTTTAAATGCTAATACTGAAATAAGGTAGCCAATTAAAGAAGTTCAAATTAACTGTTTTTCAGAGTTTGCAATTTCTAAATCCATATGCTAAGACCTTTCAAGGACCAATTCAGGTCCCTCCCCTCCACCCCCCACTCCACAACTGAGGATAAGAATTTCAGAATAAAGCTGCAATCCAATCCCCCCTTGGGAGTAAACATACATAAGATTGTGATAACTACAACATTCCCCACCAAGTGTCACTGGGCATGATCATGGAAAGTGTGTGCAAATTGTATTAATTACATTAATCTCAAATATGCAAATAAAAACCAGCTTCAATTAGGCCTCTAAGACTTTGTTGTTGAATAAAGGTGCCTACACTAGGCCTAATGTATCTGAACTGAATACCAAGAACAAAGGTATCAGGCGTACCCCAAACAGAAGATTAAGATGATACCCACTGTGCTATCTGACATAACTGGTGCCTGACACAGCTCACATCAACAAATAAGAGGCCTACAAGAAGAATCCAGGCTATTTGGGCCATAGATCAAGGGAAAATCAACCATTCCAAAATTTTCCTAGTTCATCTGTGAAGAGGCCAACGTTTGCTAAGCAAACCTTTGCTAATTCCATTTTAACTTGTTACCTATGTTCAGGGCTTAGGCCATGAAAGCTGAATAAACAACAAAGAGTCTTGTGGCATCTTAAAGGTGAACAAATTTATTCTTTATGGTGCTCCAAGACACTTTCTTGTTTTCGCTGCAATAGATTAACATGGCTACCATTTGGAAATTAAAAGTTGAATGGAACAGTGCAATCCTAGGCATGTTTACTAAAAAGAAAGTCCCACAGAATTCAATGAAGCTTATACCCAGGTAAGAGTGCACATGATTGCAGCTGTAATATTCTACCTCACAATTTATAAAGGGCTTCTTTCCCAGTTGATACCTATTTGCATTTTGGGGAATGCATCTGTATTGTCCACAGCTACTGTCACCATAAATGGTAAAATAGGAAAGCAAAGAGAAGGCAGCTACATAAAACAGGCAAATTAAACTCCAAGAGAAAAATCTCCCTAGAAACAAAATCAATTTCATTATGTTTTAGCTTGTTTTATCTTGTTTTTTGGAAGGCGAGGAGTGTTGGGTTGATGTTGTTTTTACAGCTTTCCATAACCCATTAAGAGGGCCAATTTTGGTGTGCTCAAAAGTGAACCCAAGTTTGCTGAAACATATGGGATAGTGGTAGTGGTGAACCCAACCAGTGGGTTCTCAAACCATGCAAGTTCACTAGAATCTGGATTTGGGAAGAGCATATTTATGGCAAACTGACTTTTTATTTGTGTCGGGAGACTGAAACGAGGTCAAGCTGGTTTTCAATTTCGACAGAATTTAGCAAAATCAAACCAACAGATGTTGGGTTTTGTGTCAGATTAGTTAGCACTGCTGTGGTGGGATAAAAGAATGCATCTCCCACCACATGGAGAACAAGCATATGCATGCACACACATACATACACACTCATGCACACTTGTTTTCTATTTAGCCATTGGAGTTGCATTTTTACCTCCACCCCAGTTACAGGTGCTTGATCTGGATTTCTGCGGCATGAGTCCGAGTCTGGAATATTTCCCCACATTATAGGAGCCTTGTATGTCGCTCTCTACCTCGATCGAACTCCTCAGCCACACAACCTTTGCTTTAAATCCATTCCGGACCCCCTCCCCGCATCTTTCTTCCCCCTTCCTCCTGACATCTTCATCAATGTTTTTTTTTTTTAAATTTGGGCTATGGCTCAAATTGAGCAAGATCCCGGCGCTTCCTCTTCGTCAGCCCCCCACGACAGCACGTCGCTTGTCTTTAAGTCGCTACGACTTGAGCAAAAAAAAAAAAAAAAAAGGGTGTCAACTCAAATGCGGACTGCAGTTTTAAAAATAGTGCAACTGCACGTGATCGGAATAGACAAGGCGAGAGAGAGAGAAGCGAGAGGAGTGGTCCCTACAACGAACAACAACATTGCGTTCGAAAAGCAATCGAGGCGTGGGGGAGGATAGCAGCAGTTGCGTTTTTCTACCCACCATCTTGCAGTCATCCAGGGCTAGTCTCTGGGTCTTGGGGGCTCCTTCTGAGGTGCTGCCTCTGCGTTCACAGTCCCGGCTGTGCAGCGGCGTTTTGCTGATCTGGAAGATAGAGCCCGCCGACCTGGGGCGCTTTTTGCGCCCATTCGGTGCAGAACTCATTCATACGCATCCACCAAGCAAAAGCTGCTGCTGCGCGGATCCCAGCCGGGGCGGGCAACGGTTTCCCCACCACGCCAGCCCACCAAGCGGTGGCGCCGGCAGCGGCAGCAGCGCGTCGTCGAGTCCGGAAAGGGATCCAGAATCGCTTCTGGCGCTCCTTTCCCCGCTCCGCTTCGCCCTCACAGTCGCAACGGCTGCTTTGGCTCGTGGGAGCCGTGGGCTGGCAGGGGAGCAGTCGAGGATGCGGGCGCCTTGCCTAGCAGCATCGCTCTTCTCCGGCTACCACAGCGAGGCGAGCGATGCTGAGCAACTTCTTCCCTTCATCCGCGGCGGCGGCGGCAACATTTCAATCCCTGGCGCGACCGCTGCCTGCGCCTCTCCCCCGCGATTGCCAGGCAAGGCGAAATGCGAGGCTGCCTTGCCGGGCGCCGCTTCTTCCATTCAGGAGGGAGGGAAAGGCAGCCCCCGTTCCCAGCCCTGCGCCACCGCTGCCGGTGGAGCCGCTTCTTTTGTGTCCTCGGCGCAGAGCCCCAGCTCCTGTCTTGCCCCCTCCCTCGCCCTCGCCCTCGCCGCAGAACAGAAAGGGAGCGGACGCATGTGCGCCTGGGTATATGAGCCGGAGTGGGACGCGCGCAAGCGCACGCCTCCATCGGGGGGGGGGGGGTGCGTTTCCCTGGGCTCTCATTGCTCGGCTCTAATAGTGCGCCTGAAGCCCGTCTCCGGAAGGCTCCCTTGGCTGAAGAGCCCAATGGGAAACCCCGCGGGCAGGCTGTAGTAGAAGGAGCCTGTTTTGGCAGCCGCTCCACCAAGGCAACGTGTGGCCTGAAAATTGCGCCGTGGGAGCTGCTGCTCAGGCGCCGAGGAGAACCCGCATAACTCAACACATATACACACCCACCCAAAGAATCGCCCTCCACCTGTGGGGTTATATTCCCAGAAAGGTTCGAAAATGTACCCTGCCATATTTGGAGTCCGTTTAGACTGCGATTGGATTAAAGGCCTTCTGCAGGACTCCGCAAGGCTTTGACCCTTTATTTCACACTTTTCCCTCTTCCGCCCGCTGGCACAGAAAGCAAAGGCAACTTGTTCCATTTGGATCATGGGCGGCGGGGGGTGGGGGGGGGGGAACCAGGTGCTTTGCAGAAAGACACTTAGGCAGCAGAGAGGTCAAGATTACTCATGCAAGGGAGCCAACCCACTCACACCCTGCAGGGGATGCATGAGCCGCGCTCGCTTTCCACAGACATATAAAATAAATCCCAGGTCTGAAACCAGTTTGGGCAGTACTCTTTCCCTCGTGCAGGGCTTGGGGGGCATCATGCAGGCATTCCAGGTGAACAAATGAAATTATGCTATTCTCCATTTCTCTGTGTACCTTTGCAGTAGCTCTTTGCAAATACAATGGGATAATATCAATATTGATAGAACAAAGATCTCGGTTGTGCCCCAATTATCTCCTGGAAAATATTGCCTTTGTAAAATCTTGCACAAACACACACACACCACCTATGGTAAATTATGGTTAATGGTGCTGCCACATAATACTTGAACACAGAGTCACCTAATGAAACTGGCTGGCAACAGGTTTGGAACTGAAGAGGGGGAAGTACTTTTCCTGACAGCACATAATTAACTTATTGAATTCACTATCACGATTTGGTTTTGACCACTATTTGTTTATGTACTTATTTACTGATTTAATAGATTTAATACCATGCCCTTTAAAGTATTGATCCACACCACAAGGCAGCTCAACAGAACTAATACAGATTTAAACTCCATATGTAGCCATATAAAATGTACAAGACCAGCAGAAACAAAATAGTTAGAAAATGAACCCTAAAATAATCCAAAAACCTGTCTGGCATTACAAAAAAACTCTTTAGGTTTAAACAACGGAGAGAGAGGAAGCTGTATCTCCCTGGGAAAAGAATTCTAAAGTGACAGGGCCACCTCAGGAAAGACACTGTCCATGGTACTCCCCAGCCTGATAGCCCTTGCGACAGACTAGAGAACTGGAGCTCAGTAGGGATGGACAGATCTGTCAGTTTGTATTTCTCCTATATTCAAATGTTTAAACTTCGTATTTTTTCCACCCCAGCTATGAAGGAATATGTGAATTTTAGTAAATTCTTCTCAAAAAAAGCAACCAAACAAAATTCTCGCCCATCTGTACCAGCCACATTTAATAGGCACAAGTATTCCCAGCATGCAAAAGGCCATGTTGTACTTGCCTGCCATGCAGCAATGAAAGATGAAGAGTGCCACAAAAAAGAAATGGCAACCATATTTCAGCACCACAAATGTGGATGAATAATCATGCCTAGACTTTTAAGCACTAAGCATTCAAAGCACTCTGCCTGGATGGGCAAATCTGTCAGTTTCACTTTCACCTTGATTTAAAAAAAACATCTCAAGTTCTTTCCCTTCTATTTATGAAGGCATTTGTGACTTTTGTTAAGTTATTATCAAAATATGAATCAAATGAAATCCTCACTCATCTCTACTCAGAAGCTGTCCAACCTCTATGGACAGAGATAGGTGAACAGCAAAGGAAGACTATTTATCTTCATGTCCTTCTTGTAAGCACCCACAGACATTTGGCCAGCCATTGCTAGAACTGGAATGGTGGACTGACTAGATGAACCTTGGTTTGATCCAAGAAGGCACTTCTTTTTAAGGCTATTATCCAACGTTAGGCATACTTAGAGTAAACCCATTGAAATTAATTAATTTGTTAGACATGACTAACTTGTGTCCCATTCATTTCAATGGGTCTACTCTCAGTAGGATTTACAATGGATAGTATTCACTATATCCACACAACATGGACCATGTCCATCATTTTTTTCCTTATACACTGATAAGGAAGCAGCTTGTTCTTTGTGTGGTGACTCTTAAAATAACTCAGGACTGGCAACAGAACAGAGGTGCTCTCATTTGTAATGAAATTGTGAGTATACCTTGTACCTGAAATATATGAATCTGTAACAGATATGACTTGCTTCCATATTCAGTTCTGTGCTACAAATTTCTGGATCCAATTCCAATTTCTGTAAGAGAATGATCCACATGTATGGCAATGATTAATTCGTATCTCCATGCAGCTAGTTCATGGGGACGGCAGCAATGAATAATCCTGTGAATGGGAAATCTGTGTAATCCCGATATGTTCCTATCAGATGGACAAGACTCTGATCTACTCAGTAGTCTTTCTCTATATGCAGATCTTCACCACTAATATGATGAATGGTGTTTTGATCCACCTGTCAGAGTCCTTTCAGGCAGTGAACCTGAATTGGCAGGCTGTGCTAACCACAACATAGTAATGGTCATTTCTGGGAAGACAAGGAAGTATGGCTAATGCAGATGTGCATGCTGATTAATAACAAGAATTTAACTGCACCAGGATATAGTATATATTTCATTGTGGGAAGGGCTGCAACTTAGTGTTGGAGCATATGTTTTGCATGCAAAAGGTCCCAGGTTCAATCCAGGTGTTTCTAGATAGGGCTGTGAAAGACATCTGTCTGAAACTCTGGAGGGCTGCTGCCAGTTAGTATAGAGTCAACACTATAGGCGATATTGAGTTAGATGGAGTACAAGGCAGCTTCCTTTACTTCTAGTCTGCTACTTTGTTGTCGTGGGTATTACTATGATTACAGCAATAACTGCAATCATTGTGTTTATAGAAATAAATAACACTAATAGTGTTCAAGTATACTTGTGTTATGTAGTTACACAGATGGAGAAAAACATAATCCTTGGCCAGCTTACTGAGGGAAGAGGCTAGGGCTTGCTTGGACTCATATTTTTAGAAAGTAATTTTCAGAATCAACTGCTGTGTATGAAGAACATTCTGGTAACAGCCCATGATGGGTGTAATTGTTTTTGTACTGCAGATGATCCTAAAATATTTTGTAGGTAATCAAAATGCAAAACATGTAAAAGTATGGAAAACCAGGCTAACATTTTGAAACACCCAGAAACAGGGTTGCCAATTTCCCCCTGCCATTATTGCTATGCCCTAAAGAATAGCACAAGATGCATCAATTCAACAGCTAATCTTTTTCCAGGATGGATGAGATGGGACAAGCTTCATCTACTAAACATCTTTCTGTCTCATGTAATGGCATGGGAGCCTTGTTAAAAAAAAATCTGACAACAAAAGCAAATCTAGAACCAAATAGGAAATCAATGTACACAATGAAGTTATTAAGATATTAAGGAGTACCTAATGGCTATGCCTACTATTTCATTCAATCCGTTTACGTCAGCAGTGACTTTCTAGTGGCGTCTAGTTGTAGTAAGTGCTGTATAGTCCATTACAAACTTGAACACATTGACTTACAATGGTGAGGATTTCCTTTCAAAACAAATCCTCTAAATGTCCACAGATGGGGGGAAAATGAAGCCATCTGGAATTTTAGAAATATTTCACAGAGCAGAAAGCACATTGGAATTGCAAATTTTTGTTTCATATTATGAATACTTATAATAATAATAAATAGAAAACAAATCCCCATCAAGACAACAGTCTTGCAAACAGAAATTAATATGTGCCTGTTCACTAGCAATTATTACGATCAATTCATACATAGCCATGTAATTTCTGTGGTAACCATATCTATTTTAGCACTAGAATCTAAGAGATCGTGAGCTTTCCATATTATATGTATTTATTTTTTGCTTAGAGACTACATTTTTGCTTAGAGACTACAATACAGACAATCATTGGTTTGTGAGCATCACCAAGGTTCATTGGATTTTGCATAAGATTCTGATGAGTCCGTCTTTTGAGAACAACTGCTCATTTAATTTTCTTTACTAATGTAATTTTTTTTAAAAAAAAGGTAAGCCACTCTGAGCTTTTGGAATATAGGGTAATCTTAATCTAATTCTAAAATAAAGAAATAATTAAATGTGAAGCCACTAAGCTTCAAGAATCTTCAGAAAATGGAAGGCACTAGCTTCCCACTAGGGCTGATTGCATCAGACTTTTGTTAATGAATGTGAGTAAAGCTCTACACTTGAGAAATCATTAAGACAAAAACATGACATGCAAATATTTTCTTTAGGGATATCATGCACAGTTTGTAGAATCTAGTCTTTAATTACTAACAGTTAGAGCTGCTGTCGTCACTTGACTTCCAAGCGAAGAGATCAGAGATACGTTACGCCAGCTTTACATACCAATTTCTGAGCCTGAGAAGCAAAGTTGGTGCTCTTTACCACCTTGACAACTGGGTGGCCTAGGGAATTGCAGGACTGTAGTGTGGTCATGGGGCCTGAGCTTTGTTGAAAGACACCTAATACATCCTCTTTTTTGAAGGTTCAAGTCCAGTATAAAGAACCATCATAAGGAAGAGCTGGGATAGCAGACACTACCTGGTCACAGTCTTCCACACTATGGTAAAATACAATATATTTCTACTTTAATAATAATAATAATTTCAAAATTTGCATCTATGCATATAAATTTTCATATATAATTTTGATGGAAATAGTGTCCTCTTTTTCGGGGTCATGCATGTCCTCTTTTTTGGTGATTCCCAAATGGCTACCCTAAGCAGAAAGTTTGCTAGGAAGACTCACAGCCCCACAGGGGAAAATCACGTTTCCTTACCATCGCTTCTCCACCCACGCTTTTGTCCTTCATTACTTCCTCTTTTGAAAGAGGAAGTAAACAATGTGCACGTGGCCCATTCAGTGGTCTGTTCTGATCTTGCTACTCCTCCTGCACACAGCAGGAGATAGCGGCAAGTTTTGTCTCAAAAATAATTCCGACTTACCAGGGTCATTTTTTTGTCGTGCGAAGAAGGCTAGGAGGGGGAGGTGCGAGGGACATAGACGACATTGTGAATGAGATCTGCGAAAATCTGTGAGTTCCCAGTAACGAATGTGCAATAAAACACTTGTCTGATGATGCACCATAAGTACGTTTAGGAGCAGTGCAGATTGTAAATAAAGTGAACATCAGCCCACAGGACATAAATCACAAGATACGATTGGGTGCCCAGGTGGAGTTGTCCATGTCATAAAAGATATTTAGAGGTACCCTCAAGAGTGTGAACATGGCAAAGATGTTTTACTTCATGCAGGCCTTTGGAATCAAACTGGTCTGTTACTGAAGGGATTTTTAATTGGCTGGGTACTATTCATTGCTTTTATTATGTGTTTTTAATTGTGCATTTAATTTTGTTTTATATTATGTTTTAAATTAAAATTTTGTTTTAATCAGTATTTTATTGTTAACAGCCTTGAGCGCCATTTTTGGGTGGGAAGGCGGGATATCAATAAAATACATAAATAAATATTCAGGCAATGAAAAGGCTCCAGGAGAAGTTGCTGGCAGGGGTTCAAATGGCCTTTTGCCAAATTGAACTGCTAGAAAGAATATTGTATTGCATATGACATTTTTACAGATATACTGAAAACTAACATGTTCAGTTTGTACTTTCAACAAAACATGGGCCAGCATTTTAAACTATTTATTATTTATAGACCACCATCACTGTACTTAAGGACAGGTCCCTGCCTGGCTGGATGAGACCAAAGGTTCAACATTCTGTTTCCCATAGTAGCTAAGCAGATTCTTCTGGGAAGCCCATGAGACAAGCACTTTGCCCCCTGCCCCCCAGCCCCAGTGGCTGGTATTCCATGGCATACGGCTTAACCAGAAGGTGATGGATACACATAAAGGCTAATATGCAGTTTCTGGACTCTTCTCTTTGCCTTTTTGAGCTTAGAATGGAGCCTCCTAGTCCTCCAGGTTCATGTTACCAGTTCAGGAACAGTGGTGGGATTGGCATACTTGGCAACACGTCCCTGTGAATAAATAATAGCCAGGGCACAAAAAGGTTCGTGCACAGCCTCTCCCATGGGGATATGAAGGGGGTGAGGTATTGAGTTATTTATTGTTCTCCGATCTGCACCTTTTTGCACATTTGCTGCAGCAGATCTGCATACAGAAGCTGGTGTATACACAGGGACTGTATTGCCTGGACAGAGAGGGGTAGTTACGATGACCCTGGGCCATATGGGCATCAGCACTTTTGCACGCTTGCCCTGGGATCTCATAGCAGAAACCATATGGGATTGTTCACTGTTTTGCGTGGGCAACAAAGACATAGGCGGAGAAGGGAAAGCCCTGCAGCTGTTTCTTCCAAGGAGCCTTGTAATTATTAAGATTGCTCCTGTATAACTTCTGAACTATTATTCTTGTAAACCGTTTTCCGAGAAGAGAGTATAAATTATTCTCCCTACATATTTCCCTATATTTTCTTCTGCACAATTAGCTTGCTAGGGGTGTTTTTCAGTTGTGAAAATTATTCTTATGTTTACTTTTTTAAAAATCTCTTGGAAGTTTTCTTTCATATTTTCCTTCCCAAAGGCTAAGCTAATTGCTGCAAGTATTCATGTGGAAAAACAAATTACTTAGATGCAAACATGGGGAAAGTCCCTTACTAACTTTCATGTGAGGAGAGCAGTTTAAGCTGCAATTCATATTTATATAACAATGCAATCAATATATATCACTTAAGCTTATGTGCTTGCAGTTGCATCAAGATTCTGATGCAACTGAGATCCATTAAAATCAATGGAAATGCTGAAGGCACTGGATTTTACAGTCCGATCCAGAAAGAGCTGTCATATTGATTTGCCACTGGTGTTCACAGAGCAGTTCCACAATATTGCTGCAATCAGACCTCCATCACACCTAAACCCACCCATCCCCGGTTTGCCTCTGCGTTTTTGTACCTCTGATGCAGAAGCGCTTCAAGCTTATGATCCCTTTCACCTGAATAGCTGATCTTTCACTCCTTGGCTCGTTAGCTCTTCAGCTCCACTGCACCCCTCGCTTTCTCTTTCTCCCTCCAGTCAGGACCTGTCAGATAAGTACTTCAACCAGACCGCCTTTCTGCCGGGCAAAAATGGAACGACCCTTTAGTTTGACTTTTGGGGGGCATCGAGGGAGTACAATCCCTTCTCTGCAGATATTCAGGCATTGTATGATTACAAAAAAATGCTTTCGAGCCTGGGATGCAAGGTTTGGGTTTTATATTGAGGCTTGTTGCCGGCTGCTGGGACAGATCACTTTTCCCTTCCAGGACCTGATGCAATCTATTCAAGCCCCCAGTTCTTTTAAAACTACACAGAGGCTTAGGGTGCATTAAATGCACTTAGGGAAAATAATCCAGACTTTTAGTGCTCTAGGAAAGGCTGGGGAAGAGGTGGGGTGTCAGCCAGGACAGGCACAGCTTCATGTGAGTACCGTGTTGCAAATCCTCAAACCAGGCATGGCGAGAGTGCACTAAATCACTGGTGTGATGGAGCTGTCAGTGTTGGTGTTAAATTCATACCTGTGCTGATCCCATGACCTCACACCAGCTGGTATCTCCCCTCCCTGCCCCCCTATATGCTTGTAAAAAGCTTCTGAAAAGTGGGACAATAGAATGATGTAGAGGACCACAGGAAATATGAGAACAGGTTTGAGTGTTAGCAGAAAGCCTTTTTGTCCTCCCCCTCCAGCAGTAACGAATAAGAGAGGTCCTCTCATGGATCAGTAACTGGTTAAAGAACAGAAAGCAGAAAGTAGGAATAAATGGTAAATTCTCACAAAGGAGGGATGTAAACAATGGGGTCCCACAGGGTTCTCATCTACACCTAAGGCTGTAGATGGAGGGAGTGGGGAGGATCGCAGACTTATCTGCTCCTGCAATTCTCCCCAAGCATGTAGACCGCCACGCAACATCCTGGAAGGAAAGAGGGATGTCGTGGGTGTTGCGGGAACCATTTTTTTTAATGAAGAGGAGCTGCGCGGCCCTGATCTGCAGGAAAAGTAAGTTGTTTTTTTAAAAAAACACACACACACAAAACGCTCCCAACCCCCCCTCCCGCCATCTTGGGGATGGCAAAATTGTTTTCTCACTCCCACCCCCATGGGCACGGAGCCACTCTGTGCAGCTCCTTGCCCCTTTTTGGACCCAGGACGATGGAAAAACTGGGATATCCCTGGTTTTCGTTCTCCCGGGGTCATCCATAGGTCATCCCCAGTTACCCCAGGGATCCCCTGTGTATCATGTGTATGCACAGGGACGATCTAGGGACAACCCCGGGATAAATCCCTGGTGAAGACATGGCCAGGGTTGTGTATTTTGGACAAGTGTTTCTTAACTTTTCATAAATGATCTGGAATTAGAAGTGAACAATGAGGTGTCCGTTTGCTGATTACGTCAAATTACTAATGGTGGTTAAAACAATAAGGGATTGTGAAGAGCTGCAAAAGGATATCTCTAAACTGGGTGAATGTGTATTAAAATGGCAAATGCAGTTCAATGAAAGTGCAATGTGATGCATATTGGGACAAAAAAAATCCCAACTTCAAGTAAACTAGCAGTGATTGGCCAAAAAAAGAGATCTTGGGGTTGAGGTAGACAGCTGTGGACACCCTGTGTGAGGCTACTGTGAAAAAGGCTAATTCCATGTTGGGGCCCTGCCTTCTTTTGTACATGGTCACTGTAGTATAGTGCCTGCACCTTTAACTGTTGTGATGAAGAGGGAATTGCACCAGGAACTAATTGCATACAAATGACACTAGCTGAAATTCCCTTTTCTCTACAACTGTTAAAGTTACATGAACCCTGACCTGGATTTTATCTGGTCACCCTAAAATAATATCAAATATATATTGCTAAAAGTTCATTTTTCATTTGCTCTTTTAAATTGTGAATAATAGTTTTAATGTTTAAATATTTTTATGTATTACTGTTTTTATTTGTATTGTTATACACTGACTTGGTGACATTTGTAGAAATATGGTATATACATATTATAAATAAATAAATACTCTAAAACAACCCAAGAGTCCCTGATCAGACTAAAAACTGCAGCAGTCAGATTTCATTTTTGAATTGTAGCAGGAAAAAAAAAACATGCACACTCCCGGCTGGAGTGAACAGTAAAGGGGCCAGGCAGACATTTCTTAAGAGGGTGTTCCAAGTACTGGTTGCCACAACAGAAAAGACCCTGTCTCTCATGCTCACCTACTGTACTTCGGATAGGTATGGGATCTGGAGCAAAGCCTCAGAGGTAGGTCTCAATGTGGGCAAGTTCATATAGCAGGAGACAATTTTGAGGTGATTGAAACTGACGTAGGAATATTATTATTATTATTATTATTATTATTATTATTATCTATTACTTGTTATCTCAGAATTGAGTTTCAGAGAATTGTAAGTCTTTTAAAAAGCTGTGATCTGAAATTTATTCACAAGTGAACAGATTTGCGATTGAGTGTTTTAATTTAAATTTCCTACGGTTCAATGATTTTTGCTACTTTACCATTTTATGGCAATTGCCAGTTTCTTTGCCTTTAACAGGAAGAAAGCAGGTGTAGCTTTTCTCATGTGCCCCTTGGGAAAAGTAGCACCTGTTAAGTTTCTTCCTGCTATGATGCTGGTAAAGCTCTGAAGCAATGCCAGAAAAATGTAGCCATCATAACGTCAGTATCTATGGTTAATATGCTTTTGGGTCTGAGTTTATAGACCCTTTTATGGCAGCTGCTTGCACTTATATTTGAGTCAAACCGGGATTGTTTTCACTACAAAATGATAAAAGTATCCAATCCAATGAGTTATGAAGACCCCTATTTTCCTATTCTATCTTGAAAGGCAAGAGACCGCTTTGCCAATTCTGATTTGACTGCCCCCGCCCCCCCGCTAACAGTTTATTTCCAGAATATTTTGATGCTAGGCTACAGACTTAACTATGAAAACACTTTTAAAAATTTAGTTGTTAGGTTCAAAATGGGCAGCTAAAATTATGTCCCACCCCAAACAGCAAACGTGTTACCTTTTTTGTTAGTAATTGTCATCTGCAGTTGTGATAGGTGCTGTGAAGAAAAACTGCTTTTGAAACTCATTTATTTGAACTCTTGGATCTGAAAACATTTTCAAAAGGCCATTGCTCTCCTGTCTTGGAGAACAATTTCATGTTGTGGCATATAGTTGTGGCTTGCTATTTCCTCGTGGTTGTTTGCAGCCATTATGAAGTTGTGAAGGTCTGTGGTTCCTTGTTGCCATGGTTTCTGAATAATGTTGCACGGAACTATTTTATTTAGGGCCCTGCGTGCAGCTTATCTTTGGGGAAATATCAAAAACATGGTTTGCCTGAAGGAATAGAAGAAAGTTTTTTTCCAGTGAGACATTATTTATGAGGAATTTATCTGAGAGAAAAATGGATGTTGTTGTTGGGCCCTTAAATCTACAGACCATCACTGGGATTTAAGAGTTTATGTTTTGTTAGGTATACATCTTGGGAATTTACCATCCCACCCACTCAAAAAACAAACACTATGCTGTCCTTTCTGTTTTTCCCTTCTCAAGAGCCATCAAATGTTCCCAAAGACAATCTCTTCTGCCACCCCTCAGATCACAACACCAATAATGTTGTCCTTCCTGTCTCACTCCTGATGTGTAAGAAGCCATTTTGTCCCACTCACAAAGTTCAATGGATGACCTACTTGCTCAGGAGCAAGGGTGCTCTTTCCTTTCTTCAAACACCAGAGAGGGCACTGGGAATGGTGATAGCACAAGCCTTAGTCCAGAGTCCCCAGATGAGAGCCAGACTGACCACCTGGTCATTCTCCATTTCAGTGATGTTATGAGATGGAGTCTAGGAAAGAGAATCCAGTAGGCGGTACTGCAAGATTCAAAACTCCTTTCCCTGCCCCTCCACCTCCAGACTAGGTATGTGACTTTTGAGTGGGAAAATACACATTTTAATGTCTTCCAACTTGGGTTGTGGAAAGGGATGACAAGAAATTTCCTTAGAGATGTCTGGTAAGACTTCGGGAGTGCAATATCCCTTCTCAACCCCCACCCCACTCCAGCTTCTGAGAAGGTATTGCTTCTTTTTGCGACATCTTCAGCATTTAGTAAACCTAACAGACATTTAGCTGTGATTTATTACATTATGTTTACCCTGCTTTTTTCAAATGAAGTTTTTAAAGACACACACACACACACACACACACACACACACTAGCTGATATGCCCGGCACTGCTTGGGTCTGTGAATAATGTTTATGACATTTATTTGATAAATAATAAATTTCGCTGCAACTTATTCATCTTTTGTGTGTGTTTTTTTTAGTTTGGTTGAGTTCGTAAATTGTTTTGTTACAATAAATGGATAACTGTGTTAATAAGAACTGTATTTTAAATTAGAGCTTCATGATAAACCACATTTTTTGTTTTACCTCAAATGCCTATACGTCCCATCATGCCATCGCTGGAGCAGCCAACTAAATTTCAAAAACAATCAGGACACACAACACCCTTTCTACCAGCTCAAAAAGATGCAAACCTAAAAATATGTTTTCAAAATATACCCGACATTGCCCAGATATCTGAATAACATATAGTAGGAAAGCGGATCTCAGTGGACGTGAGGAACTGTTGTATGCATGTGCTCTGAAATTATTATTATGAAAAAAGGAAAGCAGCCAGAACACAATACTTTATTGGTATAATTTATTGTATAATAACTACATTTAACAGGTTTTGGCAGAGAGCCAGGATGGTCAAGGAAACTGGTGACTTGGACTTTTATCTGACATAAAAATACTTAAAATCCAAAATTTCATTTTTTTTTCTGGTACATTGTACAGCCAGACCTATTACTGTGTCACCATGTCAAGTTTCTAACTCTTCTAGAAGTGGGTAAACATTTCCGGACATACGTGAAGCACACATACTTTCCGCTTTATAGGTAGAAGATATATATCACATAACAAATTGAAAACATATAGCAGCATTGAAACCAGAAACAAAACTAAACAAAACCCCATACACTTAAAACACCTTCTAGAATAATAATAATAATAATAATAATAATAATAATAATACTTCATATACTCTTCAAACGGTGGGATGGAAACATGTCACAGTTCTCTGTAAATTACCTGACTATACCCTCAACCAACTGACCACTGAAATGTATACAACAACAGATATTTGACATTTGCAGGCCTTAATTTGAGCCAAGGCTCAGTGCCACATTCTTTCAATGCTACATGGATGAAGACAAATGAAGGAATAACAAATGAAAGTGTTTTAATCATGGGCAAAATGCCTTTTGTTCACCACAAAGTAATCACAACCAGCCCACAACATCTGGGATTTGGGGGAGGCAGGGGAGGCGGGAGGGGGAGGTTCAGAGACAGGCCTGAGCCCCAACTGCTGACAAAGAAACAACACTTTGGATACTTCTATTTGCTTGTCATATATTTGCTTGCCTGTGCAAAATGCAGAATTGCCTCCAAATCTCTTACTGTGAACTGGCTTTTTTTGGGTCCCCGCTGCTGGATTCTGGCAGGGAAAGAGACAACATAAAACTTTGAGGGCAGTGATGCTTGATTTGAGCTGTACACATGTCCTCAAACTATGCAGACAAAAAGAGAGAGTGATGGCACCCAAGAGCCCCACTTACTCTGTCTTCCAAAGAGCACTAAGCAGCTGTAATTCAAAGCACCAGTAGATGTAGTCTAGGCGTACTTTATTTGGAATTCACTGTTCCATCCACAATTCCCTGGTTTTTTTAGACTTTTTGGGGGGTGCATGTTGATGTTAGACCCTTCTGTACTGTCTATTCTCTTTTAGGACACCATGTATTGTTCAAGTCAGACCATAAAAATGTTTTTAAAGAATAGAATTGCCACAAGTAATCATGAAATCCCTTCAATAGTCGGATGACAGCTGTTAGGTAGGGTGCCCAGATAAAATCCAGGTCAGGGCTCATGTAACTTTAACAGTTGTAGAGAAAAGGGAATTTCAGCCAGTGTCATTTGTACGCAATTAGTTCCTGGTGATATTCCCTCTTCATCACAACTGTTAAAGTTGCAGGGGCCCTGCCTTCTTTTGTATATGGTCACTCTAGTATAGTGCCTGCAACTTTAACTGTTGTGATGAAGAGGGAATTTCACCAGGAACTAATTGCATACAAATGACACTGGCTGAAATTCCCTTTTCTCTACAACTGTTAAAGTTACCTAAGCCCTGACCTGGATTTTATCTGGTCAGCCTACTGTTAGGTAAAATGAAAACCATGTGTATTAAGGCTGCTTTGAAAAGCTTTTCTTGTAGTATACTTTACTGTGGTGGGATGATAACAAATAAACCTGCAGCAAGCATGTTCAAACACTAATGTTTGTGCTCCATTAATAAATAAAACCACCACCATTTTCTAGGCTGGGAATGAAGCACACTTAATAGTAGGGATGTGCAGGGATCCCCCGGATCGGATTGGGACCCGGATCGGGACCTCCGATTTTGTCTTGGATCAGATTGGACAAAATCAGAGGCCCCCTGGACCAGATCAGGCCCAATCCCGATCCGAAACTCGGACGTCCAATTTTCGGATCAGCCACCATTTTTGTTTTTCCCATAGACTTGCATTGGGGGAAAGAAAGCTTCCCCCAATGCAAGTCTATGGGTGGTGGGTGGGTGAGTGGGGGCCTTACTCCCCCCTCCCCCCTCGCGCTTCTTACCTGGTGGGGCCGTCCTTTGCAGATGGCCCCACCAGGTAAGCACCCCCTGCTCCTTACCTGGTGGGGCGTCCTCCTCCGTCCATTGCCGGCTGTAGTTTACTCGCGGTCTAGTTTACAGGAGAGCACCAGGTGATGACATCATCAGCTGGCGCTGTCCTGTAAACTAGGCCGCGAGGCCTAGTTTGCAGTAGTTTACAGCCGGCAACGGAAGGAGGAGGACGCCCCGCTATGTAAGCCCCCCCATGATCCTCACCTGGCCGGGCTGTCCGCTGCCATTGGCGGGAGCCCGCTGGCGCCCGCCAATGGAAGCAGACAGCCCTGCAAGGTAAGCCCCCCCACTCCTTACCTGGCGGGGCGTCCTCCTCCTTCCATTGCTGGCTGTAAACTACTGCAAACTAGGCCTCGTGGCCTAGTTTACAGTAGGGGTGTGCATCGGATCGGATCCGATCCACGATCCGAATCCGATCCGCCCCAAAATCGGGAAAATCCGATCCGATCCGATCCGATCTGATCAACCTCCAATCCGATCCGATCCGACGAGGTCCGATCCGGATCGGACGCCATTTTGAATGCTTTTTCCCATAGCCAAGTATTGTTTTACAAAAACGCCTATAACTTTTTCATTTTTAAAGATAGAAGGATGAAACTTGGGCACATTATACACTGGTTAGGGACAGTTATCTGTGAGAAATTTCAGAAAGATTGGTGCATGCGTTTTGTGGCAATTAATTTTTTAATAAATACCCAGGTATGCCTATAACTTTGTCATTTTTAAAGTTACACACATGAAACTTTGCCACATTGTAGGTGGTACCTTGGGACCTGTGTGTGTGAAATTTCAGAAACATAGGTGCTTGCCTTGTGTGGCAATTAATTTTTTAATAAATACCCAGGAATGCCTATAACTTTGTCCCATTGAGAAATACAGTTATGCCTCCCATTTTTTTATTTTTAAAGATACAAACAGGAAACATGGGCACATTACAGGGAACACTTCACTTGATATGTGTGTAAAATTTCAGAAAGCTGGGTCCAGGCATTTGGTGGCTACGAATTTTTTAGATTAAAAGTTATAAACGTTTTTCCACAGAGGCTGGGGCTGTCAATTGCACCCTCCCGCCTCCCGGGAAGAAGAAGGAAACACTTTCTCTCATCTCTTTGATCCTTGCACGCTTGGCTGCAACTGAGCTAGTATCCATTACAAAAGGAGAAACAAAGTAGCACTTGGCTCGTGTCTGCTTTGATACTTTCACTTTTTACTCAAGCAGAACGGCTGAGCCTTGGATCACTCTCTCTCTCCCTAGGATCGTTACAGGAGAAATTTTCTACAGTCTTCAAAGTGGTGTGTCCAGACACCTTGCCACCACATGCCTGGACCTATCATTCTGAAATTTTACACACATATCAAGTGAAGTGTTCCCTGTAATGTGCCCATGTTTCCTGTTTGTATCTTTAAAAATAAAAAAATGGGAGGCGTAAATGTATTTACCCCACTACTACCCATTTTTCTAAAATTAATTGCCATACAAGGCAAGCACCTACGTTTTTGAAATTTTACACACATAGGTCCCAAGGTACCTCCTACAATGTGGCAAAGTTTCATGTAGGCAACTTTAAAAGTGACAAAGTTATAGGCATTCCTGGGTATTTATTAAAAAATTAATTGCCACAAAACGCATGCACCAACCTTTCTGAAATTTCTCACAGATAACTATCCCTAACCAGTCTACAATGTGCCCAAGTTTCCTGTTTGTATCTTCAAAAATAAAAAAGTGGGAGGCATAACTGTATTTCTCAATGGGAAAGTGCTTTCCAATGATTTCCTATGGGAAAGTGCTTTCCAATGATTTCCTATGGGCAAGTACTGTCCAATGATTCCCTATGGGCAAGTACTGTCCAATGAATCCCTATGGGCAAGTGCTGTCCAATGAATCCCTCATTGTTTCAAAAATTAATTGCCACACAATACAAGCACCTACGTTTCTGAAATTTCACACACATAGGTCCCAAGGTACCGCCTACAATGTGGCAAAGTTTCATGTGTGTAACTTTACAAATGACAAAGTTATAGGCATTCCTGGGTATTTATTAAAAAATTAATTGCCACACAAGGCAAGCACCTATGTTTCTGAAATTTCACACACATAGGTCCCAAGGTACCCCCTACAATGTGGCAAAGTTTCATGTGTGTAACTTTAAAAATGACAAAGTTATAGGTGTTTCTTTCCTCATTGTTTCAAAAATTAATTGCCACACAAGGAAAACGCCAATGTTTCTGAAATTTCACACACATATCAAGGCAAGTGGTACCTGTAATGTGCCCAAGTTTCCTGTTTGTATCTTCAAAAATAAAAAAATGGGAGGCATAAATGTATTTACCCCACTACTACCCATTTTTCTAAAAATTAATTGCTACACAAGACAAGCACCTACGTTTCTGAAATTTCACACACATAGGTCCCAAGGTACCACCTACATTGTGGCAAAGTTTCATGTGTGTAACTATAAAAATGACAAAGTTATAGGCATTCCTGGGTATTTATTAAAAAATTAGTTGCCACAAAACGCATGCACCAATCTTTCTGAAATTTCTCATAGATAACTGTCCCTAACCAGTGTATAATGTGCCCAAGTTTCATCCTTCTATCTTTAAAAATGAAAAAGTTATAGGCGTTTTTGTAAAACAATACTTGGCTATGGGAAAAAGCATTCAAAATGGCGTCCGATCCGGATCGGACATCCGGTCCGATCCGATCCGACCATCCTCCGATCCGATCCAATCCGATCCGACCCTCCAGGTCCGATTCCAATCCGCTATCCGATCCGATCCGGGGGGTCAGTGCACATCCCTAGTTTACAGTAGTTTACAGCCGGCAACGGACGGAGGACGCCCTACCAGGTAAGCCCCCCCTGCGATCCTCACCTGGCTGGGCTGTCCGCTTCCATCGGCGGGCACCCGCTGGCGCCCGCCAATGGAAGCGGACAGCCCCGCCAGGTAAGCCTCCCCCCCCACTGTCCGCTTCCATTGGCGGGTGCCTGCTGGTGCCCGCCAATGGAAGCGGCGGCGGGCACCAGTGGGCGCCTGCCGATCCTCTGATTTTTCTCGAACTGGATCGGGTCCTTCCAGACCAGTTCGGGAAAGATTGGACGATCCAGAAAGGTGATCGGGAATTGGATAATTGTATCCAATTTCCCTGGATCGGCTCCGGATCGTGGATAATTAATAGCACACCCCTAATTAATAGTGAGTGCGTCCCATTGATTGTGTTGAAAGGTGTATGTCTTTTGACTGAAGGTTCTCCCTTTCCAAAAGAAATGAAAAAGATAATTTTATATCAAAAATTATCTGGATATTTTGAATTCTCTAATTTGGTATGTTATTTTTTTCCAGAAAAGGGAGCTCCCAGATACCTCGTCAATACAATTCTCAATTTAAGCTGCAATCCTGAGAGTAAGTTTCATTTAACTCAATGAACATATGTGCAGAGTAAAAATGCAGGGGATTGCACTGTATGTCACTCAGAGTAGCAGATAGCATAAGCCTTCCATTGATGGAAGGTCTCCTTCTGTCCCTGAGAGTCTTCTGATCCAGTGGGGGAATCCTCCTGCAGGGGTGGTGAGATGCAATGATGGCCATAGCTTCCTTTAAAGGAAGTGGGACACAGCATTCCCCTTAGGAAGTATTTCCCATCTCAGGACCCCTCTACAAGAATTCGGTTTGACGCCCGGTTGTCCGATTATGCACATCTTCTCGCAATCGCTTTTACGCTAATCCCTATACATGGGAGACGGTGAAGCACATTTACGGTTGTATGAAAAGTGCTTTAAATTAAAAAAAACTTATTGATCAATGTTTAATGCGGAGAATCTCTTGTTTACATGGTCATAAGGCGCTTTAACTCCCACAGTAAATTAAAACTCGCTATTTAACGCGCATTTGATAATGTGCATAATCGGACAGAAAAAGCGCCTCAACCCCTGATTTGTGCTCCGTTCATGTGGAGGTAAAATCGGTAATGCGCTTTGAAAGAGCTTTAAATCGCTCTTGTAGAGGCACCCTCAGTCACCTAGCAGGGTAGTCTTTTATTAACCAGAACGGAGAAGGGTCCAGCAAACAAGTGGTTGGCCTCACTTCTCCAAGCAACTTGTCCACATCCTTAGGTTGAACATGATGAAACTTATTGATCAAAACTGAACAAGTGTCTGCCTCCATTACTCTAGAGCCTGTTCTCAGCATGGACTCCAAGTCATCATGGATGTGAGTGATTTTCTCAACAAAGTATTTTTCTCATTCATCACAGCTGAAAACTCCTTCTCACTTGTAACAGCTTCAGTTGCAACAGCTGCTTTGCAACTTGAAGCATCTCTACTGGATGACAGTGCTGACGAAATGGTGGCAGAAAAGAACATCTTCTTTGCTGACATCATTGCTACAAATGGGACTTAAAATGGGTTCTTGCCTGTGTTTTGTTGGATTCATCCTGAGTTTTCCTCCACCAGTTATCTAGCCATTTTTTAATTTTATTTATTTTATTTACAATATTTATATACCATTCCCCATTCAGAATTTCGGAGCAGTGGACAAAATAAAATAGAATAAAAACAGAATAAAAACACATTAAAGTAGATTTTTAAAAGAAACAAAGTGCAAAATAATCTGCGGCTGGTCATTAAGGGAAGGCTTCCTGGAACAACGACATTTTCAGGAGGTGCCAGAAGGAAAACAAAGTTGGTGCCTATCTGACCTCCAGAGGCAGGGAATTCCATAGGAGGGGGGCACCACACTGAAGGCTCTTCCTCTGGTGGACTCCAATTGGACGATAGGTCTACATGGAACCACCAGGAGCATGCCCTCAGATGACCTCAGTGACTGGGCAAGTTGATAGGGGAGAAGGCACTCTCTCAGGTATCCTGGTCCCAAGTTGTTTAGGGCTTTGCATGCTAGTACAAGAAACTTAAATCTGGCCCAGTAGCAAATAGGCAGCCAGTGCAGTTTCCTCAGCAAAGGAGTTACATGCTGGAAAGCGGCAGCTCCAGACAACAGCTGAGCTGCAGCATTCTGCACTAGCTCCAGCTTCTGGAGCAGCTTTAAGGGCAGCCACATGGAGTGCATTGCAGTAATCCAATCTTGAGGTTACCAATGTCTGTACCACTGTGGCAAAGCTGTCCCTGTCCAGGAGAGGCCGTAGCTGGAGCTAGTGCAGCTGATAATAAGCACTCCTAGCCACCGGGGCCACTTGAGCCTCCAGCGACAGAGATGGATCTAAGAGTACCCCCAAACTACGAACCTGATCTTTCAGAGGGAGTGCAACCCCATTCAGAACAGGTAATGAGCACTTTGGAACCACTCACCCACAGGGCTTCCATCTTGCCAGGATTCAGCTTCAGTTTATTGGCCCATTACTGAGTCTAGGCACTGGTCTACGGCCTGCACAGCCTCACCTGATTCAGTTGTCACAGGGAGATAGAGCTGCGTGAGAGCTGCGTGTCATCAGCCATCCACGTAAAAGTTTAATTGCTTTAGAGCGTTTCTACATTAAGAAAAAAAAACTCCGCACCCTTACCATTTTCTTCTTCTAGGGTCTTTCCATGTTGACTATGGCTTCTTTAGAAGGAGGCAAAGGGCAACCACACAATTTGTAACTGAAAACTTTCCCTCTCGATAAAGTTCAATGAAACATCACTATTTAATGTCTGTATTAAAGCCTGTGATAATTTTAAATAGTGCATTATCTCTGATCTTTTTAAAAAACTAGATTACCAGGGGAAGGCACAGGAGACATCCTGGAGATTGACGACATCATGTAAAGGACCCGCAAACTTCCGTGAGTGGCCAATTATGAGTGTGCAATAAATTGCTCATGTAGAGAAGTTCTTAAGTTCTTTAGAGTGCTCTACGCAGGGCTCTTAGGAAGAATCATGTCTACTGTGCTGGCCATTTCTCTATTCCACAGGACAACCAGGGCTTCAACAGATTCTCCAGTTCTACTAGCAGAAAAATCCCCTGGTGTACTCGGGAGTCCTCCTAGTCTCTGGGGACAGACCTTTTTAATACCACCCCCATTGCAGAGATTCAGAGTCCCACCAAATCTAAACCCTATTAGGTAGTGATTTGTCCATGAAAATTGAGTTCTTTCAAACTTCCCTATCCACAGATCATTACCCTCCTGTTCAGCAAAAAGCAGATTGAGAAGATGCTCCGCCAGATATGTGGGGCCAGATATTAATTAGGCCTATGGTTGCCATGGAAACCAAGAAATCCTGGGCTGCTCCCAATGTGCATATAGGTGCTCCTATTTAGAATGACTAACCAAGCATGTCAGAGGGTGCAATCCTACTTTACCCTCCAAGTGTTCACTGAAAGCATGGCTGTTGTCTGAACAACCACCACCTTTTAGATTGTTTTTTAATCTGTTTGTTTATCACATCCTTTCCTCTAGTGAACTTAGGGCAGTGTAAATGAGGGCTATCTCATTTTATTCTCCAAAGCCCCTGCTGAGTGATAATGACTAGGCCACGGGCAACCAGTTTGCTTTGTGATGGAGCCGGCTTCAAGCTGAACTTTCTATCCAATTATAGCAGGGTGGAGAACATCTGCCCCTCCAGAAGTTTGTGGAATATAGTTCCCATTAACCCCAGCCAGTGTAAACAATGGTATGGGATTATGGGAGTTGCAGTCCAACATTTGGAGGGTTACAGATTCCCTAACCTGGTGTTATAGCATGCTTCATCAGCCATCATACTTCCAATGCCATAATGTCGAATTTTTTAATAACTGTTTATATTTTGCAAAGGTTATATTCCTTGTTTCATGCCTACATAGATATACCTGGTAGGAAGTAACTGTGTCTTTTTAAAGTTCTATGGTATTTAAATATTAATATTCAAAGTTCAAAAAGTTTTGGAGATCTGTCTTAGGAGAGAAGATAATTAAACCTGAGTTTAATCTGTCCTGCATTCAGGTGTCTAATACTGACACAATCACTGCAGAGTCCTGTGCATGTAAGTCATATTGTTTTTAGTGGAAAATGTGTACAACTGTGAGCTGGGTTGCCACCAACAAATATGTATTAAAATTATGAGGATGGGGGTCTGAATTAGAGTAAATACTCTCCTCTTGGGATGAATAAATTACACAAGAATGTAGCAGCTTGCTAGTAAATATTATTGGACTCAATTAAGTAATACACCAACTGTGACTAAAGTACATCTCCATCTGTGATGCCCAGTTATCACCCACATGAGTTGTGGCTATAGACTCAAGTGGGCAAAAAAATAATAATAATATACAAAATCAGAAGGCTATTCATCTACACTAGGTAGTTCACTTCATGCTCTAATTGAAAAGATATATATCTATAATGTAGGGGAGTCCAGGTAAAAAACGACAACAAATAATGGCTGTGGTGCAGAGCTCTGGCATCGGGCTAATTTACCTGGCGTGCCATCGCTCTATTGTGGAACAGGCCACAAGGCCTGTTTCTCAGTAGTATGGAAGCAGCGGGCAGCATTGGATGGCAGCGAGGAGGCAACAGGTAAGGAGCACGAGTGGGGGGAGGGGGGAGGAGGTCCGAGGTCCGATCCTCCGATCTTTTTCAATCCGGATTGGGGATCGGAATCGGATAATTGTTAGGGGTGTGCACGGACCCCCCGGATCGGATCGGGACCCGGATCGGGACCTCCAATTTTGTCCCGGACCGGTTCGGACAAAATCGGAGGCCCCCCGGACCGGATCGAGTCCGATCCCGATCCAAAAATCGGAAATTTTTGGATCGGCCGCCATTTTTTTCCCCATAGACTTGCATTGCAATGCAAGTCTATGAGGAAAAAATGGCGGCGGGTGGGTAAGGGGGGGCCTAACTCCCTCCCCCCCCCGGGGCCGTCCGCTGTGGACGGCCCCGGCAGGTAAACCCCCTCCCCCGCGCTCCCTACCCCCCCTGGGGCCGCCTGCTTCCATCCGCTGGCGCCCGCGGGCGCCAGCGGATAGAAGCGGACGGCTCCGGGGGGGGGGGTAAGCCCCCTTCCCCGCCACTTACCTTCTCGGCACGTCCGGCGCCGGCGGCTACTACCAGCGGGCTCTGCGGCCTACTCTCGAGTAGCGCGCCGGGTGATGACATCACCCGGCGCGCCACCCTGGAGCAGGCCGCGGAGCCTGCTGGTAGTAGTAGGCGCCGGCGCCGGACGGGAGCCGCCGGGCCGGGCAGGTAAGGGCCCCCCTCCCCCCTCCCCCCTCCCCCCTCCGCGCGCCCCCTCCTCCCCTCCACGCACCCCCTCCTTACCTTTCCGGCCCGGCGGCTCCCGTCCGGCGCCGGCGCCTACTACTTCCAGCAGGCTCCGCGGCCTGCTCTAGAGTAGCGCGCCGGGTGATGACATCACCCGGCGCGCCATCCTAGAGCAGGCCGCGGAGCCTGCTGGGAATAGTAGGCGCCGGCGCCGGACGGGAGCCGCCGGGCCGGAAAGGTAAGGGCCCCCCTCCCCCCTCCGCGCGCCCCCTCCTCCCCTCCACGCACCCCCTCCTTACCTTTCCGGCCCGGCGGCTCCCGTCCGGCGCCGGCGCCTACTACTTCCAGCAGGCTCCGCGGCCTGCTCTAGAGTAGCGCGCCGGGTGATGACATCACCCGGCGCGCCATCCTAGAGCAGGCCGCGGAGCCTGCTGGGAATAGTAGGCGCCGGCGCCGGACGGGAGCCGCCGGGCCGGAAAGGTAAGGGCCCCCCTCCCCCCTCCGCGCGCCCCCTCCTCCCCTCCACGCACCCCCTCCTTACCTTTCCGGCCCGGCGGCTCCCGTCCGGCGCCGGCGCCTACTACTACCAGCAGGCTCCGCGGCCTGCTCTAGAGTAGCGCGCCGGGTGATGACATCACCCGGCGCGCCACCCTAGAGCAGGCCGCGGAGCCTGCTGGGAATAGTAGGCGCCGGCGCCGGACGGGAGCCGCCGGGCCGGAAAGGTAAGGGCCCCCCTCCCCCCTCCCCCCTCCGCGCGCCCCCTCCTCCCCTCCACGCACCCCCTCCTTACCTTCCCGGCCCGGTGGCTCCCGTCCGGCGCCGGCGCCTACTACTACCAGCAGGCTCCGCGGCCTGCTCTAGAGTAGCGCGCCGGGTGATGACATCACCCGGCGCGCCACCCTAGAGCAGGCCGCGGAGCCTGCTAGTAGTAGTAGGCGCCGGCGCCGGACGGGAGCCATCGGGCCGAGAAGGTAAGTGCCCCCCTCCTCCCCCCCCCCGCTGTCCACTTTCATCGGCGGGCGCCCGCTGGCGCCCGCCAATGGAAGCGGCGGTGGGCGCCAGTGGGCGCCCGCCGATCCGCCGATCCGCCGAACCGGTTCGGAGCTTTTTCGGACCGGTTCGGATTGGATCGGCCGATCCAGCTGCGGGATCGGAAATCGGATAATTTATCCGATTTCCCACTGGACCGGACTCGGATCGTGGATCGGGTCCGATCCAGTGCACATCCCTAATAATTGTATCCGATTTCACCTGGATCGGGTCCGGATCATGGATTGGACCTGATCCACCGCACACCCCTAGTTTTAATCACACTCCCATATGGAGTGCATTGCAATAATCAACTCTTTGAGGTTACAGAATAAAATATGAAAGCTTTTGGCTAAGAAAAGGTCAATTTTTTTGATTCTGTTGTATTTGTAAATATTGCAGTTGCATCTTGCAGTCTTTTGGGTATTCAATCAGGCTTCAGGGTTGGTTTTGGAGCAGAAACTGCTTTGGTCACCCTGTGGGATGACCTTTGCTGGGAGAGGGACAGGGGGAGTGTGACCCTGTTGATTCTCTGGGACCTTTCAGTGGCTTTCGATACCATCAACCATGCTATCCTTCTGGATAGGTTGGTTAGGCTGGGAGTTGGAGGCAGTGTTACAGTGGTTCCACTCCTACTTGGATGGCCTGTTCGAGAAGGTGGTGCTGGGGGATTATTGCTCTGTGACATGCTATGTAGGTGTTGGGGTTCTACAGGGCTTTATTTTCTCCCCTATTCTGTTCAACATCTATATGAAACATATCTCTGGAGAGGTTATCAGGAGATGTGGACTGAAGTGTCATCAATATGAGGATGAAACCCAGCTCTGCCTCTCCTCATCAAACCCAGTTCTGAATCAGTGCCTAGGCACGGTAATGGACTGGATGAGGGCTAACAAACTGAGGCTCAATCCAGACAATATGGAAGTACTGTTTGTGGGTGGTTTATCTGTCCAGCTAGGTGATGTTCAACCTGTTCTGGAGGAAGGTGCACTCCCTGTAAAGGATCAGGTTCATAGTTTGGGGGGTGCGCTTGGATCCAGATCTGTCTTTTGAGGCACAGATGGACTCAGTGACAAGGAGCACCTTTTATCATCTTAGGCTGATATACCAACTATGCCCTTATCTGGACAGAGATAACCTAGCTACAGTTATCCATGCTCTGATAACCTCTTGTCTGGATTACTGAAATGCATTATATGTGAAGCTGCCTTTGAAAATGGTCCAGAAACTTCAGCTGGTACAAAACAGCATGATTGTTAACAGGGACTGCCAACGAGACCACATTATACTAGTACTTTTCCAGCCTCACTGGCTGCCAGTCTGGGTCTGGACCCGATTCAAAGTGCTGGGATTAACTTTTAAAGCCCTAAATGGCTTGGGGCCATGTTATCTGAAGGAATGCCTCCTCCCATATGTACCTGCCTGGACCCTAAGATCATATTCAGGGGTCTTTCTGCATGAGCCCTTGCCATGAGAAGTGAAGCAGGTGGCTACCAGGAGGAGTACCTTCTCTGCTGTGGCACCTCGACTGTGGAATGAGCCCCCTTGAGAGGTTTGCCTGGCACCTACGTTATACTCTTTTCAACGCCAGGTGAAGACTTTTTTTATTTTCCCAGTATTTTAACATCTTGCTATCTTAGTCTTTTAACTTTGCTGTATTTTAAATCTCTGTGTTGCTGCTTGGTTTTATCCTGGTTGTACTTTTATATTGTACTTTTATATTGTGGTTTAAGTTTTATACTTTAAATTGTACTTTGTAGTTTTAATTTTTGTGAATCGCCCAGAGAGCTTCAGCTATTGGGTAGTATAGAAATGCAATAAATGAATAAACAAATACATATTCAGGATCAAACCTGCATCTAAAACAATGATCAGCTATGCACCTACTCGACAGAGGAGGGCACATACCATTAATCCCTTAAGATTCCTGAGACTCCCAACTACCATCGAGTTGGAATTATCCTGATTAATCCTATTCAGCTGAGAAATGGCTGCTCAAACACTGTTTCAAAACTAAAATCATTATTTGTAGGTGTGATAAAAAGAGAAAAGAAATAGGGGTGGGTGTCACGTCATCCACTCCAAAATGCCTTATCCCAAAGTTCTGGACGATCTTTCCTAGCCTCTTCATTTATATATGAAATATAAATGGACTTTATACAGTTCTGGGAATCAAGACCTGCTGATGAACTAAGATGGTACTTTTCATAAATATTAGATTACGTTAGCATACTTAGGAGCAATTTATGATGACATTAGTTCTGTTTATGATTCCTGAACATATATTCATAGGAATACTGTAAAATTGCTCCCACTGTAGGATTGCTCAAGGAACAATTCCTTCCTTACTATCCAGAAAGGTAGTGAGGACTTTCAAACAGGGGGAAAATTGGGTTTCCTTACTATTGCTCTGCTTCCTGCTTCTCTTCCGCATTTAAAACAAGCTGAATTACACAGGAAGAGAGCAGCAACCACCTGGCCTATAATGTAAAACCTCCCAGTCCATACAGTTCGATGGGACAGTGCCCTCCAGTGGGCATTTTATAGCGCAATTTTGACTGCACACGGTAGGAAATCCTGACATATTTCAGAAGAATCAGGGTTTTTGAGCCTTATTTTTATTTTTTTATGGAAAAACCGGGAAAAGGAACAGGAGATGCACATGAGGCTTATGGGGTCATCAAAATTACCTGTGAACATCCGTGAGTGCCCAGTCACTAGCATGCTATAATTACTCGTTTAAAGATGCCCAGTGCCGTAACCTAGCACCAAAAAGGAAGGACCGGGTTGTTAATCTGATTTTCCCCATACAAAGATTTGGTTTCTATATCGTATTTCAAAGGCACCAGATGAAAAGCAGGATGAAGTTCACATTTTTGTCTTGTAGATTTGTTACAGCTATGGAAAAGTTAAGTTTATTGAACCCACTTATAATCTTTAGTGGAGATTTTTGAAATCCATCAGCTTTAAATGCGATAACAAAAGGAAAACATATGGTTCCAATTTTAAATGCACTTGGAGTACATTTTGCAGTGTTTGGTAAGTACTACTTTTCATTTCATTTCTAATAGTTGTGTCATTTGAGGCCTCATTCAGATATCACGTTTCATACAGGTTTTTCTCAGCTTTCCTTTGCTCAGCCGCCACCGCAACAAGTAACCTTGATGTGAACAGCTGAGGTTTTTTTAAAAAAAGTTTTCTATGCCTATTAACCCAATTCATTTAATCTGGATGAATGCTCCTCAGTTGGAAATGATGCTCCTGAGAATGCTTAGGCCAAGTTAAAAGAGTAGCCTACAAGAAGCCTTGCTTGGTACTGATCTTCTCACCCCACTTCTCAGGGATGACTGGGCCACAATCCCCTCTATTTGTGTTTTTTCAGGAAAAGTTCGGAAGGATTTATGCCGTTTATTGGCAGACTAGCTGGCAGAGAACAGATAAGAGATTCACCCTGTAATTGGTATGACATTGCCACTTTAGGAAGTTTACGCTGGCACCTGACATAAAAATGAGCCTAAATGGCATGCAACTTTGGCTGAATGGGAAGTACTTAGCAAGCAATCTTGTCAGGAGATCCTGTGTATCTTGTCACTTAGGAACACATTCAAAAATATGAATTCAACAGCACCAATTAACTTAGGTATGTAGGAAATAAGCATAAATACTCCTAGACAAAGAGATGCATATCTTCAGGGTGATACATGGAATTGGCATTAATGTAGTGGCCAGACTGAGGGCCTGTTCCCAGGTAATGACAACCCGTTGGGTTTAAAAACTGATGGGTTGTCGTGCACGAGCCCTCTTCCACTTTTCTACACAATCCATGATTGATTCCTTCATAAGTTGTGCCGGCAACGTGTCAACACAGATCTCTGTATTTATATTTATTGTTCCCCGCCTCGATCCAGAGGGAGAGGCGGATAAGAAATAAATAAATATATTATTATTATTTCATTTCATTTATTTATTATTTATTTTATTTACAATATTTAAATACCACTCCATATCTAAAATAGATTCCGGACTGGTGGACATAGGAATAAAACATAAAAAGAAAGAAGATTTAAGTTTTTAACGATTAGTTTACCAAATCAACTTATTTACTTTTAGGAAACCATGAGTTTAATTTTGGTTGGACACTTTGGAAGAGTATATAAGTCAAATGCATTTCCCATGGTTCCTAAGCAAATTACAGGATAAATTCCCTCTGTACCATTGAGACATGGAACTATAACAGACATTGTTACATGGAACACCATGAAAATCAGTTTTATAGGATTAGTGGAAGAAGACTGGCTGGACACATTAGCTACCATCAAGAAAGCAAACATGAACTATGTCAATTATGTTAAAATTGCCCATCAACTATCTGTGGAGCCTAAAGTGGAGAGAGCAGATCATATAATTGCTATGACACGCATGAAATGGGTTAATGATGTGAGACTTGCACAGAGTACTGAAGGAATATACCTAGTTCTATGAGGACACAACCATGATTAGAGGATAAAAAGGATGAATGAAACATGGATTGTCAAAAGTGGATCTGATCTTAGAAATCTCACAAAAATAAATATAAGAAAGGTTTATGAAGAATTTCAAAACACTTTTTATTTACAAAATACATTTTACAGCATTGGAGGAAGATTCCCTTATACAATCATTAGTAAATGACTGTGCTCAAAAAACTTGCAGGGAAATTTATCTCTTCATTGTCTTTTTTCCATTAGAAAAGAGAGGCTAACAAAAATGAACTGTAACTGCTTACCTTGGGCCAGATGTTATACTCATGGCAGGTTGTGTCAAAACAGAGGTTTTTGTGGAGATCTGATGTGTCTCCAGTGGCCATTCAATTCTCTTCTTCACATGTCACCCTGAAAAGGTTCCTCAATTATTGAGGGCAGTGCATGGCCCTGCTGTTTGAAAATGAACAAACAAATGGAATACTAATATTGGAAATTCTGCTACACCACATTGTATCTGCTTTGCTAAATGCTGAACTGGGAGCACAGGGAATCTTGCCTGTTGTGGTACCATAACTCTTCACTAACTCTGTCATTTTCAGTAGATCAACTTCACATTTCATAGTTGCTCGTCACTTCTGTTTTTATGTAACAGTTGCTTGGTTGGATGTTTAAAGCTTAACATGTTTAGGATTGCAGTATTAAGTTAAGGAAGAAACACTGCTTTATATTGATGAATAATAAGAGTCTCAGGATGAGATTGTTCTTTCCTTGAACATTGTATACAGGCCGGGAATGATATAAGCTATTCTCCAACACATTTGAGGGCACTGGGTTGTGGACAACTGAAACTGGCAATTTCTTTGTGTACAGCATAAATGCAGGTTGCTTACCTGTAACTGTAGTTCTTCGAGTGGTCATCTGTGCAGTCACACATATGGGCTCGCGCCGACGCCGAGCCTACTTCCGGGAAACTTCAATAGCTAGATAGAGTTTTGGCGGGAACCCCTCCCCCCACCATCCTACCGCGCATGCTCAGGGTTCCCGCTCTGACTTACCTCAGTTCCCTGAGACCGCTAGGCCTCGCAACTAAGGCATTGAGCATACAAGCTAAACAAGAGCATGGCGAATCAACTTGACGTCACAACAGCGATGCCAAGAGGGGATGGTGGGCGGGTTGTGTGACTGCACAGATGACCACTCGAAGAACTACAGTTACAGGTAAGCAACCTGCATTTCTTCTTCGTGGTCTCTGTGCATCATACATATGGGCGAATAACAAGCAAACTTACCGGAGGCGGGTAGGCACGCTGCTTGATTATTGACAAATCGATGAAAGGACCGCTCTGCCAAAAGAGGAGTCCTGTCGAGCTCTTACATCAAGGCGGTAATGCTTCACAAAAGTTGATGCATTCGACCAGGTGGCTGCCTTACAGATATCAGTGAGCGACGCTCCTCGGAGCAGTGCAGAAGACGTAGCTTGCGCTCTCGTAGAATGTGCTGTCAAATGAAAAGGCAGGTCGCGCTTTGCGATCTGGTAGGCCAGCATAATAGTGTCTACTACCCACTTGGATATGCGTTGTGGAGAGACTGGCAGTCCTTTAGACACTCCTCCATAACACACAAACAACTTTCGAGATTGTCTAAAATTCTCAGTTCTCGACTTATAGAAGGCTAACGCCCTTCTAACATCTAATGCATGTAACGCAGAGGATAACGGGTCTGACGAGGGTTGGAAGAACGTGGGTAATACAATATCCTGAGTCATGTGGAACGTCGAGGATATTTTTGGAACAAACATCGGATCTGGTCTCAGAACCACCTTATCCCGAAAAAATTGTAAATAGGGAGGATCTATAAGTAGTGCCCCCAATTCCGAAACACGTCTCGCAGACGTGACTGCAACCAGGAAAACAGTTTTAAGTGTTAACAAACGAATATCTATCGTTGCTAACGGTTCGAAAGGTTTTGACGTGAGTACGGTGAGAACCAACAAGAGACTCCATTGTGGAACAACTGGGCGAACTGTGGGAAACAAATTATTCAGGCCCCTTAGAAATGCTCTCGTCATAGGATGTGTAAACACTGAGTAACCGTCCACCAAGCCATAGTTTGCTGAGATGGCAGATAGATATACTCGGATAGAGGCACGCTTCAACCCTACCGAGTGCAACGAATAGAGAAAAGAAACAATGTTAGGCAAGCTCGCTGTCAAAGGGTCAAAAGCATTGAGCAACGCATAGTCTTGGAAACGCTTCCATTTTCTACTGTATGATAGTCTGGTAGAGGGTTTACGTGCTGCTTCTAAGATTGCTTGGACTGCTCCTGTCAAAGCTAAGCCTGTCCAAGCCGTTGGATTCTCCATGCCGCTAGATGTAGATCGTGGACATCGGGATGCAAAATTCTGCCGCTCTCCCGGGAGAGAAGGTTGGGAATACGCAGTAGGTGCCAAACCCGCGCTTTCGCCAGTCTGAGTAGCGGCGTGAACCAAGGTTGCCTTGGCCACCATGGAGCTATTAGTATAGCGTTTGAATTGCTGTGCCGGATGTTGGCCACCGCCAACGCCAGTAGCGGGATCGGGGGAAAGACATAAAGAAATCCCTTCGACCAGTCCCATTGCATGGCATCCCCCAGGGATGCTTTCCCTATGCCCGCTCTCGAGCAATAATCTCGGCACACCGCGTTGGTCTCTGTGGCAAATAGATCGATGTCGGGGAACCCCCAACGAGCGAATAGCTGGTCCAGGATGCGCGGTGAAAGCTCCCACTCGTGGGTGTTTCCGAATGATCTGCTCAAGTTGTCTGCCATGACATTGGCTTTTCCTGCAATGTGAAGCGCTGACAATAGCATGTTGTGGGCAATAGCCCATTGCAGAATGTCCAAGACGAGGCGAAGGAGGCGACTTGATCTCGTCCCTCCTTGCTTGTTTAAATACCATACAACTGTGGTATTGTCGGTTAGAATCCTGACATGATGGCCTTGTAGGTGCGGAGAGAAAGCTTGTAGTGCTTTTTTGACCGCTAGAAGCTCCAATATGTTTATATGAAGGCGGGCTTCTGAAGGTGACCATCTTCCTTGTGTTACTAGGTTGGCGTGATGAGCACCCCAACCAGCCAGAGACGCATCGGTTGTTACTACTCGAGACGGACCCTGCGTTAGAAACGGCATGCCGCGAGATAGATTGTTCATGTCCGTCCACCATCGGAGCGAACTTCTTACAGACAACGGCACGGTAAGTATTACCTTGTGAGGGTTTTGCAGGGAGGAGTAATGTTTGAGCAAGAATTGCTGGAGAGGTCGCATGTGAAGACGTGCCCAACGGACGACGAACACACTCGCGGCCATCAATCCTAGCAGCCTTAAAATCTGGAATGCGGAAATGCGATGCTGCACTCTCTGTTTGTTCGCGAGTTGTCGTATGGCCGCAGCCCTGTCCACTGGAAGAAACGCTCTTCCCACAGTGGAATCTAGAGTTACTCCTATGAACTGTAAACGACGGGAGGGCTGAGTAATGGATTTCTTGAAATTTATCTGCAGCCCAAGAGACGATAGAAGGGTGGAAACCTCGTGAACGTCGGTCAGCGCCTGGCTTTTGGAGGTGGAGACGATCAGCCAATCGTCCAGGTAAGGATACACGTCGATGTTGTTTGATCGTAGGTGTGCACAAACTGCCGACATACACTTGGTGAACACCCGTGGCGCGGATTTTAGGCCAAACGGCAGGACAGAAAACTGGTACGCTTGATTTCCGATGATAAACCTGAGGTAACGTCGGTGTGATGGATGAATTGCGACATGAAAGTACGCGTCCTTCAAGTCTATCAGCGTGAACCAGCTGCCCTTCCTCAACATGGGAAGAACTGATGCTAGGGTAATCATCCGAAACTTTTTGGTGCGTATGTACTTGTTTAAAGCCCTGAGATCCATAATGGGGCGAAGTCCCCCGTCCCTCTTTGGTACCGTAAAATACCGGGAGTAAAAACCGGTTTGAAGATGGTACGCTTTTACTCTTGTGATGGCGCCTTTGCGAAGCAATTCTGCCGCCTCCTGGACAAGAGCGATGGTCGGCGGTGTAGACTTTATAGTACCAAGGGGAGGGAGGAATTCGAGCTCCAATTTGTAACCGTCTGCCACAATGTCCAACACCCAAACATCCGAAGTTATGGCTGCCCAGGCGTGTAGATAGGGCTGAAGCCTGTTCGCAGGGTCGTCGAACCTTGCAGGTGGCAAGTCAAAGATGACACTTATGCGACATCGCCTGTTTACCACGTTGCTGGAAGCGACCCGTCGTCTTTCGCTGCTGGTACGGCTTTGACGTGTCTGGCTGATAACGTTGGGTCTTGTCTTGCTGCTGCTGCTGTTTATACTGCACCGGCCTATACCACTTTCGTTGCCGATATGGTTGTGGGTTGTGCTGAAAACCCATCTTCTTTGCTGTCATCCTGGCCTTGTGCAGGGTATCCATTGCCGCGTCTGTTTCGGAATTGAACAGACCTTCCCCATCAAAAGGGAGATCTTCAATCCGATTCTTCGTTTCTTGGGGCAGAGTAGCAGAACGCAGCCAGGCGTGACGGCGCAATGCCACAGCCCCAACCATCGCTTTGGATACACAGTCAGCGAGATGACGTGCTGTCGTAAGCTCTTGTTTCGACAGCCTGACAGCTTCTGCCTGAAACACTCGAGCAAGGTCTCGCTGGTCATCTGGGAGGTAGTCGGTCAGCGACGATACCTTCTCCCAAAGAAACAACTGGTATCGTGCCATTAACGCCATATAGTTGGTTACTTTGATGCCCAAAGATGTAGAGGCATATATACGGCGGCCATAAGCATCTAGCTTCCGGCCCTCCTTATCTGTAGGTGCGGAATGTGTCCGCCCAGATCGGCTTTGTGCCGCTTCCACCACAACGGAGTTCGGTTTTGGATGTTGAAAAAGGAAGGGGGCCTGTGCCTGTTTTACTTTATAGATTGCGTCCAATCTTTTCGAAGTCGGCCCCACAGTGGCGGGGTGTTCCCAAGATTGTTTTAATGTCTTGAAAAGAGCTTTCACTATTGGCATGGCTAACTGCGGTGATGGCTCCGCGTACATCACGTCGTAGATTCCATCGTCTGAATCATCAGCAGGTTGTTGACACTCTAAGTTGAGTGATTGGGCAAGGCGGAGCATCTGCTCTGAAAAACTCCCCATCTCCATAGTTGGAGAAGCCCTGTCCTCAGTGCCCACCGTGTCTGACGGAGAAGGCTCGGAAGGACGTGGCGATGGTGCAGAAGATGAATCTGAAACGTAGTCCTCCAAGGACTGCGACGTTTCTCGTTGTCGAAGAGGCAACCTTTCCCGAGGTGGTGGCTGGGCCGAAGCCGAATGGTCTCGACGTCGACCGACTTGTTGCGGTAACGAAGTTGTTCGACGCGGAGGAACTGGCGAACTCTATCTAACTAACTATCTAACTAACTATTCTTCTCTTCACAGACTCTACCAAGTAGAGGAAGTCTCCCGCGAGGCTATCAGCGCAGCGGTCGAAGAAGAACTGAGGTAAGTCAGAGCGGGAACCCTGAGCATGCGCGGTAGGATGGTGGGGGGAGGGGTTCCCGCCAAAACTCTATCTAGCTATTGAAGTTTCCCGGAAGTAGGCTCGGCGTCGGCGCGAGCCCATATGTGTGATGCACAGAGACCACGAAGAAGAACAAGAAATGGTTGAAATACTCTTCTCCTTGTCTAGTTAAATTAAGTAATGAATGAAATTGTCTGAATAGATTTATTATTATTATTATTATTATTATTATTGTTGTTGTTGTTGTTGTTATTAACATTTCTATACCGCCCCATAGCCAAAGCTCTCTGGATGGTTTACAAAAGATTAAAACATTAAAAATAATATACAAAATTTTAAAATATAAAACAGTCAGTATGCACAAAGACAACGTACATCTGAAAGCAGATCCGGGATTGATTGGAACTCATTGCATGATGCTAAATGCCTGGGAAAAGAGAAAAGTCTTGATCTGGTTCTGAAAAGATAGCAATGTTGGCGCCAGGCAGGCCTTATCAGGGAAATCATTCCATAATTGGGGGGGCACCACTGAAAAGGCCCTCTCCCTGGTTGCTATCTTCTGAGCTTCCCTCAGAGTAGGCACCAGGAGGAGGATCTTAGATGTTGAGCATCATGTACAGGTAGGTTCATGTCAGGAGAGGTTTCTGTCAGGTCTCTGATGTTGATCATAGTATCTGAGTAGATTCATGTTGGGAGAAGCACACCATCAGGTATTGTAGTCTCAAGCTGCATAAGGCTTTATAGGTTAGAACCAGCACCATGAATCGGGCTTGGAAACATAGAGGCAGCCAATGCAAGCAGACCAGAGTCGGTCTTATATGTTTGAACTACCTGGCCCCTATTATCAATCTGTCCGCTGCATTTTGTATAAACTGTAGCTTCTGAACCAACTTCAAAGGCAGTCCCACATAGAGTGCATTGCAGTAATCTAACTTAGAGGTCACCAGAGCATAGACAACTGAAGTCAGGTTATTGCTGTCCAGATAGGGGGTGTAACCGTATGAGCTCTACTCAGGAGCAATCATGTCAATCACCTGGGTCATTTCTGCATTCCACAGATCAATTAGGGTTTCGAGAGCCAGCCCTATCAGCTGGAAATCTCCCCAGAGCCCTCTGGAAGCCATCCAGATTCCTTAGTCTCTGGATGATACTGTTATAGTCAAAGGTCTCATTTAAACATGATGATGGGTGTTTAAAAATGTACCTGTGCTGGACTCCATGTGCTCAGTGTCATGTATAAATTGACATCCACACATACAACTTTATCATGCCAGTGTCAAATACTCCTGGACTATGGATCCCTGACATGATATTGTTACATGTACACACACTAAGGTTGCACTTGCCTGCACAGCTGCCCCGTTTATATATGGTATCCAGTACCAGGAGCTCCACACGCATTGTATTCCAATCAGGTCCACATTTTTCACATTTCAGGAAGATAATTTTTTCTTCTACTTCTTGGACCACTCTCCTACGCATTCCCCAATCTAATATGACTTGTGATTTTTTTTTAGCATTTGCTGTGTAGAGACTTTGCTTCCAATAAGCTGTACTTCAAACCTTTTCTCCTTGTAGAACCTTTTAAAGGAAGTTCTCTACCCAATAGATATTGATTTAGATGGTCATGTTACAACTGTAAGAAGAACAGAGAGCAACTTGAGAAATCTGGTAGCCAATGCAACGTTGGAAGCTACTCATGCTGATGTAGCATTGCTCAATTCAGGTGGCCTTTTTCATATTGGTACGGTACTACTATTCAACAAGTTGTAGCCAGTTTTGTTTTCATGCACTGGATTAAGGGTACACCAGGCATAGGGAAATCATAAGTCAATGGGAAACCACAACAACCTAAAATAACATTTGACATCATTAAAGTTGCTTAATTTATTAATTTATATTGAATTAGATTTGAAGTGCCAACTGCTCACTTACATTCTAGGGACTGATTCTAATCAAAACAAGAAATTCTGTCTTTCCAGCACAGCATTATATGAACAAACATGTTTGCACTTCACAGACATAAATTGGCAATCTCATTAGTGGCACTATAATGTTTCCTCTAAGTATGGAATAACTAACTGAGAGGCCTTTAAACACCTGGAGGAATAATGTAGAAATGTAAAGGTGCCATTCCAAATTCTTTCTCAAAAATATCAAAATCCACCGTTGGGTAATACCTTTATTAGGACCAACCAAAATGTCACAAAATAGTGAGTAAGTTTTCAAGTTATCAGATTTCTTTATTAAGCTGGGTGGGTAAGCAAAACAGAAACAATAGGAAATGGTGGTGGTGGGGGGGGACAAAGAGCTTTGATATTGATGCCACAAAGCCTGCATTTAATCTGAGAGTTAAGATAGGGTGTAGAAGCTGGCAAGCTGGTAGAGAAATAGAGTTAGAGTGCTGTTGGAAAAAGAGCTGAAATCAAAAGAAGCCATGAGCCAGGACAGAGAGGACTGCAAAAGATCTAGACTCTAGGGACAAAAGAAACTGGGCTGAAAAAGCTAGAAGCTGAACTGCCGGTGGATTAGGATGAGCTAAAATTGTATTATTGCTAAGTACTGTCTTAAGTGAGGAAACAGTCTAGACCAGTAAATGGATGTGTTTTTCTATGTTATTTTCACATCCTATTTTCTTCCTTCCTGGATTTCTCTCTTTAGGAATATCTTCACAAAAGCTGCCTTAAATTCCTGCCTTTCAAAACTTTAGTAAAAACTTACATTTGTTTTTTGTTTAACTTTGGACCAACGTCTTGTTTTTCACTCATGTGCTTTGCCATGCTACCTGTCGAGGGCCTCATTCCCTTGGGGAGTAATTTGTTTGAAACTGCATGCAGGTGGTGGATGGGACTGAAGCCAGTAGTGGGCTAGGGCTAGAGCCAAAAGTGGTGGGGACCACTCATTTTCTCTTTTTCTCTCTCTCTCTCTGCCATATCTTCTGCTGTTCTCCCCTTCTCTTTCCCCCATCCTAGAAGAGGGACAGATTGCACATGCCAGAAGTTTGAACTGATCACTTTGAGAGACTTTGAAATTAGGCCAAGGGCTGCATGTAGCCCTAGGGCCACAGGTTGCCCACCCCGGTAGTAGAGAGAGCTGCTGGGTCAGTAAGTTACAGACATTTATGGGCTGTTTTGTGGAGGCAGCCAGGAAAAAAAAGACTTCCATTTGGTAGCCGTGGTGAGGGCCACAGGAGCGGCTTAATTAACTGGGTTGCACCCCTCCCTCTCATGGTGCAGAATACAGCACATGTCTTCACAACCCCTATATCTAAAAGGACTAGAGACTTAGTTTTATAAAAGCTGGAAATTCAGAGAGGGGCCTGATGTATATAAAACGGGTCAAGGCTAAACCACAGTAACTACTACTCTCCAGGCTATTCTAAGTTTAGTAATGAAGCCTGGCTTTGAATGTCACGATAACCCATGATGGGTTAAATAAGCCATGATGGCTTATTTAGTAGGGTGACCAGATAAAATCCAGGTCAGGGCTCATGGAACTTTAACAGTTGTAGAGAAAAGGGAATTTCAGCCAGTGTCATTTGTATGCAATTAGTTCCTGGTGAAATTCCCTCTTCATCACAACAGTTAAAGTTGCAGGGGCCCTGCCTTCTTTTGTATATGGTCACTCTAGTATAGTGCATGCACCTGTGAGGTAGGTTGGGCTGAAAGTCTGTGACTGGCCCAAAGTCACCCAGTGAGTTTCCGTGCCGAGTGCAGATTAGAACCCGGATCTCCCTACTCCCAGTCAAATACTTTAGCCACTACACCACACTGGTACTGATAGTGTCACACACTTAACATATTCCTAAGTACCCTATTGCAGAGGAGGTAATTTTCCTAATCTAAGATTTAGCACTACAAAAGCCAATAAGAAACACTGCTCAACTTTCCAACGACTAGATTTTGGATATAACTTCATGGCTATCTATTTTGAGTCCAAGAGAAATGAGACAACTTGTTCTTTTACTCTAAGTGTTAAAGATAACTTGTGAGCCTCTTCTCTCCCCACCGGTCCTCTGTTTAAGGAAGGGCTGGGGAAACTGTGGTGCTAGGAGTCCAGCTCCCATCAGCCCCAGCAATGATTAGGGATGATGGGCGATATAATAATACAGCATTGGGAGAGCCATGAGTTTTCCCACCCCTGATTTAAAAGGTGGGATAATATAAAACGGGTAGGCGACCTGGTGCCTTTCTGAACTCACATAAACCCCAGATAGCAAAGGTCAGGGAACATGGAAGTTGTAGTCCAAAACATCTGGAAAGCACCAGGTTTCTTACCCCTAATATAAAAAAACCTAGTAAGATTACCATTATGCAAAAGAGAGAGAAAGAGAGAGGTGCAGAAATGTATGAAAATAGTTGAAACTGTAATTTCACCCAATGGCTGTTTCATGAGGAACAATTAATCACTACAAGTATACCAGTCTCTTTTTGAAATAATACTCCATATCAATTAAATGCTTTCACATTGAAATGTTTTTTTTCCCAAATATATGCATTTCCATTAAAGTAGACAATTTGGTTTGGGATAGTTAGTAAAAACCAGATTCTGCTTCAGGTACTGTAATTACCAGGATTTATTGACCACACTAAATCCTTCTTTAGGCTCTTGGTTTGGGGACCCTGGGTGGGGAGCCCTGCTAGGTGGCTGTAAAATCAGCCACAGATCCTGTATCGCAGAATCATCAACTTCTGTTGGTTTGGGAGATATATTTAATTTCTGACTAGGGGGTTGGTGATTTTCCTAACATTAATCAAAATCAGAATTGCTAAGAAGTGGAGGAAATGAGTGTAAACCTTCTTTCTTTGCCATTCGGAGCTGTCGCAGGTGTTCCTTCATGTCTTGTGAAATGTGACAGCCTTCTGTATCAGGCATTGCAATTATCAATCCTTTTTCATCTGCTTCCATTTTAAAGGCTTGAAATGAAGTAATGAAATGTTAGTGCAAAGCACTGGAAATATTTAACATGCAAAATAATCTAAATGAGCATTTCATTTGCTCATTTGTTTTTACACGGCTTATAAAAACCTTTATTATACCTTCATCCTCTTAAGTCTTTCACCTGTTGTAAGGACATCTCCAGGATTACATCAGCTCTGAGCTACAAACCAGTTGAGCCTAAAAATGTAAATATATAACAATTTGGAACCACTTGTGCCAAATTGTCTAAACTGGGGCGGAGGGGGGGGGGGTCTTTATGACACCACTTTGCTGCTTGGTTCCCACAAAACCCCGCAGCATCGCAGCTGCAGGGTGGAAATGATAAATCCTGATGGTAGGTGGGAGTATGGGGTATCCATCTGGAAAATCTGCAGTGCGAGTGGCCATTCAGCTTGTTGAGCCCACCCCCTGCCCTCTGCCCTGCTTTCCCGTGCTTACCTGGATCTACCCCCAGGAACACCTATGGCTCATTCCAAAGCAAGGACACCACCGACAGACAGACGAAAAAACGTGGTGACCTCAGAGCAAAGGAAAAAGTCATAGTATGTCAACACTTCTAAAATGCACAGTTTTAGGGGGAAAGCCTGTCGTGGCTGCGAGGTGGTGGCTGCATCATATGAACAATGCAGTGCCACTGCACAACCAGAATGGGCTAAACAGGGCATATAGACAAGCCCCTGGTTTACCTATGTCTCATGAACTCTAGCTTAACGGAATTGTGGATTGACTGGACTCTTTTATCAGGATCTTAAATTGTTAGAGCTTAGCTTCCTCATATATCTTCTGTCCAAACTATTGGCATATCTACTGCTTTGCTCTACCTTCACTGCCGTAGTGCTTCTGTATCAATAAAAAGTTATGGTCAATTCTTTCTAATTTGTGTGTCAAAGAATCCAGGAAATGCCTGTAAAATATGGTTAAAAGAAACAGTAGAAAGCACCTAGAGATCAGAAATGGAAACCATCGGACAGTTTGAAATCAATTTTTGGATTGATTTCTCAGATGTGTTTATGCATTGTGCTCTTTATAGGGGCTATTCAGAATTACATCTAGTCCATTCAGCTACCAGTGTCCTGATGATAGACAGCAGAAGGGAACTTCAGGTGGCACCCAATGTTGCTTTTATTCACGGAGCAAAAGTGCACTCATATAGAAGGGGCCCTCCCATCCACACAGTGCAGCAATGTTGAATGTTGCGCATTAACATTGACTTTCAGAAAGTTACACTGGCTTCCTGCTGTTTTATGGGAAGAAAAGGAGGAGGGGAAATAAATTTATAACCTGCAAAAAGGATCTTGTAGACCAGAGATGAGGCTGCCAGGCTATGGCCTTCTGTGTCATGTCATCTATTCTATAGAGTCCTTCATTGCAGCATTTTGGGTTAAGACTTTTTTCAAGGTTGGCATCTGGACTTTAAAATGGTTTGAATGTTTCTGGTCACCTAAAATTACGTTGATTCTACGATATTGTATGATTTAGTGCTGTCTTTATTAGTTAATGTAATTTACAGAGCTTAAACCCAGTGACCTCATCATAGCAAGCTAAATTATGTGGTGGTTCTTTAGTTTAGTCCTGTGCCGTTTTTCATCTTCTGCACAAATATTCTTGTCTCATCACAGCACATATATATTTCTCGCTTGGGGAGTTCTTTCACCAAAGGGCTTCTTTGCCCCTAGAGTAGGGGTGAAGAATCTCCTTTTAGGAAACCTTTACGGTACCTGTATGTTTTGCCAATAGAGCAAATAGCAGCTTCGTTGAGCTGCATGGAGAAAGCATTAAATCTCTCCTTTGTGGTGCCATGTTCAGGGCCCCCATCTATCTCCTTCCCTCCCACAGTTGCTCTGATTATTATTATTATAATAATCCAGTTTGTGGAGATCCAGTTTGTAGAACTCCCACACTATATGTAAGGTGGTATCTTTAGAAGTCCAGCAAACCTACACAAGTAGCTTTTAAATCAAAGAAGAAATAATTGTACTAATATAAAGGTTTCCGGGATTTTAAAAAATGAAACATTTAGTTCTTGGCTCTTTAAACCAAGCTCGTGGTGTTTTTTTTAGATACTATCTCCCCTTTCCAATTTGCAGATCATTTCTGGTTTGTGGGGTATACATTAGTCTGACATCATTGCAAACGGGATATTTTGGCCAATTTTACCATCTGAAGCTTTTTATTATATTAAATAAATGTTTAAGCTATATATCACAAAATCATTCAATCTTATGTTCACTTTGAATAATTTAAATTTAGTTTGTCTTCACAATCCAAAATGCTTTCAACCCGGATGAATTGGAGGAAAGATGTATTACCCACAAGACATCAAGAGCACCTCTTTGGAGGGATGAGTTTTCTGAATAACAGCACAATGCACAAAGCCAACCAGATACTCAGTGGCTAAACAGATGCCTATGGGAAGCCCCCAAGCAGGACATAAGTGCAATTGCACCCTCCCCTTTTAAAGTAATCCAGGTTGGTGGCCATCACTACACCTTGTACTAACTAAATCCATAGTTTAACACTAAGCCATGGTGGTTAAGCATTTTGAGCTAAACATGACTCCCAGAAATTCCTGTGAGGTATTGCAAGAGCTCTAGAGACCCTTCTCCTAACCCATCTAATCATGAAACTCTTGAAAGAGTTTTCTAAGGGCTTGTCTAAACTAGTGATTTATAGCACATTCATGACTGGATACTCACAAAAGTTTGTGGGTTGATTACATGATATCATCAACAGCCAGGCCATCTTCCACCCTTTCCGCCCATCCCGGTTTCAAAAAAGATCAAAGATAAACTGGAATAAGCCCTTAATGGTGTGGAATCTGCAGTTGCATTCATAGCGCTGGTGTTGCGCTATGAACTTTCCAAGGAAGGACTTTCTGTATCTGAGATCAAAGGGAGAAGAAGGTAAAATGCCTCCTTGCAACAAAGGGAGACAGATCTGATCTCCCACCCCACCAAAACCACCCTTTTAAGTTCAGTGGGCCTTACTTCCAAGTAAGTGTGCTTAGAGTTTGAGCCCTGCCCTCTTGGCCAGATACAAAAGAGGACAAGGATCCTGAAGCTTTAGCTGTTGTGATGAAGAGGGAATTTTGCCAGGTGCTACATGCATACAAATGACACCTGCTGAAATTCTCTTTTCTCTACAATTGTTAAAGATACAGGAGCCCTGTCCTCCTTTCCATACGGTCACTCTATATGATATAAAATATAACTGGAACTAAGAAAAGCTGTGACCCTTCCCATAGGGTAACAGTGTAACTTGACAGTGAATAATAATGTTGGAAGAAGTCTCATGAATCATGCAGACCAACCACTTGCATCAGCAAGTCTCCATACTTAGACCACACATGAGAGATTATTATTCAGTCACCTTCAAAAGTTTCAGCAAAGATTTCATATTTCTATAGCAAATGTATTCCCTTGCTTCTAAAGGTACACCATTTGTTATTTTCCCCAATATAAGATGCTCATAAGAAATAATTGAGTCAAAGAAATACTTTTCACAAGCAGTACTGTAATTCAAAATAATATATGAAAATTAGTGTTACATTTAGGCTGAGCATATGAAAAGGAGGACAGGACTCATGTAACTTTAACAGTTGCAGAGAAAAGGGAATTTCAGCCGGAGTCATTTGTATGCAATTAGTACCTGGTGAAATCACCTCTTCATCAAAGCAATTAAAGTTGCAGGTACTATACTAGAGTGACCAGATACAAAAGAGGGCAGGGCCCCTGCAGCTTTAACTGTTATAATGAAGAGGGAATTTCACCAGGTACGAATTGCATACAAATGATGCAGGCTGAAATTCCCTCTTCTCTACAACTGTTAAAGTTACATGAGCCCTGTCCTCCTTTTCATATGGTCAGCCTAGTTACATTAGCTAAGTATTCCTTAATAGCAATAGTTGATAGATGTGTTTTTTCTTTCAATGCTGTCCTTGGATTTTTATCGAGTCTCTTAAAATTCGGTGCACTGGTTCTGGGTTTGGATCATGTGCAAATGTTATTCCTCCTACTTGAGGAGACCTCAATGTTAATACAAATAGTTTATATTTTGAGTATGATGAAGTAGCTCACCAAAGAATATTATTTACAGTCCATCCCCTTTCAAAATCTAGACAATATATTCTTCTGTGCCCTAATTTATAACACACATTGATTAATAATGTAATGTAAGTAATATTTCAAGTGGCCAGCCAGCCCCTTGCTCTTTGTCCAGGAGCAATGGCCTTCTCTCCCAGACCTCTTCTAATTCCATCCACTGCTGGTGCCCTATCTAAGAAGCCTGCCCTGGCCAGTTAAAACTAGCAATACACTGCACTTTCTAAATGGGATTACAGCACAAACCACTATTTTGTTCTTCAGCACAAATCCGCAATGGCGTCACACAGGTTTGGCATAGAGTAGGCTGACCAGATAAAATCCAGGTCAGGGCTCATGTAACTTTAACAGTTGTAGAGAAAAGGGAATTTCAGCCAGTGTCATTTGTATGCAATTAGTTCCTGGTGATATTCCCTCTTCATCACAACAGATAAAGGTGCAGGCACTATACTAGAGTGACCATATACAAAAGAAGGCAGGCCCCCTGCAACTTTAACTGTTGTGATGAAGAGGGAATTTCACCAGGAACTAATTGCATACAAAGGACACGGGCTGAAATTCCCTTTTCTCTACAACTGTTAACTGGATTTTATCTGGTCACCCTAGCATAGAGCTGTGCTGCAATTTCTAACTGAGAAACACAATGAAGCCTTCCTTATCTCAGTATCCTTTTTGCCTTAAAAGGCAACTGCTAATGTATAGATGCAGAACATTTGGTTTAGTCAAGCATTTTGTCATCCCATAGCATTTATTTCTCATGTTTGCACACTATTTGTACATCTAGCCCAGTACTATCTATCTGACTGGCAGCAGCTTTCTAGGCTCTTGGGCCCTTTCCACACCAGGCAAAATGCCTGGGATGGCCCCCAGCTGCTCCCTGTGAGTCCAAATGACGCGCAGGGAGTCCCAGGGGTGGGGTGGGGTGTCCCAGGAAGTTCCCAGGACTACGGAAGAATGTGCCCGCCCACCCCAGTGCTGCTGTGCTTGCTCACGAGTAAGCGTGGCAGCACTGATAGCCTTGGAGCCGCACTGTGTGGCTTCGAGGCCATCAGGAGAGGGGGGAGCAAAATCACCATCCCCAGCATGGCGGGGGGAAGGCCCACCCCGATTTTGTGCAATTTTTTTAAAACTTATCTTATCACTGAAGCGCATCTGCACTCTTCCCTGTTAAAGGGGGGGGGGGAATGGCAGGCGTGACGGCCTGAGAGCAGCCTGGGTCATCACGCTGGTGTTGTGAATTCATCATGACCAACCTGGAAGTGGCTACTTCTGGGTTCACCTCCCCTCTGGCCCTCTACACCTAGGGTGAACAACTGTCAGGATTTCCCCAGATTTGTCCTGGTTTTTGTTCTATTCTGGATGTCAGGGGGGATTTTCTGTGATTTTCTATATTGTCCTGGAAAGACACACTTTCCCCTTTAAGGCCACCATTAGCATTTTGGGAGGGAATGATGTGCTTTCTGGAGGCGCATTATTTCCCTTCCACTGCTCCAATCAGGACCTCAAATGGGAAACTGTGTCATTCCTGGAGATTATAGAAAAGGCCCTGATTGGAGTAGTGGGGGGGGGGGGGCAGAAATGACACACTTTCCCCTCCTCCACTCCAATTGGGGCCTTTAAGGTGGCGGGGTGGGGGATGACGCTTTTTCCAGAGGCCCTGAAAAGTCACTTTCCTGCCCTGCCCACAGGTTGTCCTCTTTTTTGGTTTCCCAAATATGGTCACCCTATCTACACCCCATGGTGTAGAAAGGGCCTTAGACTGTCTGGAGATGCCAGGACCTTCTGCATACAACACACACAATCTACCACTGAGGTATGGTAGAAAGCCTACTAATACTCCTGAAGGGATTTTGAGCTGCATTAATAGAAGTATAGCTTCCAAATTGCACAAGGTACTGGTTCTCCCCTATTCGGCCCTGGTTAGGCCCCATCTTGAGTATTGCATCCAGTTCTGGGCACCACACTTTAAGAAGGATGCAGACAAGCTGGAGCATGTTCAGAGGAGGGCAACGAGGATTATCAGCGGTCTGGAAACAAAGCCCTATGAGAAGAGACTGAAAGAACTGGCCATGTTTATTTATTTATTTATTTTATTACATTTTTATACTGCCCCATAGCCAGAGCTCTCTGGGTGGTTTACATAAGATTAAAACAATTAAAAACAATATGCAAAAATTAAAACAGCAAAAGCATACAATATACACACAATATACACATACATTTAAAACCACTATAATAACTTTAAAAAGCTATAAGCCTAAAAACAAAACAAACCCAGGCTCATCAGAGCCTGAGAGAAGAGGAAAGTCTTGACCTGGCGCTGAAAAGATAACAATGTTGGTGCCAGGCGCGCCTCGTCGGGGAGATTGTTTAGCCTGGAGAAGAGAAGATTAAGGGGAGACATGATAGCACTCTCCAAGTACTTGAAAGGTTGTCACACAGAGGAGGGTCAGGATCTCTTCTTGATTATACCAGAGTTCAGGACACGGAATAATGGACATGGAATAATGGGCTCAAGTTACATGAAGCCAGATTACGGATGGACATCAGAAAAAACTTCCTGACTGTTAGAGAAGTACGACAATGGAACCAATTAGCTAGGGAGGCTGTGGGCTCTTCCACACTAGAGGCATTCAAGAGGCAGCTGGACAGCCATCTGTCAAGGATGCTTTTAGGTGGATTCTTGCATTGAGCGGGGGGTTGGACTCAATGGCCTTATAGGCCCCTTCCAACTCTACTATTCTATGATTCTATGAAGGCTGGGAAACCAGAGGAGTACTCATCAAAATTCTCAGTGATTTGAAAACTTTGATAGAAATGCCCTGGGTCCAAAGTAGGGATGCTTCAGGCGTTCAATTTTTGTGAAATTCTGATGTGAGCTGACCTGATCCACACCTCCCAGCAGATCAGAACATAATTATCCTTCAGATTTTGCACTTCTCGAAATGTCACAGTGCAGCTCTCAGCGCAAAACTAAGTACCGACTGCATTTAAAATATGCATTTTATAATAAAACACCTTCAGAAATGTATATTTTGTGAGGAAATAAATTCTAAATATGTATTAAAAGAAATATTCATATGTGGATTTTCAGAGATTTCAACAAAATTGCACATTAATGTGGAAACACATGCAATATTGACATGAACCAGAATTAGACTGATGATCCATCCCTAGTCCAAAATCTCTTGCTTCAAAAAATTCTGCCTATATAGCACCAGCCTCCATGCTTTCCCCTGTCCTACATTTTGCCACTGCATTCCTTGTGGGAAAGTGTTGCACTTTTGAAAAATCTAAATCTTGGTATCAAAATAAATTATGGAACATAAGTACATGGGCAGTATCCAATGATACTGCTAGCTCAACGAAAAACTAGTGCAACCAGAAACTACACGAAACAATGGTGTCCAGAATGGGACAATTCGGTGATCACAAATGGGATCTTTGCTGACTTGTCCCATTCCAGAAGCAGTAGTTTTGGGCTATGTCTTGGGTTGCACTAGCAAGTGCTATTTTACTGTTGCTGTTCCTGTTAGTTCAATGTGTTTAGAGCTGGCCCATTGCCAGCATTGGATACTACATGATTGCAAATGAATTTGAAAGACATGCTATTGCACTCCCTCTACTTCTGAACTTGGCCTACCAGTGCCCACAATGACGTGGTCACAATGTGACTAGTCATCAACAAAAGCCAATGTATGCAGGAATAACATTTAAAAATTCCTCAAAAGGGAAGAAAATCCTCCCTAAACGTGTACCTGAGAACTGTGTTTCTTTGTAATAGCTTCACTCTGCTCCCTGACTATTTAAATCCTCTCTACTTGGTGGCTTTGTGTGGTGAAAAGTGTCAGACTAGGATTAGGGAAAGCCAGGTTCAAATCCCCACTCACTTGTGTGCTCTTTAGCTAGTCAATGGCTCAATTCGGACGACACAATAAACAATTGGTGTGGGGAAAACAATCGTCAGTTGTTTTGACTATTGTGTCATCCAAATGCTGCCATCATCAACTCAGTGCTGATCCTCATCCACACCACAGTTGATTATTTATTACCATGTTGTGTGGGGAGTGCCCCCTAGGGTTAGCGTGAGGGTTAGGGTTAGTCAACCCACCATTGACTATCGTGTTGTCCGAATTGAGCCATTGTCTCCCTACCTACTGCACAGGGCTGTGATAAAAGTGGAGAAGGAGCCATGTACACTGCCTTGAACCCTTAGAGGAAAGGCGGGATATAAAATGTAATCAAAAACTAATTTTGGCCTAACATTCCAAAAAGGCTATTATCACATGCACTCTGGAAGCAAATGCTCAGTGGCTTCCAAATCTACCTCCCCCATTAGAATAAATAAACAGTTTTACAGCTGATTTTCTGTCGCATCTGTAATGAAGATCTTTCACTGTCCACATTCTCCAAGTAGGTCACTAAGTCATAAGCTTCCCAATTTCACTTTTCATAGTTCATTGTGTATTTCTTTCTCTACACTAAACTTATGCACTAGACAGGTTCTATACTGGCTCCTGCTCTGAGTAGTAATATTGTGCTTGGAGCATTAAATACTTTGATTATATATGAGCTTGGTATCTATGAACTCCATTTTCAAGAGCTTCCAGCAATTGTTTGCCTGTCATTCTGACTACTAGAAGGGCATCCATGATGGGAAGAATAGTCAAAAGGTCATGTGTTGTGAAATCTCCTGCTGAGTGTATTAGATTTGAACCACGTGTTCCTATGAACATCAAACTGAAATCATCCATCAAAATTACAACATAATTTTCTGAAATGAAACGGATAAACAATTAATGTAATTGTCTTGTTTAAATGGTAATGATGCGCAATTTCAATGGGGAAATATTTAAACCAGGTTTAGTAGTTACTGTTTAGGGCAACAAATACAGTATGTCTATCAGTAAAGTAGGATTCAATCTAAATACTAAATACATAAGAGGAGAATCCATATTGGAAAATGTTATAAAATTGGCCAACAAATATTTTTTTCCTTGAACCAGGCATCTGTTTTCAAGTTTTCTAACACTTTGTCAACGTTCAGATGTCACTTTAAGCCATCATGGGCTAATAAGCTACTCACAATATCTTATTTTGCAAATAAGCTACTGTTGTCCCCCACACAATCAGACAAATAAGCTACTGTGCATAGTTGATTAAACTATGGTAAGTAATCTGAGTCATCCCGCCAGCCATGTCCTGCTGCAGTCCTCCCAACCCAGCAGTGGGACTGTTCCACCCATTGAGAACATTGCAGCAGCTTGTTTTACCCTTCCACAATAGCCATATGAGAAGGGAGAGGTTAATTCAGAACTTCCAGCATCACCCCAACAAGGTGGTGGTGTCTCTAAAGCTCTGGAAGTATGCAGGATTGGGACCAAACCTTATGCACAGCCTCCCCTCGTCGAGAGGTACCTGATGCACCATCAAAACCCTGCATGATTACACACAAAGCAGTAAAAACCCTGGATCCACCAAACAGGGGGTGGCACAAATAAACCTTTGGAAATTTGCAGAATCAGGACCAAACTTCATACACAGCATCTTCTGGCAAGGATGCAAACAAGGCAAAATAACAACTCTGCACAGCTGCCACAGGATTGAGACAATGGCCTGGTTCAGACCACACGATAATCAATGGGGGTGGGGAGAATTCTATTGTGTTGATTATTGTGTCGTGGGGGGGACACAACTGACAGTACGTTATTTTGCTGATTTGAACAACAGAGAAAAACAATGGGCTGCTCCGTTGCTTATCTCGACTCCCGTTGATTAAAATGTCATGTGACAGGCCCCATTGTTGAATCCCCTTTGTCTAGGGTGACCAGATTTTAAAAATCAAAATCCCGGTCCCCCCTGCCCCCCCCACCCCCCCCACCCAAAACAAACCCCCCACCAAGCCACCCCCCAAAAAAATCCAGCCTGGACCTACCGCCGGGTTCCTCCGCTGCCCGCGCGGGGTCCTCCGTCGCCGCCCGCGCCAGGTCCTCCGTCGCCCGCACGGCCGCGCCGGGTCCTTCGTCGCCCACACGGCCGCACGGGGTCCTCCATCGCCCGCGCCGGCTCCTCCGTCGCCGCCCGCGTGGAAGAGGCGGGAGAGGGCCGGATCCGGAACCGGCCCTCTCCCGTCTCTTCCGTGATGAGCCCCAAGGAGGCCAGAGGCCACGCGGAAGAGGCAGGAGAGGGCCAGTTACATCACTTCCGGATCCGGCCCTCTCCTGCATCTTCCGCGCGGCCTCTGGCCTTACGAGCCAGGCAGCCATGGCGAATTCAATGTCATGGAATAACAAATCAATGTCACAGAATGTTGAGTGAGTGAGTGAGTGAGGGGTGGGGTGTGGATAACCATTGGGAGGGGTTATGGAATAGAGTGGTTGGAAAGGGAAGATAAGAGACAAATATATAAAGGGTAGAAAGAACCATTACATTGTCTGGATAGGCTATTTCCTAGTTCACATTGAGAAGCTGTTTTAAAGGGGTGAAACAGAGAAGTGCCCATAGAAATCAATCAAGAAATATAGATGGATTGGCTACAAGTTTGTCCCCCCCAATCCCCCCCACGCAACCCAAAAGACAGACGGGAACCATAACAAGTTCAGTGAGTACTGAAAGTTGACTGACTGTTAGGGGTGGGGGTGGGGGATGAAAAACTAGAGGAATGGAATGGCTGGAAACCTGAAGAAAAGCACTCCATGTTGCAACAAGTTGGTCACCGGTACATCTAGGAGTGACCATATTACGCCAGCTTTAAAATCGCTCCACTGGCTGCCAATTAGTTTCCGGGCGAAGTATAAAGTGTTGGTCATTACCTTTAAAGCCCTACATGGTTTGGGTCCAGGTTACCTGCGGGATCGCCTTCTCCCGTACAATCCGCCCCGCACGCTCAGGTCCTCTGGGAAGAACTTACTGCGGTCGGCCAAGACTAGGCTGACAACTGTTACCCAGAGGACCTTCTCTTCTGCCGCTCCCAGACTGTGGAATAACCTGCCAGAGGAGACTCGTCAACTTAACAGTCTTTTAGAATTTAAGAAAGCTATAAAGACTGTTCTCTTCCGGCAGGCATATCCAGTGTAATTTTTAGAATGTTTTTAGGATGTTTTAGGATGTTTTAATGCAGTTTTAATAATATTTGTCATGTTTTAATTAGTTTTATGTATTTTATCATGTTGTTGTTCCCCGCCTCGATCTAGACGGAGAGGTGGGTAAGAAATAAATCGTTATTATTATTATTATTATTATTATTATTATTACTTATTCCTTCTATTTCTGATATCCAGGCTGTGAGTTCCACTGCTTATGTCAGCAAACACCCCCACCCCACCACCACCACACAAGAGGAAGGTATCAGCAGGCTTGGAGGAATCCCAGGGTTTGCAGAGCTACAACAAATCTTTCAGGTAAAAATCCCTAAGGGGAGAAAAACCCGAAAGCCTAATGAATGCTGGTTGACTACTGGGGGGAAACTGAAGGGTGGAAGGATAGGAAAGGCTGGAATCCTAAAATGAAGCATTCCACAATGCAACATTTTGTTGCAGTTCTCATTTGAGCAAACTAAACTGCAACTAACTGGATTTGTTAAGAACCTTTTTGGATACTTACCTATCAATTGTTATGAGTTTGGTTATCTTGATAACTGTAAATGGACAATGGAAGAATAGTAGGCTGTAAGCAAACCGATACACACCTTGGAGCTCTCTTCGGAGTAGACAATGCAGCTTATGTATGAGTAGACATGCTTAGAATTGTACTGTTAATGTTCCTTAATAGGCAAGGGCATTTTATTAATGGGAGCACAGTCCAGCCTTCACAAGGCAACACACCTCTGATCAGTCCCTAGAGGGTGGAACCAAGAAACAGTTTAGAGTCAGTTCTACAATCTAGACTCAGAGAGGCAGGCAGAGAATAGATGATTTGCTAAAACAGTCTTGGGACATGGAAGCTTAAACAGTGGCTCTCTGGGAAACTGAGGCAGGATGAATGGCTATGCTACCTGCTGCAGGAGCCTATTTGATCCCACTTGGCTTTGTTTGTGTATGTATATAAAAACCTAGGTATTACAAAGACACCATACATTTCAGTGTTTTTTCATCCAAAGGAAATCTGTTGAGCTAACCCAGGGCTTCTTGCTGCTGGAGAAAGTAGGGAGCTCATAATACAAACACACAGTCTGCCCTAAAATGATGTTTCCTTCCAGTTCAGTTTATCTGTGATCTGCTTGATTTCTACTTCTAAAATACACACAAAAATTCAGACAGGCTATGTATGAAAAAGTGCTCTGAATCCAAAAGTACAGGTCTGAGCTCTTGTATGTTTTGGGCACTGTTTGGGTTCTCTGGTGTAATCTTCAACCTGGTAGCCTCAAGATGTCTTGGACTGCAACAACTCCCATCATTCCCAGCCAGTTGGGGAAGGCAGCTCTGGTGCCTCTTGCGGTTGAAGATTTGACACCGCGGGCCAGTTCTCAATCGCCAGTGCAGTTAAGACCCACAGTGGCTTGTGCATGCCGGCCACATGCCAGCCTGATTTTCTTAATTACCCTCAGTGGTGCAGCTTACCATGATGTCTGGACCAGGCAAGGGTAGATTGCTGCCACAAATTACCCTAGTACTCTAAAACAGCCCATGGGCTCTGGGTGGTTTGTTAGCAGCAATCCGCTGTCATTGAGTTCAGACGGCATGGTAAGTGAGGCTAGTTAAACAAATTGTGCTGGCATGTGGCCAGCACAGTTGACAAGCCGCTGTAGCGTGTTAACCGTGTTGGTGATCCTACGAACTCGGACAGTATGCATGACGCTATTCAGCTGAGAATGTTTCAGATGGTGAATCTTGGAGAACAGTAATTTATAAATTGCCTGTACAATGAGCTATGCTAAACACCATACTGGCTCCTTTGGGAGCTTCTTTGATGGAAGGCAAGATGAAAATCCCAGCATATAAATCACAACTTGTTGTATTGCTATAGATAAGCTCAGATCACTGGGGTCAAAGTTTTGGAGATTGAAGGCAGTAGGGATTGACATTTTTCATTTCTTTTCATATACAGCCTGTAAGTAAATCAAATATTCTTTAAAGGTAGCTCAATTGTATAAAGAGCTGGGATCCCTATAATGCTATTACTGTGATAGAGAGAGAGAGATCATGTAATATATTTTAAAGGTCTGCTATTGTAATTTCCTCATTGATTGAAAGCTGTAATGTAATAGACTGTTATGTCAGAAAACATGAAACCTCATTTCTTTTCTAGAATTAACATAGTTCTAGTTACTCTTCGGTTCCATTAATTCCAGTCATATTCTAACATGAAATATATTATTATTTTTATTGCACAGCAAGCATGTTTCTTTATTCTTATGATGGGGTGGCAAAAGGTAGATCTCCAGATATGTTGGGCTTCATTGCCCATAAGCCCTGCCAGTATGGCCAATATTCAGTAATGCTAGGAGTTGAAGTTTAAAATAATCGAAGGTCTACCTTCTCACTCCTGTTTGATAACATTGTACAAAGAAACGGCAGGTTGTCCTTTGGTCCTACTTGGTTTCCAGTCTGATTGCTTTCCTGTCCTATGTGCTGACTTACGTCCAAAGTTGTGCATTGTGTGCTAAAAGGAGAAAGCCTTGACCCCTTTACACTACCTAGTCACAGCAGTGCATGAGCGAGTAACTTCCCGATTAGACTACTGCAATGCATGTTATGTGAGGCTAACCTTGAAGATGACTTGGATGTTTCAGCTAGTGCAAACTGCAGCAGCTAGACTGCTGTCTGGAACATCACAAAGAGACCACATAACACCAGTTTTAAAGGAATTGCACTGGCTGCCTATACGCTTCCGGTTGGAATTCAAGGTGTTGGCAAGGGACACTTTTAAAGCCCTAAATGGCTTGGGACCTCAATACTTGAGGGAGTGCTTCTCCCTATATATGCCTGCCTGAGATTTGAAATCTGTTGGAGGAGCCCTCCTCTGTGCCCCACCAATGTGAGACATACACTAAGATGGGACATGGTAGAGAGCTTTCTTTGTTGTGGCACCCCGATTATGGAATGCCCTCCCCTTGGAGACCCAACTGGTACTGAAGCTGGCTTTGTTTCAGCATTAAGTTAAAACGTGGCTTTTTATTGAAGCCTTTGAAGGCTAAATTTGCTTATGATTTTAGCTGTGTCCATTATTTATTGTTTTATATTGTTGAATTGATTTTATATGTACTCCACCTAGAGATCTCAATGATACAAATATTTTATGTGCAGGATGTGTGCTGATGTAGCCAAATTGTATTGTAGCCAAAATGTAGCCAAAATGGGGCCACTGAGAAACTAGAGGGAAGTATCAGCAGGCTGAGGGAAAGCCTGAGGTTGGCAGAAGTCCAAAATATGTGAACAAAGACTGATCCTACTCAGTGGCGAAGGAAACTGTGTGACTGTCTGTCCGTTGGTGGCAATAGAAATAGAATGGAGTATCCTGCAGGACGACATGGCTGACTGGCTGGAACTCTGAATAAGAAGCACTTTACACTGCAATATTTTGTTGTAGGTCCCACTTGTTTCTCCATATAATTAATTCCATATAAGCCATTCATTCCTATAGAAAAAAGTAAAAAAGAATAAAATGCACAGGTATAAGATGAAGGACACCTGGCTTAGCGATAGGACATACGAAAAGGATCTTGGAGTTGTAACTGATCGCATCTGAATATGAGTCAGCAGTGTGATGTGGCTGCAAAAAAAGGCAAATAAGATTTTAGGTCGCTTCAATAGAAATATAGTTTTAACATCACAGGAAGTAATAGTTCCACTTTACTCTGTGCTGGTCAGACTTCATCTTGAATACAGTGTCCGGTTCTGGGTACCACACTTTAAAAGGGATTCAGATAAACTAGAATGCATTCGGAGAAAGGCAGCAAAGGTGTTCAGGAGACTAGAAACTAAGTTCGAGGATGTTGACAAGGTGCTTGGACAGGTTCGCTGTATTGGATCCTTTCTCCTCTTGGCTAATAAAAGCTAGCAGGGATGGAACAGCCGGCTGGGCCAGGAAAGTGATTAAGCCTCTCTGCGAGAGGGAGTGGTCCCAGGCCGTCCGAACGAGGCGGTAGTGGGACCACTCCTGAAAAAATCTTCCCTGGACATGGAAATCTAGGCCGGTGGCAAATGTTCCATTCCTGGGCAAGGTCCTTGAGTGAGTGGTTGTGGGCCAGCTCCAGACACTCTTGGATGAGACTAATTATCTGGATCCATTTCAGTCTGGTTTCAGGCCTGGCTTTGGCATGGAAACAGCCTTGGCCGCCCTTTATTATGGCCTATGTCGGGAGAAAGACAGGGGGAGTGTGACTCTGTTGATTTTCCTTGATTTCTCAGTTGCTTTCAATACCATCGACCATGGTATCCTTCTGGGATGACTGGCTGAGTTAGGAGTGGGAGGTACTGCACTGCAGTGGTTCCACTCCTACTTGGCGGGTGGCTCCAGAAGGTGGTGCTTGGGGAACATTGCTCGGCCCCGTGGATTCTCCAGTATGGGGTCCCACAGGGGTAGGTCTTGTCCCCCATGCTGTTTAACATTTACATGAAACTGTTGGGTGTGGACATCCGAAGTTTTGGAGTGCATTGTCATCAGTACTGTTGGGTGTCAGGTGCTTCGTAGACAATTCACAGGGCTGGCCCTATGAATTGTAGACTGAAGACTTGGCAATTTGTCATGAGAAAATGTATCTCTGCTTCTCTGTTATGTGCTTATCTCAAATGGTAGGCCGAAGGCCTTGAAAGTCTCTGAGAACTAAACTATGTTTTGCAAAGGTGGGGGCTATCTTCCTCACACTGTGGCGTCATCAGAAGAGGTTGAACTGTGCCGCCTTGTTGGCACGTGAGTTTAGATTACAGGCCTGAAGCCCTGTCTATCAAAGTAGCTTAGAATTGCCCAGCCTCCACACTATATTGCCTTTGTCCTGAGAGTAATTCCTTTGCTAGGAATTATCTCGTCTATCCTCTTGCTGCTCTGCTGCTGCTGTGAGTTACTATCTGATTTGGAATTGTGAGATGCACTCTATACATGTTCTGTTGCTGTTTGGACTTGTTACTTCTAAAGAACTCTGCCATGAAAAGTGCACTGTGGCTTTTCATAGATTTGGACTTGAGATTACTGTTCTGGATTCGTGTTCTATAGCTTGCTGTCTCTCTCCAAGGAGCCAAAGTTACGGGCAGAGGGAGGCAGAAGCTGATCGTTGCTGTTCTGAAACTCGTGTGTGTGTGAGACCTGTGAGAGGACCTTCCTCAGAGCTAAAGCTACGTGAATTGGGAAGGCTCCCTAGGTCGAAGAGGTTCATTCCCTGGCTTCTGGCTTCCGTGGTCAGCTCAGCGTTCCCTGACAGGCTGAGTGAAGATTTAGTTGCCAGTTGACCGATATACTACTGTTAGGAGGCCTAATCCTAGAGTCTCTCTATGTTCCAGAGGATTCCAGTGCAGCGTGGCCGCTCCTGCCCTCTAAGGACTAGAGTTAATCTCTAAATGTCAGTCCCTGAGTGAGTGCTGTTCTCATTAAGCCGTTCTACCTGAAAGCTGTGTGGTCCGTCTTCAGCTTCAAGTGTGTGTTTGCAGAAATAAAACCGTTATGCTTTGAATTCCGTGTGATTACAATAAAAGAAATCTCACTGTTATTGTTGTGTATCAGTGTACCTGAAGTCGTGAGCAAGAACTTTAGAGAGTTAGCCAGAGTCACGACAGTATAATTCCTAGCTACAAAGCCAAGACCTGCTGTGTCCAGAAATCTCCCGCTGGAGTTCTCCCTCAAATTCGAAAAGACCTGCAGGTAATTCTCTTCAACACCGAGACTGTAAATTCTTCAAAAGAGTAAGTAGATCTCCCTGTTCCTTGGATTTTACAAACCTTTGCCTGCATTCCTGTAAGAAAATTTATGACCTGCCTGAAAGATTCACCACCCCCTCCACCGCATCGTTTTTGCTAATTGAGATCTATCTGCGAATTGTACTTTTGTTTTCCTCGCCAATAGAAGCTGCTTCAAAAAGGAGAAGAGAGGGGGAGAGTAAAGATAAAAAAAAAAAAAACACCTGTCATCTGCTTTCATTTTTCAGCCAATTTAGAACTCTTTTTTTTCTCATCCTTGCTAAAGACACTGTTCATTTGATTTGAAACTTTGAATTTTGCTGTTACTGCCTTGTCATTCCTACAGTGATTTTGTTCTATATTATGTACCACATGTTTTGCTCTAATTCTGCCTTTTTAATGTTTCTTACCATGTACAAAATGTTTTTGAAATGTCATTGTTGATTTTTAGAGCTTAAGTCAAAATGTTCTGTGTAGAAAGTTTTTTCTCCCTACTTGAGAGCTTTTCTCTTTTCCCTTGGCTGTCTCCGTTGAGAGAGTTAGGGGGGAGGGGTAAATGTTTTCCAAGTTGGGAGGGCATTTTGGGGAGGGGAAGATGTTGGGTGTCAGGTGCTTCGTAGACAATTCACAGGGCTGGCCCTGTGAATTGTAGACTGAAGACTTGGCAATTTGTCATGAGAAAATGTATCTCTGCTTCTCTGTTATGTGCTTATCTCAAATGGTAGGCCGAAGGCCTTGAAAGTCTCTGAGAACTAAACTATGTTTTGCAAAGGTGGAGGCTATCTTCCTCACACTGTGGCGTCATCAGAAGAGGTTGAACCGTGCCGCCCTGTTGGCACGTGAGTTTAGATTACAGGCCTGAAGCCCTGTCTATCAAAGTAGCTTAGAATTGCCCAGCCTCCACACTATATTGCCTTTGTCCTGAGAGTAATTCCTTTGCTAGGAATTATCTCGTCTATCCTCTTGCTGCTCTGCTGCTGCTGTGAGTTACTATCTGATTTGGAATTGTGAGATGCACTCTATACATGTTCTGTTGCTGTTTGGACTTGTTACTTCTAAAGAACTCTGCCATGAAAAGTGCACTGTGGCTTTTCATAGATTTGGACTTGAGATTACTGTTCTGGATTCGTGTTCTATAGCTTGCTGTCTCCCTCCATGGAGCCAAAGTTACGGGCAGAGGGAGGCAGAAGCTGATCGTTGCTGTTCTGAAACTCGTGTGTGTGTGAGACCTGTGAGAGGACCTTCCTCAGAGCTAAAGCTACGTGAATTGGGAAGGCTCCCTAGGTCGAAGAGGTTCATTCCCTGGCTTCTGGCTTCCGTGGTCAGCTCAGCGTTCCCTGACAGGCTGAGTGAAGATTTAGTTGCCAGTTGACCGATATACTACTGTTAGGAGGCCTAATCCTAGAGTCTCTCTATGTTCCAGAGGATTCCAGTGCAGCGTGGCCGCTCCTGCCCTCTAAGGACTAGAGTTAATCTCTAAATGTCAGTCCCTGAGTGAGTGCTGTTCTCATTAAGCCGTTCTACCTGAAAGCTGTGTGGTCCGTCTTCAGCTTCAAGTGTGTGTTTGCAGAAATAAAACCGTTATGCTTTGAATTCCGTGTGATTACAATAAAAGAAATCTCACTGTTATTGTTGTGTATCAGTGTACCTGAAGTCGTGAGCAAGAACTTTAGAGAGTTAGCCAGAGTCACGACAAGTACGCTGATGGCACACAACTCTATTTCTCCTTTTCAGATGAGACTGTGGATGTGCTGAACCAGTGCTTGGCTGCGACGATGGACTGGATGAGGGCTAACAAACTGAAACTCAATTCAGACAAGACTGAGATGCTGTTAGTGGATGGTTCTTCTGACTGGATAGTGTTCAACTTGTTCTGGATGGGGTGGCACTCCCCCTGAAGGAGCGGGTTCGAAGCTTGGGGGTTCTCCTAGAACCATCCCTGTCACTTGAGGCTCAGGTGGCCTCGGTGGCACAGAGTGCCTTCTACCAACTTTGGTAGGTGGCCCAGCTACACCCCTATCTGGACAGGGAGAACCTGACTTCAGTTGTCTATGCTCTGGTAATCTCCAAGTTGGATTACTGCAATGCATGCATCTTCAAAGGGCTGCCTTTGAAGTTGGTTCAGAAGCTGCAGCTTGTGCAAAATGCAGTGGCCAGATTGATAACAGGAACCAGAAGGTTTGAACATATAAGACCGACTCTGGCCAGCTTGCATTGGTTGCCTGTATGTTTCCGAGCCTGATTCAAGGTGCTGGTTTTAACCTATAAAGCCTTACATGTCTTGGGAACACAATACCTGACGGAATGTCTCTCCCAACACGAACCTACCCGTATACAACAATCAACATTGGAAGCTCACAGAATGGCAACAAGGGAGAAGGCCTTTTCAGTGGTTGCCCCCCCCCCCCCCCCAAATTATGGAATGATCTCCCCAATGAGGCTCGCCTGGCGCCAACATTGTTATCTTTTTGGCACCAGGTCAAGACTTTTCTCTTCTCCAGGCATTTAACAGTGTATGTTGAGGGTTTTGTTGTTGTTGTTTGGCCCAGAATAGTTGTTTTAAATGGATATTGTATTTATTATATGTTTTTATGCTTTTTATGCTTTTAAAATTTTGAATATTGGTTTTTAAATGTTAAATGTTTTTAATTTTTGTAAACCATCCAGAGAGCTTCGGCTGTGGGGTGGTATATAAATGCAAATAATAATAATAATAAATAATAATAATAATTTATAATAATAACAATAATAGCCCTATGAGGAAAGTTCGAAAGTAATGAAATAACGGGCTTAGGTTACAGGAAGGCGGACCTCAGTTGAACATCAGGAAGAAAAAGTCTTTATGGAGCAGTCAGACCATGGAACCAAGTGCCTAGGGAGATGGTGGGCTCTCCATCGCTGGAAGAATATAAGCAAGGACTGGACAGCTATCTGCCAGGGGTTCTTAAACTAGGTTCCTGCACTCAACAGGAGGTTGGACTCAATGGCCTAAATGGCTCCTTCCAACTCTGTGATCTGAAGCAGCTGTATAGTTAGGGACTCTGTTGTGGAGTAAAACCTGGTCTCCACACTTGCCATTGATATTGACAGTATCACAGGTGGTGTGTATGTGTGGTGATGTCACAAGCACAAGCGGATGGCGGTGTCTCTCCTTGCCAGGGCAGGATCATGGGATGAGCCACAGCTCTCTGTAGTTGCTGCTGGAACCAATGGCCTTTTCAGGCACAGGGAACAAGCTCTAAGAGGCAGTTTAAGACCCTAAATAAGAAATCAGTTGTTTTTAATTACAGAAGCACTAAAACAAATCTATCTCATTTTACTCTTTAAATTTTTTTTTTAATTTGTAAGGCCTCAGTCTGCCTGTTCACTTCTGACCCCAATTTGAAGTGCTGGCGATATTTACCATCAAAGTTCTAAACACTTTGGGATACAGGCATCTCAAGAAGCGTCTATTCCCATATCAGCTTGTCCGTGGTTTAGGCTCACCTGCCAAAGCCATTTGCCAAATGCCATTTCTTTTCATAGATGAGGTGGATACCATCAAGGGAGAGAGCTATTATTATTATTATTATTATTATTATTATTATTATTATTACTATTATTATTTTTAGCTATGCTACCCTTCTAAAGGAATGCCCTCCCTAGTGAGGCTTGTCTGGTGCAAACATTACTCTTTTAGATGTCAGGCAGAAACCTTTTAGAAAGCATTTTTAAACATTGCATTTTGGAGTTTTATTCGCTACAGTGATTTTGGTTGATGGTTCTATTTGGTTTGTATTATAATTGCTGTATTGCTGCAACTGCCCTAGAATCTATATTGTGATGAGGGGTGGTATATAAATATTTTAAATAAAATAAAATAAAGAAGACGACACGCTAAGCCACAGTGGTTAAGCATTTTGAACTAAACATTATGGCATAACATGTTGTGTGAACTATGACTTAGGCCATGTCTACACCATGCAGTTATCCCAGGGTCGTCTCTAGGTTGTCCCTGTGCATCCAAATGATGCACAGGGGATCCTGGGGTCAACCGGGGATGATCAGAGACTTTCCCCAGGATAACTGCAACCATGGATGGTCCGGTTTTACTGTGGTTCCAGGACAACCCTGAGGACCGCGGCCAGTGTGTAGACTCGCTGGTCCTCAAAAGGGCACGGAGCTGTACGGGATGGCTTTGTGTCCATGGGGGTGGGGTGGGGGCAGCATTTTCGCCATCCCTTGGATGGCAGGCCAAGTTCCCTGGTTTTTTTTTTTCTTACCATAAGATTCTCCTAAAAAAAAAAAAAAAAAAAGGGGGGGGGGGAAAGCCTCACCACACCGCACCATAACATCCTTGTTGGCTTCCGGGACGATGTAGCTGTGTCTGGATGCTGGGGGAGGATCACGGAAGCTGGAAAGCCTGAGATCCTCCCCACCCATCCTGGAAGGCTCATAGATCTAGATGAGCCCTAAGTGCGTTGTGTGAACTATTCCTAATCATGGTGGCTACATAACCAGTTTAAACACGATCACTAACCATTTACTGCAAAAGGGTTAGTGGCATAACCATGGCTTGGCGTGTTCTGAACAGGCCTTATGTATTGTCCTGTTTCTGTTGAAATTGTTTATTTTAATGGAGCAGGATTGCTGCCATGGGTTTAAAAACGCAAATTTTTCTTTAATGATTCTTTAACACACACCAAAAATGAATCAAATGTGATGGTAGAAATTAATAGCTACAAATAGATTAAAGGCACAATCATAATATAGTTATACTTTGATTATTACCGTAATTCCAACATGATAAATTCTACAATTATAAAAAAAGCACAACAAAATGTTATGAAAACACCCCAAACTCATATAATCTTCATGATTAACATATGTACGGGCATAAATACAATTATTTTTCACAATATCAAACAGTTTGGGTTAGCAGATATCCCTCAATTTTTTCTGGAATGTAGCCACATGGAGAACAGTCTGAACTGGCATGTCCATAGATAAGCGTTGTTGAATCTTGCTGATGATTCATGTGAATGTAGCAGCTGTACTCACACAAATTTTCATTGGGGAATTGTAACTGTATCTGTGGAGATGTTAGATCACACATTATTTCTGTGTGATTATCTTGGGACTGCTCAGACCACTGGAGTGGGTTGCTAATGTCTGGAGTGATCCTTTGATATTGTGTAAATGGGAAAACTCTGTATTCCTTGCCTGTAGAAACCTCCCTGATAATTATATTTTTGGATGGATTTGAGAAGAACTCTTAGTAATGCATGTCCCAAACATTTTGTCCTCTGGGACTTCTTTTTAAAGGCAGTTTGAAATTTTGAACTGATGCAAAATGCGGTCATATTAAGTGGGTTACATAGATCACATGACATTTATTTTTCTTGTGAAAACTGCTCTTGGGCAGAATAGAAATGTAATGAATGAATGAATGAATGTATTATCTGTATTGGCTAGCAATTCATTTCCAGGCTCAATTTAAAGTGTTAAATGGTTTGGAGACAATATTTTTTTTTAAAAAAATCCTCCTCCCATATGAATGTGGCCATGTTCTGAGATTAACATCTGTAACACTGGCCTCTGTCCAACCAACATCAGATATATATATGCCAGGTAGGTGCAAGAGTAGGGCCGTTTTTTGTAGGGATACCTAGATAATGTAACACTATCCTGGAGATTTACCTAGCTCAATTGTTAGCTGCTTTTTACAGGGCAATTAAAACTCACAAGCATATTGCTATTGAGTAGAATTTCATTGTATGCTTCTGATGAGTTTTTTAAAATGCAGTTTTTATTTGTCTGTCTTAATGCGTTTTTAGTAGATGTTTTGGGTATTCACCTTGTAAACCACTTTATTGTTGATATCGAAGAACAAAATTTTGCAGTGTAGCTGTATTCCCTAATTATTAGGCCTATTAAGATGAGAGAATGGATAGCCTAAAAACTGGGAGGGGATGTATTTATTGATCATTCAATTGACCCTTATTTGTCCACTTTTCTCTCCTGCCTTCCCTTCTTACCTTTGGTCTTACATGAGGCTGAGATCTGGTCTCTTTTCTCTGTTACGTTTGTGGTTTTCCTTTTGCCAGTCCTCTAAATTCACCATCCTTATCCTTTGACACATGCATATTCACGAAGTCACACTAGTATTGTGGTATCATTGGAATAGTATTTCGGGCAGATGTGCTATAGAGCAATTTTAGAATGAAAGGTCTTTGGGGCCTTTTAGCTTTTCATGCAGGGAATGAACGCCAACAACATTCTGTTACTATGAGTAAAGGCAGACATCTCCCACTTATAATACATAGGGAAAGAAAGCAGAAATATGAAATTGGTTGTAAAAATATTCCAATTTAATTGCTCCAAACATAAAATAACTATCAAAATGGGTGTCAAAACACATCTCAGATGTTATTGCAAAGCGCATAATAATATTACAGGTAGAAATATCTCTCTCCAAATAAAATGGTTCCCAGAAATAGAACATGTCACAGAAAGCTAGCTAAGAGCAGATAGTCAAGGAAGTCAACAGCATGTTCATCACAGTTTGTTTAGCAGAACAGAATGGAGTCCAAATATTTCAACAAGGTTTTATAAGGAGGCATGGAGCAAAAAGAGCTTTCAACATTAATTTCCGCTCCCACTGTCAAACTTTTGGCTTTTCCCAAATTGGATCTAACTTTCCCAATAACTTATGAAACAACATAAATCGAAATCCTGCAGTCCATCCTTTCCATTAACTAATGAATTCATTACATCTATTATGATTACAGACCCAATCCTATGAGTTCCTGCACCAGAAAAACTATTTATTTATTGGAGCTAATGGTATGCTGGAGGCCAGGGCTGGAAAGGAAAAAAAAAATGAAGTTAAGTCCTATTTACTTAACACCATCACCAAATGCCTACTCAGACAGAAAGATTGTACTATACCTCTGAAATATGTTCTGGCTAGAGCTTTCAGAGAATGGATTTCCGTAAATGAGGAGCAGCTGCCAAAATGACATTCCAATTTGGTATTAACTGCAACCACCATTTTCAGAGTAGTAAATATTTTTGAGGCCAGACAGGTCCAACTCTTAGGGCTGGTTCAGACTATTAAGACCAGCTTTTCCTAACTTGGGACCCTCCAGATCCCCAGCCAGCATGCCTAATGGTCAGGAATGCTGAGAATTGTGACAAAATGTCTGGAGGGCTCCAGGTTGGGGAAGGCTGATCAAGACCATTTTCAAATGATGCATTCCAACTCTCCTGGGGACATAATATATTTGTGTGATGAGATCACTGATACAGATGCACCTTCTTCAGTGAGCTTTTGAGCTACTTGGATCACAGAATACACTGTTGGCAGCTATGGCTGTGTCCTGGATCTCCAGTGACATCCTCCATGTAAATGTGTCTCCAGGTAGAGTCAAGGCACAATGGGTGGAGAAGATTTGGAATATCTGAACAAGCAAAGAAATAGCTGCAGCCTCAATACCAGAAGGACTTAGTGAAATGCAGGCTAGCCACAATATAATGCTTGACCTTAAATTATGAAGTGCCCAAGGCTGCGGTGTCTTTAACACACATAGTTGCACCACATGACTAATTTGGCCCTTTGTGAGCATGGGAGTCTAAACCTTCTCAGTAAGAAATGTCCCTATTCCCTTCAAAATACAACCATGAGCTCCACCCTGAGCACCAGCTCAGGCCCTAATCTGACCTAGATGGAGGGGCCATCCAGCTCCTTTGGATCAGCAGCACTGGAAACAAAGATGCTGGATACCATCCCAAAGCCCAACATCAAATCTGGGCCAGTGCCTATCAGCTGGGGTGCCCTCAAGCAAATGTCACCTAGAAATAGTAACCCCTGAGCTGAAATCCCTCAAGGAACAAGTCCTCTTCAAACTAGGAGCCCTATGCACCCTTATTGTGCCCATCAGCACAGGCAACAAGCCTGGTGGGAATTGAGGCAGAGTGCTAGCTTTCAGGCCAGAGGACTGCTGATTTAAGGACTTCTACTCTTCAAGGAAAGGCCAGAGCCTGGAAAGGGTGATCTGGCCCTGAAAGGATAAAAATCCTCAGCTCAACCCCAGACCTTGTTGGAACTCTTTAAGGCACAAGTCTGACTTGCTGCATACTCCATTGTGCCCCATGGGTCAGGTTAAGACACTGCCAGGCCATCGTACTCCAGTCTTGCTTGGCTTTGTTTCTTGTTGGTTCATCTGTATCACTGCAACCAGACATTGCTTCAGAAATAAAATCACTAGATTCTCATAATTTTTATCAATTGTCATTAAGATTGGAGTGTAGTAGCAAGCACTGCCAGATACAGTAACATTACACAAAGGTTTTATGAGATACAGGTAATAGCAACAAAGGGCCTAGTAGGAAATTATTAGTGACAACCCATACACCATCCCAAAGATACTTTGGTGACTAAGAGGCCAGCTATACTGATATATAATTCTAAACGTGCAATGTGTAGTAGTAACTGGAAGGCAATATGAAGGAATTGCCCTACATATCTATTGGGGTTAGAGTTCCAGAATATTAATATAAATACATGAAGTATAACTGGATTATTTTGTTTTATAGTTTGGAATAGATCTAGGTATACATTGATTTTTTTATTAATTATATTAATTTTAAAAACACCATAAATACATTCTTACAAATTGTTAACATTTTAAAATGTGGTTGGTTTGTTTGTTTAGAAAATGACATTTTTTAAAAAACCCTTGAAGTCAAGAAAAGCAATTACTTGATATTGTTTCTCTATAGCTTCCTTCATTTTTTAAAGCTCCAAAGTGCAAGTACATTTTGGCTGAAATTTTACATCATTCTTCTTTATGCTGAACCAGGAGGAACTGAGCCATACATTTTAAAGAAAAAAACCCAACTAAAATCTTGCAGTTCATACTTAAATATCTTAAGTTCATAGTCTTCACATATATATATATTTATATTCATTCTTAAATACTCCCCAAGTAGCACTATATTGAATGTATGGCAAATGCTGCAGCATTGGAATATAGTATCCAATGGTGGCACAACACTAGCACTAGTGATATAGTTGTCAACGCTAACACAGTATCATTAGTGCTTGCTAGTGCAAAGGTAAACAGCAGCATGGTGCTGCTGACAAAGTCTGGAAGCAAATTACTGCTCTGTCCCTTTGCATGAAGTGCTAATGATGTTGCACAAGCACTGGTTTATGCTAGTGCAATGTCACTAACGCTAGTCCTAACATTGAATACTATCCAGATGCTCCCAGTGCATTTTGTAGGTCCATATTTTGCTTTTTGAGTTAAGCTAGTTTGGACAAACCTAAATACAGGGAAAACAACAACAACAACAAAATTAAATTAATAAATACAATGGAAATCCTTAGAATTTGCCCATGCAATAATTTAGACGTAGAGACTGTTGAGCACGTTTTGTTCTCATGTCGCTTTTATCAAAAACCAAGGGAGGATTTAATTTGGCCTTTTATACGACCTTTAACAAATCTCACCCCAGGATATCATTTAAACCTCTTGCTACAGGGCACTAATGAGGATATTACTATACAAGTGGCCAAGTTTTTGAATGTGGCTATATCCATCAGAGCAATGGTTGTTGGGTAAGATAAGTGTTTTAACTTTTATGAAATGTATAAAGTATTTTAAGGTGTGTCGGATCCTGTTATTAACAATTTTAATTTTCTTATTCTGTAACAACTTTACTTTTGTCATATTTCCTTTGGTCTATGGACTGCAATAAAGGACTTGAGTGAGAGAATGACCTTATGAAGTACATCAGAAATCAGGTGTATCAGAGAAGGCAAACAAATAGAAGGAAAGACAAACCCCTGTAAAACTGAAAATTGTGCCAGGTGAATTGCTGCTAATCTGTAATAAAATTATCTGTCGGAAGATCTCTTGTCATTACACTATGATATTTGTGATTTGGCTATAAAAACAGTGAATAGCTGTCAAGAGTATGGTTCACTTCTATCTGCAGAGTGATCAAATCAGAGCTAATCTGGGAAGAATCTGATCTGGTAAGACTATTCTTTGGCCAGCCAATTGAAGTAAAAGGACCTGAATTCCCCCTTCTCATTAGCTAAGATATATCTTACCTAATATAACATAAATTTGCATGACTTAGTTTGGATGTTCTCTTTTAGATTCATTTATTGATATGGAGCACTGGGAATGTCCATCCACCAACTGACTTCACACCAATGACACTCTAACTTGGCTTGATTCTGGTCATTTCATATACCTCTAATTAACAGGTATTTCCCTGTAGGCTGCAAACATAAGTACACTTACTAGGGGGATAAGTCTTATTGAACTCCATCGGATTTACTTGGAGAGATCATGTTTACGATTGCATATTTCTCTCTTTCTCCATTCTCATTCCTTAGCTTCTCCTTCTCTCCTTTTCCTCATGTGTCTGTTTATATGGATTGTAAGAATGTGGGCTGAGTTTTGTTGTTGTTAACTCTATTTTTATGTTGTACGGCACCTAGTTTTCTTTTAGGCAGTTAATAAACATTGTATTGTTTGTTAAATCTATTCCTTGAGTCCATTACCTGGAAATGCCAATGCAACTATAAAAGAGAAGGAAGTAAAATTCCTCTATGATGGATTTTGGATTTTATATGTTCCAACATTTAGCTCTAGCACAAGAATTTAAGCAAGACCTCTTGCACCAGGATAATCAGGAAGCGTAATGGCAATCTATCTAGATGTTTCTAGCTAAACTGCCACATATTTGGGTTGTGTGTGTTGTAAGATGAAATATGTACCTTTGCAATACTTTCAGTCTGTTACATCTAAGGGCAGTTCACAAATGGACGTAGATTATTTGACTTCTCAACACTTGATGACTCATAGTTGAATGTGTAAACCAAATCCACTGAAAAGCATTCTGTTTAAGACAATGTGCAGAGATATGAAATGTCTGACAGTGATGTTTGATCTGTGATGGCTCACTCACATATGTAGTTCATCAATGAATACTGCATGCATATGTGAACTCATACGAGATGTGAGCTTTGCAATAAAGGGAAACCAACCCTACTCTGATTCTGTTCCTTTCTTAGGAGCTCAGAAATAATGAGCTGATTCTCATATTCATATATCACTTGGTATCTTGTAACATCACCCAATGACTTAAGCCAGGTCTAAACGTTATACTTTCCACTTTGTTTGGCACTGCTGTGGGAAGTGAGGCGTAATGTTGCCACCTGTGGTGTTTGGGGGTGTTTTTTATTTCATTGTGGAAACATATTCCAATAAACATAGCTTTGCCTTCTGTTTCCTTAGCATCTGCTCTTGACTCCCTCCAGTACTCAGACAGACAACTACAGAGAAAAGAAGGCTAAATTGTCTTTGCTGCATGAGTGGCTACTGCACTGCTCTGGCCAATAACGTTTACACAAGCCATATCCCTGTGAACCTATTGGAAATATTGTAGGTTACCATACAAGTACGATAGCATCCCAAATTCTCATAGAATTCCTGAGGAGGAAAGCTAGAGATTCAACATGCCAATCCCATGTGACACATTTTGCAAGTAAGCAAAGACTTAACATGAGAACAATTTAGGCCTAGCTTAACAGATTCATGTGTAAACAGCCTCCACAAAAATCACTGTATCTGAGGTGATATTCTATCTGTGATGGCTGTTTCATACATATCAATCATCACTTGATCGTGAAGCCACTGTTTGATGAACATGCATCTGAAAATCTGCCCTAATTTGGTTACAAGTTGTTAATACAAAGCCAAAAAGGTAGTACAGGGTCAGGAAATCATGTGCCATTTTAGTAGGCATTAGAAAAAAAAATTCAATTTGACAATTCATTTCTATACACAAACTTTCCTTCACTTCAAAACACAACAGAAAAATCAAATGGTCATAAAATTGATGCAATTATTCATGCTATAGTGTTCTCAATCTTGTACAGTAAACCCAAGTCTCATACATAATCTGCATTCTTTACATTGAGTCATTGGGGAATGTCTATTCTCTTGTCTGATGGCTGAATTAAACAACGATACAACCCCTAAAAAGGAAAGAAAAAATAGCAGAGAAAACAAAACACAATGAATCCTATGACCCAATTGATGGAATAAATGTAGATTATCACCAAGTCCATGTCAAATCGCCATACCCGGCTATCATCCTCAAAGTCCATATAATCCATCCTGTGAGCAGCATGTGGGAAATGCCTTCGTGTAAAGGAATCTGGGCTCTGAAAACCTGCAGAAGAAGTAAAAATGTCATATTAGTTATGCTTCTATTAAAGACAGCTTGTAGCAACCAATTTTGTTTCATAACCTTCTATAACTTTATTTTTTAGATGCACAGAGAAAAGAGAGGGGGAGCTATATGCTAATGTTTATCACTGCCCAACTCTGTTTGGCTCCTCCTCTTCCTCCTCTGTGACATTTTAGTTCTCAAATTATGAGAAGTAGATGTATAAGAGGACTATGGCCCATTCTTGCCAATAAACCTTACACAAAAGTAGAAATGAGTCTGTGCTTTTCCTCAATTAGGTTTGATCTACTATGTTAATTTTGTTCTTTTCAGGCTTCATCTGAAAACAAAATACTTAGCTTTCAGGGTGCAATCCTATCCTTTTTTTCTTTTTAGACAGAAAAAAGAGATTCTGTGCATCCCCAACCCTTAAGAGTATGTTCCTAAAGAATTCTGTGCTTTAACACATCCTAAATATCAGTACATTTTATTTCATTTCATTTCCATGTGAGGAATGAATCTGTAGCTGAGAAAGCCTTGCCACTGGGGTGAAAACTATTTGCTCTCCGCAGATATCTTCTCCTTGTGTAGTACTCTCCAGCAGACTCTAATCAAGTTGGCTACATGTGATTCCCTTTTATTTATTTCTACTCTTATGGCAAATATAACACAAATATGCCAGAGGGCTATTTTTGCATCAACAACTTTGAATCATCTTGTAATCACTAATCAAAGCATAATTATGCAAACATTTAGTGACATTAGTTGTGACTAGTTAAGTTGCTCCGGTTGAGAAGATTTAGATGAATAGATGTAATCCTTGATTTGTATCTCTGTGTGATTTACTTTAAGCAAATCTGCATTACATTTGCTCTGGATTAGACTTTATAATGCAATCATTCTTTATTCAAGAATAGTAGTTTTATTACTGTAATTGTTCTTGCTGTGGAAACCCACAGAGATTCATCTCACATTGCATTAGCTAAATGTCTGACCCAATTTTTGCCACCTGAACACATGGGTAACCCTCTCAACTTCTATAAATCAAAGTAAAACAATCACACATCTAAAGCACATCTAAAAAAACTAAGAGAAGATTTAAGGCTCTTAAAAATCTGCAGACTCATTGAAAAGTATGAAAATTGCAAATTTAGGCTTGTGCCTTAAAAGTCTGTGTCACGTAAACTGTAAAGTCATTCTATTATCTCCAGATCAATTCAATTTAAGTGGTTCCACACTGAATTGAAGTGTCATTTGGCCCATCACAATATTTTTTCTTTCGACCAACATTATCTGGCATTGAATGGATAAGGGGTTATTTAACTGTCAGCTGTGTTTTTCTTTTTTCTTTGCAAAAGATATTAAAATATTTTCTTTGTTTTTAGTCATTACTTTCCTTGAGCTTTTGGAGATTGAGCAGGATAAGAATTGAATTAGCTAGAATATGGACTCGAAATATTTCATTTTTTCCTATCTAGTGTGATGGATATTTTTACTAGATCTTGACCATTCCTTTCCAAACAGGCTTCTACGAACCTGTAAAACCCGACTTTTTCACCCTTATTAAAAGAAGTCAATACTGTGCTCTCCCTTTTAGCAAAAGGAAAAGCACAGGATATAAGAGAGTTTCTCCAGACTTCTAGTAGAGATTTAGGCCAAGAATAAAGGGTCAATTTAGATGTTGGGTGCATTTTTAAACAGTGATGATAGAGTTTTAGCTCTTGCAAGACTAATAGTATGATGCAAATGACTGGTTGACATCCAACTTTCAAAACAAAGTTTCATGTCCTTTTCATTTTTTGGGATAGTTGCACACATGCTAGTAAGAATAGTGTTACACACACACACTATTTATAAGAATATCTGACAGCTATAACGATTCTCAATAACAAAAGGCTGTTTTTTATCACATGTCTTGTAAGAGGTTCTTCTCTTGAGAATACCTGGGATGTTTCACAAAAGAAAAGGCACTCTTGTCAACAATTTTCTCCATGTCTTCTCTTAACAAAAGATACTCTCAAGATTTTCAGAAATATGATGTCTCTGGGGAACAGAAAATGAGGGCTGTTTTATGGGGATAGTAAGGCAAACTGTTGTGATATATCCTTTGTGAAACAAACCTGAAGTGTACTTAAGTACGGACATCAAGAAACTGTTGTGTGTATCGGCCACAGAACAGGTGAAATTATGTATTTTATTGGAATAAATAGTTGTTTAAAATATTCCCAAAAGTTTCTGTATTGGGGTATTAGAATCTTTTTTTAAAAAAGATATATTCTGCTTTTAGGATAATGTATATTTACATTATACCTACTTTCTTAGGTATAATGCTTATAGAACAAAGAGGCCAAGGTGGACTGTGTTCACTGAATCGGAGACAGTCAGGCTTTGGTCTGAGAAATGAACTGTCTGTGATTCAATTAACAGTCTGCTCTCATCTTCTTTATTCTAACTGCTTTTGTTTCCTTGCAATGATTTTTGTAGCATTTAAAAAATGATCCATTTCCCCCCTCAAGAGAAACAATAGGCAAACCTTCATTAAATGGTATCATGTGAGATGATGTAAAAACCATCATTTTCATAGTATTATGGATTGAAGAAAAGCAAATAGCAACATGATGGAAAATTAACAGGATTCCTTCCCCCCCCCCCCCCAAATTTAAGTAACATACCAAAAAGAAGTAGACAAATCAAAAGGCAGCTAACATTTTAGCACATTCTAAGTGGAGAGCAGTGACTGCATTTTTCACAGCTCAGGGGATTTTGCCAAGTGAGATTTACTCTTGTATGATGATTGTTCAAAGCAATTTATATATAGATGTGAGCACTGTGTGATGCTGAGTAAATCATGTGGAAAACAGTCACTTGGTTTCTTTTTAGGCCTCACAGTAGGTGGCTAGCAACACTGTTAATGAAGATAACAAATATGGGTGAAGTTTCTAAATGAGAAGGAAAAATGGCTGAACATTTTTTCAAGTTAAGTCTTGAAAGTTTACAGTTGAGACTCGAATATTAACCATCAAATACATATTGGAATTTAAATTTAATTTTAGAAATTAAATCACCCAGGTTTGGAACACAAAATAGGCAAGGGGAACATAGGAAGCTGCCTTAAACCAGGTCAGATTATCTGTCCATCTAGCCCAGTATTGTCTACTCTGACTGGCAGGGTCCAGGGTCTCAGGTATGACTCTTCCCTATTGCCTGCTCCCTGATCTAATCAGTATTGAACCTGGCACTTTTTGCATGTAAAACATGTGATCTACCACTGTAGTCCCTTTCACTGTATAATGGACTAGTCATCTCTTACCTTGGCTACGGCAACCTTAATCTCTCTCGCTTCCCTTGTTGCTTGTCAGCCCTTTCACCTCTATTGAGAGCTCTGTTGCCGAAGCATTCACTCAGACCTCCTCAAATCCTTAGCTTTCTATTCCAAGCACTAGTTTAACATCTGCATTCAGCAAACACCCTGTCCTTATCATTTCAGCATATTCTGATATATCTTTGCCCTTGTTCCTCTAACTCTGCCAAACCCTGGCCATGAACATCATCTGTTTTCCTAAAACACTGCCCCTTGTGCCTGGATCTCTTTCCAGAGTATACACAGCAGAGTTTTTTTCATTTTTTCAAACTCAGGCAGAAATTCAACTTACTCTGTGAAGTCTCTGGCTGAACCCTAATCCTCATTCTCAACTAAAGCAAAGCATATATGCAATAACATATGCTTGCATTCATCCCTTCCTCTCTCCCATTTAACAACTGTAGATTTATTGTAAATTCCACATCAACAATGCCAAATTTTACCAGTGTCTCTCACATCCAAGCCATAAGCTTTAGGAAAAATTAAACTCGACAGCATGTCTTTGTTCATCATCTGATCTGAACTATCAAGATCGTAGAATCTATAAATATCTTCCTCTTTGCTCTCTCTACACCCTGAATCTTCCACAAAGACTACTACTTCAAAATCAGTGGCTTCAGAAACTCTTGTGTGTGGTTCTGTGGTGATGGTCAGGGAGAGGGGAAGGAACAGCATTTTAATGACATAATCTCTGTATTCCCTCCAGTCTCTGAGAAAATATGTGATTCTCTCTAAAGCAATGCTCAGATGTGCATAGGTATGCTTCCCTTCCTATCCCCCACCCAAACACACTGATCAACTATAGCTTAGATTAAGCCGTAACAAATCACTAGAAACAGGTAGCCTTTAACCGAAGAATGAATTAGTCTCCAAGAATAACCTCTTTCTGTGATCAGTTTCTGTGTGAAATCTTGAAGATGGCAAATATAATGCCAATCAGGTTCCAGAAATGATCCTGGAAACCATGAATATTCACTCATCCCAGGAATGTTAATGTGATCTGAAAGTTTAAGTAATTAACAAGGAGAGGTTAGGAAATATCACATTGTGGTTTCTTGCTATTTTAAATCTGTTATTTAAGTATTGAGCACATCTTGTGCTAAAATTAAACAAATTAGTTGGCTGTTTCACAGAAACTGGTGACACTTTTTATGATATAATTTCAAAATAGCATTAAGATAAATACAGAAATGTTACAGAGGAGTGTCAATTCAATTAAATGAGAGTTGAGTCTTGCATGGCTGTGCATGTACATATATGTATTTGCATTTGCACATATACATATTCATGCCAGTAAATCTTATATTTGTGTTCCATTGTAGCTCTGCTATACCAGTGGGACAACACCTAAGGCACTACCAGAAGAGGGAAACCAGCAAAACTGCCAAAGTGGCGAGGAGTCATCGATGTGATATAGGTGTCACAGGGAAGGAGCACATCTAAGCATATTCAAACTCCTAAACATATTAAATTCATGGCCAAATTCAAGTGGCCGTACAGCTATACACAAGTTCCAGTCCAGGTGCAAAAACTTTCCTTCCCATTAGCTTCAATGGGAAGGGTAAACATTTTTAAATAGCCACTCCTGCATTGATGATGGCCCAATCCATGTCACAAGGAGAGCATCAAATATGGTGTAATTCAGCACCAAATCACAATACACCACCACCTGGATATAAATCCCACACAGGGCGACCACAACTTAGATAATATAAGGTATAGCATGGGGCCTTATCTCTCTGGCCCCATGTCGCCTACATTTAGAGCTCTGAAGGGAAACTTTGGTGATGGGAAACTATGGAAAAAAGGCACTTGGGCACACAAAGGTCCCCTCTACAAGAATTCGGTTTGACGCCTGGTTGTCCGATTATGCGCATCTTCTCACAAGTGCTTTTATGGTAAATCACTATATGCGGGAGGCAGTTAAGCGCATAACTGGTTGTCTTACCGGTTGTATGAAACGTGCTTTAAAGGTGTTTAATGCGGAAAATCGCTGGTTTACATGGTCAAAAGGCGCTTTAACTGCCGCGGTAAATTAAAACTCGCTATTTAACGCGCATTCGATAATGTGCATAATCGGATTGAAAAAGCGCCTCAACTCCCATTAAAATTTTTAATGCACCTTGAAAGAGTTTTAAAATGCTCTTGTAGAGGCACCCAAAAGGAGCACTTTTGCCAAAAACTGCCTGGTCGCACAATACACATGGGAACTTGAGCACATTGCTTTCACTTCTTTGCCTAGAATCTTAACAGGCATCTCAGCAGACACAAAACACCCAACACTACAACAATGGGGAGTGCCAGCCCAGGACAGAGCATTTCACCTAAGCAAGGGAAGGGGAATGCTTACTGCAACTTGCAATTGACTCCCATCTCTCCCCTAAAATACTTTATTGTTCAACAATAAAGTATCTTAGCATTCTGAGAACCTGCTTCTCTTCCTTTTTTTACCCTGAGTGGATGCTCTCCTCCTTTTGGTTTTTCCCATCTCTCCCCCCACTACTTCATTTGTCATATGTGAATATTGCATCTTCTCTAAATTGCATTGCTGTAACACTCTTTCCCACAATAATGGAGAGCAGTGTCCTCCACATATGGGAGGCATTCAGCCAATCTAACCATTGCCACTGCTGGCCAAACCTGCATGAATGCTTTTGCCCTGCAGAATCATAGCCTGGATTCATGGAGCAGAACACACAGCCACTGCATACACAGTTTCCTACAACTTCGAAGGAGAAAATATATTCATAGACACTGTTTGGGGCAAGTAGAGGTATGAGACCTGATTCGGCAGCAAGGTGTCACCACTTACTCTTCTCTCTCACAAATACACCCCCCACCCCCCAAATCCAGGTCCAGGGACTAAGTGTTTCAGCTCCCGACTACTGCCCATTATTCTCTCTGTGTGTTTCTCTTCGCTGTTTACAACATGTATATAATCCACCCCACACTTGTTTTGTGCTGACTAGGAGGGAGGCTCACTGCATTACCACCAGAAGTGACTGGCATGTTCCCAGCTGTTTGTCCATGGGGTGGTTAATCTATTTGCTCCAGGCAGGTTCCTTTATCCTTGCAAGTCACATGACAGACAATTATGCGACAGGTAAAGAATGTCCTAGCATGGAACTGGTCCCCGTAAAGAACACGGTACCTACTCCTTTGCTGTCCATTGAGCTTTTGCCCTAGACACAGGAGCCTTGCTCATGTGTCTGGTTTACAATCCCACATGTCTTTCACTTTCAGACTCTCTCCCACTGCCCGATTTTGTTCAATAAAAGCTTTGCTTTTGCCACATACGTTGTTTGCTGGCCTCAGGACAGGACTTGGGGGTGGGGCAGGGGGCAGGGAACTTGATGGACTCAGGGTCTGTGATCCCTCTCCTCTATGTTCACTCAGATCTTCTAGGGGGCAGATGCTCAGGGTGCAAGTGAGATGGATACCGCTTCCAGGGCATATGAGGCAATCGGCTAGGGGAGTGGCATTTAGGCCTACTAAATGCCACCTGGAAGGACTAACAACATAGAAATGATTCTGGTCACATGGGTTGCCAGAGGGAGGGGTGGGCCAAAAGGGCTGGGTGGCTCATGCAGGGGCCAGGCTATTGGCCATGCAGTGCCTCTGCTGATTGGCTAAGATGTGCCTGGGTATGGGGGTAACTTCCCTCATTTCTTAATGTGGGCTTGTGGTCTGGATTTGAACTAGGAATCTCCAGCATATAGAACATAAGCTGTTCCACCCAACTAGACCTCCCTTCTGCAGCCCCTGTGTTTCTGGCATCTATGATTGGGACTTGGGCTGTGGGGGAATACAGATGTCCCATGATATGTCTGAATGCTGCCTGGTGTTGTGGCTGAGTGATTAGGCAATTGCTTTGTGGGTTCCTTTTCTTTTGCCTTTGACATGACTTTTCTTTTTCAGGCATGCAAAAGGTGAGATAGGGCATTCCCCCCCCCCCCCTTTCCCCTGGTGGAGATCAAATTCCTGTTTCCTGCTTCCCAGCCAATATTATTCTGATTACTCCTGGCTGAATCAAGTCATTATGTGAAATGTAAGTCGAATAGATGGCAGTTATTATAGTCTGAACCTTTCCAGAAGTCCCTTTTGAAGTGTGCAGTTCTCACATCTTGAAGTGCCTATTATTATTTATAGGTACATATGAGGGAAGCGAGCATGTAATTATCAATGTGTGAAATTATTTTAATTACATGCAAGTGTATATAGTTCATTTTCTGTATAATATATTGGACCAAGCAAATTGTTGATTCTCCAGCGATTCAAAATTATGTTGTATCAGTTCATAAGTTAGTTACAGAGCAAGGTGCATATTAAAAAAGAAGAAGGGAAAATAGAGCAGCTTTCTGAATTATCCCCCTGTAATAGCAATCTATTTTTCTAAATGGAAGGCAAGGCAATGTAAAACAACTACAAACCTCTGCAATAGTATTTTGCACTAAAGATTGTACACTTTACCTCTTATTTTAACATACAGCTACTTTTTGGATGTTGTGTTTTCTCCAGTACAATGACAGTTTAAAGAGATCTATTTTTCCTTATAATGAAAAAAAAATGTTTTATTCGGAAACATTCACAAACTCCCAGTGGCAATGAATCTTGTGTACTCAGAATGTTCTGAAAGTCTAGAAAGGTGAGAAAAGAAACATAATGCATCATGTTTAAAACATGGCCCACTGAGCCTTTGGGAGGAGTGACCTAAAAGGCTTTAGAGATACTATAAATATTTAATCAGTCCTAAGAGATACAATTTGGAAAGAAAGGATAACAAGTAGTTTCCTGACATGGAAAGAGAATTAGGATGGTCCATTAGCGAGGGTTTTGCTAAAAGAAACTAATTGGGCACAATCTGACACGTGTCCATTTTTTAAAATGCCCTTGGGGATTACAGTTTTGTGGCGCAATGCTCATAAGAAAAATAAGCTGGATTTGCTTAGACTTTGGTGAGACAAATTGGAAGGAGGAAGAAGGAGAATCCTACTGGTCCAAATTATAGTGCTCATTTTAGTCTAGTATGATTGCAGTCAACGTTGAAAAACAGATTTTTAACTGAATGCTAATTATCAATTGACAAATAAGTGAAGAAGCAATGTTTTTAATCTATGAGTATTATCTGGTTACACACCAAATACACTCATTAAAGACTTGAAGGTACTCAAAATCAAGATGTATGAGATTTTTTTTTTCCTATTTGCAAATCATGCCAAAATCTCCCAATTGCAAACCATGAATGCAAATGCGAGTAGGAATACAATACTCAGGATATTCATGCAATTTCTTGAACTTGCATTTAAAAGTGTGCACTTCTGAAAATGTACACTTACCCTCCAAAACCGCATTTTCATGCTTCAGCCTATTGGGGGGGGGGGGGGGAATGCAAATTTCCAATCAGGGAAAAATATGCACTTTTCAAAATAAACATTTTGCCTAACCGAAAATGAGCATTCTTTCCAATCAGGGAGGGGGAAAAAGACATGAATGTGTTTGGGAATGTGAACGAGGCAAACCGAACTTTGAAGAGGAATTCGGAGAACCTCAATGAGCTTGAATATTACACATTTCCCAAACTAAAAGGTATTCTTCTAAAATGTATTTATTTATTTGATTTTTACACTGCCTTTCTATCTAAAAATGGCGCTCAAGGGTAAATAGCTAAAATGTGCAGAAAAAAACAAATTGGTAGGCATTGAGAATAGCTTGGAGAATGGGATCAAAATTCAAAATTATCTACAGTTCATAAGAAAAAAAAGTAGAATAAAATGTAATAAGTGCAATGTAAGAAGGAAAGTAAAGACAAATGTAATATTTGGGAAATGTCCAATAAGTAGCAGAGTGGAAAAGAGCCAGGGGTCAGAAATGATGATAAGTTGCATATGTCAGCAGTGATGTGCCATATTTTTTTAAACATAAATCATAATATTCAATTGCATTAGCAAACAAGACACAGGAAGGACTTCTATATATACTTGGCATTGGTATGGTATTTTAATGGAGTACAGCATCATTTGATTTTTACTCCATACTTTCAGAAAGGCATTAAGAAGCTGAAAGGAATCCTAAGAGGTACACCAATTAAAAGAGGTATGGAATCTGTAGGAGTAGGAAAGAGATAATCAAAACAGGACATCAGGAATAACTTTGGGTAGTGGAACACTGAAGATTTCCTAAGGCTATGAAAGACACTGTTATTACTGGAGATCTTTAAAGAGCAGATTTGACAAGCTGGATGAGTCTGGTGGATTCCATCCTTGAAACAGAAGGATTTTTCGGAGGTCTTCTTATTATTGCCAGATAATGATACAAGCGTGAAGATGAGAGTATATAATAATTTGACAAAGATAACTTCCAGCATGATCTCTACTTTTGTCAGGGGTTTCAAACTTGTGACCCAGATAGCCCTCTCAAAACTAGTGTTTTATCATTATAAAGACCTTCTAAAATGTAAGACCAGTCTTAGTACTTCAATAAATGTTTTAGTGAGGTTATAAAATGGGCTGAACAGACATCTGGCAGGAATGCTTTAGCTATGGAATATACTGAGGGAGTAGGACAATAGCCCCCTGGTTTCCTTGTAATCCTGTGATCATCCTTCCTAAAATCCCAACAGTATTTCTGCACGTTTTTTCCTTTATTTAACATCTAGTCAGATCAACTTTCGGAATTTGCCTTCATCGGAGTTGTCATTTTACATGACATGATTAGACTTTTCAAAGCGACATTCAGCAACCAAGAAAACTGGCGACCATGTATGTCCTGTGTTGTATTTATGTCAGTTATGTAACAACAAAAATACTTGCTCAGCACAACCACAGTAGACCAACAGTACTCACTGAAAGGGGAAAAGGCACAGTCTTTGCTTTTGTTAAATTTTGCTTGGGATCAAAACTACAAATGTACCATAGGCCATAGAAAACTTCTTGTTGCTTTCAGTTTTAAAAGACTGCCCCTGACTGACCCAATTAAAGTACTTCATTGGAAGACAATTTAGTGTCAAGCAGTTTACCAGTCCTGAATGCATTACCTTCTGAAGTGAATTTTCCAATCTGTGTCAAAAGCTTGGCCTTTCAAAACAGATTTGAAAATACAGGATTCAGATCCATACAATTGAGTAACTAAGTTATGTCATGATGGTGCCAACCAGACACCTTGAATGTCCTGATCTAACGCAAGCAGATGGCATCTTTGTTCTTTTTCTGCTCTACTTCTCATCAGTCAGTCATGAGGCAGAAAGGACCTCAGCTTAAGTTAGTCTCAACCTATTCCATGTCCTGGCACAATGATGCAACATTGTGTATTAGAGGAAAACGTCTGCTTCTGAATCAGGATAGATTGACTTGATAGGTTAGTGGGGAAGGGAGGAAGATTGTTGGTAAATGAACTGCAACTTTTATTTATAATTATCATTACCTCTTTACTACAATGTAAGATTGGACAACTCAATACATAGGACAATAGCAGGCGGGTGAACAAAACAGAAAACAAACTTCAAGTGTTTTCTACCTGTAATAAGGATGTTCTATCTTGCAAAAGTGGTAGTGAGATGCAGGGAAATTGCAAAACGTTCAGGACTCAAATGTACTGCACAGCTAGAACATTGTAGATGTACCTATACTAATCTGTCAGTACCAATCAGACCCACGTATCTGGAAAGCGGTACTATCCTATTCTATCATTCAATGTAGTGACACAGAACTTTCCTACTATGCATTCTGGGACAGCATCTAGAAACGTGTAATGATTGAACCCATAGAAATCTCTGACTAGATTATCTTACTATATTTAGAACGAATACAGAATAGAAATTTACTAGCAAACCTATTCTCATGAAGACAATGGCCTATTTGTCAATGCATATTTGTGAATATTGAATTTTAGGTTACAATTCCATACACACTTACCTGAGAGTAACCCCCACTGAACACAATGAGACTTACATTTGTGGAAATATATGTGGGATTGCACTGTAAACCGCTGAACTGCTAAGGTAAAATAATCAGCAAAACTTTTCTTACCTTCAATAACTCTGAATGCTTTCTTGCAGCTAGGGAGGGGGCACTTTGCTAAACTTGATTCTTGAAAATGTTCCTTTAATTTTGAATATTCCACAGGAAAGTGAGTTTTTGTGGAATTATTGAGTTCTGCATTGTGTGAGAAGAAAAAGATATATATTTTATACACATCTTAACCATTTCATAATGTCAATTTTGTAATCACTACAAATCTTGAAGTAAGTTCTTTACACAAGATGAAAGCCTGCAACTGCAAGAGGGTGCATTGGGAGGGTGCCATTGCACTCATGTCCTGCTTGTGGGTTTCCCGTGGGCAGCTGGTTGGCCACTGTGTTAACAGAGTTCTGAACTAGATGGGCCCTTGGTCTGATCTAGCATGGCTCTTCTTATGTGCTTATGTTTTGAAGATTTAGTTTGCAATCCTATGTATTCTTACCAGGGATTAATTTATTTTTATTTATTATATTTATATACCGCCCCATAGCTGAAGCTCTCTGGGTAGTTTACAAAAATTAAGAACATTGACATTCAACTCAGTAAGTATGCACAGGATCAGGCTGCAACAAAAGTAAAATTGGTTGCATGTAAGCCTTTAGGCATGCATGCATAAGTTTTGACATTGTGACTGAAAGCTGCAATCCTATCTATTTATCTTTTTGAAATTGGTGATATTTCAGCATTCTTAGTTATATATAGAGTTGTAGTTTAGGGAGAAAATATACAGAAAATTACAAATAAGTAAAGATTTTAAAGCAGAAGTGCCTTATTAATAGTCAAGGAAGCTGGATACATGCAATGAAGGACTCCTATTTGTAAACTTTGCTGCACCCTGAGGTAGGTTTCAATTTATTACCTTTTAGTGTCGGATGCAGTTTTTGGGAATCTAATAGCTTCCAATACCTAAATTGCCAAATCTTGCCAAATCTTTTCCCCTCTGTTTAAACTGCACAAACGGACCCTAGAAGAGTTATAAACCTTGAATCTATCATGTGCTGTGGTTCTTGCTATATGAAAGGCAATCATAAATAGATGTGCACGTATCAGGAATTCCACTGGCTCTGTTTCTGGCTCCTTCCCCAGTTGGCTGTTCCACATCTGTCTGTGGAGAAATTCCCATGAACTTTTGTGTCCATGATTCTTTACTGATGATCTTTGTATGCTTTTATTTCAGAAACTGGGGGTGAAGGGTGGGTATGATTTTAATTTCTTAGCCTTTAATAAAGAGCTGCATACCCTGGGAATCTCTGATTTTATACAAAAGCACAATTAAAAGGAGATATATTTTATTACAAATCACTAAAGAAATAATTTTATATAGATTCTGACTGCCATTAATAAGGACCAAGGGCAGTGCTACAATGTTGTATGGTACTACTTCACTGAAAAAAAATCGTTGATTTTTTTCCCTTTCCTTCTTTTACTCCCCCTCCTCCTCTTCCTCCTCCTTCTTCTTGGTTTTCATCTATTTCTATTTCCCCTGTTGGGTAAGATCCAATAGTGTCCTTCCTTCTATGAAAGGAGCTTTCTGTGATGGAACCCTTATGCAGGAAGTCTTAATCCATTAGAGAATGGTTTAAAGCAGCCTTCCTACAATGGAGGAAAAGCCTTCCATCAGAGGACACTTCTAATTCATTAAAACAAACCAGAATTAAGCCCTTGTTTGAAAGGCACTATTTTGTAAAAGCTGGAAATTATTATTATTATTTCTTATTATTTATTACATTTGTATACTGCCCCATAGCCAAAGCTCTCTGGGTGGTTTACATAAGATTAAAACATTTAAAAATATACAAAAATTAAAAGTGCAAAAGCATACAATATGCACATACATTTAAAATTACTATAATCACTTACAAGCTACAAACCTAAAAACAAAAACAGACCCAGGCTCATCAGATATTGTTAAGTGCCTGAGAGGAGTCTTGACCTGGTGCCGCAAAGATAACAACGTTGGCGCCAGGCAGGCCTTGTCGGGGAGATCGTTCCACAATTGGGGGCCACCATAGAGAAGGCCCTCTCCCTTGTTGCTGACCTCCAAGCTTCCCTCGGAGTACGCACTCGGAGGAGGACGTTAGATGTTGAATGTAGTGTTCAGGTAGGTTCATGTCGGGAAAGGCGTTCCATCAAGTATTGTGGTCCAAGCCATGTAAGGCTTTATAGGTTAAAACCAGCACCTTGAATAGGGCTCTGAAACATATAGGCAGCCAATGGAAGCAGGCCAGGCTAGACATTTTTCAGCAATGAATAAAGAACCAGAGACCACCAGCGTCCAACTGGGTCGTGCCTTGCTGGTCACTAGGTTATCTTGTTTATTCAAGACTATAGCTGGCCCTACCATTAGGCAGAATGGCTTGGATGCCTCCAGCCACTGATTTGGGTTATAATAAAAGGGCAGAAAATCGTTATTTGTTAATTATTATATATTTTACTCCCAGGGACAGATTCTTGTGGGATTTTCTTACTGAGGTGCTAAAAATAACTTAGCCAGACTTGGATACTATGTACTTTGACTTGGCGTGTGTGTTCCATTTGCTGTTCTGCCTCAAGCAGCAAAGTATCTTTGGCCAGTATACTTTTTGAATACTCTTCTACTCTTGGATTTCACTATATTTTTGAAGTCAATGATAGTCTAATGTTATTTTCTTTCCCATTTCCTTCTATTTTTCTTAAATTCCTCATTTCAGCACCAACGTCAGGGATAAATTAATATTGCTAAAATTCTACTAATTCTACTAAAATTAAAAATCTATTTATCGCATGGCTGAAATGATCATAACGTTATCACAGAATATCTAAGAATGTATGAGTAACATATTTCACTATAGTTAAGCAAACATCAAGGCCTGATGTGGATGACACTCTTCAGATTTCTTTCCTGTTCACAGCAGGCAGTGGGAGAATGGTTCCCTTCCGGTAGCCCACCTGACACGACTGTCTCATCTCTGAACATACCAGATGTCAATGCATGGGTATAACATTTGAACATATTGCATGTGTGTAAAATCTAATTCATGTAGAACCAGATCACACAGTTGATTCCCAGATCTGGGACATAGATTATGCTGTTCAGGGTGTGTTGAATTTTGAGCATATATGCCCTATTCCAGGGAAGAATAACCATTTTTCTGCTGAGGGTCACATTCTCTTGGGGCAATGTTCCGGGGTCTGCATGCCAGAGTTGGCAGTAGATAGGAGCAGAGCCACCCCAGTCTATCTCTTTTTATTAAGATCATCACTACTCTCTCAGTAGATGGTGCCGGAGCGGTTCCTGCCAAAAAAAGTTTGCCTTAGCTATAGAAGTTTCTGAAATGAGCTCCACGCAGGTGCAGAGCCCATATGTGTGATGCACAGAGACCACGAAGAAGAACTAGTAATCACTAAGGCTCAAACTGGTCTAGAAAGCTACAGATCTGTGTACTTAAACCTATATCTCCCCCAATTATGTTGAAAGAAGGAGGTGAGGTGTTCATGAAAAGTGCTTGTCTCTCCATAGCTTGTTCATGAAAAGTGCTTGTCTCTCCATAGCCTATGTTCCCAATGACTTTTCTGCCAGCATTGCTCACTTCTGGTATCCAAGTCCTGTTACCAATATACTGTGTTTGGGGTGTACTCTTTAATTAGCCCCAAACATTTACTTTGAAAATGACATGTAATTGGTTATTAGGTACTTATTGGGTAAGAGTAACGATAATTGATGAAGTATATTTTTAAAAAGCTTTTTACCTGATTGGAAAAAAACTTGGGCAATGGCAGTACGGCAGAGAGGACATGGAGTGCTGGTTGGGTTATCTTTGGCGAGTGTGCGCAGGCAAGGTTCACAAAAGATGTGGTGGCATGGATAGCACATGTAAGGATTAAAGTAGACATCTAGGCACACTGCGCAAAGGTAGCTTTCCTTATCTTGTCTGTGTTCACGCTCCTCTTCTGTATTCATAGTCTACAAGAGGGGGGAAAAACAAAGCTGTGCCCAAAATGATTTTAGTCAAATAAGAGACGCAACACACTGTATAATATCATTGAAGTGAATGAAGATCTTATATGCCAAGTTTAATGTATAATTCTTTCTGCAAGGCAATCCTAAAGTGAAAATAATATTTTTGAAGTTATGTGACGAATTCCAGGTGGGGCTAGAATGACTGATTTGCCACAGGACTGTAATGTGGGGTAGTGAAAACTTTAATAAGCTTTAGTTTGCTAAATATGGAGATGGAGCTTTTATTATCTATAGCTTATGTGACAAACATGTTATGCTTTTATTTCAGTCTCTCAGAGATATCTACAAAGGTGGGGATTGTCCATGTCATCCTCAGGTGACAGTTATTATACACCTCTCCCACCTCACTTATGTAAAGCACAATATTAGTTTCCTGTTACTGAAGGGCTGTCCTGTAGATAGAAAATAAGCTGGCATAAAGCATAAAGTATGTAGCTTTGAATCATAGAAACATTTCAACTCATTGAGAATTAAGCAAAGCTAACATTTTATGGCAGTGAGGAAAACCTCAGATCAGCCATGTGAGGGCAGAAGTAAGAAACAAAACAACTACAAAGCCACAAAAATCAGAATATCTAGTATTGTCTGACCCAAGCAGGTCCCCATTTGTATGCCAACTTTTAAAGTTTCCTGTTTATTAGTTATCTCCTATCTGTTTGCAAATTATGACATACTTCACAGAAAAATAATCTTACAGTACAGATCACCATCTCGTAGGTACAAGATCTTTTAAAAATGTTTCAGAGTTTGACTTTTGAGAGATATTTGGGTTCTACCCTAAAAATATTTTTTAGTAAAATAAATAAATAAAAATATTGGGGTATATTTTGTGAATAAAATTAAGACTTAAGTCTTTCTTTGCATTTAGATGTGTATATGGTCAGCAGCTGGCTTCAACCTTGCCTCACCCCAGAGGAGGATCACATTGCTGGCCCTACCCCTTATAGGCCTCAAGAGTTTAGTGGAGACTGAACTGTCCCCCCCCCCCCCCCCCCCGATTATTACTGCTCAGGGAGGCTATAAGTTCAGATGACCCAAAGAATTCTGATAGGCCCCATATCCCAGCTTTGGATTCTTTAATTACATCTCTAGGACCCCATGAGCAAAGATGGTGATCAGTCTAAGTAAAATAGCCCAGACCAAAAGATCCAGTGCCTATCTTCAAGCCAAAGGTCTTCCTTCTATGAGGTCTATTCAGGAGGATTGTGCCAAAACCTACACCTGCCCTGGATCAAGGACCTGCTGATACTCAAGGAAGAGATGGGGCAACAGGGGCAGGTATAAAACTCCTCAGTTGTGCCTATCCATTGTTGATGCAACACTTTACCTAGCTCAGTTGCCTGTTGACTACAGTTGGACAGCTCCCTTGATCTTGTGGAAACCTTGTTTCCTGACCGTTGGACAGCTCCCCAGCCTTGCTCATAAGCCGAGAGTCTATTTAAGCCAAGCAGCAATATTAGTGGGAAAGGGTTAGTTAGAGAGAGAATCAGTTGTCCAAAGCCATCCAGTAATCTATATAGCTGAGCAATGGGTTTGAACCCATGCATCCAACGTGCATCTCTTGCATGCTGATCCTCAGAAATCAAGGACGATAAGATGGCAAAGATGGAATATGGTGGTTCCCATCTTTCATTTCTATAAGCAGTTTTCTGAATCTCATTCTTGCAGAGAAATATTAAATAGGTACCTGTAGAAATCTCTGAGAATATATAAAGTCTGAAATGGCTAAGCACTGATTTTTGTGTTAGTGTGCTTCACAATTCAATTTGGCAGTAAAGGCAGTGGCTTTTTTTACATGCCGCAAACTACATGAAGTCTTAAATTATTATTAAGCTCTGTGAACAATATGACAGATGTGCTGATTGCTCCTTACTAAATACATGTAGATGTGTATTTTATATTTTATAAATGTAGAACACATACATGTGCCCTGAGCCCTGAAAGAAAGAAAGAAAGAAAACAGAGCTTGTGCTCACAACCCCTGCAACAGTTGCAGCATCTATTACTACTGAAGTGGAATTTCAGAAGCTCTGGAGCAAATTACTTCAATATCATCCACAATCGAGGCTGTCCCCAATTGTCATAAACTAATTAAAAGTTTATTTTAATGGTGATTAACTCTCCAAATCATCATCCACTTCACCCAAAGTGGCAGACACATCCAACAGTGTGAAGGTTATGAGAAAGTGGCACGGTTTATGTAATAAGTGCAGAAAACCAAAGTATAACATAGAAAATAATTCTAAGTGAATTAGTATGAGATTATAATGGACCAGAGAATATAAAAAATTGAAATACATAATGAGCTAAAGAGATGGATATTTTCCCCAATTAGGCCATTGAAGGCTTTGTGCTCTCAGGCTGAGGTTTGGTATTTGGTGCAGTGTGTTATTGTTTTAGGCTTTTGTTAAATTTCATAGAGCACAGCTAGCCAAAGAGGTCAAAGCTCCCATATTTGTATTTAGTTAATAATTCACTTGCACTTCCTCAATATCTGGCTTCTCACTAAAATATAAAATAGAAGTCAAAAACATCAAGGCAAACAAAGCAGGTTAAGAAGCTCTTTGGAGCTATGAATTGCAAAGAGCCACGTCCTCCTCTCAGGCTTTTCTGCATCAGCTTGAAAAAGATAAACTGCTCACAGGGAAAACAATAATAATAAAAAGGGTATCTTTTTTGGCACAATGTTTACATTTAAAGTGAACACTATCTACTTATGGTACCTAGAATGACTGACCTATTGACATTAGGAAGATAAATGGATAGAATACTAAGGCAGTATTCACTGTAAATGATTGGAGGTAATGGTTCCTAAAAGTTAGTGACTAACAGTGCAATCCTATACACATGCAGTCAGAAGTAAGTCCCAATGAATTTAATGGGACTTACTCTCAGATGAGCTTGCAGGATTGAGCTATGAAGCAGAATCCCTCAGTTCACATCTTGCCTATGCCATGAACTCAGAAGGCAGCCTTTGGCAAGCTCTCATTCTCAGCTCTCCATTCGACATATGCGGATAATAATAATGGCCTAACTTACATAGATGTTGTAAGGCTTACTGAAATAATGCATGTGAAACACTTTCAACTCTCTAAATCAATAAGTATAAGGCTAAACAGTAAAGCAGATTATTGGATTTTTGTCCAAAATGTTCTATAGTAACATGTTTTAAAATGTATTTAATAATAATAGGCGGAGGTGAGCAATTTTCAATGGGACTACAGCATGCAGGAAGGGGTAATTTAATTCTTCCTTCACAACTGCAATGCTGATAAAAATCTCCCCCACCCTGTACTACTATTGACCTATGGGGAAAAACATATCACTGCTGAGAACCACTGTCATGTAGTTAGTTAGACTGTTGGACTGGGAGTTGGGAGATCCGAGTTCTAGTCCCCACTCGGCCATGAAGATCACTGGGTAACTTTGGGCCAGTCAGACTCTCATCCCAAACTACCTCACAGGGTTATTGTTGTAAGGATAGAATGGAGAGGAGGAGGATTATGTACATCACACTGGGTTCCTTAAGGGTGAAAAAAGCTGGGATATAAATGTAATAAATAGGAACCTTTTTTTCTACAGCAAACAGCAGTTGGAAGGGTTTTTATTGAGATTATGACTGCATGCCGTGGGCTTGATAAAAAACATCTCTCCCTCCTCAATAGTGTCTACTATTAAATATTTTGAAAACCTGATCTGCTTCCAAGTGACATGTTTAGCTTCACATGTAGTTTTGCCTGGAAGATTTCCTACAAAGCAACTAGTTCCATCTATAACACATACAAAAAACATGGAACAGGGCTGAGCAGACAGGCAATGGAAGGATTAAATGTACCTTTCTAGCCAGTGATAAATTTAGCTAAGAGTGATTTATTCATTTTAGTATGTATGTGTAAGTTCATATTAGTCAAGTCCCATTCCAAATCTAGTTGTAAGGTGGGTCCATCACTATGGAGTTTTGTCTGAATACACACAAACACACACACTATTCTGTGCACAGTGTGTGTGGGGGAGGGAGGATTAAATTGCTTTGGGGTGATTTGTGAATCAGCAGTCAGTTTATAGTGTAAATATCACTGTACTAATTCCATGTTTCTCAAAGTGAGAAAGCCAAGTATTTTTTGAGGAGGCCTGAGCCATTGTTAGAGTAAGAAAGAATTTAACCCTAACCCTCTTTTCCAATTACTGTGCAAGCCAGTATATATAATAACAACAACCCCATTTCACTCCTAAAAAAGGAAACATGCATATTTGTGCTCCAAGCGCAAATTCCTGCTGAATAATGAGTTGACTGAAGGCAGTATCCAATGCGGAGTCTCTGGCTCTACTGGTTCAGTTGCGCTTGCAGGAGCCACCGCTTGTGCAACGGGGCTTTCACACTTCTAAAAATATCCCTTGAAATGAGCAGAAATGCTAGTTTCCGGGGCAGGGCAGGTTAGCAAAGCTCCCTTCTGTGAGATCCACTGACCTATCCCTTTCTGGAAACTGGCATTTCTGCATGTTTCTGATTATTTTTAGAACTGCAAATGTCCCAGCACGCAAATGATGAGTCCCATGAGCACATGTGACCAGTACAATACTACCCTGAGATTTTAATTACACAATTCCCTATTTTTCATCATTTTTGCTTCTTTTCATGCTTAAATAACCCACAAATGTCTCCCCCACACACCCCGATCAGTGAATGTTATGAGCATCCAGCGTATACTCCTTGTTTTCCTTTGACTGTTCCGGGCCCAAACTGAACAATGACTGCCTGCACAGATCACATTTTCTGCCTTTCATGTAAGGAGACTCCAACAGACTTATCTTAGTGAGGCTCACTAAGAAAAAAAATGCAAATCACTGTGCTAAATATTCTAAAACCCATTTCCGAAAGCATCGGAATTGCCTTGAAGAGTTTTTCTGCAAGAACTTGCACTCGTTACACTATTCCACTGCTGCAAGTCTCACTACAATGAAATGGGAATGACATAACCATGGCAATTTGAAGATAGGCCTGTTTTAGTATATAGCAAAATTTCTGAGGATGTTCAGCAGTATCAACATTATTAAAGACAGAATCATTTCAACCCTCTTTGTTGTGCAGCTGTACTAATCCCTCCAGATCACTCCATGTCCTAATTGGGATGTCATTTATTAGCATATATATTGTTAAGTGGCAACTGACATTACTAATTTCCGGATAAATGCTATTGGAAATTACATTTTTCAGACTAAGAACCTTTGGGAATGCAACTCTCAATGAAGCTATTGACAATCACTCAGGGAAGGAGCATTTTTTTTCTATTAAAGGAAGCAAATTAACACAATAAATTGAAGAATGGTCCATGTAAATAGACTTTCCAAAATGCCTAGACACACATTCACTCTTTCCAATTCCCAAATGGTGGGTGAGGAAGTACAGGAGATCATGGGTGCTTTGCTGGCAGATATGAGACTACTGATGATTGCTATTATTAGGCAATGTATTACAAGGGAGACAAAGGCAACAATGGAACATAGACAAAATTCTAAAGTGCAAACAGGAAAGGCACTGGGGAGTAGGAAGGGCCAAGGGAGGGAGAAAGAATTGGGATAAGCTTCCTTTCTAGAAGTTCCCTGAAGATTGGGTTGCAAAGAATATAATCTTTAAGCAGCTTTAAGAAGATGGGAAGAGCACTGAATTCTCTTGTCGTTTCTGACTCCCTGGACCTCTGGTTGCTCAGCTTGGAAAGAAAACAACAATGCTACACTCCCCTTTGTAAATCATGCCTAAAGTTCTTCCCTACCTTTCCTGATAGTATATCGCCCTTCTCATTTAACTGTAATGTTTATGAGCACTGTGTATACAACAATGAAGGCCAGTGGTTGTTCATCTACATATGTGTACATATATTTGATTGTACCTGAGGGATTTAAAAACATCTTATCATGTTACTATCTTTTGTAAACAAACCTACATCATCATCATTGTTATTTAATCTATTTCTCGCTTGTGGAGGTTTTTCTAGATGGACATGATAGGCTTTGTCAAGTCATGCTGTCTTTTACAGATTCAGGAATTTCCTGACAATTGAGCATGTTTTAAGTATGACTGCTTTCTGGATGTTGGTGTGGATGTATTTTGGTATGCCCAGTTTCTGAAGGTTTTCTGTATATTTTTTTGATGTGATGCCGGTGACTGAGGTGACTAGTGGAATAATTGTGACCTTTTCCTGTTGCCATAGTTCTTTGACTTCCATGGCCAGTGGTGTATATTTGTCTCTCTTTTCTTCTTCCTTTTCAACAACATTTTTGTCATTCGGTATTGCTATGTCGATGAGGTATGTGTTTTTTTCTTTTTTGTCTATGACCGTTATGTCTGGTCGGTTACAGAGTATTGTCTTGTCGGTATGAATTGTTCTGTCCCAGTATATTTTATGATCTGCATTTTCCAAGATTGTTTCGGGTGAGTATGTATAGTATGGTGTAGATGTTTGATAAGGTTGAATTTGATGGCCAGTTGTTGGTGAATTATTTTTGCAGTTGTATTGTGTCTGTATAGTCCATTCCTGCCAGAATTTTACATCCTCCTGTTATGTGGTCTATTGTTTCTTGGAACTGATGGCATTTCCTGCATATGTCTGTTGTTACACTGTTATCTTTTATGATGTATTTTGGTAGTTCTTGGTGGCTATAACTTGATCCTGTATAGCTATTAGGAATCCTTCAGTTTCTGGAAATAGCTCACTCTTCTTGAGCCATTCGTACGATTGTTCTTTGTTTATTCATGGATTCTGTATTATGTTGTAGTGCTTCCCACGGAGTACTTTTTGTGCCCATATTTCTTTTTTCTCTGCGAGTGTGAGTGGTCGTGTTCGGTCTTCGTTTTGAAGTGCTAGGTTGAGTTGGGTGTAATTTTTATCTGCTGTTACTATGGCTTTATGAATGGGGGCATTTATAGTGTGGAAGAATTCTCTGAGTGATTTTATCTGTTTTGCATGCATTATGTTAATGTCCAGCAGACCTCTTCCTCCTTCTTTCCTGCTGATTGTTATTCTTTCAATGCATGAGTTAGGATGGAGCATGCGGTATTTTGTGAGTTTGGTGCGATTGCGTCTGTTTATTTCTTCAAGTTCAGTGTGCGACCAGTGTATGATTCCGAATGAGTATGTGAGAATGGGTATTGTGTAGGTTTTGATGGCTTTGAAAATGTTTTTCGAGTTGAGTTCAGATTTTAGGGTTTGTGATAGGCAAGTTTTATATTGCATTCTTAGTTGAATTTTTACTGTGGAGGGATTGATTTTTTGTGTTTTGTTGGAATCCAAAATATTTGTATGTTTCATTTTCTTCCATGTTATCTAATATTTCTTTATTTAGTGTTTCTGCTGTTTCTTCTTCTTACCATTTTCCTCTTTCTATGTGTAGCATCTTGCATTTTCCAATCCTGAATTCCATTTTCATGTCTGTTGTCAGTTCCTCAGTGATTCGCAGGAGGCCTTTTATCTGTGTCAAGGTTGAAGCATAGATTTTGATGTCATCCATGTACAGGAGGTGATTGATTCTGTGCTTTGCTTGTTTTTGGTGTTTTATGTCAATCCCATATGTGGTGTTGTTAAGCGTGTTGGATAGTGGATTGAGGCACAGGCAAAACCACAGAGCACCTTGGAATATGCCACATTTGATATTTATTTTTTCTGTCTGTATATGATCCTTGTTTGTTGCTAGGTGTATTGTCGTTCTTCATGTCTTCATGATTCTTGTCAGAAAGTTTCAGATTGAGGGGTGTATTTTGTATATTTTGAGTACTTTTTTCAGCCAGCTGTGTGGGACAGTTGAAAACCTTTTTATAGTTCTCGGCCTCGACGCTGCCCGTTAAAGGCTTTTTTTCTCCTTTCTGGAATCATTTTTTTCACACTAGCAGGGTGGTTAGCCATGACTAGTGGTGGTTGGCTAGGGTCCGTTGGTGTGCCATGCCTATGTATTATTATTATCATTTATTATTATTATTGTTGTTATTATTATTATTATTATTATTATTATTATTATTATTTCATTTCTATACTGGCCAATATTCAAAGCTCTCCGGGCAGTTCACAAAAATTACAAACCATAAAATACCAGATAATAAAAATATAGCTTAAAAAATTTAACATACAAAATTTAAAACAATTTAAACATCTAAACAATTTCAATAAAATACTAGGCCTATAGAGACAGCTGACATAAATGTCCCATCATGTGCCACTGTATGCCTGGGAGTAGAGGACAGTCTTAACCAGGTGCTGAAAAGATGATAGTGTTGGTGCCAGGCAGGCCTCAGTGGGGAGATCGTTCCATAATGGGGGGGGGGGTTACCACTGAGAAGGCCCTCCCCCTTGTTGCCACCTTCAAAGCCTCCCACAGAAGAGAGACTCGGAGGAAGACCTTTGTTGCTGATCACAGTGTCTGGGTAGATTCATGCTGGGAGAGGTGCTCCATCAGGTATTGTTGCCCCAAGCCATGTAAGGCTGTATAGGTTAAAACCAGCTCAGGCTCAGAAACACACAGCTGATGCAAGAGGGCCAGAATTGGTGTTATATACTCAGACCTTCTGGTCTCAGTTATTAATCTGGCTGCCGTGTTTTGCACAAGCTGCAGCTTCTGTACAGGCTTCAAGGGCAGCTGCTTGTAGCGTGCATTGCAATACCTTGGAGGTTACCAGAGCATAGGCAACTGAAGCCAGATTACCCCTGTCCAGATAGGGGCATAGCTGGGCCACCAGCCAAAACTGCTAGAAGGCACTCCATGCCACTGAGGCTATCTGAGCTTCAAGTGACAGAGATGGCTCCAGGAGACCGACCAAGCTATGAACCTGCTCCTTCAAAGTGAGTACAACCCCATCCAGAACTGGTTGAACTTTCTCTATCCGGTCAGAGGAACCACCCACTAACAGCATCTCAGTCTTGTCTGGATTTAATTTCAGTTTGTTAGCCCTCATCCAGACCATTGTCGCAGCCAGGAACTGGTTCAGCACATCCACAGCCTCACCTGATGAAGATGAAAAGGAGAAGTAGAGCTATGTGTCATCAGCATACTGATGGCAACACCTGCCAAAACTCTACATGATCCCACCCACCGGTTTTATGTAGTTATTGAATAGAATGGGGGACAAAACTGACCCCCAAGGAACCCCATGCTAAAGAATGCACAGGGCCAAGCAATATTTCCCAAACACCACCTACTGGAGCTGGCCACCAAAGTAGCGGTGGAACCACTGCAATGCAGTACAACCCCACCCCCCATACCCAGCTCAGACAGTTATCCCAGAAGGATACCATAGTCGATGTATCGAAAGCTGCAAAAATCTTGTCTCTCTCCTGACAGCTCATCTTATAGGTCGACCAAAGCTGCTTCAATGCCAAAACCAGCCCAAATGAAATGGAGGTAAATAATCAGTTTCACCCAAGAGTGTCTGGAGCTGGTTGGCTACCACCTGCTCAAGGAACTTGTCCAGGAAAAGAACATTTGCCACCAGCCTAGAGTTAATATTTTCTAGGTCCAGAGAAGATTTCTTCAGGAGTAGTCTCACCGCTGCCACTCACTCTCCCAAGGAAGCATTAATCACCTCTCTGGCCCAGCTGGCTGTTCTGTCCCTACTGCTTTTTATAAGCCAAGTGGGGCAAGGATCCAGTATGGAAGTGGTTGCATGACCCTGCCAAGCACCTTTGTCAATTTCATCGTGCTGTAGCAGCTGAAACACATTCAAGAAAATAGGACAAGGCTATGCTGTAGATACCTCACTTGATTAACCTGTTGTACCACTGGAATCTAAGTCTTGAAGGATGTAAGAGATTTTATCCTGAAAGTGCCTAGCAAGTATGTTACAATGGGCTTCAGAAAGGTCTATAGTGTCCTTAGGACCAGCATGTAATAGGCCCCAGACAACCCTGAAAAACTCCTCTGGTGGCACACAAAGGATTCAATACAGGTAGCAAGATGTTGTTTCTTTGCCACCCTCACTGCACCTGAATATATATTATCATGGGTACACACCAGTCTTTGATTGCATCCACCAGGAGTTTTCCCTCCATCTGGATCCAAGCTGTCTCTTATTGTGTTTCATCACTCCCAGCTCCAGTGTATACCGTGGAACCATACAAGCTTTACTGCAAACAGGAGCAATCATGTCAACTGCAATCATGTCAACTACCTGAGTCATTTCTGCATTCCACAGATCAACCAGCATTTTGACAGGAGTGCCAGCCATATCACCCAGAACACCCCCCCCCCCGGGTCTTCTGGAAACCATTGGAATCCTTTATCCTCCAGGGGCGGATCACCTTAATAGGTTCCCCATCCTTGCAGAGGGGAAATCGAAACAGTCTAAATCTAAACAGGAGGTGATCTGACGATTGAAAATCGCCAACCTTCAGATCACCATCCCTATGAATGGCTGAAAAAACAAAGCCTAGTGTATCTTGCTACATGTGTTGGGCTGATGGCATGCTGGGGCAGTCCCATGGTTGTCATGGTTTGATAGGTGGTTCAATATTAGGTTCCAGGTTCAATATTAGGTTTCGGGTTCAATAGCTAGCCTTGCCATCTAAAAGATCTCAGGTAGCCGGGCCAAAAAGTTACTCTGCCTGAAACCCCAAAGAGCTGGGTCCACATTAGAGAAGGCCTGTGCACACTATGAGACTAAGGGTGTTATACATAACCTTGCATAATCTCTGGCAAGAGTTTCTTCCATAGTATGCATGCTGAATTATTGCAGATACTGTTTGCAATTAAGGATATACTTGATTGGTTTCAAATAGCATCATCTTCTTAACTTAGCAACCATTACTCTTCTGTTGGCAATTATATATTTATTAGCAAATAACAGTGTCTGGGCAGGTATATGCTGGAGATTAAATGCCAAAAGGAATAAAACTGTTAGATACTGTAGCAAAGCAACTGCCATCTCTGTCCCTAAAACAGAAGCCTCCCTCTGCTAATGAAAAGGTATTTGCACAAGTTAAAAATGGAAAGGATAGTAGCTATTCATTTTGATCACACAAAACAGCATGCATCAGTAGTTGTTCAGTCATCTATCCAAAATGATGAACAAGTATGATCATGAAAGAAAGCCCAAGCAGGACCATGCAGTTAGGGGCATGCTTGGTTCTTTATCGCTTCCCCACTGAGCTCTGTGGTGCAAAGGACATACTGCAATATAGGAAACAGTTGGGAAAGAGGAAAATCTACTTCTCATTCCAGACATCAAAGACCCTGGCAGCTGAGATAATCAGCGGCTCTTCTACAGGTGCCATCAACAGAGGGCCCCCTGTTATCCTGAGTCTGGGAAGCTCTCTCCAGGACTGTTTTCCTAGTGCCCAGTTTAATAAGTTTTAAGCACTAGGTCTTAGTGACTATAATATTTTATGCTGCTGCTTTTTGCTCTTAATGCTGTTTCTTGTTTTATTTTTACTTTTTATGGAATGTATTTCAATACTATTAATTATTCATTCAAATATTGTAAGTCACCTGTAAGATTTTTTAAAAAATCTATAAGGCGGAGTAGTCAGGAGTCCCTTGGGTCTGGAGCCAGGAACCTTTTCTGTGCTCATTGCTGCCCCATGAGGTGAGCCATTGCAAAGGCAGTTTCAAGCACCTTCCTGGTCAGTAAAATGCTGTCAGGGCTTGGTCCAGTTAAAAGGTATAACACCTTTATTGTTTACATTGGTACTTTGCCAAGGCATCAACATGTTCCTGGCATGTTTTGGTCTGTCCCTTTGCTCTGGCTCCACCTCCAAGCTTGGCTTCCAAGTTTTCCCTACCACTTCATACTTGGCTTCCTCCTACCTGCAAAATCCAGGAAGAGGGGAGGAGACTGAGGAGTATTGCCACTTTCCCCACTCCAGGTCAAAAAGAGAAAGTGTTTCTTACATCTTTCTTACAGACTAGAAGTTCTGTTTGAGATGAGAAAAGAGGGAACAGAGCCAAGTTTGGAAAAGCAGACATGGCCCTTTTTTCTGCTTGAGGCAGTGGTCAAAACATTGATTGGTGGACAGGGGTTAGGTGGGGGAGATGAGACTAGAACTCTCCATCCCTTCCTTTCCTCCAACTTGATTGATCTTCATCTAGCATATTCATCTTAGCCTTAAGGAAAACTGTCTTAAGACCAAGTGGAAGATAAATTGAACAAATACATTTGTGCTGTAGCATTAACAGTAAAGGTATTAAATAAACAGTCAAGAGTGAAATGGTAAAGGAACTTATGCATGGAGGGATTAATTTAAACAGCAAATAAATTGGTTCACAATTATTCCAACATGTTCTCTACTGGGAAACACTTCTGGGTTTGTATGGATATGTATTTATTATTCTGCCAGAGAAAATATTTATACACAAATATTTAATACAAAATGTTTTTGAAAAGATGGCTGGAAGTGTGTTGTTTCATTTTGGCAGCTGTGCATACAGTAAATTGTAAAAAAAGCACCCACAATTCTGATTACCATCCACCATATGTCAGTAGCAATAAATAACAAAGCATGCAATAATTTTGAATTAGCGGCCACCGATTAGCAGTTAGTTCTTTTATACTAACCACACATAAGACTCTTTTACTGCACCACAATACAAAATGGCACGAGGGGAAGAACAGGGGAAGGTCACTCAGGGATGTATTTAAGTGACATTTCAACTTCTTTTGACAGAGGATTGTATCCAGATTTAGTCTTACTTACCCACTGAAATCAATGGGACCTAAATTAGTCATGCCTTCCTTTCCTGCCCCCACTTTGTCTTGTTTAACCCTGGAATCAAACAATAATCCTTATTTTACGCCTTCCTTCCAATCATTATTCTCTTTTCATGCCTTCCCATCACCCACGTTAGCAACTTCCAAATACCCATCAGATTCACCTACCTACCCTTCAGTTTATCTAGCACTCCTTTCCCCTTCATTCATTAATCTCTGAATCTCTCCCCATGTTTGCCATTTGCATCCATACCTTCAACATTTAATCCACTCCAGTTCCAATTCCCCAGTCACTTTTCCAGGTTTTCCCTAATCATTTCCTTCCTCTTACTATTTCAAGATCTCTCTCTCTTTCTCTGTATGTGTGTAGTATACTGTCAATCAGAATAATGAAGAAGTGATGTTGAAAGTAATAGGCATGTGCTAATGGGACACTTTTGAGGACTACAATTCAAATTCAATGTAAAGATAATACAAATTGTTTTAACACTGAATAAACTAGTATTTTCAAAGGAGTAATAACAAGGAGAATTTATTATTGATTATATGCACTGTAGAATACGTCATATAAACCATTATGAATATATTTCCTATGTAATAGTTTTATGTATCAGTTACTGCTGAAAAACTGGAAACATTCAGCTGAATTCAGACAGAGGGCTCATCTACACCTAAGGGTGTAGCAGGAGGCAGTGGGGAGGATCATGGACTTACCTGCTTCCGCGATCCACCCACAACGTCTATACGGCTGTGCAACGTCCCGGAAGGGGAGAGGGATGTTGCAGGTGCCATTTTTTTCAGAAGAGGAGCCCGGTTGCACGGCCCCAATCCACCGAAAAAGCTAAGTACCCCCCCACCATCCCAGGGATGGCGAAATTGCTGCCCTCCACCCCCATGGGCATGGAGTCACCCTGTGCAGCTCTGTGCCCGTTTTGAGGACCTGGGAGCCTGCGCCACACTAGCCACGGTCCTCAGGGTTGTCCCAGGATCATGGAAAAACCGGGATATCCATGGTTGCAGTTATCCTGGGGTTGTCTCTAGGTCATCCCCGGTCGACCCTGGGACCCCCTGTGTGTTGTTTGGATGCACAGGGATGACCTAGTGTTAATCCCGGGATAACTGCTGGTTTATACATGGCCTAAATTAATCATGATGCTTTAATCATGACTTAATCCCATCCCATTAACTAATCCCGCTAATTTCAATGGGATTAAATCATGACTAACTTCATCTGGATCCAACCATTGTGACACTTCAAAATTCTGATATAGCATTTTATATGCACAAGATTAAGAATTCATTGGATCCACTTGAGAATTCTTTTGCTGATGGTTTTTCTTCAAAATAATTATAATAAAATTATAATTATAGTATTGAAATTTCAAAGCAATGTCAGTTTAGGCTGCAATCCTGCTCCATTATAATCAATGAGGGTTTTGCTATGGACTTCAAGGATTACATTCTTAATATCACTACATGATTTCTTTCAGATGAATATGAAATATTAAGATCATTTCTAGTTTTTAGTACGTTACCAAGTCAGACAACAAAATTCTTGTTCATTTTAAATGAATATTTCTTTACAGATTCAACAGCTGAATTCTTTCAAAATGAAGAATTTATCATAAAAATCCAAAATAATTTTATCAAGTCTTTGTCAATGCCAGAGCTGCTACACGACTCCACAGCAGTATACTGTAAACCTTTCTAAATGTATATATATATATATATATATATATATATATATATAATACTGAAACATGTCCTTGGAACTGGGTTGCTATTTAAATCTACAGTTCTTCTTATCTTAACTGTAGTAAATGTAGATTTCTCAGTTCATCTGCGGTTAATATGAGTGGTTAACATATTAATATGAGGTAGTAATGGGCTGGATGAGGAAAAACAAACTGAAGCTGAATCCAGACCTGGGTTTGGAGGTGTGTCAACCAGTTGTTCTCAGCTGTGTTCTCAGCTTGGGGGTGCTCCTGGATCCGTCGTTCCAAATGACAGCCCAGATAGATGCGATGGCCAGGAGTGCCTATTATCAGCTTCGGCTGATACGCCAGCTGCGCCCCTTCCTAGAGTTGGAAGACCTAAAGATGGTAGTGCACGTGCTGGTAACTTCGAGGCTCGACTTCTGCAATGTGCTGTACATAGAGCTACCTCTGTGCCTAGTCTGGAAACGTCAACTAGTTCAAAATATGGCAGCCAGGTTGGTCAGTGGTACACCTGTGGGTGACCATATTACGCCAGCTTTAAAATTGCTCCACTGGCTGCCAATTAGTTTCCGGGCGAAGTATAAAGTCTTGGTTATTACCTTTAAAGCCCTACATGGTTTGGGTCCAGGTTACCTGCGGGATCGCCTTCTCCCATACAATCCGCCCCGCACGCTCAGGTCCTCTGGGAAGAACTTACTACAGTCGGCCAAGACTAGGCTGACAACCATTACCCAGAGGACCTTCTCTTCTGCCGTTCCCAGACTGTGGAATGACTTGCCGGAGGAGACTCGTCAACTTAACAGTCTTTTAGAATTTAAGAAAGCTATAAAGACTGTTCTCTTCTGGCAGGCATATCCAGTGGAATTTCAGAATGTTTTAAGGATATTTTTAGGATGTTTTAGGATGTTTTAATGCAGTTTTAATAATGTGTGTCATGTTTTGGTCAGTTTTATGTATTATTTTATCATATTGTTGTTCCCCGCCTCGATCCAAACGGAGAGGCAGGTAAGAAATAAATAATAATATTATTAGTCCTTTAGTGACATGCTGTAATCACTATACTTACTGATAGCTTTTTAACTATGTTGATTGTGTAATTCTTAATAAACAAATCTCAGGCCAATTCACATAACTGTTTTAATGTGGTGATGCCTCCATAAACTGAGGTTTTTTGGGCTGCTCATCATTCCCTTTAAAAGCTTCAACATGTGAGTTGAGAAGGTGTGATCAAGAAGTGATGAGCTGTAATTTTATTACAAGACTATGATTACAGGCCTGAATAACTAGTGATTCACAAAAACAGATCCAGTCCTCCAACCATTTATGGAAGCCCATCAGGGATTCAGTAATCCTATTTTTGTTGCCCACTCAGGACTGTAAATACAGGATGGTTGTCAAGTAACTGGCATTTAGTTTGGTAGTGACCAAATGCTATAGGCCTGTTCCATGCCCTTCAGGTAATACTAGAAAAGTCATATTTCTCTTGGAAGTTTCTGGAAGAGAAGAGTTCAGAGTATTAGGTCAATGTGGGAGGTTTTCTGGTTGATCTGTATTTTTCACAATTAAAAGCAGGGAGAATTAGTCACTCCTTGATCCTGTATATTGTAAAATGTCTGCAAAGCCACAAACATAAGGACTGAGGAAGATTAGACCCAAAAGTTTAAAATAGCTCTTGTGAAGAGAATAGGAATGAAGACCCCTCACATGGATAATGATTTACTCAACAGAAAACGTTTTAGATGTTTATTACCCCTACTACAGTATGTCCTAGATATTGGTTTCTGCTACACCAAAGACTACTCAGGGTAATTTACTACAAATGCTACCCCCACTCTCCAAAATTATAAGGTTTCATAAAAAGAATAGTAGTTTGTGTGAGAACTCCATACACACGTTTTAAAATTCTGATAATTTAAATTGTTGTCATTATTGGTTAACTAAAAAAACACAAAACACTTGCAGGTGATACACAGCAGAATCTACAGTCGGTTGAGCTGAAATACATAGGAATTTAAGGTAATTACTTCCATTGGAATCAATAAATACAAGGTAGCTTATTTTTTTAGCTTTTTGGTTACTTAGCTTGGGAACTAGACTAAGTACATTTAACCAATACTTGTAAGCATGAGATCTTTGCTTTTATGAAGCTTTTTGAGACAAAGCTAATTAATAATTAATTCAATTTAAATTTTATTTTAGACCCTTTTTCATATTTCAAAACACAGTAACAGTACATTTGTTATAATAAAAAAATATGTCTACCGTACTTAAATTGCAGATTTAGAATGGATCAGTGTGGGACTACCTAATCTATTTTATTAATGCAGGCCTACAAAATATTATGACTCAATCAAGTAAAACACAACCCTTAAGTCATTTTGATACGATCGCCCCCAAATGTCCTCGACCCGCTTCCAATCGGGCACCTTGGTACACAGAAGATCTCAGGGAGTTGAAGTGGGAAGGATGACGACTGGAATGCCGATGGCGGAAAATTCAACATATCCAACAAGACAAGACATAGAGAATATCTTCGTTGCTATGGGGTGACAATACGTGCAGCAAAGAAAGCTTTCTTCTCTGCATGCATTGTGTCTACGAATTCGTGTCCAGCAGAACTGTTCAGGGTGGTGAGGGGGTCTAACTCAGACACTTTCCCCCCTGAACCCAATCTTAGAGCCTTCGGTAGTTCACTGTGATGCCTTTAATGATCACTTCACAGATAAAATCTCTCAGATAAAAGCCGTCATTACATCAGAAGCTGACAACAGAGTGTTCAGCAACTACATGAGTAGGATTACACTGGATCAGTTTCAGTTGGTGAGTATAGAGGACATGGACAAGCTGCTTGGATGAGTAAGGAGGACAACTTGTCCTCTTGATCCCTGTCCTTCCTTATTATTTATTATTTTATTATTTTATTCCATTTATATACCGCCCATTAGCCGAAGCTCTCTGGGCGGTTTACAAAAATTAAAAATACTGAACAATTAAAACACCAATATACAAAATTTAAAAACATAAAGCATAAAAACAAGTTAAAATTACAATATCCTTCTGGGTCAAAGCACAACAACAACACAAAAACACAAAAAAACCTCATCATATGCTGTTAAATGCCTGGGAGAAGAGGAAAGTCTTGACCTGGCGCCGAAAAGATAACAATGTTGGCGCCAGGCGAGCCTCATCAGGGAGATCATTCCATAATTGGGGGGGCACCACTGAAAAGGCCCTTTCCCTTGTTGCCACCCTCCGTGCCTCACTTGGAGTAGGCAACTGTAGGAGGACCTTCGATATGGATTGTAGTGTACGGGTAGGTTCATGTCAGGAGAGGCGTTCCATCAGGTATTGTGGTCCCAAGCCGTGTAAGGCTTTATAGGTTAAAACCAGCACCTTGAATTGAGCTCGGAAACGTACAGGCAGCCAGTGCAAACGGGCCAGAGTAGGTCTTATATGCTCGAACCTTCTGGTTCCTGTTATCACTCTGGCTGCTGCATTTTGCACAAGCTGCAGCTTCTGAACCGTCTTCAAAGGCAGCCCCACATAGAGTGCATTGCAGTAATCCAATTTAGAGATTACCAGAGCATAGACAACTGAAGCCAGGTTATCCCTGTCCAGATAGGAGCGTAGCTGGGCCACCAACTGAAGTTGGTAGAAGGCACTCCGTGCCACCGAGGCCACCTGAGCCTCAAGTGACAGAGATGGTTCTAGGAGAACCCCCAAGCTACGAACCTGCTCCTTCAGGGGGAGTGCAACCCCATCCAGAACAGGTTGAACACTCTCCATCCGGTCAGCAGAACCACCCACTAACAGCATCTCAGTCTTGTCTGGATTGAGTTTCAGTTTGTTAGCCCTCATCCAATCCATTGTCGCAGCCAGGCACTGGTTCAGCACATCCACAGCCTCACCTGATGAAGATGAAAAGGAGAAATAGAGTTGTATGTCATCAGCGTACTGATGACAAGGCACCCCAAAACTCTGGATGACCTCTCCCAACGGTTTCATGTAAATGTTGAACAGCATGGGGGACAAGACTGACCCCTGAGGAACCCCATACTGGAGAATCCATGGGGCCGAGCAATGTCCCCCAAGCACCACCTTCTGGAGCCGCCCCGCCAAGTAGGAGCGGAACCACTGCAGTGCAGTGCCTCCCACTCCCAACTCAGCCAGTCGTCCCAGAAGGATACCATGGTCGATGGTATCGAAAGCCGCTGAAAGATCAAGGAGAATCAACAGAGTCACATTCCCCCTGTCTTTCTCCCGACATAGGTCATCATACAGGGCGACCAAGGCTGTTTCCATGCCAAAACCAGGCCTGAAGCTGGACTGAAATGGATCCAGATAATCAGTCTCATCCAAGAGTGTCTGGAGCTGGCTCGCAACCACTCGCTCAAGGACCTTGCCCAGGAATGGAATATTTGCCACAGGTCTATAGTTATTAAGATTTTCGGGGTCTAGGGAAGATTTCTTCAGGAGTGGTCTCACTACTGCCTCCTTCAAGCGGCCTGGGACCACTCCCTCTCGTAGAGAGGCATTAATCACTTCCCTGGCCCAGCCGGCTGTTCCATCCCTGCTAGCTTTTATTAGCCAAGAGGGGCAAAGATGGTTGCCTCTCTTGGCTGGTTGCCCAGGGAGGAGATGCAGTTAGACTACAACTACAACATATTATTAATGCATCTCTCAGGGAGGAGAGTTTTCCATCATGTTTAAAAGAAATGGTGGTACAGTGGCTTCTAAAAAAGCCCTCCATGGACCCCCTGGACTTTAATAATTACAGACCGGTACCTAACCTTCCATTTTTGGGCAAGGTGATCAAGAGGGCAGTTGCCTTCAAGCAGTCTTGGATGATACAGATTTTCTAGACCCATTTCAAACCGGCTTCAGAGTGGGATACGGAGTTGAGACTGCTATGGTCACCTTAGTAGATGATCTTCACATGAGTATTGACAGGGGGAGTGTGTCCTTGCTGGCATTTTTGGACCTCTCAGCGGCTTTCGATACCGTTGAACATGGTATCCTTCTGGAAGCCTGAGGGGTTTGGGAATCTGGGGCACTGTACTTCAGTGGTTCTGGTCCTATCTCTCAGGTAGGTTCCAGATGCTTGGGGATAGTTGCTCCTCAAAAAGGAGCTGCTATATGGTGTACCACAAGATGCTAGCCTATCCCCAATGCTGTTTAACATCTACATAAAACTGCTGGGAGAGTTCATCCGGAGGCATGGGGTGGGTGCTATCAGTATGCCGATGACACCCAAATATATTTCTCTATGCCTTCAATAACAGCATCAGCAAAAGACAATGGCTCAATTCAGACGACACAATAAACAACTGGTGTGGGGAAAACGATCGTCAGTTGTTTTGACTATTGTGTCATCCGAATGCTGCCATAGTCAACTCAGCGCTGATCCTAATCCACACCACAGTTGATTATTTATTACCATGTGGTGTGGGGAGTACTCCCTAGATGAACAACTGTAAAGTTGATTATTACCCCACCATTGACTATCATGTCGTCCGAAATGAGCCAATGTGTCTCCTCTGAATGAATGCATGGAGGCGGTAATGGGCTGGATGAGGAAAAACAAACTGAAGCTGAACCCAGACAAGATGGAGGTGCTTACTGTCAAGGGCCCTAACCTGGGTTTGGAGGTGTGTCAACTAGTTCTGGATGGGGTTACACTCGCCATGAAAGACTACATTCACAATTTGGGGGTGTTTCTGGATCCATCACAGAGATGCTTTGGTTGGATCCTGCACTGAGCAAAGGGTTGGAATTGGTGACATCCAAGGTCTTCTCCAAATCCCAAAATTCTATGAATGCTCCATTTAGTGAGTAGTACAAACAACTAATCTGTTACCATTCACATCATTATCTCAAGCAGGGAATTGTAGGCACACTCTAATGAAAGATGTGCTTTCCATGTAACTGTTCTTTTGCAAGCAAGCAGTTTTCACTTGAAATTACACTTTCCCTTTAGTCAATATTCATTTATGCCAATACTATATAAAATATTCATTCATGCGATTATATCTTTAAAATGAAGATAACAGCTCTATGACAGAATGTGCATAGACTTTCAAGAGATCAATTGAAAACTCATACCTGCCAAATAAAGCTAAATTAATAATTTATCAGATGGCTTCCAACCACCACAATCAATACAACAGCTTTCAACTCAGCTCAAGGGGAGGAAAAAGAATGTGCATAAATCTAAAAACAGTAAGATTTCAAAACGCGTAGCCAATTCCTGTTTTCCAACAAAAGCACATAAGAAACATTAGGAATCTTCCAAAGATCTCTCTTTTGCAAGTGGGGGGAAACAATTTGTGGCTGTTATCAAACGTAAGTATAAAATGGGAAAGTGTTGTAATGTAGCCTAACTTCTGACATGTTGAGTTTGTGCTGGTACTAATGCGTTGTATGTTAACCCATGAACTCATAAAGTAAAAATAATTAACATACTTTAATTCCTGTTCTCAGTCAGAGATGAGTCAAACTGGCAAGTATAGACACTTTATGTTCATGCGTACATAGAGTAAAGGCTGTTCCATTATTTCTCACAGAGACAGTTCACATCATGGTAAGCTATGGTTTAATATGACTTAATATGCCATAGTGAGCTTTGGCTTTCATGTCCCCCCCTCCCCTCTCCTGCGGACTGGAGGAATTTGGAAGGTTTTGCTTCTACTTTTGCATAACTACAGCTTGTCATGTCATCTGGATTGACAAACTGTAGTAACTATCATTAGTTTCAAACAAGCCAATTAGTTACCTAAGCCAACCTGTTTGGACTAACCGTAGTTAAGATAACCTAAGAGGAGGATGGGGGTTCAGGAGCCCAAGATTTGCTATGGCTTGTACCTGCTCGTTCAAATTGCACTAAAACATGATTTAGCATGGCATGCAAATGTAGCCATGGTGTTTCAGAACTTATTTTGCATCCCACTTTTCTAGAGTGGAACAAAGGAGAATTCTGAGAACTCCCCACATGACTAAACGTGATAGTCCTCAAGCAGAACACATGAATAATAAGGCTAGCTCCCCTGAATAATTCTTATTGAATGCTGTCTTTATCCATGTAAACCATACATTGCAATCCTCCTAAGTAGAGATGGTCACTGCAGTGAGCCATGTAAACAAATCCATGTAAACGCACTCTTAAGCTTGAAACCTCAAACTACTTTCAGGTATTCTGAAGCAGTCCTACATGAAATATCTGGAGAAGATCAGCCTGTGTTGTCCATGCTGTATGAAAATCAGCCACAAGATATGATTAATTTTATAGAATATTGAAAAACTTTCCTATTCATATCAAAGACAGATGTTCTTTTCAAGGTTTCTGTTGTTGTGTAATTGCATATAATGATAGATTTGTTTTTTAAAAAGTTAATGTCTTTTTACTAGAATAAATATTTTGGTGGATGCTTTTCTCTTGCATAGTTAACATTTTTTTTTGCTGGTGTTAAACATTTCTTGGTCCATCACCTGTCCATCTTCATCCTCTCTTAGCCCCTTGCAATGATTCCTCAAAGATCTTGCTTTGAGGTAAATTTCTGGTGATTTCATAATCTCTTCTTTGAGTTGTGATCATGAGTTTCTTAGCATCTACTATTGTCACTGGATTTACACTGAAGAAAGCAGACAGTTTTCCTTCTTCCTTTTACATCATTAAAGACTTCTCACTGAAGAGATAAACCTGCACCTCTACCGACAGGGACTCATGTAAATTGGACACTACAAAAAAGTATTTCCTCGCAGAAAACTAGGTGCCAGGTAGAAACATTCTATTCTAGCCTTGTTATCTATGTGATGTTAAAATACCTTTGTAGGAAGAGTATTCTAGAAATCAGGTGCAAGTTGTATGAGTGCAAATCAACTGGGTGACAATCAGCCTGGCAGATTTGGAGGTTTCTATCCTCTCTCTTCCCGGGTTGCTGCATCAAAGAAGCAAGCACTGATTTTCCCATTCATTTGTTGTTGTTGTTTGTTTGGCAGCTTTGTCAGTTATTTGTATCTGGATCAGGGGAGATCCAAAATTTTGGGTTGTGTGTGTAGCGGTGAGAGTAATTCAACTTTTCATTCTGTGACATGCTCAGACAGTGTCTCTTGAGCTAGCCTACGCCTCCCCCATTGTGAGTGGCAGGGCCCACAAGCCTGATTAGCTACTTTGCTCAGATTGTTGCTATACTATGCACAGTATTGGTGGATGGCAGTGAGAAGAAGCTATGGTGTGTTGCTTGGCTTGCTCCACTTCCTCAAGCTGGAGCCCTACTGTTCATGTTGGCCCCTGCTCCTAGCCTCTAACTGTCAGTCAGTCTCAAACACACTTACAGGGGCTGGGAATAAGAATGGCAGAGGATTATACTACCGTGAATAATCTGCTTTGCTGAGTACTGAGTTCTCTGCTATGGATTCACTGACTGCTATGGATTCATAGATAGCTCCTGTGAAGAAATTGAGGGAAAACTAGGGTAAAAGTTTAACTTGCTATGTTCTGTCACAATTACTTAAGGACTAAATTGGTTAACAGAAGAAGAAAAATGTATGGTTTTTCCTTGAGGTTTACATTGAGGAGACACATTGTAAATATGGTGTACTGGCCAAATGGCAGTTACTGTTACCACTAAGAGATAAAAAATGAAGCCAGGTTTTGGGGAAAGTGGGAGCGAAATTATATCATCTTATTGGAAAATCTAATTGACAACATGGATGATCAGGGATCTGGAAACAAAACCCTATGAGGAGTGACTGAAAGTACTGGGCATGTTTAACCTTGACAAGAGAAGACTGAAGGGAGACATGATATCACTCTTCAAATATTTGAAAGAAGAGGGCCAGGATCTCTTCTCGATCATCCCAGAGTGCAGGACATGGAATAATGGGCTCAAGTTACAGGAAGCCAGATTCTGACTGAACATCAGGAAAAACTTCCTAACTATTAGAGCAGTATGACAATGGAACCAATTACCTAGGGAGGTAGTAGGCTCTTCCACACTAGAGGCCTTCAAGATACAGCTGGACAGACATCTTTCAGGTATACTTTAAAGTGGATTCCTGTATTGAGCAGGGGGTTGAACTCAATGGCCTTATAGGTCCATTCCAACTCTACTATTCTATGATCCTGTGATTCTAAATGAACATTGTAAGGATGCCCATTGGTCCAAGTTTAAATAGAGATGGGGTGACAGAACGTTGGCCACACCACAACTGATTGGTTGGAGGATTCTGACAGGAGAGTCTGATGGTGGTGGAGTCTGACAGGAGGAATCTGACAGGGGAGTTTCCCTGAGGAAGACTCATTAGGAGGTGTTTTTTTGAGAGGCTGGGGAGACTGACATCAGCCAGGAAGAAGAGCAGCTACAAGACAACGAGGCTGAGCTGAGAGCATATGAGGCAGAAGCTGTTCTGCAAGTGGGGGCGGGGAGAAAGTCTCCTGAAGCAGTCTTCAGAGGAAGTAGCTGAAGCCTGAATGACAGCTGTTGACAGTGCCCTGAAGACTGAGCAGCTGCTGGACCAAACTGGAGACTTCAGGAGAAGTCCGGTGATCAGTCTTGAAGGTTCCAGCTGGATGTCAACCCCCGATCAGAGAGTTGCCTTTCAAGCTCTCATTGTTAGGTGTCTGAGTTAACTGGGATGGAGCTTGATAGGGGAATTGGCTTAAAGTTGGTTAGGGGTAGGGGCTTCTAACACCTGTTTCATGGTAAAAATAAATAAATAGTAACAGCATTTATGTTTTAGCTTCCTTGTTTATTTCTTTTTAATAAAATACTGTATCTTGTTATCTTTTCAGTGCCAGGTCAAGACTTGTTTAATGTTTTAATCTTTTGTAAACTGCCCAGACAGCTTCGGCTATGGGGCGGTATAGAAATAATAATTAAGAATAGTAATAATAATAACTTTGTTTTTCTTTCCTTATACCTCTGACCTGTTGTATCTCTTGCCTAATTATCTGCTACCACATGGAGAAAGATGAATTTTAAATAAAAGGGTGTAGTTTAATGGTGGCAGAAGGGAAAGATTGTGCAGCGGTGAGGGGGGATTCTCCACATTGGGTATAGAAGAGAGACTGCCCTAGTGGTGAGGTCCTCACCATAAGACCAGGTTCTCCACAGTTCCAAAGACGGTGATTTTAAACATCCATTTCTCATTTGTAAAATGGGAAATGTTTTCTAGGATTTCTAAGACTGCAATTCTGTGGTTCCTTGAAGGAAGTTCCTGGAAGGCTATAGGACAGAATGGATCTCTCTCGTGCTTCCCAAAGAAGAGGAAGTCTGTGGATGGAGAGGGAGGTGGGCACAGAAACCTTTGCTACTCCACTGTTGATGCTCTGACAGCAGTGATAGTAAAAAGAGGGTAGTCTAGGGGAGCCTCCAGTTCCCATGGAACAGGTGGTAAAGGTACACCAAGTATGTTGAGGATTGGAAGCAAAAGGGCCAAATGCAGCTAGCGTTTGTGTTAGCACTTGGTTCAATAAGAGTCTCTGAAGCAAGGAATACTCACACACCAACTTCTCGTGTATAATACAGAGTTGTTTACTCGTGGTCCAATCTATTTACAGCACAATGGTTTTCCCATCAGATATTTACACAATTCTCCTCCTGTCCAAAATCATCTAGTCCGACCTCCTCTCATCAAACGTCTCCCACAAAGTCTTTCAAATTAGACTCACTTTTATACGTTCTACATACCAGCCCCACCCTGCACAATCTGTCTTATCTTATGCTGGTGCTTAAGCAATAATCAGGCTGACCTCCACTATTGCATATACTCCCTCAACCATATTGCTTGCAGCTGGCTGTGTCCTTCGGACTAAATTAATAACTTTCTTTCAATCCACTTCATTTCTGGAATTTTCCTTTAAATATAGGCATTACTGATATTGGTCATTTTACTTTCTCAATAAAAAAACAATAAACACGTTTTCTTGATTTTAAGTGAGGAATGTATCTTTTTATCCTAGGTAAACAAAATCAGATGTTTCACAGAAAATTAATTTGGGAACAGTATGGCAGAAATCAGGATTGCTTTCCTGCCAACTGTTTTACTTACAGTTGCCTGAGTTCTTGTAACTGCAATTATGGCACCGCTGTAATTATCTGTACAGCAGAACCCACTATCACTGTTTGGTGGGGAAATGTACTAATTGTGTATCCCTTGTCGTTTTAATAAGAGACACTGTCACGAGCCACATGTTTCTGTAAGCCACCATTTCAAGGAAAACACACACACACAGAGCAGCTTTTGCAAGTTGAAAAACAACCCTGAACAAACAAAATATAACATGCAATGTAAATGTTAATGAAGGGTGATAATTATAGTAATGTTAGTGATAATACCCTTTTTCAAAAAAAGACCAACATTTTTTCCCAAACAACCAAGTGAGACCTCTGCCATATTAATAACCCAATCCAAATTATTTTTGCTGTTATGTCTGTCTGTCATTCTGGATTAATTTTTATAATCAGTAAACTCACACAGAATTAAGTGTGTATTTTCCCAAACATTACCTTGTTTCTGCAACTGTGAGCATGATTTTGTGAAATATATAACCATGGTCCAATTGCAGAAATCAGGCTATTAAAATTGTCTTTTTTTGGTCTTTGGTTGCACATGTCCATAAGAAACTACTGAGCAATACTTAGAAAATATTTGGATCATCAATTTTATTCTGTTTCACTGTTCTAAATCCATATAGCCTTACTAAAGATATATCTTTTCTTCTATTATAGGTACAAATAAACTTTATACAGTTTTATATAGGTACAACTGTATAAATATATATAGATTGATATCCAAGTTGATTTATAGGTATGATAATACACACAAAACTCCCTTTGAATTTCAGGTGTGGATAAAAGAGTTAGAAATGAAGATCTGGTTCATGTCCCACCAGTGCTTATGGACTCACTGTGTAGTTTTGTACCTCAGTTCCCATCTGGGATAATCCAGCCACTTCACAGAGTTATTGAAAAGGCAAGCACAATGGAGATGTTAAAGCAGTTTGCAGGTGCAATGTGATAGTTATATGACAATTAGGTTTATAAACATCAGCACCAGAAATTCAAGTCACTTTGAATAGTATGAGGTATATCTGCATACATTTTCCAAGAATGAACTATTATAATCCAGAGAGACTTTAGCTCTGTAGCTATAGGAAATAATGTATTACATCACAGCGTCTAGAAAGCTAGTGTGCATCTTTTTCTACTACGGTAATTCTCTGTATAAGGAATCTGACTACTAATCACCATCTGCCAAACCAATTAGTTATATCTAGTGTGTTTTCTCCTCTTAGAGGTAAAATCAACCTTGACTGAATTGACTGTAGTTTTGTAATTGGTCTTCAATCTATTTATAGCTACGTTTCACAAATGTTATCTCCTCTAAAGGAGGATAAAAGTTATTTCCTCCAAAATGAGGTGAGAGAACACATCAAATATCACAAATTATATTTACTGACGTCTACATAACCAATTTTCATAACTAAGACTTTAATCCTATATCCATTCATCTGAAAATAAGCCCCACTGAATCAATAGGACTTACTTTAGAATAGACATGTATAGGATTGCACTATAAATTCACTTGTGGAATTTTAAGGGACTCTAATCTAAAATCAATCATTAAACTTACACCCCTAATAGTTTTCTGCTTCAACCAACCCTCCTTCAGAGGTTTTCCGAAATTACATACACAAAACTTCCTTCTAATTTCAGGTCTCATGGGTTTAAATATGGAACAAACAACATTTTGCAAGCACACTTATGTAACAAGTATCTATTTTCATCCCTAGGAACTAAGAGTTGAATCCCAGGATCCCTTGAAATGTCACAACGGATGCTGAGGCAGCCTGTGTGCTGCAGCTGCTTCTTATGGTGACCTTGTACCAGAGCCAATGCTGGCTGCATCTCATCATCCCCTGTGGTTTTGTGGAAACATGGAGGCAAACCTTTAGGGTCATGTATTCCGCCAATTCCCTTGGCTGTCTCTTTACTCTCTAAAATTTTTCCTCCCACTCAAAGGCCAGAAGAACATTGCTCTTCTAGTGAGAACAGTGGCCAGCTTCTAACTTGGTGTTCTTGCATAATAAATGCCACTTACTGTCTTCACTCCCTTTTGTTCCTTTCTAATAGATTAATAAGCTGCTATATCAAGCCCATTGTCTACTGATGATGACTGTTGCTTTCTGGATTTTAGATTTTTGGCTTACATAAGGTTCAGAAATGTCTAGGAGCAGCACATTAATTTCTGTAAAGTAATACAAAGTTTAGGGCTGGTGTCCTCGACCTGATGCCTCTGGGCACCAATGTGCTGCAGACACCTCCCTCATCATTTGTTATTTATTTTTGGTGTTTATTCTTATTTTTAACTTGAAGGCTGGAGTATTACAAAGCAATGCACTGGTCTCGAGCACCACCTTTATTTCCAAGAGTGTCTACATGGACCCCAGAGGCATTCTTAGAAAATAGAAATGGTGAACAGCTGAGGCCTAGCACTTCATTTTGAAGCATGTCCAGCCACCCAGAAAAAAGAAAAGGGTGTAGGCTGAAGGTGATGTGGAGCATCCTGGATGGGACATTATTACATGCAGATGACATGGTGCTTTTGTCTGTAACCCAGATTGTATTGAGACAACTGTTGAAAGAATTTGGAACTTTTTGCCATGCAGAACATTTTATAGTTAATCATAGTAACGTTTTTTTGCAAGAGGCCACATAGACATAAATGGACTATGAGCAGCTAGTTTACTGAGCAGACTAAGACCTTCAGATACTTGGGAGTCTTGCTGCATGGGTGTGTGACATGGAAACAGCATAAAACTGGACTCAGATTAACAGCAGCTATAACAAGTCAGGTAATTTAAAAAATCCTACAATAAAGGGGGGCAGTTGTTGTTGTCCAAATCATGTATGGTGAAGGGTTATGGGGATGAGGTGATTTATGGTCTTTAGAAGTGATAGATAATAAGTTCCTTAAAAAATCTATGGGGTCTGCCCCAGAGCACCCCAGCTGTAATGTCCTGAGCTGAAGTTGGTATGCACTCTATTAAGGCTAGAATACATAAAACACCTAAAGGTGAAGTAAATTCCTGATTATAGGCTGCCAAAACTCTATTTCAGGAAAAACTAGGCCCCAAAAGTTGGAAAAACAGTTGTGAATAATTGTCTGAGGATTACGACCTCATTTTTGAGACATTAGGGACAATTGATTTTGGACAGATAAAAAAAATGATTTTGGACAAGATGACAAAGATTGCAGCTGGGATGGGAAATCTAGCAAACACCAGGTTTTCTTTGTGATATAGCTTATAAAAGTAAATCATACTCGGCAACAGTATTTACATGGCTTTGCATTTCTTTTTTTAAGGCCTTCACCAAACTGCATTTTCAAACTATACCTAAAACTTGTTTGGAAGGAAGGTTCCTTAAAGCCCCATGGGAACAACGTTTCTGCATCTGTGAGCAGTGGGAGTTGGAGGATGTTTGTCATTATTTGTTGTACTGCCCACTGTACAGAACACACAGAGAGAGATTTTTTATCTGTTTTCTTTCTTGTCCTGAGATGTCAGATTTTGGGAAAATCTGTATGCTTTTAACTGACCAGGACAGCTAATGTCTCTTCTGTTAGCTTAACATCTGTTTCAAGTTAATTGGTTGAACACATTATTAAAGATAAAATTAGTAAGAATACAGAAGGACAAACACTGCTAAAAAAGAATCAACATGACTTCTGTAAGGGAAGTCCTATCTCACTATACTTTTAGAGTTCTTTGAAAGTGTCAATAAACATGTAGACAGGAGTGATCCAGTAGACACTGCTTACTTGGACTTCCAAAAGGGTTTTGATAAAATCCAGCACCAAAGACTCTTCAGCAAACATAGCACTCATGGAATAAGAAGAGAGGTCCTCTTATGAATCAGTAACTGGTTAATAAACAGAAAGCAGAAAGTAGGACTAAATGGTAAATTCTTCCAAAGGAAGTAAATAGTGGGGTTGCACAGGGACCTGTATTAGGACCAATGCTTTTCAACTTGTACATAAATGATCTGTAATTAGGAGTGAGCGGTGAAGTGGCCAAGTTTTCGATGACACCAATTTATTTAAGGTGGTTAAAACACAAAGGGATTGTGAGGAGCTCCAAATGGATCTCCCCATGCTGGGAGAGTGGGCATCCAAATGGCAGATGTGTTTCAATGTCAGCAAGTGTAAAGTGATGCTCGTTGGGACAAAAAAATCTCAACTTCAAGTATAACCTGATGGGATCTGTGTTGGCAGTTACTGACCAAGGAAGATATCTTGGAGTTGTGGTGAACAACTCGATGAAAATGTCAACCCAGTTTGTGGCTGCTGTAAAGAAGGCAAACTCCATGTTAGGAAAGGAATTGAGACTAAAACTGCCAGTATCATACTACCTTTATACAAATCTATGGTGTGATCACACTTAGAACACTGTGTATAGTTCTGGTCAATATATGTTGTAGAGCTGGGGAAAGTGCAGAAAAGGGCAACTAAAGTGATCAAGGGGCTGGAGCATCTCCCCTGTGAGGGAAAGTTATAACAGCTGGGTTTATTTAGTGTGGAAAAAATAAGGCTAAGGGGAAACATGATAGAGGTATACAAAATTATGCATGATATGGAGAATGTGGATAGGGAGACATTTTTCTTCTTATAATACTAGAACTCGAGGCCATCCCATGAAGCTGATTGGTGGGAGATTCAGGACGGATAAAAGGAAGTACTTCTTCATATAGCACATAGCTAAACTGTGGAATTCACTACCACAAGGTGTAGTGATAGCAACCAATTTGGATGGTTTTAAAAGTGGGTCAGACAAATTCCTGGAAGAGAAGGCTATCAATGGCTACTAGTTCTGATAGCTATGTACTGCCTGTAGTATCAGAGGCACTAAGCCTATGTACACCATAGGAGGGTGCTATTGCACTCGTGTCCTGTTTGTGGGTTCCTGGTGGATAGCTGGTTAGCCACTGTGTGAAAAGAATGCTGGATTAGATGGACCCTTGGTCTCATCCAGCATGGGTCTTCTTATGTTCTTAACAAATATGTTACGTACCAAGTTTCATTATTTGCAAAAGCTGCTTTTAAAATTAGTCAGAGTTATGAATAATTTTATATACATTGTGGATTTGTTTGGGTTTTTCTCCTTTTCTCTCTTCTGTTTTGTGATGATGACCTTTGGTTTTAAGCAGATAAAGATTAAACTGAAGAACTGAATTGTAATACTTGTGTCTCCTCTCATTAGGAAAGTTTTGCAAACTAAATTCTATGTTATTTATTTACAATTAGGTTCTAACTCATGTCAGGGTCAGAGTGATTTAAAGCAAATTAAAAAGGTGGGGTGGGCATTTGTGGCCTCTCAGATGTTTGAGTCTACAACTCCATTCAGTCCTAGCCAGCATAGTTAATGGTGAGAGATTATGGGAATTGTAGGCCACAAGTATTGGAGGGCCACAACTTGCCCACCCTTGAACTATAGGTAGAATTGAACCAGGATCAACAATGCTGTGTTGGGGTCATTCCAAGTGCACAACAGACAGAGCCTTTGCTTAAAAAGAATCTGAAAATGCATTTTATAGCTGGGAAGAAGTAGTAATAGTATGTCTTATGTTCCAGAAATATTAAGTGACTTGTCCAAGGAAACACAGACAGAAATGAACACTGAAATCTCAAAACAAATTGGAATGTTTTAGTGAATAAACCTTTCCCCTATATTTCTATTTTAATAACCGATTTTAATGAGCAAGGAAGTAGCCATCATTAGATTACATCAGTCTTGTCCAACCTGATGCCCCTCAGATGTTTTTAACTACAATTCCCATCATTCTCATCCAGCAATGACCAAGATGGCTGGGAAGAATGGGAGTTGCAGTCCAACACATCTGGAGGGCACCAGGTTGGGGAAGAATGGATTACATGCTAAACTAAACTCAGACACCCTCTGTTTAATAAACCATCATTAATATTTCATACATGAAATTTTATGGAAAATACTCAACTTTAATTTGTTTGGAAAGAAACACTTTCAATATCTTTTGTAAAAGATTCAGAATTATAGCACTTTTTGCACTATAACAACAACGTTAAAAATATGAAAAAATATACATGTTCAGTTGGCTATACTTCTTTATTTTTTTTAAACCTCCAGAGCAAATGCAAACTGTACACATTTGATTACAAACTCAGAGCACTGCCAAATAACCAAAAATAAAATAAAGGAAGTATTTTGTTTCTTATCATTTACAGTTATTCCAGTAATAATATCTGAATCTTACATAAAGACAAATATCCTTCCTCTTACTAAACATATTTTAAACCCAATTGATACTAATTTTTAAGAGGCAGAAAAGCAGTTTCTTGGCTGAGAGATTGCAGCCATTTATCACAAGCTTTTCACAAAGGCACTGCTTAGTATGGATATATAATAAAATCAGCCACAAGAGACAGCTTATTACACAAATGTTGGCAGACTCTGAGCTACAGCAGTAGCAACAAGTACCACTATTATGTTTAAAACCTATAATCACCAGATATAAGCAGTGTTACTATTTTAATCTATAAAACATTCTAAAAACATAATACACCATACTCTACCATGCAGTGTTCGTTCATAAAATGTTTACAATTTTCTATTGTTTTGTAGGTAAAGGAAGTTTGGTGCCCCCTGCTGTTAAAAAATCAAACTTCTGTTATTAATCTTGTATAGGAAAGTCCCCTTATACAGAGATTTTAGCAGTAAAAAGACACAATACAGAACTGTAGTGCAGAACTACAACAAACTTGAATTCTATTGCTTTGGCATGCCACACAAAATACATGGGTGCATTTGTCTTAATATAATATTTGGTAGTATATCCTACTATTTCAGAGAACAGCATTAGGATGATGTATTCACTGTAAAATATATGGAAATACATTTTTATAACATACTACTTGCATTTAAAAGGGGAGAAAATAATTTATGATAAATGCTAGCAATCTAGAGATTTTAGAATGGAATACTCAATGAGGACTAGTAAAACAGAAGATTACAGATATGGCAGCATGCTTAAAATGTGCAATGTGTTAATGCACGATTGCTTGTGTGCATGACTTAGCTAAAATGTTGAATTGAGGAAGTAGAAAGCTGCAAGAAAAGAAACTGCATAGGAGCCAACTCCAAAATTAATTATAGAAATTCTCTATGACAGGAGGAATGGAACACTAGGCACAGTCAATCTGTGGAAGACTTATGAAATAGGACTGGGGAGATATGGAGAGTTTCTCCTTGTACCTATAAATCTCTGTTCTAGTCAGAAACAGGAGGACATCCTGAAATGATTAGGAAGAACAGGTTGCTTACTTGTAACTGTGGTCCTTCAAGTGGTCATCCATGCATTCACACATATGGGTTCTGCACCTGCGCAGAGCTCACTTCAGGAAACTTCTATAGCTGAGGCAAACATTTTGGTGGAACTCTCCCCCCCACTGTCCAGGGTGCATGTCCTTGCGGGTTCACATCAGCCTCCTCAGTTCCTTGAGACAGAATTGCTGGTCCCAATGAAGAGGCTGTTACACCTCGATAACGACAGCATAATGCCATTGACACTGAAGTGGGGACGGTGGATTGCATGAAAGCATAGATGACCACTTGAAAAAGCACAGCTACAGGTAAGCAACCTTTTCTTCTTCTTCATGGTCTCTGCGCATCACACATATGGGTGATTACCAAGCTCATTTACCAGAGGTGGGAAGGTGTTTATCACTGTAGAATTGACAAAAGGACCGCCTGTCCAAAAGTGCAGTCAGTGCTAGTTCTCACATCCAAGTGGTAATGCGAGATGAAAGTCGATGTGCATAAGTCAGCAGCCATGTCAATGCCCTGCACAATTCTGGTATCGATGCTCCTCTGCTAAAAACAGTTGACATAGAGACACCCCGTGTTGAGTGAGCCTTGATCAATTCAAGGCCACCCAGTTCATAAGCCAATTTAATTGCTTGTACTAGACTGCAAATCCCTTCTTTTGTCTCCCATAATACACAAAAAGTATTTCGGTTTTGCGGAACGCCTCCGTCTTGACTTTATAAAAAGTGAGAGCTCTCCTCATGTTGAGAGAGTGTCATGCCACTTCCAATGGTGACGCAGGTGAAGGAAAATAAGCTGGCAGGATTATATCTTGATTCACATGGAAGTCTGAAATTACTTGAGGGAAAAATGCCAAATCAGGATGCAAGACCACCTTATCTCTGTGGAATATCAGGTAAGGAGAGTCAATACGCAGCGCTGCTAGTTTGCTGTCCATCTTGCTGTAGTTATTGCAATCAAGAAGACTACCTTCCAAGTATATCTGATTTTGCCATAGGCTCAAAAGGCTTTGTTGTTAAACCCTTCAACACCACTGACAATCTCAATGGGGAATAAGACACCTCATCAGCGGCACCAGAATTTTAAGTCCTTGCATAAACTGTCTGATTACTGGGTGAGTAAAAACGGATGATTCCTGAATAAACCCATGGAAGACCAAAACTGCCTCCAGGTAGACCCGAATGAAGACCTTGAGTCCCTTCCCATAGAGAGAATGTAGGAAAGTATATCTCCTAACGATGCTGAATAGGGTTCAAACCCGTGCTCTTCTGCATATGGTGAAAATCTTATCCACTTTGCGGAATAAGCTTTCCTTGTCACTGGTTTACGCACAGCCTTCAACACTGACATCACCTCTCCACACCATGAGTTTGAGGATCCAGAAATCTGGGTAGAGGATTCAACCTTGATCCCTGGTGAGCAGTGCCGGAAGTTGATAGAAGTGTCCTTGTGCCATTCACTAATAGGTAGTTTGTGTCTTCTCCTCTTATCTTTTGTATTACCCTCAATATTAGAGGAAAGGGGGTAATATGTAGAAGAGGCAACCAAAAGGAACCAACTCTGAAACCATCTCATATGGAATCTCACTCATGCTATGACCGTGATGGTCAAGGCCAATGAATCCTAACAATCTATGTATCGTGAATGCTGATGCTTGTGTGCTCTGTATCAACTTGGTTCACAATTACTGTAGCTCTTTCTCGAAGAAGGTAAGCTCTCCCCTTGGTCGCACCCAACACCTCTCCAATAAATGGAATTAGCTGAGAAGGGTTGAGGCTTGACTTTTTTTGTTGATTACGAGACTGAGAGAAGTCAAAAGATTGTGGACAAGTGTTACTGATTTTAGCAGTTTTTCTTTTGAAGACGCCATGAGTAACCAATCATCCAGGGAGTAGATTACTACTCCCTGGAGATGAAGGAATGCACACACCACGATCATACATTTTGTAAAGAACCTCGGGGAAATCGATAGGCTGAAGAGAAGCACCCTGAATTGAAACATCTTGGTATCTACAATGAATCGAAGGTTCTTGTGATGATCCTCTCATGTAGCTATGTGGAAGTATGCATTCTTCAGATCTACGGCTGCAAACCACAGACCTCAATGAAGGAGTGGCATTATGGTTGATAACGTGGTCAACTGAAATCTTCTGGTTCTTATGAAATCGTTCAACAACCTCAGGTCCAAGATAGGGTGAAGCCCCCCATCCCTTTTCAGTATTGTGAAATAATATGAAAAGAACCGGTATAGAAGAACTTTCTTGATAAGCCCCTTTGTGAAAAAGATGTCAGTCTCCACCTTCAGTACTTCAGATGGGGTCAATACTTTCAAGATACTGAGGGGAGCAGGGCTTCAAACTCTATCGCATATCCAAACTGGTTGATATTGAGCACCCATGTATCGGTGGTTATTATCATCTAATGTCATAGAAATGTGGCTAGGATCAACTAAAAAATCAGTGGTCTGTGTTGGAGGTGGGGGAGTAATTTGATTAAGTCAAAGCCTCTGTTTTGATGATTGTTCTGACTTCTGACGGGACTGACGAAAAAAGCGCGATGATTGTTGTTTCCTCTGTAGTTGATGGGTAGAGTAGCAATATGATCGCTCCCAGTTCTGGCGGGAGTAGGTATAAGACTACTGCCAATACCACTTCCCCTGCTTGTATGTCGAAGGTTAAAGTTGTTCTCACACACATTTTTCTTGCTGTTGTCCATGCCTTCTGTATAGTGTCCATGGCACTGTCCATTTTGGAATTAAATAGGCTCTTCCCATCAAATGGGAGGTCCTTGATATGGGATTGTGCTTCTGACATGAGGCCCGCAGATCGAAGCTATACATCCCTATGGAGTGCTATTGCCTTTACTCCACAATCCACTTGATGGTGAGTGGTGTAAATCTGTTGTCTAGATAGCCTTGTGGCCTCCTTCTGGAACATTCTTGCTAATTCCCTTTAATCTTTGGGAAGCTAGCCACACACGGAGCCTCTTTTCTCCAATAAGAATAATTGATACCTGGACATCTTTGCCAGGTAGTTCACTACTTTGAGGCTTAGCGCTGTTGATGAATATATCCTGTGTCCAAGGAGATACAAGCGTTGCCTTTCTGTGTCCGCCGGGGAGGCATGAATCATTTGAATCTTCCTGAGAGTCAATGCCGAGAGCCTGTGCCATCCTAATAATTTGGTTTGAGAAGTGATATAGGTCCTCCAATGGGGATGCTCCCTCATGCAAGATCACAGCATCATCTGGAGATTATATAGATAGGGGGACTGACGAAAAAGAAGCCGTGTCTGATTGGTGATCGTCTCCCGATTGTGGCAAATCTGGGTTTTCCAACTTCTGTCCTTCAGTGTGGTCCTTCACCACTGAACTTGGTGTCGGAGAGAGCGGATGCTGCATGTTAGATGGTTTATCCATTGGTTGTATTGGCCTCAAAGGGTCTGTCGATGGTCAATGTTCAAGAGATGCCTATCTCGGTGGGACTGGCGGTGGCTGTACAAAATCATCCCTATTTGGTGACCCGGATATCGATGTCGACAGAGCTGAGCAGTAGCTGGGAGCAGAAGCTGCTCCCAGATACCACGCTCTTTCATAATAAACATCCTGTTTTCTAGGATATTGCCAGTCTCCATACTGGTAGCGCATCCTTGGTGGAAGAGACCAATTTACATATCTGTCCCAATCTCTCACGGGTCATCTAGATTGGTGGCAAGCTTGGTAATGCATTTCCAAACTTTCTGAGCTAATGGATTTTGGGGATGTCCCCTGGTGTCGATGTTCCTGCGGGGATTGTAGTGGTTGCAATGGCAACCATGGTGGTATATCAACATTGACTCTCAGGGGCGAGAGTTCTCAAATTTCTCCCTCCAAGGCCGATGTTGTAGCAGGAGGCCCCAATCTTGATACCGAAGATTTAGGTGAATCCAATAATGGTAGAGGAATTGAAAGTTTTATTTGTGTTGGTGGGTCTGTTGCGAGGTTTTTAAGCATACTTGGAGGCCCTTTTGACAAAGATGATGGTTTTGAAGTATTGACTGCCGCTAGAGCTTTCTGCCACAACATGGCCTTAAGGTGATCTGTCTGATTCCTCTTCATTTGTTTGGTAAACCCCATACAATGACAAGTCTCCACTATGTGGGCTTCCCCCAGGCAGAATAAGCACAAAGAATTACCATTCGTGGGGGGAAACTTATTGCCACATTGTATACATTTCCAAAATGGGCTTGACAGCCATATGATCCTCTCGGC